>OX439007.1:11257478-13657478 GCA_949316495.1 Amphiduros pacificus | reverse complement strand
TAGTGCCTCTGTGCATCTACGTGGCAGTTTTGTAGACTTTCGTGATGGTCGGTATGCAAGGTGAATCTTGCGGTCTGCGTTCCTGTGGTTTCTGTGGTGCGAACTTGACTTTGTAGTGACCAAGTTTTTTTTCGACGAGGGCGGTTCTTTTACGCTGAGGTGAATGAGCCGGATTGATAGTCTTCTCTGGTCAGTGGGGAAATGGCTTTTTGCTCTGCTTTCTATGTTAGCTAGTTGTATTGTAAATGGTAAAATGGGAGTTTTTAAGTGCCAAGCACTGTCCAGAGGATTGAGACATATGTAAATTTGAGCAAAATTGCAAATAACTCCAGACCAAGGTGAGGTGTTCACACTCGAGAGGAAAAGTGCAAGATATTTCAATGAAATTGTTTACTAGAATGGAAGTCAAATAAATATAGATAGGAAAGTAAAATAATGATGAGAGGAAGATGATAGTAATTGTCAGTTTATAATGATTAAGTTAGACCAAAAAGGGAAGTTTTTTTTTTCCTTTCAGTTGTATATGTTAAATATTTAAGAAAGAGTAATGAGTCAGAGTTTAACATAGAGATCAGGTGATGGAGATGTAGTGGGGATCCATGCTCATTACGTATGTAAATGACTTTGCTAGCCAGCCCCTAATGACACCAAATCACTACTTTCACCCAGCTGCAAACACCAAAAATGCAAAGATTTAGTTATCTTGGAAAGTTAACCCTTTAACTTTCTCAAGGCAGCTCAAATACCAAATCCACTTTTTTTTCTAATGCTTTTGCAGGTTTTCTTTGCGTTTGAATAATTTTTGTGGTTCAAGTGTGTTGTGTTTCTGCACTTTTATCGCAAATTTCAGGGTTAAAAGTGGGCGGGCTGTATTGCCCAGTGCCTTGCACTTATGGGACGTAAATGGCCTTTACATTCCCCCAACCTATCAACTGACCTCTGTGTATAAAACTTATGAAATCACAACCAGATAGAAAGTAAAATGGTAGGAGAAAGTGAACTTGTGCGGAATACTTATTTTAGAACACAATGACCAGCTGTGTAATTTGTGAGAAATGAATCGTGATATCTTGGCTCAAATAAATCTCTGATATGAAAAGTTATTTCATTTGGTCAATGTGCTCTTTGTTAATTGTTTTCTTGGCTTCTGTGGAAATAAGATTGGTGTTTAATGTTCAGAAACTATAATTGGGGAGATGACCTCAAAGATTGTGTCAAGAGAAATTGTTGTAGGCACAATTTTTATGTAGGTTTATAATGATGGGAAATTTGGACAAGACTTGATCATAAGCATGAGCTGAATCCAAGGTTGAAGGGAAGTGTTGATTTATCTCATTTGAGTATATTATGATGGCCAAAAAAAACTTCTTTTAAATTTGTGATTAGATTAAAATGGATGACTATAAAAACAAATTGATTTGACTTTTAAATGTGATCATTTCTTGACTTATTCACACACAAAGTGTGAAAATTGCTAAGTATGCCCCGAAGGGATTAAGTTATGTGTCAATAATCATAATCTTAATAACATTCCTACATTCCACGAGCCAAACACCCAAAAAACTCTCTTAAATCTAGTTTTTTATCAAACAACATTTTCTCTGTGAAGACTGTACAACAGGTAACCTCTGGATCATGTGACTGCGAGCCGAAAACAATAGACATGTAAACAGCGCGCTGACCATGCGTCTTTGATGTGTTTTTTTCTCAAAATATACAGAGCATCCAACCACATCAATACAAAGACTAGGGCATGTTATTAACGTAGTTTTTATCAAGGACTCCCACTGAGAGATATTGAGTTATTACATAAATCAGTCGCCAACTGGGAGAAAAAAACGCCGCAACATTTTTTTTGTAGCTGAGGAATTAGTTTCTCGAGGCTTTTTTTCAGAGTAATTGACATTTTTTGCATAATTAAAGACAAGGAATGATTCGAGAAATGGGATACGTGAGGAGTATTTAGTCGAGTATTACCAGGAACATTACTTTTGGTCAGCAGACATTATTACTGGGTTTCATGCTTGTGATTAAAGAAATGGCAAAAACTGAACTAGGGCCCTGAGTGCATTTGAGAATAAAGTGGTATGTGCCAATAAGAATTACATCTGATATGAATTACTTAGATTGAGAATTCTTGGTAGTTTTTTAATGGAATTCCGAAATAAAAAGATGGGTTATTAGGAAAATAATTTGATTCATTTTTTTTTTTGTAAAGTGCAAATTTGATTGAAATTAGAAGTTTAAAATGTTATTATACAGCTGGTTAACGTAGATTTGATGTCAGTATCCAATATCTGTGGTCAGAGTACATCCTGGTGAGAAAAAAGGTAAGAGTGATCAAGAGAAAGATGGGAGAGAAATAGGAAATGCTAGATCCTTTATATAAAGGGGCCTTATAGAGGGCACATTGATTGTCATTGAGGATGAAAGATGCTTATCTTAAGTACAGAGGTAATCTGTGTGTGGAGAAGTGTGTGTCTCATCCGCCTCCCTTCTTCACAATTACCATTGTTTGTTTATTTGTTTATCGTTTGTCCAGAGCGGACAGAGCAACAGTGTTTTCATCAACTCTGGAGACAGCCATGTTTGTTGTGCTGACTGTTTTCTGCGGAGGTGTTTATCTCCTTGTTTACTGGTGTGTTAACTGATTCGCTCAGTATCTAGTCTAGGCGCCTTGTCTTTGATGTCCGATGTTTGAGTGTGAAGATTTTGGTTTCTGCTACTCAAACTTCTCTCCTGCCTTATCTGACTCCTCAAGCTCCAAGATAAAACGGTGATAATCCAAGGATTAAGGGATTAAGATACATTGTCTGCAGCCTGAGTTCATCACCTCCAGAAATATTATAGGGACAGAGGTACAAATATGGGAACAAATATGACACCATTATGAGAAGTGTGCTCGGGAGTCACATAACAAAGATGTCACGTTTCAATCAGTGTCAATATAATGATTAGAGTGACCTCTGACCTTTGAAGATATTAGTTTGGCTAAATTTTTTAATAGAAGTAATGGTTATAACTAGAAGAAATGCCTTACTGCTACTGCTTTTAACAAAAGTCCCATTTCAAAAAGTTTCTATCAGTGTTGATATGATGATTAGTTAAATGAGTAAATATGACCTCTTTAATGTAATACTAATAGTTTTGTTACATCTTTTTAAATGAGTAATGGTTAAAACGAAATTTCTGTGATACGTGTATCATGAAAATTTATTAAAACTAAAAGAAATGCCCATACCGCTATTGAAGCAGTACTGGAGTCAGTGGTTTATCAAGGAAACAAAGGCAAGGCAAGTATGTTAGAAGGGTTGACATCTCAATGTGCTTTATCAGGATCAGGGAGGATAAGTTGTGGTCGGTTTTATTGAGGAAGTTCATCAATAAGACAATATGTTGATCATATAAATGACCCACCTCCCTGACCAAAGTTGAGGCAATCCCAGGCTGCTTACTGCCTTCACAAATTAGGGGATAATAAAACAAGCAGGGGAGTTTGAGATGGGATAATGAGTTTATGACAACTTCCTGTCTCCCTTGGTGTCATCCATCAGGCCAGTGTAGCATGTCTGATGTATGCCTGATAGACGTGTCCAGTCGTTATCATGCCATGATTGATCCACATATTCTGGATCCGGACTTTCCCATAGATCCTAGATCATCCGAAGCTTTAGATAATCCATTTTGTGTGAAACAACAAGAAAATATTTGGTTAACACCATCATACGCTTTGTTGATATCAATGATCTTTCTTATCATTTTTGAGTAATCTTTATCCTGCTCAGTGCTACATGATCAAAGGCTTACTTGATATCCTTTTCAAGTACAATTTAAAACACAGATAAAGAGACTGTGGTTATACTAGTTAATCCTATGTTTTCTTAATCATTTGTGTTGGGGAAGATAGATTGAGTTAAGCTTTATTTATTTACACCGCCCTGATTTCTTATTTACGGATGTGCTCCAAGTAAATAAGTACTTTTTCATCAATACGCGGATCACAAGTGCAAATACAACTAAATGATCAGAAAAACAGAACCTTTATATATTGAATGATGAAAAAAACCAAAACACATCAAATAGTAAACAGATCTTGACCACACGATTCGCATTAAAGGAGAAAATGTAAATAAAGGTGAAGAAATCTGCATAGATACAGCATAAAACGTGAAGGTGGGGTGCTTTAATGGTTGACTTATCAGTAGCTTTACGAGATAATCAGCAGGTGAGTTGACACGTAGGATTGATGTTTGCTTGTGTTCATGCAGGCAATTTAGGCAAATACCAGAAGCAAGACAAAGGTCCCGAGCTGACCTCTGTGATGTGGGCAGTACTGCACAATACAGGTATGGCAGGTAGCGAGCGAGTAACCGCTAGATCCTGGATCAGCGGAGGAAACAACCAGGTGATAAGATCCTCAATGACTCCCTGTGTGAGGGCAAACAGGAGCGCTACGATCTCTCACCTCGTCACTAATTCTCACCTGCAAATCAGTGAACGTCCTGCTTGGTCACTTTATATTTTGGTGTTTATTTTCGCCTTTTTGTCATGATTATTTTTTGATGATGAAATCAGATGTATCTTACAATTATAAAAGTGCATCGCAATGTGAGAAAAGTAGAAGATAATCTGTGTAACTTGGTATGTTCTTAGAGTAATATACCTATATTACTCTAAGGTATGTTAGATTCTTAAAAGGTGGGGATTGTCTTTTTTTTTTTTTTAAGAAAAAAAGAAGTGTCTTGTATGGCCAAGTAATTTCTACATCACATGACTGAAAACAAGTACAGTTTTGTCCCACATTGATGTCATGATGTAGAACTCAGAAAACCAGTTCACTTCTGGTATTAAATATTACCGATCATCATAATTTTCAATCACTTGATCAGTTATTTTGTCCGACACTGACAGAGGATGAATCATAAGCAAATGATTTATGTCTACTGCAGTGTATCAAACAAAATGAAGTTAATGTTGGCGAGTTTTAAGAATAGGGTGACAACAAGCACAACTAATAAAGGAGGGCAGGAAAGGTGAGACAGGAAGTTGGGGTTTTATGTGGGGCACAGCTTGCCAGTGTGTGGGGCATGTGGTTTGCTGCATGAGGATCAAGAGACCAGCTATCAACATTGTGATCATGAGTATATCCTGGTCCCCGCTACCACTACACTGGTCACCTCTCTAAATTAAGGGAAAATACACCCCAAGACATTCCACAGCCTGTGGGAAAATGTGGTGCTAAACATATGTGTATGTGGATCCTGTCAATGAATTGTTGATTTATGATTTCATATCAAAGTTTAAATGTAGTGTTTTATTGATATGAACTTGAAATTAATGATAATGTTTTTATTGATAATAAGCTTTTTCAGTTTAAGCAGTTTTGATAATATCTCATGGAGTATGTTATGTAGAAAAAAAGCCTACCCCATTCAGTTTCCCTAGCAACCAACCTCCCGTATTTGTTACTGTGCAACAAAGGGCTTTGTGAGTAAAAGTGATTGAAATATCCAAATAGTGTGACGGAGCTCACACAGTGGTGATTTTGTCAACCATTCTTTAGATAAAAGTCTTGCTTGGTACAAAGTTTTTCAAAGAAGAAACGACTGTGCTGCATTAAAACTTTCAAAGGAGAATATGGGGGAATTTTTTTCTGAATATCCATAAAATGCTGAACATCCATAATACATCAATCCCATGCCATATACGGTAACCCTCATGAAAATGTTTAAATTTTAATTGTTAATGTGGTTTATACACTTGCAGAATGTTTTGCCGAACTTGCTTGAGTGTGATCACATTGATATTCAATATATTTCTATCATTTGGAGGTAGAGACCAGTATTTGTTAAAGTGTCAATGATATTTGACGTCTTCTAAATTAAAGTATTGTAACCAGATCATGAAGAGTTGAGAGGACACTTAAAATGACCACGTCTCTTTCATATCTAATCATTATATTTCACCTGAAATAAACTCATGCTCATATCTAATAGTCACATGTAAATGTATCTGATTAGTTTCATAGAACCTGATGTTATATCGATTTTGATTAACTTTTTGATTGTGAATCATATAAAATCTCTAAGTCATGTAGGCTTTCAGATAGTTGTTTATGTTATTCAATATCACCCACGTAAACTACAATAGCAGATACGTTTCAGTCTCCTTGAATGTTTGTAACAGGCTATCATAGAGGTACATATGGTGCTGGTAAAATTAGCAAAGAATGTTGAAATGTGTGGAGTTGCTTGAAAACTCAGAGGCCTTTGACAATGTTGACCAAATTAGAATCCCCCATAGGTCATTCTACACACGTTTATAGTAAGTCATATTGGGGCACATTGTTATAAGTTTATTGTTGATGGTAGTGCTGATGGCGTTGTGATTTGCCCATAAAGTTACACCTTGATAGAGAATATAGCACTCCCTTGTTTCATACCCCCTCTTCTCACCCCATCAATCTTACCCACATTAACAAACACGTCACCATCCAACAAAGACATCAATAACAACAGTAGTTTATCATCCAGGCTGCTATTGTCTGATGATGATCAATGACTGACAGACCTAGAAACAACATCAAGAATTCATTTGAACAACTTTAATAATAATAAAGTTCAAAATATTTTTCATGTTTTTTTATCCTTGTTTTCAGTATTTTTTGGTTAATTTTCATTAATCATTATTAATGATCCAAAAAATTATTTGCATTGTTCTCCTTATCTTCTTCCAGAGATTGTGTGGTTGTTTATTTACTGTGATTAGTAGTTTTAGATAATATACCTATATTCTCTGCGTGGAGCGTGCTGGTGTGAGCTTGGTTGACATACCTATACAGGCTGTCAAGTGTCAACCCTCTTGTCACCTGCAGGACCTGACAGGATCAAAGGATACAGAAACAGGCCGCCCCCTGGTAGCCAACCTCACATAAACACCCCTCTCTACAATGGGCAATAACATTAGGTGTACACAATGGTAAAATGTTTAACAGGAATGTTAATCGGTCAAGATTCGGGTGATTTTGGGGGTGGTTTCCGCAAGAATTCCCAGTCCCTGAGAGGTACGGAACTGCAGGTGCCGTAGGTGATGACAACTTGAGGGGAGAAAGTTAACATGGCCCCGAACATGGTGGTCTCAAGTCTAACCATACACAGATTAAAAGGCCTGTACTAAATGTCAACTTCACAAAATACCTCACTGTCACTCCAACTCATTTTCCCCTCAGGCCTCCCCCTTGTGCAGTTTCTTTTTCAGGGGCACATAACTTTACAGGAAGAATTGACCAAAAAGTAACTTTAACTGCTTCTGGTGTTTTGACGAGGAGTGAGAAATGCGGGTGGTTTGTGAGAAGTACAGGGTATAAAGAGCAGAGAAGATATATGCTGCCAAGAGACAAGATGTTTGTGGGAGGTGAAAGAGGGAGACGGAGTGATATATTGACAAGCATGCTTAACCTACAAACTGCTGTATTAAAATTCATGAGATTCCCGTCTCCTTATCATATATGTTGTGGTAGTGAGGGGGTTAAATAAGTATGATATGAAGCAGGCTGAGGGGTAACAGGGAAGGGTTGGGCTTTGACTTTGGGGGGTGCATCCTCTTGTTCATTTCTAACCTGTAATTAACGACCTGAGAAATATACAACCTACAGGAAGTGAAGATTTGGCTCCCATGTCTCAAAACTGGGGTTGTTTGTGATGGAGGGAGTGAAAACTGGTGCAAGATTATGAATTAAATCTTACAAAATTTTTTCAAGAAGAATATTCAATTTTGACATATTTGAATACTTTTGGATATTTATTAATATTATAAGATACTTGACTTGAGCAAGTTTCTACTGAGTGGTATAAAACTGCACTTCGGTGACCCTACAGTGAAAGGTCATGGTTATGATGGGGCGGCTAATGAGGACCCTGATGGGAGGGATAGTGGGGGTAAACTAAGGTATAAGATGGATTCTGTGACAGTCACCAACCCAACACCACTTCCTGCCCTATCTAGGTCAAATCCTCAAGGTCACGCAGCAAGTGTGGCATTCATGTTCAACTACCAAAAAAAAACATCACTGTCCTATTAAAAAAAACACCCAAAAAATAGAATCATCAATGAAATGTGGTATACCTTATTTTGTAAACAAGATATTCAATATGAGGTTTACTCTATGCCATATGTTTAGGGTATGGGAGTAGTAAAGATCTGCAACAATTCAGTGTCTTTCCAGAGAGAATCAAACTAGAGTGACAGGTCACCATGTATCATGTATATTTGCATTAACTCGTGGGAGCTTCTGTTCCTCATGGGATCTTCTTCTCATGGGATCTACTCATCATGGGATCTTCTATTACTCATGGGATCTTCTTCTCATGGGATCTACTCATCATGGGATCTTCTATTACTCATGGGATCTTCTTCTCATGGGATCTACTCATCATGGGATCTTCTGTTCCTCATGGGATCTTCTGTTCCTCATGGGATCTTCTGTTACTCATGGGATCTTCTGTTTCTCATGAGATTTTCTGTTCCTCATGGGATCTTCTGTTCCTCATGGGACCTTCTCATGGGATCTACTCATCATGGGATCTTTTTTTCCTCATGGGATCTACTCATCATGGGATCCACTCCTTACCAAGGGATCTTCTTCTTGCCCTATCAAGGAATCCACACAATAACACATCCACACTACGTATTACCAAATAGTGTATCATTAATCTAACATAAGTCTCCTACATTCCATAATATGGCGATCAACTGAGACGTTTTCTTCCCCATGTAAATATTTTTCTTTAAATTGTGTAAAACTTTAGACCCCAGATTTGACATACCGGTAGTTCATATAAGTGCATAGAGAGCAGTCACAAGAAATGTGTTGCTACTGATATATATTAATATATCAGTATGAAACAAAGTTATAATTGGATTAAATATATTGAAGATCTTGATCATTTGTGTGTAACATGTGTCATCCTGTTTCTGGCAGACACATATTAAGATTAATTTAATAGTTTGCCTAGACACATTTTAAGAGAGATCTTGAGTTTAAAATGTTATGAAGGAGATGTATTATATAAAAATGCCTGGCAACACTGGCAACAGAGGTTATGGGATATACAGTTTCCTATGCAGCTGGAGGTCATTCCAATAAAAGTTTGATATAAAAAGGACCTTTTATAAATACTTGTCTGGCTGTATTATTAGTAGCAATTAGTACGCTGAAATTGAGAGCACTCTGTCTGCATTCCTGAATCGTAAAGCGTTATGTAAGACAAAAGATCCCGATGCAGAAAGTTTTTAGTTTCGAGGGGCTTTGAGAACGTATATACCTTAATGACCTGCGGGTCAGAATCTACCATAATGAACTTCTCTGCTCTGCTGATCAGTTTCATCAACTTTGATTACCATGGAGACAGAAATGGGAACTAACAGTGGGTTGCATGCAAAAATTAGACCATAATTAGTGATGATTAAACAGTGATTAATTCATAATATTTGAGTGAATATGAAAATTTGACATTTGGCACCTTGTCCGTCTTTGTTTAGCTCTTATCACGCAGTGTTTCCTTATCAAGATAAATAGTTTAGCCTGCTGGGTTCTTTGTGAAACAGAGAAAGTGTGCATTTGAATAAAGATGAGAGGGTTGGGAAATGGGCCTAGAGAGGGATGCAGAACTCCATAATGGGGTGAAATGAAGATTTGGCCCATTACACATATAGAAATATAATGGGTTAGTTGATCTTGACCCTTGCTCTATCGCAACATTTTTTTCTTTTTTTCAAATGTTAATATTTACTTAGCTGTTGATTGAGAAATATTTATAAAAGGCAGGTTACAAACACGATATAATCCAGATTGTTAATATGTTAGTATTTTGATGAAAACATCAGGTGTCTCCCCATGCAAAGTTCCCTAAGCCGGAGGGCTGAAACCTTCTTTCTGACTGGACCAAGCATTTGGTAGCTTTACCAAACATTTCTCCGGAAGAATATCAAAGTAGGTTTCTATCTCTTTTTCTTTCCTTCTTTCTTCCATTTTCTCTTGGGGATGGATGGAGTTCTTTGGGTTTTTTTATGTCAGAAGATTTTGTCATTAAAAAGGTATTGTTAGGTTTTTTTTTTTTATTATTTATGTACAATCACATTTTACAGTTAATATGGATGTAATATTAACCTGTCATTTTCCTAATGGCCTTATAATTGTTGTATTTACACAGACGAGTTGTAAAAAAAAATCACATTCAAAAGCTGTGCACACTTTATATGTATATGGTGACTTGGTGCAGAGATTGTGCACCTCATTTGCATATTGGTGGTGGAGATCATATATATATGCACAGGAAGTAGCCGGCCATTTTTGCTAATAGGCATTCCAGCGTCTTTGTCAGGCATGGCACATAATGGCCTTATGCATAGATCCTTTTCCCAGCACAAAGACTGAATTTCATTTAAATGCTGAAAGTTGAATGATACAATTTTTTTTGGTTCAATCCTAAGCCTATTGACATAACAGAATTTTGTCTGTAGTAGCTTTAGGTAACATTATATCATTATCTAAATATGATATTCTTTTCTCATTGCCTGAGAATGCAAATTGTTTGATGAAAAAGGCAGAGAAGAATTGTTACGTAGGTGGAGCCACCGAGGACCTCATAGGGAGGCCTCAGTGTCTGATCTCAAACCCCTGCAAGTGACTTCCGTCTTTTGAATAACGTCTTTCTTTGCTCTCGAACAAGCCCCAAGACAAAATTTATCAGCAAAAAGAGAGAAAATATGTTTAAAATGTCTTTTTATGTCTGCTATAAAGAAATCTCAAATAACATACCTTTACAAACAAGAAAAGGAGCTGATACGTGCAATGAAAAAGGAGATGTGAAATTGATCAGAAGAAAAAGGTTGGCTGCATAGTGTTCAATATTGCCTTGTGTGCAATAAAGTGGAATGTAGAAATGTAAGCATGTATTAGATCAGTGACACAGTGTCTAAGAGTTGTTGACCTTTTTGGATATTCACAAAGTAGTTGATAGTGTGAACTTCAAAGAAGATCATGTCTCTGAGTGGATCAAGCAGATAAGTTCACATTGACAGTCAGTGGATTTCATATCTCTAAATGAGTAACAGTTAATGGCAGTTGGCACATTATTAACATGAATCATTAAATATATGAGGCGTAGGTCAGGATGTCACATTGTCGCAACTTCTCAGATGTCTGTCTCAGTCAACAGTATCACAGGCTTGTATGAGGTCCATGAATTGACAAAGCAGAATTGAAGCTTCGCATAGGTCTGGCTATGTAACGCACATGACTTATCTCTGCCCAAATCGTTGTCTTGTGATTGAATACATCATCCTCAAGACCTCTAACCCACAAAAAACACGTCATTTTTATGATGAAACACACACCTGCGGTATGTTTAAAATGACCCTTGGTGAGTTGAGAAGGATCAGATTGACAGAGCAACCAGGGAATTTGAGACAGTAGAAAGCCTTTGATGTGGTTGTTGCGTGTATGCCTCAACACACTCGTAGGCTCACATCTTAATAAATTAGTTTACCTAGAGTATAAGATGGACACTCGCTGTCAATATCAATACTTTTCAATTTGAGAGCATCTGCAGTTTTTGTTTGGCCACTACCCCCTCCTCTTGCACGGTCATGACCTTTGCTCCCCAGTTTTGTGTTTTCTGTCTAATGTTGGACCAGTTACATAGTTTTTGACTACCCCCAGCAGACTGAACACGTCTCTATAGAGACCTGGGGTGATTTTGGGCATGGTCAGCCAGGGGCAAAGTTACCAGGCCGGGCACCTAATTCTTGCCCATATATAATGATTGGTCTCGCCGGAATGTCCGTCCCTTTTTTCCTCCCATATATTTCTACTTGGCTGACCCTTGCACCACGTTGCCTTCATCATGCCAGATTCCACCCAAATTGCAGCGGTGCATTTTTCTACGCGATTTGTTCATTTTTTTGTTGTGTTGGGTCTGGCTGATCAGGCAAATTGCAGTGAGTGGGTACATTGAGATTGGCGATGAATAAACTGCGGTGATTATCCGGCAGAGATGAGGAAATAAAGCAGGAGTGACATTCATTAAGTCCTCAGGTTTGGCATTGATATGCTTCATAATGTAGTCATCGGGCTCGAATCCGCCACGGCCGAGTGCAGCGACCGCTGATGAAGCTCAGCTCAGTGGTTTCCAACCTTCAATCAGCCTCCATCACCGCCAAAATGACAGCCATCATTCCGTTTAACACATTACTTTAAATGCCCCATTAGCAGGCTAATATTTTCATAGGTTTGCCCACATATTTATTCTGAATACTTCTAATGTTAATCACCTAATAATTTCTTCTTCTTCTTTTTTGTGTGCACTTTTTTGCCTTTTGTGGACATTCCGAAGAAAATTTCTTTGCAGAAATGTATGTATAGAATCTGACCATGTGGTTCTCTGAAATTATGGTAAGGATATTGTTAAAAAATCCAGAAATAGTTAGTAAATGAACCTATAGTCTATCCAGCAACAAATCAACCATTTTCAAAGCAGGGAAGCAGTAGTATCAAATTCTTTGTGAGGGTCCAAGAAATTGAAGAAATGTGGCAATGAAGATCAGGTATGGAGTTAATTGGGCAGATGATAATAGAGTGAGTTTGATTGATGGACAGATAGCAGGGTGCACCATTGACCTGCGAGCAATTAGTGTATATTATATGCTACGTAACATTGGCCGAGTATTAAGAGTGATACTGGTCTGGATACAAGATTCACACACATGATATAGATCTATGTGTGAGACCGGCCACATACCTGCCTTCCAGTCTGGTGATACAGTACTTTGTAATTTCCAGGATAGAGAGTATGGTTTAGAGAGGCTGTCCCATCCCAATTTCCGTCCCCATCCCCATCCCATTTTTTTTAACAATTTAGATTGTGAGGAAATGATTATGAATTATATGTGCACATATGAGTCTGAACTCTATGTGTACAAATATATTTAAAGAGAAAGTAATGATTAGATAGAGGAATGAAGTCTGTGCTGGTGTTCCTGTCCTGTTATTACATGCTACAGGCTGTCTGACTGCCAATTAATGCTTATATGTAATATCAGCTGATGCAGTATAGGATTAAAATAGAAAACGGAAGGGGCTACTACCACTTTTATTCAGTGTTGAGTAAGAGTGGAGCTAATCTGGGCAATCATCTGATCACAGATATGATTAGAGCATATATTCATTTTCACTATAGATTAGAACTACTAAGGTTGCCTTTATTAGATATGGCACACCAAATAATACCAAAAGTAATCGTACTTGGCAGCACAATGCAATTTGAAACTAATGGATGTTAAGACAAAAATGTAATCTGGTAAAATATAGATTTTTTGTCTCCTCTGTGAGTAATATAAAGATGAGATTTATATATTACTCTCATATATTGGGGTATGTTTATATTGTGATCTCCGATATTTCAGATGAAATATGGTTATGATTTAGTTGTCATCTGGGACAGGAGGCTGAGAGAGGTCCACTTGAGAACTGGTGATCATACAATTACAGGACATCAATCAGGGTGTATATAGAGCAGATAAGGGTAGAGATAGCAACCCAGGGTGAGGCAGACAGGGAGTGTACTTATTAACCCCTCCCCAATCACCATAATCACCCCCCTTTGCCCTTCCCGGTTAGATAAGGTGCCAAGATCACTCGCCCCACCCCAGCCTTGCCACTGACCAGATCTGTTCTCTCTGCTGTCTGCCTCATGGCTGCAAGCTATCACTTTCTTTGCTTCGGACCGGTAATAGGATAATAAGGAAGAAGCACCAGTCGCTATTGTTTGAAACACCATCAAAATGTAAACTGGTCCCACTGTGAAAGGAGCCTCTTAAGAAAGGGGAAGGCCGGAATTCGATGGGGGCTCTAGATAATAAAAAAATATGTGGTAAGCTTTTTGTGGGTTGTCAATGTGGTCTGCGTTATTGTCTTGTGGTTGTCTTGTGACCTCACGTTGTGTAACAGCATCTTGTTCACACCGCAGACACCCCACCCCCTCCGTGGCAGCATCTCACGGCTGGCTGAACCTACCCTTATCATCATCCCCCCCAGACACTCACGGCCTGTCTCCATCCTGGGTGTGCTGCCTTAGCAATTTTCTACCCAACTTCTCTTAAAAGTTCTCGTTCTGTACTGTTTTAGGCTCATTTCATTAAAATAATGATATATATATATTTTTGTATCATCACTATCCGGAAGGTTTTTAGAATGCAGTTCAGTATGTTCCGTCGATGTCAAATCCAATATCCTTCCGTGGAGATCCTTGAATGTCAGATGACATTTTCACCAGTCACGGACAGATACTAACTTGAATCTAATTGGAAAAGTTACAAAACTGTATCCAAGATGACATGATTTCCACTTTATTTGATGTGACAGTTTGACACTTCAGTCATGTGCTTCATATTAATATGATAACTGAGGCTTTGTATATGAACCAGCCAAGATCAGCTTTCCTACTATGATACTGGTGCCAACCTGCTAGGTCTTTTCATCAAAATGACCAATGATCAAAAGTTTTATTTATTCCTACTGCCTGAACTGAGGTGTTTATCATTTCCTTTATCATTTCCTTCCAGAAACAAAAACTTCAACATGTTGCTTTTTCTTACATCTGTCCCAGCTAGAGGCTCAAAATTTTTACCATTTATGCTCCTTATGAAAGCCTGCCCTTGATGTTCTCAAACATGACCTTGACTCCTTTTTCCAAGGTCACATGCACAGGAAAAGTAATCTTAAGGACAGCTTTTTGAGCTGACTTTGGGTAAAATAATAATAAATTCATTAAAATACTGATATGTTTTCAAAGTCATGAAAACTCATTTAGATATTGCTGTAGGTTTTGAAAATGGGAATTTTCCTTAGGCATACTTTTAATAAGGAATTTGTAAAAAAAATATGCAGAAATGAGCAAGATTTTTGTATTTCATTGTTGACAAGAACGGAAGTTGAGATGAAACAGAATTAAAATGATAATTTGACATCAGCTTTTCTGGTCACTCCATAAAAAGGGATGGATCTTTGGTAGAATTTTCATTTTGAAAGGAACAGGTTTGTGAGTTGATTATACCTTTATAGGGGTCAGAGGTCCAATTTACATCATTCTTGTACAAAGATAAAGGAGTTTACAATCTTTTATACTATTTCCAAGGTAAAAGGTTCAAACTAAATTATTCATCTCAGGAGGTAAAGGGATTCCGGAGTAAATTATTGCAGGATGGGGGACTGGTTAATCAAGGGATGTGATAATATGTGCGAAGATGAGCAAATGACAAGACACTTACATAAGCGGAGAGTATACATGTGATATGTATCTTTGTGGGGCACTTTGATGTGCCGAGCTAGACGTGTATAATTATGGGCTTGCATCACTTCACAGCTTGTCACCCCACTTTACACATTGTCCATGTGACCTGTGACCTCCATTATGACCTCACAGGGGGTCATTATCTCCTTCCTCATTTGCATATTGTCTGCTGTCCACCTCCCAAGGTGAGAACCTGATCCCCATTGCATGCAAATTAGCACCACCGACTGATTAGCATATTCAGTCTTTTATACTGCAGGCCGCAAGTCGAGATCAGCTGATTTCAGTGTGGTCCCGTCAAAGAACTTTGTGAACTTTAAAAGGTCCAAGAATTAGCTTAGTGTGTGTGTGTGTGTATCCAGTTTCACATCTGACTTTGATGATCATTATCATTAGTGAAAGTGGAAAATTGATCACATAGTGAGAGGGGTGTACTTTGCTGTGCTTCCTGGGTTTGATCCTTATGTAACCACTGACTTGGTGTAATCAGCGCTAATACTCATTGCATTGATTCCCTGTGATCTTTAACTTGACAAATGGCAAATTAAAAAATTACAACTATAGCACTTTGCTTACCTTTAGTATGACTTTTGTCACCTTCTAACAAAAATAACTCTTCAAATCTCCTTTGTAATCCAAGAGAAAGATCTTCTTTCCACTTTAAAGTTTTGCAACAAAAAAGGTGATTTAAATGTTGGAATTTATGCCTGTTGTTACACTCCCAAAGCAGGAGTCAAATTGAAGAGAATATCAAAATATTGAAGTCATTCGGGGGTTTTCTTATCAAAGTGAAGATATGTATTTTGGGTGTGACAAAGGCCATGTGATAACTACCTTGTAAAATGAGAACAAACCCGTCCAGAACATTTTGGATTCTCAGGCAATCTCTCACCATTTACATCAGAAACTGGGAAACACCCTATCATACACTTAGATATAAATATATATATATACAAAATATATTTGTTGAAAATGATTTTGTTAATTGGTGCTATTGTTTTGTATAATTACCACTTAGTGTCTGTATTTCTTTGTTATTGTACTCTGGAAGGAGTTGTGGCTGGAATGTTGCATGTCTCTGTATATAGTGTAATTAATATCTCTATTGTTCTCGGTCAGCAGTGGTGTTTTATTATACGGCAGGCACAGATACTGATACCTGTAAGACTTCTATGGCTGGGGTAGCAGGTGCACCTCATTAAGATTATCCTCATTTTATCATACAATGTGACCATTTATACCCATCTCTAAGTATCTGTAATTATAATCTATTTCAGGATGAGCAAAAGGATGTCATTTTGATGGTATTTTAATATGAACATTTAAGTGGATCAGATCAAATGGATTTCTCAGAATAGTGTTATTCCTCTCACTATATCTTGCATAATTTGGAGTCATCATAGGCAAAATGAATGTCTAAATGATGTTGTAATATTCTGATAATGATTAATGAATATCTCATTGAACTTTTTCTCATTTTATATAAGTTGATAACACAATTTTAATAAGAAATGATATTTTGGGGAAAAAATTTCACACAGATATTTTACAATGGTTGTCGTCTTTTTCGGATTTTGAAAGGTTTTCAGTCATTATGGAGATTGAGGTGTTATCAGGGGGATTGCTTGAAGAAGAAGGGTGAATAGGGCTGAGTGGCAGGCCAGGGGAGGGTAGGGTGTGATGGGGTGCACAGGTGTTGGGGTTGTTACACATCCCCCCCTTCAGTGGTACTACCCCTCAGGTGGGACTTGTATTAAAAGAAGAGAGCACCTCCATTAACTCACTCTGCACCCTCACACCTTCTCCACACTCCAGATGCAGTCTATACCTCACTCTGTGTGCATGCACCATTTGTAAGAATGCATGGAGAGTGACATCAAAGTGAAGATCCATCTGTCTCTCTGCTTCCTCTTGAAATAAACCATTAAATATTTTGATATAAAATGGCTTTTTTGGTTGAGCATTACTTCAAAATCAGTAGTGCATGAAACGGTATAGTGTTAAGTTAATTCTTTATAATATGGTTATATATCAATAATATTCCAGAGGGAGGTAGATATTTCGATTTGAGCATTTCCTTTCACCCCTTTATTCAAATGGGTGGGCATTAAAACACGTGATAGGCAACTGGAGGAGACAGACTTGTATAATATGATATAACCGGGCTGACTTTATGCCTCCTGGACAAGTCAATAGCCATTCAAAAAACAATGTCTGATACTTCATCCAGGGGGGTGCCAACCTTCCCATGAACCCCTATACCTCCTCACAGGACATTCTTAATGAAGCCTTTAGAAATACTTCCAATAATCAAACAACTTGCGTGATTAGATTGATATTCTTTTTTTTGCCATGCCATTAGAGGAATGTTGGTTATTTTTGTTTTTTGTTTTTTTTTTTGTTTTTTTGTTTTTTTTTTAATATATTTTTTTTTTAACAGCAGAGACATTTGAGAGTGATTCCCATTTAGTTATGCCAATAAGAGATCTCTTCTAGTCTCATTGGTTACGCTGACTGTTTTGAAGAGCGGCAATGAGTTTTGCAGTTTGATACAAGTATGAGACTTGACTTTCACAGTTTGTAGTAGTCAATGAACATTCTGACCAAAAGTTTCTCTGCGTGAAGAATGTATTATGGAGAGAACAAGAGTCTGACCAGAAATAGAATTTGATATTAAACAACCAAAATATCGTAAGATGTGGCCTCAGGGAAAGAGGCTGGTGGTAGGGTGAGAGAAAAGGGGTGAAAAAGGGGGTAAGGCATGGAGGGTGTGATCCCAGATGTTTGCAATAGATGGAACCCTCAGCTGCAGGAAGGGCGAGACAAAACCCCAGGGTGAGGAGACAATACCCCTCGTCCCCAGCCATCAAGCTCCTGTCCACTTCAAAGCTGTCTATCAATGCACTGCTATGATAAATACTTTTCCTCAGGAGACCAGAAAGTAAGCAGATAAATTGAATCTTCTGAATCGCTGAAAAAGCAAAGTCCTGTTTGTGCATGTGGGGAGTCTGCAGAGCCATCAAGAAGTCATTGTGCTCATTTGACATTGTCTTTTACAAACAAACAAAATTAATCCTATGATGGCTCGCCAGTGAGGATTACAGAACAGTCAGGTGATCAGGGAGGGGGCTAAGTGAAAACGCTGCGTTAAAAAGATAAAATCAACAAGAAGTTAAGACTGCAAATGCAAATCTCTTTGCAAAGCTGTCAGAAAGCACTATGGAATTCACAGCCTTTCTCTTCTGTTGTATCAAAGTTCACAAAGCCTGTGTGTTGATTTAAACAGAATGATAAAATTGAAAGCAATAGTTAATCAGATAGAGAGGCCACATAATAATATTTTCATTTATTAACCTATTCTTTAAGTTTACTGTAAAGCTGCCAGAATGATTTTCTCAAATAACCATAGCAGAAAGTTGACACCCATTGTAGTGCTACTAACGATATTGTAAACCAGAACAGAACAGTTTCACCAGGACAGGTGAATGTGGTGAAAAGAGAAAGGTATAAAATTGCTGGATGTTTCGTGACAGGATTTAGAGGTGGAGCAAGTGGGGATAGGAATGAACGGCTTTTAGTTTCAGTGAGAGAAATAGGAGAAAGCGAAGACAAAAACGATACAGGGGCAAAAGTATGCACACTGTGTAAGCCAACAGACTGGTTGACAGTTTCCTTGGAATGAGAAACAATGAAGAGATAGGGGGGGATTAACACCATGATTCTCAGGCGTGTTAGATTTGTTTTTATGGCCGAGCGGGGGACAGCAGACTTTCCCATACATTCCTTGCTGCCATAGTTTGATACATTGCGCCAAACAGCCAAAACATGGGGAGTGGAAGGCGGTTTGTTTGCCGGCAGAACAAGAGAGTTTGTGCCACATTGCCACTCTGATCTGGTGAAAAACAATAGCAAGGAATCCTGGGATATTACCTCCTACAGGAAAGTCTGCCTCCAAAGCAGATGCTAAGACTGGTAAAACCAGCTGCCCCCCATCCCTCTCTTTGTCAGCTAAAACCTCTTGAAAGTGCTAACCCCCATAAGTACCCCCACTTGAACGTGACCACCAGGTAGGGGTGCATAAACTCTTGATAATAAAAAATTGACATCTTTATGTTTGGTTTTTGGTATTAAAGTAGTTAATTCCTTAACATATTGATTGTTAACTTCTATTTTGGTATAAGTAATATGTACATATAGAGCAACTGTGTTACTGTGACATTCAGGATGTGTGGTCCAGTGTTGAAACACCAAACTTGCTTATTTCCTTTAGAGGGTCATGAGTTCTAACCCCACTTTACATTTCTTGTTCAAAAGTCTCAATATGTTAAGGGGTTCAGACAAGAAATATTGTATGTTGACGATTTGAAACGCTTGACATTGCATCCTGTATAGATTGGATAAATGAAATGATTTAATTGGAATGCAAACAAAGTTGAATGTTTTAGGATCCAAGTCTCTAAGGTTGAAATCAGTAAATCTAAAAATAAAGATGGTCATTTTGACTGAAATGTTAGTGAAGATGAAACACATAAAAACCAGTGATTGCTTTATAATTATTTGGATTAGGCCTAGAATTACTTGTGTTTGTTATTTTCTCTTTATTTTAATGAACACTTTTGAACCTCATCAGGTTATTTTAATGATGATAAAGTTAATGACCTATGGCCTCTCCCCATCCAAATCCCCCAAAGTCCATATTAAGGGCTGGATCCTTGCTTTGTACCTGGTTTAAGGGCTGGATCCCTGCTTTGTACCTGGTCACACATTGTATTCAGGCTCATTCTGTATAAAGGAACATGTTTATCATCAGAAAAGTAGCTTTATTCTCACTGAGAGAGGAGATCAGCTTCTGGTGTTCTCTTTGTGTGCAGAGATTTGTTGTTAACTCTATCCTGTACTTTATTAACTAGGAGAATTAGATGTTGCACTGGCTTACTGAAAAAGGCATTGTGATCTTGGTAAATACACAAAAGAGATTTGTGATTGGGTTTGTGATTATAAATGTCGTAATCTCAAATAGACCCAAAATTAATTGGTGTCAAATAATTGTTTCTATTGAGAAATGATCCTGAAAAAAAAGGGTTACAATTAAGTGGAAGGTCTACAAAAGTCAAACTCCTGAAATGATAGGTGAGTTAAGGAGGACAATTATCTGACAAATGTAAAGGATGGGGAGAATTGGTGAAGAACAAAGAGGCTACTTGACTGTGTGCTTGTGGATGTATGTGTGTATTGTTAGTGTGTCAGTTGGCATCTGTGTGTACTAGTCTAATGACCATTGATAGAAGGCTGCCAGGTTCTGATCCCTCTCTAAGTGGGGGCCACAAGTGGGATCCGCAGTTAAGTAATACCAAGAAGACCGTCATTTCCGGCATGGTCACAATATGGAACTCAATCTTAATGTCTCAACCATCCCAAATGCTAAACACTGCATATTTATGTCATCAGATTTATTTTGAATTATTCAATGTGAGATCATCAAAGTAATATTTTATGTGAAAGTTCAGAAGTGGTGCTATTGGGTTATAAATAAAAATTGAAGTGATAATGAAAAAGATGAAATAGTTTGCTTTTATGACTGTGGTTTTCTAGTGGTTTTTTGGGAGAAATGGACAGTATCTTAAGATCATTGTGTCAATGAACAAACAACCATTGTGTGAGATCTTTAAAAGTCACTTGGATCTTCTTCATCCAACAATAGGGTACAAGTAAAATGGCAAGCCCCGACTTTGTCTTGTAATCACTTAATGAGAGGCATCCCACAAAAGCAGGATGAATTTATTCCCTGAAGGAAAATCTTATGAAACTGATATACTGCTTGTCTAAGACCAGGGTTGCACTCATGACGTTTGGAAGGTCAACTTTTTGTGCATTTTATGTTATACTTTTGTTTAAATCTAAATATACCACATACAATTGTCAACCTAACAATCATATTATGCAATTTCAAAGTTATTTTACATTTTCACAATTTATAGAAGCAAATTGCCTTGTTTACTTAAAAACTTTGAATGGCGATTTTTATGTTTGAATTTAATTTTAAATCAGATATTATGCTTCAACCCAAAGAGACGTTTTGTTCAAAGAAATATGATAATTTCTTATATGATAAGGAATACAAAATCAAAATTCAATTTAGTTATTTTATGTATAAAAGATGTCTTTCTGCATATTTGTATGCAAACTTTTATATGAAAAAAATGCATTTTTTGGGACTTTGAAGGGTATTTGATCATGTGCTAAGCACGTATTACAACTCAGCGGGTTGGATCCAAGGACTGGAATGCCAGGGTCTTCAGCAACTACAAATCAGTATTTCTACTCTTCCGAGACGATGGCTTTGGACAGAGCTATTGTCTTGGGAAGATCTGGAGTGTGCTGTGTTTTGTGCACGACTTATTTAATATGAATATATGATGTGAAAGAGAACGACCTGTGCCCCGGCCTCTATAGGGATTGCTATGTGAAGGGTGAGAAAATGAGCAACCCTGGGGGCGGAAAAAACCAGGCAGAGATCATTCCGGGATCCACCGAAAATTGAGTTTTTGAAGATGGCACTTGAAATGTGTCTGCTCTACGTTTTATTTTATTGTAGGGTCATTGAATTAAAATATACATGCATACACATTCTTGTATTTTGCTAAAGAAATACAGATATTTAGCAAAGTTTGTTGTGTGAGAGAATGTTGTATTTCTCATGGGTGGGCAGTTATTGTGGGTTGCTCATTTTGTCTGTTGATTGACCTCAAGCAAGCCTTTGAGTCAGTGGGGTCAGGCTGTCAGCTCATGTTCACCTTTATCTTATTGTTACAGACAGAAAATATTTAATAATGATGCATCTATATAAAGCCACATATAGGCTACATGCAATGTTTAGAAAAAAAAATTGAATAGGAATGCTAAAAAGCCCCGATCATTGATGTGGTATGACAGTTTAACATTGGAATTCCATCACACCCGAAAGCTCTCATGTAGAAATGATTAGGCACACCTGGGTGATATGGGTTCAGTGTTATCATTTTGACACCTTAATAAAATGAGATATTTAGGAATCTATGTATACTTGGTCAATTTAGAATTTGATGCATTATTTCTGACACCAAAATGGCTCTTTGACATCGTAAAGACATTATGTATTATTATAGTTCAATTTTGATACGAGCTACAGAGCTGCTTTGACTAGAATACGGAGCACTATTTTCTCTTTGTTTCATCCTAACCCGCTGGACCGTGCCTTAACGCACTGTTATTCTATCAATATTGACATACACACACAAGTTTTTGCATGATTCATGCACTTTTGGTGGGGCCGAGTCTCCCAGGAGGTGAGGTGTCTTGCTGGACTGCACAGTGCTTCAAGTATCCAGGGGCTGTGATGAGCACCAGGAAAACTAGCCGCATGAAACGAGTCATTTTGACATCAAAGTCGGCGCTACCTGGCAACACCTTGTTGCAGAACCAGACAGATGCAGAGTCGTTGGTGCGTGACGCATATCATCAGGGACGGACTCATCATCCCATACAAGAGCTTTGGCGGAATCCACCTCCATCGCCTTTGATTCTGCGGGCTCTTGTTTGTGGAACCCAGCAAAGCTTTTGATAGTGTGGTGTTTAATATTTATGGTTGGTGGGAGTGAAGCTTTAACTATGTGATGCTGTTATAGCAGATGAGAGGCAGTGATGGAATGCTGGTGTTCTTTGTCATGAAATCCCCGCTTAATGGAATGCATCAGTGGGCTCCAATCAGTTTATTTTGTTTTCAATCACAACCAGAACTGTCTGACTGACTCATAGATAAATTGATAGCATTCTTGAACTTGACAAGGAGTATTGAGAAAATTAGCATAGGAAGTAATGTAATTTAGAGACCTATCACAAAGCATTTGACATAACAGCATCCATAAGTGATAAGTGTGACTAGAGAATGCATGACTTGCAGAAGGCCTTTGATGGTGTTAACCTGTAAAGGAAAAAGGGGGAAACAAATTAGCAGTGTTAATGAGGTCATTAATGTGTTAGTTCTGTGCTCACCTGCTAGAGGTGATGGATAAAGATGATGCAAGATGGCTTACCTGTAATCAGCAAGCCTTTGAAGTTTGTTTGTTTACCTGGCAAGTCATGATATATCTATCATTCAGATTGACCCACCTGGCTTCGGATGTTTTTTTATATGACCAGACCTATTTGATATTGTCTGAGAATGCTGTGTCCCGAAATATTCACAAATATTTTAGTTAACTTGATAGAACACCAAAGTTACCTTCATAGAAAGCTTAGAGTCTACTTATTTCATTGTACATAGTTTAAACATAGATTTATAAACAATTCCAAAGGTTGCTATTGAAGTTGCTAAGTGCCCAAAGAGGCGTTGTATGTCTGAAAATACAACAAGAAGGATTTCTATAAAAAAAAACTTATGTGCTGTGAACACTGTAGAAATGATGTATTTATTTACTTCTCACAAATTTTGTAAGAATTTCAATATTTGGGGAGATTTTTTTTCTCAATTCAGTGCACTTAAATACTTTTGCACTTTTTGGAAGGTTTGATAATATGTTTACACGATTATCAGAAGCATGTACTTGGAGCACACAAACTGATGACATTTATTCTCATCAAATGGGACATCCTAAAGACAGCCTATGCCAATACATAATGTGCAGTGTGCAGCAATGTTGCTAGATAGAGGCTATTTTGATAGATCTAGCAGAATAAAATAAAAAAATGAAGAATGATAGTGCAGTGATTTACTTAAGCTTCAGACACGATAATCAGTGGAACAAGAAATTTAGTTGATAAGATGTTGTATTGAAAGTAAAATGATCAAAAGGAGGATGGAAGGTTCACACCCATCAGTGATGTGTGTCTCACAGCGGAAATGATAATGAGGACAGTCTAATCGCGCATCAATCGCTGTCTGTAAAGAGCCGCCATTGTTTGGCAAGAATCTCCCAAGAAAACTCCATTTCACCCTCCTTGAGAATATGGAGGCCGCGCATGTGTTTGGGTACAATAGCACCTGTGTAGAAGGCCATTTGATTGTGTCCATAATCCCACAAGTCATAAAACAAGGAGGGGTAACAATGGGCAAGTCAGGAGGTCAACCCCTCATATAGACACCCTGTAGACATCATTATCATATTTTACAACTGTACAGAGATCATAAACAGATCCAGAGAGATGGTTGGCAAGAGAGGTGGTCTGTGTCTTTGAAGTGGACTGTACTTTGATCAGCATTGTATCATCTCATCTGACCACAGACTAGACTGGGCCCCGGTCAATCGGGAATGAGGCAGTAAATTTTTGTGTGCAATTCATTTTTAATGTGTTATGTAAGTTTATTGCCTTGAATTAGATAAACAATTGTGCAGTGTTGTCTGATCTGGGAAATTACAACTGTAATAAACGTGACCTTGTAATTCACTGTGAAATTCTACATAGTAAATCAAAGACTGATTAGATTGCAGTGCAAGGAGGGGCCTCATGAATAATTAACCTGTTCTCCATAGACAAGAATAAGAAAAAGAGTGCTTTTTTTTCATTTTTAAATCTGAAAGGTAAATTTTTATGTGAAGTTGGTTTTGGGAGTAGTTGGCATAATTTTGAAAGCACCCCTCTTGAAGGATCAAGTTTGGAATGTGAGATGATGTGAAGTGTAACAGGCAGTCGCCCAGAGAACAAAGCCCAACCATTCTGTACCTCCCCATCCATGGCTGTCAGACTGTCATTAATATATCCAGGGCTTTACTTAACTCCATAGCCCTATTTCTTATCCAAATCCATTATTTTGTACCAAAAATCAAGATGACTCAAATTGATGCACTCATATGAGCAGAGAAATCACTTTGATATTTGCTGACTCAAGATGCTGAGGTTTGGAAAATCGCACGACAAGAGGTAGGTGTTGATAGGGTTAGAATCCAATATAGATATAAAGATCGGAGAGATTTGACCTGAAGGATCCAGACCTTGTCTTTGTACAGGGTGAAGTGCTTTTGTCGGCAGGCCCTGGGATGCAGTCAGTGTTATTTTGTGCAGCCAAACAGAAATCTTATTACCATTTCTCCACCCATGTGTAATGTATGGCAGTTCCCACACAAAGGCTGGCTGCTGAAACTGTTATAATTTTATTAGAGAGCCACATTACTAGATATGGCCACATTCCTCAGTCGCCACCCAAGTTTGGGACCGCCGCTGCATAAATCTACCACATTTTGTTGTATAGTGTTTCACAATGGATACTGCCAAGGGCAGTTTGATCTTTTACAATCTTGCAAGAAAAAAAATGTGTTTATTCACATTTAAACGATAAGGCTTTTTATTCCAATAAGATGTTTTCATCAGGAATGTGATTTTTAAAAGAATATATTAAAAGTCAATTGACATTTCCGACTGAGGTATCGTCAGAGATTTGAAATTTATGAATGTTTTTTGTCAGTTAAATATGTAGGTTTTGAACTTACAAAACCATTATACATATGACAATAGCATGATTAGTTTAAAGTGCAGTATTTAGATCAAATGATCTTTGAGCTATTACACCTGTGTCCCGTTACTCCATGTTTTAGCCAAACATTCCTTGGTTTAAAAAATGATCCTTTTAATGTTGTTGACCAAAAATCCTTTTGGAGGTGAAATAAGATAATATATTTTCTTCTATCAATTCGGAGTCCCATTATACGTAAAACCACCTGATGGTGTCGCATTACTGTGAGAATTGACTGCTTGCTGACCTGCATGGGAAATAAGGATATTTTTTTGATATGTCAAGATGATGTATGTCATGTTTGGTCATTTACAGCTGGTTATGGTTTGGGAACTTGAGTCAATACTTCAATACTTCACAGGAAAAAAAGGCTTCAATGCTCAGCAAAATGTATTTTTAGGTATTAACTTTGGGGTTTGTTGAGAAGCGACATATGTATTGTATGAAATTAATAAGATATGATGAATAATTCTGAGGTCATATTGTTATTGTATGTTTTATATAGAAGGTCTTGGTAGGATTCATAGTGAAGGGCCCAGTGGATATAGCATGATGGGATTTATTCAATTAGTGAGGCCCAGGGGAGGTCTGCGGATAGAGTGACCAATGTCGGAATAGATACATCATATCACTGTGAGAACTGTCTGGGGTGGAGATATTATAATAGCATGAATGGTGTCTGGGTCATCTGGGTCATGTAGCAAGGGTCCAGTTGCTACAACCTCAGACTGTCAAAGGCTCTGGGCAGGTCCAGCCACCCCACTGCATCATGGGCCTTGTCAGAGTCTCACAATGAGGGAGGGCTGATTGACTGACATTGAGCGGTCAGCCCCTCGGTGACCTTTTGGTCCTTGAGGACAGCCTGTCCCTGGATCCCCAAAGGGTATTTTTAGGTTCAAATTATCTCTTTAAATTTTGATAAAATTTCAAGTGTTATCTCTGAACTTCTTTCAAATGTGATCTGTTTATCTGGGGCTGCGTTGCTCACTATGTTCAGTGACCAGTGGAGGTCGGGGATCCAGATCAGTCTTGTGTGATCCACCAAGCTTGTCCACTCAGTGAATGGAGCCAGCCATGTCGCACTGTCTGCAACACACTGGGATGACACCACTCTGTCATAGGCCTTGTCAAAGTCTATAACATGTCACAGCGGTTGGACTCTCAATCAAGGTCCCACAATGCCAGAATAACTCGCAGCAAACAAACAGCTTTGGTTGCAAGGTCGCGGGGATCAAGCGTCCTGTATGGTTCCTCGACGCCCTCCTCATCTCACACATACAACACCAGATCAGGCAATCCCAGACCCGACTCGCACCTCACGCTGATCTTGAACGTTCACGATGAACCTTCTGGGGATTATATGTCATCTCTGATCAATCATATCTAGCAGAAAATTTTACAAAATGATTTAACCCTTTGCGACCTTGATATTATAAATATATACAAAAGGAGTGTCGGTTAAACCCAGAAGCCAAGTGGAACCAGGAGCTTTGCTTAGGTCTAGAAACTTGTCATACACGTGTAATCCTTGCTGCGTAACTTCCAATTAGGTATTTGATTTATGTAAATAAGATTATTTAGACATGATCTTGGAAAATATTTGCCATGTGAGAAACATGTGTTCACTGTTTCGTAAGACTGTATGTTCAAAAAGGATTTTAGTTTCAAATTGCATAACAAGTCTAAGATGGGTATTAACTTACAATTATTGATAGTGTGCACTGACCAATGTCAAGAATGTACATAATATTTGATGCCTGCTCTCTAATGTTGATCTTTTAAAATAGTTTTGTTTTCCATGAACACAGTCTTTGTGATTTTGTTAGCTTGTCCTGTACTCCATGTAATTGATTGCCTATAACATGCTTATTTGTTTTTCTCTACTTAAGCCAGGGTGATTAATTTAATTGAAGCAAATTTGGTACATGAGACACTTATGTTTTTTGCAAACTGTATTTTCAGATGATTCAGTAGTGAGTTTAGAAGGTCATCTACGAGGGGGCCACCTGGTGGACGAGGACGGTAATGTGATAGATGCCAGCCAGGTGGAGCTGGCATCACACATGGCAGTGGTGGAGGACAGTATGGGACAAGTGGTGGAGGAGGACGAGGAGGTCAGTGAATATAGACAACTTCCTTATTATATATCATATCATATATGAATATTATATATCATGAAATTCAGTGTGCAACAAAGAAAACATTATGTATAATACGATTTGACAGTAATATCTAATTTATATTATGAATCATTTTATTTGGTCAATGAATGAATTTTTTTTTTTTTTGGGAGGGGGGGGGGGTTAGAGGATCTGCTAAATTTGTGCTGACCTGCTAAATTTGGTCCCCCGAAATTAAAGACCTTTTGTTTGCAGGTGTTAGAGGAGGAAGAGTTAGATATGGATGAGAATGAGCACGTGCAGATGGTTGCCATGGACGACACGGGTCAGATGGAGCAAGTGGAACTGGAGGAGGGTGAACTTGTGACAGCCGACGACCTCGTACACCACACACAGGAGATCACCGAAAACGGCCTCATCATCATGGCCACACAGTAGATCTCCCATCTCAGGTGGGAAATATACCACTCACATCTTAACTTACAAATAACACTCTCATTTCAAGTGTGAACACTAGCATTCCCATCTCAAGTGTGAACACTGGCATTCCCGTCTCAAGTGTGAACACTGGCATTCCCATCTCAAGTGTGAACACTGGCATTCCCATCTCAAGTGTGAACACTGGCATTCCCATCTCAAGTGTGAACACTGGCATTCCCATCTCAAGTGTGAACACTGGCATTCCCATCTCAAGTGTGAACACTGGCATTCCCATCTCAAGTGTGAACACTAGCATTCCCATCTCAAGTGTGAACACTGGCATTCCCATCTCAAGTGTGAACACTGGCATTCTCATCGCAAGTGTGAACACTGGCATTCCCATCTCAAGTGTGAACACTAGCATTCTCATCTCAAGTGTGGACACTAGCATTCCCGTCTCAAGTGTGAACACTGGCATTCCCGTCTCAAGTGTGAACACTGGCATTCTCATCTCAAGTGTGAACACTAGCATTCCCATCTCAAGTGTGGACACTAGCATTCCCGTCTCAAGTGTGAACACTGGCATTCCCGTCTCAAGTGTGAACACTGGCATTCTCATCTCAAGTGTGAACACTAGCATTCCCATCTCAAGTGTGAACACTGGCATTCTCATCTCAAGTGTGAACACTAGCATTCCCATCTCAAGTGTTCACACTGGCATTCCCATCTCAAGTGTGAACACTGGCATTCCCATCTCAAGTGTGAACACTGGCATTCCCATCTCAAGTGTGAACACTGGCATTCCCATCTCAAGTGTGAACACTGGCATTCCCATCTCAAGTGTGAACACTGGCATTCTCATCGCAAGTGTGAACACTGGCATTCCCATCTCAAGTGTGAACACTAGCATTCTCATCTCAAGTGTGGACACTAGCATTCCCGTCTCAAGTGTGAACACTGGCATTCCCGTCTCAAGTGTGAACACTGGCATTCTCATCTCAAGTGTGAACACTAGCATTCCCATCTCAAGTGTGGACACTAGCATTCCCGTCTCAAGTGTGAACACTGGCATTCCCGTCTCAAGTGTGAACACTGGCATTCTCATCTCAAGTGTGAACACTAGCATTCCCATCTCAAGTGTGAACACTGGCATTCCCATCTCAAGTGTGAACACTGGCATTCCCATCTCAAGTGTGAACACTAGCATTCCCGTCTCAAGTGTGAACACTGGCATTCCCCTCTCAAGTGTGAACACTAGCATTCCCATCTCAAGTGTGAACACTAGCATTCCCATCTCAAGTGTGAACACTAGCATTCCCATCTCAAGTGTGAACACTAGCATCCCCATCTCAAGTGTGAACACTGGCATTCCCGTCTCAAGTGTGAACACTGGCATTCCCGTCTCAAGTGTGAACACTGGCATTCCCATCTCAAGTGTGAACACTGGCATTCCCCTCTCAAGTGTGAACAATATCATCCCCATTTCAAGTGTGAACACTGGCATTCCCATTTCAGGTTACTGAAAATATTAATCTCATCTCAGATGTTTAAAATAGTACTACCATCTCAGATGTGAACGGTGGCATTCCCATCCCAGGAGTGAAGTCCTCACAGATGTGTGACCACATAATGTCACACAGATATCATTAAATTATGAACAAAAGGGTTACACAAAATAATGTAGCAATATCTTATAAGTTACGCAATTTCACAAAAACTTGAAAAAACATATTAAATAAATGAAGCCATAGGATTTCACTAAAAAAAATACTATGCAGTAGATTTCTGTCATGCCTGCCTGCAATCAAAAGTATTTTTTTGTATTTATCTTGACATTGAGGTCCCCCAGCACATTAATCAAATGGGAGAGAGTGCTAGATGCTGAGAAGGAGTGGCAGGAAGAGACAGACTCTCAGTGTTAATGAATATGTTCTCATTTGTCCATAGAGGATCCAGCTTAAATGGTCAGTGGCAACATTAAATAATCATTGATGTCACCTCCCAGCATGCTATCTGAATCAAATGATCTCATAGCCCCACCCCTTTCCTGTGAGGCCAGCAAATCTGCTGATATGCTCGTGTCTTTTGCTCGGTAAAGTGACGGGCAGGATGTGTAGAATTGATCAGACCTCAATGGACTAGTAATTGGCCCCACTTGGTCTTTGCTTATCATGGTTTTATTGTGGAGGCCAAATCTGGCCATATATTTTCTCCTCCTCCCTAACAGCCTATCAAAATGTAATTATCAGCGGTGGGGCAGGAGGGATGGGGTGAACGGCATAGTTCTAGGGGCTCAATGAATGGGGTAGATTTGATAGTTTTGGTTGTCTATGAAGATGCATAGTTTTATTGCTGGACTGTGGAACAAGTACAGTGTTGCAAGGGCAATGAACACACCTAATTGCTCAAAGTAAATTGGAAATATTTCAAGTCTACACCCAATCTAGAAAACCTTTTAATAAATTGCACTCCTCATGGACTCGACTAGAAAAACGGAAAAAAACTATTGTTTGAGCTGACGTAGTCTTGCCATTACAAAGTTCTGCAATGCCCGTGGCCATATAGGTGTATATCTTTACTTCCACTAAATGTTATAAGTTCTTTAAGAGAAGAATAGAGAGTAGAGAGGATTTGTTTAGGTACAAGCTTGATCAGTCTTAGAAGGACTTAGATGGGAGGGCTGTGATCCAAAATGGCGGCATCCCACTAGGTGGAGCTTTGTTCCCAATAATGGAAGCTTTCTTGTTGGCTTTGAGCCAGATATTTGTGGTTGAGACTCAGAGGAGCCGCAGTGTCTGGGCTTCACCGTGCAGTTCATAGATTGGTCAAGTGACCATGCTTGCAAATGTTTCCAGAGGACAATTTGTCTATAGTATTTCACAGAAGGAGACTTCATTGGAAATTTATCTTGAGGGCACATGGAACAGGCCTTACAGTATGAAAGCTGCAACCGTGATGGTGGCACTTTGAATTGCTGGGGGATTATGGAAATAAATTTGTGCCCCTCTTTTCAAAATATTTTTTACTTTATTTACATTATGAGGATATATGAATGTGTTCCAAATGATCTGTGAAAATAATGTGTATTTATGAAGAGTATCATAAAAATAAAGAATACCTTCTATTTTACCAAAAAAATTAAAAATCCAGGTAGACAAGGGCTGAGACCAGTGGCCTGGGGTTGGAGTGTGACTGGTTGACTGGCAAGGCAAATTGTTTTATTGGTGTATTGTGAGGATGGCATGAAACAATAGGGGCTCAGACAGTGGGGCGGTCACCCAGGGAGATGGCTGTGTCAACACTAAGTATCTGCCAGCATCAACCAACCTTGTTCTCTTCTCATCATCTCACCGCTTTCTAATCATCAAAAACACCGTTCCTCCTGGTAGTTGGAAAGAGGGCAGATATTAACTGCGCTGGAAGCTACGATTTTCTGCCCTATCATAAGGAAAATGATCCCCCATTAGTGTTTGGCTTATTAGGTTTGTTTGTTAGACAGAATTGTCGGTCAGAAGATTATTCGCCAAAGAAGACAAATGCATATGATATAAGAAAGGCTCTCTGAGTAAGATTGGCAGTCAAAATTTGATGTGCAAGTTCATTTCAAGGTGTTTTTAAAAAATAGCCTCCATATTATTTTGACTAGGCTATTAACTTATTGGACTGCCATAGATTTGTATGTCATTGTTGTCTGTTTGTCAGGTTGAATAGCTCGGATTGAGTACTTTATGAAACTTACATTAATTGAATACCATATATGAAAATAACATTTAAAAATCATGTTGATTACCCTATTAACTTATTGAACTGCCATAGACTTGTTGTTTGTGTCAGGTTGAATGATTAGGATTGAGTACTCTATGGGTGATCAGCAGTACACACAGCCTTGCCTCGCTCCTCAATGTATGCTGGGTCACCTTGTCACGATGGCCACTATTATTGATGGCATGAATTTCTTAGCATTACATTGTGCTCCAAAATTCAACCAGGCAGTTCATTATGACTTTCAAGCTCAATGGAGGTCATCATGACCCAATATTCTTTGCAGCTTGTCCCTCTGCAGCCAGACATGGCATTTGGTCCAAGGTCTCGGTTCGCAAAGGTCACCGTGTTCAAGGACTCGGGACAATATGACCATGACTTAATCCAAGCAGATTATTCTGTCCTTGGACTAGTACCAGACAGATTATCCTGTCCTGGGACTCATACCAGGCAGACTATCCTGTCCTGGGACTCATACCAGGCAGATTATCCTGTCCTGGGACTCATACCAGGCAGACTATCCTGTCCTGAGACTCATACCAGGCAGATTATCCTGTCCTGGGACTCATACCAGACAGATTATCCTGTCCTGGGGCTCATACCAGGCAGACTATCCTGTCCTGGGACTCATACCAGGCAGACTATCCTGTCCTGGGACTCATACCAGGCAGACTATCCTGTCCTGGGACTCATACCAGGCAGGCTATCCTATCCTGGGACTCATACCAGGCAGACTATCCTGTCCTGGGACTCATACCAGGCAGATTAACCTGTCCTGGGACACATACCAGGCAGACTATCCTGTCCTGAGATTCAGATTAATATTGGTAGACATGAGGATATAGAAGCCAACATGAATAATTCAGAATCCCACATTTTTGTAAATTTTCCAAAGAAATGTTCATATATGGTTGGATCGAAAATGAGTGCAAACAGATATATCACATGTTTGTGTTGCATGTCTTATATTAAATTAGATAAGATCTTTGATGTGGCTTGATCAAGTTACAACAGTAGTATTGATATCATAGAATTTGTTTTTCTGTTAATGCATAATTGCACAAAGCAAATGCTGAATTTAATCAAGTTTTGTTGATACCAGTCATATTGTTAAAGATATGTGACGATTTGCACGTTAATCCCTGGACAATAGTAAATATATTATTAATGACTCCTTTTGTTAAGGCCTGTCAATGAAGGTAACCGGGACCTTGTGTGTCCTTCAAAACTGATAAAAACCTATATTTAAAACCAATATTACACAAGACCATTTCTCCAAATTGGAATGAATTTTTGGAATGCCATTTGACAAGATCTGAGCATGTTTTTAGATGAGGATTTGATTATGTTTGCAAAAATGGCAGTCTTGTCTGTCTAGAAATAACTTAGTCTGTAGAGAGAAACCTCACAAGGCGTGTGACATTGTGGGCTTGATTGAAGTCCTTTCAAGAATAACCATGTATTGAGAATATAAAATCTATGAAAAGATAGTTGGTTGATTAGTTATTGACGTTGGGTCGTCATTTTGATGCAACCAGAACATGCGGAAATGGCTTATAATTCATTTATATTAGTTATAATGAGCTCATAATTCATACATTTAATAGTCTTCGGTATGACTTTTGCACTGTATTTTTATGCACTGATATTTATCCATATCTAGAAAAAATAAAAATGTAATAACCAAGGACCTCCAAGGAAGGGGCAATGGAATAAAACTGGCAGATTGCCAGATAGGAAATAAATGAGGGATCCGAACTGGCGATAGCATGCCAATAGAATATTCATGATCTGCTGGGAGATATTGCTGAGATTTGACCACACACTTGGTCAGTGTGGGTCTATAAACCACCCAATCAGCCCCCTAATCAAGGCTTGGTCAAGTATTTACAACCAATCTCATTCGGCATAAACAATATCAAAGGCTTGAGGAGTTACAAATTGGTCGAAGACAAGTTTTATTAAGAAACAATTGATTGTAAAGTCATTGACATCCACACTTAATCATGTTTTACCACTATGGCCACCCACGTTTCTATTCCAAACATATTAAATTAGACAAGGCCTTCGACATAGTAGACCTACAGCAGAAAAATTAGGAGAGGGTGGATTGTAATTGAGACAGCTGTATTATGTTTGAAGTTTAATAAGAGAAATGGTTCTCATAGGGGCACTATTAACTATGACATCTGAGTGCTATCAAGCCCAATGTACCCAAGACATTTTCACTCGACCACATGGTTCAGAGACATAGTCATAATGTCCTCAAGTAAACTTTATCAAATGCTCTGCATGCATCACTGAAAACATCAGTTTCTCATGTATGGCTTTACTCTAGTCTTTCCCTGAGAATTTATTCATGTTTTTTTTTTTCAATTGATCAGTGAAATGAGCTTTAACCATGTTAACGATTGCTTGCATTCCATGTCTGATTTTCCTCAATTTATCTTTCCAGGTTTTGAGTGGTAGAAAGGAGATGTTAATTGCAATGTGTTCTTCATGCAGCAGCTACTTACTTAGACATCGAGAGATATAAACTATTTTAACAAAAATGCACTCATTCATTTTTTAATAGTTGAACATAACCATTTTCCACATCGATTTTTTTTACACTTGAACAAGTTTGAGTGCTTCTTTCCAGTATTAGCATTTTTGTATATAAAAAGAATGCAGTTCACAGGCATTTCCCTAAATGCACATGAATGCATTTCATTACATGACTTTATTATCAAGTTTTAAAGAATGACCGTGAAATTGTTTCTTATAAAGATATAGAAAATAAATTTCATGAAAAATGATATGAGAGATGGAGAGGTGCAGTGTGTTTGTTATGCTGATTGCTAGTCCTGCATTTTAAGCTGTAAATACTCCCTACAATGAAATATTGTAAATATTTATAACAAGAGATAGGAAATACATTGTAAATTTATTTATTGCAGATGATAATAAATTTTATATAAAATTTATAACATTGTGCTGTTTTTTACTAGTTTTACATGGGTATACCTTATATATAAGTAAATTAAAATGCATTTGTGATTCATAGGATTGAAATGATTGTAAGTGATATCATTAAACACTTCATTGATGCGATTTTCATTTTAATCACATTTTGTTCCACACCAGAAGTTTTCTTGCAATTTCCAACTATTTTGATATATTTTCAAGGTGTTGAATTTGTCTAATGGGCGATTTATAAACAAATGTATTGCTTAGCAACTGGCCATGCCCTGAAGTCAGAAATTCCAAGAAATCAAAGGGCACAAAATTACCAATGACTTATGGCACAAAGTGTTATCACACTTGTTGGACTCTGTCAAACATTGTGAGAGATCCCAAATAGGATTTGAAGGATTTGTGTAAGGTTGGGCAAATTGTTGGGGATTCTGTTTTCATGGTGGGTGAAGCTAGCCCAAACATTTATCTCCAGATCAAGAGATGCCCACAAGGGGGCAGGCCTGCATCCTTCTCAAAAGTAGCAACACCCTCACGACTCTTGAATCAGGTCACAAATATTGAATAAAAATAACTGCATTTGTATTTGCCCATCCTGTTCATAGAAGTCTAAATTATAGCTACAGATATAGTTTTTGTATCTAAAAAAATCATTTTGATTTTTTTTAAATATGTCATGAGAGAAAGACATGATTTTTTTTTTAATTATTCTTTATTAGAATAGGATCCACCTGAAAACTGAATCATCATATCTCTAGGGACAGTGTGCTGTATACTATAATGTTGTCAGAGATAAACTTGGTCTTAAACAATTGAATCCTGCAAGAACCCAGCTTATCTTGTTTAGAAAAATATGACACTTGGATCAGCTGAACAAATTGTTGGCATCCCAGTGGGACTATAGGCTAACAACACGGGAGGGGGGCTGGGTGTTGGGGGGGGGGGGGGGGGGGGGGGAGGGGCATGGTACAGGCCATAGATAAGCATGTTTAGTCTGTAACTGCATTATTAGTTAAAACTAATTTGCACAATGTGGCTGATTTTATAATATGCATATATGATGGGGGGGGGGACATATCTATACTGATCAGTTGTTTCTGGTCATCAAATACAAATTCTCAAAGTCTGTTCTAAACATACAATGATTAATTGTCCATAAATATATATATATGAATGGAAGAAATATCTCACTTCTTGCCATGCAGAATAGCATATGCTTTGTATATTTTGCATCAAGGCAGATTTGTTACTTCTAATATTGCAAAAAAAAAAGGCCACAAACTACTTTTCTTCACATAAAACCTGTTGGTGATATGATTTACTTACACAAAGTGAAAGTTTGTGATGTTTATGTATTTAAAGTATTCATCAGTTTCCCATAATGCAATTTCATCTCCAAGTTTATTATGCCAGTACCTCTGGAGCTTTCCTGGAACTTCCAGGGAAGATAAGTTCAAAAGATGCACGATTTGCAAGTTCTCCAATCACATAACCCTGTTTATTTGGCCTGGTTATTTGGTCAGGATCCAGTTTAAAAGGCAGAAAGTCAACAGTAATCCCTTGCTTGTTCCCCAATTATTTGCCCTGCACTTGCCACGAAGTGGGTAAACTTGCTTATGTATGTTTCTGCCAATATTTTGTCAGGCTAAACAATTACAGAAATCTTGTTAATTTTACCACAATTTTGGATCCCTGATCTCACTAGAATAACATGCAACATCCTGTGGATCTCAAGAGGGGAAGGTCCCGGATGAAGAGATTTGTAGCATGTTAAACCTTTTGCAAGCATGAGATGTATATTGTTTTAATTATGAGGTTTACACCTCTAAACGAGATTTACACGAGATTCAAAGCTGTCGCGAGAATCTGCCTAATTTCTGAGATACTGCCAGCAGTGCATTGGTGCTAAATAGTTTATTTAGCATGTGTGTGATCTTGACATGTTCGGAGGAGATCCGACATGAAATACACATGTAATCTACACATTTCTTGTTATGATATGAATTAGCGCTATCACATCGTCAATTTCTTTAATGATATCTACATCAAAGGCATGCCAGCAAGGATCAAGTTGAAGGTGTCGGCTGATAACACTGTCTATCGATGAAGGGTGTACATTCCTAGCTAATCATAATGAACATCAATCAGGAAGATGTTTCTGGGATTCACCGGACAAGATAACAACTTTATCTCCCCTGTTGATTAATCGAAATTAATATTAATGGTTTTCATCTGAGGTGAAGAAACTGGATCGTGTATTTCTCTAGATTATCATTATGTGATACCAGAACGAAGAGGTGTTCGTAAAAAGTGATAAAAGCCAAGGAAATATTATCAGGAGCTATTGAGCTATTACCTCATCCACTTAAAAAAATGTTTCTTAATTATAGTTATCTTGATATGACAAACTAAAGCACTTTACAGTTCCATCTTATCATGGTGATGTTTATCAATTGTGATTCATATTCTTTTGGGATAAAAGTTTATCTGGTTTCGCTGGGGGTCGAACCCAGGGCCTCTCGCGTGTGAAGCGAGCGTGATAACCACTACACTACGAAACCTGTATATGGGAAGCCCTCTATTCCAAAAATAATTATAGTAAAAGATATAATAAACTTCAATACCATTTTGTAATGATGATGTGTAACGGTACCACAGATATTATTATTCAATACCAGATGAGAAAGTATTGAAATTAACTCCGTACATTGACAAATAATTTGTTTCTTTTTTATCTTGATATGACAAACATCCATAGATTCATCTGATGTGTATTAATTTCGATCAAAATCTTTTTGGCAAAATAATTCATCTGGTTTCGCTGGGGGTCGAACCCAGGGCCTCTCGCGTGTGAAGCGAGCGTGATAACCACTACACTACGAAACCTGTATATGTCAAGTAATGTCAGTAACCTATTTTTTACATTGGAATTGAAATTTAATAACACACCTAATTTATTCATTTTGGTGATGAACAATTTCTTGTGAGTTGGTAATTAATTAATATAAGATAGAAAAATGATTTTTTTTATTAATTCAACATTTTGATAATTATTTCAGAATATTCATCTTTCTTTAGGAAAAATTCAGAGGTCCAGTCCCATTTTTACTCCTTTCACCATTTGCAAAGTAGGTTTGACATTTATTTTGAGGAAATTGCAGATAGGAAAAACCTTAGGGGTATGATGAATGGAATTGTGAAGTCGTAGATTGTGCACATGACGCCATAACAACCCATTGTTTGGAACAATGGGATAGTTTTCCTTTAGAGTGATGTGTGTTACCGCCATTACAGGGAGCTATTTTGTTTTTGTTTTTTCAGATTATAAAAAGAAATTTGTCATTTTATGGGGTAAGTTTGGATAATTTCAATTTCATACGTAATTCCCGTAATCCCTTGAAGTCGACATGTGCAAAGAAGAGTTTTCAGTAACAACAAAGCCTATATAAAAATTATCTACAGATGTAGAAGTATGAGATTTTTTTCACAGTATAAATAGTATATTAAAAAAAGATTGCCTTAATTGTTTATCGATATTAACGTACATTGTCCCTGAAAACAATATAAAAGACGGTTATATTGCACTCAGATTGTACCTTTCATTGCATCAAAACTCCATTCATTATACTCTTAGGAAAACCTACCTACTCGACGTCGTCTTAAGGCTCTCTCCCACTCTTGAAGACTCGAACGTCAACCGTTTAGTATGATGTTCATTGTGAACTTGGTGAAAATGTGCATGAGTCATATCCAGCCATTTGGTCATCATAGCGACCGTCATAGACTCATATAGAATTTTTAGAACGCAGCCTGACAGAATAGGTTTCGTAGTGTAGTGGTTATCACGCTCGCTTCACACGCGAGAGGCCCTGGGTTCGACCCCCAGCGAAACCATAATTTTTTTTTTCCAATTTGAAAGGGAATTGATTAATCTTTTCAGGTAAATATATGGATTTATCGTAGCATCCTGTGTGAAGACGAACATTTATTAATATGATTCCCTTTTCACTCTGATATTCAAGACACAAATTGAGTATGGAAACAGCAATGATGAAAATTTGCCTATTTAATACCACATATCAGAATAGCCTCTAGATGATACAAGTATTAACCATTTCTGTGTGTATATCTACAAATATCCTTTGTGACATTCAGAATGACATATCACACCAGTAAATAATTAATAACTTGGCATGTTTATGTCCCTTCAAGGATCTAAACTTGTCCCTTATCTACAGCCTTTGACGCGCAATCGATACACATTGACGATCATATCGATGTCACAGATAAGAGGGGATCCAAACTCTTGACACGCCCTTGTGGGTTGTCCCTTGTTCTTTTGATGTGAACAGTCCTCAGATAAGACACAGGTGTTTATTTACCTGTATAATATGGCGTGATTGAAAACAACTGAAGATCCAGCTCAAGTGGGGCCCATAAATGATATGGCTAAACTTGCAGTTTTCTCACAGAAGCCTTTTAACAAACTTCTGTGATTTTTGTCCACATGATTTGTAATCATGATACTTTTATACTTTGCTTTTTCAACAAGCACTTGTTGCGAGGTATATACTTGTGTTGTTCACTCAAACATGTTTTACCGAAGAGAACATCTATTATTATAATTCATATCTTATCCTATTTCTGTGGTTTTATATCAGAGCAGAGGATTGCGGATTTAATCCGGGTACTTTTTATTCCAGATGGATATAAACGATTACACGTAATAGATTGAATGGCGAGTTCAATGAAAACAAGAAATTATCTTGTCTAAATAATTCGCCTTATTGACTTTTGTTCTCTTGTCTCAAGCAGATGTTTCCCTTCTGGTACTGTTAAACTTCCCTGTCTGGCAAGGCCTGAAAAAAAGTCAATATTTCCTTTAATAATGCGCTATCTTGATCTATCAGAAATCGTTCTCAATCTGAAACCCAGGTGTTCAACACAATGTGTATTGGAATTGGCTTGGGTTAAGATTGCACATCTGATAAGAGATACATCATCAATTGCGTCATCAACTTTATAAGATTTGCGTGAAATAGTTATATGACTTTTATAGCATTCACATCCCATAGTGGATTTTTTTTAATAATCGTGTCTTGTTATAACATACAATGTGGATGAACTACAAAGATGAGATAAGACAAGATAGTACAAGATTGTTATATATTCTACAATTTTTCTTGCCACACCTATCGTGAATTTCAAGAACGCAGAGACAAGTTTCTCTGCGCTCCTGTGAATATGAAAAGTACAGCGTACAGAAATGTACATTCTGACTAAATGGTCAGTTTCACATCGGTACCACGTGACGCGTGTCGTGCAAACAGAGCCCTCTAGGTGTCACTGTAGTCGCCAACATGACCTCGGAAAGCTCATCAGTTGTGACCTTTCGTCGTCATTAACACAGGAAAATATTTCCTGGTTGGAATTTATGATGACATAAAGTTCTTCCAGACAGATCCAAAAGGACAGGTGATGGCGGATTATCCGAACAGATGATCCAACAGGTGATAGACAGAACTGACACCAACTCTGAAAGACAGACTGATCGATCCGCCATCTGGTGGGCACAACTGGCTGCAGTCGTTGACATGAGGGATCATCTTAATGGACAAAAAGGTCACAAATTATAACTATCTATATCTCATCAAAAGGTCATGGGGTGTAACTAATGACTTTCACCATGATTCTGACGCTAAACAAGTTTAAGAGACACATAATATTCTTTAATATAGTTTTTTTTCTTATAACTTGTTCCAATAGGGCATCAACATGTTGATTTAATCGCGCTAATTGTTTAATCAACTTGGAAGTTAATTGATCAAAATGATGACCTTAGTCTGGTCTGATTTTTGGGAATCACCAGAATAAATTCCTTCCATATGTATCAACAAAGTCTTAATCAAGAAAAATGATGAAGAGGGGGGTGAAAACTCCATGCGACCGGGTGAACTTGATCTATTGTGGAGTTGGTATTGGTACCAGAGGAGAGCCCTGCAGCGATCTCTCCGGGTTCCTGCTCTGGATAATCCAGGATTCCACTCCAGAGCTGAGGACACCCGCCGCTCCCCGCCCAGCACCTCCTCGTGTTCATTTCACTCATTTACATATTTATGTCTTGTCACATTTCTGGTGGATCTCATTAGTCAAAGGGGGGGGGGGGATCTGGCAGGGTGTTGATTCCAGGGATATTTCACACTTAATATGAAATGTGTCAGACGAAATCAGACCAGTTCGGATGAATCATTGATAATTTTGAATATAAGATGATTTTAAGATGCAATAAATTTTCCATATTTCAAAAATCTTCAATGCGTATATTATCTCCTTAAAATTAGAATTATGCTCTAAACAACCAGACTGACATTTATTTCGGATAATTATGAACTGTGAATATCCTGATCATTTCAAATGAAAGTTATACAACTTCCACCTGCCCCCAATTCGTTTCGTTTGAGATTCGTTATCTGCACTTCCTCGTTTTCTTCCCAAATGCACGACTATTGCGTTGCCATAGGAACGCTCGTTTCACATCTGTTGTCCGCCCCTTGGCTTCGATCTTGCATAACAGGGACGGTTCCAGTGACTGGGTGTGCTAGTCCAATCTCTCACGCAGGCATATGGCTCCTGAGACATCTTAAACTCTTTTTGATGCAAGAATAGCTTCTGATCATTACAATGCAATAATTTGTGAACTGCAATTTCCTGTTTGATTATAATCAGTTTGAAAAGGACAGGAAACAGGGTGACTTGGAAGTGTAATAACATCTATAGATATTGATCTCAAAAGTTTATGTTTTATATGTTGGCATGTATCCCATACAACCCTAATTGTACAAAACAGAAAAAAAATCCTGATCATGAATCACATTGAGATTCTTGTGAGATTGGAATCCTTTAAAATGTAAAATGAAGAATGACCTTTTCGTGACCCACAGAGTTTCCTTTCCTGTGAGATATTTTCTTGATCAAAGACAGTTGACTAATGGCAGATCTATGACTTGAGCCTAAAATAAAATATACATCTACGTTGTCAGATGTGTGTCTGCTAATGGGAGCCGGCAAAGTGGCCTGGCAAACACCGCGTACAGCCATGTTTGTTGATATGGGTGATCCACCTGACCAACACCCGCATCTTTGTGTATCTTGTCTTGTGTTGATAAGGAAGATGACACTCTACTGTCTTGTTGATGTGTAGAGGGCGCTAGCAATGTCCACTCTGGGCTTGATGATTCCGGGCCAGTCCAGAAGATCCCTGACCTAGGGGGGCTCACTTCAGGGGATCCCCACTCCGGACCAATCCCTGACACTGGGGTTGATAAGAGGTCCTGGGGTTGATAAGAGGTCCTGGTGATGATAAGAGGTCCTTGCAGTGAGATGCTCATAGGTGCCTTTCAGTTACCCTAGATATCCTGTTTGTGATATCATAGCAACCCACATATGTAAACTGAGTTCAGTATGATACCAAATCATCACTTAGCTTGATAACTAGGGAATGTCCCTATATATCCACCTTGATTTTTTTTGGGGGGAGGGGGGGGGGTATGGTGATCTTTAAATCTATTCCAAATCATAGATATATCTAATTGAAGGGGTTGGGGTGAGAAATATTTGGCTCGGATGCAAGCTATCTGCAAAGGGTAAAACCATTATTACAAATAATTTTGATTGTCGAGGTTGTCCTTTTTTTTTCTTTATTAGGACTGTGGTTCTGGCGGGGCCCTTTCCTCGCGCTCGCAGAAGTAAAAGTGACCCCTAGCGGTGACCTGTGAGGGTGGCTTGATGTCTGTGCATATGTTGGACATGGCAGGATGACACCCTGAGAGCGGGGGATCAAGGCCATGGGGGTGATCCGATATACCCTGCCCCTGTCACACCCCATACATGGCACACACTTCACCCTGTATCCCATAGGCATATAGACCAGGCCACATCCTTTGTCCCTGTGATTAAATGATTAATACGTTGTCAACCACTCTGGGATGATTGATATTTTATTTATCACATGACATTCAATATCACAGTCAACAACTTAACTCCGCAAATGTTTTTTGTTCATAAATCTACCCACTTTTTTTTCATTCTGTGACAAAAATCATCTAAAATACTCTAAAAGCTCGAGATCATACTAATGTGTAAGTTTTCATAAAAAAAATAGAAATCATAAAATTTTCCCTTCCTGGTAATTCTTTCATTTGAGTCATTTTTAGAAAAAAATCTATTTCAAATATCTTGACAATAGAATAAAATGAATACATCGTGTTAACAAAAGAAATATATGTATACATCAAATTTGATCTTTTTCAAAGAGCTCTTGAAAATGTTATAGTTCTTTATGCAGTGGTCATTTCCTGCTGATTAATATTGCAATTGAAAGATAAGGACATGTTCTATGTAATAAATACACCTGACCCAAGTTCACAGCAAGAACATACAACCCTTGCATCTTGCATCACCCTGTCTCTATTGGGAGGGGGTGGAGATGGAGAAAGGGGTGGGATCTAAAGCCCTTTCTTCCCTTACCTTTTCACACAAACCCCCCTTTCACTTCCCCTCTGTCTCAAAGAGGGTTTAAAGCCTCATATTTATACATTTGTCTCCTTTGTAAGTTGAAGATTGTGCGTAGTTGCTTTATATAGATGTGGCCATGTCAAAAGTTCAGAGAGCCTCGGTCAAGGGGTGACAGGCCGAAACTCTGACAACAGCGCAGTTAATTGCTGTGCGAGGGCGAGCATCATCTACATCTTAATTGCTGATTGTATGAAGTGCGTGATGCGATAGATGCAGGTGCGGCTTGTCACCTAGGTAACATACAACCCATATGAGGATCAGGTACAAATTGTCTCTCCTTCTAGAGGGCAGTGGAGGAGGGGGGTTGAAATGACACATCTGGGACTGCATGCGCTGAAAGGAAGTTGTAGCCGTCAAATAATACATGTCAGTCCTATTGTAGACAATATACGCATTTTTGCTGTTGTTTGAATCTAAATTTGTAGAGTTTGTTATTTGTAGAGTGTAATTTTTCAGTGTTCTTTTTTTGATTGTATTCATCTGGTTTAAACTCAATCGATCTGGAACCATCACATTTGGGTCTTTCAAAATCAGGTTGAAAATAAATACATATTTACAAAATCATTATTGAATAATAATTAATCACAAACTTATGTTATATACTTAATTTTTGAGTACACTGGAGAAAAATAAGAAAAATCTGTATTCTGGATAAATGAAATGTATGAATGTGTCCGAAATATAATTAACCTGCCATGTAACATTCTGGGCACCAAACATGATTAAATAACCTGCTTATGAAAATAATCTAAGCTTAAATAAGTTAGATTTTTTTTTGGTGGCAGCCCGTAATCTAAGCTTAAACAAGCTAGCGTATTTGGTAGCAGCCCGTCATCGGTGGAGGTCATATACACGTCTGGGAAAATGTGGACAAAAGCTGGAATTCCTGTCTCATCATTGGGGCGCACCTGACAAGGAAAAGGCGAGAAATGCGAATAGCCCACGTCCATTTCATCATGACCATGCAATTATCATACTAAATGGGGGATATGTTACTCAACCTCAGACGCATAGAGATATTTACCCCTGGGGCATATTGTCTTACCCCTGACCCCCACATTTTGTGAAGCAAAGTAGGTATTCTTTGGATCAGTGCTTTCTTTCATCATCAAGCTTGAGCTAACATAGCAGACAGGCATAGAGTTAAGCCTGCTCATTAAAGGAGTGTGAAATTATTCTACAACCTTCACATTCAGGGCTGGTATCGACGTCCATAGATAAGAAGACGGTGTGATTATACTACAAACTAAAGTGATGTCTCTCTTGCTTATTGGCTGAACACTTTTGAAGGTTATGCAACTCTGCCATGAGGAAATCGACAAATGCATTCAGATGTTGAAGATCAAAGTGCATAAGTATTTAGATGTGATGGTGAATCATGAATATATTTTGGTGGGGCAAGTTTCTCTTAATTTACCCATCCCCTCCCATTTTCCCTCTTCCCCTGTGAACTGCACAAAAAGACACACCACCCACAATCCCCATCCCCTAAATCTCCCCCTAACTCTCCTTAATAATCTGAAAAAAGAAGCAATGGGGAAAAAAAACAATTTATATTTGCAAAAAAAAAAAATAAATAAATAAATAAAAATAATAATGAAAAAAGAAAAAGAAAAAAAGGTTTCAGCTGGAGTAAAACATTACCCTCCAAAACAGGGCATCTGGTATGAGAGAGGGTTTTCTGCCTGTTTCAACCAGGGGGACTGCATTCATAAATTCTGAAGGTTTAATCCTTATTCGCTCTTGGTCAATTCCTGGGCACATGTCATACTGATCCATAATCTGAGGTTGTGTTTAGTATCTTGTATCGACCTATGGTCAGTATCGACCTATGATCAGTATCTTGTATTGACCTGTGGTCAGTATCTTGTTTTGACCTGTGGTCAGTATCTCGTATTGACCTGTGGTCAGTATCCCGTATTGACCTGTGCTCAGTATCCTGTATTGACCTATGGTCAGTATCCAGTATTGATCTGTGGTCAGTATCCTGTATTGACCTGTGCTCAGTATCTTGTATTGACCTATGGTCAGTATCTTGTATTGACCTGTGCTCAGTATCTTGTATTGACCTATGGTCACTATCCCGTATTGACCTGTGCTCAGTATCCTGTATTGATCTATGATCAGTATCCAGTATTGATCTGTGGTCAGTATCTTGTATTGACCACGTCTTGGCGGCGGAGGTGCCTGGTTAAGGTCCGCGGGATGATAAAGGGTGTTCCGGGAGAATTCCGTACCACCCCGTCCCTCGTGTCGAAACATTAACATGACTAACATGAACCCTCTTAATCAGTATATCTTTATGTATGAAACTGTATCTTGATTATGGTTACATGATTCGATGATCAAACAAATACCAACGATGAACAAAATTGTTTCCCTAATAAAATGTTGATTGATGAATATTATTTTTATAATGGATGGGAGTAGACTTGTGTAAAATACGGTAAGAAGCGTGTAAAAAATCTTGTCTTTCAGAAATATCAGAAGTGGATTATAGAGTATTTGGTGACAGGCTCTTTGTTTTGCCGTATTATAAAAAAACATGAAGAAAAAATACTCTGTGTATGTAATCAGTGAAAGAGGAAAAAATCGTGGAAATTCTAATAATAGAATACCTGACCTAAGTTTAGCCATTAGTCCGCTAAAAATATCATGAACAGGATATTTTTGTAATCAGACCTGATAGCTGACGTCACACTGTTTCAAAGTTCGTCACAATGTGTAACTTTGCAGATTTCGCTGTCTGATTATGCAAATGACCCTGAAACGGACATGAAAACGACGACGTGGATACGCACTTAAAAGTTTTCATCGAGATTTTAAACCGAAACATCGATTGCTGTTTTAGGAATTGCTTTACATTGTAGATGATAATTGTAGAATCCCTGATTTCGGGGAATCCTGAAGAATCAGGGAATTAAAATAAGAATTCAGGAATTTCTCATCCCGGACTGTGCAAACACACAAACTTGATGGCAAAGTGATGGCAAAGATGAGGAAGTATTTTTTTCGGGTTTAGTGTAGGTCTACTTTGCTTTATCAAGGAACTTGGCATGATGTTTGTTTTTTTTGTTTATGTTTATGTTTTTGTTCTGTTAAGGTTTATGAATTGTTCATCTCTGTGTGAAAACATTTCATAGAGAGGCGTTTCTCACATTCAACAAAGTTTTTTTTCACACACTAGCTCATCTTCATTATGGTTGTTATAGGTCTTGGGTTGTAATCACGATCGAGGAGCCAATCAATTCAAAAGAAGAGGAAAAGTGCGCGCCGCCATGCTGTGCTCGCATTGCTTTGGACTGAAAACGACATGCCGTTGGAACTCACTCTCCGCCAGTCATTTCTCGTTCGTCTGTCTAACATATTCATTTGTGTTTGTTAGTTCATTTCTAATATTTATCTCTTTTATACGGCCCCCTTGTGACGCATATCGTTGCTAAGTTAAAGGAGTGACGTTACAATGTGACAAAAATGAGGTCACTGGGTAAGCAGACAGGTGCGCGTCACAGAACTCGGCAAGTCAGCTGTTCACATCAGATTGTATCCACGTCATTTTCTCAGCGTTTTAAATGTTGTCATTACTAACAAGCTTATTCACTCATTCTATCATCATCTTTGAATATTACACGTTTTATTGCTAATTGTCTGGGTAAGTTTGAAAGGACGATATGGTATTTACAAAAGCTAAGATTTTTGGGCTTGGAGACACCTTGTTAGTACATTGTAAATAGTGGGTGACGTGGGGAACTTTGACCTGAATGACTGTATCAATTATCGATCTCAATGTAACAAATTCTGGATCCAATTGAAACAAATCTTGTTTCCAAGCTGATCTCCCAAAGGTTTTGAAAAAAGCAGTTCACAATACCATGGCAATGTAAATGCATGTAAATGTTGCCATTGTGTCTGGGATGAGGACAATGTATTGTTATATGTGAAAGTCTCCAAGGAACCCAACTGACTTGCAAAGGGAATTTTCAACTTAAATATCCCTTTATGGGACTCTGTAATCAATTACTATTATACCTCTATGAAATGCTTTTTGAATAACATTTCAGTTCATGAACTACCTTTCTAATTTGTCATTGTTTTAAAGGGCATGGTCACAATGTCAATTGTTAACTTAATTGCTATTTGCAGGCGAGGGGCAGTTATAAGGGACTTTTAAAACTGATACAAAAACATGAGAATTATATTTTTTATAATATAAAATTTGATTTTTATTTTTTTCTTTCAAGTTTTGAATATTTACATGTACATGTATACATTCATACAAAAACTTTCACACATGTAAAAATAACATTTTCTCTTTGCGATATTATACACAGACATCACGAGTCAGTAATGATAGCTAACAATTATCAAATGCTTTTTTTTTATGGGGTCAAATCACAACGGACAAATATTTCAACTTTGATCCCCCTTTAAAAGACCCTGATATTTTCTTACTGTACAAAACCTACACTGCAATTTATTAGGGACGTTATTGGCACTTTGTATTTTTGCTAATTTTTTCAAACTTTTTTTTTTATACTAGAAAACTAATTTTTTATCTTTTTCAATAGCTGCATAGTAATTGATTCAAGTGACTTTTACACATTGCAAGCAAGTGGAATAATTGTTCAAGTGCACAGAAGTAAGACAGTTTTGAAATATACAACATTATAAAAATGCACAACTTTGATATTTTGCATTGCATTTTGCACAGAAATACACATCATATACCAAGATAATCTCTATACATGATTTCATGACAAAGCAATGTCAATTTACAGAATAATAGCCAAGCTTGATATTGACAGATAAATTCCCTGCAATTTTCTAACGCACGATTTAATTATAACAATTTCTTTTCAAACACTCAAGAATTTCATTCTAACCTCATAACGTTCATGAAAATCTATTCACACTTTAGGACATTTACATTTGTATATTTCCCTAGTTTACGCGCCTACATAATGAGGTAAATTGTCACACATCAATCTGCATTTTTACAGTTCTTATTAAATTTTTTGACTTGACAAATTGCTGTCAGGCCACGAGGAACAATTTGATATTCTATTTGCCACCTTCCTTCAAAAATGCATTACATTTAAGGCACATTATTATATGACAATTGTATTTCTTGTCACTTCTGATGAGCTCGGATGTTGTATAAAAAGGACATCTTAAACATTTCATGTTGGTTCCCTTCCCTCAAAAAATCTTTTGCACATAATATCACCTTTTGTCTTGCCTGAGTTCAAGTGAGTTGTTCTATTCATTGCTTGATGACATATTCCTGGACATAAATTACACATTTAACATAATTATATTGTGCAACCTGCTTAAAATTATACCATGAAAAATATTCTAATCAGTATTTCAACAAGTTAACTTTTCAGTTTGCAAAACATGCAGTTGTAAAATCTCCATGCAAAAAGAAACAAATTTGACAATGATATCAAAGTGAAGACAGTTGACCATGTTTCAAACATGCATAATAAATAGATAAATCAGTAGATAGTTAAATCATGCCCTAAAGACACTCCCTTTGAAAGGAACTTTCAAATTACTTAAATAAACTTGACAAACAGTGAGAGATACATGTCAGTTCCGTATGTCACGGAGGTCGTCGATTCCACAGGTTGCAGTGCATCAGTTTAATATGGAAATGCAAGTTTTGAATTGGCAGCCATTTTTAAATACAAAATATAATGAAAATTTGAAGTCCATATCACATAAATTGTCATACTCAAGTGAATCTCCCCTTTTGGGGTTAAAGAAAAAAAATATACATTTTCATTTAAATGAATTGGGTGGGATCTAAAGGGAACACGCAATGCTTTTTGATTCTAGTAGTCATGGGGAAGTATATATTCGCCCCCGGCATCTAGAATGGATTACACACCATAATAGACCCCCACAACTTAACCAAATTATAGCATTATGAACAGACATAAAAATTTACAGCCATTTTACATACTTTTTTTTTCTTTTTCATGTATATAGCTTTTTTTTTAAATGGGGGAAAATACATGTAGCAGTTTTTTTTCCAACTATGAGCAAAGTTCAGAGAAATTTGGCAGTTTGACCCAATACATATTTGGTAGCAGTTATGTGTTTTCATCAATTTACCATAATGGGCAGTGTTGAGCAAAAAACTTGAGCATGCTGAATAATCACTTTTTAACTGAACAAATTGATCTTTCGGTTTTACATCAAAAGTACATAATTTTGTTTTATTGAATGACTTGTGGCAGTGTACAACTCGGCAGTGATGAGCTGTTGTTGTTTTTGTGTTTTTCCCCTCGTTTTAGACCTGTGTATTGGGACACTCGCTCCTATGTATCAGATTGTCACGCCACCTTGTGGGAAAAAATGACCAGATTCCCTGATGCTGTTTATCACAGACATGTACCCTACTGCAGGGACGTTAATGACAATAATGTTTATTCAAATGATCATGGGTGATATGCCTCAAGACCACAAGATTTGAGTGACAAACTGTTACTATATAATGTAATACAAATATGTGTGCTAATACACAGATCTATGGGATTTTTTTGTCAGCTAAGCGCGTCTCAAGCTTTCCCAGCTGCGAGACTCTCCACGCAGGAGGAGTCACTCCAGTCCATAATGTAAAGCTGGGAAACTTGCTTTCGAGCGCCATCTAGTGTACACTGCTCACAAAATTGTTATTTATCACAAAAATTGCTGATAGCCGCCACATTGGGCGGGATGTACAAGTTGAGGTATGGAATCGCAGCAGAAGCCAGCTGCAGACAACACTCCTGGCTGCCCACCAGGCAGCGCCACCAGTTATGGTCCCACGGTTTGTCAATAAAATAAATTGAAGACAAAAATATTCATGTAATTTGTATCACAGTCTGTGCTCCTCGACGCTTCTATTGCACGTCTGTTGCGTTTGAAGCCAGCGCCATCTGGTTGCGCTGGTCAGAATCCTTGAGAAGCTAGTTCAGTACAAGTTCACCATTCTCGACGCGCCCGGGCAATGTGTCTCTGGCGTGCACACATCGGGGCTGCCCTGTCCCACCACCTGGTGGCTGAGTCGGCAACTGGTCACGTGGACCCAAGCTGTGGTTGAAGACAGAGCGAGACGTTGCTTCATCACAACTCTATGCTGAGTTGGGTTATTCAGGAGACGGCTCTAGAATTTCCTAAAAATTTCTGACGGTCTTCCCTAGGAAAGGTGAACATCGCGTACATCAGTCGGGGTGGTGGGCTGGCCGCTTTCACATTTGTTCATGTTGTTCCCGGAAGGGGCCACTCCGGTGGAAGGGGGCGCTGGTGCAGCCTGGGGTAGAGTGGTCGCCAAAGCCTGCTCGATCTGTTCTTGACAAGCTCGCAAACAGTCCTGCAAACACAGAGAAAGATACACTCATAAGTAATCAGGTCAACTTAAAGGATTTATAAAATTTAATATTTCTTCATTTATATATGTTCCCTATGTTTGCACTCGGTTTGACCCTGGCTTTATTCTGCCTAATGACCATCTGTTAATTAATAATTCCAGTGTGGGACATTGCTCAAAGCTCATTAATATCCCTTATCTAATCTGCTAGAAGGGATGATCTAGCTTAAACAGATAGCAGCCCAAGTCCAAATCATCTGCTCCTTGTACAGTAAAGGGCTGAAAATAGCCGGTCTGAACCCCAGGAGGAGGGCTGGGGGAGCAATGCTTGTTTTGACAAGGGCACAATCTGACCCTGGGGTTGGGGGTGATGACAGCTTCAACTCACCTCCCGAAACCCACACACATGTATATTTCATGTCTATTTCACTGTGTGTGTGTGTGTGATGGGGAGTTGTGTATACTTTCATGGTTTTATCGGCACCCAGGAATGTGGCCTCCGCTCTTTAGGTTTATTGAGATCACAATTTATAGTGATCTGTACCATATCAGGAAATGTCTGATAGCAGTATTTTTGTGGGCTTTGTGTGGGATAAAGTTGGTGGAATTCAGTCATTTTCCCAACGCTTGTAATCTTGTAATTTGCCCCCTGGTCGGTGGTACCAGCAGAGGCCTGTCACTGAATAGTTCTCTCAGCCACCTCGGCAAGCACGCACAGACTGCAGCTAGCAGGCTTATAACATCAGCTGTCTGCCCATCAAAGCCCCTGCTGCCCTGCCACCTGGTGTCAGAGGTTGACAAGACCGTCTGCCCTCTTCACCCCAGTGTAACTCTCCCAACTTCCGCCTTGCTTCTCTCATTGAAAACAAAAGACATTTTGGGGTTTGGGTTCTGTGAAGGATCCAAAGACTTTCACTAATGCAGACAAGCTGTGACATGATGCTTTTCCCACGACTTAAACACTTACCCTCCGATAAGAATTATGACGAGGCCACATCCACGTTTAGGCATTTATCGGCCACATATTTTACACAAGTTATTACAAAAAACTGCCTGACATTTACCCCTCCACTAATTCTCATTTCAACCCTAACCAACTCTAACCTAGGGTATGCCCCCTACCCCCTTTCACTTTCTGGACCCCCTTGTCAAATTCAGCTGGTATGCTATGATTTTCACAAAGTGACACTTCGCCAGTGGCACCCATGTTGTCATTTACAGCATTTATCATCCAATGTGATGATATATATTTATATATAAATAGACTTCTGGATCCATTTATGTAATGAGTGTCCTGCAAACACTGACTATCCCATCCGACTTTGACATCTTGAACTACTAGCCTGTCTAACACCCTGGATCCTCTCAAAGTATAAAAAATTACATAACTGCCCAATTTTACAGTCTGGCAAAGATGGTGTGACCGACTCCGACTGATTGGTGGTGTAAATGAAACTTACCACATCGATTGTGGTGATCTCTTGCAGTCTGTTGAGGAGATTAACTTTGGAGATCCAGGCAGGTCCAAGGAGGCCAGTGGCGGCTGCACTGATTGAGGCTGCAGCTATCATGGAGGGTGGGTGAATGGCAAATTTGAAGTCTGCAAATAAAAACATACATCAAATTAAAGCTATTTTTTTACAGCAATAAAAAAGTGCAAATAAACCTCTTTTTTTTTAAATACACATTTCTTCCCACTAAAATTCTTCATTTAAGGTTATATGGCATTTCAGTGTTGGAATGAAAAACAAACAAAAAATTGGGAATGTTTTGATATTGCTCATGAGGCAAGATGTGGTGGGAATAGGGACAAGATTCCTCTGCGTCGATCCTTGCTGCATTCCAAGCAATCATGAAATGTAAGCTGGGTTATCACAGGTTACATCCACAAATCTGCCCGAGCTGGTTTTACAAAACCCCCTGCCCATCAAAGCCGGACCACCCTTCTCAGGGCTCCGGAAAACACGACCCCTCACCCCCCAGGTCTGGGGTCAGGTCAACAGGGCTGGTTACTAGACAGTTTGGTGTGTCCTTAGCAACAACACTGCCAATCGTCAAAAACATTCTCTTGACTCTATCACCAGGCTGAGTTGACTGGATTGCATTGAGACGTGAGATCGGAGGTCTTTTTCCACCCGACACAGCATGCCATGTTTACACACTGAATTCTATTCTATTACCACCCCATGTTTGGGGACCTCGAAAATGGACCAATATGTCAGAGCAGGAAGCCTGACCGCGTTATGATGACCTCGGAATACATAGACTTAGATCTGTACATTGTACTAGGGCCAGGTGAAGCTGTAATGTCAACACTATTACCTTATCATGACAGATATCAAAGTGTTGTTGACAGATGATCCACATAACACAGTAATAGACCTATCTCCCCCCTTCTCATTGTCCACAAATTCTAAACCCAAAGTATGCTTACAAATCTGCGTTTTTCAAAGTTTCTTTTCTGCCGAGTGGATTGACACTCGTGATCCATTGAGGTCGGTTTTCAAATCTTTACAAGGAGTTTGGATCATTTTAAGAGGCCTTGATCTCAACATCATATGGTCATCCAGCAAGACTTGACCAGTTCACTTAACCACAGTATTTAAGTATCAAATTGTTTTTTTTTTTAATTTCAAAAATGGTTTTAGTTCAAGTGTCTTTGGCCCATAGAAGCACCACTCTAGAGTCTCTGGGACTGACATGCAAGTTTGGTCCGCTTTCTTGGTGGTTGGTGGAAATGATTGCAAGGTTGGCAGGCAGGCAGGCTATATGGGGAGAACCATGCCCCACCCCGAGTGCAGCCTTTTCTTTATGGAACTTAGTGCACCTGATGTGTTATTAACACAATCAGCGAGGTGAAAGATGTCTGGAGACCACAAATTTCAAGGGTTTGTTGCCATTGTTGCGGCAAGCTAGATCCTATTATGACCACATTAAAATTCCACCCCCCCCACCCCATGTAGTTTCAACAACAACTAAAAAAAAGTGACTTGAGGGGGAGCTGTCTGGTCTCTCATCATAATTACATCCATAGGTGACATGTTAAGTTGTACAGGGAGAATGGAAAAGTCCCCCAAAAAGCAGATAGACATTGCACGCGCATGGCAGCGCCATCCACGCTTGCGCACAGCACTAGCATTGTGGAGGCCGGGATGGGATCAAACCAGCCCGTCTTGTGTGGCAAATCTGGCTATCGCAAATGTAAAGTGTCACTTTCACCCCATCTCTCTCAATGCAAGTTGTAAGCTGCCAGTGGCTTGGAAGGCACAAAGGACATTTTCCCACTGACTGCTTTCGCTGTCCCTGCTATTTTGGGGGGCCCCAAGCTTTTTGCAGGGTCCCGATCTGTTGCTATTCTTTTCCGCTTCAGGCTGGTCATTAACCAATGGCTAAAACACAACCTCCACTTCACGGTTAAATTAATCAAATCTTTCATTCACCATTAACCAACTGCACATACATATTATTCTTGCGGCTTGACTTCAAACTATAAACCTTTCATGACTCCCGGCTCTATTTTATTCTGCATCGTTTTTGTTTATATAAACTTTGCTCCACAGAATCCTAGTCAATGTTCTATTTTCACTTTAACCCTACAACTCTGGTTTCCTCATTTACATTTCTGCTCTTTGGTGTCCACCAATCTTCTCCCTGGTTCAAAGATCACGCACCAAATCTCGCGAGATTCTACACACCAGGTCAGTTGTTCTCAATGTCCTAAATCAGCCATCTTGGACAAAATCACCTATTATTTTTGTCTGTGATGGTCTCCGTTGACATGCAAAGATCTTAAAACTTTGAGCAAGTTTTTGTGAACTTTCCTAGACTATATCATAATAACCTTTCTCCATGCACAGAGTATGCTTGAAGATTTCAGCTCAGCTATCAAGCATGTCACATTGCATGTACATGTCTGTTTACATGTCAATTTCTCATTGTTTACTAGTATTGTTTACAAGGGCAGATGGCTGATCTGAGATCTGACACTTGTGTGTGATTCACACGAAATAGATGCCCGTAACACCTGTTCCTTTCCTCAGCGGAGGACAGAAAAAGCGGAGGACAGAAAAAGCGTGGGTTTCTAGTCAACTCTTAAGAAATCAGCGAAGGTTGACTGTCTGCCATTGTCCCAAGTGCAGGTTATTCACGCTTGAGCTTTCGGCCCAATCAGATTCCGATGCATGCTGCCTGCGCATGTATGCATACGCCACGCTTGGCTGAATGTGGCACGTGCGTCACTTTCTATGAGCAGCGACGCGAAGCAGTGCCAACTTTGCTGAATACCTATACAGCCAGACGTAAAGTGGATCGCTGACCCCAGACCTCGGTGCAATTGTCACCTCCCAGTCTTGACATTATTACATGGAATCGCAAGCAGAGGATCAACAACGGATACAATTACACCAGCAGCTGGTCTGCCGGCACTTCCCAACAAAGTCCTCGGCTTGTACCCGCACTTCCCATATGTCACATGACTTTGTTGATGTGGCGTGGACATTTAAAAATGGATGCTCCCACGTGGGAGATTTCATCCGGCAACTTGGAATCTTGAGGGCAAAATAAAAAAGAATTAAAATCCCTTTTTTGTGGTGATATTTCTGTCTGCTCTCAAATGTACTTTGCAGCTTAGGCCTCCAGTATGCAAGACTGACTTTATACGATCATGAACATGTCCCCAGACACATTATGTGGTGTCGGCACTTTTTAAACAGTCTGTTGAAATGTTGCCAAACTCTTCAAGCAGAACTCCACCATGGGGTATTCCCAGTCAAGGGACACTTTAAACATCTTTAAAAATCTATCCCCACCTTAAATCACATAATTTAAATTATGACCACAACTTGATAAAATGCTGTTCCTCTTTCACTAGTGATCATCAATGCTTCATTTCCACCTTGGTACAATCTCCCCACCACCACCTTGCACTCAAATAACCCATTCATATATAAAAACAGGTGAAAATTTGACAGAATCCTTGTACTTATTATGTTCAGGGAATTGTGGTCAGTTTACATTTTACTGTTTCCCTGTCACTGGTGACCTCATAAACATTGTGTATATCTCCTGTATTCAATATACATGCAGGTTTTAGCTGTTTGTTACAGACTCCATAAAGTCTACCACAGCCACAGGTGCTAATGAGGCAAAAAGAGAAGTTCCTATTTGTTTGAAATATTACAGGTGCTCAACAAACATGTGAGCTTGTAAATCACTTCACAGCTTTTGTAAACTGTTTTAATGTGTTGTTTGCCAATTAACAAATAAGCTTGGGCACCTGCCTAATTTCCATGTCAATTCCACTTCCTCTTTTTTTTTAAAACAAAACATCTTTTCAGCCAATCCTTACATCCTAAGCCACAAAGTCATCAAACATACAAGTTGCTCTAAGGTGTAATCCATTACTGAACCATGCACCTTGAGACTGAACAAACAGTTATTGTTAAAGAGCAAAAATCAACAAAATGAGAAAATGTTAAAATAAAATCATGACCTGGACTAGGACATTTTGCCTCTTATTACATGTTTCTTCACCAGGCAAATATCATGCTTAAGGTTTCTTATTGCGATATAAATGTCAGCATGTTCAGACCAGCTCTTATTCAAATCACTTGTTTAATTTTCCCACAGGGAATTGGGAATTTCATATTATCATTCAAAATATTCACATATATACCGTCTCGCTCTACACCTTGATCGACAAAAATCAACAGAAGTAAGGCACATTTGACAGTTTAAACTACTTTTCAAGTATTCATTTACATGTCCGAGCCTGTAATGGTGTTCTCATTACCCATATTTAATGTATTTGATGATGGATAAGCTTACACAAATATATATTGGGCCTATCGATCATATGTGAAAATACCTGACCACTTAGCCCACTTTGGGAGCACCTAGACTTTGGATCCTACCAACCTAGTTACCCAACACTGGTAAACTGCTATAGGCATTCTGCCATACCTGAACTAAATTTAGAGAAAGGATCCTCCGCTCTCACCCTACATAGAGGCATGAGTCTATGCTGAAGGGCTTGTTACATAGACTTTTTTGTTCACAACATTCCTGCCTGTCTATGTTGACATTTTGGGGTGGGAATTTGTTTGATCAATAACTGATCTCTCAAGTATTGATAGGTTATTGACAGCCGTAGATAGCGTATCATTAGCCTCGGATATTGACACTTAATGTTTAATCTTTTCACATTGCACAACTTGTCTGCATTCCAACACTGAATTGTCATGTCATGTATGATAAAAACTTGGATAGCCAACTACAAAGCATATATTTCTTTGATTTCAATGATGGTTATTTTTTCCCTCAACATAAATAAAGTGTACATACCTGTTGATGTGAGTGCTATGAAGGTCTGTGCGTGTCTTTTGATGGTCAACTGCTTTTCTCTGTCGACAGGTAATCTGGTGAGGATCTGCTCGATGAAATCATGGGGTGTGATGGCTGATAGATCCCACCGCAACTTGTGTAGAACTATCACCTCCCAGTCCTAAAATGTAGCACAAAACCACATTAGAACTTTGGATCTTTTTAATTCCTCGGCCTGACGATTCATAAATGATAGCGCTCACTGCCTAAGGCTTGGTCTGAGTATTGAGTTGGATAGAAATCTACATTTGGTTCCCCTACCCACCACGCCCATTTCAAGGGCTGTTTCCTTTCCCCTTGTTCCCCACCCTTGGGGGACCACCATATCAAAGCCCCCCAACAATCCCTTCAACACACATTTCGGTCTCTAGCACATCATTATGTGGTTGAAATTTTGGCCAATTTGCATCCAGGACTAAGGTCTTTTTGTAGGAGCTGCCATTTTACTGTTCATTAGGCAAGGAAACCTAGATGTGGTATTTCAATGGTCAGGCTTTATGGTAATGTCTATTTCAATCCCCTTGGACATTGGGGTGAAACAAGTGCGTGCTTTAACTCAATGTTGTGTCTGACCATTTTGGTTTGGGATAAAAGGCGACCTTATGACCCTATGAGTTGTCTATGTTGTGCTAGTGCCCTGCTGTCCCAGGTTTAACCCTGTTACATCACACCCTGTCTTTTCTATGTTTAGTTTTCCCCGACCCCTATCCCCTTAGACGACTACAGGTGTATCACCCTCCCCGCCTCACCACATCCACTGCTGATCCTTTTCAGTTACACAATCCTAAACAATGTTCTTTTGCAAAAGAACAATTTCTTTGGTTCCGTTTAAAGGTTTTTTTAAAGATCGGAAATTAAATTGATCTCAAACCCTATGGTTGTCCAACATCAATTCTCAGACCATGCTTTAAACTATGAGAATTTTCTCTTTCATTCATTGTCACGCAGGACAAACATTTCAACCCAAGGACTAAGTTTATCATACCATCTTAAAATCTAAGAATTGCTTTGTGTACTACATAGAGCAGATATTTCAAGTAAGTTGACTCCAGTTGTATTATGGTATAAAAAATTTGCCATGTGGTGGCAGCACTATCCAATGGTTATACGACAAAATTCCTTATTCCAGTAGGCTGACCAGGATAAGTGCCACACTTAATAAGTGGATGATTTTATGCATGTGAATATATATTTGGAAATGATATATACCATTAATTCATCCAATGTGATGGAATTGTCTGTGTAGATGACCAACTTTTCTGCCGTTAATGGCATGGTTTCCTTCAGCTTTGATGCAATGAACATGCAGCATGCTCCAAGAAGCTGCAGCTGACTTTTCTTAATGTTCACAACTGAGAGAAATCTGTCCATGTAGTTCATACTTAGAGGGAATACTTCTTCCTCGCATCTCTGCTCTTCACATACCTGAAATATACATAGGAAATAGGTGCTTTAGAAATATATCATTGAAATCAACAGAGGCTCAAGTCTGGATAAAACAAGTATAATAAACAAATATTGCATAATTGAAGCAAATCCTTTGATTCATTTCCATTTCTATTTCTTTCCCACCCATTGGCTACAAGCTCAGCATCGTGAGAAAAAATGGACGGAAATGAGTGACAAATACCAAACTTGACAAAATTTCGTAAAATTTCGTTTAAGAACACTAGAAGTTGATTGGAATAGTTAAAAATATCATTTAATACATTAATTCATTTCGAGAAATTAATATTTCAATCCCGCCCAAATGCGACGAAAGTGGAACAACTTGGGCGCAAAAATGATCCAAAGGGATCAACTCAAAAGAGACGAGTCGCTTTCACAATTTCCAACGCATGTTATATCCAACTTTGTTTTCTCTGATGTCATAATTCTCAAGTACAATTAGATTTATATTTAGTTAATGTCAATTTTGGCAGCAGAAATTGACACGAGTTAATAAAGTTATGGTAATGTTTCACACTGGCAGGCAATGCTCACGAGAACAAAAGACCGCAACTTCTGCATGTCCCCCGCACCGGCATGCGAGCCGGGAGCTCAGCGACTTCAACCCAAACTCTTCCAATAAAAATTCACCAAAAATTAACTACTGGGTATTTTTGCACAATTTTTTCACATTTCGATAGAGAAATATGTTGACTAGGTAACCATGTAGTATATATTCATGTTCAATGTGATTTTCATAGAGAAAATCCAGGTTGAAGCGAGGCACCCATGTTGAAGTGCCTCGCCCACGCTGATTTCACACTGCAATGTGTATTACCGACATCGTTAAGAAATCAAGCTGTATAAATTCGCCAAAAAATAACTTGTCACTAAAATTTTATGAATGACACATCATTGCAATCCTTATTATGTGTAGAAGGCAATCATTTGGTTTTCGTAATCCTTTCCAGTGTGGTGACCATGTGGTTGAGCTCGGAAGTGACCGACCCCCCTGGAGCAATTGCAATGCAAGAGGCTTGTTCCCTTTTCCACAACTAGCGTCAAGCTGTATTGAGAATGTACCTACCTCTAACATCCAGTTTGCAACCATTTTTCTCATGAATGGTTTGATGTCAGTCTGTATAATCTTGAATAAAGATGGTGATGGAAGGTATTTCTCCTCTGTGGATAGTAAATTGTTCAATACTCGTACATCTTTAAGAAGTACGGGATCCTCGAAGGCTCTACGGCAACACTCTCCCTCGGCGCAAAGAAGATCCATGTTCGGTTAGCGTACTCCACAAAACCCAAGTGCAAAAAGCCTGGGAAATATTGATGTTTCACGATGGAACAAGATATCAATCCAATGACAACCTGATGGTAGAACAAACTCAAGTGAGACTGAGGTGAGACTGGGTATTGCTTGATGTATATCCAAGGAAAGCTGTGGAGAAAATATCAACACAACTGAGAGACCAGTCTTGTTATCGCAGTCCCAGTCAGTGGGTCTCTGATACACACACTCTGTGCCGAGCAATGTCTTTCTGCCCAGAGAAACCTTATCAACCCACATTGGTCAATTTCGCCTGTCAATCAATCGCCGGCCTCACGATGGTTGACCAATCAGAAGCCACTTGCCTCATCAATATGCATGAGTTACCCTCGACTCCTCGTCCCACTGACGACGGTCCGCGACCTAGATAAGAAAAATATGGGGGATGTCTATGTTGAAAAATCCTTATAGGATTAAAATAATGTAATAAACATGGAATCTAAGTTACACGTAAGATATTTTGGAAAATACGTTAACGCATACATAGTTTGTTGTGTTCGGATAGATTTGGTTTTATTTGGGAGTACTTTGTAGTCTTCACTTCGTTGACAAAGCGGGTCAAGATTTTTACAGGGGGACAGTCATAAATGGGATCTTCGCGTTTTGAAGATATTCCAAGTAAAATCAGAAAGATATATCTAAGTTTACATTATTATGCATTAAACCTCATATGTAACTATTTACAGATGTGTAAACTTGCTTATGGGATGAACGAAATATTCCCAAATTGATAATGTTTGGTCAAACTTGGGCTTGGAAACAAAGGCACTCCGTGAAACTTTGCCACGTCGAGTTGCGACTCGGTGAAGCATATCTTGCGCCCCTCGCATTTCACCAGTGGAACATTCCCCTAAACTTCTCTCAAATACTACCGTTTATTGCAAATAAAAGTTCTTTAAAACCCAACTTAGACCTTCTTATGAATCATATACACATTTTGTGCAACTTTTGGAGAAAAGAAATATAGGAAATCATTCAATAAATTGAAATAAAGAATGCTAATGTATGCAAATCTACAGTGACAAGAGTCGCCTGGTTTTGATGCTATAAATAGCACACTGTGATACCTCTCCTGTGATCGAGCGAACCAGTACTTCACATAAAAGAGTTATCAACATTACAAAATTAAAATATTGATAGAATTTTAATTATGACTGATGAAAAGAACCCTGCTTTTTGTTTTTGCTTATGAAGAGTATTTACATGTATATTTTAATTCTATTTTGCTTCCTTGGCATTCATGGATAAGAGTATAGACAGTGTTATAAAACTGTTGTATTCTTTCTTATATCATAACTTAATGTACTTGAAAAATGCAAACAAAATCTTTTCTGTACAGTTTTTATACAATTCAATCATCTATATAGTTGCTAAGTAATTATTTCTCGTCCCTCAATTTAGACTCTGCCTAATTATGCTATTTATATTTGTCTAACTTTGACAAATTCTTTTCTCATAACTCTTATGAAACAAATGAGAACAACATGAATTTAATTTGGATTATATCAACTCAAAAAGTTTAATGAAGGCGATGAGGCCAAGTTTGCCTTGCATGTAATAAACACAAGCAGCTGATGCATGTTTTCGGGGGGCGGGGCTTATTGGGGCACTGTCACTCACATCTCATCTCTTATTCATCTTCCACGTGCCGAAACTTTTTTCTACCCACAAGAGATAATTGCCCTGTGGTTACAAAACGCACCTACTCACACGCACACACATACGCACACACACACTGTCAAGCCAAGCCAAGCCAAGCCAAGCCATGCAATTTCTTCCTTTACCCCCCACCCTACTTACTTACAATCAAGCCAAGCCGTGCCACCTTCAGAATGCGGTGATTTGCTGGTACCAACAAATGCTGGCACCACAGCGTCAAGACGCGCGCGCCTCAGACTCGAAAATTTGCCTATGATATTTCTTTGTCACTGAGATGCCTGACAACGACAGTCCAAAGGCATTGGTCATTGTTTCTGTCCAAAAAATCACCTGAATTACTTCAAAACATCACCCAATACATCAGCTGGGTTGCTACAAACCTTCACCTTGGTGCAAATTCGCTCTTATGTATTTCGTATTTCAATATGTAGTATCTGCATTAATGCTTATAGAGTAATATACTATAGTAATATACTATAGAGTAATATACTATAGTATATTACTCTAAGATTAATGTGAGAAAAAAAAAAACTTCATAAATTTAGACTTTATCCTGTGTTGAGATGATAAGGAAATGCTTATTTAAAAATGAAACGGTGTTTTTCGATTTCATGTTCGTGAAGTTGATTCATTGAATTGGATCCATCAACCAAAGTGTTTCGCGTCTCCAGCGCATTCCGATGCTCACCCCATCAAAAGACGCATCTACGCAGCACCTTCTCGCCAGGTGTCGCCTATGCATCGTGTTCCAAAGTTTAACACCACACTATGACATGAGTGTCCCAGCACCTTAGGATTTATATAAACTTATGATTTGATATCTACAAATGTTTTTATCATTATTAAACATTCAATAGATTAGAAGAAATATGTAATCAATGAAATATACAATCCAGCGTGATGGAAAGTAAGGCCACACCATTGTAAATTTGTGATTATAAAACTAAATACATATTTGCGAACAGGCACAGAGTCACATTCAAGCACACATGAACATATCAGCTGAACATTGTTATTGTCTGACAGGTCAATCATCTGTTGCCGGGCATATCAATCTCCAAGCAGCATTTTCAAACTTATCATTGCATACTTCAGGAAGAGTGTTAAAATCAGTACATTACCGTTATCTCAACTATGAGGACATTCATACCACACAGAACACACTTTTATTATTAAATATTATATGATTCCCATGTGTATATCGTGATATTTGGAGTACTTGATATTACTCTATCATAAGGTGTCCCGTATCCAGACCATGTTAACTGCAGAATGTACTATTTTGAGCATCATCTGACCTTGCAGGCGAATGTGAGGTTATAAACAATATTTTATATACAATAAATAAAAGCTTCCAATAATTAAAATAACTTATTTCTGGCAAATGGAATATTTAACCTTTTTTTATTTCTCCCACTGCCTTGATCCTGTGTGTCATTTACCAGAGGTGTTCAACGCGCTTAAATTGTTTGCTGACCCAAAATATGACTTAAAGAAATCAACATCAATTTTATGTGTTGATTGCATAGTCATAACAAGTAAATATCGCTTTTCTGGTGTAAAAAATATTGATTGTGAATACAGCAATACCAGCGTTTTATAAAAATTACATGACCGACTCAGTTGATATGGGCGCTTTACAAATATTTAATGTTAATGTAAAAGAAATATTGCTGTCGTGCCTTGGGCATTGGGTCACGGTAGCGGGCATATGATATACCCAATAAAGCTGATATACAAACAAACCAATACAAGTATTTCTCTGGGAAATATTAGAGCGCCCGAAGGAGTCTGAATTTATGATCACATGACAAAAGCACCTGTTTAGCGCGGCAAGTTCAAACATTAGTTACGAGGTTCTCAACTTAATATTGCATGCAAAACATATGGGCACGTGATTTCATACACTGATGAAACAGCAAAAATGTCATATAACTGAAAAAGAAAAATTAAAAAGATCATATTTGCTTTAAATAAACATGTCTGTGACATGGGACAGAATTATTACATATTGCATGCGGGGCGGATCAATATTAGTCTACGACGTGATTGTACTATTCATTGACACTGAACTCTGAAATCATTCAATATTGAAGGTTCTTTCATCACTAGGGCAAGATCTGAGAGGTATAAAAAATATTAATATTGCTCTCAAATAAGGCGAAGTTTGATCAATCTCTCCGTATTTAATCATGAAGAAATAATAGAAAATAAATAATCCTGAACTTTCTCTTTGATTGAATTTACCATCAAACCATTTAAAAAAAATACAACTTGCTGGTTGGGATTTTTGCAGACATGTATATTACACTCAGTTGGAAACTGGTGAGAAGTCTATAACAGTGAGAGAGAGGTTCATGTTTCATTTCTATGGCATTCATATCAATATCTGTCAGTCATCTTTCCTGGCGCACTATGATGATACCACGTGACTTGTTTCCAGGCTCTCAAAACGATGGCCCCAGTAGGACTATGAGGGGTAACAACACTTAATAATAATATAATAATAATAACGATTTATATAGCGCTATATCAGACCAAGTCTGCTCGAAGCGCTTCAAAACACTTCCCTCAAATGTTTCATTAAAAAGAATATTATGAATATTAAATGATATGTGCTCTTTGATAGCTAAACAACATTGAATGCTCATGTTGCATTTTATATCGATGAAAAAATATGTCATGTTTTTCCTCCCTCATGATATGGATCCTAACAGCATAAAAAGATACATTAAAGGGATGGTAACTATCAAAAGGTCATGCTAAATTTTAAAATAATAAAAAAAATCCAGCATAAATTTGCAGATTATGATGTATGATATGACCAGATTATGATCCCTTGCAGGGCCTCTTGTCCGGGAGAATCATGTCACGTTTCCTGTGAGACCGGCTTCGGGACATCGAGATGAGGAAATCTTGAGAATGTTGCACCCTGTTCCCATGGACCGCCGGCCTATCCCATTGAAGTCAAAAAGGTCACAGAAAACTGCACGTGTGAACCTCCAAGAGGCGCGCTGATCATTTGTGAATATGGACTGAGAGCTGAGCAATAAACGTATTGCTCTCAGATCTAGATTGTTTCAAGGAAACACTACCAGTGCTGAGGAATTGCCGAGGTTCCAATTCGACGATGATGGATCTAAACTAATGAAAAAAGAAAAAAAAATTTAAAAAAACCTCAGATTATGACTTTTTTACCTGAAACTTTTGTTCCAGAATTGATTATTAACATAACTGAGAGCAATTATATTACTCTGAGATTAGATAAAGCTTTATTTTTGGAGGGAAGTTCGGCTAGCAAGGCCACCACCAGCCTCACCCACGAGGCAGGGCCTACCAAAAATGGGAAAAACTGTTTAATCTTGTTGCACGTGCCACCGTTACGTCACCACGTCTGAAGCGTAACATGGCGCGCGTCCTGTGTCGGACAACATTGAAATATAATATCTGCCGACACACTTCTAAACCATCCTTGTTCTTGCATTTCAGAGTTCAAGATTAAAATTTAAAACCATGGAGTAATAATAAATGGTAAATGTACACAGTAAAACCTTAATTAAATCAGAGAAATTTAGAACATGTTTAAATATCTCTGCTTAAATATTCTCTTGGGCCTCAGAAAATGGCCCATCTTAAATGTTTTACTGGTAATATGATAACAGGATGTTAAAAATATTATTTGATTTAGACCTCCAAGTCTTCCAAAAAGATGGATTAAAAAAAGTTTAAAAAAATAACACTTGGAATGAGCGCAATAATAAATATGAGATTTGATTAACCAGCCGACTCTGAACTTATATAACTCTCTTCATCACATCATGGTAATAAAATTCTTCAAAATGTGAGAAAGGTGAAGGGTTCATGCTTTTGTGATCACTTCCGTTCATAGAGTCAATGGTGATCAAACATTGGTATTGATGTGGGTGTCTGCTGGAATTTGATTGATTTATTAAGGTTCAACCACAAAAATCTGATCACAGCTTGCCTAGGAGATCAGACATTCCAGCAATAAGAACGTGACATGGTTCATTGCATTGGTGATAACCATTTGAACATTAGGGGGTACAAATATCATGAACTTTGCAATGTTCTCAATATCATAAATAAACTGTCATTTTAAATAGTCAATGAAGAGTGGTATCAGTTGCAAAAAATTTTAAATGATAATTATGTTGATGAAAACTGGAAAAAAACAACTTCAAATAGGTCTTTTTTGTTCCAGCCCATGAACTTTTTGTTTTGTGTCCAAAAGAAAAAAAGCCCAAAACAACATGATTTCATATCTTAAACAGTCCAAACAACTCCATACAATAGGAAATTTACTACACATTTTCAGGATTAGATTTTAATATATCTTAGATCTTATATCGCACTTAGGTCATTGACAGGTGAAGTATGTGTGTGTGTGTGTGTGAGAGAGAGAGAAAGAGAGGATGGGGGGACACTGTACAAGGATAGATCTTTCACTTTTATCTGAGAGCAATAATAAATTATTTATTTAGTTATATTGCTCTCAGCTTTTATAAACATATTTCTTTTTTTTCCTTGTCTGGCTTCACCGCTTACTATTTGTCTCATGAAAAGTTATCTTGCTTGACCTTAATTGCTAAAATAAATATTATAGTTGTAAGTATAAAATAACTGCAATATGACCAACCTTCACTATGAAAACCCAATGAGAGAAATATATGAAAGTGACCTAAAGAAATGACAGTTGTCAATTTGTGCAATGTAATATGTTATCGCTTTCCTCCTACCTGCTTTGAAATGTCAACATGGCCACAAGTGTTTCATTGAGGGTCCAAATAGACCAATATTGACAACCAGGTTTCAGACTGCATACATTACAGCATATAACACAACAAACAAACACAATTTGTCTGAACTGTGAGAGCTTCTTACATTGTGGAAATTCTACACCTGGGCGGCAATCCACCTGGTCTCCCTGAGAAGAAGAAAAAAAAAGAAAGCATTTGAAATTACATAAGGGAAATAAACACTGAAACAAACATATATAATGTGGTAACCTGAAAAAAATATCACAGCCTCCTATACACAATCCAAAAATAATCTTCATAGCGTCAAGAAAGTTTCTGTTTTTACCCATACCTGGAATCTTTCACATTTTCAGGTAGTCAGATAATCTCTATGTAGATAAGAGTTAATCTTGTTATCCTGACACTGTTCTCATATTGACGGAGCCTACTACACATTAGTTCTGAGCAATCCTCTGCCTTTATCAAAGAAGCCAATAATGTCAGCTAACTGCAATTTGCTTGTTTGACTTGTCAGTGCTCGGATAGAGCCTGCTAATTTATGTGAGGTGATAATGAGTTAAACTGGTCATGACAACACCAAATCTTAAATAAAAAGTAAAAAAAAAAATGGACGCTGAAAGACTCAAGCATTCAAAAATACAGATTCCCAAATTAGGAATATGCGAGTAGCTTTTTTCACAGGTCTTTATATAGTTGTGCAAAGATACAAAGGTTGGGTTAGATAAAACACATGATATGTAAAGATATCAGAAGTGCCTTAGTTATATACAGCACAGTGTACTTATTTGCTGCTGGTGTCCAAAAGAATATTTACCATTTTCACATCATTTCATGTCTAATTTTCTTAAATCATCCAAAGAGAATTATGTGATCTGTACTTCTAACCCTTGTCTAATAAAAATGCTACAATTTAACAATAGCCCAGTACATTTGGTTTTAACATTTGTGACGGAGCAGGTTTGAAAATTACTACAACTTACAAGGTTGCCAAACTATATTGCCTGATAAATAAATCCATTTTATGAATCTTATTCCATAAATGAAGTTAAATATCTATTTTTTTATACTCTATGATGATAGCATCTAAAAGGGTCAAAAGGCAATGTTTCTATGGATGTAGGTACAGCTTATTTCAATATTGGCCCTTATAGTCAATGTTTAATGGCATAAACATGTGTAACATTTTGTTTAATCCTGCCAACATTTTCTCAGGCACACTAAGCCATTTAATTTAAAAGCCATTTTTATTTAATCAAAAGTAAACAAGACTGTATGTTTTGGACACAGGCCTTTATTGACTGCTTGACTGTCATTTACAGAGTTATTATAATCCAAATTACCAAATTGGCTCATACTCTATTTGCAAAGTGTCTGAGAAAGAAATTATTGCATTATAAATGTATTGAACACTGTAAGTAGGTCAGTCTTTTTACACATTCACAAACAAAGATACAACTATATCCTCGCATGTCAACTTTCTACAGGACTTGGCATTGGCATATCAGTCAAATGTAATTTTAAAATATTATTGCAGGAAAATGATCTGTTTCAAAATGCATGATTTGGCCAGTGCTTTGAAAACCCTGTCACATATGACAAGTTGACCTTCACAGGAGCAAGGTTGTGCTTTGAACAATGAAAGCTTGGTGTCTCTATTTTCAAGAAATGTCTTTTTTTTCTGATGTTTGAAAATATGATATCTCGATGGTATGTTGATGATATATGTTTATAAATTAACACTGAAAACACAGGAGATGAAATGATAACCTACCATATTTCTTCAAAAATACACCAAACCATTCAGCGTAAAAATAACAAATAAAAGAATTATTATAAAATAACTATCGAATATTATATATTCTAAAATAGATTTAACTCAGAGATTATGAATACACAAGTTTTTCCCATGCATTTAGGGCCATGTTTTAGGTATGCACAATGATTAGGGAGTTTATGGTATGCACATTACAAGTGTAAGCCCAGATAAGTTGACTTGGGTGAACCACAACTTCCTTCTTATGGCCTGTCCTATAGTCTCTATCCCCATTTTATTGGGATTATCTATCTCTATATAAGGCCAACACATTTTTTGTGTTTCTTTTTTCGCATTTTTCTGAGCCACACTTTTATTATATATTAGGAAAATGTTTAATTTAATATACTCAAGTAAATAATTTCAAGGCTAAATTTTGATATTTTTGAGATGTTTAAGTACCATATTTTTCATAAATATGAATTTACAATCTTAAAATCTTACTGAGACTATCACTGCTCCTAATATAATTTGTATAAAATGCTTATATTATAAAAATGCTTATATTATAAAAAAGATATTCTATCATGGCCAATCAATAAAAGGTTAACAATAAAAATGAAAGAAAATAATTAATAGCATAATATTTCAAAATACTGTGCTACTGGTTTGGCCTTCTGTAAACACAAAGTGAGTTGATTATCATGTACTTTTGACTTTCAATGATTTGCCACTCCTTCTGGCCGTGATGATGGTCGTATCATTGTATCCAGGCTCATTGGTAGACTTCTCAGAAACTATCAAACCTCAACAACAAACATTCTATGCTTCAAATAGATTTTAAAAATTTTTTTGCATGAGATCAAAGAAAGTTTTATGATAGAATTTCCAGATTAGCAATGGCTTAATATTCAGATACCATCAACCAAATTTACCCTTTTCACAACAAATATTTTTACTCTTAAATGTAAGGTTCTCAACATATAACCTTGTTCTTTCAAGAGCAAAGAAACTAAACTATAAAGATTGAAATGTTGCTTGTAAACCAAGGCCAAACAAATACTGAGCTTCTTGCCATACTATGCGGATATATTCCATGGTTTAGATAGCCAAGGTATTTCGATATAACTGCATAAATACTTATATCATATACCGGTAAGTAAAATATAAGTAATTAATATATGTACATACAAACAACAAAATAATACCAGGACTCGCTTGACCTCTTTTATGAGATCCAGTGGGAGGTATATAACATTCCTTAATAAATTTCACAACAAATCCATGTTTGGAATGATTTAATGAGAAGTCTGTTATATTCAAATACTGAAACTCTTTTGCTTCATTCTACAAATAAATGTTGTTTAAATGAAAGGTTATGTGACAAAATATGAAAAAAGAAAACATGGAATAAAATCTTGTTATTTTCTATTTATTATTGTTCTAAAACAAGAATTGGAAATTGACATATTTAATCGTGAAATGATGAATTAAAAAAGTGTAATAAAAAGCATTATGGAATATTAAAGAACGCATATCTTATGAACTATACAAACAAATAAACCTCCTTCTAAACTAACAGTTCTTTTAAGAACATTGTTTAAAAAAATTAACATATTAATACTTGAAGCACAATAGCTTGACCTTCCTGATTATGCCAAATTACAATTCTTGATAAAGTATAAATATTTATAGATCAATTTTCTTGTATTATGTATAAATATTTATAAATCAATTTATAGAAATATGAGCAATCTGTTACATTGTCAAATCACACACAGACAAGACAGGATAAGTATGTGGAATCAGATAACCGTGACATGGCTTATCTCAAGAGATTTAACCAGGCCGATGGTAATATCATTAAACCACCTGTTCCCAAGATGAGCCACATGCTGTCATGGAGCCGTCAAAAACAATTTCAGAAATTCAATCCTTTTTTCAATAAAAAAAATATAGAAAGGAAAAAGAAAAAGAAAATGACACAAAAATTTTGTGAACTATTATTGTAGTATTATTCAAAGTATTAAAATATTGTAGCATTATTCAAAGTATTAAAATTAAAAGTGTTATAATGAAGAATATTATTAATGTTTAACCATGTCACTGCAATGGAGATGAGCATTTTTATTTACGGCCTATGAATATTTCCATTCACTTTGGTCCAAAGCATCGTCGTTCTCCCGGGGGAAAGCAAGATGACACTATTTATCTTGTCTTGTTATGCCATCACCACAGGTGTAATAATACCAGGACAAAGCAACCCAGCCCACCAGGTAAACCCCCCATCTGGCAGGCCCAATCAAAACATATTTTGGAGACACATACCCCAAATTATACCTTTCTGTGGACTTGTCTTAAACATGACTATTTCATGCAAGTCCCAAAAGAAATTATCTGTTCAATATGATATTGTCATGGTCACCAACGGAGCAACTTTATAACTTGGTTCATAAATGCCATTTAATCTAATGTCTTGTGTTAAGGTGAGTTAACACAGAGAGCAGCTTGTTGCTTTCGCTGTGTTGTTTCCTGTCAGGTGGGAAGTAGTAATCCCTATGCTTAAGGAGTGACAACATTGATCCCCTGGGTGGGGATTACAGCCATTTCTCATCCCCTGGGTGGGGATTATGCCCCGTCTCCCATGCCGAGGGTGGGGCCATCCTGACAGGGTCTGGGACAAGGTGGCAGCCCTCCCCAAGGGAAAAACACCAGTCTCCTGCCTCCTGTGTCAAACACCTGCAATGAGAGGAGGAAAAAATATATGTAACACATATCACGCAGTCATAGTCTCAAAAAGAAAAGCTAACTTGTATTGAATGGTCAGAGGTGGTGGTCTGTAGATGACCACCAGTTGTGTAAGAAGGTCTGGCCATCTGCTTAATTGTCCCAAGCATGTGACCTTAACAAAGAGTACAACAAAGTTGTCCAGCTTTGTATCTGATAGAAAATGAATTTTCCTTAGATAAATCATTATTAAATCATTGATTGTTTGCTATAAAAGATATAGAAAATAATAATTTTCATTTCAATGTTCTCTAGAAGGTTTTATACTTTCCATCACAATCATAATCTGTGATACAGAACTCATTTTGTTTGAGAGAAGAATTGAATTCTTTACTCTTGAGCGACCTTTTTCGTTTGAGCTTTGAAGGTGCCCAGGTGAAATTACAAGACTTTGTTTTGGCAAACACTTGAGAATGTTTCTACCACCCCAGATTCCTACTTGAGATTCTGTCATAATCCCCTATTGCAACTACCATTCTGCCCGACTTTTCTTGATTTCCCTCTCTGTAGACTTTGAAGTCAACCATGTCAATCCCTTCATTAAACAGCAGCCATGATTGGTTCCTCAAGTGCCCACTCCACAAAGAAACCCCCTGATTGGTTTACGTGCACCCTGCAAGATTATCTTGTTAATTTAGTATCTTTCTCATTAAGGCCTCTTGAAATTTTCAAATTTTACATTTGTTGATATTGACACCATTTGCCCACATTTTTCAGACTTCGACGCCTTCACAAAAGACTGCGCCCATTGTGGTGCGTCACTTTCCCAAGAAGCTCATAAATTGCACGGAATTCCTGCAGTATATTGGCAGTGCCATCTGCACAGGTGCATTGCTGGTGTTTGTTTTAGCTGGTGCTAATGTCAGTTTGGCATTCAGATTTAACAAAGATGTTTTGCTGGTGGATTGTGGTAAAGCTTTGGATGGTGTGACTGTGGGCTATGAAGGAGGAGTAAGTGGCATCTTACTCGGTGCCAGCCTCTCTCTAAATCTCTCCTCCTCCGCCCCCCGGGAGCCCTGATTGGATCACATCACATCATGCTCACCTCACACATACATACAAATATATCTATATATTCTCCTCTCCAACTGGCAACTCTGATACAATGTGCAAAAAATAAAGCCATTTCTGTTGGTTAGAATTTTGAAATTACAAATTACATTTTATGTGTGTGCACTTATGGTTGGGAAATCTTAAATTACAGTTTTGAATAAATTTGTATGGATTTTTATCGCATGTTTTGTGATTCAGACAAGTTATATCATCTTGATTCTTTTCTAGCATCTGAGGCATGTCTTTGCTCGCAGTGCTGTCTGTCTGTGAGAGCTGTCTCTCTGAGTGCTGTCTGTCCCCGTGTGCTGTCTGTCCCTGAGTGCTGTCTGTCCCAGAGTGCTGTCTGTCCCATAGTGCTGTCTGTCCCTGCGTGCTGTCTGTCTGTGAGTGCTGTCTGTCCGTGAGTGCTATCTGTCCCTGAGTGCTGTCTGTCCCTGAGTGCTGTCTGTCCCCGAGTGCTGTCTGTTTCAGTGCCATCATCTTGGTGTATTTCTGATGTTTGAAATCATATCTCAGTTCACAAACTTGCCTCCATCATCCATACTCTTCAGTGTATTCTCATTATGATTTAACGATATCCTGGTCTGGGCAAGTGCTTTTTCAATCTAAATTTGTTTTCATAAAATTTCATGTTTTAAATCATAGCTGTTGAAATTGCTCTGACATGATACTGTCAGTGTCGGTGACATCCATTGTCACTATTTCCTTGCTAATGACCTCACCTGTATTGACCTCCACCAAATATTTTTGCAACGAGCCTGAATCTTCTCCCAACTGACAAAAGCTGAGCTTATAAATTACAGATAGACTGCATCCTGTCATGCTAGCTAAAATAACCTACTCATTATGCACCACGACCATTTTATCTGCCCATTTCAAGCATCTTCGCTGCCTCGAGGTTGTTTTTTAACGTACTCCATAAACGCTTGTGATATTATGTAATGAGATCTTCTACAGCTTCAAACACACACGCGGAATTCTTTTTTTATTTGTGGAAACAAGTAATTGTTTTTTCTTTGCATGCTATGTTACTTACATAAAAGGCAACTTCAATGTCTCATTACGTAAATATGTGTAAATATGCCAGATAGAACAAGCCTTGATTCCTTTGATTGTTGTAAATAAAACACAAACATCTACTTGTTATAGATTTTATTTACAAGTTTGGCAAATTGATTTCTTTTGATCAGTCATTTCATCAGTATTTAAGGGTCCTACATTAAAACAGGTCCAACACCTGACATCCAAAGCAGAAAACACAGGAAGACCTGTGCACAGATGAAGGAGATGGATGACTGAATATCAGAGGAATACAACATTATCAAAGGCTTTATGGCACTCAATAAATAGCCCAAACACAGTATAGAGACACTACAGGCCAACACTTGACAGTTTCCTGGCGTATCCTGCAAATCACTCGGCTGGCCTTTCTTGTAGCTCCGTGAGAGCGGTCTCAGCCTCTCCGCGGTCTCGGTAAGCGCTCTCTTCATTGACTCTCACGAGGCCTTTGATGTGGTGGCGGCTCACGAGACTCGAGTGGGATGTTCAGTGGAATCAAACCATATGGAGGTGATGCTGACCTTGATGGGAGACACCACCCGGTCCCTCAGGGGTCATTAGCATGCGTTGCCTTGTCCCCCTTCACCCAACAACCGTATGATAATAGCCCCTCCATGCACCTATCATCACACGCATTCCCCTGCTGCATCTTTTCGGTGCATTTTTCTCGGTCTAAATTTTTTGTTGTATTGTTTACCCTATCCAAGCACTTTGACCTAGCTTCTGAACTCGGGCTTTGAACATGACCTGTCCTCTTGATTGACAAGATGATTCCTGTGTAGAAAAAATAGAAAATAATATTTTCTCATATAATTTGGTAATCTGCATGTGGAAAGACATAATGATTTTAACTTTTTGTTCCAAGCTGTGTCTTTTCAGTCCGGAAAGGGGGAGAATTACAACAGGCCTTAAAAAATTGTTTTTATGTAAATCTTCAGGTCCAATTACTGTGTATTGATGGAAATCTATGACCCCGACTTTGGCCTTACTGTGACCTTGCTATGACCTCAAATACACACAACATAAGATTTCAAAATTTGAACTAAACCATCACAGAAACAGCATTCAAAATGGACTGATGTATTTCAAACTGTATCACAGTGTGTGAGATCTGAAACAATTTCAACAATGAAAGTAAATCCATGCAATTGAGGCAAACAGTATCTCTTGCTCAAGCTCATCAAAACTTTAAATTAATGTCCCTGAAATATGAACTGCTGAAATACTCTACTCAGGACAGATGATAAAAGTTTGGGCAAAACCCGAGAGCTATAAAACTACTGCTCTCAATGGGCAAACCATAATCCTATTTAGTCCTCAGGCTTGTGCACAATATCAGATAACAAAAAGATGAAATTCTATGACAAGGGGATTATCATTAAAAACTAGTGTAAGTTTTATCACTTTATTCAGACCCACAAAAGGTGCAGTCCGTTTTATAATTGGTCACATGTACTGAGGCACCTGCCCTGTGTTTATACGCAGGAATATAGATATGATAAGGTGGCAAGTTCGTCAAGGATGTACACCTGTCTGATTGCAATTCTACCTGATAGGTGCCACACTGCCACAATACACCTGCTGTTTAATAAAGAAATATTGATAATAAATCCCTGATTATGAGAGATTGTATAAAGTTTCTTTTATTTTCAAGTGTGCTGCCTATATGGGTGGCAGGAATATGGACACAAAAGGAGGCTTATTTCTTAAAAGATTAAGACAGAAACTTGAAGATGTTCCCAACTTAGCAATTATCTCGGCCTTTCCATTGTCAAACCCTGAACAGGATTAACAGATTCAGGTACATTTCTTATTGTCTTGATAATCTCCTGCTAAGCAACTTGGAGACACCAAAACAAAAGAGGATATATATATATATATATATATATATATATATATATATATATATATATATATATATATATATATATATATATATATATATATATATATGCACAAATGATGTTTCCTTGATATGGTGAAGTGGGAGGAGCTTCAGGATAATCAATATGCAGATATAACAAAGCTATGTGGATAGCAGATTGTGTCCCGAGTTGATCCATGGAATCTGGCCTGTCAGATAGTACTGTCAGATAGAACATATATCTGTATATATTTATACACTCGTGTCAAGAGAAAACTGGGCACACATTCAATATCAAACATCTCATTAATTATCTCCTGGAAAACTGTGTTTCCTAAGTTTATCAATTTCCATGAAGCTTTTTACATCATTGTGATTTCAAATTTATATACATTTTTCATTGAAAATAGGACTGAACATTTTATTGATAATCTTTCTTCAAAATGTATTGCATTCATTTCCGGGGGAAATTTATTATTGACATTATTATTTTTTCCACTTAAATGATATTTTTCTTAATCACTCAATCAAATTTTTAATCATTTATTTGTTCACAAGCTGTACTTTAAAATTTCATTGATTTCCTGAGAGCATTTGACACTAAAATGATGATAATTTCAAATCAATGAACTTTTACAATTTCAAAAAACAAATTTTCAAACTACTTCATTAAAAATCTAATGAGTGGTTAAAAGAAAACCGAAATTCATTACCAGACCCAAGTGCAATTGTGAAAAGTCTCAAGTATATTTGGCACTAACTGACTCAATCATTATTGTCAGAAGATCTCATCAGGTTAGTTTGTGGATAATTTTGAAATGTCTTGTCTCTAATTCAGTTAATCTTTTGTTCTTGTTAATTACATGTCTTGCTCTTTTTTCTATCATATAAAAACCATAACCCTTATATTTGGATAGAGTTTGCCACGATGGTGGTATATTAGCAATGATAGCTGCCATAAGATCACAGAGTGTTTTTTGACCTTGTGGGGTAGGGGTCAAATAACACCCCTTTTTACCCCTATATTACAGACAATACATGGGCGGGGCGATTAGGACGGGGTGAAAATGCTTGTTTCATCTTGTGTAATCTTATAGTCTGTAACTTACTGCCAATTTCAGCTAATACCTTGCCTTTCCCATGTAATATCTACTACTTTATATAGATCTACACTGACCAACTGCTGACTGAAAAATTTCAAATTTTCCCTGGTCAAACACAGAGGCAGTGGAGCATGAAAAACAAGAAGGTCTTAGGGAGAGTACATTGTTAAGACAATAGAAAGACAATAGCTTGGTGAGCTATTGTTAAGTACCTGCCTATGCTCGACTTCCTGCATATGTGTTAAGTTTCACTCAGTGAAATAAAAGAACTTGCAGGATGCGAATAAGGAGACAGGAAAAATTAAGTCAACTGGGAATTACAAAAATTGGGAGCAATTTTGTGTAAAACCTGAAGAGTTCTAATTTCAAATTTTGAAAGGATTAAGGAAATTAGTGATATTAGAAGTATATCCAGAGGGATTTGAGTGTAAATTTGATGAGCTCAACCCTGCATTTCAAACTTAATCCATATTCTAACACAGCATCTGGGTGATGTAACACAAATTGAACTGGCTTATGTTGATGTGTGTCCTTGACAAACTAGTTAGTCCATAAAAGAATTACCGCCCCAACAAAAGTTTCCAATTTCTTTTAATATACCATTAATTCTCATCAAAATTAAAGACTTCAGAAAAGTTTGAAATATTTCTGACCTGGAATTCTGGAATAATATAATAGTATTTAGTGTTTTATACTGGAAGAGATCACAGGTCTACTTACTTACAGCAAGAACAAAAATTCCCAATAAAAAAAAACAAAAAAAAACCCAATAAAGTTGCATCTTCATTAATATGGACCCTACTCAAAACAAAAAAAATAATAATAATTATCTATTATGCCAAAACTCTGAAAAAGACACAGATTTGAAACTAAAATAGAGTGATAATTTGAATAAAGTCAGATGAACAGAATATTCCAGCAAAATTTACTATTTTGCAGTCTTTTTTGGTAAATTACACAAAACATATTTTGTAGCATTTTGTAGATAGTCAATGCTTTACACAATTGGGACAAAGATCCCATGCAAGAAAAAACAAATTGTTTACATGTGAAATCTACATGTAATTGGCTCTGGGAGTTCAACCTTGACACTTAATGTTCCTAGAAATAGACAAATTTTGTTAATTTTCTCCCCTTTTCCCCCAGGACATCAACTGACCGTTTAACCCCTTCAGGCCCGGGGAGGCATTTCCTGGTGATTATGTATCAACTGTCTTTAGGCAATTAAATCTGTACTTCTCACTTCCTTTCATCAGAAGACAATGTCTTCTGTAAAGAACAAATCACTTTAATTAAAACTGGTCATCCTAGAAGCTGCATTGTCAGCTACTTAAGGCTAACAACTACCAACCCTCTGCCCTCTATTGGCCAAAATTGGCAAACAATTACGTATACATCTTTTATGTGCAATATACTGATCATACATTTGCTGTAACAAATTCCCATTAATGTTTTTACCAAAAAAAAAAAAAAAAAAACTATTTTTTATGAAAATAGGTTCATATTTGACGACCAGATTATAGTTGTTCAAACCCTCCTGCAGTTTCCCTTTAACATAAATTAGCCCATACATTGTCCATGTAGTATTTCAATGCATGTGTGCTGGCATAAGTCAATGTTGTTCCCCCTACTTCAGGAGCGTGCTACCTAAACTAACAAAACAAGGAAATGTTTACACATGAACTGTGGGTAGGTCAAGGTCATTGTTGTGAGACAATAGCGATGTTGTGTAATCACCATTCTCATGGTCATGACTCACCTCATTATTTTCAAATTTTGCTGATTGCTGATGTAACACAGTTGTGAAGCTGGTGCAACACAAGATGGTGATTAACACCAAGCCATCTTTGTAAATTAACCCACACTTCAGAAAAAAAAGAAAAAAAAAAGGTCATATTTTCGTATAAAATGATTCCAACACAGAATGTTGTATCAACTTCTCACTCTTTATGACATTCTACTGGGACCATGGCCGACTTTTGTCATTAAAAAAAATAAATCAAAAATTAATTTCCATTATAATGCATGGCTTGTGATTCTGAGCGTGTTCTGTGAGAAATGTAAAAAGGGGCGTGGCCGGTGTTTCTTATCCCCTGCAAGTCAGGAGGGTGCTGAGGGTATAATTCTGAGGGGGGGGGGGGGGGGGGGGGGGGGGTGTGTGGGAAAGATGGGTTACTAATTAGTACCCTACTAACTGTAATAAAAATCTACAGCTTCTAAAGCAGATGAGCAGATTAAGAGATATTTTGGACATATATATAGAGAGAGAGAGAGGCTGTCAGTATTATAATTAAGAACTTTAAAGGAAGAATTTTACCTGCAGGCTTGACTGACCAAATCTCAGCAAACTTTAAATAGATGCAAACATTGCATCAGCATATCCAGTACCTAAACAAGCCATCCTTTTTCAATTCTGGAGATATTTAACATTAGAGTAATATATTAGGTATATTACTCTACGATTTAACTATGCATAGTAATATTGACCTTTCTGTTTCTCTTTGCATTACGAGGTCAGAAAAATAATTAATATATACCTAAACCTTTGTATATTCTGACCACTTGAAGATAAATATAATTATATTTTCTATCGATCATTTGAACAAGAAACATAAGCTTACAGCTAGTTATCGATGACTTGATTGAGACAAAATAAATTATAGGGTTTGACATTTTAAGCTAGATATAAGCGTTGTCTACTGATGGAGTTAGCATATGCGTGGATGATCCCATATGGATCTGACATGCAGCACCATTACAGCATGTGTCACTCACTATAATCCTGTTTTCCCATCATTAACCTAAACATTCAGGCATGGACCTTCATTTCAAACCTCCATTTTGCTAAGATTACCTAATCTTCTTCACCCCACCAGAGCACAATATGCATATAAAATCTAAACACAATCCATCAAAATTGACACTCTCCTTGCCAAGAACATGCTCATTAATCAGACTGACCGGGTCCCGTTTCATACTCCTGGGATTTATGGTTAATAGGTAAATTCCCATGAGGGATTAATCAGGTCTATATCTGGATCTGCTGGATCCCAGAAATCTATGTGATAAGATAAAGTTGATAAGAGCATGTCAACACAAATTGTTGAGTTCTATCTTAGATAAAGATATAGCAATAAACAAAATTTTGCACAAAAAATTCCCACTCTTATACTGGTCTGAAATTGTTTTGTGCAGTTTAAATGAGATGAGATGTGGTTAATTAAAGGTTGTCTCCTGAGGTAATTAAACACACAGCCCTTCTCATCAGTGTGTCTCTCAATGATGCCAAACTTTCTAATCACCAGAACCACCAATAAGGGCTGATCACTTCTCCATGGGGAGAACGTGGTGGTTTTATTGCAACCCTCATAATTTCCTTCCCTCCACCATGAACAAAACAAAAAATAAAAAAATAATCAATAAAAAAATAAGACATTTTTTTCAATGTAAAACTGCTTGACTTTTAAATTTTAAAAACATTTATCACTTTAACTATATTTTAATAGATTTATGTTCTGTTTCTCCCTCAAAATGTCACTGTTTAAATTCTCCCCCCATGCACTGGGCTCCAGCTGAGTTCAGGGTGTACATTTCTTGAAACCTGCATGACTTGAACCCCCAGAGACAGGCTTATTGTATTCGGCACGTTGCGCGTTTGATAAATGGCGCGTTCAACACAGAGTGACTTGTATCAGTGTGACGTCACAGAAGGACATTGTGTGAAAGGCATCAGTGGCAGGTCCAGGGTTTTACATTTGTTAAAATGGGGTACACTACATTATCTTTTCTGTACAAGTATCTATTATTTTTTGGGCATATTCGTGTTCACAAATATCATACAAAGTCCTATAAGAAGAAGAAATGCCAAATGATATAAATTGTGAAATTTGTTAAATTGAACACCCCCTTCAATATCCATTTCTGGACAGGCCAATATACAAAAGCTGATTCCCGCCAAATTCAGTGAAGTGTCATTTTTAAAACTTGCAAATGGTTGGGTTTTATGATTTAAATCCAAGTTTGATGTTATCTCGTATGTACATACAAACATTTCTTTTCAAACATTTTGATCCCAAAAGCCATCTTGTGAATGGAACATTGACACGTGCGTTTATTTCATATCGACACGTGCGTTTATTTCATATCGACATGTGCGTTTATTTCATAGCGACACGTGCGTTTATTTCATAGTGACACGTGCGTTTATTTCAAAGTGAAACGTGAGTTTATTTCACAGTGACACGTGCGTTTATTTCAAAATGACACGTGCATTTGTTTCAAAATGACACGTGCATTAATTTCAAAGTGTATTTTTAAAACATTTTGGGATACTTTTTGTTGTTATCTTGAGGCATTGCAAAGATATCAATGAAAACGTAAATTTCGGAAGATTAACTCCTGCTTTCTGGTGCTTTTGCTTTTGGCGATGTCAGTGGGCGATAATTTGACACTGGGAAGGGCCTTGCAACACGAGTGAATCATGAGTGAAGCATGTGCCAACAAAAATGCAACCTGCTCACCACCTCATTCACATCTGAGTGAGACCAAATAAAATAGTGCATTCCTTGTGTGACGTCACAATCAAACAGGCCACGCGCCAAGAACGCGCCAAGTCCCAAACGCGCAACGTGCCGAATACAATAAGCCCCAGAGACAAGATAACTACACATCATTTCATGATTAATTTCAATTGTGGGCCTTATTTTTTCTCACTTTACATAAATTAGCTAAGAAATATGTGTAAACTTGTACACTTCTGTAACTGCAGACAGCATAAATGTTCACTTGGTCTAAATGTTTGTTCATTCAGTACAAACTTTATTGTTCTCCAAAGACAATTAATTCTGAATCAAGATTCTATTATCTAAGAAAAAATAAAAATGAGACAGTGTTTATTTAGCTATTAGTAGGAAGAAAACTAACTGTGGATTACTTTCCACATTAAAGGGGCAAAATTTGTCGCAGAAACAACATTATTCTAATTGTATTTAACAGTGAAATTACAATTTAGACTCCAAGATTTTCTACATAAAGATTCAAAGTAAAATTGATTGTTCTGGCAAGACCCACAAAACAAATATAACATATAAATTGCAAAGAATCTGATCAAATGATAGAATTGAGAAGTCTGGATTTTGTTTGATTTACCATTAAGACCTGCAAGTAGTGGAGACAGAAAAGATTTCTGTGTTTTGGTGCAATCAACTCTTTTCACAAGAAAACTGGATCTCATTTATCTATGTATTTTCATTCAAAATATAATAAACATTTGTAACACAAAATTTCACTAATTTCGAATTCAGTTGTGAAATATTTGCACTTAGATGGAAAGAGAAGAGCTATTTGATTGAGCCTGTTAAAAGTGAAAATTAAAATAATAAAATAAATTACACGTTTTCTGAATGCAAAAAGATAATACTATTGATTGTCTGGGACTGCAATTATTCTTCATGTTATTCACACATATAGGTCCAGTAATTCTTGGTGTTATGAGACATAGGAATTGTGATTCTTGGTGTTATTAACATATATAGGACTGGTAATTCTTGGTGTTATTCACACATACAGGTCATGTAATTCTTGGTGTCATTCACACATACAGGTCATGTAATTCTTGGTGTTATTCACACAGATAGGTCCAGTAATTCTTGGTGTTATGACACACATAGGAATTGTGATTCTTGGTGGTATTAACATATATAGGACTGGTAATTCTTGGTGTTATTCGCACATACAGGTCCAGTTATTCTAGGTGTTATTCACACATACAGATCTAGTAATTCTTGGTGTTATTCACACATACAGGATTGGTGTAATATATTGACTTGAAGCTAACAGTTCATGCCTATCATGCCCATAGTCTGGTACTAGTATGTGACACTTCTCATCCCTTATCTTATCAATGCCACCTTTTTTATCTCACATAAAATGCTGCCTCATAACACAATCTTATGTCATTTCATTACATCTTCAATGTACAATAATGAATAATTTGACAATTGTTATATTATGACTTAAAGTAGACAAAATATCAGCCCTTATGATTTTAATATAACTTTTTGTCATCAAGTGAACCAATTCATTTATTTCTGTGTTTGTGTATTTTACTCTGCCAAACATACTAAGTAGATGCCTGTTTCTCACATCAACCTGTGGAGCCAAGAAAAATCTATTTTATAAAAATCAAGGACATCACTAATTGTTTTTCAAACATTTTTGAACGGTAGCTATTTGCTTTTTCACAAGATTAATCACAATGTAGTTTATTTAACCACTTCCTGTTCAAAGGTCATTTCTCAATACAAAATACACATAAACACAGAAAAAAGTCAATTATTATTATTTCACTATTTCTGAATCCACCACAAAATATATATGTTTTTTAGGGGAATTTAATAATTTTTGCTGACTATATTAAGGTTATTCAGATTTTAATCATTGCACCTTTGCAAAGTCAATGATGAAATATATGAAAAATGTGAAACAAAAGAAATCATATTTTCATTGCCACCTTTTCCAGACAGACGGGCTGTGGCTGGACAGTCCAAGATGTGTGCATATTATCTCGTCAATATTTATCTAACAACTCCTCCTCTATTGTCCTCCTCAGACAAATTGTTTGACGAAAATCTATCCTCACATTCACATAAAAGATATTTGTTTAAGTATAAGAAAAAACAATACATTGAAATCACAAGTAGTTTGATTCTCCTTAAATGATTTAGTGCAAGTAATTTGTTTAGTATTAACCAAGACACCATGATTAAAGAAAGTAGAAACTAAATCCTGTCCTGTCTCCAGAAGTGTGTACCTTCAAACATTTAACACCTTTCTATTACTTAGAACATCCTCTTCTTTTAAAGGACAGTATTTATACTAAATGGTGTATAAATAAAATCAAGAAGTCTGAAATATATTTGATGCCTGTTTCTCACATCAACCTGTGGAGCCATGAAAAAGTCTACTTTTTGCCTTAATCAAAGAAATCGCTAATTGTTTTTCAAACATCTCCAAACAGTAGCTATTTGCTTTTTCAGGATAATCACATTGTAGTTTATTTAACCACTTCCTGTTCAAAGGTCATTTCTCTTGTTATTTCACTGTTTTTAAATCTCCCACAAAAAAAAACTTAACTTTCTGTCTGGGAAATTCTATGATTATTTCTGAACATAACTGAGCTATTCTAATCTAATTTATTTCAGCTCTTCTACCACTTTGGTGAAAAATATCACTTTGATTTGATCACAATGAATTAATTGATAAATCATGCTGCACATTGTTATCCTATAAAACCTTAGTTCCTTAAATATTGCATAATTTGGATCTAAGCTGGATCCTGTTCATTAGTTAAACATACCACCTACTCCGGTATGGCTTGCTGACTTCCCATTGTATTGTCTCTCCTCCTCTGAAAAGTGTCCCCCTGCACTTGTCAAATCCTCAAGCTATTTTGATACCACAATAGTGAGAGGTTTGTTAAAATCTGAAACACTAGAAATGTCAGCCAAACATAAGGACTTGATCTTTTGGGTCTTGATAACAGAATTGTTTTTAGTGTGGAGTAGCACTTTGCCGACAAAGGGTTAAATCAGGGCTAAGGATCCAATAAAAGTGACAAGAGTTTAAAAACACCTTGAAGAGACTACCATCGGGTCAAGGATGGACCGAACCAAATTCCTCCCGACACCTCTCACTTCATAAAAACCCCCCGAGGAGGACATTTGTGACACTGAACCCTGAAGAGATCCAAAAATAACAAATGACAAAAGCCATTATCATGTCTTGGTTTAAGGGTGAGGTCCACGTCAAGGATAAGCTGTGATCTATTGGGATCCAGAGGGAGTTGGGTCCTGCTGGGAAGCTTTCACCCAGGAATTCCCACTGACACTGTGGATCTATGCGGTCACAAATCAATACAAATCATTTGTGATCCACTTTGCTCCTTCTGCAACAATGACCTTTGTTTTCTTAAGGTTTTAAATGGAAATTCCACATTGATGGTATTTTAAGTGGTCACCTAGGTAAACTCTTCCATTTAAAATAACTCATTAAAATTTTATATACTTTTATCGGCATAAAAAATTATCAGGAAAAGATAACATTTTGTATGATGCCCTTTGCATGTCTGTCATGAAAACTTTTCGAACAGGCAGAAAATAGAATTTGACATGATTGAAGGCTTGATTGAAATCTAAAGAATGAACCAAACAGCATCAAATGACCTAGAAACTGTACTCAGGCAAAAAATATAAGATGAAATTTCACATCATGCCATTCAGTTCATGCAAAGGTTTTGTTGTCCTTTACTTATCCTATTTTTGTCACTTCATTTCACAATGGCCTTTCTCATTCTGTGAAATACCCTCTGCAAAGAATGGACAGTGACCTTTTGCCGAGGTCTTCTTTTCGGAGAAGGCCACCCAGTACTACGTATTGTTACCCTTCAGGCTTTGAAGCATTTTTGTTTTGTTCCCTAATCGAAGAATAGACCTCTCACGTTCCGCTAAACAGAGTTTTACATCAAAACCAAAAGATGAACATTCATGTTAGTTTGCATGTTAAAAGGACTTCTTGACCCTTTTAACCTTGGCAAATAGACATCAAGAAACAGACAAGATCAACAGTTGGAAAATGACCAATTTGGCAGGCTGAAATAGAATACCCACTGCACTTTCAAATTCAACAGCTTCAGTTATGGCTTGAAATTGATTCATATTTTGGTTCCATCAACAAAATATTTTGTAAATTTCACAACAGAAAGCTTGCTTTGAATAATCTAAATGAAATCTATATCTTTGTAAAACAATTGATTTATATTCTTGTGATGTTGCAGTTTCAATCAATAAGAATATATATTTATAAGTTCAGTTTCCTATATCTTTTCCAAAGTTTAATCATGCTGACCAATTAAATTCTCATTATAGCTATTGAGCAATCAATCAATTTATGAAGTACATAAAAACAGCTCCCCATGGAGACACAAATAATAATTAATCACCATTCTTTTTGTTAAACCACTGAAAAACACTGCCGAAAGAGAACAATTCAATTTTTTTGCCCCTCCCATTTTGAGAGCCTTTGAACCTAGGGGGAATTGTAAATTGTCCTAGCTGGGCTTTTCCCCTTTGACAGTTCTGTAGCATTTGATGTTTTTATTCTGATAGAATACCTGTGTTGGAGGTGTCACTGAGGACTCTCTTAAGTTCCCTCCCAGCCACAGCTTCCCACTGAAGGCTAGCATCATGCTGTCATGCACAGTCCTTTAAACACAACCAAGAGGGTAATTAAGGCAGAACCCATCCTCATCTTTCATCTTTTAAGTTCTCTATTTTTTGCTTACAAGGCAATTCTATTGTAAATTATATTGACATATAAGGATTGATATAATTTTGGCCTTTTTAACATTAATTAGAGAGTCCACATGTGTTATAATTGTAAAATATGTTTATCATAACTCTGAACATGTCAGAATATTGATAAAGGCATGTATTAAATCACCACATCTTGACCATATGTTGCACCACATTGGTTCCCAGCCAATCTGATGTGACACAACCAGCCTGTCTGGATCTCCCCATTTGTACAAACAATCATAATACACAAATATATAGCTAAATGGTCCTGAATTTTATGCCTCTCTGATAAAATGCATGTATAATTTTTACACCTGAGTTATCAAAGTGCATTTGGCACCAGTCTACTGCACAAACAGATCTAAGAAATTGGGTATTTTTGTCAATTCTATGATATGATAATTGCCGGGTCAACGCCCCTATTCAGTTTCATGTAACCCGCGACATGAACGCCAGTGGGTGTAAGACATGCAGTCTGCATTTCTTCCCTAATATCCTTTGTTTTTATGTTTGAGCGAAAAAGATGCAAGACCTCTTTAAAGTTCAAGTGCTTTAGAAAACCTGAACCCCGAAAACCACTTGACTTGCGGAACTTGGCATACTAAAACATTCACACCCACAGCAGCTTTGATCTTCTCTCTTACATTTTAAATATTATAAACGCTTTCTTAGATCCATTTTAGATTCCGGAAAAATCACGGCATGACTTAATATATCATGAGGCATAAAATGATAATGAAAATGCACCCATGCTAAAATATGGAGAGCCGCCAAGGTTTTGTCAGTAAAAAGTAAAGCGCGAAAAAGAAAAAGAGAGAAAGAAAAAAAGAAGCACCCCATATTAAATAGTATGTCTATCATCAAGCAGGGCCCAAGAAAAGATTTATATGCCGGAGATTAAATCAGCCATGCTCACACTCACTGATAAATTTGACAATGGAATTTATCAAAGTCATCATAAATCCATTTAACATTAATAAAACATCTCTCAGGTTACCATAGTGATATAATTAATAACCAGGAAGGGTATGATTGGAGGGATATCACGTCCAACCCTCAGGACCTTGCCTGCTTGTCAACATTGGCTACCAGTCTTTGTCTGCGATATGCCACTGAAAAACATAACTTAAAAAAATATATATTGTAAATTTTTTGATCAGCGATAATATTGACATCTTTGGGTTGACTTCAATGCATTCAAGTGCACAAAAGATAGATGGTTTTATATATTTTACAAAGACATTTTTTCCGTTTTATCAACTTAATCACTTGTATCTGAACACAATAGTTGTAAATTAACACATCTAAAAGGCAGGTCTTTTTGAGGTTAACTTTCCAATTTCTCAAATTTCTGCAGACAGTTTTTAAAAAGGGACCATTTTGGATCCTTGAGTGGGATCAAAGCTTACAGACTGCGCTGTGGGTCCTTCTACCATGGTACTGCCAGCCTGGAGACAGACCACAGATAAGCCAAGGTCAAGGGTCAAGGTCACACCGGTCAGAGGTCAAGTCATATTGATGACCCACACAATTGTTTAGCATGTCTGACATGTTGAAAGCAACAATGTTCCTGCAGACATAACAGTATCTCATTAATTTTGATGTTTGTCGGCTCTCGCTATGATTCATGGGAGTCTAGCAGAGACTCAACATTTTCACACATTTTTCCAGACCAATCCAGTTGGAACCAGGATATTTACTCCAATCAAATCTGTCATTGCCCATACTTATAAAACCTACTGGAACGCCAATAATATCTTTACACGACCATTTTTTATAGCAATTCAACATCAATATTTTCTAGAAAAAAGTACTTGAGGAAATACGACACACTGCAATAATTGTCAACAATCAAGTACCCAAACATATAAAATAAACTAATGTCATCAATTAGCTCAATGAAATACTATTTATAATCAAAATATGTTGTTATTGTTTATGTTAACATTAATTTAATTGATACAAGTTTAATTAATGTGATCTATGTATAATTTTGTGAAATTAAAAAAAAAATACATCATGCCACATTTCAAAAGTAAAACTGCACAAAGTCTGCTGTTTGCCAAAAATCTGGCGTCTTTATCCCAGACATTCTTTCTTTAATGTTAACATCAAAAAGCAAATGATGATTTCAAATTCAAAATCCAGGAGGAGAATCTCGACAAGAAAATGCCACATAAAAATGTCATCTGCCTCCAACAGTTCATGACTCGGCCACAAGTGATACATGGTGAATTATCACTCTGTCTCCCAAATCATACAAATTGTATCAAGATATATATGGGCTTATGAATAAGCTATTATCCCTTTGACATTTATGTCTTGTATATAAAACACGCACTAATCAAAATCAAAAGATAAAAAGCAAACACGACAAAAGGATGTTGGAAACAGTTTCCATAGTTTAATATATGCACCTGTCAGACACAATGCCCCCCAAAAAAGTTATATCTTAATGAATGTATCTTGGGCTCTGTCCAATCTTCCACCACGCACTAATTAACATTATTAGAATCAATAAAAGAGAATTGTAACACACAGGTCATTTTTTAAGAACTACTTGTCTATGACTTAGTAGAGTTGTCAGAATGGACCTTTCATATGGCAGCTACCAAGGTCGTCAAGAAGGGCAATGCATGAGGTCGTTTAATGTGACATAGAAGATAGTGACCACAGGTCACTGCAGAGTGTCACGCTAACAATGCCTCACGCGCTCCCAAATTACTTCAGAGGAGCCGATGCCACGCACCGTATTGAAACGATACATATGTATACGACCACCTTCTTTCATGATTTTTTTACTGTATCATTTGCATTGTTGGGATTCTCCATTCATAAGCAGGGTACAGTGTCAGTTTTTCTTTCTCTACGTCATGTTGGCAGTCATGACAGGCTTGTTAATATGACTGGTTGGTCAAGTGAAGCCAGAAATCCGCCCAGTCTTTGTTGTCTATTCGTAGGTGTGATGAGGACGGGGCATATTCTTACACTAAACAAATAGGTCCAAGCTATACGTGGTGGCAACATATCATACTCTTGATCAAAACATAGGCATCAGAGATGCATCAACCCTCAGCCCTGGTAACTCATTGCACAACATTCGCTCCACACATTATTTGTGAACAAAACGTCACTGCACCAAGGCAAATTGATGCAGGGGTAAAAAAAAACCATAAAATCTACTTCCTTTGATAGCTTAGGTGTGTCAAGTATCATGAAACTGTCATCATTTACTCTAGAATTATTGAGATGGGCCGGTGACCTTGAAAAGCAGGTTAAGGTCACCGTCCATCAAACTCATCTGGAGTCTTCCCAGATGCTTATGTGTGTCAATTTTCATGAAGCTGCCATTATTTGCTCTTAAGTTATTGCAATGACGTGGATTTGACATGATTGTCCCTGTGACCTTGAAAAGTAGGTGAAGGTCATGTTCCATCAAGAGAAGTCTGAAGTCTTCACCAGATGCTTATGTGTGTCAAGTCTCATAAAGCTGCCATCATTCGTTCTCGAGTTATAGCAATGATAGGGATTTCACATAATTGTACCTGTGACCTTGAAAAGTAGGTGAAGGTCATGTTCCATACAAAAATGTCTGAGGTTTTCATCAGATGCTTCTGCGTGTCAAGTTTCATGAAGTTGGCATCATTTGTTCTCGAGTTATCGCGATGACAAGGATGATTTCACATAATTGTCCCTGTGACCTTGAAAAGTAGGTGAAGGTCATGTTTCATAGAAAAAATCTGAGGTCCTCACCAGATGCTTATGTGTGTCAAATCTCATAAAGTTGCCATCATTTGTTCTTGAGTTATTGCGATTCTTGGGATTTCACACAATTGTCCCTGTGACCTTGAAAAATAGGTCAAGGTCGCTGTCCACCGAGCAAGTCCGAGGTTTTCAACAGATGCTTATGCGTGTAAAGATTCATGAAGCTGCCATCATTTGTTCTTGAGTTATCATGATGACAAGGATGATTTCACATAATTGTCCCTGTGACCTTGAAAAGTAGGTGAAGGTCATGTTCCATCAAGAGAAGTCTGAGGTCTTTACCAGATGCTTGTGTGTGTCAAATCTCATAAAGCTGCCATCATTCCTTCTTGAGTTATTGTGATTCTTGGGATTTCACATAACTGTCCCTGTGACCTTGAAAATTAGGTCAAGGTCGCCATCCATTGAACTAGTCTGAGGTTTTCACCAGATGCTTATGCGTGTAAAGTTTCATGAAGCTGCCATCATTTGTTCTTGAGTAATCACGATGACAAGGATGATTTCACATAATTGTCCCTGTGACCTTGAAAAGTAGGTGAAGGTCATGTTTCATAGTAAAAATTCTGAGCTCTTCATCAGATGCTTGTGTGTGTCAAATCTCATAAAGCTGCCATCATTCCTTCTTGAGTTATTGCGATTCTTGGGATTTCACATAATTGTCCGTGACCTTGAAAAATAGGTCAAGGTCGCCGTCCATCAAACACGTCCCAGGTTTTCACCAGATGCTTTTGTGTGCCAAGTTTCTTGAAGCTGCCATCATTTGTTCTCGTGTTATCGCGATGACAAGGATGATTTCACATAATTGTCCATGTGACCTTGAAAAGTAGGTGAAGGTCATGTTTTATAGAAACAATTCTGAGGTCTTCACCAGATGCTTATGTGTGTCAAATCTCATAAAGCTGCCATCATTCGCTCTTGAGTTATTGTGATTCTTGGGATTTCACATAATTGTCCCTGTGACCTTGAAAAATAGGTCAAGGTCGCCGTCCATCGAACTCGTCCGAGGTTTTCACCAGATGCATATGTGTGTCAAGTTTCATGAAGCTGCCATCATTTGTTCTTGAGTTATCGCGATGACAAGGATGTTCGCTACAGACATACATACATACAGACATACATACATACATACATACATACATACATACATACATACCCACGCCAGGAGTACTGCAATACCCTCAGCCTGATTACATCAGGGGCTGAGGGTAAAAAACCAAAAAACAAAACAATTCCTGTAGACTATTTGAAATTTTTAAAAAAACTTTGAAAAAAAGGTAAATTAAATCTTTTGATATAATTCTCCCAAAAAACCTAAAATTCGTATAAAATGTTAAAAAAATTCATGTCGTTAAAATAGACAGATATGAAAGACACTAATCGTTAGAACTCCTGTGAACTTTTAACAGGCAGAGACCAACCTTCTGCCAGTGCACTGGTCTAGAAGCATTTCAAAGCAATTTGAGTTAATGAAGTACAGACTTGTGTGAGAAAAAAATCAAATTTATTGTAAAACCAAAGAAAGATGCTGCAATTAAATGGTAGTAATTTACAATCTTTACAATTTGATATAACACTCTTTTAATTTGAAGCTACCACACTTGAAACTCATCTTTCACGCCATCTTGTTGCAGAAAATAGAAGACAAGTCTGTCTACCACCACCCCAGTGAGACCCTGCCCCAAACTGTTATCTTTTTATCTCCTCGGAAGACAAAGGAAATTACAAAGTCAACTATATGCACCACATGCTGGTGTATTCAACTGCTGCGAAGTCAAGCATCTCGACAATCTTCACATGGTATGGGGGAGACTGTTACTCCTTGAGACAACACTATCTTGTCCAATTTCCGCCTCAATTCAGTAATTGTTTAAAAGAAGAAAAAGACTGTGAATCAGCTCTCAAAGTTGTGAAAATTTGCTGTTATGATATAATCTGGATTCAACTTCTTTGCACCTATCTCAGAATGAATCGTCAACAAGAAGTTCCAGTCCGTGGAGAAAAACCGGGTCAACAGTCTCCTGAACTGTTAGGGCCGATACTTCACCTATCGACTCGGAGACAAAATTCACAACTTGACTGTATCCAATTTCAAATATCTAACCCGGTTGACACCTGTGATGAACAGAACTCAAAGTTACACTGCTGTCTCAATGTATTTATTCTATTTTAAATATATTGCATCTGAAAATTGCATAATGTTATGTGTCACAATTGATAAGTTTGGAGGAAGGTACTTTCCTTGCCATATAAGTTTGAAAATTTACCATCAAATTGTGTGGCCCATTTCCTCATCTTTCTTATATTCCCTCTTCTTTGCTGTCAACTCTTTATCAATATCTGATTTAGACAGAAAGTGAATGTTACTCACTCAAAAGAGAAAGTACTTGAAAATCTTAAAAAATTCATTTAATTTAGAAAATACCTTGAATAGGTTTGAGGCAGATAAATCAAGATAAACTGGTGGAAAGAAATCTGGGCATTTAAATGATAAACTGAAATTCTATTGGCTTTCAGTTCAATAACAACTTGTTTCCACCATTATCAATGAAGAATAAAATTTTGCATTACTGACCAATGAATTCAAAATTTTTGAAAACACACTATGATTTTGATCAAAATCAAAATCCATGCGATTTGTATGTTTACACATGAAATGAAACTGGGTCTGTTCAGTGATTTTCTATTATATATTATGATATTTTGTCAGGCAGATGATCGTTTTCTGAGAGCCAAGTGTGGTGTGAAATTATCAACAGTCGCTGAAATTACACAGGGGCCTACTGAGCGTCCGATTTCAGTAAAATGTGCCGCTTCAAATGCTTTATGCAGGTCAATGTTGTCATTAATAACAGAATATGAAGAGCTTGACCCTTTCAAAATCAGGCCATCTTTTTGGCCCCCAGGAATATTTTTCATGTGAAGATTTCATATTTAGGTCATCTCTGTCTGTTAGTCTAGACGCCCTGTGATTTATTTCCATTTTCTTTTCAATATTTAAGAAGTGAACCTGCATCTTTTACGGTTGGTTGACCGCAGAGAAAGTGGCTGCATGAACATCAACCTGCACGGCCGGGATGGACCCTCAATAGAAACGGCATTCACGCTCGGCACAAGCTTTCCCTCTTGGGGACATCACACCAGGAATGTCAATTTTTCCTTCCACGAAATTCGGCACGTTACAAAAAAAAAAAAAAAAAAAAAATGACATGACATTCTTTCCCAGGGATGCTCAGATGTGGGAAAATATCCACGGGGGAAATCATGCATAAGTATGACCTGTCCAAATTGCGGGTGACGGAGACAAAATGCCTCTTGGTCAACACTGCCTATCTTCGTCTAATGTTCCGGGCGTCTATTTCATCTTTTGTGCATTTCTTGGCATACATGCGTGAGTTGCATGCTGGGAAAACTGTAGCATGTCTTTAGTGCTGTTATTTTGCATGATCAAGATGCATCCCGGAGCCCAAAGCCTGTGATCTACGTGCAACTTGATCATTATCGTTCAAAAGACATAATTACCCCTGATTTGCAGTTTTGAAAGCAAAATGCCTATCATGTTAAATTTCTGGGAACATTTCTGCTCTTAGATTACATGTCTGAGGCGATTAAGTATTTGATGCAGTGGACCATTTGCGCGAGTTGTGAAGGCATTTGACAATGTACAGTTATAATTTATTTAAACATTTTGTATCTTCTCCAACTTTCTAATTTGACCCAGACAAAATCTTTTTCAAGCTATTGTCTCAAACATGATGACTTAATAACTACTGCAATGGCAAAGTACACTAAACTGCCGGTCACAAATGATAGCGTCTAATGTTGACCTCGTGTTTTGTCATGGAAACAGTGAGAAATCATTGCAGCATGTTTTACATGTGCAAGTCACGTGCATGTCTAGTTCCATTGAAAAAGAACAATACAAAATACGCCCTAGTCTGTTTCATCTTATGATACATTTCATGATCCCACAAGATTTTCCCATGAACCTTTTTAAAAATTTTTTATGCAAAACCATAATAAAACTTTACACTTTAAAACTCTAACTATTCATCCTATAGAAATATTAGATAATTATAACTATAAAAGCCTTATAATGTATTCCTTGAATTGTGTTCTCATCAGCAGGCGCATATATTAACATCCATAATATATCTTGGGCAATCACCCAATTACCAATAGTTACAATAAAAAACTATCAATATCAATTTTGCTATCAAAAACTTTAAAATATATAATGGTCCTAAAATGTAGGAGGTTTTAATAATTTGGTAATGACCTGCAGGAAGAGGGTTCAATTCCCACGGCACCGAGTCCAATATTTTTGCATCCCGACAATAAGATCACTTAACCAGGAGGGAAGTTTGCCACCTATATTGCAAATATTATGCAACGTTACATCTGCCCCTCTCAGTCTGACTTTATAGTGGCGATCTGGATCTTGATCTCGCCATTGTTCTGATATGATAACCCTGACTGGAGTGGACTTGACTCTTCCGGTGGTCCGTCTGATTTGATCCAGAGCAAATATACTTTGCACGCTGCCAGCAGTCTGACTGAAGTATTCCTCATAAAAATCATCTGTATCATAGCTCTTTGGCTAAATATAGAACATACCATATTTTTCATAATCAATAATCAAAAAGTGTTTTTTTTCCCCTCTTTTTTTCACTTAATTGGGATTTTTTTTTTTTTGACAACTGGAGTTTGTGCACAACAAAAAAATAATATCTAAAACACACATTAAAAGTACGGTATATCTTTTGAAATAATACATTATAAAAATATGTTTTCAAAAAAATCAGACTGAGGCATAGGGTAAATAAATGTCTTCATTATTTCTAATACATCTCAAAAAACAAATATTAATGGAAGTGGCAGTTGAATGAAGAACCTTACACCTTTCATCCAACAATTCCAAAAGAAAATCAAAGTTAAAACTTCAAACACAAAAGGAAGATGGAAACTGAGGAAAATAAATGTGTATGAAAAGGTCATTGAGTCAAGTTACACAAGCTTGCCACAAGAGTATTGATATAAGGACACCAAGACAAAACTACCTTTTTGAAGAACAAAATGACCTTTCAAGGGCCTTTGATACAGTAATGAAAGCAGCTGCTTCCTCCGTCTTAGAGCTACTAGTGTTGGAAACCGGACACCAGGAGGCCTACACTTTAAGGAAACCACTCGCCAGAAAACTTCAAAGTGAAGAAAGGTAAATTAGATTGGACACTTCGCTGTTATGACATCTCCTGGGCTCACATCAGATTATAGGACCCGTCTTCACACCTTATTCATTTTAATTTCACACAACTTGATATCACTGTGGAATTTTTTTTCCACTTCTCCAATCACTTATATTGAGTGACTGGATGTTACGGCATCTGACACCATCAAAAAACTAGAAAGGGGTTTGATTATGGAAAGGCAAAGATGCGTCACATTCAAGACAGTGTGATTAATAGTGAGACATCCAATTTGCCTCATCTTCTCTCCCAGCTGTCTGTCGCCCTTAATATCTCACCTGTTACCCAGGTAACTTCACCTTTGATGTATTTTTTAATCGATAGCATTTTTTTGAGCGAAATCAATTGGCCATTAACTACCACCCCTCCTGGGTCAATAGAAAACTCCCTTTTTTATTACACCAGCAGGGAAGGACGCACCGTGGATTCAATCTGATGTTTCTTTTTTGTCAGACTCCCATAAGTCAATTGTAAACTCGGCATGATGCGGGAAAAAGTGCTTCAAAACTGTGAAAATAATAATTAGTCCTTGATTTATAAGTTCATATAAAGTTACAAGAAAGAATCACAGAAGAAGGCTCATACTGGTTTCCCTTTCTTCCCCACCTGGGATTTTTTTTACTTTGATCTTGATGTACTGCTTAGAATGCGACTAATTACTAGCACTGCTTCATTAAGGGAACTCCACCCCTATCACATAAAATATCAAACGTGACAAATTAAGACACCACATAATACATGCAAAGTTGACAAGCAGAAAAAAAGATAAAGACCCACATATTTCAATTTACACCTTGCCACTGTGAAGTTGGGGGTGCTTGACTCTCCTTTGATCAGTCACTTAAAATTAATGTTAATTGATAAAAGAATTGATTGAGCAACAATTAATATACAGGTATCCTTCACCTTGGTCGTTCAGATACTGGTGGTGATGCTAAGCAGGGTGGATGGGGGGGGGGGGGGGTCAAAAGGGCATATTATCATATAGATATCCTCTTTGCAGGGGGTCCTTCATAAGTGTAACACTAATCATATGGGCATTTACACGTTTATGTATTTTTACAATTTTAAGGCACAAGTTTGTCCAATAAAATAATTAATATTCCTTTGTACTGGTTACAATTGATATGAATGAAACCATGAAGCATGTTTCTTGGTTTCAAGCAGGTGTCTGACTGGTGAAAAAAGCCAATCTCTACAAGAATATATTTGACGTGTATTCACCCACATAAGCAGAAAACTCCATGAAAATGAATGATTTTCTGGTTGAGTTGAGCAAATTGACCATGGAAATGCCATCAGCTTCACCTTAATTACAAGAATAATTATCTCAAATCACAAAGGTTTTCACCAGTAAATATTTCAAAATCATTGACTTCTCAAAATGCCCAGACTGATAAAGACAAAACACCAACCTCATGAAAAACCAATCGAAGCAGAATGTCCTAATTCTGCTGGGTAATTTGACCTGTATAAATCACACAGAACTTTCTGTGATGTGTTTCTCATTAAGAGGGCCACGGTACTGTTCTGATGAAGAAATAGTGACACCAATCTTGCTATTTTCTTAAAATTACCATTATGATTTAACCTTATTTATGATTTATATATATTTCTATAAGAGACTAAATGATGGAACTCAGACGTAGATCAAAATATTACAATGCTAATCAAATTTAAAAAAAAATATTCATGTATGTATCTTTTGTTTAAGTCACATTGAATTTTAATGTGTCCTTGTAAATACAGGATTACTGTCAAAAAACTGCCTTTCCATGATGAACAGAAGGTGTACAGTTATTCTGTAGACATTTGGCTATTTCTAAGGATGCAGAAAACACTGAGCAATTCCAGTCACTCTGATTGAATTTCAAATGTTATGTATTGCTTATTGAGCCAATTAAGACTCCAAAGATTCCAACTATAACATTATGACAATTAAATGAATTTGCTGGATAAATGATGGAAATAAAAAGTTCTAAAGTAAACTCAATCCAACCGTCTGCACCCTTAATGGCACACAGACATTTGTAGAATTATACAATAGCAACCGGAACCTCATTTGAGAATCCTACTGTTTTTCTTATTTGTACATCTCGCCAACAGAAAGTTGACAAAAGTTTTGATGTAACAATAGATAACAGAAAAAAACACCTGTGATCTACTGAACTTATTTCCTTTTCCATCGTCTCCATTGTCTTCCCATTGTCTTCCCATTGTGGGCATTCTGGTATGTTTTTCATCTTATTGTGGTGAGGTGTTGGTTTTAATGCCTGGCCGATATCACCTGAATGCTCTCATCAGCTCAGATGAGTTCTTTATGTCCTCAACGAGAACAAGGTTTTGTTCTCATCTTTAGATTTTTTTTTTCAAATTGATAGAAAATAGATGTTTAGTGAGACAATAGACTTTCTATGGGAGACTCCGAGAGAACTGGTTTCTATTGTGCAGGAGCTGTAACTGTTACAAGAAAAGAATAGCAAGATGATTGAACTCTTTATACTGGATGGTCAACATCAATTAATCTCTCCACCCATCCCCCCTGCATCCTGCGATTTTGAATTTGTTTTTAATGTGTCTTTTGATTAAGTGGGAGGGGGAGGGAGATGGAGGGTGGTGAGCAGAATGGTTTCACATTTATTGTCTTACATATAATCATTATTTTGGGAATAATTGGAATATTTTCACATCTAGAGCATCTTACTTCCTTGCCTAGAAATTGACTAAACCTCAGAGTAATCTTGTGCAATTTTCAATGGATTTGTGGACAAAGCTCTAAAACTCCTTTTTTTAAATTTTATATTTTCAGTTGTTCAAACAATGGAGCCATGAATTATCTGATAGATCAATTAACAATCAATCAATGATCAATCAATCTATCAATCTATCATTCAGACAATCAATTATTAAAATATACTATTTTATTATGTGAGTAATTCATTCTTATTCTCCAGTGAAAAAAAAAATCATCAAATCATCAACAAAATCATTTGTTTGATTTTTCAACCATATTTAGTTTTATCTTGTTGAGAACTCTCAGATCCATTAGTGGCAAATTAGAATACAACAGGTGACGATTGCCATCCCCGATTCCCCTCCAAAAAACAAACAGCCTTCTTTAACAAACAAGCCCATCTGTTACTTTGCTGTGCAGGAATTCTGAAACAATGATTGACTAAACCACAGCATCGCCATAGACAACACTATTTACTCTTCACTGCTTTGTCTTCTCTCACGCTCCCGAAGCAGTCACACGCTCTTCCTTGTTAATATAAGCTATTTGGACCATTCCCTCGAAATTAACCCTCCTGTTACATGTTTCAAATAACTGCAGACAAACATACAAATTATAACTTAATATCTGTGAGAAATGTTTTGATAAAAAACTTTTTTCCAATATTAATTTTTCCAAAAAAAAAAAACCAAATAAAAAAAAATAATAAAAAAAGAAAAGAAAGAAAAAAACAAGAAAAAATAGCTACAATAAGGATGAAACGTGTAACCTGTCCTTGGTAGAATATGAGAGGCAAAGGGTTAAGAAACCCTTGTAGCCACCTGTCAGAGGAAAAGGCCATACATGAGAACCGCTCATCAGTTGCCGATAAATGATTCAACTTTAAATGAATGCAGCGTAAAGCAAGGACAAAGCCACCCAGCCTGATGCTGACCATATGACTACCATAATGGTCCACAGTGCCATGTCACCATAACACCAACAACTATTCTGATTTTATAAAAATTTTCTTCTTTTTCTTTTCACTGGCGACAAATTTAAGGCATTTTGTTGCTTGGCCTTGTGTTCATTTCATTTGATATCTTCAATTTGAATATGGTTAAATTTATTATTAAAAAGATTGAAAACGTAAGAACAGTATTTTCATTACAACATATTTTTCTCGGGAGACTCTTCAATAAGTCAATGGTTTAATATAAAATTCAAATCTGTCTCACATGATTAAACAATGTGACAAACTATTAAGCAAAATGCCCTTTCTTAAAAACCAAATAATGGCAAAACGCTGACAAAGAAAACTCCTCCCATAATACGATGAAGCCACTTTTACAGTTAACAGCACAAAACTAATCAAATACAAATTATGCATTGGAATGGGCATTGTCAGGAATGCCATGGTAACCACCATGGTAACCCAGGAACTGTGCTTATCTGGGTTCTGGATCACATGGGACTCCCTGAAGTGATGGAATTTTGATGGAATCCATTTCCTACTCCAGCCTTGGCTATTGTTTGTGAATAAAACTCGCGTTTGCAACCCGAAACTTGAGTACGGCCCCTAAATGTGTGTAGTTACATGAAGAGGTGCCCTTGTCAAGGTGCGTTCTATTGTCACACCTGCTGAAGGGCTCCACGACCTGTGATCAGTCAGTGGAAAGCATATGCGCTCCATCCAATGCCACCAAATTTGATTCTGATTGCATTGATCATGCGAGGGAGGAGAACTCGGCAGAATACTTGTGTATTAATTGCTCTGTTCTCTCTGTTCTATTTTGTGGCTCTTTTGTGTCGAAAAATTACCAACAATTGATGGATTTTAATTTTTTTCGAGCCAGAGCCTATATCTGACTGAAGGAAATGTATGAGTCTGGCAAGCCCCATAGATAAGGAACAATAGAAAATGAACTACAAAGTTGATGCAGATGAGCAACAATTGAGAACAAAGAATATGAAAAAAAAATTTAGAAAAGAGATGAGAAGTGTAAAGGTAATAGATACTGCATGGCTGAGGATATATTTCAAATTAGACATATTAGTAGGGCTGCTTTTAGAAACATATGTTGCATGAGGGCAAGATGGTCAAAGCGATAACCACCATTTTACTGTAGTATATGACCATCAAAGAATCGGGATGACTGGTCTTAACTCTCTATCACTGTATTTAATGACCCCGTAAGAAATCTATGAAATATCTTAATAACATTTGCAAAAATGTTTAATGTTCCATGGTATTGTGAAACTTAGATGTAACAGATTTGAAATGTTTGCATTGAATAAGAGTATAATAAAATGATATCAAAATCAGTGGTATGGACCGGTGTCATTCAGTGAGGTGTGTTTCAGTGTTACCTCAGCCAATCTGTGAAAGCCGTTCCTTAGTATCACGAGCTTTCTCCAAGGTTAATACGGACAAATCCTTTAATTTTTTAAATAAAATTTTGGCACTTTCTGAAGATGTTCCTCTGGATGGAGGGTGAATTTGAGAGGAAATAAATTACTATGCCAAAAATATCAATTTCTGTTTACACCAAGGCTGAAAAGCCTTTAAATTTAAGGACCAGTGCTATCTCAACCATTTTAAAGGAAAAAAGATAATTCTATTTAAATGATTCATGCCAATATAAAGAACAGGATTGAAAGCTAAATACCATCTCCGGAAATCTCCGGCAAAATCTTTATCAGGAAAATGACTGAACAAAATCAACTCCTTGTCAGAGATTCAACTTTATGTAATGTGCGTCGACCTCAAAGGACCACCCAACATATCGCGATCACCACATCTAAATTCACTTTAATTTCCCTCTTTGATTTGCAATAACTCTAAAGCTCGTCCCATTAGTTCAGCAATTTTGGCCTCTGTACTTGGGGAAGTGGCAAAAACCTCCTCACACCTTTCAGTAAGCTTTACCCTATCATTATCTGAGCCCTCCCAACAAGCAAAACAATGGGCTGAACCCACAAACAATGGGCACCCCAAAAGGGTCACTTTCACTTGCTCAAGGAGGGTGCATTTCCGGGCAGAGATATCGCCCTCTGCTGGTGACGTAACCCATTTTCAGGTGTTAACCTTAGGTGGGGCCTTCTCAGCAAAGTCTCACCACACCATAAAAGGGTGAAAATCCCCCTCCTAATTTGGTGATACCCAATATGGACCAGTTATCATGATATCTGATATCAAATCAAAGCCCACCTCACAAAACAACACCTCCGTCTAAGTAATCCCTAATAGGTAATCAAAGGGGGCCCTGATATTAACAGTAACATAGACTAATTTCTGATCATTAGCAAAGTATGTATCCGCATTATAATTACTTATATGTGCCATGATCAGAGAAACTCCATAAAATCATCCGATTTCAAAACAAAACTAAAATTTTCTGACATTCAATCCATGTGTTATTATTTTGCATTTTAACACAATACTTTTAATGTTTTTGTGGCACAACACATATAATGACCATTCATTTCTATCAAATTTACCACTGAATGGAGCTAAATTTGAGACGTGAGTCAACTTTTGAATAGAAATTGAAATTTGGAATTTCCAGAGCCGAGCATACCAGCGATAGTTGCGGATCCCTCCTGCCTGGAGCATCTTTTGATCTTTTGGATCCTTCATCTCCATACCTACCTCCGCGATCGACCAGAAATTGTCACCCCTTTGTAAAATTTCCAATTCATCAAATTTCCATCCACTTCATCAACCTGTGAGACCATCCAGACGCCACCCTCTTAATTGCCGGGCAGGACAGACAAAGTTTGTTTAACAAGTCAATCTTTTCACATCTTTGTGACTTGTCAGCTTGCAAAACACAGGAAGTGGATTTTCTAGCCATTTAAAGGCATTGTACACAGTTGTAAAAGTGCTACAAAGGACGACTAAAAGGTGTGTGTAATTTCTAATGGATCCCGTGTGTGGGGTCTCGATCAAGGTTGACAGTAACATACCCAATCACAGCCCATTCTTAATTTACGATGATTTAAGCGAGTCTATGGCCAGGTACAATACCTGGTATTCTTCAATTGTTACTGCATCAACAGTTTGTTTAGGACCGAAATATGGCACTGAAATTCTTGCCATTTTCAAACATGCCGCAAAACCTCAAATATGGTATAGTCTGATTGCGAAGAACTATGGGCAAGAACATTTGGATCCCAGCACCCAGTTTCTATAACCTCCTACAACTTCCAAATCTATCTCATGAATTCCTTGCATTTCTTACTTCAAATCAACTGCCACTCATAGTATTCAATTTCAAAATTGTGTGTACATTTCACATAGTTTTTATTACATGTAGTTTTCTATCAAACTGCAATCAGCATGATAGTTTGAATTATGCATAAAACTGATGAGGATCTTAATCTCGGGCCGACATCAACATCCTGGTTCACATTTCTGATAAATCAATGCCAAGAGTTTTCTAAAAATAAAGCTATCACAATCAACTTACAAACAGAAATATTTAATTATCTCAATCTTATTTAAGCCAGTAATTTAGGGAGTTGTTTGACGTATTTTAAGAAATATCTCCAATGAAAAGTGACTGATATGTCACTGGTGTCTATTTCTGTGGATCTTTTCATCCATCCATCTCAAAAGACAATGAATGATCCATGGAGGAGAAACTTCTCATTAATGCATTGAGATCTCTCACTAACATCACAGCACTAGATCCTCAGCTACCACTTCACACACCTACCCCTTCCCAGCACAGACAAAACAACTTTCTCCTCTCCACCCAGGAATGTAATAATCAAACTAAAGTTGTATAATAATTACGAGGCAATCCCACTTGAGGGATCCTGAAATGTCTCGTGTAGGCTCCTTCACCATCTGTATCAGTCAATATTAGGCAGAAGACGCACATAAGGACTGATCCCCTCATCTCCTGCTAAACATACACGCCTCTCCCCGACATCATCACCCATAAAAACTCCTAATACGAGATGATACTTTGAATAAGCTGAGGATTGGCCCAGGATGATGTTAATGGAAGGAACAGGGTGGTAAGAGATCCATGTGATGTAACAGTCTTTATTCTGTGAAGTACGTGGAATGTCAACACAGCATCTTGCGTAGTACAAGTCACATTGCGATGCTAATCCTGTGACAAAGCATTTGACAACATTGTGTCATAATTGTCTCAAAGTACTTTTGTTCTCTATGCCAGGAATTATTTACCATCTGACCTTGTTTAGTTTACTGCATAATGAAATACAATGCAGTCCCTCAAATATTGGCTCTAAAAACACTTTCGTCAAAATCGTGACCAACTGTTAAGAAGCTGTCAAAAAAATCAAATAAATGTAAAAAAATAGTCACAATCAACAGACTGTGAAATGTTTTCAGATTAATATATTGTCTGTGCCACTTTCTCTGATTTGTCAAAGCATCAGACGTTAAACCCATCAGAGCCTCATAACTACCGGGTGTCCCCTAAAGTGCCCCTGGCTAAGTGCATTGGTGAGGGTTACACTCAAGTGAGATGACATTTTGTGACTTTATTATATAAGATTAGTGCAAAATGAGATAATATGACATGGCCATATGTACTTCAATCTCTCTTGTCATTTCCTTTATTTTCTGTTTTAATACATTTCTCAGATATCACTTTTTTTCAGTCCAGCTATTTTCAAAGGAAACAATCTACATTCAAGTTGATCCCAGTTATTTTTGACGGGCAAAAAAACATCTACGCTGCTTTTCAATGTTAATGGTATTTAATGGTTCTGTGAAAACATACCCTAAAAGCTGCTATCACGAAGTGATGCAACATTAAGCAAGCCTCGTATAGGACAGGTAACAGACATCAAACAAATTTACCTGTCGGATTAAGTCACCTGTAAAAAGCCTTGTCATTTCATCACGGACAAACAAAAAAACTTTTGCATAGTTTTACTCTTCTTTGGATGGCCCCACAGAATGTCCAACACCATTTCTCCAGTTACACACAGAAATACTAGAAATGCTATAATATTTCTTTCCGTGGCTACATCTGATACGTTTCACTAAATCTCCCAAATGCCCTTGATGACACCGAGTGTTAACCGAATGCCACTTTGCCTCATAAAGATGTGAGAAATGAATAAGTGATAACTTGAAATTATCAGAATGCCACCTTCTGTTCAAATGGCAAAAAACGTCACCTTTCTTCTCAAACAGTTCTTATTCCCCCCATGTTAGTTACCATCAGGCTGAAATTGATTAAAGGACATAAAACATTAATCAATTTCTGATAAAACTTTAAATCTACATCACTAAGGTTTTTCTGATACCACAAAAAAATATTATGAAAATTATGTCAATTCATATTGTTGCTATAATTATTAAAATAAAAAAAAACATTGATTAATATGCAATGACTATTTCATATTTCTTATGATGGTAGAGATATGTTCTAATGGCAGAATTATTTTGATAATAAAGTGAGAAATGAAAAGATTTGTCTCCAATTGTTAACAAACCAACTAAACCATTCTTCAAGATAATTGTAAAATGTCAAAATTTTATAAAACCCGTAGAAAGTATAGGGTGTGATGTCTAAAGTAAGATCTTCAATTCTAAGAATGACCGGATCACATATTACTGTGTTCATGGAACAAACATGAGGAGAAAAGGGTATTCAAGCATTTGACAAGGTAGACCATATAATTATTACATAATGATTGTCCCATGGGCCCTGCCACATTTTCACCATTTGCCACTTGTATATACCAAGCACAAAGCAGTTCAGTCATAGTTAGTGGCCATGAGCTCTGACCTCTCCAGCATTGTTAAATATAGTCTATTTTCTTATGATATTATATTCCTGGTTTTCTGGATTGGTCCCCCCCCCTCATTAAGGTGTTTAAAATTTTTGTTGCAGCAACATCTTCTTCAAAGAGAATCAGATTATTTTATGTGTATGATTAAGCAAAGAAAACTCCTCCACACTTGGGTTTATTTATTGGAGCAAAATGAACAGGCCCTGGTTCTTTGATGTTGTGCTTTTTCTGTGCACTCTGATCGGATGGTGAGTCGAATTCATTGTGAACCAGACAACCTGAATACTCTCATTATGGTCTCAATAATATCGTTCCAGACACGAAACAATGGCCGAAAATACGTGCACACTGCCACCCTCTGGTCGCAAGCAAATTGTGGATTTTTCTCAAGAATTTGCATACTTAAGAAGCATTCAACTGTGGATTGGGCTTTTATCAAATTGGCTTGATTTCACTTTTTCGTGATTTGAGCATAAGGCATATTATCCTGAGAGGTTGATCTTAAAAGCTAGGTTAGCCTAATTGGTCGAAATGATGACCCCTTGACCTCACACCTCTTGACCCCAGTGAAACCCTTAATCATGACCTTTGACTAGACTCAAAGGAAAGCATATGATATTTGTATCATAACTTCTGTTCCCATCAACAAACATGATTTTTATGGAGAAATAATTTGTCCCTGTTGGGATAAGAATCAAGCTAATAATAAAATCAGTAAATCTATAATTACCGTTTGATGCGCATATGAATTAAATTTATATTTAGATGGCCTAAAATAATTGTGACTTAATAACTATGATGAAACACTATCTTGAAATATAATTAAAATGAAATTTAATGTGTCGATCATATTTTAAAATACAAATATAAGATAAATATGTGAGATAACTTTATAAAACTTGATAAAAAAATTATCATCATACATTGACTTGTCATAACTTTTGTGATTGATTTTCATGTTATTTTCTTCTTTCTTTAATGTTTCTTTCCTTTGTGTGCTGGTTTGAGAGTCTGAAAAGAAATTGTCATGAAAAAAACTTTAGAAAAATATAATTTTGGGCAGCTCAAGCATTATAAATCACTATACGTAACAACTTTGCATTCACTTCTATCTCTGCAGGGTTTGATTTTATGATCAGAGTTATTGAAAGCCCTTACAAGCCCCAGCAGGTGTCTGAATGCTAAATTAGCGTATAGACGGAAACTGCATAACAAAACATATGCTTTCATTGCATCGGAAAACATAAAAGATGCTTGCAAAGTCATGATTTACTGCAATGCTTTTCAGTTTTTTACAATTTTTAGTTGTATTGAATCTGGCATTTTATTACCATAACATCAATAAGCTACATATAACCTTTTAAAAAAATTAATAAAAGTTTTTCTCTCAAAGCCTTTTATTCATCTAACTTCGTATCAATGTGCACAAAGTTATACAAGACATTACATCTTTGACACTTTTAAATGTTTTTATATACATTGATGTGTTCTTTTCAAATGTTACATTGTCATCAGAGGAAATATGTCAAACTTTCAAGCAAGATTGGGAATGTTGTGAATTGTCTAAATAACCAAATAAACCTTTAATTTCTCGGAAAAATTAAGTGCTTCATTTTAAAAGATAAGAAATCTGAAGGACAAGTGTCAGCTATTCTTTTCTTTCATGACACATTCTCGTAAGAAAATCATAAAGAATTTGACAATATCTGCCGAAAGAAATCCCCCACATTGACTCGCAGGCCTCGCGACATTGTGGTCAACTATATTGAAATAGACACATCACTTCACAATGATAACTGACCTCTAAAAAAACCCAACCCTAAACCCTTTACAAGTCATTCTAACACAAGGAAAAAAGTAAATTCCGACAGCTCACTTTCAAATATCTGACAAGAGAAAACTTCTGAACTTTAAAAGATATCAAGATTTCATCATTGTGTGAGAATGTTCATCTTGTGAATATACGGCCATGCTGATTTCAGTTTGGAACAGGACAAAGGTCCCTGACAGGACCCCCAGCAGAGGGGACATCTTACCTGTCCACCTCCCCTTTGATCTTTGTCTGGCGTTCATTCCACGACATGATAGGCACTTGGTCAGTAGCCTCATATCTTAAATCTGACATCTAGCAATCTACAAATTAAGCTAATCAACTTGGAAATGGATTTTTTTTTATTCCATATAAGCACTTTATAAAGCTCATTTTGTATTTATATAAAAGATAATTATGATCCTTCAGAAATGTAAATCGCCATTTCAAACATCCTATGATCTTTTAAGAATCCTCCCACTGTTAGTCAAGGATATGTATTATTCAGAGGTTGGAATGACCATCCAATTTTAGACAAGAATCCTTCAAAGATGACAAGCTGAGTACCCTTTGTGGTCCTTTTTAAAAAAAAAAGTAATCTGAACTTTTACTCAGATCTTTGGGGCTTTTTCCTTTCTGCTGGGTCAGGTGATATTTTTACTAAAATATGAAAACCAAACGACACAAAGCCTGCATGATGCGGTTTTCAACTCTTGACCTTTGTCAATATCAAACTACAATATCAGATTTTCCACAAACTATTCAACATTATGCATATCTTGTATGATACACTGTGCCCAAGTCACCTTGGAGAAAATGCGTGATCATGACCTTTGACCTTGCAGTGCGCATGAACAGGTTTGAAGAGATAAGATGAATATTCCTGGACCTCACATTATCAATACAACAAAGACGGAAGATGAGCTTCTACAAACATCCATAATACCTACCTGTCCAACATAATTGACATATTTTTGATAATAAATCAATTACCCTTGCATTAATTTGTATAAAATTTCACGGATATCAAAATGACCAGCAACAGTTTCAAAAGTATTTTATGCTGCATCTTTAAAAGTCGCACAGAGCTGGAAACCAGTTCTGCTGGTGTGTGGGACCTGTCATTATTTCATGCATTACTCAAGATAATAGCATGGCACATTTCATATCCATATCTGTCAAACTTGTCAATGAAATATGTAAAGGATATGATAAATTTCTGGGAAAATGTAAAATAACATCTGACCAAATATCCAAACTGCACTGACTTTTTTTGGGTTTTTTTTGTTTTTGTTTTTTTTGGGGTCAAAAATAATAATCTTTTTCAACAAACATTTCTTGAATTAAGACTATTTAGTAAAATTTCTAGAGCCCAATTTTCTATCTACTAATAAGCACCCAGACATTTTTCACAATAAAGCCAAACATAATTATTTAAAGCAAAATAAATGCACAAACTGATGGAGCCAAAACAGCAAGAGATGTTTATAGACTGTGATGGCCATCATTCATTGCACCCTTGATTACCAGTTTAACATAGCTGACATATTTAGGTCATACCTCAGGCTTATGCTGCTAATCCATGCCAGAGTCTTTGGATTATAACCAGATTATCTCCAGATTAGAACAAGTGTTGCAGAGCAATACAAGCGGAGTGGAATTTCTATGAAAGTTCGACTTTAAAGGAATACCTTGAATATTAATGGCGGGGACAAGAACCCGAATCACCCAGCCATATCCTTGCCATCTGTCATTAACATTTTCGGCAATTTTAGCCAATTCTTCGAGATTTGGCTGTCACTTTAAGAATTGATTATAGGGAATTAACGCTGATTTTGATCCTGGGAGTTTGTCCGTCTCACTTGTCATGAATTAGAGGATCTTATCATCTGAGTTGAGAGAATAATTAGGATCATGTGAGACTCCGAGATTGTTCTAATTCTGAGGCATTCCGGTTGAATTTTGATCAAGAGGTCGGTGATAACGAGCATTTTACACCCATGTTAGCCCCCCTCAACTTACACGCTGCTTGTTCCCAGAAATTTAATGAAGTCTAAGAGCAACATCAGGGAAATTGATGGCAACCAGAACGGCAAGGTACGACCTGGATCACTTGCCCGCTCCTAGGTGGCGCCACTATCAGGCATTAATAAAACCATTAAGAACTCTTCAGATGTGTGAATTCTGTGTCCACACCACAGTAACGTGGCCTCCAGTGGGTTTGCCCCACCATTTGTCTTGATCAACCCCTTAGATCAAATAAACCATGACACATCTGGTAGGTCAGTCCAGAATTTGAGGTGTTGGGATGGAATATAGATTCACGGATCACATCACTTGGCCGATATATAAAAACATATCTAAATTTGATATCGGTGATTGACCACTTCACATGAAATGGTGAACTTCAAAGTTTCAGAAAAATCTTCTGTGATACAGGACTGAGAGTGAGACAGCATTAAAGGGTGAGACTGCCCCGAGACAGAGACAGGCAGCTTGACCTAAAAGTGAACAGCATTATAGATGAGACAGCATCTAGAGGGAAATAGCACCTAAAATAAGATAGGACCAATAGGAAGATGACATAGAGAATGAGACAGCACCCTGAAGTGAGACAGCACCCTGAAGTGAGACAGCACCCTGAAGTGAGACAGCACCCTGAAGTGAGACAGCACCCTGAAGTGAGACAGCACCCTCTCATAGTGAGGTGGTACTTATGGAGACTCAAGGTCAGAAAGCACGCATAAAGAGACAGCACACAGAGAGGCATTATATGTAGAGAGACAGCACACAAGAGACAGCACACATAGTCCTTAGAGACAGCACATGCAGAGAGACAGTACAATGAGGAGTGTGTGATATTGGGGAGTGGAAGGATCAGTCCAGGTCACATGACCGTCCATGTCGGTGTCCACGTCGGTGTCCACGTCGGTGTCCACTCTGCTGTGTTTATTTAGGACAGGAGTGCCCCTCTGTCTGGTTAATCCCCGCCCAATCAGGGCCAGATCAGGTCTAGTCATTGACCAGCCTGTGTTTACACACACACTTGACCCAACTGCAGGTCAAAGCAAATATGGTCTGCACTGACCGAAGCCTCAATACCCGCATCTCTAACTCCTCATTTCCTCACCACTGACCTGTAGAGTGACACCAACAAATGTTTTATAAATGTAACCTAAAATTTTACTGAAAAAGCCCATCAATTTTATCCAATATAGCCAGATAATAATTATGAAATCATCTTTTCCAAGAAATCTCTCTGCTAATATCTGACCAAGTTTGATATTATTGTGTTTTTTTTTTGTCATGGAAAAGTTAAGGATTTATCGATGAAGACTTTTATCCTTGGAGGGTAAGCACCAGTCACCCAGTCAAGGAAAATGCTCAATATAAACTGACTGATCATTGAAAACCTGGTGGATGGGAATTGTCTGACAATGCTTGATCAGGCATTCTGATGTCATTAGTATCTCCTCATCTAGGCTATGTGCACAACCTGCATGGGGTGTGGTGATAGAGTCTCCCTAAAATTCACTAATTTTATGCCTGGAGTATTCGGGATCCAAAGACATCAATAATTAATCAGCGAAGAATGAAAAGTCAAGTGAAAAATTATTTCCAGGTTATAAAAAGTATGAAATAAGGGAAGATCTGTGATGATAAGGAAGGAGTTTACTTTTTAGTGTATGCCTTCTTTGCAATCATGTTGTTCTTCATGTTTAAAAATTCTGACATTTAAAAAAAGAATATGACTGTGACAAAACTTCAACAATATCACATCATACCAATAATAAAAACTATGACTTGTTTAACTTGCAGACCAATCAAAACAGGCCAAACACTCACAGTGGGAATCTGAAGTGATTGTTTTGACCAATAAGGCACAGGCTTACAAAAATGCCACTGAAAAGCAACTTGAGAAATGCTTAATATTTAAAACTCTAATGTTTTTGTTTATGTCATAGATGGGACCAAAAGTCATGTGATAAAATTGTATCTCTCCAACAAAGCCATTAAGCATCCCCTTTAGAACCCAGCCCACCAGACCCTACACAACCTCAAAAAGATTTCTTCTTTTTAATATTGACGTTTTCAGAAAATGTTTTTTGAAGTTTTCAGACAATGTCAAAATGTTGATTTTTGATCAGTTAAGAACCAAACTCTGTAAGGATGCAATAGTAAAATAAGTTAATGAGAAAATTGTTTGATAAAATGGATGGCACAAATATTCATTTTGATATAGGAAGTGAAAAATGGCTAATTTTTACATGTACAAGGTCACTTCCCAGGAGCTGAGTGGGAGCTAATTCGTTCAGCAAATTTGTCTATTTATTACGCAAATGTACTCCTAAAACATTGCACAGTGATACACAATCATGTTATGATTGTGCTTATCATAAGATATGCCTGGAAACTAGTATCAGTAGATATACACAGGTCTATATTATTATCAAAGCTTGGCAGAATTGCACAAATGGGATTGTTTATACTGAGAAGATAGTGATCACAGACAGCCTAAACATCTCCCATATGGGGCCTCTCCCTCAGGGTTAATTAACATGTGAGCTGGGGAGGGGCACTGAAGGGATATGTGTGAAAGATGGTAGTGATGATTATATTAGAAATAAGGTGTTATGGAAATGGTGGACTACGGTATATATATATTCACACACACACACATTCCTCCATCTACATCTGTCTATTATTTTGATCATATGGTACACATCACAAATTGGCTGTCCCCTATGTTTGAATATCAATTAACTTTGTACAATATTCTGTTATGTTGTTATATTTTTTTACCCCATTTTACCCTTTTTTTACCCCAGTAAATGAGTTTAAGAATATTATTTGTTTTATCATCACAAAATGTCATGAAAATAGGAATAATAAATTCTCAATGAGTTTAAGAATATTGTTTGTTTTATCATCACAAAATGTCATGAAAATAGGAATAATTTCCAAATTTCCTGAGAATTTGTGAATGGCAAGTTATATCTACCGGTAGGTTATTATGTTATATGATGTTAGATTTATATGATGTACCCCATAAAATATATCTGTTTCTTAAAAATCCCCCAAATGCCTCTTGTGTAAATTAGGACACATTGAGATTATGTTACACACCAAACCATGAATACAAAATACAGCAAAATTGCCTATTCACATATGGAGAATTTCTTCGAAATGTTAAGAATATCACTGACAAAGTTTCTTTCTTATAAAGTGTCATGTTTGAAGATGAAAGAGGTTTAATGTAGGAGTTTGGCTGCTGGACTATAATCCAGTGATAATAATCACACCAGTTCTCTGACAAGCCACACCTTTTTGGCCCATTTTGTCGTATTTTCATACCTGACAATTTGACCAGTGCTGAAAGGGGCCATCTGGACCCAACCCTGGGAGACGAAATCTGAACCACTCGGCAAGAAGCTTGCAATTGCAGTGTGTTTGGTGGAGTTTTATTCCACCTGTCCCACCTGTCCGTGGATCAAACACCAGAGGGCACTGGTGGGTGTGCCACCTGTCAGAGGTCGTGACCTTAATGGACCAGAGGCCCGAGAACTGTGGTGGACTGTGCGGACCTACACGGCCACCTAGAGGGCGACACTATAGATCATCACATCTCAACCCTTTGTAGTTGCCACAAAATAGACATGAAATATTACCACATCTGAGTAACCAACTATTGTCCATCCTCTTCATATTTACGATCTTGATCTAGCCGTCAGACAAAGATCAAAGACCCCAGGGCTCTGGACAATGTCCACAGATCAGGACCCCGACCCCTAGGTGCAAGGCTGACACCCCCAAGCTAAAAACTTGCTGGATTTCTCACCTATAAATCAACATTATTTTCAGGGAAATTTATCATGACCATAGCACCAGTCCTTTTTCACATTCTTCTGTGCATCTTTGAAGGAACAAATAATAATTTTAAGTTCTACTGTGTTTGTTATCTTTTCAAACAATGATACTTATATCTCTTAATATAATGTTAAATACAAATATTTTTCTTACTATGTAATTTAGCATACTTTCAAAGACCACGCTTTCATAACATATTTTGAATGGTAAATGGATCATATCAACTTTTTATTCCTCACTATATTTGCATTGGACAAATTTTAAAATTTATTGATCAGGAAATGTATCTATCTTGAAAAAAGCTATCAATCAAAATATCATTATCTTTGAAAAAAAAATTATATCTCTGAAAATCATCCGCTGCAGAATGATATCTCAGATAAATGCAAAATATAAAATAACAAAAGAAATATTTCGACAATGGCAACAATTTTTCTCACAGAAAATATTATCTGTTGTGTAGTGATGTTTACCATAACACAGGTGGTGCCACCTGTCTGATATCTACCTGGATCCTCACCTGTTACAAGCCTCCGGTTACCTGGATGTGATCGTTGTTCCTATTGATTGACATACACAGACAAATTTCAATTTTTTCGATTGTTCACCTTAATGTCCTTTTCAAAGTGCAAATTAAAAATGAACATTAAAAATGATGATACTTTGAGGAGAGTAACTAAACCACAGAAATCTTACACTTTTTCTCATTTACATTCCCCTTTTCCAATTTTTTCATCATAAATTGTGAAGCTCTGATGAGTAGTAATTTTCTCCAATTTTCAAGAACAAGGATTGTTGTTATCTCTGCTACATGATATCGAGTCAATCTCATATCTTGAAACCCATTATATATCCTTGGTACATTCTATATATATAAATATATATATATATATATATATATATATATATATATTCCAATATTGCAGGTAAAATCATTACCTCATTACATATCTGTGCAATCTTACCTATCAATATACAGAAATGAAAGATCCTTATTAAGCAAAAAAACATCTTTCATGGAAATATTGATTTTAAATTTAAATGCACTACAGCAAATATCATAGGCATGTGACATAATGAAATATATTTATATATAATCTCAAAGATTTCATTTAAAAGCCTAAAACAAAAATGAGATGGTATTATTATGCCAGTATTAATGTTGTGTTTCAGCCTGCACTGGTTAGCGATGCCCTTGGTTACTTCAGAGATATAATGGTGAGTGACCAAAAATAGTGACAGCAGGATGGCAATGGGACTGGGATCAAAAACTTTGTAGTTTTGACCTGGATCTAACCAGCAAGATCCTGGAGAGTATGAGAGGTAGCCCATTTTTGATTAATCATAAATGGCCTCTGTAAGGTCTGTAATATATTGATAACGGGTAAATAGAAAAGTGTCACATTTATCAAATTATGCTCCTGGTTTGGATCGGTGATTTGATCCTAACTAAAAATATCAGACAGGATGTGTGGACTGCGTAATTCTCAGAATACCTTCATTATTTAGCCTTGCGGAAATCCTTGTCCAATAATTAAGTTTGTAAAAAAAGGTGAAAAAATTTTCAGTGACAATTAACAACTATATGCCCGCTAAAGTGTTACACACTCTATAATAATATTATTATTATCAACTTCCTTTTTGACTGAACATATTTGCCACAAATAAATAAATAAATATAATTTCATTTTTTTTCTGAAATTAAAAAAGTAATGAAAAAGCATAAATGATAAATGAGCTATAACAATAATTTGGATGAAAGCTTTAAAGTTAACTTTTCACCCACTCACAAGGATAATGCCTATAATTTTCCAAGAAAATATTTAAATGGGGTCACGGACAGCGACTATTAAATATCTCTGTGACACATTATATTTCAAATCACTTTGAAGTTTTTAAATGTGCATTTTGATACCATATACTATCTTGTATATTTGGGGCATAAACTTTGATCCCATTTGGCAACCTCCGGAGCAGACTAATGTGACCTTCAGATCCCAATAAAGACCTTTATCAAAAATTTCTGACCACAAAACCTGCAAAAGGAGCATAAATTTCGCCAAATGTCACAACAAAATAGCCACACATCAAAAACTTTTCTTCCATGATAAGTTATGGCCCTCGTTTTGATAGTATAATATTATGCATGTGGAATACATATCTATAAATTATGAGCAGAGGTTCTGAGGTCCTTTGAGGGCCTTTGAGGGCCAGAGTTGTTAGACTGTCAAAGGTCACACCTGTCCTGTCCCACAGGTAATGTTTTCTGATCAAAGGTTTCGCCAAGGATCGTGGACCCCAGGCTGGATCCCACCCCATTGTTGAATCAGAAAGACGTATAAAGACCCTTTCGTTTTTCTTGACCATACAAGGAGTTGTGCTAGAATTTTTTTTTATTTTGTCAACACACACAAAAAATGGACCCCATGGGTGGAAGTGTGAATACCGTCTGCTCCTTGATGTGTGACGTCCAAGTGAAATCATCACTGAGACATCATGGGCTGGGACGACAGGCTTTTGCCTTCTCCGTCTTCGAAAACCACGATCAGAATTCAGCAATTCTGTAACAATAGCTTTCATAGTTTTCAATAAGCTGACACATCGGACCCATAAATTTGGGCGTACAAATGCGGGCGTCATGAGCAGTCTGACGCTGACAAATGCTTAAGACAGTGTAAGACCGAGTCTAGGCCAGGCAGCGAGACTGAGGCTGAATGACCCCAGGTCAGCGGCCATTGTAATCACGACCCATATAAATCAACACGCGGGGACAGGGGTTGTGAGGGGTTGTACCAATGACCCCTCAGCCTGACCCACCTTCCCAGGTGGGGGGCACGAGGATCAACCCCGATCTTTGACGGAAAAAAAACTTCTTCAAAAGAAATTTAAAGAAGTCCACAGAACCAACCCCCTTCAGTGTGCAAAGTTCAAACCTTTGACCAAATCCCATCTCAGTACAGCTCTATTTCGTAAAACTCTAATGTATCTTCATAACTACTAAATCATATCATATTTATAGCATTCATCTTTGTGACTGAAGAGTGTAAAAGATCATTTTCGCATTGTGCTTTCATTTTCAAACAAGTCAGTGAAATGTGACTAAGGAACCTGGTGGAACGTTGTGTAGACACGTCAATCAAACTGGACACTTGGAAAGGTGAACTGCGTAATATTACAGCCCCAATTGTTGACGTGTGATATAATTTCATACATATTTCTTATCTGAAATGGAAGTGTCATTCTGTGACATGCATTGTCCGGAATATAGAAAACTCAGTCACTTTGAGTCAGCTGATGACTATCACTGTGCTTGATTTGTAAATAAAATTAACAACATGCATATCAAAATGAAAGTAGAAATCATTTTTTCTTTTTCTCATACCTCTCACATTCAACTTTGTGAGTTTCAAGGGAATTATCAAATTTCTTGCAACAAATACTTTGACCTCTGATAATGAAGGGAGTACTGTTTTCATGACCTTTTGTGTGTCTTTACACCACAAAGAAAAAGCATTTTGCAAAAAATATTTTCACAATATTCATTTTAAAAGTCTACTTTCTAATTCCATAAAATAATATCATATCTCAATACAACATTACCCCAAGACAAGGCATCTCCCATAGTGTGCATGCACATTGTCAAAGTCTCTATCTAAATCAATGAGTGAGTTATCTGGAAAATGAAAGACCAACACCTTCCATTTACAAACATATAAATCTGTAAATATAGTTATTGCAATGAAAATATTACCATCCCATAAAGGATAAGATTATTGCTTGAAGACTACTTCTGTATGAAAGTATGAGACTAAAACTCAAACTCAAAAACACAATTATGTATCCTAAGATTTTTAAAGTCACTTCTTTATCTATTTTCTTTTGCATTCACTGCCATTCAATGATATCTGTAGAAATGAAATTTGTAATATAAATCCTCCGAAGCTTGATACGCTACACTCTGAATGGTCAAAAGACGACCACTTTAAACGTCGCTTTTCACCAACTTTGCGACCCCTTTACATTATGTATGTAATAGATACCTTCTTTCCCGACCCATCTTTGATCACATATTGATAACCACAGAACAAACATCTGTTGCACGAGCTTATATCTTTACCTTTCTTGAACCCGTGAACCTGAAGCTTGTGTGGCTTTGCTCAATGTTGTCGGCCCATTTTGCCCCCTTTCTTATGTAAACCCTCTTCATTATTTGATCCAGTATCTTTAAATCCTATTTGGGAAATGGGGTTTTTGTGGTTGAAGTGGGCTTCAGTGGCACGGAGCCGATAAGAAAGGCGGGGGACAGGTGAAGCAGATTGTTCTCCCCACAATTTTAGTTTCTGAATTCCATGTGGTGCTCTGTGCTTAGGCCCAGGAGCAGGTGTCGTGCAACCTGTCGCGGATACAGGGTCTCCTATTGAAAACACCCCCTACTCCTAAAGTCAGAGGCTTCTTTGGTCAGCCACCATGCACAATATTGAAACCTCTCGCCATTTAGAATTGTGCTGCGTCTTATAATTACCCCCCCCCCCCCCGAGTTCCCCTGGCCTCTTGTAGTAATGGGCAGAAATCCCTGAAAAGATAGATCTTGAAAAGGCCTTCGATAAAGGAAACTGATGTGTTTTGACCTTCTCAGATCCCTGCACCTGTCCAGGACCCTGCCCCACTGGAAATTGGCAAGTGCCATGAAATGTAAAACTCGTAATGAGATGACAAGTGCTCTTTCTGCAGAAATGTGCACCGGAATGCTGGCGTGAATTTTCACCTGCTGATTACGAGCGAAAACGGCAGGTGAATACCAAAAAAAAAAAAATCCTAAAGGCAGCTCAGAGACACTTTTGTGGGTTATGTCTCGGGGATATGGTTTCAATATTTTCCAAAGCTGCCAGTCTTAGGCTGTCTGGTGGATGTGGGATCTGAAACCTTACTCAGTCCTGAACAAATGTCTGGGTCTGGGTGAAAGCCCCGGTTCAACAGCTCGACAAAAGGCCAGGTCAGGACTGTGCTGGAACGTCAGATGGAAATATTCAACTGCACGCATACAATAAGAACGGTACATTTTTACTCTTTTATAAAAATGATTTCTGGATCTTATTCATAAATTAAATATTCAACTTTAAGGACAGTCCATTTTTACTCTTTTGGAAATGATCCATGGAGCTTGTTCACGAACTTAACTTAAAATCTGGTACCCACTCCTGGACTGGACAACTTGCAGTGCTCTTGGAAATGGTTACCCCGAAGAAAATAAAATTGGATGGTCCTCAAGGCTTTGCAGCAGTGACATTGAGGACAAAAAGTTCTATAATGGAAGGTTGAGTTTGTGTAGTGTGAAAATAAAGAGGAGAGGGTGCAAGGTCAAAGTCGCGTGTAGGCCACGAGTCCCGTCCTCACTGAGGCATAACCAACAAGTGTGCTTGTCAACCTGTGAGGAAGAGGGGGGGTGAGGGGGGGGGGGTGTTACCAGCAGTTACCAGACAGGATCGGTAGTCAGGAATAACGTGTACGAGATACGCGGGCGGCATGAAGATCCTTTCCCCGCCTCAAACACCTGGAGTGCTATAGAGGGATGACAGTGATAGTATTATTTAAATCCAATTCAATTCTCTTTACCAACTTCCTTGTGTATTCTTGATTCTATAAAATCAAAATATCAAAAAAAATGCACATTATTCAAAATATTGAGAGAATTTTTTTATGTTAAACTCTCGATTCTCATATTTTAATAACTGCATTGATCCTAGCTTTAAGATCATTTAAGATTTAAGCTTTAAGATCAAATTCTCATTTAGGCAATCAGAAACCAGACACAAATAAATCTTATATTGATGATTTTAATACCAGTCATTTAACAATTTTGGACAAATTTCCTATGAAAATACAAATCCTATGACTTCACGAATATTTCATGGCCACTGCAAAACCATGCTCTATTAAAACCAAAGATCCGAGGTGGGATGGGATTGTTCTGCATCCATGGGATCCATTCCAGACCTTAGAAAGCATGGGCTAGATCTTTGTATGGTTTTTCTTCCCCTTTCACCCTGCACTCAAAGCTCTCCAGCCACGTGGCAAAACCATTGGTCCAGCAAATATTGTGGTTTTGCAAAAATTTGCATATGATTTTAATGCATTATCTCGCCAATCTTGGCGACGCGAGGCACGATGTATGAAATCTACATCCATCTCACAGACGTCCTCCCCTCAGACTTAGCTGATGTCAGAGAAAATAAATGAGCCAAACCACAAACCATCTTTCCCCACAACATTTTTCACCTTTAAGGGGGTAAACCACAAAGCTCTCTGGGGGATACAATACAACCGACCGCAAACTCTATATTTCCTCTCCTCTATCTCACAATTAGAAATCCTTTCACTATTTGATGAGTACTTTTGTTACGTAAGTGTCAGCTATTAACCCTTTTGTGTGTTAATGACGAGCGTGTTTTGAATCTCGGTGCTGAGACTTCCACAGGTGTCGCAAAGTCAGATTCATTTGGGTTTCATTACAGTGTGACTCGGGACAATGGGTTGCCCCCGGCAACACTATTGTGCTCTCCCAGATAGGATCCAACCATCCCCAAATTTCATCCGGCACCCCCCTTTACAAACACGTGTGCGATAGATTTGCTTATTTCTCTTTACACTTTAATTTATAATGAATCTAACCAAACTACCACACCCCTTAATTCATATGATTTGATTTACTCGTGCATTGTCTATTCACTAGCAAACAAAATTAATCATTTATTCAAAAGAATCTGGCAGTTTAGCTCAAAGAGGGTTCCTCAATTTGTATATGGCTTGTTGGTTAAACTCTAAAAATCTAAGTCACTATCATGGCATGACTCTGTCAAAATGAACAGGTGGTCTGAATAACATATAGATTTTAAGGATCAACATCAGAATAGATAAAGCATTTGACAAAGTTGCCCGAAAATCCTAATCTAAACATTGAATGGTGTCATCTGCATACAAACTCCAGCTGGTGTCATCAGCTCAGTGATGGAATGTTATACTGCGCTCAGTGTTATCATAAGACAGGTGGGTCCAGCTGGACATCCCATTGACTTGCGCCTGCCAAAACCATACTAACAACCTTAAAATGTAGAACTGTTTCTCTTATCTAACTTTTAAACCTTTCTGGTAGTTTAAAACAGAAAGATAAGCATTGTTCACTTCCGATTATTTGGATTATCTTACAATCAATCTAAATTGCCACATTATCAGAGAATCGCTGACCAAATTACTCGCAAAAACCTAAGGTAATGTTCTCAATGAGTTTCAAGTTATATAATTGAGCTTTTGTTCATATTCCACAGGGAAATGTGCATGTCATGTTTGTCATTATTCATTTTTTAATGCATTTGTGGCATTTTTTTAATGCATTTGTGGCATTTGGGGTCTTTATCTAGATTAGATCTTCCTGTAACAGTTTAAGCTGAAATATACCATAACAGGTTCTAATACTTCAACCTTAGTGGGAGAATTGATAAAAAAAAATAAAAAAAATGAAGTAAATAGATCTTTTGGTATTGCTGATACTCTATGGTTGAGTCCTCAAAGATATAGACTTAAAAGATCCTGAGTGTTCATTTCCTCAAGTTTCAATCATGTGCTGCTCAGTTTCCTGTTGAAAGGAAATCCTTTAGAATGCCTTAGAGAACACATCAAATACATCACAAGGTGAACAAGGAGGAGCCCATAATGGAATCCATGGTCTAAATGGCAGCTTCATATAGAATACAGCTATAGGATGGCATATAAATCTCCACGTCTTTTCAATTGCAATCTCCAAATTGTAGCATTTAGCTTGGTGAGCGCGTACCATATTTTAAACATCCGGACAACTTGCCATTCAGGCGCTTTGGTCAATCGGAAAACATGACGGCCGGAAATGGACGGAGGTATAAATAAAGGGGGAAAGGCAGTGAACTGGATCTCTAGATTGGAGGGGATAGGGTAAAATCAGTCAGGTGGAACTTGTTCATTTGGCCATAACAGCAACTCAGGATTTTAACATACATATATTACATACAATAGAACACTTTCCCTGTTTTTTTTCTTGATTTGCTTGTTTTACTTTTTCTGAGGCACTGAACTGGATCATCATGTGAATATGTATTTTCAGGTTTTATTGTATTACATTGTTCCATCATTCCTTGTCAGCACATTTAGGCCATATTGTTCAGAAACTAAACATGAATCCTTTATGCAAATAAATGGCTTTAACCTTATTCCTAGATTACACACAATAATACGCAACAAAAATATAAACTCTTTAAAAAAACTTCACTTTGTTCATTAATTTGTTCACTTTGTTCAGCAGAATTAACATTGTTTCAGCACACGTTCATGACAAAGGCATCTTTTTCTGTAAGCAAGGCGTTAATAACCAAACCTCCTTAATAACACTAAGGTTGTTTAACATGGCCGGATCCCAGAGATTACTCTTAGGATTTTCTTCTTCTTGTGATCAGACAAGGAGCATTGTTTTGTCTGTTTCTTAAGGTGCTAACAACAAGATAAATATGCAAATTATCATGTAAGGACACAAAGGAAATAATTAACATAAATATTTAGTGATCAAGTCTGATTTATTCTTTAATTGCAAAGCATACATGACAAGTGTGTCAAGAATCAACTTTCTTTTTAAGACTATTTTGCAAAGCTACGTCAATTGAATATAGCATTGATTACGATCAAAAGTAAATTTTAATTTTCTACTTCTCTTTTATACCAGGAAAAATACTTTTTTGTGTGCTTATTTAAATTTAAAGAATATGAATATCAAAGCTCTTAGAATTAAAGAAATCATATAAATCATTCATATAGATTTTTATTTTTTATTTGTTCATGAGGTCCACAAAATGCTATGCATCATTCCACGAGCTGTATTTAACATGTAGGATCTGAATACCTAGGTGAATGTGATAAAAACATTGATGTCAGTGACAAAAATGCAAAATGCTGAACAACTCGCGTTCACTCAAATACAAAACTTTAGAAATATGATCATGGAATTTTGTTCTTGAGATGAGTTTGTATGGAATAAAAGACCACCCAGATAAAAATCTAGGGACCTTTCACCAAAGAATTACCATGCATATAAAGAAGCACACACAGGGCGTTTTCATAAGTCTGATGTCTGTTTACATAACTGTCACCGATGCAAGGCAGAAAACTGGCACGCTCTTTGCCCACTCCACACTCTTCTTATAATGTTTGATTTTGGACCGAAAAAAAATTTCTTTTGTTGGGTGAAATCTTCACTTCTGAACCTGCTAAAACGGCGTTTCTGGCCATTATGTGAAAATAGTTGGACATTGTAGATTTGTGTGCTCTTTTCTGCCTGACCTCTCCTGTTATTTCAATATTTCTGATGGTACTCGACCGGATTCGGAGGTTTTGACATTGAGGTCCTACTTTATATGCACACCCTTCCCCGTTTTTGAAGTCAGTATGCTGATTGTTAGTCTTAGCAGCTAAACAGCCCGTAACTCGGCAGGATTCGAGCAAAATGACCACTTATGAACTTCTAATCTGACTTATGGGCAAAATGACCTTAGTTTGCCAAGCAAAATGTAGTTACCATAAGGTCATCTGTAGCACAGCACAACAATTACCTTTTCTTCCCCATTCCTATGCACAACTGGATCAAAGCAACTACACTTATCATTACCCAGACAACAAATGTAAGAAATGCCCAGTGTACACTCATCTTAATGTCCAACAGCTTAAGAAATGTCTGATCAGTCAATTAGCGGCACTTGAGGACCTTTAACTGATCAAAGCATCGCACGGCCACACCACATTTCTACAAATTCTATATAAGGTCGTCATATAGTTTCTTAGCTACTAGCTATTTACCCTTCTCGTTGTGACTGAGGATTGAAAACTTATAATTGATCAAATGCGAAACACATTAGCCATATGGCTGGTCATCTAAAATACATAGCCATATATAGTACTTGAATATCTCAAGGAAATGATTCTCATTGGTGCTAATATGTTATCCTCATTCAGCAGCCCCTTATGTTTAATTGCATTTCATTTGCAAGAACCGTCAGGAACATTTAACTTAATCACACTATCTTTCCTGGCTTTGACACGTCAGCCTTATCAAGACTAAAATTACAAAGTATGTATTCTATATATAAACAGTCAAGCTGTTCTGTCTCAAGAGGAACCAAAATTTGCATTATACACACTACAACTATAATAACTTAAAATAGTTATGCACAAAATCTGCATCATACATACTGCAAATATAATATCTTAAAATAGTTATGCATCATTTTTTTCATCATTTTAAACCTGCCTTGGTCAGATGAAAATGATGAAGTGAAAATTATTTGAACTGGAGAGAAAAATGTTATTTAATGTTATTTGAACTAAATCATTGGTCCATCATTCCTTCCAATTTTCCATTTATCCTTAGTGATGAAAAAATATTGACAAGTTTGTATTGACCCACTTATTGATTTAAGTCTAAACACAAACATGTAAACAATAGAGCCACAATAGCCACAATAGCCACAATAGAGCCACAATAGAGCCACAATAGAGCCACAATAGAGCCACAATAGAGCCACAGTGAAGTCACAGAATATGGAACAGCAATTTTCACTGGCATTTACCGCTAGCCTGTAAAAATCTGAACACAGATGACCATTGAATAGAAACGTATTGAAACCTCATTGAAATGTAATTAGGAACAGGAAGTCTAACTCCAGAGGTCAAAGGTTGTGGAGCCTCATTGTGAAATCATGGCTTCAACATCTTGTGGCAAAAGAAACCGACAGACGACAGCTCAAGGGCATAAAGCAGAATCGGGTACAGAGGAAACAAAGAACAGGGTTCCTACTGTAAATCAAATATACACTCACAGATTGGAAAATTTTGAAAAAAATCACCAGCTACCAATTATTTCGGAAAGATAAGCTTAGTTCAAAAATGTATTCTTCAAAGATTCGCACTCATAGTCTGCACAATAGTATTCTGTCTGTTCTCCAAAGAAATTTACAATGCATGGAAAAAGTAATTTGATATTTTCTTCGAAATCAAACTTTGTGACCCCTGGAATAAAAATATATATGGCAGATAAATAGCCAATGCATTTATTATATTTGTTATCTGAATAATAGTATTGAATTGTAAGATTTGGCTAAGTATTAAAAACTTTAGAACTTTGAATTTATGCAGACAATACCAGCATTCTAATCAGTACTATCCCAGACTGCCTCATCTACTTTCAACAATATAGAAATTATAATGATCACAATGATCAAAGATTATACCTCAAATTCAAAACAGATAACCTGAAATGTCCAGAGGTTTTGCCAGATCTGAAAGACAATAAGTCAGATACATCTCAAGACAACACAGCCAAAGTTCCTGGGCAAAAACAACTCTGACTTAGAGAGGTTAGCTGATCCTTTATCTTCTCGGAAGAGATAATGTTTGGAAGGTAGACAAAAATCAACTTTCATAAACAGGTCTGAGGCTGTATATGAGGATTGCATTTATAATAAAGAAATAGTGATAAATAGATCGGAACCTTGGTCTGAAAACCAAACTCAGTATGAAACCCTGATCAGATCAAAGGACATATAATTAAGAAAGAATTATATATATATAAAAAAGCATTTACTTGCCTATCAAGACATCTAGTCAAGAGACATGGTTCTAAGGCAGAAAGCACAGGATAGGAGGCAAGTCTACCGGACAGGAGGCTACAGGACAGGAGGCAAGTCTACCGGACAAGAGGCAAGTCTACCGGACAGGAGGCAAGTCAACCGGACAGGAGGCAAGTCTACAAGATATTGTTCATATATGTATATATATGCTGGAGCCAAGTCACCCCCCCAACAGCTAGATAACCTCCTGATGGGAAGCATTATTCATTAAAACTAATCATGTGGGTTTAATCTTTTCAAAACATCTTTATGACGACATTGTTCATGACTTATCAATATACCTATATAGCTATACCTGGAGACTTACAGCTTAGCAGTATGACATGGCCCACAGTTGATCTCAACAGCCAAATGTGAACAACACTATACAGATTTCAAGAGACTGACAAAAACGGTCATCCAGCAGGCGTTGAATGTTTAGTGACCATGTCAGAGTGGACAGGATAAATGCAGTGTAAACAGCCTCATGACATTCCACGGGGACAGGCAAATAATGGCAAGATGTTCCCATCTTATATGACATGAAGCAATTCGGAGCGCACAGGGCCATAGCCAGGGGGGCTACCTGCAATCCATTTTTCAAAAAAATTCATTGTCTTCACCCTTTACATGTATTATACACAAGGTATAACTGAAATTATGACAAGGAAGATACATGGAATCACAAAAACATGTCTTGCAAAGATATGATGCAATAAAAAAAAAATATAACAAATATAAAGGGGTTTGAATTTCGGTAACAGTCCATCATGTTTTTACATTATATACGACTGTATGCAACTATGAATATTCAAAATAAGAGAAGAGATCAGATAGGGCCATATGCCATCAGTTAGGGTGTCACTAGAGAATTTATTATATTATTCTGACTCTGACATCACCTCATTCCCTGGAGCTACTACTGGTATATTATGATGAACCACAGCCATTATCGAACCCCCACTTAGAAAATCCTTGCTACACCCTTGACAAAATGTACGGGTTCCCTATCCATGCACCTCCAATCATTGTACAGGTTTCCTATCCAGGCACCTCCAATCATTATACAGGTTCCCTATCCAAGCACCTCCAATCATTGTACAGGTTCCCTATCCAAGCACCTCCAATCATTGTACAGGTTCCCTATCCGAGCACCTCCAATCATTGTACAGGTTCCCTATCCAAGCACCTCCAATCATTGTACAGGTTCCCTATCCAAGCACCTCCAATCATTGTACAGGTTCCCTATCCGAGCACCTCCAATCATTGTACAGGTTCCCTATCGAAGAATCTCCAATCAATGTACAGGTTCCCTATCCAAGCACCTCCAATTAATGTACAGGTTCCCTATCAAAGCACCTCCAATCAATGTACAGGTTCCCTATCAAAGCACCTCCAATCAATGTACATGTTCCCTATCCTAGCACCTCCAATCAATGTACAGGTTCCCTATCCAAGCACCTCCAATCATTGTACAGATTCCCTATCCAAGCACCTCCAATCAATGTACAGGTTCCCTATCAAAGCACCTCCAATCAATGTACAGGTTCCCTATCCAAGCAACTCCAATCAATGTACAGGTTCCCTATCCAAGCACCTCCAATCATTGTACAGGTTCCCTATCCAAGCACCTCCATTCATTGTACAGGTTCCCAATCCGAGCACCTCCAATTATTCAACTGCCACAAGCTCATGACAGTACAAATGACAAGTGATGGTGTGTTCTGAGAGTATTCAGTGGTGTTTTTGACAGATCAGCCATTGGGTACTCCACTGGTCATTTCACAGTTTGCCCTTAAACATGTATGACCTGAGAGAAAGGAAGTTCTGAAACATTTGAATATTTTGAATATCAAAATGGGTGTCCAGGAAATAAATTGACCCCATAAGGCCTTTGCTATGCACACACTTACATGTCACCATTTGACCAGAAAATGTTCCAGAAAATAAATAATGAATGTGACATGTAAATATAAAGTAAGATTCCAAACATTCCAAAATAGACCAGAACAAGAAAAGGGTCAAGATAACTTTGTCAAAAAAAAAAAAAAAAAAAAAAAAAATCAAATGAGCTGAAGACTTTTCTTTACCAGTTTCATACCTATGAAGAAGGGCTTGATTCTTATATCTGAAAGGCCGAAGAATGGAATGCTTCTTGATTTTTTGTGTTGAAAACATATTTAACCTTCATTTACATAGACTAAAATGATATATCTGAAAAAGATAGAGAATAAGGTTATGAATAATTATCTATAAAAGAAGACATTTAAAGAAGTATGTGAATGAGAAACTTAAAAGTAATTGTTGATAATTTTAGAAGACTGTGCCTATGTTTACACACACGTCTATACGACCCTCCGCCGGATGACCTAGCCCTGCCGATCCATTTCCGCTAGTCAATATGAGCTGCCCCCTAGTGGCCTTCAGATTGTCCTTTGCATTTAAAGGCTCACAGGAACCTGTCTTGTCTGAATGCGATTATTTGCCAAAGAAATTCCATTTCAACACTCTTGTGCTCAACATGAAATCATGTCCATATCCACAATTAATAATCATCAAATTATAAAGATAAACATCTCGAAATATAAAAAAAAATAATCTAAGCAATAAAAAAATCACATTACCCAAAAGACATGTGCCTTGTAATATTCAATAAAATCAAATCTTTTCTTCGGGGGAAAAAAGCAAAAATCCCATCCCATTTGCAGTCTTAGCTGTGACTTGTATAAAAGGTTATTCCATCCTGTGTAATTATTGTGCACATGCCAGTGTGAAGGCGGCATGCTTTCTGCTGGCGGTCGGTTTGATCCTGTGTTGACCAAAGACTCAGTGTCAGTCGACATACCCGCCAACAACACGGCAATGTTTATCTTACAACGCTCTTCAATAATCTGCACTATTTCTATGTCAGCTCATAATTCCATGGGTGGGATGTCCAATTTCAAAGGGCCAATGGTATTTTCAAGGGCGGGGGGGAAAACGAGTCAAAGAAATTCTTTTTTTTCCCTGTGAAACCTTTTATTGATATATATTCTATGTAAAGAGTCAATCATAGAAAATAAGAAAGAAAAAGAGTTGGGGTGGACCAAGTTTCTGAAAAGATAGCAGAGTTTTGTAGACTTTGACAAGGCATCCGATGCAGTGGTTGAGCATGTCAAGGAAAACTGTGAAGGAATTGGACGTGACAGCTTTACCTTCCTCACAATCAATGAACAATAAACAAATCTCAAAGACGTTTAAAGATGCTCAGAGCTATTCTGTGATATTCATGAGTATAAAAGGGAAAGATATGATAAATAACACTTGGTTAGATGACAAAAGTTGAAAGAAGTACCTAAAAACTACAATTTGGACATTGTGTACAGTTACCGAATCATTGAAATGTTCTTGCAGATTTCTATTGAGTGACCCTAGAATGGCCAACAGCTTTCTTCTCAAATCTTTTATTTGTATGATGGTGATCACTCATATTTTTGCACGACCTTGAAGCATCCCTTTTTTGAAAATTCAAAACGTTTGATATTTATCTTTGATGATTTGCTCTGTGAGTTTAGGCCGCATAGATCAAACTGAAAGAAGAAAATATTAAATATCAAATATGTCATGAATTCGTGTTGATTGAATGTCTTTACACTTTGTTCAGGTCATAGATCATTTTTCACCATCAGACACACTTGACCTCAATGATGCTGACCTTGAGGTGTTCTTGAAGCTGACCTTTGACCTTGACAAACAAGATCATGTTGTAGTTTTGTCTGTGGCTAGCCATCACATCTGACAGATTATGACATCTTTTTGACCTTTAAAAAATAAAAAAATTTTGACAAATATTTTCAATATTCACCAAACAACATCATCCATCTGGTTATTTTAAAATCAAATAAAGGTCTTTTTATTCCATTTATGCAATGTCAGTTGCAATTCTCCATGTAAATTTAATTGATAACATATATATCTCAAGTGAACTTGAGGTTGCAAGATCTACGACATGTTTTTTTTATGGAAAAGAAATAAAGAAAATTCATCAACACAATTGCCTCTTTAATAAGTTCAAAGAATATTTAGTATTAAGTATTAAGCTAAGAAAATAGATAGAGGGTTTCTAAGGGCTTGAATACTTGTTTGTATGTCAGCTGAGGACAATAGGCTGGAGGTCATCAAGGCAGCACAAGGTCATGTGTCAGGGTAGTGCCATGCCCCTGCACAATATTTGCCTTTGTCAAGGTGCGATCGACTTTCGGACATAAGTGGCCGATGTCAGGAATGGATCTGGCGAAGGCTTTGACAACGCTTATCACGGCCGTCGCTGATCACCAGTGTTGCCGCGTCGCCATTGTGGAGGCCTGACAGATCATCTATCGGGACATTAATGCCTGTCTTCTTGTTATGCATTTGACCATTGGTCAGGTTGTAATTTGCCATGGCTGGGGTCAAGCACGATTGTTGCAATGCTAACATAGCAATAAGAAAGATGACATGTTGATTTGCGGTCCACACTGGACCACTATCATCTGCGGTCCACGGAAATCTTGTCTCAAACCACCATCCATCAATTGCACTGTTCAGTTGTCAATTTCGCCACTCGTCCATTACCGTCGCTAAACACATCTTTGTCGTTCATCATGTAGCACATTTCTATGTTCCTTTAGTTACGAGACACCATTACTCCGGTCGTAAAAAGCTGCGCTTACCCCTTGGAGGGGTATGACCTCATTTCTTGACAAGCATACCCCATCCCTGTCTGACCCGAGTGACCTGCTGACCCTAGAGGTCACCGTGGGATGAAGATCAAAGCTACCTGGATGCAGCTCAGGAAGTTCTGACGGGCGTCTCTGTGCCTTCCCTCGGTGACGGCAGACCGCTCCTCTTTCACTAGCGAATCTCACTCAAATTTGTCACGACTCTGGGGCCAATTCACCTGCCTCCACTAGTTTGTTCTTCCCCAGCGACCTTCAATACCACACCGCTATTAAGACCGCTCCGGCACGTGCGCTGCACAAGATCCTGTTCCATCTCATCGCACACCAGTCCCAAAAAACAAGTATTCCTTTTCATTACATGGTGTAGTTCCGAGCAAATAAGGGCCTGCGAGTGAATCGGAATGCCAGGTCTATTCCGTACGTTACAATAGCACCTGTTATACTTCAACTCCACGTGAAAAATTATCTCAGCCAAATAAGATTTCATGCACTGCATATTTCTGAAGCTTCAAAGCCTGGTAATGACTAGGAATCGCAGCGAATATTATAACTTGTCAAACTCTTGCTTGCCATCAACAAAGTAACAATGCTCTGCTTGTTGGAGGGGCTACGTTTTCTTTTGTTGGCCGTGTTTTCATGCTGCAAAAATTTCATGTCATTATGATCCCCTTACAGAGTATTACAGAAAATTGCACAAGTCACAAGCCAGAAAAACATCCCACTTTGAAGAACGCCCCACTTTTCTTGTGTCTTGTTTGGCCATTATGTGTTCACATCTGCTGAGATCTTTCACGACCCGCTCTGCATGCTTTCCATCGTTCTTTAAGGCAAATTTGACAATTCTGAAAAGAAAGGTTTCTGTGCAAGAAATTTGATCTTGTCTGAAATAATCTGACATTATACGTTGTGAAATGTGAGTGCTCAAATATCTTTTAATGATCAGAAAATTGGCAGTAAAATTCACCTCGAAAATACTCATAAATAGATTTGGGGTGTTGAAATCTCCAATAAAAGTGAATTTTTCTTCTCCCTACTTGCTATGCTTTTCAGGTGTGTAGGCCTAAAGATTTATATTTGGTTGTCAACTTTTTTTCCTCCTCAAATTCAAAGCCTGACAAAAATTGCAAAACATCACACAGTTTTTTAAGACATGGTAAGCACGGGATGCACTTTTTTGCGGTTATCTTTTCACTTGCGAAGAAGCTTTCAAGATGGTTATTCCACATGGGTGAAACTGATCTAAACACATCATTAATAAAAAAATACAACTTTAGTTCTGGGTGAAAATTCAAAGGCGAATAAAGCTACAATTAAGATAAAAGGCAAAAAGAATTGAAACCTAATACGTTTTGTTAATAATATTGATCCTTATCAGTACGCACATTTTAAGAATAAATTAAGTGTCATTTCTGAAATGCTGGTATTTCTGAAAAAAAAGAAGAAAAAAAAGAAAGAAGCGAAAGCCAGACAAATCTACACAAAAGCGTGCAACTTGCTCTGATAATTTTTAAAGGTGGAAGACAGAATAAGAGTGGTAACTTACGACATGTGCTCGGCACACTTCGTATTTACAGACGCTCTTCTTATACAAGAAAGATTCAGACTAGAACCAAGAGCTATGATATTCTATGACAGAATTTATCTTGTTAACGTAGGTAAAAATTTAAAAAGGAAAAAAAATAAATGTCTATTATATAAGAAGAAAACTTGCCATATTCTGATCCTTAGAAAGGAATGTCTTTTGAGTAATATGTCATGTGCATATATCTTATTTTGTGGCCATGAAAATATGGCTTCCATTTATATTTTTTTGAATTTCACATTTTTTGATCCATTGGAGGGTTAAACACAGGACAAACAAAATCACTCATTTTTACATGAGACCATACATTCAAATTTGAAAACTGGTTTATACTTTAGGTGCACACATTTTAGAGACCCACTCAAGTCATTTGAATCACTCAACCAAATCATTTTCATGCAGAACATTTCAGTTAAAATCTTGAAGGGTATTCAAAATTTTGAAAAAATAATTTTCACCAAACCTTCTCCTTTGGAACATGACCTACATATTTGGTTGAAATATAGGAAAAGGCCTGAATACTGCGAACATAAAAAACACAATAAAGCTAATTAAACTGTACAACATACATCACTCGAGGTCCACCATACTCAACACATGATCACTCTCATTATTGAAGGCAAACCTCATTATCAAAGGTATATGTCCCAAGAATAGTGTACCCAGTAAACTTTTCGAGTTGATAATTGAATTTTGGCATGCTACTTGATGGTTTCACCCTCAGGATTGTGAAGCTCCCTTTCAAGTCTGCCGAAATTTGAATCTAAAAACATCTCCGCCTTCAGAATCTGACCATCTCTTATCAGAAAGATTGTGTTTTTGCCAGAGATATCATAATTGTTATAATAAGGTAAAATATCAAGGATAATTGTCTAATTATGCTCAGTCGTTCATGCAGATGACTTCTAAAAAATCATCTGGAAAATTTTCATTGAAATTTATCCCATTTCATGTGGTTTTCTGTCAAAATTGTTCAAAATGATAACAATCTAAAACTAAAGTGAGTAATATCATTTAACTTTTCTATAAGATGTTCTTAATGCATAATTTAAAGGATCAACTTGCAGAATTCCTTGCAAATATGTCAAGATTTAAGAAAAAATAAAATGTTAATAATAGTCATGAAACATCAGCATGACAGGGATGAGGGGCATTGACATGCAAAATTATGCAAATGAGATTGCATGTTAATAGTCAACATGTCCACAAGACTAATTGCTATTTGGTTAATTCAATTTTGTTACTTGTCTTCAACATGTTACAAGATGTTCTCAATAAAGTTGGAGGAAATTGTTAATTACTCTCTCTGTTCTTATCATTTTACTCCTGATCATGTTTTATGAAACCATGGCAACATATCTATATTCAAATGGACAATTATATTCTCATTATAATGGGTAAATGATATACTTATATCCATAAAAATATTTTTAGAAATAAGTCATATTTGATATTCTTTTTTTTCTGTATAAGTCATATTTGATATTCTTAAAAAAATCTTTTTCAGTGACATCTTGGCAAACTTGTCACATCAAAAAAGTATTCTGGAATTCCACATGAAATTTGCGCTGGTATCAAATATTGGTGGACAATGTTCATATTGGAGTGTACTGAAGCACCTTCCACCAGTCTAGTCTGGAGTGTCTGTACCCATTGTGTATTTTATGTACTCCCTCATATGGTAATAACCCTCACTTTACAATGCCCAACTTGTTTGATGAAAAAAAAAATCATCACAGTATGCCTCAAGTGTAGTTTATCATGCAGTTTTGTCATTAGAAATTAAAGGATGATAATGTTCTGTAGGAAGCAAGTTTTTCTCAAACAGTTTCTAGCCCTGGTACCATACTTAACTGATCAGTTGCCAAGACCCCTTATTATGTGACTACATGTTCTGCCAATCCAATTTGCATTGTAGTACATCTTCAGGTGAACTTGTGTTTAAAAGTATACATCATGTTTAGCAGTTCTTCCTGTTTCTTTTCATCTATTATTATTGGTCTGGCATTATAAGACTGCGCTTTTTACAGACACATTTTGTACATATTTTTGTACATATTTTATTATTTTGAAGAAAAAAAATAAGCTGAAAAAAAATGCATTTTTTTGTTCAAAATTTGCTCTATTGCTAATATTTGGGAATATATAAATGTATGGATGAAGTTATGTAAAAAATATTCCATTTTCTAGTAGTTTTCCACTTGGAATTTACCAACAGCACAAGTCAGGTCCAGAAGCCAGACACATGATTTCCATAATGAAGGGACATTTCATAATTTGAAGCCTGAAGTCATTGGTTAATTGTTTCCCATTATGTGGAAAGCTACAAGATTCTCAGGCTTTCCTGTGTCAATATCAATTGATTAATTTCTGTGAAATTAACAACCTAGATAAGTTGCGAGCCCCTCAGCAGGCACTGGTCTCCCCACCACCCCACCATTCCCATCATACCCCTTACTTGGCTGATAATACCTGATTACCAGATATAATGAACCCAATGTCATCATTTTTTATTCCATTTTCAATTAAATCATTTCGCTGTTAATGGCCACAATAAAACCCACATCCTTTTTTGGCAAATGCAAAAGTGATTTTTAAACCTCGACACATTATGATATTGGCATATATCATGATATATCTGTGGGCCTTTCCTGAGGCATATCTCGTTTTTTAGTTGCATAACTTTTTTTCTTTCCATGTCCTGCTGTTTAATTACTCGTCAGATTTTTTTCTCACTCTTTTTTGGTTGCTCATGTGTACATTTAAAACGAGGGAAATTTTCAAAACCACAAAAAATACAACTAAAATGAAAACATAATGAATTCAAAGTGATCTGAACTTTCTCCTTTCTGACGTTTTTAGATTGTCATATCTGTTTATTAAACCACTCTTTCTGAATATAACAACAAAATACTGTCCCAAGATGAACTTTTCTCTCATTCTAAGACCCCATAGTGAGAGTTAAATGAAACATCTTCACATTTAAAAGGTTTTAAATCAAACAAATGGGTTGATGAAGACTGAATTCTCTTCATCTCCATTTGGGGAGATATATTCAACTGTATCAAGAACACTTATCCAGACACTCTGAAATCTGACATGGGCCCAAATGTGGGACTAAAATGTTATCTTTTTGATCACTAAGCAAAATGGGAAAAGTCTCCTTTTGAAAGAATCCCTGCTTGAATGACCTCAGAAAAGCCTTCAATACGGTATACATCTCTCTGGTAATTGACACTTTCTATATCATATTAAAAAAACAGTGCATCTCTCAAGGCGAAAGGAAATGTGATATGCAACTTAAATGTGTTTTTTTTTTCTCAATATGTCAAAGACCAAAGATATGATAAAAAAATGCATTTTATGAGCAAAAAAGTTGTTTGACTGCAGGGGTGAAAGCAATATTCCACTGGACACCTGCTTAAATATATAAACTTTTTAATATTCATCCTAATTAGTACCTGTTGGTGCCATTTCAAGTCGGAGGTTGTGTAAAGAATGCTGAAAGAAATGTCTCTAAAAAATTTAACAAAAAGTATTGCGGACTCTAAATTACTAAGCAATAGTGATAAAAAAATATGAAATATTCTTCCTTCTTTGAAGCAAGCTGTGTGGGGTCTGAAAAAGTGACAATAATGACACAGATGACAATGAATAAGTCATAATTATTTGTGCTAATATTTGATTAATTAGAACTCTATGCAAGGGGGAAATGACAAAATTATGGCCTAACATGTCGGAAATTATCAAATCTACCAATGGTGGTATGACGGATCACGATATAACACAGGAAATCGTCAAGTGTTTTTTTTTTACGAAAAAACTCTGATTTTTTTCAACTAGATACTGCCATTTAGTTTCTTTTTTGAAGGTGGTTGGCAACATTCATATATTACATAATTGGAAATAAACGCTGCAGTTTCAGCCTATTTCCCATACTGCATTTAGCAACGACTATCACGTAGGTTTCATTATAAATTTCGCTGGCCCATCCTCTATAGCATGTCTGACTCACATAAAAACACTAATCCCTTCCTGTGTGCTTTTTCCATTTTTTTTTCAAACTTAAATAGCACACACAGTGTTATATCCTAAATGCAGATTTTAATGCATCTTCTGGACAAAATTTCAGTCTCACATCTCAGAAGTGCAGACAGATTTAAAATAACATATTTTATAAACTACTGAAAAATTTATTTTATTAAATTGTTTAAAACGGCATATTCTATCACACAGGAGAATAACCCATATTTTAGTCCATATCTTGTATCATACTATTTGCTTTCTCTTTAATGTTGGCATGTCATTATATGAGCACAAGTTCCAGGGCCTTGACTGAATATATGAGGTCTTAGAATAGTCAAAATTGTTATATGAAAACATTTCATTAATGAGTTAAAAGTATTAATTATTATCTCATGTCACGTCTATCACTACACATTCACCATTTGCCAAATCCAACATGAATACCTAATTGCTGAAGAAAGTCAGAATAAATAACTTATTGAATGACAAGGATTACCCCCTTTCAGGGCTTGATAAAATAATGGTTTTGTAGAATGCCATACAATAGAGATAGGTATTAGAGGTATTGTAAGCAAGATTGTTCTGGGACCCACATAGAAATGTTAAATCCCTCCAAACAATGGTGTCAGAGCTTACGAGAGAAGTGTGGCAGGAATCAGCATCATCGATGCATAATAGGGCCTTAATAACACTCAGACATCTTCCACAAGTGTTTGTCACTGGTCATCTTGAGGAACCTGACATTAAAATCACCTGCCCCCATCAGACCATCCATCAACAAAAACACCTTAATTTTGCATTGTCGTCAATTATCGCCAATGTTTATTCTCTGTCAACTTTTTTTGCTGTCATGCTCATCAGCGGCACAAAGCAGGACATCTTAATTTCTCTTAGGGAGCTCTTGAGAGGCAATGAATTTGAGGTAATAACTGCAGACAATGTCAATGAGTGGGCATGCCCCGGGGTGCCAAAATGCACTGCTTTTTGTCTCCAGTATTTGCTAATTCATCCAATTAAAAGCCTGACACAAACACTTATCAGCTTCTTGTCTTCAAGAAAATGACCTCTTGAAAGAATGCTCCCCTGTATGCTGGCCAGAACAAGACAAGGTCTAATCTGCGCACAATTACAGAGCACATTTCAAATCTGATTACTCAATAAACTTTGCATTTTTACATTCATAATTTCGTCTCTCAACCGAGTTACTTCTGAAAAAACCTTCTCTTTTTTGGGTGGTAAAGAAAGTCATTAACATTTAGCATAGCAATGATCAGAGGTCACAATGTTCTCTTGAGTTTTGAAATGTGACACAGGATGATAAGACCTTCTGAGGGCTTTTTGCTGGTTTTATCCATGGTGACATCTGCCCTGCAGTGTTACATAATATAATCTGTCCACAAACCAGTTCTCTGCATTCATAATAAGCATTTAAAAAGCAATAAAGTTGGAAGGGTACATCATTTTTATCTTACATTTGTAGATATGGTAATCTCCCAGATCCTTTTTGTAAAGGGGTCAAATAAATTGTTTCTGAGTTCTGAGTAGTCATTTTGATGGAAAAGCTTACCACAAAGTGACCACAACAACTTTCATAAAATGACTTGTTTAACCAAAAAGATCAAGCAAAATCAAGGTAATAGAAATAAATAGATGGGTACCATGCATACGTTTTGTTTAGAAAGAGTAGCTTTTTTATGAGTTTAAAATTAATTGTGTCTCTTTAAACAAATGTTTACATTGGCTTTATGCTTTTTCTTTATTAAGACCTGATACAGTAAAAACAAAATTGTAAACTATATTGTAAATATTGACCTATACCAGATGACTATTTAATAAAATGACTCATGCCAGTTTGAGACACCACAAAATGTTTTGTTCTTCCTATTATGACAGTTGGTTGTCAGCGTTTTCTTGCTAATCCAGTTCTGTCACAACACAATGTAATCAAACATAATTGCACAATCATTAAACACAACAAGCAACACATGCAGTAAGCTTTCAAAACTTCCTGCAAGGTCCGGCAAATCAAGCCGAGTAAAGACAATACCCTGTTTGCATCACACTGTAATCAAATCTCTGATAATGACAACTTCCCATGACCCCCAGGGGTCAAAATGTCAGGTTTGGGGGCCACAAAATTTGCCAATTTTGGAAGTTTGATGTTATTCTTTTGTAAAAAAAAAAGAAAAAGATTTTTACTCTGCGTTTTGGCCATTCTTAGAAGGTAGTCTTAATTGTAGTAAATATACAAAAATGCCCCCATGAAATGAAAGACCGTAAGTCAAAGCATAATACGTTGAATTGTTTATTTCATTGCGAAATTGGCAGACTGGAATCAGAACATTCTCACATGCAATGCCTTTGTAATTCTATGTCATTTGCAAAAAGTTTTTATTTTTCAAAGCAGTGCCAAATGTGATTGTTGTTCTCGCCACAAATGTGTGAGATGGTGGCAGTAGTTAATGACTGCTCCCTTGATCCTTGTCCCGTTCAAGCTACTTCTCCTGTATGTCAAACTTACGTCTGCTTTCATGTAGCAATAACTCATACAACTCACAATGAGAGAAATGAGACAGACACTGATAAAATCTACACAATTATGAAAACTTGCCAAAATGAAGTCATTTACGTCTGCAATGAATGAGCTGATATGCATGACGAAATTAACAACCCTATTCACGGCAACACAATTTACCATTTGTCCAATTTTTCCAATTTTCTTCTAAATTATCAAAGAAAGAAACTTCTCTTTTTTACATATCAACAGATTTTCTTTATCAAGTTGATATTGTATATAATTCATATAAATTCATAGTATATCTATAAGCATTCTGATGTTAAGAATAAATAAGAGAAATATCCACTGTGACGTAATAATTAATATCTGAGTCATATGATAGTAAAAAATATCCTCTTTTCTTTGCACTAAGTCTGAAATTATTTAAAAATTTGTTCAACGTAACATATATAATAAAGCATAGGCTATCAATTTCACAGAATATGGGGTGCGTTTAATAGTTAAAATTAAAGCTGCACACTTCAGGCTTATTTCCTCTCAGTAATTAGGCTCTGAGGATGTGTCCTTACATGGCAAGTACAAAAGACACACGATTTATCTCCCCCAATACAGGATCTATCCGTCCCATAATGAGATTTGCTCATTTAATCTACTTATAGACCCGAGTCTTAGCAGGTCTCTCTCCCTTTATCTTGTAATCTACACCAGTGTTATGAAGTAGATTGCACAGACTGATACCTTCACAAAGCTTGGATGAACAGGAAACCGGTTTGAAACCTCGAACTTCTATGCCAGTTTCAAAAATTTTCAAATTTGAATTGATATGGACTAATTATAACATAGTCCCTAATAAAGAAAATATAAAATGGTTTTCCCTTTTTATTTAACCAAATGAGCGACTTCTTCACATGGACAATGATCTTTTAATCAAATAGTTGAGTCCACAAATTAATTTTTTAATTTCTCAATAATGCATATTTCACAGTTTTTTGCCAACATAATTATTTGCTGATTTGTTAATAATTTGAAGCAAATGTGTCAGACATTTAACAATTTATTTTAAGGAATTTTAAGGATATGTTAGATTGGTTTCTTCATTTATTTTACCAATTATTCCTTAACATGAAAAATGGACCAAAATTTAAATTATTGAACTAACTAATTGAAATTTCAAACAATTTAAAAGGCATATATGAATCCTTGATTAGTTAATCATAAACCAACTACATACATTTTGGCACCACAACTAACTGTTCATTTCAAAAGGGTTTTTTTAAACAAGAAAATTATGGTAATCAAAATTTCTTTGAGAATACTTGATACAAAGACAATCTCCAAACTGCTGCTGACAATTCACACATAAAAAATCAATTATATCATTTAGCTTAATTTTATCAATATGACTTTTTAACTATTTTTTTTTCTCATTAACCATAGAATGATGGTAAATTTTGTACTTTTCATGTGACCTTGAGTCGCACTCTATCTAGCCCTCACCATGAACACTGCAAACTGTGAATCACTGCCAGGATAATTATACCACAATTATCAGTCATGAGATTCCCAACAGTCTGCAGTGTATTGTGTTTTTTGAATGAGCCATTGTTTCAAGGCAAAAATGCGAACCGTGGTCCTAATTGAAATCTTGTTCCGAGGTGTGACAAGGACATGTCAATCTGCATGTAATGTACAAGACTGCTCCTTTTTGCTTTTTACTCATTTCAGACAATCTAATTGCCCATAATTTGAAAAAAATAAAATTGCATATTGTTTCATGAAAAGTGATATTCATTTTCTTGTCATGCTATTTCACAAACTGTGACATTCCATTGCGCAAACATTGTTATCAAACTGGAAATATTTTGAAAAAAAAATATAGTAACATGATTTTTTTTTAAATGTAAAAAAATATATAAACGATGAAATCTTCAAAAAAGTTTAAAAAGTGCCTGCAGATTTTGTGTATAGAAAAAATTGTAAGTGTAGATTATTTTTCATGTTTAAACCAACAAAATGGAAGGTGAGTCGGGAGGCAATGTGACTCCTACCAGTGGTTGTGACTTTATTTAACGTCTCGTCAGGGATTTACCACGGTTTAGAACTACTGCATTCTGTACCTACAATTACCAGGATGGCGGTATTCTAATATGGCATCATAATGTAGTTCTGACGTCATGGTCAATATTCTGACTATCAGAGCCTGTGCAAAGCCCGACTTGTCTCGGTTTCGCATCAACAAAAATGGTGTCAGAGTGGCTGGTCCATTACAGATAGGTACATGGTAGGTGGTACCATTATTGGGTACCTTTGGTCATCAATCAACACAAATCACATGTAAAATAAATACCAAATGAGTAAATCAGTGGTCTCCCAGGGAGGGTAAAAAGTATATTATGTTTCTGTAATGATTTAACATTTTGGATTTCACAGTTAAAATTGTATAATGATAAGTGCAGAAGGTGACTTGGCCATGCAAAATGGCTTTCCACACTTGTCCACTTCTGTGTTAAAAGTTGGGCAAATATGGTAAACAAGCCGAGTCTGATCACGGTCTGACTGTGACAGTGATGTACCCACTGGGCGATTTAAACACCAGAACACAGCTGAGACAGCAATGTCACCGTGTCTAAATGGGGCCGTTATGATTCCAACAAGTCTGAACTATTAAATACGGACATTGCTTTACACTCATGTGCATCTATAAAACTCACTATCCATACAGAAATCTTAGAAATACTCGAAATAAGAAATAACAACTGTTGAATGATGCTTATTGGCCTTGACAAATAAACACATGAACACACAATATATGATGTTGTCAGAATTTTCATATAACAGTCATACCATATCTCATGTTCATCTGCAGATGAACATTTTGGCCTCATTCAAAATTTAATAACACTAATGAGAGTGAATGGAGGAACTGAGAAAAATGAGGATCTGGAGAGATAATGACTGTCTCTTACCCCAAATCATAGAGTAGTGGGTTAAGCTAAGCTTAGACTGTTCGAAATAATCTTCCACATAAAGACAAGTGAACAGTGAGATCTGCAACTCCAGACAATTCACGTGTGCCTGCAGCAAATAAAAAGGTTGCCTCCAAAGTCAAAGAAATAAACAGATTACTTCTAAAATAAAATAAATTAGCAGGTTGCCTCCAAAGACAAAGAAATAAGAAGGTTGCCTCCATCTACAAAGAAATAAGGAGGTTGCCTCCAAAGTCAAAGAAATAAGCAGGTTGCCCCCAAAGTCAAAGGAAAAAGCAGGTTGCTTCTAAAATCTAAGAAATAAGAAGATTTTCTCCAAAGTCAAAGAAACAATTAGAACTATAATTGTTTCCTCAGAATAGCTAAGTTATTCAGCCATGATGATTAATTATCATGCACATTTCAGTTTGGTTTATCTGGTACAAATATATACGTAATTAAAGGATCTTAAAGTCACGAGTTAAAAACGATTAATACATAAACTGTCAACTGTCTTGTAAAATATTACATCATCGTGTGGTAGCGTAATTATTATTTGTGATGAGACTGCAAGTGGTAGAGGGTGCGTAGGAGGTACTCAGGGTGATTAGGGGGTTTTAGAGGTTTAAAGTCAGATGATTAGGGACCTGTCACGATCCTCGTCAGGGTGTGAGAGCCGCCGCGGTGATCACGCTGAGTCACACAACAACACGAAACAAGCTGACCAGATTAACAGGGTCTCAAGATGTTCCTTTTCAGCTGAGCATCAGTGTGAATCTCACCGGATAGTCACAGTGTCAATTGTCTACTAAAGCTTTTGTCTATTCAGTTGTCTCTGGCCATTGTCCTAATGCAGCTTCCCATTGTTGATCACCGTGGCAACAGTCACTTTGACAGGCGCAGCCTTATCGCGTAACCTACAGTGTCTTAAGCTGGAGGTGACAAAACATATCCTCAAATTAAATCCCAAAATAAGGGGTTAAGTGATATGTCAATTTTACAAAAATCCCTCCCAGCTTTGCCAACAAGATTGTTATCTGAAGCACTCTGTGTGGAAGTCAACCATGGGAGACACAGATATATAATTAGCCTCCCCTTCTTACACAATGAACAACCATTGCCCTTCATGGTACTTCAAAAAGGTCCAGTAAACTGTGGCTGTTATAAAAAATATATAAATTTTTAAAAATAACTGGTGCTTTTCAACACAAATAGTTCATTCTTGCAAAACACTAAAAATAACAAAAATAACAATATTCAAATCAAGAATTGTCATAAATCATCAGTAAAAAATTCTTGCTTCATTTTGTTTCTTTTTTTACTTATAAAGTATTTTTTTTTGTATTTACATAAAACGTGTCCTTTAGAACTAAATGTCCAGTTCAAATATGTTTGTTTATTGACAAATACTTATTCCATATTTGATTTTGACCCTTTCCTACATTATCTTTCACTTTGGCATTTTCTCCTGAAGCCATTTCACTTTTTACCACAACTGTTCAAAATTCAGAAAACATTTTCTCCAAAGGTCTTTCATTCAAAATCAATAGTGTCAAATATCAGAGCGAATTGCTATGCAAAGACTTTCTTTAAAGTCACCAAACTTTCACCGATACAGTTTCATGCCTGTTTTGCATATCTCTCTCACATCTTGACTTTTTGAACAAATTTAAACGTGTGGTGATTGATTAAACTTTTTTCTTTCTGAGTTCCTAATGAGGCAGGTAGTCATTAATCACCTGATCTTATTAATACAATACAAATTACTTTATGATATCAATGACTAATTTACTGGTAGTTTCAAAGAAAATAGAATTTAAACAGAAGCAAATAAATTCTAGGGCATGGCCCTAAAGTAGTCTCAAAATGACCTCTAAAATGACCTTTTTGACAATCACAAATACTGTGCCCCCCTTGAAATCTTTTTCAATCATGGCGTTGCAAGTTCAAAAGTGTAAATATTGAAAGAAGTGAAAGAATTCATAAAAAACTAACTATTTCTATGTGAAAAAAACTGGAGCACATTCTGATTGATTTGAAATTTCAAAGGTGATTATGAAAAGCTGTTTCAAGAAAAAACTTTAATTTTAAGAAACTTATGCTTTCCAAGTATACTTCTCCAAGCTTGAGCTTGATTTATTCAAGAAAATGCAAGATTTTTAAAGAAAACTTTATCTAAAAATAGAATAAAAACCACAACTTCTGGTTCATTTAATTTTCACATTACTTGTGATCGAGTTGATAAAGTGACAAAACAAGTTTACTTATTATATAGTTTTAAAGTACCCCAAGTTAGCTGATTAGATCACTGTATCATGTAAGTAACAGATGTATGCATGCGACCAAAGTACTTATATCTTCATTTTAATGACTTAATTAGTCTTTTCCTCCCCATTTGGTTATTACTACATGTACTTTAGGACCTTTCGGGTGTAACAGGTCCAGGAAGAGTTCAAACAGTGCCCCCTGGTTGGTCCCAAGATATCATTTACACCATCTGCCTGAAATGCCTGTGCCCTCCCCGAGCGGAAAGATCCAAGCAATTGACAGGGGTTACAGACAGGGTCGCGAGCCACACTTGTTCCGCTAGCACTAATTTCTGAAGACATCCGTGCGTCACAGATGGCGCCCCCATCTTCGGTCTGGGTGTCTCTCTCTTCACTCCCATAGTTGCCTCAATCACCTAAAGAAAATGGGCAAACACAGGCAAAGCATTTATATACCCCAAGCAACTGTTGAGTTCTCATGCAGACTATCAGTGTGAGAGATCCACGGTATGCATGCTATGGTCAATCCCTTCACAGCCCCCAGGTGGCACTTTTACTGGCCCCTGTATCATGGCAAACAATGAACTTGACAACCCTGCTCTGTCAAAAACCTTACTCGAGACTAGGAACAATATAAACTTGTTGGTAGCCCTCTCAATAGCAAGCTTTGTCAAAGGCTTTTCTCCAGTCCATATCTTTTGCATGGAGACTGTAATGTTAGTGCACATCACAGCGATCTTAAGGACCCCGCACATGCAACAGTGGAGATTTGAAACCTACTAAATCATAGGGTATTCGCAACCTCACTTGTAATCGGGATTTTTCAAAATCTGCACTATGAGACTTGAACATGGAATAAAACTATGAAAGGACAATGGTTTCATGTTATGAAGTTATCCTCAACAAAATTTTTACTCTCCGAACCAGTGTATTGAAATGTAATACACACTACCAAACCCACCACTGGAGCAGAGCGAAATTGATGCCACATAATTTTGCTAAGGAATTTACTGAACATATATTAACTTGGCTGTGTTGCTTTCTTATTTAGAGCAAGATAGATTATAGTCAAGTTAAAGTAATTCAACCCAGCAGCCCGAGGGTTGACGAGAAATTGAAATAAAAATGTTATAATGGACTGGTTGAAAGGGAATGTTGCAAGAAAAAAACAATGATCCAACTGTAAAAAGGTCAAATTTCAAGACATAAAAAACCCAAGTGTCTAAAGTGAAATACACAAACAATTAAAAGTGGTGATCCTCCAGTAACTTGAGAAGTCCGAGGTTAATGGCTTTGCTGTGGTTCCTAAACAAGATACCAAAAGCTATGATCGAGTCCTGAGCGTCCACTGCCACCCAGATCAAGATGTTGAGAAGAATTTCCAAATAATTATATAAATTACTCTTCTGTTGACTGAAATTATTCTTATCGGATTCTGCTTGTGCCGAAATAAACTCGCAATACAACATTCCGACAGATCAGATTTGAATTCTAAAAGTGTTGGATTTAACTTTGTCACCTGAGTGAATAGACGATATCTGGACATTTCATTTGTTTAAGTAGAGCGCTTGGAAGCATTGAAATCACTCTTGATGAGTAAATCATCGCTTATCTCGGCAGACGTTCACGCTTCCTCTAGTACAGAGCACAACGTCCCTGACTCCTCGACTATGTTATCATTCAGGCATCTGAAATATACCATACCTTGGATCTGATATCATTCAAGTGTCAGGCAAGTTTGAGACTTATCACTGACTTCATCTTTGGCAGGATCGGCAATGCCTTTACTTTAGTGGCATGCGCTCTGTCAAGGTGGGTGGGGAGAAACTTCGCCCGAGATGGCAAAATTAGTTTTATTTGTGGTATTTTTATTTTTTTTTGGACGAGGAGTAACCCGAATAACCTACAGGTGACGGACAATGGATCCCAGCTGACAATCGTCTATTTCATGTACATTTCACCCTCAGACGGCAGGTGGGGGAGCTTTGTATGGGGTAAGCGTAGCATGAATAATTTAACCCCGCTGGCACACTCAAGATCCAATGACCTGGTCCCATCCACGTGTTCCTCAGATTAAGACCTTGCCTACTTCCTACGTCTTCTTGAAGATCTTATTTTCAGAAAAAAAAAAACCTGGTCCACCCGGGGCGACCGATACTTCTGAAAACAACCAACAAAAGCAAAAATACAGCGTCACCGGGTGGAATTTGACGTCCTCACTCGTAAATATCTCTCGTATATGTCAGCTCATTACAACTCTTTACAGAGTCTTTACTACGTCACATCATTCTCAGATTCTGGACCTTACACCTCGGAAAGGTCAGTGCCAAACCTGCCATTAAAATCCCCCAGTACCATTTTTGGAAGCAATTTGCAGGTGGTCAAGATCGTAAGATAAGAAATGGACATGGGGTAATATTTTGCGCTATTCAATTCTAACTAGCATCATATTTAGCAAAATATTTTAAGGAAATTTCTGTCACACAAGAGAGCATTGTTGAACTTTGGACAATGTCCAGTTCTATTCATGTCAAACTTTTTCTGGTAAATTATCTGGATTAAAGCATTTCAAGATGAAGCTATCTGAAAGTGACATTAAATACTACCAATCATGAAATATACGTGAAGAAACCAACACCCTGAATATCCTCTGTGAAATCATCAGAAAGTTGTCAATCACTATTCATACTGGAACGTTGCCATTTTCAAGTGAACCTATATATAAAGCTGCTAAAAGATGAATAAAAAATTGATAATTTTCAAACATAGAGTGGATAACATCTCAATAAGAACATTTCATAAATTGCACTTTCCAGGTTAACATTAGATCAGTGTATAGCAGATATATGGGGTGATTTCAATACCAAAGCTAAGTGGGTACTGGTGGACATTCTGCCAAGCATGAAGATATAGTGAGGTTCAGTGAAAAGTCTCATCGCTGTTGGGTTCAAAGACACTCATAAAGCAAAAAAATGTACATGGCAACACACTCTAGCCGCTTTGATCCATCAACTGGATACACCTGCTAAATATCTACTGACTTCTAAATTTAGCCATGTTTGGTGGTCTAACTGAAAGGGAACTTGATCAACAAACAGAATCTGCAAACGGCGATATTTCATGAGTTGCACACCATTTACTTTGAAAACAATATGTCAAAATCATTGAGTCGTTTTAGAAAAACAGCAATAACATATTGTTGTTGTAAGAAAGCCAAAACTAAAAGCACAGACCCCGCAAAGATGGTGACTGCTTTGCTTTGATCACATTGATAAATATATTCATCCCTGAACTTTTTAATTCCTTATAGATCCTTTTAATCTAACTTATACAGGTGTGCCCTTAGGCTGAACCTGTTAGTGGAGAAAAGGGAAATGTACTTTGGATGAATCGAGCAGAGATTGTGGTTTTACACAGTGGTGACAATAGTAGTTCTACACATTCAGCTACGATGCATTAATGTGAGGTGCATGTACATTATTATCACTCTTGTGCACATAAAAATAAATTATCAATTTATGCCTGCGGGTGATTTCAATCATCAATTTACCCATTGTGCCTGCCATTAACCTGCCACCTAGTGGCGATGAATGGTGGACAAATTCCACACCTGGTGGCACAGCATTGTCATGGAAATCCCCACCTACCAGTAATGAAAAACATCATATCTGAATATATCCTTGAAAAATCTAATAATTTTTGGATAGAAATTTTGCACCTTATTTTTCAATGAAAATTTCTTTAACATTATCTTTATCTTAAAGTCTTTTCTTATACCCACCTTCACATTTTTATATAAACTATTTTTATTATCAATACCATAACAATATAGCTCTTTCATGACTTTAACAAAGCATTTGATCAAGTTTGATCTGAATTAAGTATGCCTGACATGATTTCACCTTGAGTCTCAGACTGATTTCAAAGATCGGAATAAAAGGCGTGATAAAGTATGAGAAATCTGACAGTGACGACGGAAACTTTATGGAATGTTTCCATGGTGATTAGGTGGTGGATCCCTTGGATGTAAAAGTGTTTGCTTGTCGGGCAGACAGGTCATTGCGACCTGGGTTGAATTCAACACCAGGGTGCGTGCTTCACGCTGAGCGAGTCACAATACGCAAGGAAGGTTAAGGATGGTACTGGGTTCAGGGGTCACACGTGGGGCCCACGAGCCGAATACTCGCTCAACCACCACCAAAACCATCATTATCATAAAAAAAAAGAAGTGAAAAAAAATCTTAGGCTGCGACCTGCGGTAACCCGCAGCAGGGGGTGCGGCTATGAAATAAACATGCCAAAAACTACATCTGAGGCGCCCCCCATGTCTATTTCACCCCATCAGTAACCACAAAACTTCACTTGTTCTCGCCGCGCCCCTCCCACTCTGCGATTACTGTAAATCACACCAGTCTAGACGCGGGGCACGTGCAGTAATTTGCATATTGGAATATGCAATTATCCCTGAGTGCCGTGTATTATGATCACACGTCATCAGATATTGCTCCCGAACACATTTCAAAGATATGGCTGGATGCCTATAAAATGAAGTCCCTATATCCCCTTTTTTTCCCCTATGCATGTAATTTACTCAAAGCAGGGTGCCTGTCTGGGTTTCACGAAAAAAAAAAATTGAGGGCCGCAGGCCATATATTGGATAACTACTTGTACCCCACTTATTCCCAACCCTCTTATCTTCATGTAATATATTAAAATATAACACACAATATCGGCATGCCTTTGCAGGTTCGAAGTTGCCATTATCACGAACCATCTGCTGAATTTAAAACGTGACAATGGCGGCCTTTGTAATCTCCGAGTACGGACAAATGCTGTAACTAAGCCCAGACGAATTTTTCAAGTTGAAAAACATGTCAAGTCATTTATAATAGTAGATGTGCAGACTGGTGGAAGACAGGGGAAAATCACAGGAGGTGTTTATGGAGGCTCGGCACACACAACAAGTGTGCTCGGCCTATTAATCATGGCCGCCGAAGTTCAGAATAAAACCCGGTCCAAATTGCCCTTCATGTTTGCTGAGGAGAAATGAGAGCAAATCCTACGTTTTGTCGGGGCTGATCTCTAAACATACTTGGGATCGCCCTTTTCCTTTTTAGGACAGGAAATTTGCTTGACATATCTGATCCATAAACTATGCGGTGAGGCACAAGTATGAGACTTGGCAAACACCAAAGCCCATTCACTGCATTTATGTATTACATACCAAAACGTCAGTTCAAGCATGGCAATCTTTTGAAAAGAAGCTTTAAGGATTGGATCAATAAACTATAGGTGGCAGCACTTAAATGGTGGTAAATTAATTGAAAGTGCTTTGCAACTTTTTTGTTACATCAATATGACTTTTGAGGGAAGGTTACAAAAATTAGTATTATAACTAAGTTGTGAATTTTGGTTTTGACAAAAGGAGGGGATACTTGTATAATAAGATCACGTTTACTTGACAATAAAAAAATATTTCTTCTTTTAAAAAAATAAAAAAAGATTAAATATTTGTCATATCTCTGTTCCATCAATTAGCAAATGGGTGGGGGGATCAAAGTGTATATTTTTTTCATCCTACCATAAAACCTCTAATAAATATTAACAAAGATTTATTCTGCCTGACCTTGTGTATGGAACATGCTTTGACATTCAAAAAACTATACTCATGTTTACTCCTGAAAAACACACAGTTTTTTGTATTACAAAAGGCAAGATTGAATATTTTATGAAAAATGTGCCATCTATTCACTGCAATCTCGTGGCTGGAGGACAAAAGCAAAATATACAATAAACTTCCGAAATCTATTAATTTTCCTCATTCTCCTCCTTCATATATTCAAATATTGGAGCCTGTTGTGTCTGTATGTGTCCAGAGAAATGTATCTGTATTTAAAGTATGTGTCCTGGGAAATGTGTCTGTATGTTACCAAAGCCTTGGAAATGTGTCTGTATGTGTCTCAGAAAATGTGTCTGTATGTATGTGTCCTGGGATATGTGTGTGTATGTGCCTCAGAAAATGTGTCTGTATGTGACCAGAGAAATGTGTCTGTATGTGCCTCAGAAAATGTGTCTGTATGTGTCTGGAGAAATGTGTCTGTAAATGTCGGTATGTGTCCTTGGGGTTGTGCCCACATGAGTCTTGGACTGACCATGAAACATATTCTACAAAACATTCTTCAAATTCAACTCACAAACTGATGATGAATACCTTCATAGTTAGCCATATGACTATTTCCTTGAATGCGGGAAATGATAGGCTGCACTGTCATAGATCTATCAAAATCTCATGTGCTGTATAACCCAAATGAAACAAGGAAGAACTACTCCATATTATAATAAATGTCCAGATCAGGAAGCCATATTAAACCAGATGATATTTAATCAAGTTGATCATGCAGATAATTACTTATGACTGTTCATAGTCAAACAGTCACATCAAATATGATCTTAATTTTATATGATACACCTAATTAACATTATTGGACTTTGCAAGGAGTATATGCAACTGTTAACTGAGCGTCAGCCCCCTCCCTCAATGAAGTATGGACCTTTATCTGTATGCATCGTCATAGCATAAAAAAGGGTCATAAGAGATGGTGACAATCAAATGCTACTGCGAAGGGAACCAAAATTCTGATCTAAAATAATGACGTTTAAGTATATGTTCCTTCAATTTGAAAAAAAGAATATCCTGGCTTTTCTATGGCCTTTCCTGAACTCCATGTTGCAACCTCAGGCCTTGACGTAAAGAGAAAAATATTGGTTGTCCGGTTGGGCCACCAGAGCATGAGAAGTGGTGGCCCAAAGTTTCTAAGGATAATAAGATGCATGATAAATCTGGAATAAAATCAAGATAGTTTGGGCCACTAAAAGACCGAAAATATGGTTGCCCAACTGGGCCACTACAACAGACCATTCACTGGCCCAAAGAGTGGATCTGGTGGCCCCGGGCCACAGGGCTAGTGCGTATGTCAAGGCCTGAACCTTCTTACTTAATTCTTTAAATTTTTCATTTAAATCTTAAACTTAGCTATCTCCAAGCATAGATGCTAATAAAGTGAAAGGAGCGTGCATAATTTTTAGATGGTTCTTAAATCAAAACAGATTTTAGCTGTCCTTGGATGTAGAAATGGTAGAAGAAATATTCAAGAGTCTTAAAAGGTCCAGCAGAAAGGTCTGTACATATGTGAAATAATAATATTATTCCCCCCTTAATCATCCTTCTTAGGAACTTTCATATAACCGCAATATTTACTTGTCATGTGCTGGTTTTTTATATCTCATCTCCTTTTCAAGTGGACTTTAATTTTCAATGAAGAGAACATCAAATATGTGATGAACATGTAAATATTCACTTCTTTTCTTGGCATGTATGAAATTTTCCAAACAGCCTTTGGCATCATAAACCTATTTACCAAGAAGAGTAAATATAACAATAATATATGTCCCCCTTACAATGAATGTGTTGGCATGTGCAACCTCATTGGCAACTTCTCCCTAATGGAGGAAAGTTCCATTGTAAATACACCCAGCCACATCCCCATCACGTGAATATCTTTGGACGTATATTTGATCACTCTGTCAAACACACATTAAAGAGAGAGGAAATTTCTAAATCTTAAAATGTCAAAATTTGGTCATGTATACAACATGAATCTAATGAATTATCCAAAAATTGACATAATTTCTAAGTTAATTTTTGTTCCTAGAAATGTAAGGAAAATTTTAAAATCACTGGAAGATAGATAATCTTTAGATTTATTGATCCATTTTGTGACATCAGCTTCAGTGACTCATTTTGCATAATTTACTACATTATAGCGAGTGAAATGATTTTTTTTCAAATATCATTTTCAGCAGCCCTTTGTGGAACAATTGAAAATCTTTAAAAAACTTTTTTTGCTGTGATAACTTTATAGATTTTGTTGGAAAACAATAATATTGCGAAATGAATTTAAAATATAAACTGTGAAATGTACAAAGAGATAATATGCCCTCAATAAAAAGAAATCTGTGCTTCAAACTCTGAATATATTCAGCTTATTTTGGCAATTCCACCTTGAACTGTGATCGACATTGTCAAAGCACTTTGACAGTCTAATAACTATCATTTTCCTGTCACTGGACTCCAGCAATACGTAGCCTCAGATCATTGTGTGGAAATTTCAGGGAATGGCTTTAGAAATGCACATGCTAATAAGTTTATGGCTAAACTATTCAATTTTTCACAAATTTAAGTTCTTTTCTTGCATCGGAGGTCACCTGAACGACACGCCTCCAGGCATTTCACATTTCGGGCAAGTCAACCTTCGGGGTATTTTTTCAATTTATAGAAAAAGATCACTTTTATCTTGGGAAAAAAACATGAAATATTACCAAAACCTATGAGGGGGATCTTTTCTCAAACTATTATGTATTTTAATAATAACAGGTATTCATCTCTAACAAAGTTATCTTTTTATCTTAATAGTTGGAGATGAGTTTTACGATGTTGAGATGCCAAGATTGAAGACAACATGGTGTTACACCTTGTCTCGCAAACAATGCATGTACCCTGATGAACTTGTGCTCTATCTGAAAATTGCCTGACCAGGGGTACCAGAATGCATTCCTGTAGATTCATACTGCAGACGGTCATGAAACTTGGTTGCCAATTTCTTTGTCTTCCTCGAATAATTAGTGTCACAGTCTAGTGAGCAGGAAACAGAAGCAATGAACGACAGCGGCCAGAAACAGAACTCAGGTCTCTTCTAGGAACGTGTGTCGTCATGCAGCCTTCACCTGCTGAATACCGTTACTTGGTATTAATATTTAATATGGCTGCTGCACGCGCATTGGCAGGTTGATTTCACCTGCGCCAGGAAATCTAAAACCATGCCAACAGGTGGCGTTGTGACAACAGGTGACTGATGACTGATGTGGTTACAGGACACACCCCAATGAAGGACCTAATTGTCCTCGTGCCCTGAAATGGACGACCCGAGGCATGGAAATCAACATGCAGGCTATTGTTTGATTGCCAGAAAAGTAACTAGATCCCTATTAAGTTGCCAGGTTCGTTAACAAAGAAACAGGTATCCTACCTTCTGGGGTGAAACTGACATCCATTGTCACATTTCTGCCATCCTCCATGCCTGGAAAAGATAAATCACTCAGTTCAAATGAAACAATTCAACCATGAAAAATATTTTGAAAACCTGTAAATTTGAATTTCGAGGAACCAATCTATCTGGATTTTTTTTATTTATATTACTAATGAGATGGACTGTTCTCCATACTTTAAACATAGATCATGTTTTAACCAATCAAAATGATGACTCTTTGAAAAAGAAAATTTGAATTTTGTAGAACAGGTGGATTCGAGACAAACATTGTCATAAACAATAAAGATTTTACCATTGTTGAGAAATATGAATTTTTCTAAATATTTCATAATTACTGTTTATTGCTGGCACCTGTTTTTGAAACTTCACGGCTGAATTATTTAACAAAATTGGAAAATATATCATACGGGTTTAAAACCAAATGTTTCACAAAATTCAAATATAGGTTCTTTCTAAAATACATCACATAAAATGATTATAACAAAAATGAATGCTAATATTTACCTCCTTATCCAGGCCATTTTAAATATAGCTTCTATCCTGATGAATCAGGTGAAAAATTGTTTTAAAAATTTGATGAGATGTTCTGAAAATGTAATGAAAGGGATATTTCTAATTGATTAATTTTATTGGCCTTAATGTTCTCCATAAATGTGCACCACTTCACAGCTAATAAGTGTCGAGATAATTCTTTATTTGTTCAAAACCACAATAATTTTTTTCTTCATATAAGTGTCTCTTAATACACAGGTCGTGGTGGAGGGGAGAGCTAGCATCTTGTCATAAAAAACTTACAAAAATACAACATACTAGTTTTCAATTGCTACCAATTTTCATTGTAAAATATAATATTTCCCAACCAAAGTGTCTTCCTAACTCTTGTTAGCAATACAATTATTTATTTATTTTGTTCAATTTCTAACAGAAAATTTTGTGATGTACCACATTGAAATCCCCCCATATAATTATATGGTGAGAACTTTGGGAGATGTTCTAATATAATTTGATATATTAAAACATAAATGTGAAGGTGATTAAACATCTTTTTTCATAAAAAAAACTTGAACAGTGTTTCAAAGCAAAGAGCTTTTTAAATAGTTTGTATTTAGATGAGCAGAGATAAGTTTGGTATTTCTGCACCTGTTCAAAGATCTTAGTAGTCACAAAAATCAACACAGTTTACTGCTTTATTTCAGTGCAATGGATCAAAGGACGGGGAAAAGGGATAAATAAACTACAAGAAACAGACAAGTGAAATATAAGCAAACAATGGCGCACCTGTTTGGATCAGAGATGATGAATATATGCTTAAACTTCTCCTGACCTGAAGGAATTCAGTAAACCCTGGATATGGGGCTGTGAAAACGTGCAGATGCGAACTTCAAAAGGGCAAATATTGGACATAATTTTGGACTTAAGATTGTCGGGTGAAGGGCGTTTTTCAATGGTGCATTTTGCGGTGTGTGCTCTCTGGGAGGGGACCAGTCAAGATGACAGACGGCGCGTGCCTGTAATTTTTGGCAGGTTGGGTAAGCAAGCGGCCCCGAAGATAGGGGACGCAAATAGCGCTGATGGAAGTGCCCAGATGGAAGATGGGATTGCCCTCGGTGATCAATGGGGGTCGACCATGTGTCGGAATGTCTCGTCGGCATACAATCTCCGTCTGGCCTCTGCAAATCTACCGTGTTCTCTGTCGCCCCGTCATCCTCGGCATTGAGGTGCAAATTAAAATCCACCTGATGCTAGAGTTAGTGTCACGGTGACTGAGCATGAATGGTCACAGTGGGTGCATACTGGCAGCGCGGGGCATGCCGGCACGTGGCCCGCACGAGGCCCATTGTGTGCGCTCGCGACACATGTCCCTCCAGATTTGTTGATCGACAAAGGCGCCATTGTGTCCGTGAAGCACCATGCACCTGTGTCAATCCTGGAATACCTATACACTTCAACTCTGCCTGACAATATCCCCTCTGACTCAGCTCCGTGGCTGATCCAGGATCCATACAAGCTTGTCAAGAACCAATAGCCCCCCTCCCCCCTTCAAGTTGAAACAGAAGACTACTTTATTTAATATATGATTGTACAGTTGCAGAATATAAATTTATCCAGGACCAGCTTTTTCAGTTTTTGATCAATCATCATCCATTCTCCAATATATTCAACCAAAAACCAAGAACCATGAGAACTCAGAACTCTGAAACAATTTATTTGACTTTTTCAGAAAGGATCTGGGAGACTACCATTGAGACCAAAAAGTTGCTGGCATGGGAGCTATTCAGAACTCTTGATCATTTTAACTTAACAATTAACAGGATATATAATTAATTTAACCGAGATCAGGCAAAAACATGGGCTATATGATCACAAGTTCCAAATAATTACAAGTTGGTTTAGAAATAATGATAATTTATGCCAGCCTGCAAAGCAAATATATGTGATGATTATTGAAAATGAATTAAACATCTGATGAAAACAGAAAAAATAGTTAAGTAACACAAGGTTTCATTTCCACACATATACCGATTAGGCAATATAATGATCTACTCTATTTTCATGTATTTCATAACGATGGTGTGTATCAAAAAATGTTTGAATTTGTATCAAAGTTCAATATTATTCAGGTAATTTATTATTTGAGTATTTATGCAGGAATCTTAGTATATGTAAATATGATGACTACAGAAAAAAGATGGCCGGATTTGTAAATTATTCTGCACTGATACAGAATATATTCACAGTTTTATGCTAAAGATTCTGGATAAGCTGGTCTCAAGATTAAAGAAGGGATGTTATAAACTCCAATATTAGCCCTATATTTAGAGACAGCATACCGAGACACACCTTTCTATTTACACCGTGAATGTGTATGAATTCAGAGTCCCCTAATTAACTACTCTTACTCGAAAAAAACTATAACAATTGGATGTAGAGAGGAGGGCATTTGAACATTATTTTCTGAAAATTTAGATATTCTATAAAAAAGCCCCATCTAATTGTTTTTTTTTCTTCACATTTACACAATTGAATGCTCATACCTTATTCATAAGTGGCAATCTCAATGCACAAAAAAACCTTATTTCTTGTCAAAGTGGAATAAAATATAATAATAGATGTATTTTTTTTATCTTTCTGGATATCTCTAGTTCACCTGGACATGCTAAAACCGCTGAGAGCAAGAAGCTATGAGATGTGCCAGACTGCCGCCTGCAGACTGCAGCCACAGGTAGAGGGCGCTTCTCCGTGGGTGACACCGATACTCTCCGATGTTGACACACCGGACCCTGGATGAGCCCTCTCCGGCTATGATCTCATCCGTCACTTTGCTCTGGTTCGGTTTTGTTTCCAGTGAATGCCGTTTTTGTGTGCTCACGCCATGTTGTAAACCCAGCCTGCCATACACCTGCTCTGCTGAGGACTACTTTGTATGCCACATCAAAGATCGCGACTCGCTCGCCGAGAATATTATACCCACTGATACCTCTGGTATGAATGACTTCCTGATATCAATCTTTACCTCCAATCAAGGTCATCAGACACAAAAAAAAAGAAAAAAAAAAAAGAAAAAAAAATCGGCCATAAAACGAAGACTATTGGAATTTGTGCGGTTTTCATTCTGAGTTTTTGATGATGGACTTGCTTTACTTGTTTGATATCAGCATATCGCAGTCTGGCACCTACCATAAACCACCCACATTTACTGTTAAATTGCAGACCAAATAAGCAGTTAAATGCACTACATTCAATCCAGATCTACATTTTATTAACCTTTAAACCACAAGCTTCCAAGCTTACTCTTTTATCATTGATCTCCCATTTAAACCTCAAACAAATAGACCACTAAATATACTTCAATACCAGACCAGACATGAAATATTAAACTACTCATATGAGCAGCATGGTTTCTTACCAGACATAACCCTGGATATTAAACTGCGGGTCAGTAACCTTCTACATATACTTTCATACCAGACCTGCATATCAAACTGATCAGTCGGCTTCTACATATACTTTCAATCCAGACCTGCATAACAAACTCTAGATCCGTAGCCTTCAACATATACTTTCATACCAGACCTGCATATAACCTACAGACCAGTAAACCACCATATACTCATTCAGAAATTTATATCAAATTGCAGACCGTAAGAACTCTTAATAAACTCTCAGACCAGACAAAATGTATATAACACAGATGACCATCACAAACATTGTAACAAACTGCGTTAATAATATGTCTTCATATCATAAAATATTTTAGCATAAAGCCCAGAGTTTTTGATTATTCAACTGTGTGATTGCTTTTCCTTCACAATGCATTCCATTAGAAAAGTGCAACTTGTGAATCATTAATGCCAGTTATATCAATTACTGACAACTATCAAATCACTGTCAACCCACATATTACTGCCGACCAACAAATTACTGCCGACCAACAAATTACTGCAGACCAACAAATTACTGTCGAACAACAGATTACTGCCAACCAACAAATTACTGCCGACCAACAAATTACTGCAGACTGACAAACCACTGCATCAGTTATCATTTCATACCATTTTATTTTCTGTGAAAAAACATTCTTACACCCAACAATAGAAACTGGAGGAGGAAAATGGTTAAGATTTACTATCTATTAAAATGTCGGTCCATGTTTGTATTGTACAATAGCAGAAGAATGGGAGAGCGCGGTGATACAGTGCATTGCTTCCACATCATTGTCTGTGGAATATTAAGTCCATTGATTAGACCCTGGGACATTATATTGCAACAAAGAAAATTATATGACAAATGACCAAGCCAAGGGGAAATAATAAACTTTTCTCTAATTTCTGATTAAATTACTGAGACAATATTGAAGAGATTTAATACGATGAAGATTAACTCTAATTACTTTTGTGTGAAAGCAGATAAGAAACTAAGGTAATAAGTTGCTAACATTCTAATATAAATAACATTTGCTAACATTCTAATACAATTATTCCTAAACACATTAAGACCCCTTTATGATACCAATCCTGAAAGGCACAGATGTATTGGTCGAGAATTCAGGCAGGTGCACATGGTAATGAAATGTACAGTAATTTTGCAAAATGATCCAATATTTAATGGAGAATACCTACATATATTTCCTGACACCCATAAGTGTCAACTTTCAGACACACCCCCCCATCAAAAGAAATGGGTGCTGTTCATATGTTGATTCTGACCCTTCTCTTGGGCTCCTCTAGAGACAGGTGCGTTACTATAACAGGTCTTTTTGAGACAGATGTGAAATCTGACAATAAACTCGTGGCAACTATTATACTTGTTATCTTTGACACATCTCCTGTACAAGTTTAAACCCTCCGATGTCACAGGATTTCTGTGCCAGGAAAGGGTCATAAAATAAAGATTTCTATTTTTAAAACATCAATACCAAAAAGAGAAATTTTAATAATCAATTATTGAAAACATAATTTGTTGTCGTCAATTCATATATAGGAGTCTGAAATAGGATGTTGAAATATGTAACAATGAAAAAACATCACTTCAGCAATGAACACTATGTGGAAAGAAAAACTTGCACAGTGGGAAGTATATTTATGAATTATCTATATTGCAAACCATGCAACAACAGCACTGAACTGCAAATTGCTCGGGCAGAAAGTTTTATGTTTTTTCATAAGCTACTGAAATGTTAATTGCCAAAATTTTACTTCATTACGCAGAGGGTTAAACTGAAACAGGTGCCCCCACTGCAGCGGCTGAACACTCCAGAGATTCCGCTCAATTCCGGAGTATTTACCATTATAATCAAACAGAAAATTGCTGCGTGGACCCCTGCAAGAGCTTTTAGCAAAACTTATAATCATTCTGCTGGTAGTTGCCTATGTAGGGACAATTATGCTTTTCTGACATTGTGGTTAAAAGAACATTTCTAAAAAAATGCAGTTGTGCATGTTAAATGGGCCCTTTTCAGGAAATAAAATGCAAAATAAACAAGTGGAAAAATAGATTGTTATCTCCAGTTCTGCATCAATATACACAACGAAATATGGAATAAGTTCTATTAAGATGCATTTCATAGTTTAATCATCTCATAGTTTAAGCATCTCAATGTTTAATCATAGTTTTATATTTTAAACATGTCTTGGATTTAACCTTGAGATTGTCATATTTTTTGTTTCCTTCTCTGAAATTCATAACACTGATAGTATATAAAGTTGGTAGACACAAAAATATGAATATGCTAACAAGTATGAGTAAAAATTAAAAAAAGAAGAAAAAAAAATGATCATCAATATTTCCAATAATTTATATCTAAACCTATTTTTGTAAAGCTGGGATCGTTTCTAAATTATTAAACAGTTTCATAATACACAAGTATTTCCAGAACTTTCCCATGATTTCCATTTCATAAATGACAGGCTAAGATTTCAATTAAAACCATTGTGATTGGAAGTGGTTGAGACTGCAAGTGTTCCTCCTCTGATCCTGAAGTGGTGCTCTCAACATGTTTATGAACAGCAACCAGAAACAAGTGAGATAAGTAGAAATCACTTCAACAACAGAATCATCAACAAAACACTGAGAAAATGCAACGAAACCTGTGATGCAGCAGAGCATTTGCAAGCAAGAATATTTGCAAGCTTAATCTGAAGTCTGAAAGGTCAAGGTTAGAACTTTGCAATAACTGCATGTAGTCAGCCTCGATGATTAAAACCATATCCAAATACTATCAATGGAATATTAGGGAACCAGTTTAATATTTTAATCACTCTTAAACAATCACTCTTAAACAAGTTATTGTCAAAACCTTAAAATAAATCAGATAAATTATGCTAAAAAAATTATGCTAAAACAACGCTCCAGTGGGGGCACCTAATTCAGTTTTACACTCTGAAATTATGCTTTTTCATTTTCACATATCAGTTAAATTTTGCTAAAAAAAGTTAATTAAATTAATTATGCCAAAAGTGCTAATGCTAATCTATAACTGTTTGTTTCATAGTAAGTTCCCTCATTTCAATAAAAATACATGTTTTGATCAGACTAATTAAGTGCAAAGTGGAAAATTTCCTTGCGTGCCTTATCTTGGAGGTTACTTCGAGTTATTTACATCTTCTTAGATATGTGTAGAGCATGTGACTAAGTGGTATGTCTCGTTTCTGGTTATTTACTTCCTGTTACTCAAACAACTCCAGACTTTTGAACACAAAACAAAGAAAAGTTGCTTTGAAAAGAATGGGGATAATATATATTTAATTCTTTAAAATGATAAGGTTCATGATTGGAACATTGTAATTTTTTCTCTGCATTATTTACAATGTTATTTGATGCAAAGGTCACCAAATATTCAATGCAACCAAACCTATCAATAAAACTGTCTATGTGATAAATACCATGATAAATTGGATATTTACCAATTAATCAATCGATCGACTCTTGAATTTGATGTGCCTATCTTTCTCGATCAGGGATTAAGTACGGATCAACAAATTAACATGTTCAAATCTGTGAAGGATCAACACCTTATCAATGGAACATGCTCAAATCATCTTCTTGATTGATACTTATCAAATCTTCACTCCTGATTGAGACCTGATATTCATCATCATATAACTTTCAAAAAATGTCCATCCAAAACCATAAAATGTCTGAAAATCTTTTTTTTAAATAAAACATCAGTACAGAGCAAAATGAATCAAAGAATGTGTTTGTGATTGCAAAAGGATTCTGTGCTATATGTTTTGCTTTATAATGATAAATATCTGATATCCCACATCAAACATACATATAGAAAGTAATCTGAAACCTTCCTGTTTGCACAGAAGCAATCCATTACCAATGTAATCAATTTCAAATATATGTCTATTTCTAAATGAAATCTGCATTCACAGGACAGCTTTGGAAAATGGAAAACTTTTGATGAATTTGGCTTTGAACATGATCCATACCCACCTGTAGCTTATTCAATCATCATTTTTCATTGAGATAAATATGTCTATCCCCAAGGATTTAAATGGAAGTTTAAGTCCACAGGTCTCTGCCTTTCCACCTCTTTTATTCCCGGGGATGACCCTTACAGCTTGAATGATAAAACTTTGATTTATTCCTTACCATTAAAAAAAAATCAATTTACTGCCACAAAAATGATGTAGACGCATATTATGTAAATTAAGGAGTTTTTAATGTGAGCGTACGATAAATATGATATATATTTATAAAATAATGATTAATTAATAAATTAAATGGGGGGGAAAATATAAAGCTCATGTGGTTTGAACCACCTGTAGAGTGGCCTCCGTCCAGTAGGAACACTGACCTCTAAGAGGGCCACATTAACCTTGTGACCTTGATCTGACCTTCACCAGAGGGATATAAATGAATCATACACGATGTTAATTTGTCTTCATATCCAAGCTCTCAGAACTGATAAATAATGGCCCTCTGGGTGTATATCCATGGTTTCTGTTTCTGTGAGATCATTGACTAAACAAGACTGGTATGTTGAAGTAGCAGCATATAGGATGAGAAAACGTTCAAGGTCAAATTTTAAACCATTGGTTTTGATCATGGCCTATGCATCCCAACACAGTTTGTCTCTCAGCTTTCCATTAAGGGTATCAGGTATCGATATGGTTATGGACCCATCTCGGGGATGTCCAGTCTCCTATGGGGCCAGAAAACTGGGGACCTCCACTGAAGAGTTCGGAGGCAATATGCTCCCCTGCAGGGCTGGGGTGAGCGGTAACAAAAGGTAGGGAGACCGAAGATGCGGTGGACGTGATGATTTAGGTACAAAGTGACACCTGGGGACAACCTAATATCCCCAAACTGACCACTGATGTCACACCTTGATCAGAAACAATGTAAAAAACGATCATACATCATCAGCCATACATCACGTATTCATTTCACTGCTCGCATCCCCCGTTGATCTGTTTACACTTTGTTAAATGATGAGGTGGCCAATTAAGCATCATCCGTGCATCATCTCATCAGCCCACAAAAAGCTCTCCCCATGTTGGAGTATTAAGGAAATCTTTATGTCCTGGGAGTCTCACACCTATCTCTGCCAGCTATCTCTTCCTCATCCCTGGAGAAATATAAAACCACTCCACACCTTCCCCACACTAAGCCTTAAATTAGTGAAATTGCCTTAAATGGCTGATATCTTGGGGGAGTTTGGGGAATATTTATCACAGCTATTGTGTTGACGCTGTTCTTCAATTTTAGAGGCTGGAATGCCATCATTATTTGACCGACACACAGAACGTCGGCAGTTTTCATGGGAACATACCTGCGTATCTGGGAGACTGACTGGTCAGTGATGGTCAAGCCCTGGTCACCTACTGGTCAGCCATTGTCCGCAGACCTTTGGTGGTCCTCGGAATTCATCTTTGAAGTGGACGCTGGTCATTTATCTGAAATAAACAAGGTTCATATTTCACGGCAAAACATGCACCTTTGAAATGCGTAATGACATGAAAGACTGCACCTATTTTTATTAATCAAATTCCCGGCTGCGATTTCCTTACAATTTCCACTGCTAATTGAGGACTCCTAGCAACAAATGATGGACGGGGAAGCCATCTCTCATATCCACGTCAATTCCTTGTCGATTTCTTAAATAAATTTCCAATTGTGAGCCATTAATACCTGGGTGGAAATTAATGGCAGTGCTCTCTGTGATATACACACAGACGAGAAATATGCAATACAACTTTGTCATCCATGTCATTTTCTCCATATATCATGTTTCACATTAATCATTATTCACATCCTCTCATATTAAGAGAGGCATAAAAACTAAGAAACCCCAGCAGTTTCTGTGTTATGTGTTAAAAAATAAAGTATTTTTCTCCACCGACTCATTTATCTTGTTTCAAAGAAATATTGTTTCCAAAGGACTGCTTGCTAGAACTTTTTCATAATTTAGATCAAAGTGTTTAGATTTAAAGAAATATAAAATCTCCTGAACAAAATATGTGTTTAAAGTTCAAGATTATTTGCAAATTAAACAAACAACAATTCCTACAAGTATGAAATAAACTGTGACAATATCTCACTCGGTGTCAAATTTTTGAAAAAACAAAACTCTGAGACAAAACTGATTAAAGACATTCTCATGGCTTTTATATATCTTATTAACACTTATATTCTGTACCAATAACAGTTATATTCTATACCAATAACAATTATATTCTATACCAATTTTCTACCTTTTTATCCATTCCGGATAATATCTTTATTTGAGCTCCATCTGTCTGAGCATCAGACATTACTTCTTTAACATATATTACACCTATGTTTTATAGCAACCTTCTAACTTTTTATCCATTGAGGATAATATCTTTATTTAAGATTCATTTGAGCTCTTTTATAAGTTGTCTGCTTTCAACTTGCAGTGACTTGTGCAGATATTTCCACATGTCACTTTGTCAGCGTCGTTTATGTATTGATCATCTCATTGTGGGGGGAACCAGTCTAAAGCTGCATCACCTCGGACTTCCATACCCCGAGGCCTGAGTTACAAAAGCATCCCATTACTTTTAAAAGTCAGGAAATGTATAGAGATCGCATGGTATATCATTAAGCCGAGGCTGGGATCCTAATCCTGTCATTATCTGGACGGAGCTGGGGAGGGTCGGAGTGGCAGGTAGAGTGAGGAAGTAGAATGGGGCGCTGACAGAGAGATGACACTACCGGCGCCCTCACTATCTCTCCACTACAACAACCTAGGCTTGCATCACCTTAATGATATATCACCAGCCCCCCCCCCCCCATCTGATGAACGCATCACACGACTGGTGTGGCTAAAATATTTATCACTTCTCAGATATATTTGCAAGAAAGGAGATGAAGAAAAGAATGAGTTTCAATTTTTAAAAGGAAGATTTATTTTTTTTACTTTGCACAAACTAGTTTTGTTGTTGTTTGAGAGTGTTTTTTTTTTTTTTGGTCACCCTCAAGTGTCACTCACCCTTTGCGTTTTCACAGATGACCCTTTGTTGGACAGTCTGTGCATAACACACCCCCACCGACAGGCTAAAGCCCTTCTATGAAGTATATCATGCATGCACTCCGCAAAACATTTTTTTCTGCACAGAGGTCAAATTACCAATACCATAAAGGGAACTAATGCAAGGGGAACTGAGGGTATGACCCGGGGTGTGACCTCCCTGATCCCCTCCCCATGTCACCCCTAACCTCATCCCTACTGATCTCATTTTTTACCACCCACCTGGTCAAGATTTTGCTCAGGTGGACTTTCAACATTACCAGTCAGTGTCACATTGGCACAAAATGTCACATATCAAGACCCAGACTGCATTGTTCGTGTCGGTAACCCAGGCCAGCTTTCTCAGTGGGCAAGATGGGTTTATTTCACCGGGGAAGCACCAAAAGTCACCTGCCACTCAAAATTCCAACGCCATTATAGAGCTCTCCACCACTGGAGGTGTGAAAGACAATCACCTCTATTGGCATTGCTCTTTTGTTGGAATGTCACCGCTGATTGTAGCAGGTGGGCGCTTTTGTCTACAATTCTGATCTAACTTGCAGTTTCTTCCATCTATCATCAACAAGGCAAGAAACAATACAAGACTGTTTACAATCACATGACCTATCACCGTGGCAACCAAAGCATTCAATCTTCCCAGCATGCAACAGAAGTAATTATACAGATAGCGGCAAGTCTTTAGCATAACTAAGCCCGGGGCATGTCCAAATGAACATGATGACTGCAAATCATCATGTAACTCCAATTTGAAATACTCCATCAGAGTTTCTTGGGAAATGAAAGGCACGTTGTTGTGAAAACTGACCAAGTTAAAGTATGCTGCCATGTTGAGAGCCTGAGGACAGAATAAGAGAAGTGTTGGGTTGACATGTACTGTACGCTGGACTTCACTTACTCCTCACGGCTACATTTTCATCACCACAAGAAAAACACCCTGAGTTCATAGGAGATTATCAATTAGTTTTTGCAATTAGAGGTGTCCTCAACAGGTGAATGATTTTGTACAAAGATATATTTAATGTTAATCATATTTTTGGCATGGCCTTTGGTCTGTTTTCAGACTAGCATGATCAAATCGCTTTGTTTTATTTGTCTTGCCTGTTTTTAAAAAAATCTCCCCGATGATGAATTCCTCGCAAAGTATGCATTCTTTGCATCAGAAAAATGGATTTCATATTTCTCACTGCATTGTTTCTGACTGATGTGAAATATATATACACCAACAGAAATGTTTAGATTTCGCCCATAAGGAGATAATCCCATAAATTACATAATTGCCAGGGATTAGTAGCAGAGGTTTGGATTAGATTAACCCCAGGGTCAAGATAAGGGCATGGGAAGAGGGAAACGGGTGTCTCCCTGAGTATACACATCAAACACCCTGGGTTGGGGCCCAGCGCCCTCTACATATAGGGCATGACCTTGACATGACCTTACATTGACCTTCAGTCTGGGTGACAGACAGTAAGAAGTCTAAAGATCATAACATTTTAAGCTCTTTGGATCTCCAGGGGATATATTTTTTTTCTATTCAAAAGCATGATGCATTAAAAGGCTTAGTCCATCCATCAAACTCTGAAAAAATTGTACAAAAAAAGCATTCATGTTTTGTGTTAATATCCTGATCCGGATCAGTGGAGGACCATTTCTGGATGTTTATTTAGACAGGTGAGGGATCATATGACAGCTTGGAATAGTTGGGGATGTGACACTACTGTAATAAACTTCTACCATTCATCCTTTGTGAAGAAATACCTTAAAACTGGTAAAAGGAGCTAAAAATTGAGCAGGATTGCAAGACACAATTTATGGTGTTAATGACAGATTTAAATCAGCTAAAGGATCGAAGGTCATCAAGGTCAAAGATTTGATGACCGATCAAGACATTAATGTCGCCTCTAGAAGAATGGCTACTTTCTAGAAAAAGAAATTTGGGACATTAACAGAGCAATACTGTAAATGATAGGGGATCATTTGATCATAATAAACATCAAGCAATGTTGATCAGAACTTACAAGACACCCACCACCTACACAAAACACAAAAAACTACAATATCATTTGCAGAAAATACTACTGCCATGGTTAGAACAATTCCTGATATGTTATGGCCGTTATTTTTTTTTATGAAAGATTTAGAAAAAACTCTTTTCAAAACATGCAAGGATCCAAGCAGACTGACCTAGTTTCGACTGCTCAGGGGGTCAACTAGTACAGATACTGAGCACAGGAAACATGGGGAAGAATGTGACCTCTTTGACCTCTTTGTGCTGTAATCCAAGAAATGTGATCTTCTACAAAAATGCCACCCCAAGTTGACAGTGAAATACATCTGTGAGGTCTAAATATATACGTGCCTCTTGGCACATGCCTGGACACCCAAAGGGACCAAATTTGATATCATTTAATATGATTTTTAAATGATATTTGCTAAGAAATTTCTCATATCTTCAAAATGTGTAAAAACCATTTTCTCAAGCTTTAATATTAATCATATGAATGAAATTCCAAATGATTTCAGAGGATAAAATTTCAATACTTTTGTGGTTGTCCTTTAAAAAAAAGAAGTCATATGGTTTCAACCTATATTTACTTAAGAACAAAATATATATTTGACCCGTTTAGTTTGGACAAAGTCAAAGCAGGAAGTGTCTGGCAGACGTCAGGGTTTTTGCTGAGGAGGTCTTCCTGCAGACTTTGGCTTTCTGCCATCTCCCAGGCCGGGCAGTGTCTAATGTCTGGTATCTAGGTGGGGAAAGGCAAAGGTCTTCAATTTCATTATTTATATCTTCTAAATATCTAACCATTTTCTACAAATTTCTACAAATAGTTACATATAAATTGCACAATAATTCAACAGGATTTGTTTGGTGGCAACCCCAGCACCCCCCCCCCCCCCCAAAAAAAAAAGAAAAAGAAAAAAGAGAGAAAGAAATGTCAATCCTCCTTTAAAGATACAAAGAATTTAATTCACACTAAATTATCAATTTTATCATATTTTGTTTAATATAATAATATGTTGAACTGCATAGAATATGTATATCTTTTAAAGATATCTTTTCTTGTTTAAGTTGCACAATTACATGTTAAGAATAATTATTCACTTTGCCCTAAAATAAATACCGTAATATCTGGTTTATCTCAATTATAGAGTATTAACTGGTTTTGAATCCTGTTCCTTACTTTAAAATAATTATTTCTGCTTAAGCAATTTTTTGTTTTTCCTGGAAAAAATCGCTATGACAAAAAATTGCAGCAATCAAATATATTGAGATGAATCTATAATTAAAGAAATAAAGACTTTAGGACTTTATCATAGTTGCAGTTTGTTATGTAATAATTAAAATATATATATATATATATATATATATATATATATATATATATATATATATATATATATATATATATATATATATATATATATATATATATATATATATATATATATATATATATATATATATATATATCAGATAATCCTAATGTTCACTGTTCCTGCAACCTTTCATGACTTTTGCAGTGTACTTATTTGTAATCTTGGACAAAGATGAGAAAACTGAAGAACCAACCTGCTGTGGAAGGCGGGACATACCATGTATTAAGTCACATGTCAAGTGCCGAAAGGAAATCCCTTTAACTGTGTATAACTATACCAGCAAACACAGAGGCTTATAAAGGGGTTACTCAGGAATCAAAAACCAGCTATTATTTTCACTCACATTCATGAAATCAATTATGCCCCAAAATTAGACTTTACTTTTCACACCAGTTTTGTGTGCCACACAATTTACTGATTATTATTGTTGAATTTTTGCAATAGATCTTAGATTTTATTTATGAAAAAAGATTTCTAGTGTTTTGAAAGATCAAAAAATATCAGGTGGTTTTTTTATTCTAAAATCATCATCATGCCCTAACTGGTATACATAAGAAATAGTCAATGGCATCTTACTACCATCATTATTGAATTATTTTTTTTCAAACTGGGCTGTCTCAATATTTTAGAATAAAGTATTAAAGTATAAAGTATACTGTGAGGTCCAATCTTAATATTTTCACACTTGATGTTTTAAAGGCCATCAGTGTGTATGCATATGGCAGCCTAATTTTGAAACTAAATTTAATTATAAATATCTAAAAAATGTCAGAATACATGTACATTAATTTACATAATGTATATTTTCTGCACAAGAATCTGATTTTAATTTCAGCAAATCTTCCAAGACATCATTTCTATTAGAGAGTGTGAGATATTGATTCTATCGATCGACAAATCCACAATTCTCTCTTAACTGCTATTACAAGAACGACTGACCTTTCAATATGCCATATCAAGAAGTCCCTCAAACTTACCCCCTTTGTCCGGTAAATCTGGACAAGCTACGGATGTAGGACAGGGGTCACAGGAATGTAGGGCTGTTCTTGCTGGAGGAACTGAGGACAAAGATGAGAAAGCGTGTGTGGAGACCTGTTACGCGGTGGTCCCGTGCCAAGCCAGAATACCACAGGGCACACGTCTGACACCTGTCACTAGATGTCAGCACTTGCCACCAACTGGTGCAGTCAGATTAAGTCATTCTGCTGCAGACGCCACACATATTTATCAATTAGCAAATAATTTGATATACCGATATATATATATTTTATCAAAATATTATTTTTAAAAATCAACCTCACATATACATTATCAATTATCAAAAATAAGAAAAGTTTCTAATTTCTTGTCTAATTTTATTATTATAATCCTCTTTGCATGTTTCTCTGTCATCACATTCAGTTTTCATGCCGAATATATCTGAATATTTTTTATCTTGTGAAATATGAGAACCTTTGGGCTATTCTGATTATTGGAATCATAGTCACTGTTCTGTTATTTTGCTCTGGACAAAAAGTGGACAGTGTGCATGCACTAATTACATAAAAAAACTGGAATCCTAATTTTAAAAATGTCATTAATCATGGCACAAATTCTGTGGATCCAATCAATAGTTGGTTTCCAGAAAGTCTTGTGAAGTGATTATCATTTTGGTTTGATATGTACAATGATTATTGCAAAATATGTTGCAAAACCAGTATACTTCAATTTATCATTGTTGAAATTTTGTCATTTTATTTATCAATAAAAAAAATGTTTACAAAGTCATGAAATGCATATATTAATTATTATATATTTTCTTGTGTATTGATGACCATTGTTATCAAAATTTCTCGCTGAATAAGATTTTCTCCAGATTAGGGTTTATTTTAAAGCTAAAAAAAGAATAAAGGGATTTTTATCACAGTTCAAAATTCAATGGGGAGGTACCGAAAATCAAAAACAATAATTATTTATGATGACTCTTCTTTTAATTTTTTTTCACTATGAGTCACCCTTAATTGTCAGACACTTAAATTATTTTGACAAGTTATTTTTTTAAATATCATTCAAGCCAGGAGACATTTGTCTTATTGATAAAGAAAATTCCTCTTGGATCTCCCCCTTCAAATATGGCTGGCTGGCAACAGTGTGGCATGTGCCCAATGTTTGACACTGAGACAGAAGGAAGGGAGGTTTGAACCACAGACAACAAAACTGGGTAATAAATATGTAATATCTGTATACCCATACACCATGCATTCCTCTTAAGGAAGGAGTCAGGGAGGGCACTCTCCCAGAAATGTTTTTTTAAAGGGAATTTTGTAATATCTTGCATTGGAATGTAACAGGACTGACTGGAGCTTTCTAATATTAATTATTAAAAAGATAAATGGACCATTACAGTCAAATAACAGGACCGTTTTGTCTGTTAATATAAGAAAATTGAACACTGAAATGCAGCTTCAAAATCAAAGCCAAATATTTGTACTTAAATAGTTTTCTAAATTCTAAACTGGTTTCATTCTATAGCAAAACTCGCATTTTAATCTGTTAAAGTGCAAAAAACAATTATGCTTATATTAAGTTGAGCAATCATAAAGACTTCTGAGGGCATGTTGTGTTTTCCGGATGTGTCCCCCCTGGTTTTGGTGCCATCTGGATCGTGGGACCTGGGAGCAGACAAGAGGTCATGGGAACCTCTGACTTCTGCAACACTTCCGCAGTATTAAACCCCCAGCCTTCCTGCCAACCCCACGTCTCCACCAGACCCACATCACACCACTAATTGACCAGAAATATCCAAATAATCCCTCCCTTTTTACTCATTAATAGCTCTTTCTCACCATTCAGTTGCCACGAACAATATGTCTCTGCATTTATCGGCGATTCTCTCACTGTAAATATGGTCACTTGATCTCAGATGGACTGACCTGTTTCCAGGGATGTCAATTTCTGCTCTCGTCATTTTCCTGGAGGGATCAAGCTCCCATAAGGTCAGAGGTCAAGCACTTCTGGGTGACCTAAAAGATAATCAAAAATGTCTTGTTGATGATTTCAAGATTTGAAGAATGAATTTATGAGCTTCTCGCCATACATTCCGGTGCCATGCCACACGAGATTGTGTGTCTCTTTACATTATTCCTGACTTCACGTTTTTCTTATCAAACTGTAATTTGGTGAAAAAAGAATCTAATTTAATACCATTAAAATGGAGTTTATTAGAGTCAAAGAGGTTGACATAAATCACAAAAAATAGGCAAAATTTATGAAAGAGATACACAAAGGAATATTCAATTTGATCCTTTTGTATGACATGTTAACATATCTTATTCTGTAAATAGTTTTTTTTAATCAAATATGATTAAAAATATACATCCTTTCAGTCATATTGGACCTGCATTAAATGATTATTCAAATAAATATAAATAAATTAATAAAGAATATATTTGATTAATTTGGGAGAAAAAATTTTGTATTGAACAAAATGTTATTTGTAAAAATCTGAGTTTTGTTTATTGATGTCGGGAAAAAAAAGCTGTCCTCAAATGTCTATGCAGTTACCCTTCGACAATATCAAGTCAACTTTGACGGCTTCCATAAAGACGGCTGGCTTTTCATCTTCATTAAGCACTACATTTGTAACAACTGTATACATTTGAGTCACACTTGACACAGCAGCATATTTAACCAGTGTGTGTCTCTATTGCGACAGAAGCTAAAAGAAAGGGCACTCTTATGTCCCAACTAGAATACCACAAGAGGTTCTGAGGCTGGACCTTGAATACTTCAACATATACAATAGCCTTTGATGTTTCTTATAATAGGATTAGCTTGTGGGCTAAGTAAGGTGCGAGGTATTATGAGACAGAAAGTGAAACATCTAATGGCACCTCCGTGTATATTTGAACATCAACATTTCATCCTTTCCAAAAATATCAAGTTTTTCGTCGTATCTGTCTCCTTTTTCGGGCCAAATTTATAAAGACCAGGATGTAAGATTGCATCATGGGTAACTTGAAACACGTCTCAGTTAAATAGACAGAGAAATGGGCATGATGTTTTCAGTCTATTGAAATCAATTAGTATGTTTTTCTACCTTTTTCTTGTAAATTCCCAGCAAAATTAAAGCAAATTATATATATCCTCAAATGCATGTATATAAAAAAAATGACCATGAGATTATATAAGCTTTATTATAGAATTAAAATGTTCTTTATTCTATTCACCAAATGCAGATATATTATTTTAGTAAAAAAAAAAAAAAAGAAAAAAGAAAAAAAAGGAAAAAAACCTGTTAACATCTATCTATTTAATTGCACAATTACAGTCATCTCTCTTCACATTTATTGCACATTCCGGGCTATTCACCTTGCAAGCTGATACACAAGCTACACCCAACCAGGTGGCTTTGCTTCAAAAGAAAATCAAACATTTTTCCTACAATGATACAACCTGACCCAATAGTGTTCTAATCCCTGCCACAAGCAAGTTTTGTAACATTGTAGCATTTCCGTGGCTTTTTCCCTGAGCTTACGTCTAAATTCAATCAAAGGGGCCTGCGGGTAGGTCAACAAGTTTCTGTAAGTTTATTGTGAACAGGCAAATATTGGTGCCCTCTGAAATTAAAGATGTTCTGCCTTCTCACAAAGACTCATTCCTAACTTCCTTCACTTGCCTTTTTACCGTGTAATGACACTAAAGGCCAAGTTTCAAAAGATGGTAACAGTTAAAGTCTAGACTTTGTTACTATGTTTGTTTATGAGAAAGTTACCCATAGCTAACTATAATAAAGTCTAAGATGTTATCATAGAACACAACTAAACTAATTCTTCATATCCTTCGCTCTTTTAAGACGTTATTCCCGAATTTCTTTAGCAAGGGGAAACCCTTTTTGAATACATTTTTGAAATAACAAATATATATAAAAAGTTAATATAAAAATTAAAATTTCAACATTAATTTTTTTCTTTTCACATTTGGCTGTTTATTTCAATGATAGATTATTTTCAAAATTTGATAATTAACATACAGTAGTGACCATATTTGATCAGAATGGCTGCAATTATTTGATCATGATAAATATGGCGACTAATTAAATATGGTTACCACTAATTAAATATGACTGGCCCTGATCAAGGTGGGCTTCTAATTATCAAAATATTATTTAAAATGATCATGAAATAAAAAATGGCAGCCAATTATAAAAAAGCTAATGACTGACCATGATATAAAGATGGCTGCTGATTATAAAATATGACAGCTAATGACTGACCACAGTCGATAATGGTTACTAAATCTGCAATATTTTAATTGTGACGACCACCGAAAACATCATTTTTAGTGTGCTGTGTTACTCCTATTTTGTTAACTCTTGTTCAAATAAAACGACTGAATAGAACTTAATTGAATGAAAACTGCACTACAATGATTTGTTTAACAAAGACATTAAGGTGCCATTCATTAAATGTATGTGATTGTATGCAATCGGAAAGTGTGCACCTGGATGAAATCATAATCACTTGAATATAATAGTGGCAAGATTTGTTGAGGAACATCAAAGATGTTAATGAGTAATATGACTCATGAACAAACTCAACCAAACAACAAATCAAACTCTTTGATTAGTAAAATAAATTTGAGTAAGGAAATATTAAATCATCCAAAGTGTTCTACTGTTTATTTACAGAAATTATTTACATTATTCCATCAGTTGTTAGTTCTCTCCTTGATCTGATTAACTTTGATTATAAAGGTTTTGCATGCGCCACACATAATGGTGTGTATTGAGTCAACAAAGCATTTGATGGTGTACTTTTTTCTATGCAAAAACTTTCTCATTAGTTCAATGACCAAAATGCCGGCTTGTAGCTTGTCCAAAAATCTACAATTATAATCATTTCACATGAAAGGCACCCTCTGCTAACCTTATGTTATCTCAGAACAGAACATTTTGAGAGTGGCACTGATTATTTTTATCAAAAAAACGTCCCTCCCTATATATCCTCATGATGAAGCATCCCTTTTGCTTCCGGATTCCCCCAAATCATCTATCATTCTTTAATATATATATATATATATTAATACTCATATGATATCAAACTAGAAGCCTCTAGGTTTGTTCTCCTGTAAAGCTTTAAAAAAATGTAAATGACATAAATTTTTGGGGGGGTAATTTCTGACTCATTATCATCGACTTTGCAGGTCAAACATTCAGATCTAACTGCAGCATACTTTACATAATCTTCCTTTCATGTGGCAGCCTATAAAAGGTCTAAGTGGTATCAGCGTGCTATTTTGTCCAAAATCCATCAGGAAGGATGGATAAATCTTACATAAATGTTACTCCATCCAGCACAATTCTGCATTAAGGGACACCCACAGGGCTTTCGATGGTGTGGGAATTTAACCCTATGAACTTCTAAGCGACATAACCACAATTTTCTTTGTCCCCGGAGCCAAATCCTGGCTAAATTATATCTCAGCTATGAAGATGGTCCGTCTTTGTCAGTGACGCAAGAAAAACAAGGCATTTGGTTGAAATTACCTCACTTCTGTTTTTAGTTCTGATCCTGCCGTGAGGACGGTGTGTGAATAGTTAATATGTTGCATCTTCACATATTGAGGCCTGGGCAGGTGTGTACCCAAGTATTACACTATCAAACAACCCACCACTGAATATGAAGGAGTTATGCAAAAGTTATGTCAGCTTGGGTGATGGAAGACCAATTTGGACATCAGCTCTCGTCAATTTCACGTAATCAGCATCGGCAATTTCCATTGTACATATCAGTCTGCATTTACACTATATGCACTCTGATTTAAGAATTCAGCTGATTATGATTTGGGAATTATGTACTAAGGGGGGCAATTTTCTCCCAGTGATGGAATTTGGGATCTAAATTGCCCGAGTATAACACAAGAAATGAAACATCTCGTAATAATGCTCATTGTCAGCGGTGATTTAAATGACCAATCCCCAAAGGGCATCACCCTATCTCAAATCATAAGTGATTTATCTCATTACAGAGTCATTCAAATATATTCCATTTAACGCTAAGTAATTTTGCCCTTAAATAGATGCATAAATCTAAACAACCCGTGAAGGTTATGATATGAATGTTAGAGGACTTAAAATGTTTCCTGTCAAACCAGGAGAGTCTCAAATGCTTTGCTTTGGTCATCAAAATGGCCCAAACTTTTACATACAATATTTATAAAGTATATTAAACCTTTAACTCTTGTTCAAACAATCTCTATCATTGAATTTCCCCCAGTTGTGATCCTATAGGCTTTTTAAAGTTTTGATTCAATATTTATCAAGCGATCGACAGGAGTGGATTTTCCCACCATTACTCTACACACATCCGCGATTTTTGTGGCTAAGGCCATTTGACTTCCAAATGATCTTGCACATTCCTCCATTTTTCCCAATGCAAAGTGCTCACTGCAAGTCTATAAAGAAGCATTTGACAATAACACCCTCTATGATACAGATCATTTAAGCCTAAGTTGTGCAATACCGTTGATTGTCTGTTAATTACGGTCACATTCTTAAAGCCCCCTCAAAAATGCAGAGAATTACATATGGTTTCACACTTGATGGATCATTCTTCACACAATGCAGGGAATGGACTGTTTTGCATTTGTTGATTGACTCCAAAAAGCCTTTGACTCTTTAATGATCACAGACCAGCACAAAGAGTTTGAAGCGATGATGAGCAGTTAAGCAGCGCGAGCTACACAGAGGAGCATGGCCTCACACAGGGACCGATGCTGGTCCATAAATCAAGGCCGCAAAATTGTTTTTTTTTTCATTCTATCATCACTCCTCTTTCATGAGCCGACGATAGATATATCATGTCTGCTTACGGTTCTCACAACATTGATTTATGGGTAAATCTAATGATGGACCTGTCCTCACTCCTACAAAAGATCGGAGGTTGACGGAGGGTTCTAGAGCTTTCTAGGTGTGGAGCGAGTCAAGAAGTTAATCACCACTCTCTGACCAGTGTCCACACCATCATTGTCTACTAACGGTCAGTTCCTCTACCCCCTCCTGAACTCTCCCACCTCCTGATTGGTCCCTTTCTCAACATATAATTTGATATTTGCAAGAGAAAAAGGTCATGAGAAGATTAACAACATGAACTGTTGTGGTCAAGGTGTCTAATTATATCACTCTCAGCCCTTCTTTTTTTTAAATATCAAATTTCTTTATTTTGTCCAGTAGATTTAATGACCTTATTGCAATTAAATGCATCTGTGAAACACCCGCCAATAAGCATATCATAATACACTCATTATCTTGTCAAATATTCTATGGAAATAACAAAGTCAATTTTATTTACTTTTTATTAATACATATGCATTGTCCTACATGCATATTTATTGATAACCTGAGCTTTTTTATATTCTTTGTGAAAACAATAACAGGGGTTTGGAGGCAGAGGTGGGTAGAGAATTGACGACCTCTGTTAAACAGAGTAGATGGTTTTTTATGTACACATTCACATTTCCATAAGTGTGTAGTTGGAAAATTGGACAGTGTGCAATAGAGGGCGCTCTTATAACACCATGACTTGCACATTTTGAGTTGTTGTGCACTTTTTTGGTAGAATAACTTCCATGGCCATTGAAGTTCCTAAACATGCTGCATTATATTGGGACAGAGAAGTAATATTGGCAATGATAATAAACTCTTTTTTAATATCATTAAATATTGATATGCACAAGCATGAAAGTTTGCCCCAAAAAAATGTAACTGAAACTTCCACTTATGTGTATCACACTTCCTTTTCCCTGAAACTATCAATTAACCGATATATTGAAATGTAATACATTAGCCTACATTTGGGGCAAAAAATTAATTTGATTACCACACAATTGATTTTATTTGATGCCTTTTACATTGCTGATATGGGCTGACCTCTGACCTTTGGCCCACTCCTTTCTTTGTGGAAGTGATTCCAAGTCACAAGCCCTGGTCACATGATCAGGTCACATGATTTCTGACTCTAGAATTTCAGGCTCCAAATTAAATTGAGTTTTCACCTTTGATTTGTTTCAAGAAAACGTGAAGCATTTCACATATAGAATTTTTTTTGTTACCATTTCTGAGATTCGTCTTTCATCAGTTCCAGAGGTCTTTGAAAGTAGAAATAAACTGTGTTCAAAATATCAAACTCAATCATGAAAAAATTTAAAATTAATGTTAAAATCTTCTTTGTAGCCACACATTTTAAGCCAGTACAAAATATGTTGGAATCAAATATATTTGAGAAAATATTCTGGTTTCCTATCTTCACCAATTTTGCTAGTCTGTTACATCATTCAGAAATATACTTGTGCCCAACCTTTCTATAATTTATGAGTTTCTGTAAGCTAAATATCAAACTCTCTTTGAATGGCACCAAACAATTTCAGGTCTAATCAATTAAAGCCTGGCTTACCACACTGTTACACCATATTGGGTCAGCACCGCATTTATCCCAATTTTCTTTATACCAGACACACATTGTTTCCCCTAAATTACCACTTTCTCCTGAAGGTATTAAATCGGGTAAACTCCCATCAGTGTTTTGAGATAGCATATAACATAATATGAGATTGACCACAATATGGTTAACCAATTAATTTTGACCACTGGGGTTGACAAATTTGCTACCCATCATTAACGGCACCCAATTAAGACTGTGATGTCATAACATCTGAAATATATGACACAGCTTAAGAATTTATGGATGAATAAAATTTGTTTCAATTTTCATTTTAGATTAACTTCGACACATTATTTGCCACAAAACAAAGCAAATATTTAAAGTTAACCCAGATCCATGATAAAATTAACACTTCTCTCTTAGTGGGGGAAATTAAAATATCATAATGTGAAAAACAAGTATTCTATTAGAGATGAAGTTTCAGAAAGTATTCCAAAACCTAACTTTAAATCTATATTGAGTTAACACAGACTTATTACTACATCTCAGATTAATATTACCAGTAAGTTCTTGATCCTTTCTTGTTTTATTTGTAGATATAAGATATCCATATAGTTTAAATAGTTAATGAAAATTGCATTAGTTTCAATGGCATTTCATCATTTATTTCTTACTTCTACCCCACCTTGGAGTCATATAACTAGGGGTGCACCCTTCCCAGGAGGTCTAGAAGGGGTAGGTGGGTGGGCTTGAGGTGTGAACACCCTGGGATGTCCTGTCAATCCACCTCACCCACTAAGCCCCATACCTGTCTACCCATCATTAAGGTGATACGTGGCAGGACAATGGAGTGACACTCGCACTGACAACACACTAATCACCCTCTCTCTGCCTCTCAACACGTTTCTAACTTGTCACTTTGGGTTCAATCAGCTTCTTCTCAGACTGTGACGCTGGGGTGGGACAATATTGCACAATTTCATTATATCAGGTGTCGTTCATATGGGCTTGCTAATTTTCCTCTTCCCATAATCTCCTTGGATTGAGTGTGAATGTTTTGACCAAAAGTCTCACTTTTGTCAAATTTGGCTCATCCAGCATTGAACGCTGAGGAAATTATGCATCTAAATTCTCGATTCATTTGATGGCAATGTGAAAAGATTTCATAATGTGTTTTTGCACATATCAGGAGAAGGTCTGCCATTGTTACCTCATAGCTCAAAGTGTTATTTTATGAAAAGTGCTAATTCAAATTAATTTTATTGCATTAAAAGGTTTTGATGTTTCTGGAGGAAGTGTTATATGCAATATTCACATTTAAATGAAACAAGTTGATGAAAATCCTCATAGAAATGATTTCTTTTATAATGATCTCTGGGTAAGTAAAACCAATTTCTTGCAAACATAAGAAAAGCAACATCAGACGGGCATAACCACACCATTATAGATGACACCTTGAACAGTTCCAATGTCCAACATCGCAAATGACAGTGTACCAAATTATGTTATTTGTTTAGCAATCCCAAGAACCCTACTCAGAAATCGGAAGGACACAAGCCATATGCCGTTTTTGCTTTGATCGCCATGGCGATGCATTCATCTCGGCCACAAGGTGGATATTATCCCTCGCAATCTTGATGACTTCCCCGTATACACACAGGTATTAGGCATCTGGCACTCCGAGTGATGTGTGGACTACGATCTGCCACGTACACCATATGTAATTGTCTGACCCCCCCAAACCCCCAGCCAGACCGTAACCCCCCCCCCCAAACCAGTCCCCACCACCAACCCAAAGTGAGTTCCACTGAGTGATTTTACCTATTTCCCTCTTTCTTTGCGACATCTTGATGGCAATTCAAGGTGGGGGAGATATATTTTGTGATATACATATTCACGCTTGCCGTTCCCCTCCTGGGCTTCCATCTCTCATGCAATTTCCTCTCATTAGCGCCCCCATTAGGACATTCCACACTGCAAGTCCACCGTAAAATACAATACACTGATTGGTCAACACTGCCTCCACACTCGAAAAAGATCACACCAGTTTAGATTTATAAAACATCTTTTTTTAAAAAAAACTTTTATTTCATTTATTTTTTTTTATCATTTTTTGCATGTAATTGATCTTTATGATAAAATTTCCAAAAGATGATAAAGTCCTAGTCGGTTACTTTGTACACTCAAATATGATTGGATCAGAAAACAGGAAATACCGGTAGTAATAATTGATGAGATATGACACACGAGATAGTGAAAGTTGGTGAGTGTAAATATTAGCATTGTTGTTGGATTATGTTGACATATCTTATCAACCACGGCTGTCCACTTCTTCCAACTTTTCATATCTGCTGGTATCTTTATGGATTATAATGATTCATTTGTTTAAGGCTCGTAAAAAATAAATCATACATCAAAATGATTAATCATAGAGACAAACCCAATTTTATGCTTCTCAGATTTCCAGTTGTCTCACTTCTAATTCAGAGAAGTTGCAAAAATAAAATGAAAAAAATAAGTGAAAAACACTGTCAAGATGTTATGAAAGAGTATGACAATAAATACTGTCTAATATATTTCTTTTTTGGTTGCTTGGAAAGGATTTCTAAGGCAAGCATTAAAAGGGCTGTTTTAAACACAAGATGGAGAGGAGCCAAGGTCATTATTTGAAGAGGTCAAGGTCATGGTAAGGTTATCACGGTTGGTTGCGGCACTCGCCTAGCCACAAGGTGTGACAGACTACCATATATGGTGACAACGCAAGCTTTATTTCTCTAAAAAAAAACGAAATACTCATAAAATGTAATATTCATTCTTTTCAACTAAAAAAAAGTCCTTCTTGGCGACAATGATATCAAATACGACGTCAGAAGTAACTTCATGGTTATCTTTGACAAAAAGATTTCTTTTTGAAATTATTCCTTGGACCTCACATATAGACATTAGCACTCACCAGGTGGCACAACCTACCACTTGTTCATCATGTTTATGGCATTTCTGAGTTATTAACCCAGTGAGATGGTTAGCTTGTCCTGTGGGTTATATACAGGTGATGGTTGCCGCGATTTAGCCTGTCTTGGCACGTGGGGTGTAGTCACACCACGGGGCATGCCACAAAAGGTAATTCTTGATTTAGGGCATGACCTACACCCCTTCAAATCATGCATTCCGTGAACGACGCAAGAGTCCCCGCCCCTTTCCATGATCAGCTCTGACCACTGTTTTATGACCGTTAACAAGTGAGAATCATCACCGCAGTCTTTCTTTATCGATTCATGCACACTCACAATGTCCCCATGTAGAACTTTGCACTTTTGTGATATCCACGAAGCACTTGATTCAGTATAAAATGTTTAATGATTTATCAAACAATGCGGCACCTGTTCATGTTTACCTGTCTATGACAACAGGTGAGCCTGTCTCTATTTACCAATGTCCAAACGGACAGGACATATCAATGTAGCATCACCTCATCTCTCCCCTAAAATGACCCACAGGTGAGCTAATCATGAAAATAAAAACATGCCCCTTTCACCCCTACCCAATTTCCGAGGGTCTTGACCCTCATTTTCCATATTATTGCGACTCCGAAGCTGCCCATGTCCATTGCAAGATGGCAGAAATAATGTCAATTTTCCTTTATCAGGTGCTTGAGTAGTGATTTTGTCTGTGCTGTGTACATATAGCCTCGTGCCTGTGTTGACATCCGCTAGCTCGTTCATCTCATTCAAGTATGGCATACGACCTTTTCAAAGTTCACCCTGTACTTGATCACACCCAAATTGGATAAAACTTTCGAATCTTTCTTCTTTGAACAGGAAAAAAAAACTTCCCATATCTGATCTCTACATGAAAGGTACACAAAAAGTGGCACGTTACTGTATCTTTATATCATTTGTGGTAAAATCCCTGTCCAATGGACCTGTCACCGATCTCTGAATATGACAGACCTAAACGTGTCACCCAAACCTGCCTTTTGATATAAAATCGTATTAAAAAGTGTGTAATTTCATATCAAAATGACTAACTCTGTCCATATGACCAAATGACCTTTTATTATATCAACTCACTCACAATAAAGAATAATATATCTTTGAACTGTCGTATAGTGCCACGGCTGAGTTAGTCAGCTACTTCCAGCTTTAAATCACCCGAGTCCACTGGATCTGATTACCACCTTGAAAGCACATAAATAATTCTGGTCATTTACAATTATTTGAAATTTGGTCGGATTCCAGTTCAGGGCCAAGCAGATAACAAATAGTGAAATTTTAAAAAAGACACCAACTCCAAAAGTGGGGTGCATCTCTTTCAAGGAAATAAACATGCTTGACTTTGAAGATAGAGGGGTAATGCAGTGCATTTCGCTCATTTCTGTATATTTCTAATTGAATCTGACAACCTTAAATGCTTGAAAGCTTAGAAGATCATTATCATGAATGCGAGATATTTCTAAAATCATAGGCGCTTTCAATGCCAAAATAACTAAGCCAGAAAAAGCCATTGTCCAATTAATTTGTTTGAAAAGTGTTTTGAACAGACCCTCAAAGGTTGCATGTTTTTATTCAGCTTTTCCAACCTTTTTTCAATATTTGGTCTCTGCAAAGAATTTCTGTTCAAAAGAATAAAGCAATGTTAGGCTTGCATGATGTTCAAACCACAATTTGACCACAGACTAGACAGGTGGCGGCACCGCAGTTTGGGAAGTTGAATTGTGTGGTACAATTATTCATCTTCTCATGTGGTTTTGCATAATATTTGGTGACAAACTCAAAATATAAATAACTGCATTTGCAATTTTTTCTCTTCTTGATGAACCTTTTCGTAAAATTTACGACCATCATGATTTCAGGTTATAAATTGCTAAATAACTGCAATCCAAAATCACTGGTTACACCATGAACTGGGGTAACAGCCTTACATACCTAAAACACTGGACACCAATTAGATCTTTTAAAATTGCACATTGTCGAAGAAAGGGCCTTCTAATAACACTCCGATTTCAAATGGGTTCCGGCTCTAGTGGTGCTTTATGGGTAAATTTTGACACGATATGAAGTCTACATTTTGGAAACAGTCTGTACCAAGCCCCAGCTGAACAGCTGCAGATGTAGTAGCATATCTTTTTCGGTGAAATTATAAGCAGTGTTGCCCTCATAAATTTTCCTAAATGAAAATCCCCAAATCCCTTTTGCCGAGCGTTTGGCGCTTGCTCCGCTGGGTATGAAGCTTGGCGTCAGCATGGATGAGAGATCGGAGGAAGCGTGGAGGTGAACAAGACATCACGGGGGAGGCATGCCATAGGCAAGTGTCAGAAATCTGATCTCCGCGGATAGATCCGATCCGATCGTTTGCCAGACAAATCATAGTCAGCATGCTGACACAAGGAGGAGCAATCATTTTTGTCGACAAATTCGACACGACCAAAACAGTAGTCCACGGGGTCCCGCTAGAAGCTGACATTTTGCCTGACATATTGGAAAGACAAATTGGGGAAATCAAGTGAATTATAGCAGTGCAGATGACAAGATATACAATGTGTAAGCTGGGAAACTGTCGAACCCCCAATGGTTGATCTATGCTCACTCCCTTAAATCCCTATACTCAAGTTATAGGTTTACCCTATCAAATGCTTACACTTTATCTCTCTTACCAACCCGAAGCACTCCATCAGACACCTTGAGAAAATCAACCAAAGCTTAATCTATTCTAACTTGTCAGACACTTACTGCTAAAATTGATTTTTTTATAATAAAGTATGTCACTTTGTTTAATATCTTTATCCTATAAGTTCATTTCAGTGGCTAGTTTAAGTCACATGCTGTAGCTGTACATCTTAATTATTGATGTCATTTTTTTTATTAAATTACCAACTGGCTTGACATTAGAATCAGACAGGCTGTCCAGCTTGTCAAAATTCAACCTTGTAACAGGGATCTAGATAAGAGAAACATCAATTTTCATTTCCCTGACATGGATCCTGCAGTAGTAATAATATATAACATTTACTTTCCATTTTGGTTCCAGTAATGAACAATTATTGCAATCAGTCACAATGTATTTCAGTCCTACTTACTTCCATGAAGGTTATCTGATTAAACTTTCTTGGCTAAAAGAAATCAATCATTGTATTCCTAAACCTTGTCAGGTCTTAACCAGTTTTATGATGAATGTACAGGTCTGTGGTTTGTGCAGAGAAAATCTAAACACTTTTTATCAAAATAATAATTTTTCTATGGTGTGTATAACATACATCTGTCACATACACCAAGTAACCATGCATATTTCCATAACAAGATTTTTCATTTCAGTTCAATAAGTACAAGTAATAAAATGTTTACATGACAATTTGAAATTTATCATGTTTGTTAAAATTACTGCAAATTTGATATTTAGCATGTAATTTCAAAATTCTTAAATAATAGGACAAGTCAATCCTTTCCTTTAAAATAGAACATAAAATAATTTTATTGCTGCAATAAATCTTCATGTCTCGTGCCAGGGGAGTTTATAAAGAGTTTTACATTCAAACATTTGGGCACTGTTTTCTTTTGATCCGAACTTGACCTGTTGAAAAGACAAGATATGAGGTTATGAAAACTCCCTGGCCCGTAGATCTGGATATTTTATCATTTATCTATGATAGCTAGAGCGAGTCCTCAAACACTTGAGACACTTGGAATTCCAGACTATCAAACTGTTATAATAACTGCACACAAAGATCTGCGATGCACCTGTCTTCTACGGTAATTAAAGCACAATAAAAAGAATATATATTCTGTGGTTATTTGGACTCTTTCTTCCTTTTATTAAAGAGTACCAGACAAACGAGATACTAAAAATGACTCCTGGATTGCATGGAATTTAATTTTTAAGCATCACTGATGGAAACTTATATCGTTTTATCTAAGTTGCAAATATTAACACTTTTACCCCTTTTTTGCATAAATATGATGAAGCATGCGAACTAGAGGCAAGCAGGTACTTGGATCCACTTCAGTAAATCTTCTAAACCATCTGTCACAGTATGAGGTCATAACGGATCAGAAACGCACGCCAGCCCAACTTTACTTCACGACAAGGGCCTCAGGGATCAAGACACACCAAACTGATTAAAAATCGTGAAAATATTCCCTGAAAATGGTGCCATTCACCTGTAGTTGAACTTGTGAAGTTGCAATGTTTAACACAGGCCTCACCTGCCCTTCACCTGTTTGATGTAATCCTTGTAGCTGACCCCTGCCCCCCCTCGGAACGACCTGGTGACCTCAGAGTGTGGGGGGCAGTGTCGCGTGGAGGCCACGAGTCCTACCCCACTCCGCAGGCTCACAAAGCGTAGTAAATACATACGTCCATATATAGGCATCTTGGATCCTATCTTTAATGGTCACAGACAACTATATATATATATATAAGTCCTCTTTATAGAAGCAATTAATACACGCATTGTCAAGCCAGCACCTGCCGCTATGTCCCCAAGCAACCCTCATTTACAACCACCTCCTGAACATTTCCCAATCATAAAATCGTTCTCTTTCCAACAATAACACCTTTGAAGAATACGACTTAGTTTCCACCTGTGCTTGTTTCTAGGCAGGACAAAGGGGCTTCTTTATCTTTCTGTGTTAATCAACAATGAACAAATGTATCTAAGCCTACTGAACATTGCCATATCAACAATGAAAGGGTTCTACTGCACAGTAACTTTAGTGCACAGTAACTTCAGTGCACAGTAACTTAAGTGCACAGTAACTTAAGTGCACAGTACCTGATGTCTAAGAAATAACTTATTATGCACTGGCTGCTCTATAATTAAAGGCACCATATCTATATTTCAGAACACCATTCTTCCAAAAACAAGAATGATAAACATCAATAAGAAAAGACAGAGGAGTTCAATTTATTACTGACAATCTACTTTTAATTGATGACTGAAATGGTATCTTTGACAGGTAACCGAAAAATATACTTGTGTCTCTGGCAGTGAACTTGGATCAAGAGAGTACTTGAAATACATAAACAAACTATAGAATCTCTGACAGTAAAATTGAGGACTATTCTGGTATCTCTAAAAGAGAAACTAAGATCCCTGACAGACTTATTGATGGACAGTGTTGCCAGGCTAGGATCCCTTACAGTGTTGCCAGGCTAGGATCCCTTACAGCGTTACTAGACTATGATTCCTTACAGTGTTACCAGGCTAGGATCCCTTACAGTATTGCCAGGCTAGGATCCCTTACAGCGTTACTAGACTATGATCCCTTACAGCGTTACCAGGCTAGGATCCCTAACAGTGTTACCAGGCTAGGATCCCTTACAGTGTTACCAGGCTAGGATCCCTTACAGTGTTACCAGGCTAGGATCCCTTACAGTGTTACCAGGCTAGGATCCCTTACAGTGTTACCAGGCTAGGATCCCTTACAGTGTTACCAGGCTAGGATCCCTTACAGTGTTACCAGGCTAGGATCCCTTACAGTGTTACCAGGCTAGGATCCCTTACAGTGTTACCAGGCTAGGATCCCTTACAGTATTGCCAGGCTAGGATCCCTTACAGTGTTACCAGGCTAGGATCCCTTACAGTGTTACCAGGCTAGGATCCCTTACAGTGCTACCAGGCTAGGATCCCTTGCAGTGTTACCAGGCTAGGATCCCTTACAGTGTTACAAGGTTAGGATCCCTTACGGTATTGCCAGGCTAGGATCCCTTACAGTGTTACCAGGCTAGGATCCCTTACAGTGTTACCAGGTTAGGATCCCTTACAGTGTTACCAGGCTAGGATCCCTTACAGTGTTACCAGGCTAGGATCCCTTACAGTGTTACCAGGTTAGGATCCCTTACAGTGTTACCAGGCTAGGATCCCTTACAGTGTTACCAGGCTAGGATCCCTTACAGTGTTACCAGGTTAGGATCCCTTACAGTGTTACCAGGTTAGGATCCCTTACAGTGTTACCAGGCTAGGATACCTTACAGTGTTACCAGGATATGATCCCTTACAGTGTTACCAGGCTAGGATCCCTTACAGTGTTACCAGACTAGGATCCCTTACAGTGTTACCAGGTTAGGATCCCTTACAGTGTTACCAGGCTAGGATACCTTACAGTGTTACCAGGATATGATCCCTTACAGTGTTGCCAGACTAGGATCCCTTACAGCTTTGCCAGCCTAGGATCCCTGACAGTGTTACCAGGATATGATCCCTTACAGTGTTACTAGACTAGGATCCCTTACAGTGTTACCAGGCTAGGATCCCTTACAGTGTTACCAGACTAGGATCCCTTACAGTGTTGCCAGACTAGGATCCCTTACAGTGTTACCAGACTAGGAAACCTTACAGCTAAGATCTCTGAAAGTCTAATTGATGTTCAAACAAGTATCTCTGACATTGTAACTGATGACAGTTTACATAATATTAGAAATGAATTTATTAAGCTACCAAAAACATTAAACCAGTCCCATAAAACTATTATTTGGCTAAATTCTGTACACTGTTCGAACACATTTTCCAGTAAAAATGGAACATTCTAGTTTAAAAATGCATAACTTCCGGAATTCATCAATTCTTGCTTCACTTCACAAAGAGTTCTGAAATCCTATCCACGCTATAATTATATGGTCTCTTATGTGAAGTATATATTTTCCTTTCAATTTATCAAATTATATGGCCTTATAGTCATCAATTATGTAAATCAATTACAATTTTATGCGTGGATGCTTTGGTATATAAAAGGCCGATTTTTTTAGCGTCTACTCCCCACAACTAAGCCATATGGGCTTAATAATGTGAAATTGAGCTTCATCAAAACTTTTTTTGAATAAAAAAGCTATCATGATACCTATATTATCTTTATTCTGATCTCATGAAAGGCATCTTCCCTAAGTACTTTATACCCCGCCCTTAATTTCAAAGGATGTAAAAAATCACCAGAAAATATCGCATATGAGTATCGCAACACAAAATGGCTGAAGGCTTAATATGTACTCTAGGGTTTCAAGAGATTCTTGGGCTTTTTGTTGCTTAAAGATGCTGCTAGCCTGCGGCATTTTAGTTCTCAGAGTTATCGATGAAATAAAAACTACAAAAGGACTTTCTACGGTGGCTTCAATTACTTGGAGCATTGTGGCCATTTCTTCTCCAGGGGGGTTCTGGGTGCTGCTCCCACTTGGCTGGCGATATTCAATGTCAAGATATGTGAATTTGTGCGTATTAACTGTGGTTTCAGATAGCTCATGGTCAGAGAATAAAATTCCACGAGCTTGAAAAAAAATTAAAAGTCTTCTCAGGAGTCCTGTGTTATCTGACCATGATACAATGGACGTCCAAACAATGGGGTTCTATTGAAGCAAGCACTTTAGTCATATCTCACCCCCTTAAGATGATAAGTGAGTACATTTCTAGGCTAATAGCTTTTTCAGTCAACATCAAAACCCACTGTCCAGTTAATACCCGTAGAGTGGGGAAAGTGAATTCGAAAATTCAACCTTGGCATTTCTCACCAAGGGAGGTCCTTTTTTCATGGAAAAGCTTCATTGTTCTAATTTTTTTTCAAAATATTCTCTGTGACATTTGACTGAGTTCACCAAGTTCCTGATTAAATGGTGGATAAAATGTTTGTCTGATCTAATGAAGTCAACAAATGTCCTTTCCATCCTTTATTAATATGCAGGGGTATGTGACAGACAGGAAAACATATATCATCATTTGATAAATGGCAAAAATAATTTGAAAATGGAGATCTGTTATTTTATGCTTGAAATGGGTTTGAAAATCTGTTTACTTTATTAATATATACAAAATATGAACTTCCTGAAATTAGCTGGCTATTCTATAAACCATTGCCGACCTGGAGCATGGGAAAAATGGCCGTCAGAAAAATGACCAATTCTAAAGTTTACCGTCCACTCACTGTCCACCCTAAAGGTCACCTGAACATAAAGCAGGGTTCAAATGTGAGACAGGGGTAGGGTATTAAGATGCAAATACCAAAACATGACCTCCACTGATGCATGTAGGGATCTCCTAAGTAGCGGTCAGCTTCTATGTCCACCTGATGGTCAGTGTGTGAAAATGGATGCTGGACACGCATGTCCAGATATAAATAAAGGGGGTTCACTGAAAAGGGGGCGGCCCTCCCAGCCTGGATGAATATCACTGCTACAGGCACAATACAATAATAGTCCTTTTCTCTAAGATATTTTCTGGACAAGCTTAAAGCATTCCAGGGCATTTTCTGGAGAAAGTGAGGCTGGGAGGAGAAGTTGTTCTCAGAGTTTAACCACTAGCACATGAATAGATTCTGTGAAAGAGAAAAGAATGGTATTTCTTCAAAAGGGTTGGTCAAACAAGATTGACCTTGGTCTCACCTGTAGTGTTCAGAACATTAAATACTGTGTTGTTTTCATGTCCAAAGTGACCAGGGTCCCTTAATAATCAGTTGAAGTGTTGTGGGAAACTGACCATGTAGATAATTTCCACACTCTATACGACTTAATTTTAAGTCTGCCCCCTGTCTCCCAGTTAAGGCCAAGATCCCATTATCTCACTCATATGATTGTTTAACATAAATCCCACCCATATAATTTTTAAACCTAATACAATTGACATGTCCTCCACAGACTGTAACTTGAGGTAAAATCTGAGGTTCTATCTCAGACTTTAAAGTACTGTTACTCATTAGGAACTTTCCATAATGTTCTCAAGGGGAAATTTTAAAACAGCCAATCACAAATACCTCTGAATGCAGTTGCATAGTGGGGCCCTTGCACAGCTGATCACATGGACCTTTTAATAAAGCTTATCACTGGGAACTATCAATACAAATGATAACCTTGACCTTTCAATACATATACTTAGAAGGACCTTTCAATGTATATACTTACAGGGACCTTGCAATACATATACTTACAAGGACCTTTCAATACATGTTCTTTCAAGGGACTGTTCACTATATGTGCTTACAAGGACTTTTCAATGTATATACTTACAAGGACCTTTCAATATATGTACTTAGAAGGACTTTTTAATATACATACTTACAAGGACCTTTCAATATATGCATTTAGCAGGACCTTTCAATGCATGTACTTACAAGGACCTTTCAATGTATATATTTACAAGGACTGTTCAATATACATACTAACATGGACCTTTTAATATGTGTACTTGCATGGACATTTCAATACATATACTAACAAGGACCTTTCAATGTATATACTAACAAGAACCTTTCAATTTATGTACTTGCAAGGACCTTTCAATTTATGTACTTACAAGGTCCTTTCAATGTATATACTTACAAGGACCTTTCAATTTATGTACTTGCAAGGACCTTTCAATATATATGCTTACAAGGACCTTTCAATGCATGTACTTACCAGGACCTTTCAATGCATGTACTTACAATGGACCTTTCAATGCACGTACTTACAAGAACCTTTTAACATGCGTACTTGCATGGACCTTTTAATATATATATATCCTAATGTGAATCTTTAATACATCTGCTCAATAGTCCTTTAAATACAGGCTTTCACTGTGATTACTGGGACCTCTTGATATTGGTGATGACCTAAGCGTTCAATTATTCCTTCAGAGATCTATATGTAAAACTATCAGATAATTCTGAGACAATTTTCTGGACTCATCTTCATCATTGGTTTCTGTGACAATGACTCTTTCACACACTCATATCTAGGGGCCAAGTTCTAATCCCATTCCTTCTCATCACAAAATACACTCATAAAGCCCTAAAGAGAAAGTATTTAAAGGCTCAAATTGGACAAATCTGTATTTGCGTATTTACTGAGGGTCCTGTAGCAATACATCAAAGGTGGAGACATCTATAAGAGCTGGTTAAAATCTAAGACAGTGAAACAAACAGCGGCAAGTGGACATACAACATTTACTCAGGACAATGATCAAAGACTGGCCAAAAAATAAGCCTAAAATTCAAGTATGCAGATTGAATTAGAAAACACTTTTGAGAGGTGTGTGAGCTAATTTAAATTCTGTGAAACTCAAACACTCGTGATTAAAGTAAATGTTTTATTATAAATAGAGCTATTTTAAACCCAAACAACTACAACAGTATGGATCAAAACATTCCTATGTCGGGATGAGTTCCAAATATTGTGAAAAGAAGCATTTGGAATAAATTGGGACACTTTTCAGAAAACAGTAAACTTCAAAGGAAAGATAGTAAATCTGGTTGGTCTAAATAAGTAGTTATGAGATTAAGTACTAAAGATAACTGCAGGGACGGTACGTGGTGTTTCTATATGGGGGTGATTTATTGAGGAGTGTCCCTTCAGAAAGGCCCTGCTGGATTTATATTGAAAGAAAAGGGCTTGATATGGACGAGCGAGTCTGTCGTCCTTCTCACAGGAAATAGACGCTCCAAGAAAACGAGCCCCTTCACGAAACAAACAAACAGAAGGTGGTACAAATGTTTCTTTTATTTGTCTGTTTTAGTTCTCTATGCCCTGTAATTCTTTCTGTCACAAGGAGACCTGCCTGCCACATATTAAGTACAAGAGAGGGGTTAAAAATTTCAAAATTTAATTTTTAGACATTTTTAATTTTTACAAGTCTGTGCAGAGGAGGCTCCCTGGTGACTGGCCGACCGCTTGTCAAACTGTGAGTGCTACTTTTCATTAATTCAACAAAAAAATCATTTAGGCTGATAATTTATCTCTATGGGTTTCTGGTGATAAATTAAAAACATGGATATGCATTTGTAATCAATTATATTCAAAAATAAACAAAAAGAATCGTAAAAATATTTTGATTAATTTTCACTATTATTTATCAACTTCCTTAATTTATCAAGCAAATACCAAGCAAATCCATATAAACAAACCACAAAAGTGTTAAAATTTTATTAGCAGCTGAACTATTAATCATTTTGTTTTTGTATTTTCTTGCATTGACAACACATATATATATATATATACAAATACATGGGACTAAGGCATTTGGGTTTACAACTTGATAAGCCAAGATATGTCGAGGCATTCTGTTATTTGAAGGTCACATGGTTGTTTATTTGGCATTCAAGTGCAAAATTAACATAATATCTCAATTCTGCATGTTCGCATTAAGCATTGAAATATTCTGTATGTTGATCAACAATACTGCCCACATAATCACCCTTATGAGAGGATAAGATATGCAGCGATCACAAATATATAAATACATAGATCTCCAGAGAGAACCGGCCTGGCATGTCATAGACCCAACAATGCACATATTTGTATCAAATAAAACACGTAGCTGTTACACTTAAAAGGCTTTTATTTACAAATGACTGCACACAAGTAAACAGCAAATGTCTGATTCATGGCACTATTGAAAATGATCCAATAAATCGGACGGAAGTCCACTTATCCAGTTGACAAAGCCAAAGCATGGTTCGCATTTATGGGCTTACAAAAAGTAAACCTGTCTGATGGTTTTTGCCGTCAAGACGCCCAACATGGGATTTGATGTGTGGGCTGATGCAGTATTTTTTCCGTACTTTTTTATGAAGATTTGATTTGAAATTTTCTACCACCTCAGAGTTGAGATTTGTTTGAGAAACAGGCTGTTTAGTCCTTACTCTACACCGGAAGGGCTTTACTTATTGGCCAAGGACAAAACCACAAGAATTTTGTGAGACAGATTTTCTATTGGATCAAGTGGGCAGAGGAATTTTATATCACCATTATGACCCTGGCAAGATTATTCAAGTCACTACACACAAAATCCCACTCCAGGGTGTCTAATACATGATCTCAACAAGTTGGTTTCCAAAATTTCCCTTCTGCTTGATTTAACACCTTTTTATGTGGGAAACATTTTTCAAGAAAATAGGTCATCATTTCCTGTCCCATGAGCCTTTGTTTCTTACACTGATTTTCCCCTGATTAAAAAATGTGAGAAATTTTACTAATTCTTATGCACACAAATGAATATCATTTAAATATTTTGTTAACGATTTCAGAAAAACATATTTTTAGAGAGGTCATGGGGTGAGTGAAATTTATCTCGGAGAAAGCTATCATTTTAGGATTAAATCTGAGCTGATGTGACAGATTCCTCATTCTGGAAATGACAAAGTACTCATCACGTTCATCCCTACAATGGATGCCCTATCACAACCCCAACCCCCCCCCCCCCCCCCCAAAAAAAAAAAAAACTAAAAAAAAACTAAAAAAACAAGACGACATATTCTTTTGACACCGACCAATTTTCCCCTCAATTCATTGATCAATTACAAAAATCTATAGCTGTGCAATGGAGTGCATTTTCAAAACCATAATTTGGGGCTGAGACATGTTTAAAGAAAAAATGTTTCTGAGCCTGGTAAATGGATAAAGGTTGAGGCATTTGTTAGCCTATCACATGGCCATTCTTGTCATTTTGAAGACACCACTTCCTTAATTCCTCTCCCTGCTTGCTCACTCCCTGGACATGTCATATCTCACTGCCAAGTCATTTGACGTGATGGATGTCTACTATCTCCTGAGGTCAAATTCGCACAAAAATTACAGTAATTTGAATGAGATTTTATCCCCCCTGAGGTAATAAACCACCAATGTGACATGGGCGTCCATTGTTGAGAGCAGATAAACTCCATAAATTCATAATTTGGGGGTACAGAATCAATCATTTAGGAAACCAACTGGACTGTGGGTATCGGGTTGGACACCAGATAAGAATGGCAGACATATTATGAAGATATCACCTATGTGACATGGCGTCAGACAATTCCTCATATTTCAAGTTGAAAAAAGGACCTCAGTGAATTTCAATATTTAATCTGCAAATAATTTCAAAAACATTCCTAAGAGTCTTGTATTCAAATATTGCTTGGAAAATATTGTTAGTGCCATGGATATAGTTAGATTTCCATTTTTTTAAAGTTTTATATTCTTAATAAATGTCTCGCTGGGAAAGAAAAGTCAGTATGATTCAATGGATGATAATTGAGCCTTGCCCTGAATATCAATCAAAAGTAATTACTGCAATTTTACACTGACAGTTATGAGGTCATTTCAATTTGTCACTGTTTGTATATTTTAGTTTATGACCTCAGACACTTAAGAGAATGCTTTCTCCATACCTCAGCACTGGTCAATTTCTCAGGAATCCATGTCAATTTCATAAACATAAATTTCTGTAAATTGACCTCTACACTAATGTCTCAAAAGTCCATTATCCCTGAAGACCTAGCCCATCAATAAGATAAGGTCACTTCTATGGCAGGAAGATATTTTGCCCCAGGCATGCAGAAAAGGGTGAGAGATCAGAATGATTTGCTGAAAACATCCCATGGAGTTATTTCCCCATTTGTGTAAACATCACCTTAAGATCAAAACTGATCAAAGATGGAGGATTCTTGCAAATCTCCATAATTCAGTTCAACATGTGTCCTACCTATGTCAGATTTTGACCTTTGTGGACATAGGTGTGACCTTGGAAAACATTATCTGATGACCTGAACCAATTCTCAGCATCAATATTATATGCCTATGACACTAATGTTTTCTGTGCCCGTGACCCGACATGGTCTCAAAATTAAAATCTCGGCCTTCCAGGAAACCATATCTCTGCCCGATAGGCTGTAAATCCTGGCTGGAATATGTACACAAAGACCCAGGGTTAACCTCTTGGCTCCTGCTGACCAGCCCCCCTGACAGGCCTCTAAGTTATGGTCAGCGGACACCACGTTGTATAAGTCCGTAAATTTCAGTGGATGTCATGTGCCCCGCCTCCTCAGACCCCCTTGACCAGTGGTCAACACACTGATGCTCCACTAACTAGGCCACCCTTGCGACCCGACAAATACCAACTCTATCTCTAAAGTAAACATGAGTTTCATTAGCGTATTTATAAACCAATACAAAATAATAGGCAAACACTGAAAATACCAGACTTTTTAAAGTTGATATTTTAAAATCTTGATATCAAAATAATTATCTATACCATATTCTATGAAACTTAATATAAAAAGACACCATCTTATCTTATATCAATTTGTAATCAACTGATATTCCTTGAAAATCTCCATGCTTGAAGAATATAATGAATGTTTTTACTCTCCTGGCAAACTGATTTAATTTTATTCAAGAAATATATTTTTAATGAAATAGATAATAACACCACCTTAAAGTATGATTAATTCTTTCAATAACTTGAATGTACCAGATCATCACAAATACAAGATATACTTTACTTTCCAGATTTGCTATAATCTTCATGTATCTCACTTTTCCTTAATTTCTTGTGACCTTTTCCTCTGACCTCTATCTAAATTTACCTCCCCGAACAATAGCCTGTCATATAATTGAAATTTACTTTAACAAATGAGAGGGCCATTTATTTTCAGATATTGCAGAAAGATTTACACCAAAGAGATAATGGATGGCACTAAATGAGGCTGGGACTAAACAAGGCTGGGACGAAACGAGCCTGGGATAAAGATATGCAGATGTGCAACTACAATGGTTGCAGTAGGACTGATCACAGGCATGCTTGAACCCCAGTCAAAACATCCTTGTGTTCTATTTTGAGAAAATATTACATCTTTGTCTGGAATTTCCTCCTTCTCTCCAATGTCACGCCATTAATCCTTCCTGGAAAATTTAAATGACAATGGCTTATCTTAATATATAAATGCTTAAAGCTATCATACACATAATTACCGGTAGATGTTTTCACAAAAAAAATTATTTTAAAGATTTTTCTCTCTTTTCAATTGATGTGTCATTTTTTTTTTCAAATATATTAGCATAGGAATAACACTTTTTATCTTGAGAGAAGATTGGACCTTTTACAGGGTGGCCACACTCTGATCAGAAAAAAAATCCCTGACATTTCCCTGACTTTTCCCTGACTCAAAAAAAAAATCCAGGTATTGCTGCCTCCATCCTCCCCTACAGCCGCCCATTCCACCCTTTACCTGGATGATGGTTTTATGCTCTTATATACTCTTATATAAGACGAGGTTTTTGCCCAGAAATTTGTCAAATTATCCTTATTCATCCTATACATGAGTCAGTGGTCCAGGAGCTGGTCGGAGACTTTGGAAAAGACCAAAGTTGGACGAGTTGTTGACGAGCTTGGTCACATATCTCAAGGTATATGAATAATACATGAACAAAACGCTTACTGGGAAGTTAACAAGCTTAATGTCAATCCATTAATGAATCTGTCCGAATTGGAAGAAAAAAGGTTTTTTTCACCCAGTTTCATGTGTTCCGCCATTTCTGCAATCCAGGTCACATGCTTGAGATTGAAAATCAATTTGGTGTTGTGACCCCAAAAATAATAATTCATCTTCTGTGTTAAAACATATATCTAGGTGTTTGGGACGTATAATTACCATTCAACTTAGACATGAGTCATCTTGTACAGGAGTATATATATGGTACATTGATTGAATATTGGGGCCTCCCATGCACACATCACACTAAATTTAAAGGTATGTTCCTGTTGAATGCCAAATTCAGGGGATGTTTATATTCATCATGCTAAATGACTCAATCCTGCAATCTATGCAAGGTCAGAGGTCCTGTCCTGTTGAACACAAAATTTAGAACCATAAATTTCACTGCACAGAGAAATATATATAAATTTATATTTATATATGTAAGGCCTGGGAGGCCACAATATTGGAATGATATCTACTAACTAGAACTAAAATAAAAAAATAAGTAAGACATGTAACAACATCATGGATATTTATTTGAGCTTCAAGTTGGAAACTTTAATTCTTGCCATTATAGTATTAAAGCCAAAGGAGCTCATTTTGTTCCCTCAGATATTCTTCATTGTGAATGTTTGTTTTAAACCCATGAATGATCTAAAAGTACTCAATGATTATGAAAATGAACAAAATTCCCTGACTTTTCCCTGACATTTCTGTCAATCCGAAATTTCCCTGACACTTTTTAAAATTCCCTGACATTTCCCTGACCTTGAAAAAAAAAAGTTTTTCCCTGACTTTTCCAGGTGCGTGGCCACCCTGTTTTATACAATGATTGACAGGACTTTCCTTCTCATTGTTTCAGTGGAGGACCTCCTTCCTCTCTTGTCTGACATGGACACTTTAGCTAACTACCCATTCCCCCATATATGGTAATGGGCCTTTTATTTTTGTTTTATAGTATAGAAACTCTTTTGCAGCATTACCATAAAGCCTTTTGTTATATATTCACTCCAAAAATAACATTGTTTCTTTCTTCTTTCATGCAAGTGACCTAATTTTGTATGACCTTTGGTCCCTACACAAGGTCATCCCTTACCCCATGATACACAAAGTTTTTTCTTTGGAATCACCCATATATCTTTCATGACTATTCTAACTTTCTCCAAATTATATTTTATACATGTTCAAGGAACTGTACTTTATTCATATTTAACAATCCCATTATCATTTCAGAAAGTATGACCTTTTTCCATTAAAAATTAAACAATGAGCTTATAACAGTTTCTAATTTTCACCTTTGTGTATTTCATTAAGAATGACTGGAGATTATGATTAATGGCTGCCCACCTTGTCAACAACAAATTGTCCATATTTTGCCTGATACATAAAACTCCTTATCTTGAGTAATCACCACAATATTTTAGTTCCGATTTGCAATATAAATGGCAATGGCCTTTTGCAATTATTTCTCAGATAGCCTATCAAGGTCTTTCTATCAAAGTTCAAAATTTTTTATCAATCACATTTCCAGCATATCTGCTGTGGACGTGCAGGTGAAGTGTGTCCGTAATGGATTTATATGTTTTGTGTGACAGGTGTCGTGTCTCAGTCATATTTCATCCTAATTTCTTTTGCTTTGATACAGCATGACATCTTCCCACATAAGGCCCTAACACTATAACAACTTGTATCCAAATATTTCTAATTATATCCATATTAATTGTATACTTGAACAATCTTACACCTTTATGGGTGAGCACTCGAGATTTACAAATTTCGTGAGACGTTTCATTTTTACAAGGTCAACATGAGAGATTTTGAGGTCATACCTGTGACAGTCTATCATAAAGTGCATGAATTCTTGCAAGATAAATAGGCAGGATGACAACAATGAGACTGAAGGACCTGCTGCAATGATTGGCATTGTTTCCAATGGTAACTCTCGCTTCTAGGAGTCAAGAATGAGGGGCGGGAAATCTGGACACCTGCGTCAGGAGAGCCTCTTATGGCTGGGCTGAACCGAACCCTGGGCTTCTTGAAAGCGGAGAAAGCTCATGTCAAGACATTATAAATCAAAAGTTTAGCATCTTACAATGAAGTCTATCCAATCTGAAATGACTCTCGAAGAAATATTCCCACCATTGACCTGTCTGTCGCAAAGTGCGAAATTTGCCTCACCGCAGATCCTCCCTCTGTTTATAACCTGTTTTGTCCTGGCCGCAACACAAAAGAAAGGGAAACGAGAACTTGGTAGAGTTTTTCCCATCATCTTCCACTTCATCGACTCACAAAAAGCATTTGATGCTGGTAATATTTACGTGAAACTGACCCCAGACATCCCTGCCTAGAAACTTGATGAAAGCATGTGTGTAAAAAGGGGCTAAACTTTTGTTATGGAAACTTTTTTCTCTATTGTTGCGGAGGACATTTCCATAATCTTCCATTCACTTGTGGATAAACTGCCTAAGCATACTTCAAAGTAATGCAAGCCCCTTTATCATGGAAAACGGAATCCTTGGCCACTTCAACATTTTCAAGGATGGGAAAAATATAGGATGCAAATAACTGCAGAGTAAAATCGGAGGAAAACATCAAAGATTTGACTAAATATTTATAGAATTACTTTCACTATCCCATGGATCAAACCTATCTTATAGATTCGTGTTTGCCTCAAAAGAAACTGGTGCTTGATCCAAAATAACAAAAAAATACCAAAACTATATTCCACTGTATGTTTACAAATCACCATTGAAATGGCATTTTAAAATATCTTTGTGATATTCAATATAAATTATAGATATAAATTTTCAAATTTTATATTTCTTTCAAGATGGCTTAAGAACCACTCTGAAAGTAAAAATGCACTGACAATATTTATTCAAGATATACCGGTAGCCAATACACTGACAACAGAAGTTTTCACCTTTTTATAAATTCCTTCCCAGTTTTTGTAAAACTAAAAATCATTTGCACAATTAAAGCCACAATGTAGTCACACAAGGGACTTTGAAGTGCTGGTGGCGCTATTATTTGACTCCATATGACATCTACACCTAGGTTTACTTCTCTCCTCTCACAATCTCTCTATTCCCATATTCCATCTCTCCTCTCACAATCTCTCTATTCCCATATTCCATCTCTCCTCTCATAATCTCTCTATTCCCATATTCCATCTCTCCTCTCACAATCTCTCTATTCCCATATTCCATCTCTCCTCTCATAATCTCTCTATTCCCATATTCCATCTCTCCTCTCACAATCTCTCTATTCCCATATTCCATCTCTCCTCTCATAATCTCTCTATTCCCATATTCCATCTCTCCTCTCATAATCTCTCTATTCCCATATTCCATCCCTCCCGTCATAATCTCTCTATTCCCATATTCCACCTCTCTCATCATAGTCTCTCTATTCCCATATTACATCTCTCTCATCACAATCTCTCTATTCCCGTATTCCATCTCTCATCATAATCTCTCTATTCCCATATTACATCTCTCCCACCATAATCTCTCTATTCTCATCATAATCTCTCTATTCCCATATTCCATCTCTATCTCTCTATTCTCATCATAATCTCTCTATTCCCGTATTCCATCTCTCCCACCATAATCTCTCTATTCCCATATTCCATCTCTCTCATCATAATCTCTCTATTCCCATATTCCACCTCTCCAATCACAATCTCTCTATTCCCATATTACATCTCTCCTGTCATAATCTCTCTATTCCCATATTCCATCTCTCTCATCATAATCTCTCTATTCCCATATTCCACCTCTCTCATCATAGTCTCTCTATTCCCATATTACATCTCTCCCATCATAATCTCTCTATTCCCATATTACATCTCTCCCACCATAATCTCTCTATTCCCATATTCCATCTCTCTCATCATAATCTCTCTATTCCCATATTCCACCTCTCCCATCACAATCTCTCTATTCCCATATTACATCTCTCCTGTCATAATCTCTCTATTCCCATATTCCATCTCTCTCATCATAATCTCTCTATTCCCATATTCCATCTCTCCCATCATAATCTCTCTATTCCCATATTCTACCTCTCTCATCATAGTCTCTCTATTCCCATATTACATCTCTCCTCTCATAATCTCTCTATTCCCATATTCCATCTCTCCCGTCATAATCTCTCTATTCCCATATTCCATCTCTCCCGTCATAATCTCTCTATTCCCATATTACATCTCTCCCGTCATAATCTCTCTATTCCCATATTACATCTCTCCCGTCATAATCTCTCTTTTCCCATATTACATCTCTCCCGTCATAATCTCTCTATTCCCATATTCCATCTCTCTCATCATAATCTCTCTATTCCCATATTCCATCTCTCCTGTCATAATCTCTCTATTCCCATATTACATCTCTCTCATCATAATCTCTCTATTCCCATATTACATCTCTCCCATCACAATCTCTCTATTCCCATATTCCATTTCTCCTCTCATAATATCTCTATTCCCATATTCCATCTCTCCCGTCATAATCTCTCTATTCCCATACTACATCTCTCCCGTCATAATCTCTCTATTCCCATATTCCATCTCTCCCGTCACAATCTCTCTATTCCCATATTCCATCTCTCCCGTCATAATCTCTCTATTCCCATACTACATCTCTCCCGTCATAATCTCTCTATTCCCATATTCCATCTCTCCCGTCACAATCTCTCTATTCCCATATTACATCTCTCATCATAATCTCTCTATTCCCATATTCCATCTCTCCCGTCACAATCTCTCTATTCCCATATTACATCTCTCTCTTCATAATCTCTCTATTCCCATATTCCATCTCTCCCATCATAATCTCTCTATTCCCATATTACATCTCTCCCATCATAATCTCTCTATTCCCATATTACATCTCTCCTGTCATAATCTCTCTACTCCCATATTACATCTCTCCCATCATAATCTCTCTATTCCCATATTACATCTCTCCTCTCACAATCTCTCTATTCCCATATTCCATCCCTCCCGTCATAATCTCTCTATTTCCATATTCCATCTCTCCCATCATAATCTCTCTATTCCCATATTACATCTCTCTCATCATAATCTCTCTATTCCCATATTACATCTCTCCCATCACAATCTCTCTATTCCCATATTCCATCTCTCCCGTCACAATCTCTCTATTCCCATATTACATCTCTCCTCTCACAATCTCTCTATTCCCATATTCCATTTCTCCTCTCATAATATCTCTATTCCCATATTCCATCTCTCCCGTCATAATCTCTCTATTCCCATACTACATCTCTCCTCTCACAATCTCTCTATTCCCATATTCCATCTCTCTCATCATAATCTCTCTATTCCCATATTACATCTCTCCCATCATAATCTCTCTATTCCCATATTACATCTCTCTCATCATAATCTCTCTATTCCCATATTACCAGCCCCACTAACAGCTATGGGTTCTTATATGCATCTTCTTGTGATATTTTGACTGAGCTTCGGGCCTGTAAGGACCCTGACAGAACCCTGACAGAATAAAAAAGGGTTCATAAGGGATGGTAACAATCAAAGTGATATTCAGAGAATTATATACCTGAGAATAAAAAGATTTACCGAGGACATAAAAGCTTGGATTGGATTAAATTGCAACAGATCATCCAACACATAATAGAGACAGCCTGGTTAATAGAGACAGCCTAGTTAATATTCATCTGCATTTTCATGAGATCATAAGATACGAAACAGTCTCATTAAAAAGTGCCTATATAAATATTTCCAGGAAGGCTTCCTAGAAACACTCCACTTCTGGGCACTATTGTGTCTCTAATTAACCACAAACACGAACATACACAACGCAGTCTTAAATTCTCTAGAATGGGACACAGTTGCAATTTGCTTTAATTTGTTAACACAAGACACAGCTTTTTAGACAAAAGCCGGGGTGAAATAGGTCATGTTGTGTAAGCATGCAGCGGTTACCTGGTGACCTTTTGAGCTCGTCGTATGACCTTTCATGGACCTCTCAGATGTCGAGCTGCATTTAAGCCCTTTGATGTGATGCAACAAGGTCGTGCCGGTATTTTCTTAGCCAAACACGGCTCCCCACTCTGTCCATAGTGAGTCTTGGTCCGTGTTTGTACCGGCGACCACTTCACATACTTCGATGTTTACCCACAGATGCTGGCTAAATTTGCTCTTTTGATACAAGTTCTTTAGCGGCTCACCTGGGCGGGGTCAGAGAAAAGGGCCATAAAAATCGTCTGTTTGGGAAGCTGAGATTGGGAAAATATCAACACCTTGCTGCTGATGGCCTAGCCTTTTTATCAAAGTGGGAGAATTCAGAATTATAATTAAACATCAATCAAGTTGAATGATTACCATTCAAATGAGTAAAATTACAATTAAACAGGTGAAATTTGTTTAACTTGATAAAATTTTAATCTTTGGTGAGTTTGGGTGCTATGCATGTTCAGACCAACATCAATACTGGCCAAAACCATACAAAAACAAATCTTTAGATAATTTACAAATTAACTGTCTTACAGATTTAAAAAATTTAAGTCATTTTGAGTTTAGTTTGAAATATTGCCTTATATTAATTAGCCAGAGGTTATATATATATATATATAAATTCATCTTTATGCCCTCCTCGGTATGCTGAGTAAACATACACATCAATGTTCCATTTGCTAAATGATTTAGATTTATTTTCATTTGACTATGCAAGGAAATTTATATGAATTGACCACAAAAAAAACCCCAAAAAAAACCACAAAAACAAAAAAACAAAAAGTAACATGTTCACCATTATTCTCTAAAAGGAAGAATGTAAACAGGAAACATGTAATTCAATGAATATTTGACTTCATTAAATAAAATAGAAACCATTAAAACTGCTGATTCTTATAATGTTTATATATTAAATAGGACTATAAATGTGCTATTTCAGCAACATTTTGACATAACCTGTCCCTGTGGAGTGAGTGACTTTCCATCCTATCTGGACTCCACTGGGCAGTCAGCTGTTGAACGATTTGGCAGCCAGCCAAACCACAAACATTGCTCCACACAAAGGGAGAAGCACACCACAGACCACAGGCATGTTCCTCTCCTAACTCAACCACACAATGCACTACTGCCCTCTAGTGTATAAAAAACAGGTCTATTTTGTTATCAATACTTTTTCACCCTGATTTCAATGACGCTCTTCTTCAACTTTCCTGAACTTTTTTACTTTTTTATTTTCTGCAAGTGAATCCACGAGGAAAAGAATATAATAGATATCTGATATATTTGTCAGCTAATTAGGTTGGGTCAATCAACCAGGAAGGTTAGTTTTGAAGGTAATCCCTTCCTGGAAGGTCCAGAGCTACAGTTGAAGTCGATTTGGAGAAATGTGGAAGATAAAAACACAATTCTTTGAAAGGTATTCTAGGTTAAACATTCAGCTTGCATAAAGATTGCATATTTGTGGTTAAAACCATTCATTAGTTCAGCATGTGTTTTTTAACCTAGAATATGCCCAATAAAGGATAGGCCAGCTAAAATCTGCTTTTTTACAGAAAAAAAAAATTAAAAAAATAACAATAAAAAAAAACAAATGTGCCAGGATATGCATAAAATATGATTGATGTGTACTTCTTTGAAACTCAGAATTATCGGTGCCATTTATAAAGCAGCATAAAATTAATATTGTAGTTGTACTTTTTTTCCTCATAACATAATTCTGTTTACATTTTGAACAGAGCGGGGGTGGAAATTGAATTCATTAACCTTGTTTTATCTCGAGTCTATTCTCAGAAAGAACAAATGAATTGGACCCAAAGTGTCATATCTGATGTCAAATACAAATACAAGCATCCACTTCACAGAGATGTCCTTAACCTTCCCTCACCAAAATACATATATTGGGTCAGTCCAAGAGATGAATTAAAACATCATTAGTTCCCCAACACCAGTTAAGTTTAACCCAGCAAAACATGATCAATCAAAATTATAGGGTTTTTCTCACTGAACAAGTTATCTTTGCTGACTTTGCAGATGACTACATCCTGTCTTCACCATCTCCAGTTTTATTAAGACCTTTGCAAAATTTTCATCCAGATCTCTTTTTTTTAAACATTTGCCTCTCATGTAAAGATTACATTTCTGCTTGTGAGCATGTGCTCTTTCCATAGCATCATAGCTTGGAGACATGCAATGTTAATATTTTGGATTGGCCCTATCATCACAATGATTTGGAGATAGAAAGTCAAATGTTCCCACTGATAGCATAATATGCTGGAATGTGCTTTCTCCAGGACACATGCCACAATATGAAATCAAGGCACCATATAGCTCCTAAATAATATGAGGTCAAGGCTCGGGTACCATATACCTCCTAAATAATATGAGGTCAAGGCTCGGGTACTATATACCTCCTAAATAATATGAGGTCAAGGCTCAGGTACCATATCCCTCCTAAATTATATTAGGTCAAGGCTCAGGTACCATATCCCTCCTAAATTATATTAGGTCAAGGCTCAAGTACCATATACCTCCTAAATAATATGAGGTGAAGGCTCAGGCACCATATACCTCCTAAATAATGAGGTCAAGGCCCAGGTACCATATCCCTCCTAAATTATATAAGGTCAAGGCTCAGGTACCATATACCTCCTAAATAATATGAGATCATGGCTCAGACACCATATACCTCCTAAATTATATAAGGTCAAGGCTCAGGTACCATATCCCTCCTAAATTATATAAGGTCAAGGCTTGGGTACCATATACCTCCTAAATAATATGATATCAAGGCTCAAGTACCATATCCCTCCTAAATGATATTAGGTCAAGCCTAAGGTACTGTACCCTAAATAATAAATTCTAGGTAACTAGTTCCTACCAAAAGTATATTGTTTTAGTGCCAAGTTATTGATCATAATTAATACAAAGATGTGTATATAATAGCAGTGTGGCATTAATGGTCACAAGTCATTCACAGATGTGTGTTTACTTGCTGTGCAGCGTTATTGGTCACAAGTCATTCATAAATGTGTGGGAGGAAGTTGGAGACAAGATAAAGTAGAAATGTGTGTGTGTCGGTGACAAATGTCACCCAGATAATTCACCCCACTCATTCATAACATATTCAATATCTAACAGATGCTGCTGAACTGACATGCTCACAAATGTTTCCAGGGGTGGGTGAACCAAAAAGGCAGATGTGGGGGGTGGGACGTTGTTGATCAGTCTTTTAACTTGTTGTTTCCCTTTACACTTCTAATCAATTATAAAGTTGTTTTTATAATGTGATATTGTAACATAGCTATTGCTAAGTGGATATTAAAAAATTAAACATTTTATTAATTTCAATGTCCACTTTAAATGTCCACTTTAAATGTTTGTGTTAGCTTAACTCATCTAATCAATGATAATATAGAAATAAACAAAAAAATCTTTAAATTGTATCTCTTAATATAAGTAAATATTCATGTTGTTGTGTCTGTCTCAAAGTTGTGCATCTGTTGGCTTTATGATGCACTCCTGCCACCTAGTAGCCATTTGGACCTACATGATCAGTGCCCCCTAGTGTGTAGAAAGTTCCATTGACCAGCATTGCATGATAAATAAGGGAATTGTACATTTTGTTTACATCCTGACATCATATGTAGAAAGAGATTGTATCAGATATGGGGCTTTTATATATTAGGGCAAGTACATCACTGGGATGTATTGATTCACAGGAGGACGTAAACTATATATAAATCAGCAAATAACATATATCTAAGAGCAATATTTATAGCTGCTCGCAGTTTGTATATCTTTGTTCATCTTTGTATCATGATTTGTAATATTGTAAGAACAAACTTCATTTTTACTCTCAGTTGAATAATTAAAATAACACTCAATATAAAAATGAGACTCAATATTAAGTCTGATAATAAAAAATTTCCAATTATTTTTTGGAAACTTTTTAACATTACCAAAATTCAATTTTTCACTACGAGAGGTAAAAATAATAAAATTCTGTTCTAAAAGCTCATATTTCATATATATTGGTGTGTTTCCATGAGATAATCTTATCATAAAAGAAGTTGCAATTTTATTTTTTTTTTTTAAATGAAATAAAATAATATTGTTCTGAATCCAAGCTAAGAGAGCTTTGAAACCAAAACTGACAAAGGAAAGCTGTTTTGTGAATTAAAGCGTGTAAGATGTTCCGACAACTGACAGATGATTCTTTACTGCATATTGCCTCTTTCTGACTGTCCTTCTCTGCGTAATTTGTAGTACTTGCTTGCTGATCTATTCACATATATATAAGTGTGTTACTCTGTACTCCAGAGCAAGGTTCCTTTCTACTAATTAACATCTGAGAAACTTGATCCAAATTTATGCATTTCAAACCACCGCAAACTCCTGTTTCTTTATCAAATTGCAAACAAACCATCAAGGTCTATTAAAAACGTATATAGGCTCAATTTCCACAGAAAAAATTACACCTTTGTGGCCATGTGCAGACTGAAATGACTTTTCTTCCTCACAAGGTAATTACAATGGTGAGATTTCTTACAAAATGAAGTGTCCCATCCCTCTATTCAAATGGGCAACTCATTACCACTCTAAGCTAAACCTACACACCACAATAGGTAAACACAGTCAACAATATAATTACAGATGTGGAGTTTTTTTTTATATCTTGGCCTACACCCCCAACCCACTCCTCATTTTGCTGTTCTTTTTTTTTTCAAGAAATTAATTCAGGTTAAAGGTAAAATGCTCAACTCTTATGTTGAAATATTTTTAAAAAATGTAAAAAGTTTGATAAATTATTTTTTTAAAAGATATCAATGTATGCTATCCTATCTCTTTGCACCAATTACATTTCAATTGAACGAAAAATTGATTGAAACAGGCACTTGATATTCAAAGAGGGTGGGAACAGTTGTCACATTTCCTTTGCAAATTTCTTGTCTATTAACCCCCTTTCATTGCAGGTGACCATCCTGGTCTCATTAACCCAACATTCACCCATATTGTTCATTTATCCTAATTCTTACTTTGCAGGCACTAATTATACATTGATTAATCTGAAATTATATACACAGGGACACAGGGATCATGCAGTTGAAACCAGTGGAATGGATCTCAAGGTCTAATGCCAATGAGCCTTTTCTCATTCTAAAAAATGAAGCAATGCAGGTCTTGAATAATTAGAATGGCAGGAATGACAAAAACCACAAAAAGGCGGAATAATATTAGTATTTTATCTCCTGACATAGATGCATAGAGAACCACGTGGGTGAATTTGTTCAAATGTGTGACACGTTCCCCAAAAGATGACCAATTCAAGGAAGTTTATGAGGCAGAAAAGACAGATTCTTTATCTACAATCACTTCCTAACCTGCAATTTTCTGTGTTTGGGGTGAATTGGAATTTGCAATCTTAAACTGCAGAACAGGAATCTTTTAAGACACTTTGAAACTGAAAACCATTTCTTGTATTTGTTTTGAAAGACTTGCACTGATCTGATAATGGAAATATTCTGTATTTCAGAATGGTCAGAAGTTCAAAGTTTTTAGAATTATTAAAAAAAGACACTACTTAAATAGAAAATATATACTAAACATTTGCAAGTATCCAATTTTTTATCATCACCAGAATTTTGTAATTGTGATTTTCCATTTGAGAAAGGTCATTTGAGGAAATGAGCTCACTTCAAACCACAAAATCAATAGAAAGATGGTAAACTTTCCAACCTCCCCACTGACACTGCTTTCTAGCTTGTATTCCCCCAAATACTCCCTCTCAGTGATAGCTATTAGATTTGTGAAAAATCAAAACAAAATGAAAACAAATGGAAAATAGATAGAATTGATCCCCTGAAAACACATTTTACCTTAATAGCTAAGAATTAGTTTTTGAGGAGAAGATTGGCTGACAGAATGACTGAAAAATTTCCCCCATCACTGCAGAAGTTATACTATGCATCTATAGGTAAAAATCTGTGCAATATTTAATGGACTTCTCAGGCATTGACATTTTTGTGATTATCCTGTATTCTTTTCCCAAAGCAACCACTGCTAAGAATAAAATGTTATGTTCAAATTTACCTGCTACAATAAAATTGTTATATCAGCCATTCAATGAAGAACACTATATATTGTGACTTTAGGTGTATTATTTCAGGATCGATTTTATAAGGAAATTGATGTACTGTCTAAATTGCTATTACTGCAGGGTAAATTCTCTTGGCCACTCTATGCACTGACTTAAGCTAAGTGCAGTGTTGATTCTATTGGCCACTATGTGCACTGACCTAAGTGCTATTACTGCAGGGTTGATTCTATTGGCCACTATGTGCACTGACTTAAGTGCTATTTCTGCAGGGTTGATTCTATTGGCCACTATGTGCACTGATCTAAGTGCTATTACTGCAGGGTTGATTCTATTGGCCACTACGTGCACTGACTTAAGTGCTATTACTGCAGGGTTGATTCTATTGGCCACTACGTGCACTGACTTAAGTGCTATTACTGCAGGGTTGATTCTATTGGCCACTACGTGCACTGACTTAAGTGCTATTACTGCAGGGTTGATTCTATTGGCCACTATGTGCACTGACTTAAGTGCTATTACTGCAGGGTTGACTCTATTGGCCACTGTGTGCACTGACTTAAGTGCTATTACTGCAGGGTTGATTCTATTGGCCACTGTGTGCACTGACTTAAGTGCTATTACTGCAGGGTTGACTCTATTGGCCACTGTGTGCACTGACTTAAGTGCTATTTCTGCAGGGTTGATTCTATTGGCCACTACGTGCACTGACCTAAGTGCTATTTCTGCAGTGTTGACTCTATTGGCCACTGTGTGCACTGACTTAAGTGCTATTACTGCAGGGTTGACTCTATTGGCCACTATGTGCACTGACTTAAGTGCTATTACTGCAGGGTTGACTCTATTGGCCACTATGGGCACTGACCTAAGTGCTATTTCTGCAGGGTTGATTCTATTGGCCACTATGTGCACTGACTTAAGTGCTATTACTGCAGGGTTGACTCTATTGGCCACTATGGGCACTGACCTAAGTGCTATTTCTGCAGGGTTGATTCTATTGGCCACTATGTGCACTGACCTAAGTGCTATTTCTGCAGTGTTGACTCTATTGGCCACTGTGTGCACTGACTTAAGTGCTATTACTGCAGGGTTGACTCTATTGGCCACTATGGGCACTGACCTAAGTGCTATTTCTGCAGGGTTGATTCTATTGGCCACTATGTGCACTGACTTAAGTGCTATTTCTGCAGGGTTGATTCTATTGGCCACTATGTGCACTGACCTAAGTGCTATTTCTGCAGGGTTGATTCTCTTGGTCACTACGTGCACTGACCTAAGTGCTATTACTGCAGGGTTGACTCTATTGGCCACTGTGTGCACTGACTTAAGTGCTATTTCTGCAGGGTTGATTCTATTGGCCACTATGTGCACTGACTTAAGTGCTATTACTGCAGGGTTGACTCTATTGGCCACTATGGGCACTGACCTAAGTGCTATTTCTGCAGGGTTGATTCTATTGGCCACTATGTGCACTGACCTAAGTGCTATTTCTGCAGTGTTGACTCTATTGGCCACTGTGTGCACTGACTTAAGTGCTATTACTGCAGGGTTGACTCTATTGGCCACTACGTGCACTGACTTAAGTGCTATTACTGCAGGGTTGATTCTACTGGCCACTATGGGCACTGACTTAAGTGCTATTACTGCAGGGTTGACTCTATTGGCCACTATGGGCACTGACCTAAGTGCTATTTCTGCAGGGTTGATTCTATTCGCCACTATGTGCACTGACTTAAGTGCTATTACTGCAGGGTTGACTCTATTGGCCACTATGGGCACTGACCTAAGTGCTATTTCTGCAGGGTTGATTCTATTGGCCACTATGTGCACTGACCTAAGTGCTATTTCTGCAGTGTTGACTCTATTGGCCACTGTGTGCACTGACTTAAGTGCTATTACTGCAGGGTTGACTCTATTGGCCACTATGGGCACTGACCTAAGTGCTATTTCTGCAGGGTTGATTCTATTGGCCACTATGTGCACTGACTTAAGTGCTATTACTGCAGGGTTGATTCTATTGGCCACTGTGCGCACTGACTTAAGTGCTATTACTGCAGGGTTGACTCTATTGGCCACTATGTGCACTGACTTAAGTGCTATTACTGCAGGGTTGATTCTATTGGCCACTGTGTGCTCTGACTTAAGTGCTATTTCTGCAGGGTTGATTCTATTGGCCACTATGTGCACTGACCTAAGTGCTATTTCTGCAGGGTTGACTCTATTGGCCACTGTGTGCACTGACTTAAGTGCTATTTCTGCAGGGTTGATTCTATTGGCCACTATGTGCACTGACTTAAGTGCTATTACTGCAGGGTTGATTCTATTGGCCACTATGGGCACTGACCTAAGTGCTATTTCTGCAGGGTTGATTCTATTGGCCACTATGTGCACTGACTTAAGTGCTATTACTGCAGGGTTGACTCTATTGGCCACTATGTGCACTGACTTAAGTGCTATTACTGCAGGGTTGATTCTATTGGCCAATGTGTGCACTGACCTAAGTGCTATTACTGCAGGATTGATTCTATTGGCCAATGTGCGCACTGACTTAAGTGCTATTACTGCAGGGTTAATTCTATTGGTCACTACGTGCATTGACCTAAGTGCTATTACTGCAGGGTTGATTCTATTGGCCACTATGTGCACTGACTTAAGTGCTATTACTGCAGGGTTAATTCTATTGGTCACTACGTGCATTGACCTAAGTGCTATTACTGCAGGGTTGATTCTATTGGCCACCGTGCGCACTGACTTAAGTGCTATTTCTGCAGGGTTGATTCTATTGGCCACTTTGCGCACTGACTTAAGTGCTATTACTGCAGGGTTGATTCTATTGGTCACTATGTGCACTGACTTAAGTGCTATTACTGCAGGGTTGATTCTATTGGCCACTGTGTGCTCTGACTTAAGTGCTATTTCTGCACGGTTGATTCTATTGGTCACTTTGTACACTGGCTTAAGTGCTATTTCTGCACAGTTGATTCTATTGGCCAATGTGTGCACTGACTTAAGTGCTATTTCTGCACGGTTGATTCTATTGGCCACTTTGTACACTGACTTAAGTGCTATTTCTGCACGGTTGATTCTATTGGTCACTATGTGCACTGACTTAAGTGCTATTTCTGCAGGGTTGATTCTATTGTTCACTATGTGCACTGACCTAAGTGCTATTACTGCAGGGTTGATTCTATTGGGGACTTTGTGCACTGACTTAAGTGCTATTTCTGCACGGTTGATTCTATTGGCCACTTTGTACACTGACTTAAGTGCTATTACTGCACGGTTGATTCTATTGGTCACTATGTGCACTGACCTAAGTGCTATTACTGCAGGGTTGATTCTATTGGTCACTATGTGCACTGACTTAAGTGCTATTACTGCAGGGTTGATTCTATTGGCCACTTTGTGCACTGACTTAAGTGCTATTTCTGCACGGTTGATTCTATTGGCCACTTTGTGCACTGACTTGAGTGCTATTTCTGCACGGTTGATTCTATTGGCCACTTTGTACACTGACTTAAGTGCTATTTCTGCACGGTTGATTCTATTGGCCACTTTGTGCACTGACTTAAGTGCTATTTCTGCACGGTTGATTCTAAAATAAATCTTGCACATCCTAAAATCACATTTAATTAACATTATCATTAAATCAAATTTAAAATATGATGAACTATTTACAGGAAATTTAGATAAACAATATAAAATAATTCCATAAAATTCATAACATACCAGTTTTTACATGGACAGTCACCATCCCATCTTTTCAAAGATTTTATTAACTCTTTAATCTGCTTTTAATTAGGTCATTGAACTTGAGCACTGAGCGCCTATTTATACTTCTCTCTCTACCGGTAATAATAGGGTATCGGGAAATCGGCTCATCGAATAATAAACCTGCAATATATGTTAGGGATTATATGGTCTACTACTTACATGAATGAATACCCCAGCAAGAGAAATGTCACACAACCGCAATAAATTAGCCAACACAATCAATCCGATGTCCCGACATGAGGCTTGCGCTATTCCTTCAACGTTTGAAATTCACCGATGAGGGCACAGCGCCACCTATCTGTATGACAGAAATAGACTCTCTTTCCCAATGTTCACTTTATTTTCAGACATGATCTTTCCAGTTATATTCTATAATGTAGGCTAACTTTTGTTAACAATTGGATTTAAACTTTAAAAACTCAATCATCTTTTTCTGATTCAAGATAACTTCGCCTTCGGATTTCACATTCTAAAAACATTCTCTTGAAGACACTAATTAAGATATTTTTTCTAGATTTCACATTTGATCAATTCTGCAGTTAATCTTTTTTTATTACTAGACCCACATAAACATAAAGACCTGGCTATAATACTGCTCACAGTAATAATCTTAACTTTATTATTAGACCTTTATTATTAACTTTATTACTAGACCCACATAAACATCAAGACCTGGCTATAATACTGCTCACAGTAATAATCTTAACTTTATTATTAGACCTTTATTATTAACTTTATTACTAGACCCACATAAACATCAAGACCTGGCTATAATACTGCTAACAGTAATAATCTTAACTTTTCTCTGGGAAAAACAGTTTATCAATGTACATTTGTGTAGAGTGCCTTTCACTGTTTCTTTTGTTTTAATCATTTTTTTTCTCACCCCTTTGCCTGCTTTGACCATTTGTTTTGTTATATTATATTATAATACTCCACTGTACTACATTATTGACAGATATTAGTTTAGTTTTAAAAGTTGCTGCATTTTTTTTTGCACACCATCAGAGGTGGTTCTCATGATAGCGGCAAGTAATTGCCTCAATGGGTATCTCCTGACCGCAAACTGTATATTTGCAATAAGTAATATCTGTATATATTTATTTTCTTCATTTATGGTCTAATAAATCAATATTGAATCTTGAATCTTGAATCAGATTCTATATATAGAAGATACAACCTTTATCAAATACAATTCCATAATTTTAATCACAGGAAATTGGTAATTTTATCCTCAGACCAGTGATGAATTATATTGCTCCCTGTACTATTACATATATTCACAGTATTTGAAATCTTCTATATCTACATACAATCTTTCCAAATGAGTTCCAACAACAGCGAGATTGAAAAAATTGTTTTCTTTTAGCGTAATCTTCCAACTGCTACATTTTTATTCTCGAGGAAAATACACACTCAACAGTTACAGTAAGGTATTTGAATCAAAAGCTTCAATCTAAAATTCAATAAACACCAGGTGGCCTTCGGGTCGACCATCCACAAACCAACCACCAGATGAGGCTAGTTGCTATCAATTTTGATAATTACTCAAAGGATTGATGATGCTAGTTTAGATAATTATTATCTTGTACATCCTTCCTTTCCTGTGCAGTGTTTATGCCATTTGTGTATAGATATTGAGCACAGCATCTCACTGCCAATGTGATATTGTAAAAGAAAGATCACCTATTAAACTTTGAAAAGAACAAAAGGTAAGATAAGATGATTTTATTTTAAATTGAAGAAAATGTACAATAGCTCAAAGCCAATAATCGATAGACAAATTTTAAAACTACATATATTGCAAAAGGAACAGCAAAAAACATTAACCAAGTACAAATTGAAATTGGGAACACATATTGCATATCTCTGGTAGAATCTCTGGTAGAAACATCAGTTATCTTTCTACGTTTTTTCAATATGTTGAGCACGTTGGATAACATTTGATCTAAAAATTTGAGGTATAAACATTTATATTATGCAGAGAAAAAATTCTTGAAAACCTCATTTCATGGTTGTTTTAGGTAAATCTGATATAGATTGTAATATATGTATATCCTTTGTAAAATGGCAAGTGTATGATTTATTTCATTTGACTCAGCCTAGTTGTACATTACTTAAGGAATGGCCGGCGCGCCATACCCGAAACTTTACAAACGGAAAAAAGAAACCGGATATTGCACAAACAAAATGGCAGCTATCACAACTTGGGAAATATTTTGAAAAAATCCAGTGATTTGTTATTTTTTCTGAACAAAAAGGACCAAGTTTTGTAAAATCGTTTCGTTAAATACGAGGTAGGTATATAATGTTTCTCTTCGAGGAACTAAATATTTTTTTTCCCAGTGTAAACCCAAGGAATGAAGCTCAGAATTCGGCCAAAATGACTCAAGATTACTTTTCCACTAAAATTCCAGATGACGGAACCTGGTGAGTTCGAGCTTGAGAACTTAAAAGATATTCAGTTTCGTGTTTTTCACTTCCGATTTTCACGAAATCTATCAAAACTGGGAAAAAACTGCTCTCATAGACAATAGATGATTAAATATATTGGAGTTGTACAGTTCTGGAACTCCAGAAAAAAACAACAACATGATGGAGATCAGCAATCGTAGGGCCAACAACCGTCAATTTCGCGCATTTTGGTCTTTGTCAGTCATTATATTATCCAACAAAACATGGTCAGTACATTATATGTGTGCTTTAGTGGGGTATACCCGCCAGTAATCATTTACATGAATTAATCTTATAAAGTGTCGATCGTGTGGTACCTGATCAAAATGACCGCGATAACAAGTGGGCCGCGCTATTGAAATGACACATTGGACGGCGGTCAAGCAGCTGAATTTGGATATTTTATCAATGTAAAATATCTAAAAGTGTCATCTGCCAATCTTAATATTAATAAGCTACTTTCCGCCGTAATTAAACCTGCTGTTCGGCATATAATTCTGTGAATATTCTCACTTTTCACCCAGGCCCAACATTAGAACTATGCATTCAAGTTTGGCGGCCATTTAATCTTCCAAAACGTAAATAAAATGCATTTCTAAGCAAAGTTAATGCTCAAATATTCTCTAATTTACAATTGTAGATAATGTACATTGATAAATTGCCCAGATTGAGAAGCTTGACCGCGGTTCAATATGACAGTCAATAGCGCGGCCCACTTGCTATCGCAGTGATTTTGACCATAATTCGATCGTATACATGTAATATTCTTGCAAGATTTACAAGTCAAAGTCACACCTTTGCGCATACGATCTTAGCCTTCGCACACTGACCTTTCTTCAATGCCAAAAGATGAAAATTAATATATCGATCATCTGACTTACATATTTGAAAAGAAGAGTTCATTGAATTGAGTTGCCAATGATGTAAATCGGCCAAGAACTGACTGAGCTGCGCCAAATTGTATACTTTTGTAACAAGCTGGAACTCACGCATGTGCACATTGTGACAAAATCGGGGTTAATGGGTGCAATTTTCGTAACAATTTATTCAAACCATTCAAATAAACTTTTCTGTGCAAAAAAATTCAATGTTCTATTAATTTTGCGTTCACAAGATATTGAAGACATTTCCAAAATTATCAGCCAATCCTGTGATTGCACGTATCCTATGGTTGTTAGCTCTACTATTAAAAGGCCTGTGGAGTAAAAATGATGCATGTTCAATATGTACAGAATTATTGCCAATATCGGGATATTGGCCCATTCAGCACACCTCCAATTTGTTTGAGTTTTTTGTTGAATCATACAATGATGTTTGGCCACTTTTAACATCATTTGACAGTGATAACATCATTCATGCAGTGAAAGCAGATAGACACTTTTAACGTTTTGAAAGGCAGTGGAATTACAAGATGACGTGTGCCTAAGTGTAAAGCCTGGTGTCAAGCAGCTGGTATAGATCAGCTGCACCCCTAGTGCAATCTTGCACTCTCGGCAGATGCCAATTGGTTTTGCTGAGTAAACTTATAGATGTAGATGTGACACAATAATCATCGTAATAGGAGGGGGCAGTCGTATGGGCACTTTCACACATACGGGACTTTCACACCATAGCAACCCCAATTGGCATTGAAAACAAATCTCTGTCAGCCATTGAAATAGTACAGTCTAATTGAACCCCAACTGCCATGCACTGCACTCTACAAAGGTACCTGATTCTTAAACTGGTTACCTTAGAAGATAAAAGAATGTTCAAATTGAAAACCAAAAAGAGTCTTATATTGAAGTATTCTTCGTATTTTCACAATGTTCACAGGTTAGGCTTCACCGCAAAATTTATATCAGCTTTTTGATTTTCACAGGGAGTCATGTCTGCGGCAATGTTGGAAGAGTTGGAGGTGGTTAAACACAAGTACAAAGAGGTGGAAGGGGCTGATTTAGAAGCATGTATCCCAGCTATGGTCAGATTAAAAATCACGTGAGTAGTACGCAAACATAAACTGATTCAAGTATTTTTACAGTAAGCCACAAAAAATGATAAGTTTTACATAGAACTGCATTGTTTGCCAAATAGTAAATAGTGAGCTATTTTTTGGTCAATATATCTCTAAGTATGATATTGAAGGTGTTTCTTACTTTAACACAACTTGTTGCACGGACGATATTATTCCACACAATTCAACTATATGCAAATTAGAAATAACTACTGAAACCTTTTTTTGTGGCAAAAATGAATTGCTGAGGGATATGAAAAAAATATTGAACGTTGATAAATTTTGAAACAGTTCTTATTTTGAGAATGACTTCTTATGTTGATTATCTCCCATTTATTTGATGATAGATGATACATTCTTTTACAATGAAAATAAGATGACAAAGTTGAAAGGTTTTGACTTATTTGAATCTTCCAGGCGCAACAAATTCAAGAACCTGGTGGTGTGTTTCCAGTTCCCAGACAATTATCCATCAGATCCACTGATTGTGGAGTTAAAGAGTAAAGTTCTGAAGTACAACCTGCTGCAGGGTCTCACCAAGATGTGTGAAGAAGAGGTGAAAAAACTGCTCGGACAACACCAGGTGGGTGCTTATATATATTTGGAGAAGAAATTTTATAAAAGTCTTTAATACACAATCTTTGATTTCCTGTTATTTAGACTATGTAGCTAAACATCTATTGAACTTTACAGATCACAAATTTGGTCATTTTAGCCTTTCATGATGACAAAGCCTTAAATACCAAAAGCTTCAATATTGAATGTTAAATGATGTATGGTGGGAACTACTAAATTTATAGATTGGACCCTAAACATGACCAAATTTGACCAATATTGCATGTACCAGCTAGGTCCAACTGTGTCAGAATAAGTCACACAGTGGCCATGAAGTACCATATTTAGATATATTTATACATAACAAAATAGATGCTTGGCTATTTAGATCTGTAAATTAAATTTTTTTTTTTAAAGTGACTTTATTCAATAAAATACAAATTGTACATATCTCAAAACATGTCCATCCTGTCTATAGTTTTTCACATACAAGCATAAATTTGCTAAACATTGTGTTTTTATTCTTTGTACATATGGACTTTTCTATTTTTAGCTTATACTTTAATCCTGAAAGGAGACCAAATAAGTCTAACTTGCCCTCGTGGAAAAGTTTTTGTCTATGAATATAATATTTACATACCAATACACAGTAATTTAGTACATCAAAAACTTCAGTATTAGATCTGTAAATAGGTGCCTGTGGAATACATGCAATGCACTCAATTCTATAATCTCGTCTTCATATTTTTAGATTATGCCCGTTTTACATCTTATACGCAAGTTCATAGATGACAACCCTCTGTGCATATGCAGTGAGGAGATCGGATATATTAAGAGAGAACTTCTCACGAAGACGGACGAGATAAAGTTGAAACAAAAAACCTCCCAGGTTACAGTACGCCTGCAAGAGAAAGACTACATCATATCACTGAAAGCCACTGTACCTGACTTGTACCCAGAAGAACAATTAAAGTAAATCAGTTATTTTGTCTATTGACATCTACGGTATTGCTTTTTTTTACCATGACATCCATATCTTTAAGAATACATGTAACTTGTTTATGAATGACTGCATAAGATGTCTTGATCTTGACACCCTCAGCTTGTTAAATGCCATCAGTTTGTTTGCTTGTGGTATTCTTAATTTGGCTGAAAAATTTATTTTTCTGCAAGTTTCATGACAAAATTGAAAATAATTTTAAATGATAAAAATCTATAAGTATTGGAATATATGTGTTTTCACAAATATGATTTTTATAATTTTATTGTGAATACTAATTTTGATACTTTTTGTAAAAAGTCCATTATATGACTTCAACATCAATTATCAACATTTTTCTTGTTTATGGAGTGAATTTGCCTTTTTTGAAATATGCTGTGAACTTTTCCAATAAAATGTCAAAATATATAAGATCAGAGTTGGGAGGTTGTGTCTACTTTGTAACCAAATATCCGCTAGTTTATGCCTTTGAGGTATGAAATGGCTAGGGTATGAGTCTGGAGGGTGAAGTTCCTCGAAAAAATAATAATTTTTGTTGTTGTATTTTTCAGGGTAGAAATAGAGGAACACAATTTCCCAGAAACGATATTCACCAATTTCCGTGCTCAGACAGCAGAAATAACAAGGAAAGCTGTCAAACCTCCCCTCAAACCAAAACCAAAGTGAGTGAAGATATATTCATCAACAACTAAATAAAGTTTAATCATTTTTATAAACTACAATCTGCCAAAAATACTTTTTGTTTCACTTAGTCTGTAATTTATTTTCACAATGACACTTTTTTTTAGCTGTGCTGACTATCTCAGCATAGTTTGTGCAGTGAGGGGGGAATTTTTTTATCATTCTGTCTGTCCATCAACATTGATCCTTTCTTAAATTATTGAGTGGATTTCTTAGATATTCATAGGTAAGATGTAGCATTGTCAGGAGATCAATACTATCTATTTTCCATGAGGGTCAGATATTTTTTAAAAACATTTTCACGAATTTTTTAAAGTACAGTGGCAAATAGTGAATTGTTTTGCACATCAATTTACTAATAAAGATACAGCCTCAGTACTAGACTGCTGGAATGAAGCTATGAAGGGGTGATGGAGTATTTGAAACAATATTTTTACCACATTGACTGTTTTCGAGCTGCAAAACTGGGTTTGTCCTTTAAATGATCATTTATCAAGCAATTTGAATGCATTTCCAGGAAATATTCACAAATATCACAAACAGTGAGCACACACCTCAGGCCAATGGCCTATGTTTTAGAATATTTCTTTTCATTGACACTAACAAGGTTATGATTCCTTGACAGGTATAATTTGCCAAAATACACAAAATAAATTACAGGTGAGCACTCATATATTTGTGATACTGATTTAGGATCTTCCTATTTTTTCAGGGACCCTCCATTTGAACCAAAGCCTTCCTTAAAGGATGTGGTGAAATATTTAACCACGCATATTATTAGGAAATATCCCAATGAGAAATGTTCTTTATGTGGAGAAAATGCACTGCCAGAAAGTGCAAAAGTAAGTTTTTCTGCAAAGAATTCTTTTGAATGTTTCTGACAATAATGTGCAGGATATCTTGATTTGGCATAAATCATAATATGTATTTGCCTTTTGGTTTTTCCTGATATTTGATCTGTAAGCAGAGCACAGGAAAGCAAACAGAACAAATGGCATATTTTTTGCAACATTGTTGAATTAGAAATTTCACTTTATATGCATAAAATAAGAAATATATATTTTTGCTCTCAAGAAATACTAAAGAAAATGGATAGCCAAAGAGGAAAAATGATCAGAATTCAGATTATGTATATTTGTGTTGCTAAGAGAGAAATGTTTTTTGGATGTTTCAGGATGTGATAAACGACCCTAGGAAAGGAAAGTATGTGGAGAGAAACTATTGTTCGCACCTTTTTCATTTGAAGTGTCTCAATAGATTTATGAAAACACCACCCTTTGAAGGTAAGAAAAGTCTTCTTAAAAGGTTTGAGAGAAAGTTGAAAAAAAGGTGTGAATATTAGAATGATGATAATTCAGAGTATATTTGATAGACATCAGTTTACTCCGCAGTCTATTTGCATTATAAAGCATACCCAAAATAAAACATGAATGATAGTTCGAAATAAAATTATACCAGGTCTCATGATGTACAAGAGGCCTATTTGAAAATAAAGGATTTTGAGACATTGCTTCATAGGAAACCATATATTGTTCTTTGAGCATGATATCGATTTTATTTTTAAAAATATATGATTTGTTACAGGTAAATTGTTTTCTATAGTGAAAGAGTATAAATATGCCAGTTTTATATCACACATTGCCATTTTATTATCTTGTATGTGTTTGTCTTCAGTAAAAATATGTCTGAAAAAAATTCATACATTTCATCTTGATTGCGATCTTTTGAGTATTACTGGATTGTGTGTAGCAGAAAATTTCTTATTGATTACAGGAGGGAAGAAATGTCCAACATGTAAAAACAGAATATATCACGAGAGATTTAAAACCCCAACAGAGGTGGTTGAAGCGAGGTGGGCCCACAAGGAAGCCAGGAAACGAGAACTAGCAGAGGTCGCCGAGTTCCTGGAATAAAAAAAACAAAGATCACCAAAACACTTGTAGCCAATATCAGAGAAAATTATATCCAAATTGCAGAATTTTGACATGATTTTAAAGTATATTTATAACTTAGACTTATCAATGGTAAAATAAAGTGTCAACTGATGAACATCTGAGGGACCAAAAGGTGCTTTTTCAAATAGTTCAATCTTTTAGTCCACCTCTTACATAGATGAGGCTAAAGATGTTCATTACAGCACTATTCTTGATATATGTTAATAAATATTATTCTGCATCACAAACAATAATCTGCAGTTGTGGTTTAAAATTCAATTTTTATTTATTTGTCAACACTTTATAAAGTTATTAAATTGATAAACTACCGTTAATTTACACAGGGAACTGTCATGACAAGTGAACATGCCAGACACACAGTTTTATTCAGAATAATCTAGAAACTTGGAGAAAATGGACATAATGAGTATATAAAACTTTCTAACTTTCTCAGTAATTGATATTCCACAGGTCACACCATTTCCTAAGTTTGTGAAATATTATCTTGGTTTTCTCAATATATACAAAAAAATGGCAGTGAGATAATACTAATACTGCAATCTATCAACTAAACTATTACATGATTGTCTTTCTTGTTTAATTAATGATTGATTTAATGTAAGCACTGGAAATAATTTGTTGAATTTAAGATGTGGAAAATTTAGGATCATTTAGGATCATACTTCAATACCCCACCTATGATATACTTCTAGCGTAATTGACATGCAATTGATCCATATCGAAGAATACTATCAGGAATTGGGAAAGAATGTTGTTGTCATGTTGATATCAAGAAAGTGAATAGAATTAATAAAATGGCACAGATAGTGGCTGCAGGATATTGTAAATGGGTAATTACTGGTATGTAAATATACATCATATACATACACACATACATATATATATATATATTTATATATATATATATATATATATATATATATATATATATAAAAATTTAATATAGATGTTTAAAATATGATCAGATGACATTACAGATAAATATATATTTTGATGAAATGTGAATATATTCTTTATTTGGAATTCATATGGTATCAGTTTTATCCAAATAATATTTCATAGATTGGTTGTTGAAAATGATAGCTCAGATCAATATTTCAGTATTTGTTAGGGGTGGGGGCTAAGTGACCATAAAGGTTACGTTGTGGACAAAGAAATTGTGCATTCAACAATCTTAGAGGTAACATGTTTCTTCAAAGTTTTGTCCAAATTGTTGGATATTTAGCTTAAATTAAACTTTTATCTTAGAGTTAACAAATTTGGTCAGATTTTTTCAGTTTGTTAAATGTTATGCTATTTTAGGCTATAAAAAGTCATTTATTTTTTTAGGATGGCCTGATTATTACTGTACACAAAAAAAAATAGATATGAGGAACAGCATTGAAAGACATTTGCAGCTAGAAATCATGAAGTTTGTATATTAGCACATGTGAGGCAGCTGGCATGGCATACCAATATCTCAGTTAGAAAATGTTGCAGATCCAAAGATCTGCATAGTTCTGTAATTTGGCCTCAGAAAATGAATTTCAACCTTCAGAGTATCGGTAATTGTTCAGATTTCTAGTTGGTTTGGATTTATGACATCATTGGAATGTCATCATTTATTTGTCAGCTTTTATGCCTCACAGTCAAAAGTGTGGAATTGAGAAAAAATATAACCTGTTAATTGTTTAAAAATATATGATTGACAAAGACACATGCATGAGTGGTGGCTCTGTGGGTCAGTTAGAGAAGATGAGATCTGGTAGCACACATTAATGATTTTAAGAATTTTACATGTATTGTTCAGATGTATTATATAAGATTACATGAGTTGCGTCGTGATGATGGAAATGCCAAGGTCTTCTGGAGAGTTCTGGATGTTGACATAAGGAGAAGGTCTGGTTGGAAATTTGAAAGATTCAGATGTTCAGTTCATTTGACAAGCATTATTTTCATGTCCCCCCTCCTCAAAAAAAAAAATTGTATTTTATATATCCTAGATTTGTTGCATGTCCATTTTGGTCTGAAAATATCCAGAAGAATGTAATCAGTGTTGACCAAACAAAATCTCCATGTTTGATGAATTATAGTGAACCGTTTAAAAGAATTATGGATTTTAAATAAAAAGTACTGTACATTTTATAAATCATGTGTAAACTGATAATTTAAGCATGGTGAATAAATTGCCGAAGACTGTATTATAAAAGTAAATTATAGTATTATCTTTTGTAACATATAATATGGCAAAAACAATTTAAAATGTTTATTATTCCATAAATAAGTTATCATTTAGAAAATAGTGTTTAATTTGGAATTGCATTCGTGTGTTGTTGTATATTTTTTTTCTTTATTACAAGGTCAATCATATTTAGGAGAAATTATGTGGAGTGTCCAGCCATTTGTGTTATATTTTAATCCAAAGGGTTTTGTAACTCTAAAATGGAGCTGAGCCTCAAATTTGTTCACTTTTGTAAAATTTGTGAATAAACAAAAATTAAATTTATCAAAACAACTTTTGTTTAGAATATCAGAAATAAACATGTTATTTATAAATATGAAGTTTTTAAGTTGTTGAAAAAAAGCATATTGAGCAAATAATAGTGAAGTAACGACGGTACAACTCAGGTCCAACCAATATCCTATATATATATATATATATATATATATATATATATATATATATATATATATATATATATATATATATATATATATATATATATATATATATATATATATATATATATATATATATATATATATATATATATATATATATATATATATATATATATATATATATATATATATATATATAGGAGAGCGTAAGTTATACCTGGCATACATTATATATTATAAAGAACTGGCCTGCTAGAATATATCTATTTTGTATTTAATTGTACCATCCCTACTCTGGATTTGTATATGTTAATATTTTGCACATAATAAAGTTTGGTGTATTTTTTGCTCCGATCTGTAACAGCTTTTTGAAATTATCTTTTTTTCTGTCAGTCCTGCTGTATAAAACTTATTTTGATCCATTTTAGCAATATTTATTAATGTGAAGATAAGGCCCGTGGCATTAAGAATTTGGTCGCTTTAAGGATATATTTAATTAAATCTTGGTTAGTAGTAAAACACTGGCCTGATTTCTTTTATTCTTGATGGACAATTTAACATGTCCATATTCATGACGTTATTCCCTGAATAGAAAATTCCAAACATTGAGAGGAAAGTGTTTGGTATGGAACAGTATCAGCATGATAAGGGATTGAAAAGAGTGTAATGGCAAAAGCATTTGCACCGATTGTAATGCACTCAAAATCATTTGTGGATGTGGCAGCCAAGCCGATAAAGGCAATCAGAAACAAGGCATATATTATTATAAATTAAAGCAAGATTATGAATGGAAAAGAAGTCTGGCACCATTCTGAGTACTTGTTACCCATCTTGGACATTCAGATGCTATTAACTTTTTAATCTTGCATTATAGATGTATGGATGTGTCTATTTGAAATAATGTGAGAAATTGTATCATGAATCCAATACTGACATGGCTTGTATTCGAACCCACGACCTTTATATTACCCAAGAAAAACTGGTAATAATAAGCCTGTACTAAAAACCAACTGTGCCCAGGCCCACGTCCTGGAATATGTAACCTCTCCTTTTAATACATATTAAACATATCCAAAAAGCCATACTGACGCTAACTTAACATTGCAGGCCCTGCATATAGAGCACTCTTACCTAGAGATGATAGTAAATGGGAATGGATTATTGACGAAAACATCTCTAAAATCGTTGAAGTTGAGCAAATGGCCAAGACACCTGACTTTAGGAGTAGATTAAAGGAATATTCAGCCATCATCATCTGCATTGGGCTGAAGGATGTCGAACGTGGGACTTCTGGCAAAGACTCACTGAAAAAGCTTAAAAGGGGAGTCTATAGGATAGCCAAGCTATCAACATGTCACATATACCTCTGTCAACTCGCACCCATCTCCATCAACTGCGAGCTGAACATTGTTAGCACTCATACCATTCTGAACCACCATTTGGAAAACCTAAGTGCTCATTATGGAACTGGACAACTGAAAATTATTCTCACCCGAGACAAGGTCACATCACCACCAACAGCATCTGTAGTCACCTCCAGCAGAGATCACACCCTGCTGGAACAGGTGGCAAAGGATTGGGTGGACAATGTAAAGAACAACAAATGAATTTCTTGAAAATGATCAGGGCGCCGAACCATATACCAAATGTAAAAAAATTCAAACACCATAATGAAAAAACTTCATGCAGGAAGAGAGAACAATATAGAAAGAATGAAAATCACTGGCACCCCACTGGGCTAAAGCATCATATCTATGCAGATGACACTCAACTTTACATCACTCTGGATCCTAAATCAGCAGAGGAAACAACAAAATCCTCAAAAGAGATGGAAGATTGTATAAAAAATATAAAGATCTTTTTCCTAGAAAATAAAATGAAGATAAATGATGGGAAAACGGAAATGCTTATTTGTGGCAAAACTCAAACTTTAAAAATGAACAGATACCAACTGAAATTATAGTGGGTGAATCAAGAATACCAAGATCTAGTTAAGTTAAAGATCTAGGTGTTATTCTAGATCAAGAACTATAACAATGAAGCAACAAATAAAAAAGGTGCAAAAATCAAACTAAACATTAGCATGAGTTATAAATACCAGTAAATTTAATCACACCTGGGAGCTGATCAACGTAGTTAGGCTGGCTTGCTGATTGCCAACATGTGGGAAGATATTCCACAGTTCACAGTTCATTTTTCAAGTTTTTTTTCTCGAAAATTTGACTTTAAAATTTTGGGATTTATTTCTATTTTTCTGAAAGTTTGACCTCCTAATTCAACCCGTTATATTAATTGCTCAATTAGTGAAAAATTCAGGAAGGTACTAGGTACCCTAAATATGATTCCATATAAAGGTCAACAACATTGAAATGACTCATATTGAAAAAAAATCATGCTAAAAACAGTTAAAATTTGATGATTTTGTAATATATCTATATTTTACCTCCAAAATCAACCCCTTATGTTAGTTGCTCAATTAGGACAACACCATTGAAACATCCCTCATATGGAAAATATATCCCACCAAAATCAATAAAAAATGGGTTAATTTTTCAAATATTTCATGTTTGACCTCTTTGTTCAACCCCTTATGCTAATTGCTCAATTAGAGCTAATTGCTCAATTATATACCCTATAAATGAATCCCTATAAAGGAAAACATCATTGAAACATCTCTCATATGGAAAAAAATAATGTACAAAAAAATTGTAAATTATAGATTTTTAATTTCTTTCTCATGTTTGACCTCTTAATTCAACCCCTTCTGATAATTGCTCAATTAGTGAAAAATTCTGGAAGATACAAGGAACCCTATAGATGAATCCCTATAAAGGACACCACCATTGAAACAGCTCTCATAATTATTTTTAATTGCAGAATATATAATATTGTTTTTTTTTCAAGGCCCAATTTCAACAATTTTTAAAAAGTTTTTCCATTGGGATTTTTTGTGGCAATATATATATATCCCCTGGTAGTAATCCCTGAAAATTTGAAAAGAATTGAAGCATTGTGTCATATGTTTTTAAATTAAAATGTAACGCAAAGTCAAATTTTCGGAAAAAAAATTGAAAAATGAACTGTGAACTGTGAAATATCTTCCCGCAGCCAGGGTTACGGGCCATGGTGCAGTTGGTAGAGCACCAGCTCATTTGCACCAGTTCCTTGGTGATCCAAATGTTGTGGGTTCGACCCGAGGCCATGCAGAGATTGAAATCATGATACAATTTCACACAAGAGCTGAGGCCGGTGCCAAAGGGGTTAACCTGTTGTCCTTTAACACATGACAATTCAGTGAGGCAGCACTATATCTGCAACAAGTAGGTCGCATCACAAAGTGACTGAGATAATGTTGAAAGTAATGCAAAACCCCAATCAAACAAAACAAAATTAATCATATAAAAAATGTACCCAGCTAAACAGAGGTCAATCCTCAACCTACCTGTGCCTCCAAAGCCCTATCATTGTTTTCACAAGGAACATGAAAAACCCAGGTTATTAATAAATATTCAAATAGGCTTGTACCACAGTGCACATCATCAGACAAACAGGTACAATTTTGTGCATAGTATAGTTTACTTACTTGTTGATACAGGTGAGACTAGACAAAGCAATGTAGGAAAGTGAGAAAAACATTCCTCATTCAGTGTTGATAGATTAATTAGTTAATTCTGGCCAGGTCAAAGGCAAAAATGATTAGTGCAATTAGTAGGCACTGTTTACATTGATGTGTCTGATGATGCACCTTTGAAATATATATTTTCATAATATGATTATTCATGATTTGCGGACGGTTTTGGCTGAGCAGTGGAGCAGTGGAGGCAGAGATAGGTTGAGGATTTTTTTCTTAAAACTGATGAAGTGGAGGCAGAGATAGGTTGAGGATTTTTTTCTTAAAACTGATGAAAACATTATGTATTTCTTAAAACTGATGAATTTCAGTGTACAAAGTATGATTACATAGGTATCAGGTCAATCCACAACCTAACACACCACTCGTTAAACCACACCTGAAACCTGAGATGGACCGCACCCGCCAAAATAATGAAAGCAAATCTAAATAAAATCTTGCTATTTCTCTTCCTTGTACTCCAACAACACAACTATATTAATTTATTGTGTAAACAGAATACTTGGCCAGATTTTGTTCAACAACCTCCAATTTACCTGGCCAAGAGCATCCAGCCATGCTATCCTGGTAAAGAGGATGTTTACATGTGGAGATGCAATATTCCATGCACTCAGAATTGGCTCGCTGGTGGCACGTTTACCTGATGTAACTCAATTGCCATCTGAAAATGAGATAGATATTCCTTTACATTATTAATGCATTCTTCCAGGATTCAGAGGCTGGTTCTATTATTTATAAGGCGATAAATGGTGGAATAGCTTTGAAACTACCTGAACATGTCAAAATGAAACCAACTCGTACAAGGAAAAACCATGGAAATCGCTGTGTAGAAATGGCAACCAGCTGTGACCATTATAAATACAGCTATTTCACAAGGCCTGTGACTGACTGGAATAATCTTCCCTCTGCTTTAACTACATTGGAATCCCATGACGTGTACTCCCCTTAAGAGAAATCAAGCACTTTCTCAACCAACATTCGGCCATCTTGATTTCTGTTATGAGTGAACTCATTGAGTACATATTAACACATTAACTCCCTATGAAATTAACATCCTGCCGGACTACTTTCCATATGACTTCTCCAGAAAAATGTGCACCACTCCAGTAACTGATTTTCTTTGACTAATTTCAATTCTCTGTTTTATGTCTTTGAGTTAAATATATAAAATGTGTATGGACATTATATGACACACCTCATATTCAATATAAATTATTACATGCTAACCTTATATACCTACCTACAGAGAATCAACTAGAAAATGATTAGATTTAAATGAGAGATGAGTTATTGATATTTGTTTCTTTTTATCGATTTGCATTACTATTGATATCATCTTAGACAAACATATTTTTGGAAAATTTTACTCTATAAATTTAATTTCGGCTGTTTTGTGAAATAACGGAATATCCCTTTATAAAAATAACTTGATCAAGTGATAAAGATGTTGACTATTTGTGTAATTTACCAGTGAGAAGGTAAGATCATACTAATCAACATGGCTCAGTGGGTAAGACATCTGTCTCCCATGCTAAAGGTCTGGGGTTCGATTCCCACAGGGAACAATAATTTTTTTTTTTATTCATGCTGAAACTGAAATCTTCATTTTGAAGTTTTATTTTCGCAACATGCACATCAGAATATATAGAATTGAAACATTTTTTATTTTGATAGAAATTATAAAAAATAATGACGATACAATAAACAAAGGTGAAATCTTCAAAGGTGAAATCTTCATGTTGGGGTCTTTTTAGAGCAGAATGAAAGTCAGAACACGTAAAATGTGTTTTTTCTTTTGATTTTTCTTTTGTTTTTTCTTTTGTTTTTTTTTGGCAAATGGAGAAAATACAAAAAAATAAAATAAAATGTCTTTATTAGCAAAGAAATGGAACAATTTCAATTTTCATACAATGCTGTGATTCCAAGTTTTCTACACTACTGACACAGGGTGATACATGGCTCAGTGGTTAAGATGTTTGTCTTCTATGCTAAAGGTCCAGGGTTCGAATCCTGGTTGGGAAAAGTATTATTTTCGTGCTGAAGGTGAAATCTTAATATTGGGGTTCTGTTTGAGTGATATGTACTTCAGGAAACATAAATTGAATTGTTTTTTGCAAATGCAGAAGAATATAAAATAATAGAAATGATTTGATACCCCCCAAAAAAAAACAACTTTATATTGGAGTTCTTATTGAGCAATTTGCATATCAGATGAATATAATTTTTATTATTTTATTTTGCAAACATAGACAATATGAATAATACTGACTTCATATAGTGAACAAATATAAAATCTTCATACTAGGGTAATATTTGAGCAATATGCATGTCAGAACATATAGAATTGAATATGTTTTTTGCCAACATAGAAAATATAAAAAATAGTAATTATATGCAGAAAACAAATATGAAATCTTCATATTCCAATTTTATTTCAGTTTAGAAAAAAATGAATTATAACATAAATCCAATTTCAAGAATTTATCATAGACTTTAAACTTCGAGTAAGTTGATCAAGAGGCCAACCTTGAGCATCTCTGAATAAATCCAGTGCAATGCAATAGTTCCCAATGTTTCAGCATTATTATATGTCTCACAGGTCTGATGATATGCTTTGACCTTTTCTCATGGCAGGATTGCTCACTCAACATTTCGCCTGGATCCACATTTAAACATGGACTGTACTTATCTAAGGCGTTGTTACAATTCATCAACGCTTAAAACATACCTGCAAACAATGCTCATTCTTAAATACATTCAATCAGATTGGTATATTATATATTCTAAAACAATTTTCAAGATCTTCAAAATGTGTAGTTGTCAATATTTGACCATATCAGTCACTGACAGGATGGAAATCAACAGGTCACATGTCACCTGTATGTGCATTTCTCTGTTGTCCAGTGAGATCAGCCAACAATGCATGTACTCATATGTGCAAAGATCACCTCTTGGAAATGGTGTTGATACCTCTAAAATAGTTCTCTAGTTTCACAGTTGTTTAAACACTACTAACAATATAGAATTAGAATTTCTATATTTGAAATATATTCAAATATTGCAATCATTATTTTAATTGTCAAATAAAACCACAATTTGAATAAGAAACATGTGTAGTAATAATGCTCAGATGTGTGTATAGTGATTTGCCCACTATTTTTGACATGTGAAAGTGACTACACACCCCACTAATCTGAGTACTAATCTCAGTAAGCAAGTGTTCCCAGCAGGACGCCAGCTCATATTTTTAATCTCTAACTACGGTACCCTTACCTGAGACTTTCTTCTTTTTGTCAGGTATGTTGGCTTAAGGGAAAAACACGTAATGCGGTAACTCAACATCTTTCAGGAACCTCTTTGCCAGAGTGTAAAATCTGGTCTGCAGCTGGTATTGACCAGCAGCACCCCTAGTGCAATTTTGCACTCTCGGCGAGATGCCAATTGGTTTTGCCGAGTAAACATATAGATGTAGATGTAGATGTTCCATTTCCTTGCAGGATATTTTTGTTGTATTTTCATATTTAGGGTGCATTGTGATGTAAAGCTGTGTGTCATCTGCATATATATGATGCCTCAACCCATATGTATCTATGATTTCAGTGAGAAGGTTTATATATTGTTGTGAAGAGGAAGCTAGTACGTAATTTAATGAAAAATATACAGAGTTTCTCGTAATGTCAAATATAAATTGTTTTATTTATATGTCCATGCCAAAGAACAAAGGGTGCATTCATAAACTATTAGATTGCTTGGATAACATGTATACCAGTCAATGAAACATGTTCCTAACTGCATTTCTAGATATGATAGCATTCTCTTACTGTTACCCTTACAAGATGTGTTTATTATGTGACTCAACATTTTTTATAACCTCATCATATAATGTTAAGTTTGGAAATAAATATTTAGTTTACCGAGAATAGTCAGCCTATGGCTATGTCTTCACCATGACATGCACTTCCCCAAAAGAGAAATCAAGCACATTATAGGCCATGGGCCGTGCCGAAGTTGGTTCGAGCGTCAGCTTATTAGCACCAGTTCCTCTGTGGTGATCCAAAGGTCATGGGTTCGATCCCCGGCCGTGCCGAGATTGAACTCATGATACAATTTCTGATATGAGCTGAGGCCCGCCCATACCAAAGGGTTAACCCGTTGTCCTTGTAAATCTGTGACCGGGTGGGTTGTCATGTCAAGGACCTGCGACATGACAATTCAGTGAGGCAGCACTATATCTGCTACAAGTAGGTCTCATCACGAAATGACTGAAATAATGTTTAATGTGATGTAAAACCCCAAACAAACAAACAAACAAAATCAAGCACATTCTCAACCAGCATTCTGCCATTTTATACAATAGACGAAGATGAAATCTTCATGTTGGGATCCGTGGCACATGTACCGGTTACAGTGAGTCATTTAGTATATAATACAATCTAATCACTGTTGACCCACTTCATGAGCATTTCCGAGATTAGTGATCATCGTCTACATATGCACATAAAGGACATAAGCCCATGAATAATATATTACAATTATCTTAGAACTAGCTCTTATACCAGGTTGTGATATGGACAGGAACACAACATAAAACTAGGATAGTGAGTAAATACATTTATTTTAAAGATATTTTTTAAAGTTACCATGTCCTTAATCATTATATTCTCAGATACAGCATTATGATTTTTCAGGAATACACGCCAGCGATGTCTTCACGTGTATTCATGTCGAAGTACAGAGCCAAAACCAAAGGCGCCAACCCCAGTTTGATTGATGGACCGAACCTAGATCTTCTTATGTAAGTTGAACCATAAAAAGGTACCAAGATACTTTTCTTTTGGTAACAGATGTTCAGTCTTATATATTGCGCTGAGTCACAGAAGCAGCAAATGTGTGGAGAGTGGGTGGGGCAAATATGACATCATCAAAGAATATATATATATATATATAATATATATATATATATATATATATATATATATATATATATATATATATATATATATATATATATATATATATATATATATATATATATATATATATAAAACTAGGATAGTGAGTAATATATATATATATATATATATATATATATATATATATATATATATATATATATATATATATATATATATATATATATATATATATATATATATATATATAGCTTGATCTTATCCCTTCCTGTCTCTTGCATGACTTCCTTGATGACCTTCTCTCACTCATTATTACCATTATTAAGAAGTCGTTATCAGACGCAGCAGTACCTATCAGTATGAAAATTGCAATCATTGCTTCCCTTTTGAAGAGGCTTGGTCGAGAGTTAATCGAGAAAAAATATAGACCTGTCTCAAATCTAACCTTTATCTCCAAGCTAACCAAACAGTTCCGCACTTGCTGAAAAATTCCAATCGGCTTTTTCTTAGTTAACATTATTAAATGTAATAGACTGCATGTATATTATCCTTGTACTCTCTTTTAAAATTTAGATAACTATGCAAAGACTATGGTTGACTGTAGTGCAGGCCTGTGGAGGTCCCACGCTCACAAAAGCTACATACCTATCCCAGCATAAACAACTTATATCAAGCTCAATACAATGCTTAGTTTCAAAATGACTACTTGTATCTGACCCAGCAGTAGGTGTATCAGGCCATACATTTAATACAGCTTTTTTTCGCTTCTTTAATAATCATTATGACTCATCAGTGTTTGAAACATAATAACCCTTTAAGACATTTACACGAATGTTTTACTGCAAGTTTACTGACATTTTGCCCCATTAAATCCACATCTTAAATTTTAATTATTGTGCAGTATTTGTCACGAATCGTTCAACTTACCATTTCTGTACTAATCATAAGGACCGTACCAAAACCTCCATATTAATGGTGAAAACAATATAATTGTGTTCTCTTTCATACGTTAAAAAACGTTTTGATTAATTTCAGTGATCATTGGATTGAAACCAAAGGACCACTTCCGTCGAACAGAAAAGGACCAAACAAACAGTTTACCAGAGGACCTAATACGCTATTGTATAATGGTCCAAATAGGTCTTTCTATCGAGGTCCTGGCCAAACTACCTCTTCCTCTGTATCAACAAGACAGCTTCTTAAGCAGGGATCTTGCCAGACTGTTAACCTAGTACCAGAAAGATCCTCTATCCCAGCTGGGCCTCCTTCTCCATTTCAAATCCAAGGGACATTTACATTGCAAGATACAAATATATCCGTTTCTAGCTCAAGTGATTACCAGGCAAATTTCAATCAAACAGATCCTTTTTATCAAATATCTTCTCTCTTTCCTTCCCCAAATCCTAGCAAAGATACAAAATCAGTGATCCCAAAAGATAACTTTGAAAATCAGAAATCTAAACAAAAACCCATTGCTGTTCAACAGGAACCTGAATTTTCCCATAGAGATCTATTAAGTACTTCAGCTGCTATTAAAGAAACATTGAAGAAATATAATGAAAGATTACAAGGGACTGGTGGAACTGCATCTGGAGTGTCAACTTCTACAGCACCCCATTACATACAAAAGAACACCAAAGGTTCACCTCACACCTACCATGATGATCCAGCAACCCCCTCTGATATTATGCTGACACATATGGAGAGCCACATCTTCACCAATAACCAGAAGCAACTGATAGAAGAGACGATGTTTTAAAATAGGGAGCTTTACTTGGCATTTTGCACAGATTCAAGAATACATATAATATATACCTGTTATATATGTGATTGGCATCTAACACGTTTTGCTTTTAACTCATCAAATGGCTACACAATTTTTTTTCAACATTTTAATGGATTTGTGTCCCATCAATACAGCCCTTTGTTAAAGGTGAGGGATTTTTATGATAAAGTGAGTCTTCTTGCGAGATCACGGTGACACAAATTGTCAGTCATGTTTCCATGGAATCAACATGGTGATGTTTCAATGAGTAGTAAACAGTCAGGGTAGGACATGACTCATTGATCTGTAATCATGCATTTGCCTGTTTATCGGCACCATGTCGGCGACATCTAGGTCTCGTCACAATATGACTGAAACGATGTTGAAAGTAACATTAAACCTTATGTACATGTACACGCACACACTTTGTCTGCATTTCAGACCTGCCCATATCAAGTGATTTTCCTTGAGGTAGGATCACGCCATTGTACATTTCTCACACATTGCATTTTAGGTTTGGAAACAGGAGTTTTTGACATTGACTTCATCAACAATGGTAAGACAGTTATCAGTAGTCCTCCTAATGTCTGTGTGGCACCAAACACATAACAGGGAGAGTCTATATTACCAGTGTAATCCATCAGCCATCCTGCAATGCCAATTAATACACATTTTAAACATTTATGATATTTTATATAACAAATAACATATCCGATATTTATGAACACATCATAATTCAAGGTAAAAATCATATATCATCAATCGATCACTTGTGTGTAAAAACTATGTGGTTATACAATCCTTGCAGATTTTAAAACTGTAAAGCCAAAGTTTCTGGTTACTGGACCAGGAAATGTCAAGCAATTTATATCATGAAATAGAAATCATGATGTATTTCTATTTGATTCTGATTCGGTAAATCTGGTACCTGTGAGAGGATATCCTATCCCAAAACCAATAGAATGACTAAGCATGAATAATCCACTTCCAATCTCAGCATATTGTCTTTCAAGCAGATCTCCCATCACAGCTGATATCACACCATAGTACACACCTAAACAAGATATATGACTGCCATGTAGGAATTGTTATCACCATAATAAGAAATACATGCAATATTCCCCCAAAAAATTAAATATTTATTAATAGATATAATCATACCTGAGCATGCGCCGTACGTTCCCATGTATATTGCCATGGAAAGGAAATCTTCACATAATGTGGAGACTGAAATTGCAATACCTGCCAAGATACAGCTAATGCCAAACTGGACAGTACGATGCTTTCTCAGTGGTTTTGTATTTCCCACACAGCCAGATAGTGGTCTTGTTATTCCAGCAACTGCTCCAGCAATGGTTAATAAGAGTGCTCTATTTCTGGAGTTTATGCCTTTGGCTTCTCCACGCATTGGTGCATAGAGATGAGCATAGTTATGAGTCATGATGACCAAAATAAACCCTGCCAAAAATATGGAATACGGAACGAAATGTCTTTTCCACAAGACAAAAATGTTTTTGCTTTTTTCAAATGAATCTTTATGATTGTTCCTGTACATATTGTTATTTTGTTGGTGACCAGGAATAGATTCTTCATTGCTGATTGTGTAAATATTTCCCCTTTTTGTTATGAAATAAATAGTTTTATCAGGCTGAGTGTTTTCGGCTTTTTCCTTTTTCACCGGTCTGAATAAAGCAGCGCATATCAATCCTTGTAGAATCAAACAATTTTGCATTAATATGCATCCTTTAAGGCCATAATTGTCCAATAAAATCTGGGTGAAAAGGGGGCCAGTTATAATAGCCGCTGCAATCCCACTGTTGATTATTCCTGATGCTATAGATCTTCTCTTCTTGAAATAAAGTTGAGCCGTTGTGAATGTTAAAGAGTACATCCACCACATTCCACAACCTAACAAAATATTCAGTTAAATTAGCATGGTATAAGTTTAAAATAATGTTAAAGAGTACATCCACCACATTCCTAGTGTTCTCCAATCACCAATCGGCAAAGCCCAGATAGGTGATCTGGAGGGGTTTGTCGAACGTCCATGGTTCTACCAACTGCAACCAAAGAAAAGTTTGGTGGAGTTGATTGAGCTCTAGTGAAGTAAAAAATCGCCAGCTATAAAAACTGTGGTAAACCCGTTTAAACGTCAAAATTGAACCCGTTTCAACTGCCGTTAAAACGGGTTTGATTCAATTTTTGCAGCTGGCGATTATTATCAAGTATTTATATTTTCTTTATTTAATGTTATCCAAAAAATAATCAAGCTTTTTTGTGAGATTTTAGACATAATCATACATAAAATATGAATTATCACTTAAACAGTTGGGTATTTAAAAAATCACATCTAAACGAGATTAAAACCAAAAAGCAAAAATCTCAGACCTCTCCAGATCACCTATCTGGGCTTTGCCGATGGGTGATTGAAGAACACTACCACATTCCACAACCTAACAAAATATTCAGTTAAATTAGCATGGTATAAGTTTAAAATAATGTTAAAGAATACATCCACCACAGGACACAATCTAACAAAATATTCAGTTAAATTAGCATGGTACAAGTTAAAAATAATTGTAAAGAGTATATTAACCACTTTCCATAACCTTACTAAATATACAGTTAAATTAGCATAGTACAAGTTAAAAATAATTGTAAAGAGTAAATCCACCCCATTCTACAACCTTATAACAAAACATACCAAGTCGGGGAAGCTGGGTGAGCGGATTCAGTGAGTTGGTGATTGCGGAAGGATACCCTGAGCCGAAGGCGAAGGGTATCCGTCCGCCATCACCAACGAACTGAATCCGCTCACACAGCTGACCCGACGAGGCATGTTTTGTTTTTATACCTCAGACAACTACTGTATTTTTTTTAAATGATACATGAAACAAGAAATTTATCGTTAAAAACATTTGTAAACAAAGCGCGCCTCATTTGACCCCGTCACGTGACCCGAAAATGGTGCATACAGCCATAGACTGGTTGCCGCCATCTGTGTATATACACAATGTTCTTGATACTCGATGGGGGACCAGTCTAAAGATGGCCGACGCAAAATAGTTCCAACTAATCAATACGTTACGAAATAATCGGCATGCTCGTATTCATTGGAAATCTCGTCAATACGCGCATCACTGAGGTATAATACAAAATATTCAGTTAAATTAGCATGGTATAAGTTAAAATATTTATTCATTAATGCTTATCATAAAGGGATATCTAACCTTCCTTACCAAAAAAAACTGAAGGAAATAAAATGCTACCTCTGCATAACAGTTATATTTTGGTCAGGTTTGTCACATGTGATTCGTGATCCTTTGCACGTTTTAATGAACAGTAAACAAAATATGTTTGTGTTTTCTTAAGTATTTATGGAAATCAATATGAAACTTGGGATTCCATGTTATTTTTTGCAATAAAGGCAGGTGTCATTACCACACACATATACATATATTCATTTAGAAAATGTTATTTTAAAAATTTCGAGTTAGATTTCTTGCTGAAGATAGAAAATTAAAGGAACCCTTTTTTGTCTAGATCAAAATAAATTCAGGAAAATGAGTCCATACAGTCAAATGATATTCTTTTTCACTTGTTTCACATTATAAGTATGATATTAACAAGAAAAGGGTGTAAATGTAAGATGATATTGATTATTGATATCGTAAAATGATATTGATGGTCCATATCATTTACATTTACCCTAATAGTTGATTTTATCAGAGTCACTGTATTTATAATAAAATAATATATTCAAATATATTCAAATATATTCAAATATATTCAAATATATTCAAATATATTCAAATATATTCAAATATATTCAAATATATTCAAATATATTCAAATATATTCAAATATATTCAAATATATTCAAATATTCGTTATACTTGTTACAAATCCATATGTGAGCATCATCATCCAGAATTGATTCGCAAAGAAAGCTCCAAGGTTTCCTGTGGCACCCAAAAATACGGCAAATACAATTGTTTTCCGAAATCCTAAATGCTTGCTTAATCCACTCAGAAGAAAGGCTGTAATATAGATATAAAATTATATCTTTATTTTTTTTGTTAAAGCAAGATATATAAAATATGGACTTCAAGACTAATGTTTACAATGTTGTCAACGTTGAAAAGTAGATCAGTGATATATTTTCAATGTCATTTGATATATTTTCAATGTCATTGCTATATTTTCAATGTCATTGACATATTTTCAATGTCATTATATTTTATCGTTATGTTACAATTCCGGTCTTTCAAACCCATATAGAAACCTATTGGCACGGATGTTTAACTCAATTTGGCTTAAAATATTTCAATAATGTAATAGTTAGATTGAAAAGATACTTAAGAAATGTATGTTATAAAATGTTTAATAGTATACATTTATAATAAATATCATAGATCAAAAACGGTGAAAATATATAAGTATAAGGCAGCAATGGATAAATTGTCTTGTTTACCCGTTCCCAAAGTAATAACAAGTGTTGATTTAAAAAAAATCAAGCTCGCGTAAGTTTGCAAAATCCCAATGCAAAATCCCAAGGCAAAATCCAACGAAAATCTTCTTACTCTACCACGCACTCACAAATCAGTTCTCAAACAAAAGTGACATCTGACGGTGTAAGCAGAATTATTGAGCCAAAACATGGCTGCCATGGACCGATAATCGGGGTATGCTCCATAGACTTACAGCTTAATCAGTTAAAACCTCAAACATCTAGCCCTAAAGGCAAAACAAACGCGAGCGAAAAATAAGAATTTGGCACTCTAAACGGCAGACACTGAACATGATATGGGAAGTACAAAACTTCCTATTGCAGTGGGCACATAGCGTAACTTTTACCCACAATTAAAATGGCGCATTTAAATAATGAAACAAATATATTAGAAGTAAACAGGAGATGAATATTATATCTAATTGGAGGACTCCAGATAAAATACTAATGAAAATGCTTTGTTAAGAATAGCAGTGGGCTGGTGAAGGAAGAAAATATATGTTTTGGGGCCTCGCTCACCGAAGGGGACTTGGGGATAACACACCAAACAATACAACACAGCTAACTCCTAAAATAAGCTCCCTGCAGGATCTAGCTCCCCTACTATATGCGTGCCTGTCCTCTGGTTTTGCCTGGCATGACCTCCACCTAAATAAACTACATCTTAAAAGTAATAAGAAAAAATGAAATAAGTCTATCCTACATAGTTTGCATGCTAGCATTGTTGACACAGAATTATCGCTGCATTATAAAGCGAAGCGATATTTCATGTGGTTGAAATGATTTCAGATGTAATTTAAAAAATATATTCTTTTTCATGTATCTCAATATTATTTACTGGGATTTGTATATAGAATAATCACTACTTCAATATTTGCTATTATTCATATCTTAGATATTTATATTTGGGATGTATGATAGTTTTCCACAAAGTATTAAAACTTTTATGGTTGATTTTTAAAGAAATGGGCAACTATCTCGGTTTGTTTGTTTGTTTGTGGTTTTACATCACTTTCAACATTACTTCAGTCATTTCGTGATGAAACTTACTTGTAGCAGATATAGTGCTGCCTCACTGAATTGTCATGTGGCAAGTCCTTGACATGACAATCCACCCGGTCACAGATTTACAAGGACAACGGATTAACCCTTTAGGCACAGACCTCAGCTCATATGGAAAATTGTATCATAAATTCAATCTCGGTATGGCGCTCTAACCAACTGCGCCATGGCCCGTGGCTTTCTATCTCGGTACCTTTCATCTAAAATATTAGGATCAAAGGCAGGCTTTCCTATTCTAAACTGGAAAGAGGAACATTGACTGTCACCTTCCCAAATGAACCTTTATATGCTTGTGAAACTCAGATGGCTGTAACTTAGCCAAATATGTGGGGAAATGGTCATAAACATTTCCTACAGAGTAATAATTCCCTGATTCATATCATTTAAGTGTCACTTGTAGTGATGAGGATTTACACATCACTAACATTTTTGAACAATGGCATACCACAATGTTGCTAAAATGTCATCTTCCTTATCTAGCACAAGTACTGGCTAGTACTTGTCTAATGAGATGATTAAGGCTGAACTCCTTTTTTATCCTTTCATGGAGTGAAACTTGAATAAAGCAATCAATTTCCTTTTAAAAAAATTATGAATTTCACTCCAGACAAAAAAAAAATATAAAAAAAATAGTTTATCAACAGTTATTTTAAAATCTTGATTTCTTTGAACAAGCTTCAAAGTATATATCTACTCCTTATTTCAAAATCTACACCAGATTTACGGCTTTCATGTGTTCCACTGTAAAACAAACAATAGCTTCTCAGTTATGAATATGAGAGATCTTGATATTCAAGGACACACATGAATTGCAGATATTCTCGCTTTTTTGTCAGGATGGGTTCAAATTTAACTTACCTGCAATCGGTCCTGTCGCTGAATAGCAAGTGGTCAACCATGATACCTCGGATTTAGAAATGTTGAAATAATGTGTGAATTCCACAAGCAAGACGCCAAGTCCAAATGTTATACAGCCATAAATATATGTCATCATTGTAGTTGCCATAAGAATGACCCAAGCATAGCCAACATCTACCGGGGAATAGGCCACCATGCTAATATCTGACCAGAAACCTAAGTGAAAGAATGAACAGTTTCAAGCAACAATATATATTTATATATTTATTTATTTATTTTTATAAAAAGGTAGATGTATACAGTGTAGTGGTGATGAAAGTAATCCAACAAAGTCCGTGGTGACAAAGAGTTAAAACCTTTTATTGCGACATGTTTTAGTCCTTCAATGGACATCTTCATGCATAACTGTGTATACCATGACACGTAATAGTTTCTAGAAGAGGTAGTCAAATGTGTATCATTTAACATTAATGTAAAAACCATTTCAAGATAATATTTGTCACCCTTCTAGAAACCTGTTATCGAGTCTTCACATTTGAGACCAATAAACATTATATAAGAAAATAAATCTCTTAACCTGGGTATTTCAGGAAAGTTCAGTGTTAAAATCTTTAGACAAAGTAAAATGTTTTGAGGACGGCAAGAAGTTTTTTGCTGTTCTAAAACATTCTGTTTTACAATAAATAACGAATATTTTGACTAAGTATGCATAAGGTTTAATCAAACACATTCTATGGAGGTGTAATGGGTCATTAGTAAATTGTCTTGCTCATATTTTCACTCATATATTCATTAATTTAGTCTTTATTACTCAGGTGTCCCCATCAGCGCTCTATTCTTATTGGGGACTGCTGACAAATGATTTATGGTATGATTTGATATATGACATGACATGACATGGCATGCCAACAAAACTCATGATAAATATCTCTTTGACGTTTGACATGGCTGTATCCGGACTTAGTGACTTATTGTAGGTTATTACAGAAATATTTATCATGTGTTTTGTTGGGTGCGCATGAGCCAGAATCCTACGATTTATGTTACGTCACAGCAAATGATTTATTTATAATTTCACAATTTCAACATCGTATGCAAGAGATATTTTATCATGTAAATATTAGAAATCATTATCAAACCTTTTTTAATTCCCGTTAACCCGAGGAAATAAGGTACAAATTCATGAAAAATTATGTCCTCTGTTTATGATGCTTGTTTAAATGGTGTCCCTTGAAGGACATGTCGCAATAAAAGGTTTTAACTCTCTCTCTCTATATATATAGTCCAAAGTAAAACATTATATATATATATACAATTTGAAAAAACTTTTAAAATATATTGATAGATTAAAACCTCTGCTTACACTTTCATATGCTTTCTGGACCGAGATTTCAAAGCCTTATAATTTTCTGCCTTTCTGCTATCTGATCGCAGTTTATTCCAGAATTTTGCTGCTTCATGTTTAGATGTGCACCTGAGTGACAGTTGTCCAGTTGCATTAGGCATGTGATATATGACTGTGTAGTATGGGAGGAACATAGCAGGTGTCATATGCTGGAAACTGTATAATGTCCCATACTGTAAAAATGTCCCATACCCCACATTTAAATGGCTCATTCTAATTTTACTCCTTTCACATGACAGGAGAAATGAACGTATGTGCACATCAAAGGGGAAATATAATCAACACGTGATAGGAAAACAAAATACAGACCAATGTATTGTTTGAATTGGTTGCCCCAAAATTCATATGATGCATCAAAATACAATTCATGTTTTTCTTGTAAAGGTCTTCAAAAGACTTGTTTATAGTGTGTTTATAATACGTGCATTATATTTATCTTTATATGTTGAACATCAATTGTCACCTCCTGTTTCACCTTCAGAACACACAGGTTATATATCTTGTATGTCGGTGGTGTGCACAACATTGATGTTTTACACCTCATTACCAGCTATCGTAGCATCTATAAAAGGTCCATTGATATTACCATAAAAGACATATGAGAAATAGGATTGGCCTGAAGATTTCATTGTGGCAACAATATACAATATATATTTCATATATACAAGGAACTAGTTATGGGAATAGGATACAATAAGTATTTTATCATTTATTCTTGTTATGCATATCAACTATTATAGGTTGTAATAAGTATTTATCTGCCTGTTGCCATCAGGTTATTGCATGAGAAAAAGTTTTCTTAAGGTCATTCGTGCCAAAGGGGCACAAAGGTGGGACATTTAAGGTGGAGAAACTAGGTAATGAGGGTAAGGGATCAGGTATTATGAGGGGAGAGACAGGGCATTTTAAAAGACTTTGGGATCGGTTATTGGGAGAAGAAAAACAGGGCATAAGGAGTAAGGCATTTGGTTTGGAGAAAAGAAAAACAGAATGCTTTAGATTTATGGACTGGATATGGAAACAAATGGACATGAAGTTAAGAATCCAGACACGAGAGAGGAGATATATAGCATTAATAGTTAAGGATCCAAAACTGGGACAGGAGAGATATGGCATTAATAGTTAATGACCTAAAACTGGGACAGGATAGATATGGCATTAGTAGTTAAGGACCCAAAACCAGGAGAGGAGAGATATGGCATTAATAGTTAGGGATCCATAACCAGGAGAGGAGAGATATGGCATTAATAGTTAGGGATCCATAACTGGGAGAGGAGAGATATGGCATTAATAGTTAGGGGTCCATAACCGGGAGAGGAGAGATATGGCATTAATAGTTAAGGACCCAAATCCGGGAGAGGAGAGATATGGCATTAATAGTTAAGGACCTAAAACCGGGAGAGGAGAGATATGGCATTAATAGTTAGGGATCCATAACCGAGAAAGGAGAGATATGGCATTAATAGTTAGGGATCCAAAACTGGGAGAGGAGAGATATGGCATTAATGGTTAAGGACCTAAAACTGGGACAGGAGAGATATGGCATTAATAGTTAAGGACCCAAAACCGGGAGAGGAGAGATATGGCATTAATAGTTAAGGACCCAAAACCGGGAGAGGAGAGATATGGCATTAATAGTTAGGGGTCCATAACCGGGAGAGGAGAGATATGGCATTAATATTTAGGGACCCAAAACCAGGAGAGGAGAGATATGGCAGTAATAGTTAGGGATCCATAACCAGGAGAGGAGAGATATGGCATTAATAGTTAGGGATCCATAACCGGGAGAGGAGAGATATGGCATTAATAGTTAGGGATCCATAACCGGGAGAGGAGAGATATGGCATTAATAGTTAGGGATCCATAACCGGGAAAGGATAGATATGGCATTAATAGTTAGGGATCCATAACCGGGAGAGGAGAGATATGGCATTGATAGTTAGGGATCCAAAACCGGGAGAGGAGAGATATGGCATTGATAGTTAGGGATCCATAACTTGGAGAGGAGAGATATGGCATTATTAGTTAGGGATCCATAACTGGGAGAGGAGAGATATGACATTAATAGTTAAGGATCCAAAACCGGGAGAGGAGAGATATGGCATTAATAGTTAAGGACCCAAAACCGGGAGAGGAGAGATATGGCATTAATAGTTAGGGGTCCATAACCGGGAGAGGAGAGATATGGCATTAATATTTAGGGACCCAAAACCAGGAGAGGAGAGATATGGCAGTAATAGTTAGGGATCCATAACCAGGAGAGGATAGATATGGCATTAATAGTTAGGGATCCATAACCGGGAGAGGAGAGATATGGCATTAATAGTTAGGGATCCATAACCGGGAAAGGATAGATATGGCATTAATAGTTAGGGATCCATAACCGGGAGAGGAGAGATATGGCATTGATAGTTAGGGATCCAAAACCGGGAGAGGAGAGATATGGCATTGATAGTTAGGGATCCATAACTTGGAGAGGAGAGATATGGCATTATTAGTTAGGGATCCATAACTGGGAGAGGAGAGATATGGCATTAATAGTTAAGGATCCAAAACCGGGAGAGGAGAGATATGGCATTAATAGTTAGGTATCCATAACCGGGAGAGGAGAGATATGGCATTAATAGTTAGGGGTTCATAACCGAGAGAGGAGAGATATGGCATTAATAGTTAGGGATCCATAACTGGGAGAGGAGAGATATGACATTAATAGTTAGGGATCCATAACCGAGAGAAGAGAGATATGGCATTAATAGTTAAGGACCCAAAACTGGGAGAGGAGAGATATGGCATTAATAGTTAGGGATCCATAACCGAGAGAGGAGAGATATGGCATTAATAGTTAGGGATCCATAACCGAGAGATGAGAGATATGGCATTAATAGTTAAAGACCCAAAACTGGGAGAGGAGAGATATGGCATTAATAGTTAGGGATCCATAACAGGGAGAGGAGAGATATGGCATTAATAGTTAGGGATCCATAACAGTGAGAGGAGAGATATGGCATTAATAGTTAGGGATCCATAACCGGGAGAGGAGAGATATGGCATTAGTAGTTAGGGATCCATAACCGGGAGAGGAGATATATGGCATTAATAGTTAGGGATCCATAACCGAGAGAGGAGAGATATGGCATTAATAGTTAGGGATCCATAACAGAGAGAGGAGAGATATGGCATTAATAGTTAGGGATCCATAACCGAGAGAGGATAGATATGACATTAATAGTTAGGGATCCATAACAGGGAGAGGAGAGATATGGCATTAATAGTTAGGGATCCATAACTGGGAGAGGAGAGATATGGCATTAATAATTAGGGATCCATAACAGGGAGAGGAGATATATGGCATTAATAGTTAGGGATCCATAACCGAGAGAGGAGAGATATGGCATTAATAGTTAGGGATCCATAACCGAGAAGGGGATAGATATGACATTAATAGTTAGGGATCCATAACAGGGAGAGGAGAGATATGGCATTAATAGTTAGGGATCCATAACAGGGAGAGGAGAGATATGGCATTAATAGTTAGGTTTCCATAACTGGGAGAGGAGAGATATGGCATTAATAGTTAGGGATCCATAACCGAGAGAGGAGAGATATGGCATTAATAGTTAGGGATCCATAACAGGGAGAGGAGAGATATGGCATTAATAGTTAGGGATCCATAACAGAGAGAAGAGAGATATGGCATAAATAGTTAGGGATCCATAACTTGGAGAGGAGAGATATGGCATTAATAGTTAGGGATCCATAACCGAGAGAGGATAGATATGACATTAATAGTTAAGGACCTAAAACCGGGAGAGGAGAGATATGGCATTAATAGTTAGGGATGAGATGGAGTATTCACTTTTTTTGTTTTAATTTGCATGATCAAATAATACAAATGAAACTTCGGGTTGATACGTGTTTGGCATTGATGATACAAGTCTCTCTGGAAATCTCTTTAAAAAATCTCACGAGTGTGTTTTTCTTATAATATGTTAGATCCATTTGAGTTATACGGTCATAGAATATACATAATATTTGAAATATTAACACATACAGGGGACATGTGACCTTTTGATTTCCATCGTGGTTGACATGATCAAATATTGACTCCACATTTTAAAGATGACGAATATTATTGTTTTTGGAATAATAATGTCCTGATCTGGTGGACTGTTGTATTGAAATAAAGATCCAGGCAATATGTTGAGTGAGCAATACTGCCTGAGTGAAGGTAAATGCATATGATCATATTTATGAGGAATACATTTTGTGCTAAAGCAATTGTAACTACCGGTATTGCATTACACTGGACCTCACTCATAACTCGTCTCAGACCATATCATCACATCCTAATATGAAGAAAATTACATTTTCATTAATTGCAAAATCCACAAAATGAGCAAAGGGGAAGTCGGTTTTTTTAATGAGTTTCTTTTTATTAACTTGTTTATAGACTCCATCTGTTTACACTAATATGGCACGCATTTATGGCTTTTAGCTAATAGTGTGCATGACTCTCTGTATAAGGTCAATCCTAGCTCATATCCTAGTATATGATTAACTATATATTATAAAAGAAAAGAATATATGGAGTTATAAATTCCTATATGGAGGCATAAAATGGGATGAATTCAACAACGCTCTGCCATGAACAACCTATCTATGTTAATTTCTCCACATGAGAACCTTTTTAAGCTCATCACATAATAGGTTCAACTAATGTTAATAACATTTTCGCCATTTAGTTGTGATTAAGAATCTGTATAGAGTATTAGCCATAGAAAAAAGTATTACATATCTAAAAAGCTTGTATCTTTTAATGAATAATATAAAAGAAAGTATTGTTATAGATTTTACAGTATTTTAATGTTATCATAGTGTACTTTTAGTTTTGATATAAACTGTACTCTTGGATATAGGGCAAAAAGTTGGAAACTTCTGCCCAAGTTTGTGATATTCCACAGTTGATCATTAATTGAACCCCTTTTGGTTTAACGCAGAACACGTTTAAAATACGGATTTTTAAAAATATGAGAATGCCTTATTTATTTTACAAATAAAAAATAACTGTCAAAAAGATGAGTGGAGGAGAAGCACAATTAAGCATAGATGGACTTACTGAGGTTAACTGACACCACATATTATGCTGAGTAAGATTCCATCTAAATTCATTACATTAAATCTTCTAAATTTTGAAGCATTTCTCGACTTGGCGCTGCCGGTGATTTCACAGCTTGGTTCTCGCTTTGACGAGTGATTTTGTCATAAATAGAACTACAATAAATAGTTCTTTCCCATTGAAACAGCAAGTTGGTTAGTATTTGAATATTATCTGAATAACATATATGACTTACCGATACTGTTAGAAATGCAGTTTTGTATATATAAAAAAATCAAACCCTGTGCCATGAGAGACACAACTATATGAGAAACTTGTAAAAGGCCATAAAATGCCTTGTTTCTGTACCTGTGGTTCGTCACGCAGTGTAAGCCTGTTTTTATGAACAGTTGGAGCCAACAACACATCTTCAGCCATGAATGAATGAAGGTATTCTTAATGGCACATCGACACATTAAGTTCATTTATGTCTGGATTAAAAACTTGTTGTTGTGGATGAATTATAAGTGTAAAAACGTACAACAAACATTGACATTGCAATGGCAAATAAAAAAAAATAAATCACAAGTAAATAGACAATAAACATGACTATAAGGGTATTTATCGGTCTTTTCAATGAGTGCCCCCTAGTGGCAGAAAGGTAAATAACCAAAATATTTTACTTAATGGGAATTGGTACTTTTACGGTGTAAAAATACATTCCTTATTAAAATAAAAGCATTAATGACATAAATCAATATTTGAACACTGCAATATTTGAATTATAAGGTATGATTACAAGTATATCTCTTTCAAAATAGTATGTTGTCCTAATTTTCCTTGATTATAGTTTTGAGGAGAAATGAAGAAGACAAGCAAATTAGTTCTGCAAATTACGCAACAGGAATAGGCTTGTTTTTAGCTGTGTTTATTTCATTTCATTTGGAAGAAAATTCGCTGTGATCCTAGTGAAACAGAGTGATACCCTCATTTAGGGTGCAGAGTTAAAATGATACCCTAAAATGATACCCTAACCTTGGGGTGATGCAATAAGTAAATGATACTCTGTTTTTGGACTTTTGCATTCAATACCTAGATAACATAACAAAACGTAATATACATGTTTTTATACTTCAATCATATTTTATAATTGTACATCTAATCAGAGCAGCATGAAAATCATGCTTTACCACCGGCTGGGGAGAATGACGTTGAACAAAAATGCTGATACAAGAATAAATGGAATATGGTTAAAATAACCGTATGACTAAGTTGACCGTTGCTTAATAAGATTTAGATTGGCAGCTGTCTTCAGTTTTAGATAAGAGGAGGGGATATAAAGCTACCACATAAAATGCACTGGCACTTGGTGGCAGGGTTCACTGCGTATCGCGATTATTTTGACGAGGTACCGTATAAATACATCCATAAATGATTTGGGGGAAGCAATTTCCCATAAATCAATTCCTTTGTATTTTTCTACTTCCTGGCTTTGTAAGCCAATTCACAAGTCTGTTGATACCACACAGAATGTAAACATGTACAGCTTGTAAAAACATGTATAAACATATACTGTGCCTTTGATTCGCACCATGTCAAGTGTCTCGTTACTCTCCATAGCAGAGCCAGGATTTGTACCTGGCTCTGCAAGCATTGACCATAATCAGTGAGTACTGAGAGGTCACGCCCATAACAAGCTTCTTTTATAAGCCAATAGACACCAAGTAAAAGGTTTTGTCACAGAGCCAATCAGTGTCCTTGTTTTTGTAAGAAAGTGACTACAACAACAAATACATGTGCAAGTATAACTCAGTCAACTGGTGTCATTGTTTTGGATGTGTGTGAAGTTTGTTACTTATTCACTTTCACAGTTCAGATTCTTTTTCAAAATCGATAGATGAGGTTGTCAACATGTTATATTTGCAATATTGTCTTCAAACTTATCAGCACATATGTGAAACAAGTGGATAAAACTAATACAGGTCAATTCCAAGGTCACCAAATTTTGAATGAGGGTTGGAGGGTGTCCAAATAAGCTAGCCATAAAATATTTTCCTGGCAAAATGAACGGTTAGAAGATGGCGCTACATACAACTTTTAAATTATCGTAGTAAAAAAACCTTAAATTCTGATATTCAAAGCTAGATAAAACTAGCGCAGGTAAATTCAAAGGTCACCAAATTTTGTATGACTGTTAAGGGGTGTCTAATTATTTGTGACCTTTGAACTGATCTGCGCTATTTTTTTTTTTTTTTAAATATTATAAGCTAAGTTTGAATTAATAATGATAATTTTTAAATTGTATGTGGCACCATCTTGTAACTATCAATTGTGCTGGGAAAATATTTTCTGGCTAGCATTTTTGGACACCCCTCGACCCTCATGCAAAATTTGGTGACCTTTGAATTGACCTGTGCTGGTTTTTCCGCTTGTTTTATATGTGTTGATAATTTTATTTTTTAGGATTTTCATTAATATAAAGTTCCACAAAATACATACAGTGACATTTTGAAAACAATATTGCAAATATGACATGTTTACAACCTCATCTATCGATTTTGAAAAGAATTCTGAATAATGAACTGTGAAAAGTGAATGAGTAACAAACTTCACAAATGTTTGTTTGGGCAGAAAGTGAGTGCACCTGATGTGTGTGCGAGTATAAGCCAATTGGGTAGGCATTGTTAGTGCACATGTGCAAAGCCCACCAACTGCCCACCTGTCTGTGGATTATGCAATCAACCTTGCAGAATAGATTGAGAAGGTGTCATGCCTATTGTGGCAGAGGTAGTATGTGACTCTACCTCGCCATGCAGAGTAGTGTCTTGTGTAAACATGGGCATTGTCACTGTCATAACATGTCACCTGGAAGAGGGGAGACCATGTTTATATATAGAAACACTGTCTGGGAGTCTATCACGACCATTTGAGTCAGGATATAAGACCGAAAAAAAACGGGTGTGTGTGTACTCCTGCCTTCAGTTGAAAATTTGTCTGAAATGGCAGTACAACTGGTAATTATTTAGGAAACTTTTGACCACCTCTACGGCAGGGCACTCACCTTCTCTGCACATCCCTTGAGCTGCGTGGGAGGCAGTGACTTTACCCCTGTTTGAGGTCTTATTCACTTTGATTCATTATTAAACTTTGTTCAATATTTTTCGGCTCGAAGGTATAAGTATCCCAACATGGATACTTCATTTGTTTGTTTGGGGTTTAACATCACTTTCAACATTATTTCAGTCATTTCGTGATGAGACCTACTTGTAACAGATATAGTGCTGCCTCACTGAATTGTCATGTCGCAGGTCCTTGACATGACAACTCACCCGGTCACAGATTTACAAGGACAACGGATCAACCCTTTAGGCACGGGCCTCAGCTCATATGGGAAATTGTATCATGAGTTCAATCCCGGCACGGCTGGGGTTCGAACCCACGACCTTTGGATCACCACAGAGGAACTGGTGCTAGTAAGCTGGCGCTCTAACCAACTGCGCCACGGCCCGTGGCCCTGGATACTTCATGACCTCATGGATGATATACTACCAATGATCACTACCATCATAAATAAATCGCTATATGTAAATCAATGGTATCTGACAACACGAAAATTGCCATTATAAAACCATTAATGAAGAAACTTGGGCTGGAGTTGATTGAAAGTAATTATAGACCGGTGTCTAACCTGACATACATCTCAAAACTTACTGAAAGAGCAGTAGCAGAGCAACTAGTACCACACTTAGTGAGGAATGACCTTACTGACAAGCTTCAGTCAGCAGATAAGGAGTATCATAGCACGGAAACGGCACTGCTCAGGGTGCAGAATGACATCCTGAGGGAACTTGATAATAAAAAAATCAGTGATTTTATTGTTACTGGACCTCTCGGCGGCCTTTGACACCATTGACCATCAGTTACTGTTTTAAAAATAGACTTGAAGCAAGGTGCAATGTGAGAGGTAAGGCTCTAATGTGGATAAAATTCTATCTACAAACTAGAAAATATTACATCATAAAAATCGACCAATCAGATCAGATCAAAGGAACTAGAAATCTGCATAATTTTTCACCAAGCGAAACAAACACACAGGCCTAACACCCAGACAGACCACAATAGAGGTCACTTGCTTGTAAACAAAAGAGTAGCAAAACAACAATTTTAGATGTATTTTAGTTGATATCATTGATGGCTTGTTTGTATCACAGTCTTATGGCCAGATATCATTTAAACAAACCCCAATTCTCTGTAAAATTGACTGTGACCTCAGTGATTTAAAGAATGCTTTAATGATAGTGTGACGTGACTGATACAATGGGAGTCAGAACTTTACTCTTATTTTGGCTACTGGCCAACCTGGCCTGTGAATTCTGTGAGAGTGGGATACTTATCCACGCTACAACAAATAAGTCCCTGATAACATTTATTATATATTTGTGTTCTGCAATAATTATATAATTTGTTAGAATTTATATTTGTTCAATTTATCTATTATTAAAAGTGTTTAGTATGCACATTTATAATGTACAATTGAAGGATGTTTCCCTCACCTTACTCTGCTAAATAGAAAGAGTTGATTCTCCACTTACCTCTGCCTCCAAAGCCCTATCACTGTTTCACAAGGAATATAAAAAAATGTGGTTAAAAGCTTAAAGCACATAATCACACAAACAAGTACCATCTGTGCATATATAGTTTACTTATATCATGACACCCATAAATGATATTGTTAACCTGGACAAAGCAAATTAGTGAGGTGAGAAAAACATTCCTCATTCAATGTTGATGGTGGAGTAGGTTAATTCTGGCAGACTCAAAGGCAAGAAATACAAGTGCAATTAGTGGGAATCATTTAGTTGGATATGAGGCACCCAAAATAATGCACCTGAAATAAATGTTTTCATAATATGAATATTCATGATCTATGGCCAGTGATGGCTGCGACTTTGGGTTTGGAGCCTGAGAAAGTTTGAGGATCAACATCCTCTGTTTACCAGAGAACATGATCTTGGAATGGTTCAAAATCTCACCAAACACCTGATAGGTGTATCTTGGTTGATTTCCAGATAGATTGCTTTCTTGTCTGTAGAATTACATGTGTCCTCTGCAGTTCTATGAAAAATTTAACAAATGACAAAAAAACTTCTCAAAATCAATATGTTGTACATAATACATATTAGTGATAGGAAATAGAGATAACGCCTCAGAATCAATGCTCAGATTATTTTATTCACATGATTTTGTTTGTTTGTTTGGGGCTTTACATCACTTTCAACATTATTTCAGTCATTTCGTGATGAGACCTACTTGTAGCAGATATATAGTGCTGCCTCACTGAATTGTCATGTTGCAGGTCCTTGACATGAAAATCCGCCCGGTCACAGATTTACGGCCGGGGTTCGAACCCACGACCTTTGGATCATCACAGAGGAACTGGTGCTACTTAGCTGGCGCTGTAACCAACAGGATAGGCATCTTGTAGTTAGAAATAAAGTTAGTTGCCACTTATTATTGATAAAGTCCAAGTTATAATTTGTAATGAGGTCTTTGTCAGTATGGCATCACATGACCAAATTTGTGTTGTAGTCTCACGTTTCCAGCAATTTTTAACATTGGGAAATAGACAGCAAATTAAAGATTGTGTACCTGGATAGAGGTCATTTATATTTAATGTTGAAGTCTTCTGGTCAAGTACTTGAATTACATTTCCTTCAAGGTTAAGATAGTCAACAAAGTATAATCCACTAAATATTAAAACAGTTAAGGAATGCAATTTATTATTACTTAAATCCAAGTAATGAAGGTTAATAGTTGCCCTAAATGTACCACTAAAGAGAAATTTAATCTTATTATTATTCAAAAACATTTCATTTACACTATTTAGATTATTGAATGCATCATTATTTATTCCTATCAACTTATCATATGAAACATTCATTATAACTAATCGATTGAGCTGAATTAACATGTCATAATGGAGATTGCCATTAAGTGAACATTTAGACATATCCAATACAAGAAGTGATGGTAAAAATATATGACATGTTGATGCACAGTTTGCTAGGTTTCCTTCAAAATACAAAAATCGAATGTCAACCCTTTCTGAAAGTTCTTCCAGAACCACAGATGCATTCTTTTCAGATGGCAAAGCACAGGAGAAGACATCTCTGTTAGATTTACACCAAAATGGCGTTTTCAAACAATTCATTTCATCATCTTGTTTTGGACAATTAGCTTTGCCATCACAGAGTTGTGTTTTTTTCAAACATACTGATGATTGCCGACATTTGAATAAAGTCATATTTTGAAGGTAGGGATGGCATAAACCAGGTAAACATTCTAATTCATCTTCTCCGAATGGACAATCTAATACTCCATCACATACGTATCGCATTGGGATGCAATACGACTCAAAGCATTTGAACATGGATAAGCAGGAGGCATTTTGACAATGCTCTAGATGTTTGCCATTTCTACAATGTTTTAGGGAACCAGCTTATGTAAGCTCAAAATGACATAACCCATGAAAAGGAAGAAATTCAAAATCTTTGCAATGCTCTTTAAAATTTCCATATTCATCGGAATTGTCATAAATGTGGTTGTTCTGTTCACAGTTACATTGAACCATACTGCTACTGCATGAACAATTGTCAAAATGACAGTCAGGAAACCCATCATTCACTGAAGAATTAGAAATACATTTGCCAGACTTTTGACAAAGGAACCATGCGTCGGTAATGGCGGTTTAGTTTCTTATCAGCTCCGGTTTTCTGTTTCTTAAAACGGTTTTCTCTGAGTCGTTTATACATTTTCTGCCACTAAAACCGATTCATTGTGCACTATACACCTCGGCGTCGATTTAAAGAGTAATCTAAGAAAAATTGCGCCAATTTTAGCCACAAACTGACAGGTTTTCCTAGCGGTACTGCCGCGTGATCTGGATGGTTGGATTGTGTATGTTTCTTCAGAGACACAGACTACGCGGCATTTCCCGCTGGACTCTTGTCTTTTTGAGGAGGTACACCCTGCATATCTCTCCCTTGTTTTCCCTTGCTTTTCCTGGTGACTCTCTTCCCAGGTGATCGTTATCCCTACAATCTCCAATCTACACTCTTAGATTGGCCGGCAGATATATTGATTTTTTCTGGTGACTTACTTCCCAGAAACTTTTTCGCATACGTCTAAATCGACAATCTACTTGCATAGATTGTGTGCTGAATGGTATTCTTACAATCTACTTTCTTAGATTGTACGATCCTCTACTGACAATCTACAATCTTGTCTATATCTAATTCTCGATTTCTCAAATCTCAAATCCATCTCAGAATCTACACTGACCCGAAACTCGGGCCATAAAATTGTTTTGCTTTAAAAGTGAAACTACCTATTTTGTAACTACTGATATTACCCACTACAAAAAAAAAACTTTTTCGGAGAATATACTTATTCTTTCTATGAAAAATCTCTATCAATCCCTGACAAACATCCTTTTATTTTTTCACATGCTCCATCAATCATATCATATATCTCACTTCTAACAGAGATTATACAATAACTGCGGGCTGAGTGAGCTCTGAGTTATCGACCTGTAAAGCTGTGAAAAGTCACAAGTGTCACAAGACTATCCTCGCACCCCTACTGATTAGTTTACCCATTTTCACCCCTCATACCTTTTTTGATTAACCCAACTGGTCAGTTGATCCTGTTTGACCAATCCTAAGACAGAATCTGCCCCTGGTCACCTGACTTCTAATACTTGAGGTCGCTGCATAGGCCATCTCACTCTCTTTGAACGGCTACTACTGATCTACACTGACCTGCACTAATTTGACTACTGCTCTCTCCACGTGTACCGAATCTACTATTGAACTTACCATTGAATTCACTGTGAAAGGTAAGCACATCACATACTTGATTATAGTTTACCGTCTCTTATTGTTAGTTAATATTAGAAGGCAAATTCTTCTCATTGTCAGTAAATATCATAAGTCGCTGGTCTAATAGCGTGTGGCTGGTGTGGCTACTGTTCTAATTTTGACTAATATTGGTTCACTTCTATTACTTCAGAATGGCGGAACAAGATTCTCCCGTACCCATCATCAAGACCCCTAAAGGCCAGGCTGACGTGCCTCTGCCACCGGATCTGGACACTCCCAGAAAGGATCCTCCGTTATCTCCGTCTGTACTCCAGGTGCTCCAGCAGAGCTATGATCACCTGGAGGTCCTTCATGCAGACGCATGTAAGGTCAATACTGAGCTTAACGATAAGGTTGCCCTTCAGGGAAGGCGAATAGCTTCCCTGACTTCTGAGCTGACTAGGTCTCAACTGGAACTGGCTGAGAAAAACCTGATGTTATCTAAATTTCTACCTACGGCTTCTGAGGTGAGAAGCCTGCTGGCTTCCCCTCTCTCTTGCCTTGAGAAGTCAGTGTTAGTGCGTGTGCCTAAGGAGGGTCAGGATGTCCTGCTGGCTGAGGGAATGCTTAGGAGTGATTGCAAGCTTCTGACAACTGCCCAGGACATGGAATTCCTTGCCAGAAGGTCTGACAGGGTCAGAAACTCGGACCACATTATCATTCTACCTACTACAGCTGGGCTTCTTAAGAAGCAAAAAGGTGTAGATGCCTTTTCGCAGTTGTCCCGTCTCACAGATAGGATCAGATCCAGGGGACCCACTGTCACCGTAGTAACACCACCGCCACCTAGCGATGAAGACGCGAGAATGAACTGGTTAGTCTTTCTGAATCTCATAGCAACTAATGGTTTGGAAGCTCCTGGCTTCTTTTATGAAAAAATTGACGATTTTGGATCCGGACACTTCTCTGACTTCCTCGATAATGATAATAATCTGAAACCATCCACTATCAATAAAATCTGTGAGGCAATAAACCACTCCAAGTTGCCTGACAAGGTTCCTGCACTCGTGCCTTCAGATAAGGCGTCTGGAGCCTTACTTCCAGATGAAGCTCCAGGTACCTCTGACACTACCTCTACTTCCTCTCACTTGACCGCTAGGCCCACTAGGAAGAGGCCCCCACCCTCCTCTACCTCTGAGTTGATGATGATACCTAATGAGGTGGCGGGCATGGTCATCGGCAAAGGAGGAGCCAATGTTCGCCGCCTCCAGGAGATTACAGGTGCCTCCATCCACCTGGAGGATGCCACTAGAGGAAACGATAAGATCAAGCTTGCATTCCTGGACGGACCAGTGGATTCTATAAAAAAGGCCAGGATTGAGCTGACCAACTATATTGACTCTAAAACTAACTGACATTCTGCCCGAGGGCCATCTGACAATGTGTGCACAGTGTTTACAACTGACATTAGTAGTATTAGTCTGAATTATTTGTCTGATAATGTTACTATTGGTCATAATAAAAATGTTCACAACTATATCGGTATTGATAACGTTCTCGGTAATGTAAACTGTACTTTAACATCATATATAAATGGTCAAAATAAAAATAAAGGCACACATGCAGAATGCAATGCGGTTCAATATCCTGAAATTATGTGCTGTTCTTGTCTTATTTCTAATACTAATGATACTATTGTGTCAGCCTGCACAAATCATTACCCCCTAGCAACTATGGATTATCGCTCACGTAACATTATCTTGTGTAATAACCATTCAATATTTGTAAATAAAACAACTCAATATCAAACATTCAACTCCGATGTCTAACTGATAAAACCCATCTAAAATGTGTAAAGCATTCCTTTTTGTTTTCTTTTGCAAACTATATTAAAGTTACATATATCCCTGGCTTAAAGTCATTTCTCTATCTAAACGCTCACAAAATCTCCCCACCAGGTGGCTCTCGGGTTGCTGTAAAAAGGCCTAAACATAAAAACAATTCAAATCTTATATTTATTAAAAATATAAAACACTAACGGTCTAATGATGATTTAGGTCTCACTGCAACTTTCTTTACACGATGTCCTTATCGTAAGATAACATCCATAAGGTTGAACTGCCTGGACGACGATTTTCTGCACTCCTTTCACACCACTCCAGTAGTGCCGGACGGGGGTTTTGGTATCTCCGCCCCATGTACTCATCCCACTTTTTCTACTTTTCTCCTACTTCCTGAGCACTTTAGATCGCCTGAACATCAGCTTAACGTACTAAACACATTCAACATTACTGTACCCGAACGATTTTCTACTGCTTGTGTCATAAACAAACAAAATGGCGACCATTGTCCTCCAAATCGACCCTTACTAACCCAGATGTGCGAACCCGGCAATCATGATGTCATATCGGAAAACCCCTTCACATGTCTGGGTATCACCGATAATGACGTAGTTACTGCAAACACAGATGGCGCTCTAAACAATACAACAACTAATCATAGATTAAATCTAAGCCAGAAAATTTTTAAACTGTCGCTAAAAACTTTAAAATTGCCTCCTGTAATGCCCAATCTGTCTCAAAAAGGTTCTAGAACTGAGAGAATATTTTATTAATGAAAAGCTAGATGCACTGTTCATAGCAGAAACATGGCTACAGGAAGACTCTGATAAAAAATGTACAGACAAGCTAAAAAATGGTGACCTTGAATTTTTATCTATACCACACATAAATCGAAGGGGAGGTGGCCTGGGTATCCTCTATAAAAAGGAACTCTCTATTAAGATAAACAAGGATACTGCCCCAAAACCACACACAATGGAATTATTGGAGGCTAACCTACTCCTATATGGCAGGAAAATTACCTTTGTTCTAATCTACAGACCTGAGCCTTCAGCTGCAAATAGATACACCCTAACAGCCTTCTATGATGATTTTAGAGAAATTACTTCACATTACTGTACGTTCACAAATGATGTAGTATTTCTAGGTGATTACAATTTTCATCTGAATGAACCAAACAGACCTGAAGTTAAAAGATTCAATGATATCATATCCACCTTTGACATGAACCAGTGGATAACGGAACCTACACACTTACTTGGTAATACCCTTGATCTGGTAATCACTTATAAGGAAAATAAATATGTCAAAGACTGTATAGTTGATGAATACATATCTGATCATAAAATAATCATTATCAATTTCAATCTGAAATCCCCTAAACCAGCCAAAAAGAAAATAAAATTCAGAAGATTTAAAAAAATGAATATTGATAAACTGCGTGAGGAAATTAAAACAACCTTTGGGAAAGATTGTTCTAAGATGTCTCTTCAGGAGCTTACACATCATTTCAACTACTCTCTTACATCAATCCTGGACAAACATGTTCCATTTAAAGAGATGGACATCACACAGAGAGCTTTCTCTCCTTGGATGACGGAAAACGTTAGATTAGAACGATCTAAGAAGAGACGTCTTGAAAGGAAAATGTCTAAAACTGGTCTAGAAATTGACAAAGATATTTATAGATTACAAAGGAACACCTATAATACTCTTCTCAGGACCTCACAGTCAAAATATTACAAGGAAATAATTCTTGAAAACAAAACAAACCCTAAAAAACTATTCTCTGTAATTGATAAACTTCTCCACAGATCAAAAGACTCGCCTCTGCCCCCTACTCATAACCAGGAGGATCTTGCAAATACTTTTAATAAATTTTTTCTGGGTAAAATAGATAAAATACGCAAGGAATTAGACATTATGAAAAATGCTGATCCCCCACCAGTAGATGTCGCCACAAACAATAGGATAAATCAAGACCCACCCAATCCCACTTTAGATCATTTCAACCCTCTGTCTGAGGCTGATGTTCGACAACTAATTAGGAAAGCATCAAAAAAATCTTGTGACCTTGACCCTATTCCAACTTGGTTATTACATGACCTACTAGATCTGCTCTTACCTATTATAACTTTGATTATAAATAAGTCACTATTAGATCATACAATGCCGACTGAGATGAAAATTGCCTTAATCATCCCTTTGCTAAAGAAGCTTGGATTAGAACTTATTGAATCTAATTTTAGACCAGTATCAAATCTCTCTTATATCTCTAAATTGACTGAAAGGGCTGTTGCAAACCAATTAGTTCCTCATTTCGTAAGAAATGGCCTTACTGACAGATTTCAGTCGGCCTATAAGGAACATCACAGTACAGAAACAGCATCGATTAGGGTTCACAATGACATACTCCGTGACCTTGATGACAGGAAAACTGTGATTCTTCTCCTTTTAGATTTATCTGCAGCCTTTGACACTATTGACCACACAATCCTTCTCCAGCGCTTAGAGAATAGATTCAGAGTCACTGGAAAGGCACTGCTCTGAATTAAATCCTACTTATCTAATAGACGTCAGCATGTTAAAGTAGGGCTGCACAAATCAAGCAGGATGAATATCAAGCATGGGGTACCACAAGGATCGGTCCTGGGTCCGATACTGTTTACAGCCTATATGTCACCCCTCTCTGACATTATTTCCCGATTTGGTCTAAGATACCATATTTATGCTGATGATACTCAAACATATCTCTCCTTTGATCAGAAAAATCCACAAATATAGAGTCCTGCATCGGCGCTATCAGAAGCTTTCTCATGATCAACAAAATGAAATTAAATGATAACAAAACAGAGATGCTTGTTTGCAATACGGGTAAACAAAACTTATCTCAAAATGGTATTTTCTCAAAGGTAAGGATTGAGCCTGTAGGAAAGGTAAATAATCTGGGAGTAATCCTTGACTCTAAATTGTATATGAAAGCCCAGATTAGGGAAACACTGCGAAAAGGGTACTACCATATTAGGAATATTGCATCTATCAGGGGCTGTCTAGATACTAAAATGGCCGAAGTATTAGTTCACTCATTAGTTACATCTACTTTAGATTATGGAAATGGACTTTTAATAGGGCTCCCGCAGGTTGACATTAAAAAACTCCATGCTCTTCAAAATATTGCTGCTAGACTGGTCAGTATGAAAAGGAAATATGATCATATATCGAATACTCTCAGAGGCATGCACTCGTTGCCTGTCTCTGCCAGAATCGACTTTAAGGTGTTGCTTTTGACATGGAAGGTGATAAATGGTAAGGCCCAACCTTACCTGAATGACCTAATCACTATTAAGGCAAATCCTCACAGACTGCGATCCAGCGCCAAACTGGACCTAGAGATACCGACTACGCGACTGAAGACTGTTGGTGTTAGAGCTTTCTCTGCGTTTGCTCCACGTCTATGGAACTCTATACCTAATGATATTAGATATGCACCCACTATTGAAGTTTTCAAAAAGCCCAGAACAGATCCGTCTGGGGTTGGCGCTTTATAAATATTTATTATTATTATTATTATTATTATTATTATTATTATTATTATTATTATTATTATTATTATTATTATTATTATTATTATTATTATTATTATTATTATTATTATTATTTTTATTATGTTATAAATTGTTATTACTTTACAATTATCATTAAATGTTCCACTGCACTCTTTCTCATCTGTCATATCTATAATCTCATCATTAAAATTACATGTTATTTCTGAAGAAGTTCCTTTGATGCACTTGCCGTCACCACAAAGGAAATAACCTTCTGTGCAATTAGATTTTGGACAGAACATCTCGTCTGAAAAATCTAACTTATGTGGGCAAGAATTACTTCCATCACATATGTTTGACATATGAATACATCCACCTAAATAACACTGGAAATAATTGTCCAAACAAATACAATCTGACTTTAAACACTCAGTTTAACAATTCCCTCGATTACTGTTGAAAACACAAATCTCTTCACAATTGAATTCATCTTCTCCACTTGTGCAGTCCAGAATACCATCACAGATATATGTTCGTGCAATATACATGTAGTTATCTTTGCATTGGAAGTGGCTCATAGAGCATGATACACTTGCATTTGTTGGTGGGAGGAGACTTATGTGTCCTTTATACATATTCTGATAGTTGTTGCATGGTACAGGGACAAAACTGTCATTTATGCATTGCAAAGTTGAACAGTTATTACTAGAGAAAAGCAAACATGAAGAGTTTGTGGCGCCACAGAAGGAAAATACCAGAGGTTTCTCATTTAACATATGATTATTTGAAAGCATCAATACATAGGAAATATATTGCTTTATTACAGGAGTTTCACTTAAATTTGGTGATTGGTCTTCATGGCAACTTTGAAGGTTTTTTTCAAACTGTTAAGTCCCACATGCATAGCTAAATTGGCTGCCCGGAAATTATTATTATTATTATTATTATTATTATTATTATTATTATTATTATTATTATTATTATTATTATTATTATTATTATTATATTAGGTTAAAGCATTCATAAATCAGAGAGGTCACATGCAATTTTACAGAGGTTTGGGGTATGCTTAAATGATTTGTGCCAACGAAACTGTGATGCGAGCAAGCTATCTCACTAAAATCAACCAAAACACACCAACTATGGTTATTGAGTTTTGCTGAAAGTGCCAAGTACTGGCTGTACTCTTTTGACCACCAGGTGATCACATGTATACCATTGTATGACCTCTATTGTGGTCTTTAAGGGTGTTAGGCCTGTACCAATGGACAAACATTAATGGACAAATAGGCCTCTGTAAGCCAAATCACTCCATTGTACCAATCTGAATGGTGGCCCATTGTTAACAAAACATTACTAAGCAGGTGTTTGCACTAGATCACTGGTCAGCTAAACAAAGTTTGTTGACAGTGTCCAATGGATGATTTGGATTTTAGCAGAAGACTTGTTTACTTTCAAATGGCACAGAAATTTATGTAGGGCAATTATGAGGGCAATTTTGGGGTATAAACATTTATATTGTGCAAGGAAAAAGTGCTTGAAAACCTCGTTTTATGAATGCTTTGAGTTTGAGACATGTCTATAATTCTCAATAACTTCTAGACTTAGTTTTTTCAGAAGAGGTGCAATATTTACAATTTTCTTATTCTCTGGTATTGTTGCATCAGACAATGATTTGTTTATGAGGGCAGTAATGTTAGGCAGGATGTCATCGCTCAGATCTAGATGGGATGTAGTTCACATGACTTATTTGCTGCCTTTTTAATCAGCTTGCGCACATCTCCAATATAAACCTCTCTACCCCAAAGGGTAGAGACAGAGACTGCATGTCATTGTTTGTAGTGACATCTGGTGGAGGATTTGCACCAAATGGTGTGTCATCCATGTTCTTTCTGATTTTTTCTAATTTTTCAAGAAAAAATTCATTGAACTTCTCTGCCTGAGAAATCTCACACTCTGATTGGGGTATTGGGGTATCCCTAGCCTTGTGCATGACCAATTAAATGACTCTAAAGAGCTTTTTCGGGTCATGCTTGCTTTCTTCGCCCCATTCTGAAAAAATATTTGGATTGGGATGATTTCAACAAGGAATTATATTTATTTCTTAAAGTGTTATACAATTCCTGATCAATATGAAGATTTGTTGTTTTTTTCATCTTTCTCTCAGGTCTTCTCTTAAGAGACCTCTTGTGCTTTATTTGGTGATTCACCCAAGGAACTGGCTTGCGTTGGGACATATTAGCCTTTTTTAGAGGAGCATGCTTGTCCATTAAGGGTGTTAGCTCCTTGTCATAATAATCTATCATGTCACATAGGGATAAGTGCTTCCATTTAGCTTCATTAAGCTTCCATTTAGGTTTGACCTGTGATGGATTTGAGGTCATTCCTGAGGGATTCAAGATCAATGCCTTTAAATCCCTATACTTAATAGATTCTGTCGGAGGTGGTCTGATATCCAAACTTAATATATAGTCCAGTCAAAATATGAAATGACCCAGAACAAATTAGAACAGAAACCATTTTGGTGTTATTTGTCTCAGAATGTTACCCAGATGAACATATAAAAAGTCTACCAAAATCATCTTAGTGGAACATCACCTAATTTGCATAAATTCAAAAATGGCCGCCTCTCATTGACGTTTCACCTTATTTCATGCTTATATTCAGGTTTTTTTGTATGATTAAAGGTTCCTTGCACACTGAAATAATGTCATGCCCTTGCTGTTGGTGTTAAGAAGTAATTTTAAGGCCATGATAAGGAAATAAATAGTGTTTCTTGTAATGTATTTCATACAATGCCAGCATCATTCTGCTATGAAATACATTGTATATATATATCTTTATGATGGAAAGAAAAAAAGAGTATTAATACCAGTTAGAAAAAAGGACTGTCAGAAGTGTTGCCACTATTTGTGAACAGCATTATGAGACTTGGCCAAAACTATCAAAGCTAGAATATAATTTGTTAATAACCTACATGCTGCCAATGCTGTCAAACATCAGGCATGCAGCATCAATTTCTACACAGGCAAGTCAATTCCTCACAAATTCCAAATTTAATGTCAAACGAGGTGTGTGGCACCACCTTCCTTCACTACTTTTAGATGTCCATATAAATAACCTAAGCATTTAGGTAAAATAATGCTATGGCTGTGGACACAAATAACACAATGTTCCTATTCACACATACATAATTTGAAATATCAGTTCAGATATTTGTTATTTTGTGTACTTAATTATCAAGGATCAAATCACAGATTGCATGTCAGATTCCATAAAAGTGCCAAATACAGATATGTTCATTTATTCATGAACAGATATTAAATCATTGGGAACATGAATTTGGTTAACATCATCTGTGTGATCTTTATGAACGTGAATTTTCAATAGACCATTTAGCCGCTTCTGTGTCATGCTGACCCAAAAGTATGTTTTCACTTTGAAAACTGAATGATTGTTCACTGGTAGCATTTGTTGCTGGCATTTCAAGAATTTCACTGTATAGAGATGCACCATTAGTAATCATAAAATTAATTATGGAATTTCATGTTGGTGTATTCTTTTCAAGAACTATGTTGCTCTTTAATGTGTCTATTTGAGTTTTCAGTCTCTGTGCATTAATGTCTGAAGCATACAGATTTGTCATAATTGCAAACTTCTGGTCATATGTATAACCAGCAGCAGCCTTTAGCAACATATTCTATAAATTAATATACACTTTATAGCCTGGATGATCAAATCTATCGTCTTTAGCATTGATTATGAAATCTGCAGCTTCATAATAGATTTTACTGTAATGTTCCTGTGGGGTGCCGGGGTGATATGTAGGCCCTAATCCAGAGAGCTGGGGACCAGTTACCCCTAATACATTACATTTTTTATTCACTTTGTTCTAAAATTGATCAAATGCTGTGTCTGTCTGTTTTGTTTTGAGTGTTATAATTGTTGGGCTAGCCATTCTCTTGCTTTCTGCTGCTGACACTGGTGGACTTTGACAGATTTACTAAGAATATAACTGTGTTTCAGAATGTTTTCTGCCAATAAGACACCAAAGTCATGTACCATCTAATACTCCTCTAATTCTACTGTGCATTTTAAAATCTCTAACATATTCTAAAGCCTCTTCCCAGACTTCATTCAAAACTTTAAAATTCACAATGACATTGTTCATAGCATCTGTCTTTACTGTCCATCTGGTTGGACAAAGGACCCTTATGCCAGGAGAACCAGTAGTTATTGTTTCCTTTATCTTAGTAGTCACCAAGCAGACCAATGATGAGTTTCAATAAGTTCTCTGGCAAAGATAGAGTTTGTCTTCAGACTACTACTGGACACTTTCGAGTCAAGAGATTTTGGGTCATCAGTTTCAAATTATTTTGAGCGATGCACTAAACCCTCTTACCATCAGCTTTGAACTTTCAATGTGGTAACCTAAGTTTGAGAAAAGGTGGGGTAATGTACACAATAGGGAAGTAATAATCAGACATATTGTATGGTACTATTTGCTGTTGGTAGTAAATTCGGCTTTTAATTTGAAGCATTCAAAGCTGCCTCCCTGTGTGTGAATGGATTCTCCCTCTTCAATATGATCACCACTAATAATTACCTACAGCTTGCAATGATGTGCAAATTAAATTAAATTCTTAATGGGTTGTTAAACACAGTTTTTTTTTATACACAGTTTTTGTTTAAATTCGACTTATTATTCTACTTTTATTGGTCATTGTTATGAGGAAGAGTACAAAATATGGGTATTACCAATTTGAAAAGTTTCCCATTGGATTTATCATGTCCAAAAAAACATAAAATAGACTCTAAGATTACTCAAATATGTCCAATAGGTGCCAAGCTATATAATTTTTAAGATTTGCCCTGCCATGTGATGGCCATTTTGAAGAAGCTTATCGTACACAGATATATTGTGACAACAAAACTGAACTTCAATAAGAATATAAAGTTATCTTCAAGATGTGGTAGATATTACTTAACATGCAGAACACACAGAATGTCCAGCCAAAATGGGGGCTGTACCTGACGTGTTCAGACTAATTTCACCAAAAAACCTTCAAAAAACCAATGTGTGAGTTTTAGGCTAAAATAACTGTCTACGAGGTAGGGTAGAACAGATTCAAGACTTTGTAGATCATTGAGGTCTAGAATCTGATTTAGAGAACAAGGCTGAATACACTCGGCGCGGATATAACCAGTGGATATAACCCGTGGTAGGAGATCGAGAATGCCGGCCTTGGGAAAGACAGGCTGTACACGATTGGCACCCGCCGTCTAGCCAGCGGCGAGAGCGGCAGATCGCCGGATCCTCCATTTTGTCCCGCTGAATTCGCCGAGGGTATTCAGATCCACCGCCTCCCGCCGCCGGCTCAATCGCAACAATAGTTAACTGCAGACCTCGGCGCTCGGCGAATCTTCCTCCGTGCTCCGTGGACTGCTCCTCCGTGGAGTTTATGCAGCTCCTCGGCCGAGCAACTCCTTGCTCCGTGGTAGCACGGAGGAACTCCTCGGCCGAGCAAACTTCCAAATCTTGCTCCGTGGGTCATTTTATTTAATTCCACAACAATTCTGTGTCCTATTGTAGTTAATATGAACATCTTACCTAGCTGTGACATCGATTTAGAAGGAAAAAGACCCTTAAAAAGACACTTTTAACAACTTTTTGATAAAATTTGATAAACTCCTCGCTTGGATGGATAATTCAACCGCCAGATGTCACCCTGAAAGTTTATTCCATCGCATACAAATTCCACTAGAGGGCTTGGTGGTCAATATTGGAACTGCATTCTCAGGTCATGACATCTGGCGGTAGTCTTTAGCAATTTTTCCAGTCAGACGTGTGTTAACCATTGTATAATGTCAAATCTTCAAAACTATAATCAATATCTTTTTATTTAGTTCACAATTACGGCAGTTATTTTCGGGCCAAACACAAAATAAAATCTACAAAATACATACAGTGACCGGCAACTGTCCGAAACCGGCAGATTAAACTCGGACATTTTTAACTCAGTCAAATATCGAGTAAAACTGATCTGTAGTAATTGCAATTATAGTTGAATATTGTCTCTCACATGTTTTCTTGTATTCCCACTGCTTTTCAAAATGTTAAAAGTGTTTATTTGTTTTCACGCCACGAATGTTTGTGTCACTGTCAAATGACGTCAGAAGTGGTGACGTGACCAAGATCACCGTATAACTCAGTGCAGACTCGGACAATCTGCAGGTTTGCTGAATGCGTGCATTTCCTGATAATTCTGTAAATATTAAACGTGTATCATTTTTACTCCACAGGCCATTAAGACTGACGATGAGCAGTTTTTGTCCAGTTTTGAAAGGTTTTGTGAAAATCGGGAGTGAAAAACATGAAAGTGTCCGGATTTGTCTGCCGTTCACTGTATATATAAATCATTTCTGTATATATCTTATGAACTGAGATATGAATATGAAATATTTCAAACTACCATTGACTTATATTGGCCTATACAATCTACAAAATATAAGGTGGTGACACCAAGCGGCCAATCAATGCATTCTCCTTCCGACGGAGGAGCAGTTTTCTCCTCCTCCGTGGAAATAAACTACATACGAATATACTGTAGTGAGGTGGTGACACCAAGCGGCCAATTGATGCAATTTTCCTCGGCCGAGAAGAAATTTTCTCCTCCGTGACAGCCCACGGAGCACGGAGGAAGACTCGCCGAGCACGGAGGTCTACGGTTAACTGGTTCTCCTCAATCGTGGAGAAACGGGATAACCCGGGCTAACTTGTCGGACCCAATCTTGTACAGCCACAGATCGTTAAATCGGACTCTCTCGATATTTCAAGTTTTGCTGCGCCAGGTTGCAGAAGGTCTGTCAACTCTAAACCAGGAGATAGACCACACTTGCGATAGGTTTTTAGCAAATATTGACCCCTAATACCACTCAATAATATGACAAAAAGATGATGATTATTGGAGTTTCACAGAAAGACAGCCGTTCACAACCCGTGTATGCACAGATCCTCCTTTATAAAGACATTTTATCTTATTTTTTTGTATTTTCTCCATCAAGAAAATCTTTTTAAAAAAAAGAATTTGTATACAGTTTCCTTTTTGAAAATGATATTTATACTTTCTCATCATTTTGAAGTTGCCGTAAATATAGAGTACAGTGACTGGCAACTCTCTGAAACTGGCAGTTGAAACTCAGACATTTTTAACACAGTCAAAGATATAGCATACCTTTCTTTTGTGCATAAAGTTATTAATATTCATATATTCTACATTTCCCAAAAAATATTCAAATTCTATGTTTATTTATGCAGTTGAGGTGTCCACCAGTCTGTGACACTGACAGGCAGGTTTGTGATCTGCAGGCCCCTCAGAAGTACATATCGCTCCAAAATTCTGTGTCATAATACCCACCACTAATTGCAATTGAGCTGAATGTTGTGTCTCACATGTTATCTTGTAATTCCACTGTCTTTCAAAATGTTAAAAGTGTTTATTTGTTTTCACTGCACAAGTGATGTCCCTGCACAAGTGACTAAGGTAGTTAATATCACAGGTTGCCAGAGAGTGAAAGTCCCCAGCCCCTCTCTGTCTCAGTCTTATATATTAACTATTAACATATATAAAAGTAGTGATGGAAGTAGAAGTTGTCGTAAATGTAGACTACACTGACTGGAATATATTCTACGTTTGAAAAATTTCAATTCTATGTTTATTTATGCAGTTGAGATTTCTGCCAGTCTGGTCTGTGACACTGATAGCCAGGTCTGAGATCTGCAGGCCCCTCAGAAGAACATATAGCTCCAAAATTATGTGTTATAATACCCACCACTAATTGCACTTGAGCTGAATGTTGTGTCTCACATGTCATCTTGTAATTCCACTGTCTTTCAAAATGTTAAATGTGTTTATTTGTTTTCATGCACAAGAGAAAGTCCCAACCACTCTCTTAGCATGCTTAGTATTAACCTATATAAAAGTAAGTGATATCGCCCTGGCTGCCTGTGGTGGATGTTGAGAGACATGTGTGACCTACTTCCCAAACCTTAACCCTGTATCTACCCCACTGGCTACACATGTGGGCTGTGTGACGATTTACACATTGTTCCTCGTCGCTTCCGTTCGCTTATAGTATACTAGGTCTCCCAGAACAGAGCCTTTCTTATAATATAGACTTCATTCTTGGCTTAAGGCCCTGTATACTAAAAAAATATTTCAATTCTATATGTCCATGTTGACAGGTATGATTCAACTTTCTCCCTGGTAGATCACACAAATTGTCAACATCTTTATCACTTTATCAAGTTATTCTATTAAGGAAGATATTCAGTAATTTTACACAGCAGTAGATATCTGTAATTAATGTCTCATTCATGTGTCATTTTCTAGTTGGTGCTCTGTAGGTAGGTACATAAGGCTAGCATGTAATTATTTACATTGAATATGGGGTGTGTGACATAATGTCCAGACACATTTTATATATTTAACTTGAACTCATAAAACAGAAAATAGTAATAAAACAAAGAAAGTCAGTGACTGGAGTGGTGCATATTTTTCTGGATAAATCATGTGGAAAGTAGTGTGGTAGGATGTTAGTTTCATAGGGAGATAATGTGTTGATATGTTCTCAATGAGTTTACTCATAACAGAAATCGAGATGGTTGAATGCTGGTTGAGAATGTGCTTATTTTTTTCTTAAGTACACGTCCTGTCCCCAACATCTCGCCTCAGGGACCTTACCTCACCCTGAATGATTATTTTATAACATATATTTTTTAAATCATGTGATAAATTTGCCTTAAAATATGGTGTTGTGTTAAAAGAACATCTGTACATGAGTAAGCAACTTGAAACAAAGAGTACAATATATCATAAAAGCCTTTTGATAAAGAGCTCAAATCTCATACATAAACAATTCAATGGCGGCATAGAAGAGGAGGTTGTTATTATATCTCTTCTGTTAATTTGAACAAGTATGATATCATGAGTGCAATGTCAGGTCAAACCCTGAGAGCAGTTTATCGATTGCAATGCTTTGTTGTTGCCTTCTTTGTGTCGTGTCTTAAAATAGAATCATTCTTAATCAAAGATTTCATCATTCATTTGCGTGTGACTGAATCCTTATCGGGCCAATTCGTTTAATATTTGAGATTATAAGTCTGTTATTTCTGACAAATTTATAACAAAATTGGGATTATATATATATATATATATATATATATATATATATATATATATATATATATATATATATATATATATATATATATATATATATATATATATATATATAATTCAATGACTAATCCACGTTAATGATTCACTGTAAACGTTTATGCCAAGGGCATTTATCATGTTATTCCATGAAATGCCTAACACCATGATCAGCCATTTCATTAACCCTTTCTCTTCTTCTTATGCCGCTATTTTAGGAGGTGTGGAGGCAAACACTCCTTTGATATTTTCCATAACAAATTTGGTGCCATTTCATTTGCGAATTTTCATTCAGTAGTGTCTATTGAATGAATATCTATTCCCATTGGGATTGCAAAAAGGAGCAATACAAGAAAATCAATAAAGCCTAAAAGTGAAAAACATTGGGGGCCAACTCACGTATCGTAGCGATGGTATAGGCATGCAGAAACACAACAGTGTTGCAAGCACTCTATCATTTGGCTGATCAAACTGTCATTTGGCTTATATGATACATCAACCACAATTATCAACAGAGCACATGGCAACTCACCGATACCAATGAAAACTATTAAATAATTTATGAGATAAATACTGTTTGGTGTCAAAATAATGCAAGTATATTATTTTCAAACGGTAAAGTATCAAGAAAAGTGGCAAGTGGCAAATAGTGAGCTGGACTTGTAGCATGCCGTTTGCCATATAATTAAATATTAAGTCGATACAGCTGCTCCAAGTGTGTTTTCAAGAGATTTATATATAGAGCGACTCTTGCCTTATAGGTCAGGTGTTTACATAGTGTCTCAGTTGGATCCTATACGTGCTTTCCCAATATAATATATATTCTACAAAGACAGACTACTGACTATAAATCTCAAAGCCTTGAGGATTAGCTGGTGCGTTACATTGACAAACAGTGTGGTGTGTGTGGGACACAAGGCATGATCAGATCAGGTCAGTTCAGCACACATATAAAAAGCACTGCAGTCTGTGGAGATTGATTGGTTATGGCGGTAAGAAGCCGAGATGGAGAAGTTCCTGAAGGCAGGCAGCTTCCCCCACCCTGTAGGCAATGCATCCAGCGATTCTCAGCCAGGAAAAGCAAGGTTTGTGAGCACTTCTTCTGTGAGAAATGTTATGATGGGGCCAGGAGTTTTGTGAGCTGTGATGGGGTGAAAACAATATGGAGGTTTGTCTGCCCGGCGTGTCTGGTGGAAGAACTGCAATCTGAAGACTTGCCTTACAACCCTGGAGATACACCAGAAAACATAGAAGAAACGGGACTTGGCGTCAAGAGGATTGCTTACTTCTCTTTAGAAAAACACTCTAATAAAAAGGCGATTTGTTATCCAGATAGTTTTCTGATGAAGGACGATGGAGACATTATTCTGATTGATAGCTCAAAGGGCGAAGTTATTTGGGTGGATAAAAGTGGAGAGGTGAAGAAAAGATGGGAATACCTGAAAACACATGAGTACCAAGGAGGAGCAACTCTGCACCAGGACCAAGTGTTATTGACACTGAAGAATGAAAAATACAATAGTGTGAGCTATTACACACTGGCAGGCAAGTTTAAATTCTCTGCCTTTTTGGCAGAAAAAGAAAGTTTAGTACCCTCACTGACTGTGAACTCTGAAAACGAAGTAATCGCTTTGGACACTGAAGCAAATTTCCTACATTTTATAAATCAGGAAAAATCAGTTTATAAAGCGGTGAGTGTACTGAAACCTGGAGAAATAGATTGTGATTTACAAGAAGCCCAAATATTTGTAAATAGCGAGGATGAGATAATTCTTTGTAATCCGACTGAAAGATTTGTGAGGACATTTGATAAGACCGGAGTCTATAAAGAAGATTTTAGTTATTCTTTAGATACTGATATTTCCCCTGTTTCAAAACCATCCACAAAAGATGATGTAGTTATTGAAAGGAAACATATACATAACAGAACAAATAATAATGTTGGGGTGACACATGTGCAGGCAATCAATATTGTAAATGAGGATAAAAACTCCATGAAGGAAGAGAACGATGCCTTGGATACTAAAAATAAACCATCTGAAGAGAGAGTTGAGACTACTGTTGAACCAGTCAATATATCCGAAGATGACAAGGATGAGGAACCATTGAAGAACACTGAAGCTGAAGAAATCAAGGTTACCGATGAAAAGGACGGCGAGAAAGACACTGATGATATCAAAGATGGGAATAAAGAGATATCAAATAATGTTGATGATGAAAAGACCGAGGATGCCGCTAATGTTGAAGAAGGCAGAGACAAACCTGATGAAGATGACAAACTAAACAGTTTGAATGACACTAATAGTAAGAGAAGTACAAGTTCTGCACAGTCTCAGGTTGCCAGTCTGGACATTGAGGAAGGAAACCGACTCAGGTTTGCTGTGGACAGTTTGGGGTGTGTGTTTGTGGCAGACAGATTGATGGGGAAAGTATACAGGTATTCCTCAGATGGGAATTATATTGATAGTCCCATTATCTCAGTCAATAAAGAAGGGACGTCTGAGAAAAGGTGGTTATGGGATATTGATTGTAAAGAAACGGGGGTGTTGGTGGTGTTGCTAAGGAAACAAAGAGGGGGTCCTGAATTGAGAGCCTATACCTATAAGACACCAAAGAAATTTCAGAAAAAAATGGTTAAAAGGGGGGAGACCGAAATAGTGTCTGACTCAAAGTGCTGTGTCATTTTATGAGAACAGAAAACAAGATTTATTCTAATGTGTTTGGCATCCAGCCATTTGAAGTAATTGTATGTATTTAAGTTCATTGTAGTAACTTGAGCTATATTTGTTAAGCCAACAGTGTGCTGAATTTTTTTTGATAGTTTATTATTTGCTGTCAAAATTCTGTGGACTTAATTAACTGTGATGGTGGTGCAACACATTTTTTAAACCAAAGATCTGGTAAGCGTCTTCATTCAGCATTAATACATATAGAGGTTTGCCACATAAAATCAATGAGAGAATCGCCGTTACCAAAGCCGACAAGTCTGAAGCACTCTTCTCAGTGAGGAACGGTCCACCTGTTTGCCAAGAGGCGAGATGGACAAGTCTCAACGTATTAAACAAATGAATGTCAATAGAGTTGAAGACTGAGATTACCAGAGAGAGATAGAGCATGAAAAATAGTCGAATGAAAATATATATATTCATACGAGTTCATGTTTTCCACTTTCGTTTGTGTTGTATTCGGTGTTATTCTGCATGACAGCATCGGCACAACCTCTGTCTTCATTGGTGGCAGGGACTGATATGAAAGAGAAGTCCTGTTTTGGAGGGCAATTTAGTGTGTAATCGTGGTTGAATAAATCTCTTACTGGGTGTACCCTAAGGTGTTTAAAGATGTTTATCAAGGACAAAGTAAATGCACTCGTCTCGCTGGGGCAAACATTGATCAGTGAAATATTATTGGAAAAATCTTATCCTTTAGAACATATCTTTATTTAATACATGTACATGTACATAACCATGTATATATATATATATATATATATATATATATATATATATATATATATATATATATATATATATATATATATATATATATATATATATATATATATATATATATATATATATATATATATATAATATTCATATATGCAAAAATATCTGTGCCTTAGTTTATAGCAATGGTTTTGCATGGCTTGCAAAAATGTCAGATCAATAACCTCAATGTCATATCTGTTTGTTACATATCTGTGGCTTTCAGGTGGTGGAAGGCATACAAATATATACCTCTTAGCTATATAACTTTGTATTTATTTTGGGTCCGTAGTCATACATTGTAGACATATTTGTAACGATAGCGGTTCCAGCACACCTGAGTTCATAACTTTATACAGATCTGTGATACGGACCGGTGCAGGCACCAATGATCCAAAGCAAATGAGATTTGATTTGAAGGGGATAAATAAATGAACTGTATACTTATTTTTTAAGATTATATATCGATACTGGTCTGAGTACTCTGTTTTTGTACTGATGCATGTAAAGAATGACAATAAATGAATCGTTTTTCACTTTAAATTACTTAAAAGGTTCATGTTATATTTCTTGCATTTTCGAATTTCAAATCAACCTTTATATCAATTAATCTCAACTGACCTCTAGTGACCTCCACTACATATCAAACTTATGGAAAATAATTGCTTTGATAATGGTTTGACCGACCTATTATAACGATGTAAAATGTGTGTACAAGCATGGACTAAGTAGTCCATGGTACAAGATTTCCAGTAAATGAATCAACAATTGTTATAATAACTATCTCCTTAGTAACCTCCATCTTACATGAATCAAAGAGAAGGATGCAACAATATCTCCCCTGTAACAATTGTTATAACAACTATCTCCTTAGTTACCTCCATCTTACATGAATCAAAGAGAAGGATGCAACAATATCTCCCCTGTAAAAAAGTACAGCTGACATTTATATACCGCTGATACCAGACAATGTCTGCTCATAGCGGTTGATAGTAACTGGCCAGGATCCGAACCTAGAACCCCTGGATCTCAAGGCGAATACTCTACCAATTGAGCTATTTCGGCCAGATAACAATTGTTATAATTACTATCTCCTTAGTAACCTCCATCTTACATGAATCAAAGAGTAGGAAGCAGCAATATATCCCCAGTAACAGTTGTTATAACAACTATCCTTAGCAACCCCCATCTTACATGAATCAAAGAGAAGGATGCAACAATATCTCCCCTGTAACAATTGTTATAATAACTATCTCCTTAGTAACCTCCATCTTACATGAATCAAAGAGAAGGATGCAACAATATCTCCCCTGTAACAATTGTTATAACAACTATCTCCTTAGTTACCTCCATCTTACATGAATCAAAGAGAAGGATGCAACGATATCTCCCCTGTAACAATCGTTATAATAACTATCTCCTTAGTTACCTCCATCTTACATGAATCAAAGAGAAGGATGCAACGATATCTCCCCTGTAACAATTGTTATAATAACTATCTCCTTAGTTACCTCCATCTTACATGAATCAAAGAGTAGGAAGCAACGATATCTCCCCTGTAACAATTGTTATAATAACTATCTCCTTAGTAACCTCCATCTTACATGAATCAAAGAGAAGGAAGCAACGATATCTCCCCTGTAACAATTGTTATAACAACTGCCTTCTTGGTAACCTCTACCTTACACCAATTGCTTAAAATTGTTTGCCCAACCATTTGCAGCCAATATTACTCATAGCATTAGGCAACTCTGTGCACAGATGTAACTTTGACATTTACTTAACACTATCCACACATTCAGTGGCGGGCCTACACAATGTGTCGTTCTTTTCTCTGTAAACAGGCTTTCTCATTTAACTTAAAAAGTTGCCAACATTTGAAGCGACTACTTATTTGTAACATACAAGTGCCTTCGGCTGGGAAGTGATGCTGTCCCTCACTGTTGTAGCTATCCCTCACCTGTGCAGCTGTCTCTCAATTGTGCAGCTATCTCTCACCTATGCAGCCATCCCTCACCTATACAGCTATCTCTCACATGTGCAGCTGTCTCTCACTTGTGCAACTACCACGTGTGCAGCTGTCATTCAGTTATGCAGTTGTTTCTCACTGTTGTAACTATCTCTCACCATGTGCAGCTATCTCTCCCCATGTGCAGCTATCTCTCCCCATGTGCAGCTATCTCTCCCCATGTACAGCTATCTCTCCCAATGTGCAGCTATCTCTCCCCATATGCAGCTATCTCTCATCATGTGCAGCTATCTCTTCCCATGTGCAGCTATCTCTCCCCATGTGCAGCTATCTCTCACCATGTGCAGCTGTCTCTCCCCATGTGCAGCTATCTCTCAGCTATCTCTTACCATGTGCAGCTATCTCTCCCCATGTGCAGCTATCTCTCACCATGTGCAGCTATCTCTCCCCATGTACAGCTATCTCCCCCCAGGTGCAGCTATCTCTCCCTATGTGCAGCTATCTCTCAAACTGTGCAGCTATCTCTCCCCATGTGCAGCTATCTCTCAAACTGTGCAGCTATCTCTCAAACTGTGTAGCTATCTCTCATCATGTGCAGCTGTCTCTCATCATGTGCAGCTGTCTCTCCCCATGTGCAGCTATCTCCCCCCATGTGCAGCTATCTCTCCCCATGTGCAGCTATCTCTCACCATGTGCAGCTATCTCTCACCATGTGCAGCTATCTCTCAAACTGTGCAGTTATCTCTCCCCATGTGCAGCTATCTCTCTCCATGTGCAGCTATCTCTCAAACTGTGCAGCTATCTCTCAAAATGTGCAGCTGTCTCTCATCATGTGCAGCTGTCTCTCCCCATGTGCAGCTATCTCTCCCCATGTGCAGCTATCTCCCCCCATGTGCAGCTATCTCTCCCCATGTGCAGCTCTCTCCCCATGTGCAGCTATCTCCCCATGTGCAGCTATCATTCCCCATGTGCAGCTATCTCTCACCATGTGCAGCTATCTCTTACCATGTGCAGCTATCTCTCACCATGTGCAACTATCTCTCAAACTGCAGCTATCTCTCAAACTGTGTAGCTATCTCTCATCATATGCAGCTATCTCTTACCATGTGCAGCTATATCTTACCATGTGCAGCTATCTCTCACCATGTGCAACTATCTCTCACCATGTGCAGCTATCTCTTACCATGTGCAGATATCTCTCACCATGTGCAGCTATCTCTCACCATGTGCAGCTATCTCTCAAACTGTGCAGCTATCTCTCACCATGTGCAGCTATCTCTTACCATGTGCAGCTATCTCTCAAACTGTGCAGCTATCTCTCACCATGTGCAGCTATCTCTCAAACTGTGCAGCTATCTCTCATCATGTGCAGCTATCTCTCACCATGTGCAGCTATCTCTCACCATGTGCAGCTATCTCTCCCCATGTGCAGCTATCTCTCCCCATGTGCAGCTATCTCTCCCCATGTGCAGCTATCTCTCCCCATGTACAGCTATCTCTCCCAATGTGCAGCTATCTCTCCCCATATGCAGCTATCTCTCATCATGTGCAGCTATCTCTTCCAATGTGCAGCTATCTCTCCCCATGTGCAGCTATCTCTCACCATGTGCAGCTGTCTCTCCCAATGTGCAGCTATCTCTCAGCTATCTCTTACCATGTGCAGCTATCTCTCCCCATGTGCAGCTATCTCTCACCATGTGCAGCTATCTCTCCCCATGTACAGCTATCTCCCCCCAGGTGCAGCTATCTCTCCCTATGTGCAGCTATCTCTCAAACTGTGCAGCTATCTCTCCCCATGTGCAGCTATCTCTCAAACTGTGCAGCTATCTCTCAAACTGTGTAGCTATCTCTCATCATGTGCAGCTGTCTCTCATCATGTGCAGCTGTCTCTCCCCATGTGCAGCTATCTCCCCCCATGTGCAGCTATCTCTCCCCATGTGCAGCTATCTCTCACCATGTGCAGCTATCTCTCACCATGTGCAGCTATCTCTCAAGCTGTGCAGTTATCTCTCCCCATGTGCAGCTATCTCTCTCCATGTGCAGCTATCTCTCAAACTGTGCAGCTATCTCTCAAAATGTGCAGCTGTCTCTCATCATGTGCAGCTGTCTCTCCCCATGTGCAGCTATCTCTCCCCATGTGCAGCTATCTCCCCCCATGTGCAGCTATCTCTCCCCATGTGCAGCTCTCTCCCCATGTGCAGCTATCTCCCCATGTGCAGCTATCATTCCCCATGTGCAGCTATCTCTCACCATGTGCAGCTATCTCTCCCCATGTGCAGCTATCTCTCACCATGTGCAACTATCTCTCAAACTGTGCAGCTATCTCTCAAACTGTGTAGCTATCTCTCATCATATGCAGCTATCTCTTACCATGTGCAGCTATCTCTTACCATGTGCAGCTATCTCTCACCATGTGCAACTATCTCTCACCATGTGCAGCTATCTCTTACCATGTGCAGATATCTCTCACCATGTGCAGCTATCTCTCAAACTGTGCAGCTATCTCTCACCATGTGCAGCTATCTCTTACCATGTGCAGCTATCTCTCAAACTGTGCAGCTATCTCTCACCATGTGCAGCTATCTCTCAAACTGTGCAGCTATCTCTCATCATGTGCAGCTATCTCTCACCATGTGCAGCTATCTCTTACCATGTGCAACTATCTCTCAAACTGTGCAGCTATCTCTCACCATGTGCAGCTATATCTCCCCATGTGCAGCTATCTCTCACCATGTGCAGCTATATCTCACCATCTTATTTATACAGCTATCTCTTATTTATGCAGTTATCTCTTATTTATGCAGTTATCTCTTATTTATGCAGTTATCTCTTATCTATGCAGCTAACTCTTGCTGTTGTAGCAGTCTATCACTTGCTATCTCTCACTTGTGCAGCTATCTCCCAATTGCATGATCGTGGTGGCTAAAAATATCTGCATTTCACCCATATATAGGCCCCTTTGTACAAAACCTAGCAGGGCCTCAATAATTAGGTCAATAAATAGGTCAATTTACCGATGGTTAAAAACAAAGCTCTAATACAGAAATTTAGGCATATTGGAGGTAATATATCATTTCTCAAAAGTGAAGTGGAGATTAGTTCAGCGTCACTTCCACCAGAGGGCAGGCTACGTGGTGACGGAACAGCGAGATCACACACTCAATACCTCACACATTATACCTCAGTGATGCGCGTATTGATGCGATTTCGAATGAATACGCGCATGCCGATTATTTGTAAAATATTGATTAGTTTGCGTCGGCCATCTTTAGACTGGTCCCCCATCGAGTGTCAAGAACATCGTGTTTATACACAGATGGCGGCAACCAGTCTATGGCTGTACGCGCCATTTTCGGGTCACGTGACGGGGTCAAATGAGGTGCGCTTTGTTTACAAATGTTTGTAACGATAAATATCTTGTTTCATGTTTCATTTTTTAAAAATACAGTAGTTGTCTGAGGTATAAAAACAAAACATACACTCGTCGGTCAGCTGTGACCGCGGATTCAGTTCGTTGGTGATGGCGGACGGATACCCTTCGCCTTCGGCTCAGGGTATCCGTCCGCAATCACCAACTCACTGAATCCGCTCACCCAGCTTCCCGACTCGGTATGTTTTGTTATAATACCTCACACAGCAACTTTTTTTTTTTTTTCAAATCTCGTCACCCTTCCTCTCTGATCACGTTCATGCTTTTTTTCGCTCGCGTTTGTTTTGCCTTTAGGGCTAGATGTTCGAGGTTTCAAGGTGATTAAGCCGTAAGTCAATGGAGCCTACCCCGATTATCGGTCCATGGGGGCATGTTTTGGCTCAATAATTCTGATTACACCGTCAGATGTCGCTTTTGTTTGAGAAGTGATTTGTGAGTGCGTAGTAGAGTAAGAAGATTTTGTTGGGGTTTTTTGCCTTGGGATTTTGCAAACTTACGCGAGCTTGATTTTTTATAATCAACACTTGTTATACAGTTCACAACCCATCTGCTGTTCTTTGAACTGAGCATGTGCAGAACATGAACTTCCTGCTTACTGGCCGCCATATTGAATTTAAGTCGTTGAACAAAACAGAGAATATTTCAAATGCACATTCAATGGGGAAATGTTCAACATTTTTGTATGTCTCGTTGAAAAAACAAACTATTATTCATAGTTTGCATGTATTATTAATGTCTATTGGTGATTATTTTACTTGAAAACACAGTTTAAAGGCCTTGTTTACGTGGGCGAAAATATGTATAATTGACCGCAACAAACATTACTCCCGGAAGTGGTGAAAAGAAGGTGCTCTCTAGCGTTTGAGCGATAATAGGTGAAAGATCGGCGAACTGTATATATGTATGTAAAAACCAGCAAACTGATTCTCCTTTAAAAAATGAATACTTTAACAAAAAATGTTGTGTGATTTTGCAATAAAAATAAAGAATTTTACCAAAAGGATATGTTGGTATTTTGAAATTTTTATCAACGATTTAAAAAAAATCATATACTTTTTATATTGTGAAATCCTCAACATTCTTTGTACTAATAGTAATCATATGGGCTTTGCAGTTATTTAAACACATTTTTGCACATGTACATCAACTTCAAGAGGTACGTACTTCCAGCAGACATGTGCACGCCACGTGAAAACCACATCATCAGTTTTCTGGTTGGAATCTATGATAGTCATGAGCAACCAGGAAAACATGTCCTACTCATCAGTGACCAGTTACCGCTGATGAAGTAGATTTGATTTTAATTTGATTTGATTTGAAATGTTGGCCGCTCCACTTTTGTCTTGTGAGCACTCAGAGCTTACGCAACGTGGCTACCCAGCTAGAGGGGAGATCCAATACGCACTATCTCCAATCTGTGAGTAGCACTCGTGCTGACCGCCCGGTGCAGGCCCCTACACTGATGAAAAACTACCCTATCTAATTACAACCTTCTGCACTGACAACTTTCACCTAAACACTCACTCCTTACCTTGGGGCCTAAAGTGTAGACCGTGACTATTAAGAGTTACCCATTTGTTTATCAGGACGACTGTGTGGACGACACATCCTATGCTATAATCCTTGACATGACGACCAATCATTTACTGCACCTAATCACAGTGGTCGTCTTCACAAAATTCCTGTCATGAAACGACTTGGCTTGTCGTCTTACATGTTATATTGGTATACAGCCTGTTGTTAACAGTGTCGTCCTAGGGCAGAAAATTACTCATTTATTTTATGCATAGAGAAAAAATAGATAGAGGGACATCCAAACATACTTCAAAGGTACATGGTGCGTTGCTCACAACTGCTGTGAAATCAATCTGACAACTGACTCACAATGACACAAATTGCTCTTAATTGGTTTACAGATAAGCTCCCTGTGGGTTGCTGGCAGCTTTATGACCTACATAAGCATTAACATAACCATCCCATTGGTCAAGCAGTCAAATGCCTGTCAGAAACTGAACCAAGAGCCATAGAAAGGTGCAACTTTGTACTCAATTTTCACCTATCCGCCACTATCCGCCATCAATGTAATTCATATGACTTTAAAGCACATGTTTTGAACTGTCACATCATTCTTTTAACATTTTCAGCATTTATCAGCGGAATAAATTATAACAGGTTACTTGTCTGCAGTCTTGTGATCACTTTTGGATAACAGATTTGGTTAAAATCATCGTAGAAAGATGAAACAAAGTACCACTTTCTCAGAAAACAACAACACATGCACAGGAAATTACCTAAATAGTCTGAGACTCATCTTTAAGCATGGAATTGCAAAAAAGGGTCTTGAGGGCCAGCATTGATTTCTGCCAATTAAGTAAACAAATATAGCAAACTGGCAACGCATGTATGGAACAAAGGAGGTAACACCACACTGCTAACTGGGCTGCTCTTGCCCAGCACTAATTGGTAGGTAATTGGATTAAAGTGGGGATGTTCCTCTATCTTATACTTTCTCTATGTTTTATGTGATTAGTAGCGACGGAAAACTGGTAACTGACTTCACGAGTTGTGACAAAATTTAAGTAACAAAGTATGAAATGTGTTCGAAATGAAATTACTCTCCCATCGGTAGAGGGTAAAAAGATACTTGGTATAGGCCTGCCAATAAATGCACCAATAGTGTGAAATAAATGAGGACATTGTGCAAGTTGACAGAATTCATTTCAGTGTAATCTCTTCTAAAATTGGGTGTATAATGTGGATATCCCAGACATGGAATACATTTTAAACATTTAATCTTTCAGCATTGACAGTAGAAAAGCCAACAAAAGTTAAACGCTTAAACATAGAAAACACTTATGGGACTACTTTCAATTCTATCAAGAAACTATCTGTCAATGTTATATTTATTCAGTGCTTATCCGAACCTTTTGATTATATCTCAATACTAAATTGTTTTTAAAAAAAACATCGTTCAAATCTGCACATTTACTTGCAACGCCTATCAATTCACATTAATTTATCCACTTTACAAACTTATTTGGTCTTCAGAATATTAATTTTGTAATACAAATAGATTATTAAGATAATCCACTTTACAAACTTATTTGGTCTTCAGAATATTAATTTTATAATACAAATAGATTATTAAGATATTCTATGTCAACTGTTTCCAAGAATGACAATTGTTTCCAAACATATTTTTTTTAATGGAAATGGAAATTGAGTGCCATCAAAATATTCATGCAAGGCTGTCCACAATTATGTTCTTTGAACTGATTTTTCATCAAATTGTCTGTGCACAACATAATTAAGATGTTGGGATATTTTAATTACATTCCCTGCAATTGTCTTGATATCCTGTCATGATAAACAGTTCAAACCAAATCATTTATTACACATTTGATAATAATATAACTACGTGTGGCTTGCATGACATCATTAATACAATGAAATGCAATAAAATTTACTTTTGCAAATTTTTATTTGCTTTTCAGAAAGCTACAAAAACAAAACTATTCTTAATTTTTAAATAAATCATAAACCATATAGAAGGTTATATCATGGTTTACATCTTGCTTGCGATAAAGCATTAAAATCAATCAATAAAAACATCACTCATCACATTCTTTTGCCACAAAACAGCCATGAAGCTACATGTAGTTTAACTTTCTCTTGTCAGTGCTAGAAAGGACTGACAATGAATCCCATCCCATATTTAACTTAACTAGAAAACTATTAAATAGAAAAAATACATGTGTAAATGGAAGTATAATAATAGTTATTAAATCATGCACAATTGGAATCAGATCATTCTAATAAAGGCAGTATATCATATATATAATACATTTGTCCAGTGCTCATTGAGCCTGGATTCAAACCAAGCAATTGAGTTAGCAAGTACCATAATATATATGTTTTGACTTTCATTCACTCTACGTCTGAATCCATAAATTATCTTTCTCAACCTGGCATCAAATCCATCAATACAATTATTTACAAACATAGCACCTGCACTGTCTGTAGTACTATATCCCAAGAGTAGTCTCAGTACATATGACAATTCCTGATCAGACACTGTTTACATACATGCAAATTTCATCTTTATACATATCATTCTTTACAGATTTAAAGAGATCCTGATAGTGGCTCTTCCACATATCTGTAATAGCATCTGGCCCAGAAGCATCACCAACTTTATTTGCCAGAGGAACTGACCCTGTGCTAACGTTTTTCACTTCATTCCAAAACATTTAGGAATCACCACTGTCAAGACTACATGCTAAAGAATCAGCCCTGAGTTCATCCTCCTCATTCCTGGCAACAGCTCTATGAGCATATTTGAACCTAATTCTGGTTACCTTTATATTTTCATACTAACTGATCAGACGCACATTTCAAACAACTACATATATCATCATAAACTGTGTGATATCCTCTCTATGTCTCACATTTGTACAATTAATATCATTACATCTTGAGACACCAGGTGGCACCTTTACTTGTGATAACATGACATCACTATATCTCATTTTTGATTCCACTTTAACCTTTGATCAGTCAATACAATACAGTGCACTTGTCTTATCACCCATAGACTCATTGTCTGTGATATGCATGAGATCACTCAACATTTATGTTTACAACACCAAAGGGAAGTGGTCAGAAGTCATTACATCATACATAACATACATATTAGAAATCAAACTGTGACCATCCACACTTGTCATGACATGATCAAGCCACGATACAGTATCATGTTGTACACTATAATATGTGAATGTATCACATGGCAGCAACAGTTTATCACTCAATACATAATTCTTGTCTTTACACAATTCAATACGTTCATCTCCAAAAGATGTTTTCTTTCTTACATTTGCATTAAAATCACCTATTACATAGTTATTTGTAGTAGTACTTTCTTTGAACAGTGTATGAATCAAATACATATAATACTGAAAATCATCAAGATTATCTCTGTGATATAATCTACAGGCATATATACATTTAGAAGAAAAAAAATGTTCTGACATAACATTCATACCCATAATGCGGGGATCATATTTCTTGATGAGCACATCATGATTCAGAGTCTTTCACCATAAGATAGCTAGACCACCAGGTGGGCAACCTACATGGATTCCTTTTTTATCATTGATTGCAGATATTAACATCTCCATAAAAGTATTTGTGTAAGCTCAGCTGTAAGCTCTGTACTTTGTGTAAATCATGAGGCATAAGCATTGTATCTTGCAGGAGAATGATATCATGTGTATCACATAGTGTCTATCACATCTATAGATGACTTCAAACCATGAAGTATTTCTTAGGGAAGTATTTCCTAGAAAATACTCCGTCAGGCCATATTTTTGGTGATTTCACTCTGAAGAACACTGATATGGACACTTCAACCCAGAAAGAAGCATAGGAAGGGTGTCCAGTCTTTTCAATTTGTTCACAATTAATAACATCAATTTTCTTTGATTTCAAGTGTTTGACAATATCATCTGCTTTAGTGTTAGGTGCAAGTCTAATTACAAAAAACCTTAACAGTGCTAGCACCTTCAACAGCTTTTAAGCTCATTGAACCTTTTCCAGGGTTGTTTCCCATGGGGTAGCTTGCAGTTTAACACCTTGGCCTGTGCCTCGAAGGCACAGTACAGGCTCCTGTGGAATGTATGGCGTTGGACCACCACTAGGAGACATCATTTGTAAGGCTGGATATGCCTTATCCATGCCTTCCTTTGTACTTTGGGCATATGTTATCGTCACATCACTTTTATTGTATTCTTTTGCAGTATTATTTACACTATTTACAGTACTTTTTACATGACTGTTTAGTAAACAGTGTTTACTCCATACAAGTCATCAGCATCATCTTACATATGTGATACAGACTTAACTGTTGTCTGTTTATCACTATCTTTGGGCTCTGTTTGTGGGCTACTATCATTGATTAGCACCTCAATGAATATATTCAACATTAAATAATCAAATAGTAATACTATAAGCTCAGTTACACTGAATCATGCAATATATATTTATATATTAAACACATTTCACAAATGTCAAATAATAATCATTGGGCCTGATATTACTTCAAATATGTTCATGTTGGAAGCATGTGCATAGATTTGGAGAATAAGCTCAAATTTTATATATTTACTCAGATTTGAGAGCTTAGGATATTTGAGGAGCCATAAGGTTTGCTAAAGAAATGAAGTAAATATGATAATGTCAATTGTCATATTTGTTATTAATAAAATAAAGTGTAGACAATCTCTAAAAAAGCTCACAGTGAAAGCAGTAAATATCTATATTTCTTCTATGATATTATATGAAGCATTTTCATCATGCATATACTTTAATCAAAGTTAATATTCATAATCATTTTAATACTGCATAGTTGGGTGTTCAGGGAGCTTTGTCATTTTAACCAGTAAAGGTCATAAGAAAAACCACCAGACATACCAGTCCATTAAATCTGGTCCACCACCTTCTGATTCATGGAGAGCTTCAAATTACATTGTGTTTTTGTTTCTAATTTGGTTACCAGTTGAAGTCTGACATCTTTATGGTCATCAAATAAGGTCATACATGGCCATTGCATGACTTCATCTGGTCACAATAAACTATTGTGTGGCATTATTTAGTCATGCATGGGATAAAGTATGGTCACAAGATTAGAGGCTTGGGTACAATTGGTAATAAAGGAACATGCATTCACCCATTTGATGGGTTCCTCATCTCTATCAGGTGGAGGCAAACATACCTTAATGTGACCAAATTAGGTCCTGCATGGTTATTACAAGAAAAAATCTGGCCACGTACAGCTATTGTGTGGCAGTCTATGGTCATGCCTCATACCTGCCAGAATGGCCCTATGTGACCTGATTTGGTCATGCTTATCTATGACTAAATACATAATTGTCTCAAACTGTTTGTTTGGGGTTTTACATCACTTTCAACATTATTCCAGTCATTTTGTGATGAGACCTACTTGTAGCAGATATAGTGCTGCCTCACTGAATTGTCATGTTGCAGGTCCTTGACATGACAACCCGCCCTGTCACAGATTTACAAGGACAACAGGTTTACCCTTTTGGCACATGCCTCAGCTCATATGTGAAATTGAATCATGAGTTCAATCTCGGCATGGCTGGGGATCGAACCCATGACCTTTGGATCACCACAGAGGAACTGGTGCTAATAAGCTGGCGCATTAACCAACTGCGCCATGGCCCAGGGCCCGTCTCAAACTGTTGATGGATCAACCTTCAAACCTCTTTCCCTTACCAATCTTTGGAGGTCATCATCACACCACATGTAAAGCGTTTTCTTTTTTGGCAAGTTACGGCACACAAATTCAACAATATCAGCCAAGGCAGAGTTTACTGATGTACGTTTAAATGCTTGATGAAATATCTCTGTGATGGACAAATCTGCTTCATTCTCATCCGTAGTTGGCTCCGTTACCAGAGATGGAAAGGGACTGGTGGTTAATAAGTACTGCGTATCATCCTTTTCTTGGGCTACCAGGCAAATCAATTTCACCTTTCTCTTGCTCAAGAGTGTGAGGATCTCCACATCAAATTCCATCAGGCCATGTGTATCTAATCCGAGCAATGCACATTTAAGGACAGTCTTTTTTCCTTTTAATGTTTCCCTAAGGTATTCCTTGTTTGAAACAAACAAATCCTTTCCTACTAGACCAAGATACTCTACATTATCATTATGATAGATATTGTGATGCAAAATGTTAATTAAACCATCAATGCTTGATCCATTCTCAGTGGACAAAACAAGTTTGTTATGTTTCTTTTGACTTTCTTTCTTCCATTTTAGTATTTCATTTGGCTTAGTCTTCATGCCAATGTCCAGTGTTAAAGATGTGGTCATATTATGTATATTAAGTCTTGTGACCTCAACCTTTTCTGTTCCTGACTGCCTTCTTAATGACTTTGACTTATTGAGAGGATCCTTAGCATATGATTCTAACTGAAAGTCTTCAAGCTTCAGAAAGATGCTTTGGACTGGAACAAAAGCTGTATTCAATAAAGTACTGTCACAAGAACCACTCTCAAATTCAATAAAAAGTTCTTTGTCCCCATTTCCTTTGACAGTGATGTTGAATACTTTTCCACTCATTCTTAATATACTGATCAGTATGCAAGTAAGTGTTTGGTCTTTTGTATGCTTCCTGCTCAATATATCCATGGTTTGTTCCTGACCTTTTTCCAAATCTGCTAAATAACCACTTTTTGATTTAATATCTAAATGAATGTTTTTAGTGAGCCATGACTTTGAATCTGGTTTTGTTCGAATAAGGTCAAGTAGTGCACTGATTCCTCTTAGTGATCTTTTCTCAATATCAACCTTCAGGTCTGGGTTAACTATGATACAGCGATCATAAACAGTTGAGAGAAATCCAACCTTTGATACACAGTTCTCTGTTGCCTCACCCAAGCATTCAATCCACTCACTTGTGATGGCATTCTTTGTCTTGTAGAGAGGAATAAGAACATGGACTGCATTATCAGCTAATAAGCCACAAGTGTATAATGCCATTTTCCCATCTATTACATTGTGTCTGCTCTTATCAATGTATGTATCTGTCTGGACAAACCAAAAGGCTGAAAAGAATATGTCCAATTCAATAAAAGAGCCACTTCCTGGTTCGAGTGGTTCCCTTTTGTTTGGCTCCTTCACTTGATAATTCTTTTTGGGTATTGCCGATCCTGACATTAACCTCTTATAGCAAATACTTCCAGTTTCCAACAAATAATGATAAAGTTTGCTGTTGGTCATCTTTTTCAATGATTTCTCATTGACTTTATAATCAAGTTTATATTCCTTTTCATTGATCTTGAGGAGATGAATAACAATTTGATCCATAAGTGTTGAGATGGATTTGGGAAACTTTTCCTGTTTTGTCTGTCTGTTTTGGTCATAGATAAAACAGAGCAAGGAAAGGCTGTCAGGGTCATCCGTTAACATTGGCAAACAACTGTCATGTGTGACGTCATATAAAAGGGCAGCAATAGCCGATGTGGACAATTCCTCTCCAAAATAGCTCTCAATAAAGGATCTTTTGGCAGCATCATCATATCCAGGCATGGAAAACTCTTCACACTGTAAATTTGCCACAGCTGCCTTTGTCTTCGTCATGTCTTCCTCACTGGCAACGAGTGTTACCATATTATTATAAGAAGTCATCAGCGTGTTCCATTTTGAGGTTGACTCTTCTGCTGACAAAGCATCCATCTCATAATATATGAAACACACTCTTTCTGGATAGGAATGAAAGTAATGCATGAGATAGTCATTGCCTGCCTCCTCAATAATTTCCTTAGGAATTACATTTTTCAGGACCTCAGCTGGATCAGCTCCAATATCACTTGCAGGAAGGCATATCAACATGTTTACATCCTTAAAAGGGGTTTCCTTGCTTTGTGCCCAGTCAATACAAATTCTATTTATAACAGTCATCTTGCCTTTATGCGATCCTCCTAAATGAGTTATACCTTTTAATGGCTTTTTCTTATTTAACCATCCATAGAGAGAATCAATGCCCCACACACATTTGTGTGTCAGAGGATCCATCCACTGAAGTGAACTCATATAGGCATCTTTCAACCATTTTTCCACTGTCTGAGCTGCATTACTTGCTTTTTTCTCTTTTTCCATTTTTCTTGCTTCTTCATCTCTCTTCCTGTCATCACTATTTGCTTGTAATGGTGGAATGGAGGGGCTTTCTTGTTCCTCAGTTCTTATGTTTTCTGGCATGAGAAGAACTGTTTCCATCTTGTCTATTACCTTCTCACTTTTTGCATCAGCTGAATCATGCAACAAATACATTTTGCATTAAAAACAAGATTTATTCAATTAAAAACATTCTCATTTAGATTATGTAATAAAATTAAGCTTTGTTATTCTAAAATCTCTTGTTCTATTATTTTATTGATTTATGGTTTCTGAAACATTTTGATTTTATAGTACAAAAAACAATATCTGTTCTATTACACACAAAAAATAATTTGCAAGATTCAATATGTGAATATAAAAAAGAAAATTCCCTTTTTCATGAGATGGTATCTGGTGTTATGTTACCCTTAGAATTCTACTTACATTTACTATCCTTTTCCTTTTTGAAGTTGTTGAACCAGTATAGGTACAAAAATACTACTCCCCATATAAGTATGGTCACAAAGAAGCCAATGACACCTCCTGCGAATGTAAATATATCAAATAGTATAGAAATTATGAGAGGAAAAAAGTCAATAGATAACTATAGCTAAACTATATATATATAATCTAGACTTGCACATCTATTATTTTAATGTAGACACATCATCTCATATACTGATTCATCTTCTATTTAAAACTCTTTTATATTTGTACACATTTGTGCTCAAATTCAGTCGGTTAAAACAGACAATAATTATGGCTCGGTGTGGCCAACTGATTTGACTTCTTGACAGAACAGAATGACATAATTGATGATGTCATGCCTTATTTTATGTGTTTAACTCTATTTCTTTTTCATTTATGATAAAGATAAATACACCTTTGCAACTTGAACGTATAAATATGATAATTCTGAAAAAAATCAAATTTAATGTTTGACAGTCAGAGATTGATTTGCAAGCCCAGTTACAATATGTTTTCAGGAAATCTATTCAAAATTAAATTTAACTAGATAGTTTGTGAGTGGCACAAAACTGAAGTCATCACAGTATTAATGTATACAAGGTGATGCACTATCCAACTGACAAATGTCAATCTCTTTTGTGCTATAAGGCGGTCAAAGTAATCTCGTTACAAATGATTCTCCAAATCATGAACACATTGTACAAGATAAATATATTTACATAATATCATGATCTATTCTCTGATTTATAAAGGATTAGATTCATAATATTTTGGAAGTTGTGAACTATTTGGCCCTTAAGTAGGTCATTGTGGCCTAGTCACATATTTTTTTCTGAAAATTATGAACCAAGATATCGTGTAAGATAAATGTAGAGAGAATAGATGCTATTCGTAGCGTTTTGCAAAATATCACAAATAATCAATTTTGAATTTCGGCTCCTGTGACCTTGAAAATAGCCCAAGGTCACCCAATACCGAACTTATCCAAGTCCCTCATAAGGTTGATCACTTCTACCATGTTATATTCATATTGCTGTATTTTGTAAGAAAATAGAGTATTCACAAGCAAAGTTGCTCCTGTGCTGGCCATGATCTTGAACTTGACCCAAGGTCACAAAAGATTCAGCCAAAAAAATTTCTCAGGCCTTCATATCATCATGTTATAATATCTAGTCCTTATGTCTAAGTGTAAAAGAACGATGAAGAAAATAATGTGTGGCAGCGGATGCGGTGGAAACAGCAAGTACATAAAGTCAGCTTGTGCTGACTTAATAAGAACATTAATATGTGATAAAATAAATTCTTGCATAATTATATACCTGTACAACAAAATACTGCTGTGGTTTCAACAACATCACCTTCAAGTGAAGGAGCTGTGACATTCAAACTGATATCGAACTGATACTTGTTTTGCAGTTCACAGGAATATATTCCTGTATGATTTAGATAGACCTTGTTGATGACAAGGACATTGTCTTTGTTCTCTACTCCATGTGGTAATGCAGTCTTGGTGTCATTTTTTGGTGGTTTTAAACGCCAGCTAATGGCAGACATATCTGGAGCAGGTTGGCCGCACACATCACATTGTATGTGCACATTTGACTGTCCTTCCAAAAGATCAAATTGATCACTTCCATTCCATAAGGGCCCATCTGAAAATGTAATATCTATATCAGATAACATAATATAGGTTAAAACATGGGTCAATGGCCTTGTAGCTTTGTTGATCAACAAAAATACAACAGCACTAACATGGGCTTGATAATGAATGGTGGGAATCTGGAATTTCCCTTCGATCGTGAAGAAAGACGGTGGGAAGTTCATGAAGCAAAATATTTCCCGTCATGCAGTCCTCTCTCGAGCCAATCCCATCAATCATTTCCAGACCAGTTAAAAATTGCTAGAATTGCTTCATAAATGATCCTTCAATATATTTAGCCAACTTTGTAGGTCAAGAACACGTGGGACAATTCCCTGATAAAATTTATCTCCTGACAATACATCTTACCTTTGAATATCCATTAGTTTCAGAGCAGAAGATTGATGGTGATGTATTTATCAAGCTGATCAGAATGTTCTTTAAATTCTTGTGAGTTGTCATTTAAATAAGGGTTCTTCTTGGGAAAACATGGGTATGGGCCATGGGGACCCATCAGAGAGGAAATGTACAGGTGATTATAAATAATAGGTGGGTTCTGGGTTAAGTCCTTTTAAACAAAGTTATATTTGGGTTGGGTTAAGGATGACATGTGGTGCCAGTTAGCCCAGGTTTTGTGGGAAAGGCCAGTATTAAAAAATGCTGGTAAACTGGCATAGTAGCCCTTGTCATTTCTTTTCATTAACATTTTTGCAGTCATCTCCACATTATAAATCATCATTTAAATCCTTTCCCGGAGCAGACTTGATGAGACTATAATTATTTTCCATGTTACATATCAGATTTTTTATCTCAATTCTCATTGGTTAATATTTGTAATGTTATTTAAAATGGCAGCCTACTTGAAAATTCAGTTATAGGTATTGATTCTTATAAAAATCATAAATAGATGGAAAGAATACTGAGCCTAATGGAAAATAGATAGAATTACTTCTCTGAAAATACAACACCTTACCTACAAAGAGCTAAGAGCTCCTACCAGAAGTTTCATAGATCAGAGTTGATGGACACACAAAAGAATAGAAATATAATTTGCATGACACAGACACTATCTGAGTTGAATAAAATGAAATTATGAGGCAATGAGACTTGAATTTAAACCAGAAAATGGCCACCGAGCATTGATTTCTGAGGTCATACATACAAGGTGGTAGGGGGGTCTAAAAGTTTAGTGATTTGTCAGTTTTAATTTTTTTTCTGTGGGTTTACTACATATCAGAGAACATTTCTTTTAATGAGCAGCTTGATCGGAAAAAAGGTCCCGAAAATGAAACACACTAACCAGCAATCATTTATTTTCTCAATTTGTTTCATTGTTAATCCATGAAAAACTTGTGTGCAGAGGTTCATTTTGGTTCCTAAAAATATTATTTCTGAGAAATAGGCTTCTCAAATATGCTTCATCTGTAGGCAATTTTCATCAGAAAACACCAAAACCTGATTTTTGAATATTAAACATGTTTGTTAGTCAGAAAATAGATAGTACAACACTTTTGTTGATCTTAGGCCTGTAGCATCACAAAATGAGGCAACAAATATATTGAGGAAAAATATATTAAAGAAACTTAGATATGAACAATACATCCAGATAATTTTGCAGTGTACATAAACCTTACATTGGTAACCTTTTAATCTTAAATTACAAATTCTTAAATTAGAAAATGAGGGCAAAGGTGTGTGTACTTACAGATAATATTGATGGTTCTTATTGGTGATGCTTCCTCTACTAAGTGTCCAGCCACTTTCCCATACACCTGACAGTTATACCTTCCTTTAAGGCTTTCCAAATCAGAACAACTCTGCCCTTCTGAAGCTTGTAAAGTAAGGACACTCCTTTTAGCGGACTTCAGAAAATTGGAAAAATGGCCTGTCACATCAGAAACACTAATGTCATAGAGATTTCCACTGGCTACTGAGACGTTATTCCTGAACCAAGTTATGTTGCTGATGTCTGAACCAGAAGCAATGCATTCCAGCTGAATACTAGAGTTTAAATGTAATGTTTCCTCCGCTTGTATCTCAGGATTCTCGAGTTTTACCGGAGCTGAAAAAAATACCCATCAGTTTATCAATAATTTCATTTTCAATTTTACAATTTATACTTTTTAGGACAGGGTTTGATGTAAACAAGTGGAGAACCAATATAATTTATTTAAAATATATAGGAGTGATTCTCCAGAAGAATATCTTTGTGGTAAAATTCCTTTAAAATATCTATATATGTTGTAACTAATGGGATTCTTACCTTGTATCCACACCCATACAGCAGGAGATTTTGATGCGGACCCAAACTCATTTTTAGCATCACATGAAATATTGAGATTTGCTGGTCTAGCCCATCTTAGTGTGAAAGTAGGTATTTCAAAGTTGCCTAGAACTCTGCCATCAGCAAGGTACCAGGTATAGGCATTGGCTCTTGGCATGCCAGAGTCTCCTAAGCTGCAAGTCAGTGTGAACTCTTGATTCACCCCCACTACCTGGTCACTGGATGTGATTGATGCACTCTCAGGCTTGTCTACAATGTATTTGTACATGTGTTACATTAGGATGGTTTGACACAAAGCCATGCAATAATTTCCATAACTCATCCATACACCTCTTAGTATGATTGTACTTGCCAAATTATATCAATAATGCAGAATGGTCTGGAGAATAGGCTCATGCAAAGGTGATGCTATTTGGCCTAAAATTAGGTTACAGGCCTATCCACATAATTTACTCTTGATAGAAGAATCAAAATGTGTACAAGATATTTGTCGAGGCATTATTTGGTGCCAAAATTAGACTGCCTCAGTAGCTCACAAACTGAAGATGTTTTTAAATGTTGCAAGTGCCAGGATTCAAGCATTCAAACTTATATAAAACTGTACCATATAAATCTTGATCTTATATTTAAACATAGGCATCAGAGATGCATCAACCCTCAGCCCTGGTAACTTACTGCACAACATTCGCTACACACAATATTTGTGAACAAAACGTCACTGGACCAATGCAAATTGATGCAGGGGAAAGAAAACATAATAGTGCACATCTACTTCCTTTGATAGCTTATGTGTGTCAAGTATCATGAAACTGTCATCATCTAAGTTTTACTTTAGAATTATTGAGATATGGGCCTGTGACCTTGAAAAGCAGGTGAAGGTCACTGTCCATCAAACTCATCTGGGGTCTTCACCAGATGCTTATGTGTGTCAATTCTCATGAAGCTGCCATTATTTGTTCTTGAGTTATTGCAATGACATGGATTTGACATAATTGTCCCTGTGACCTTGAAAAGTGGTGAAGGTCACCATTCATCAAATCTTTTGGGGTCTTTACCAGATGCTTATGTGTGTCAAGTCTCATAAAGCTGCGATCATTTGTTCTCATGTTGTCACAATGATTGTGATTTCACATAATTGTCCCTGTGAATGAAAGAATGAATGGTTGCTTAGAGGCACATCAACTGTAGGGTGTTTTATTTTTCAGACTTTTTTTCCGATCAAGCTGCTCATTAAAAGAAATGTTCTCTGATATGTAGTAAACCTACAGAAAAGATTTAAGACCAATCGATCAACTTTTAGACTTTTAGAACATTTCTTTTAATGAGCAGCTTGATCGGAAAAAAATTCCGAAAAATTAAACACCCTAATCAACCGCTAAGGTCATTTAGTGCCTAAAAATGGTAAAAACATAAAGGTTTGACAAGATAATAACGTATAACAAGATGTCCCTGTGACCTTGAAAAGTAAATGAAGGTCATGTTCCATAAAAAAGGTCTTCATCAGATGCTTGTGTGTCAAATCTCATAAAGCTGCCATCATTTGTTCTTGAAATATTGTGATTTTTGGGATTTCACATAATTGTCCCTGTGACATTGAAAAGTAGGTGAAGGTCAAGTTTTATTAAGATTCGGAGGTCTTCACCAGATGCTTATGTTTGTCATATCCCATAAAGCTGCTATCATTTGTTCTAGAGTTACTGTATACAGAGAAAAATTCGCGCCTAGTTATTTTCGCGCCATTAACGTTTACGACAAGTGCGCGCTGTTTTATTTTCGCGAATTTTGGATTTCCTAGTACATAATATTACGCTTTGCAGGTCGAGAACAGAACAAAACAGAACAAAACCATCCATTATTGCGCAATATATTAATATTTCAATGCGAGTTAATAACAATCATTTTCACGCTAAAAACAAGAGCCTCTTCCCGTCACTTCCGCCTTTCAAAATTGCGACCACTTGTTGAGTTGAGTTGTGTCTTCCCTTTTTGACAGAAATGCCTTCACACGTGGATCGATTTTAATTGCGTTTTAAATGATAAATAAAGGTATTTACCCAATATTAAAAAAAAATACTCTTTGCAGGTCGAGAACAGAACTAAACCATTCATCCATTTAACATGCATTACGCAATACGAGGTCGTCATTTTAAAAAGCGGGAGTGACGGGGACGAGCTCTTATTTTTGGTGCGAAAACAAATGGAGTGTATCAACTCGCATTGAAAAATTTAATATATTGCACAACGATGGATCCCTGGCTTCTCTTTGTGTTGCCGCACATCAAATTTACCGTGTTCTGCACATCGAAAACGTAACACGTGTGAAAGCATTTCTGTCAAAAAGGGGAAGACACGACTCAAAGCAATGGAAACAATGACGAAATGCAAAACTATGAACGCTGATAATTGAAATCAGTGAGAACAAAGTCAAAACAAAGCGTTTCGAAATAATAGACCAAAAATATTGGGTAAATACCTTTATTTATCGTTTAAAACGCAATTAACATCGATCCAGTAAATTCTGTGGCAAATCTGCAAAGTCACGTGGCCAATCGATCCACTACGTCACGGACATCGTATTTACGTTTTACTTTTACTTCTATGTCTATTAAAATTATTATTTAATTATATCGCACAATTCAATTCAATTTTGCGTCCATTTAATTTCGTGAATGACGTCCTGGCACAAATTAACACGAAAATAAAAAGGTCGCGAAAAAATTTGTCTGTATACAGTATTGCGATTCTTGTGATTTCACATAATTGTCCCTGTGACCTTGAAAAATATGTGAAGGTCATGTTTCATAGAAATAATTCTGAGGTCTTCACCAGATGCTCATGTGTGTCAAATCTCATAAAGCTGCCATCATTTGTTCTTGAGTTATTGTGATTCTTGGGATTTCACATAATTTTCACTGTGACCTTAGAAAGTAGGTGAAGGTCATGTTTCATATAAATATTTCTGAGGTCTTCACCAGATGCTTATGTGTGACAAATCTCATAAAGCTGCCGTCAATTGTTCTTGAGATATTGCGATTCTTGCGATTTCATATAATTGTCCCTATGATCTTGAAAAATAGGTCAAGGTCGCCGTCCATCGAACTTGTCCGAGGTTTTTACAAGATGCTTATGTGTTTCAAGTTTCATGAAGCTGCCATCATTTGTTCTCAAGTTATCGCGATGACAAGGATGTTCGCTACAGACAGACATACATATATTGTACATACCCACGCCAGGAGTACTGAAATACCCTCAGTCTGATTACATCAGGGGCTGAGGGTAAAAATGGTGTTTCTGAAAGGTGAGATCATTTTGTCCAAAAATCATTTCAAGTGTGGCCTTATGATGCCTGAGGTGTGCATGATAAAAATTGGTGACACAGATGCATAACTGTGTTTGATTTTAAGGTTTCCATGAATACTAATACTTACATCTAACTTCCATTTCAAATGGTGCTTGTTTTCCACCAGCCTCTCCATTGCTAATCTTGCATGTGTATTTGCCATTATCCCCTTTTTCCAGATCAGAGATTTTTAATCTCATGTCCCTGCTACCAGATACCAACTCATGTCTACAAATGAAATAAGGAGAGAATCAATTTAACATTTTGTTAGTATAAAATAAATCACGAAAGTGGGACAGTATGTTTCAACTGAAATTAGAGTCTATGGATTTTTGCTGCATAACTACCTGGACTGGCTTGTCCCAGATGTCCTTATGGAGTTGCCATTTAAGAACCAATAGGTATTGCCAGATGTAGACACCTGGGGAACTCCAAGATCAGTTATTTGACATTGCAAAGTTATATCAGTTCTCACTTGAGGGACATCATTGGGGTTGCTTTGGATCACTATGGTAGAATAGCCTGTTGAAAGCAGAATGTACATATATAGTATTTCTTTCATAAAAGATACAGAATGCTACTTCACAGTATGTCTAAAAGTTAGACTTTATTAATAGAACACCTTTAATTATTTTCTTTTTTACAATGCAAGTAATATTTATCTACATTTTATTCTATTAAGGGAATATATGCATGTGAACTATAACTGAAACATCTAATATCTGGTTTCAACACAAATATATTCTCATGTTTTATTCTGCAATAATCTTGTAATTGTTTTAACATAATATATGCATGTTTATGATAAAATACTGCCTGATTTAAACAAAACATTAATTACACGCAAGTAATAGGTTCACCACATCAGCCTCTGGTGGAGTTTGATATTTAATTACAATATACCTTATATAAACATAAGCCAATGACCTCATTGCTATGCTGTTCATTGCATTTTCTGGAAAATGCTTCATAAACTGGCTAATAAATTGGCTAATACTTGTAATGTTATTCAAAATGGCAGAGTCCTTGACATCTTCGTAATCATTTACATTTAAAAAATGGGCAGAAATCTGAGCCTAATGGAAAAAAGATAGTATTGGTCCCCTGAAAATTCAAAATCTTTCCTATTAAGAGCTCTGACCACTAGTTTCAGAGGAGATTAAAGTTGACAGACAGGTTGACAGATTGCATTTTGTGAACAGGATGATCATTGCATTTTATGTTTGCAAAGATTTTCTGGAAATTGCTTCTTAAATGATCATTGAAACGCTTTCCTAGCACAGACTTGAGCAGATGATAATTTGGATCAATCAAAATGCATGTTACATATTGAGTTTGGCCCCAACTTGTTATCTCGCGATTCTCATTAGCTGATATTTGTCATGTTATTCAAAATGGCAGCCTCTCTGACATAAGTGACAGCTATTAAATTGTTTAAAAAATCATACAAAAATGGAAAGGATTCTGAGCCTAATGGAAAATAGATAGAATTAGTCCCCTCTGACCAGTAGTTTCAGAGCGGAAGATCCAAGTTGACAGACAGAATGACAGAAAATTTCCCATCATGGCAAAAAACTATTCCATGCATAACAAAAACCTTACCTTTATTTATGTTCTGTAATGCAAATAGATATGTTCTGCAATGTAAATAGATGTTCTGCAATGCAAATAGATATGCATAACAAAAACCTTACCTTTATTTTGTGCAAAAAAATGTTTACCTTTATTTTGTGCAAGGCAAGTTTCTACCAAGGTGAGCAGTATCCAAAGGTACCTCATATTAAAACAATTAGCTGACATCAAATACGTTCTGCAATGTAAATAGATATGTCTCTATGCAAATAGATAAATGTTCTGCAATGCAAATAGATATGTTCTGCAATGTAAATAGATATGTAAACAAGATTTGTTTGTTTGTTTGTTTGGGGTTTTACTTTCAGTCATTTCAGATATCTCAGTCATTTCGTGATGAGACCTACTTGTAGCAGATATAGTGCTGTCTCACTGAATTGTCATGACGCAGGTCCTTGACATGACAACCCACCCGGTTGTAGATTGACAAGGACAACGGGTTAACCCTTTGGCACGGGCCTCAACTCATGTGTGAAACTGTATCATGAATTCAATCTGGGCACGGCCCGGGATCGAACCCACGACCTTTGGATCACAACAGAAGAACTGGTACTAGCAAGTTGGCGCTCTAACCAACTGCGCCACGGCCCGTGGCCCTATGTAAACAAGAAAGATACATTCAATTGAAGTTTAATGTAACTTTTTTTCTAATTTTCAAGGGGATATTAAGGATTTTGTGAAGCTTCTATTAAGCTGGACTTAAGTTTCACCATAGTCAATAGAATGGCTAATCTTTGAAGGTTTTACACTGTCTATACCAATCTCAAGGAAAAAACCTCTTCAAAGATATGTCTTGGTGCCTTTTCTTTGACAAAATTGACATGAAACATTACTATGAAAATTTGCTAAAAGTAATTTTTTTTACACCTTGTCATCTTGATCTTTTGGAATTATATATACTGTATTTACACAAATATAGGATGAGAAATTAGGACCCAAACCTTTAGTCAACGTTTGGGGGGGTCGTCTTATACACGAGGACAACCTGCGGACGGTGATTTACAGCTGATCGAGTGCTATAAACAATAATAATTAAAAGCGATATAACGATACCTAGTGTCAAAAGTAGTCTGCCTCCATTTTAAGTGTAAATTATGCACAAGTCGTTGAAAATGTGAGTTTAATAATGCTTAAGTGACAGTGAGAAGCTCTTATTTTTGGCGGGAAAACGATCAAGAGTGCCACCAGTGTATTAACTCACATTGAAATATTAATATTTTGTGCAATGATGGATTCCTGACAATACATATTTATGTCTTACTTTCAAAAATGGCCGCCAAACTTGAAAGGTAGCAGTACCAATGTCTCGAGATTTCCCGACTCATCCTATTATCGAAAATTTACCTTTTGAAGCAAAATACCACCAATTTGGGGAGTCCTATTTTCGAGTATATTCGGTATTTAACGGAGATCAAAATACAGAGGCACTATATATGTTGCTGCTTGCACTAAAAATTTGAACAAGCAGTGAAAAATAATCGTGATATATGTCAAGGAATTATTTCAAAACCACCATAAGTGGCTAAGTAATGTCTTTGCTTGTCTGAGACTTTGCTTGATCTTACATAATACTGTATTATCCCCAATAGCTGCCCTTTACCTAATTACCGCCCCCCCCCCCCCCCCCCCCCCCCCCCTCCTGTCTGAAGCCTATGGTGGCCTTGGTGGCTGGGGTAGTGGAGCTGCAGACATACAATCCCACAGGGGCTTGAGTCTCAGTAATTAATATATAAACAGTACTGCATAGGGCTCAGAAAGACCTTTAATGTGTATTCATTAGCAAATATACAAAAGCCTGAGCAAAGACTGGTCCATTCCACAAAGACAGTTATAAGCACTTTATTATTTAATATATTTCATTTGATAAATAATGCACACACTCTTCAGGGGTGGGAGAGCTCTGAACCAATCTGTGCAGTAACTCTGAACCAATCTGGTTAAATCGCGTCATTCTGGTCGCTCACAACTGATCTGGGCGGTAAATGACGTCATTCTGGGCGCTCGCAACAATCTGTGCACTAAATCACAGCCAATCTGAGTGGTAATTGACCGTTGTTGTATGGTGGACAATGGCTAGACTGAAAAAGTTGCGTTCTTTAATCTTTATATAACGACTATCATTCACAAATGTTAAAGAAAATAACTTGCTCATCAGTTACATATATAAGTATATGGGTGCTGGACGTTCCGACTCACGGCGTTCCGCCTCACTACCTGTCCGCCTCACATTGCTTGTAATAGACCGAATTTGACTCCCTTTTTTTAAAAACACATCTACATTTCACAAAGAATACGAATCCATGTCATATAAAGCTGTATTCTCAAGAAGAGGTTAGTAAAACATCGTCATTCAAAGACACACGATTGGGTCCGGCAAGTTAGCCCGGGTTATCCCGTTTCTCCACGATTGGAACCGGCGGGTTCCGGTGGCGGAAGGTGGCGGAGCCAACCTCAGCCCGCTGAATACCCTCGGCGAATTCGGCGGAACAAAATATAGAATTGACGTATTTGAACTTACTTTTTTTTAAAACACATCTACATTTGACAAAGCTGTAAATATTTTCAACAAGTGGTTGTTTAAAATGTAAAAATATGATGGGTGATTGTGGACTTAATTATTAGTTAATATGAACCAGTGAGGCGCACGAGTAGTGAGGCGGACAGGTCGTGAGGCGGACAGGTAATGAGTCGCTGGTAGCGTGAGGCGGATCGTCTAGCATTCTAAGTATTCCCTACCTTGGTGCAACGTCACGGGTCACGTGACTTCCCTCGCGACCACGGCGGCCATATTGGAGCCGCTGAAAACAAAGTGAACACACCTATTGCTCACAGAGAGAACTTACAAATTTATCACCGTTAATTGCAACCAGATTTCAACCAAATGTCATATCAAACAAAACTAAACGAATATCAGACGTAGCGAATCGATTTTAATTGCGTTTTAAATGATAAATAAAGGTATTTACCCAATATTATCACAAATATGCTTAGCACTGCCAATAGCAGGTCGAGAACAGAACAAAACCATCCATCGATTTATAACCTGCATTACGCAACACAAGGTCGTCAACACGAGGTAGCCTGGCTTCTCCTTGTGTTCATTGGACATCGTATTTACGTTTTACTTTTACTTCTATGTCTATTAATATTAAAATTATTATTTAATCGCACAATTCAATTCTATACAGCCTTTGATGTCTTCCCATTCACTGGTGTGAAAATCAGCGTTCACAGTATTAATATTCAGGGGCATTTAGCCATTGTTTCCCACTGCTTTGAGTCGTGTCTTCCCTTTTTGATTTCAGATTTCACCCAAATGTCGTATAACAATCAAGATCACGGCCTGAGTTTACTATACTCCTACACTTTCCTTACAATCTTACAAGCGAAGCGAGTTTATGTAATGTTGTCTTCAAATATGTTAATATTACAATTTTGGAATGTTTAATTACAGTACTTGTCTGTTTTAATACTTGTCTCTTTTCTGATACGACCAGAAAAGTGTAGGAGTATAGTATGTCAAAACAAAGTTTTTTATCTTTTAAGTAATAAAGATAGCCAAGAATATGAAACAGCAAATAAACATGTAGAATTTTTAAAGCCCACATATGCTGAGGTATTGAAGATTCCAAACAATCAAGAAGTCAATCTATACAATAATATCCAAAAACGCAAGTGTAAAGAATTTAATGGAAGCACATCATCTTTAAATAAAATGGTGAGAATCAATGATCATATTAAATACATGGCCAGGGGTGAAGGGCTTCCCCAACTGGACACTCTTAATGATAAGCATCTTAATGGTAGCTCTAACATACGAAACATAAGAAAAAACTTGAACCAATCAAATGCCTTATCTGGGTCACGTGGTCTAAATAACCACATCCACCACAGGATGGTCCGTAAGAGTAGAACAGGTTTTACTACGCCATTAAACGAAATATCGCTCTCAAATCGATTTGAATATCTTTCTGACAGTAACAAAATTGCAACCCATAATTTCAGGCAAAAGGAACATAGTCCTTATATTATTAATCACCGCACTAAGTCTCGAAGCGATCGGACGTTAGCTCCGCCCTCCGTTAATCTGATTGGCCGTCATGGGGGGCAATCTGCTGGGGGTGAAAGAGGTTCCCTCCATAATGACGTCATAGGGTCAATGGCCGGTTTCCCGGTTGAAAGTTGCCTTAATGCTCAGGAGAATACAAATAAAATTAACTTTAATAGAAACTTAACTAATAACAAAATGAATAGACATGTAAAACATAACCTTAAAAAAAATACACACATTATAATGAACAAAGATCTAACTATTGCAACAGCCAATGTTCAAAGTCTTGGAAATAAGACAGAACTGATAAATTTATATATTAATGAAAATAATGTTGACTTATTCTTTATAACTGAAACTTGGATTAATGAAATGAATGAACAAATCATAAGAGGTGAAATTAAAGGTAACAACTATGATATTGAACATGTACCACGTGTCCTAAGGTCTGGCGGGGGTCTGGCGATTATCTATAGACCTGAAATAGACATAAAGAAAATTAATCACACACATAAATTATCGACAATGGAAATGATGGAAATAAATATTAAAACTAAAAATAAGATATGCACTATTATTACAATATACAGACCTGAGCCTTCTGATAAGAACAAATATACTTACACAGAATTTTTCGAAGAATTCAGTGAACTACTGTCTTATTATAGCACATATACACATGAAGTTATATTGGTGGGCGACTATAACTTTCACATGAATAGACCCGAGAGGCCTAATGTAATAAAATTCAATGAAGTCCTAGATCTATATAATTTACATAATCATGTGACAGAACCAACGCATATTATGGGAAATACGCTCGACCTATTAATAACAGGCATACATAGTAATGTAATTAAGGAACATATAGTTGATGAAAAAATATCAGATCACAATATCCTAAGACTTACCTTAAATCTGCAGACTAAAGTCAATAACAAAAAAACTGTATCATATAGAAATTACAAAAAAATGAATATCGATGAATTTAAAAGAGACATTGAGGAAATGTTCAACGATAGTCAATCATATCAAGATGCAGATCTAAATAAATTACTTGATAAATATAACAAATTGACAATGGTACTTGACAAACATGCTCCTAATGTGGAGAAAACCATAAATATTAGGAAACCGGCACCATGGTTATCTGATGATGTAAGGATTGAAAAAAGAAAGAAAAGAAGACTTGAAAGGAAGCATGATAAAACTGGCCTCTCCTCAGATAAGATACAATTTAAAATACAGAGGAACAAATATAATAATATCATTAAGAAGTCGAAAAACGATTATTATTCAGGAATAATAAATTCAAATAAATCAGATCCGAAAAAATTATTTAAAATATTAAATAAATTACTACATACTAAAGAGGACACCCCTTTACCTAGTCATAATGACAAAAAGGAGTTAGCCTCAGAATTTAATAATTTTTTTCTTGAAAAAATTTCGAATCTTAGAGAGTCCATGGACCAAATTGATAAAAATAATCAACAAATAAATGAGGAAGTCAGATTTGATACACAGTTGATCAAATTCACATTGTTAAGTGATTCTGAAGTCAAAACAATAATTAAAGAATCTGCAAAGAAGTCATGTGAGCTGGATCCAATCCCTACATGGCTTCTAAATGAATGCATGGGGAATTTACTGCCATTAATAAAGGCCATCATAAATAAGTCAATCTCATTAGGAGACATGCCTGATGACCTGAAGATGGCCATCATTAGACCCTTAATTAAGAAATTGGGCCTGGAATTGATAAAGAAGAATTATAGACCAGTCTCGAACCTGGCCTACTTATCAAAATTAATAGAAAGAGCAGTAGCTAAACAGTTTGTGGGACATCTAGTTAGAAATGATATTCAAGGCCTATTTCAATCAGCCTATAAGGAGTTCCATAGTACTGAAACTGCATTACTCAAAGTGCAGAATGACATCTTAATGGATATTGATGATGGTAAAACGGTAATGCTGGTACTACTTGATCTATCAGCGGCTTTTGACACTATTGATCATGAAATATTGCTTAATAGACTGGAAAAAAGATGTGGTATCACAGGGACTGCCCTTAAATGGTTTAGATCATACTTGTCTAATAGAAAACAATGTGTTGTAATAGATGGTGAAAGATCTGATAATATTAAGATTAAATATGGTGTCCCACAAGGCTCAGTTTTGGGACCTTTATTATTTACGGCATATATGGAGCCCTTATCAGATATAATTGGTAACTATGGTCTCAAGCATCACATCTATGCTGACGATACACAACTCTACATCACCATTGATCCTAAGTCTAAAGAAAATAGAGTTAAGTCCTGCAAGGAGATGGAAAATTGTATTATAGAGGTTAAAAAATTCTTAATAGAGAATAAAATGAAGATAAATGATGGAAAGACAGAAATGCTTTATGTGGTAAAAGCTGTGAATTCAGAAAGAAAAATGTACCTGAAGATATTCTAGTAGGGGAAACTAGAATCCCTAGATCAAATTCTGTTAAGGATCTAGGGGTTATTCTAGATCAAGAACTATCTATGAAATCACAAATCAGAAAAATGTGTAAAAACGGTTTCTTCCATGTAAAAAATTTATCAAGAGTAAGAAATTGTTTAGATGAGGGAACAGCCAACACCCTTGCTCATGCATTTGTCACTTCTACCCTTGACTATGGAAATGCCCTTCTAGCGGGTCTTCCTGAGTGTGAATTAGCCAAATTACAAAAATTACAGAACGCTGCGGCGAGGGTAGTTGGGAAGCTCAAAAAGAGAGATCATATCACGCAAAAACTTAAGGAACTTCACTGGTTACCAGTAAAAGCTAGGATTGATTTCAAAATATCTCTATTAACATGGAAGGTGCAAAATGGCTTTGCCCCAAAATATTTGTCTGATTTATTAGAATATAAACAGTTGGGTATGGGACTGCGATCTAATGATAAAAATGAATACGTAGTACCTAAGACTAATATGAAATCTTATGGAGATAGGGCTTTCATGACGTATGCACCAAGGAACTTGAATGCGCTGCCCCTTGAAGTGAAAAAGTGTAAAACTGTTGAAATTTTCAAAGAGAAACTTAAAACATTTCTATTTAGGAAACACTATCTTAATGAAGCGCTTCGAGCAGACTTGGTCTGATATAGCGCTATATAAATCGTTATTATTATTATTATTATTATTAGTATACCTGTTCCAAGATCACCTCAATATTATCACAAATTATGCTTTGCAGGTCGAGAACAGAACAAAACCATCCATCCATTTAACATGCATTACGCAACACGAGGTCGTCATTTTGAAAAGCATCAAAACAAAACATAAAGAATATCAGATGTAGCAGATTGATTTTAATTGCGTTTTAAATGATAAAATTTTCACACCACCGAAAGGGAATAGAATTGAATTGTGCGATATACATGTAAATAAATAATAATTTTTATTTTAATAAACATAGAAGTAAAACATACAATTGGGCACTGCTCTGTCAGTTCTTGGTCGATTTACATCATTGACAACTCAAAATTGAGCTCTTGAACTCTTCTCTTCAAATATGTAAGTCATATGATCGATATATTAATTTTCATCTTTTCAGACTTTTGGCATAGAAAAAAGATCAGTGCGTGAAGGCTATGATTGTATTATTTATTTGCGCAAAGACGTGACCCTGACTGGTCAATCTTGTTAGGTCTAGAATTTAGCATCCGCACATCACTTTATAAGTTAAAGTAATTACAAGTCTTGCTGATGGATATACCCCACTATAGCACACATATTGAAAACTAATCATGTTATGTGAGTTTATTTATTTATTGACAAAGACCAAAATGGGCAGTTATTAGCCCTAGAATATTTCTTCGTGTATTATAAGCCAAAGATATTAATTATATCGCTTTTAATTATTATCGTTTATAGCACTCGATTTGCCGTAATCCCCGTGTTAATAATGGGTAAATACCTTTATTTATCATTTAAACGCAATTAAAATCCACGTGTGAAAGCATTTCTGTCAAAATGGGAAGACATGACTCAAAGACGAAATGCCCTTGAAGATCAATACTGTGAACGCTGATAATTGCCATCAGTGAAATTTTATTAGTTTTCACACCACTGAGTGTGAAAAAATCAAAGACTGTGTAGAATTGAATTGTGCGATATAATTAAATAATTAACTTCTGGGCATATTTGGAAATAACAGCTGAGAAATGTGTAGTACGTCTTGTCTTGTCAATGGTTGCTAAGCATTTGTTTTCAGCGGCCAGTGGCTCGCGCTCTGGTTGCCAAGCTGTGAAATCAAGTGATGCACTGAGTGACCCGGATACTCCCGGTCGAGAATATGATCATCTGAAATTGATTTTTAACGAGATTATTGTCAACACAGGAATGTGCCCTAGTTTAAGACTGCATAAAGAAGAGTAATTCCCGACTTAGGGGCACAAATATAACCGTAAAAACGTTATAGAGTTAGCATTAAATTTACATTATTATTAACAAGTGAAGAGGGAGAAAAATGCTGCCCAGCAAAATGGTGCACGATGGTGCACTACTCAAAACATGTCCATGATCTTTGTCTCCAAAATCGATGTTCATAAGCTTCAACCCACTTGTCACTGTCAGTGACCAAGAAGAAATTGCCTCAGACATACCAGGGTTACACATGCACACATTCATCACACATGATCTCACACTTACATAAACTTAAAATACAAAATTATGGATCGATTTGCCTGTTCAAAAAGTATGCTGTCATTCCCGCCATTAAACACAACATATCCCACAATGCACTAAACTGGGACAGGAAGTCATTCATTTCAACTCTCCAATAGGTTCACCAAGTCGCCCTCTGGTGGAGTTTGGCATAGGCCTTGAACACACTCGCGCTTGCTCTGTCCGTGCACCCTTCACACAACCATACCCGAGTCAATCCGGACCCCGTGACAAACCGCACCCAACACAGACCAAACCCGGACTGACCTTCAGACGGCAGTGCAGTTATCATCCGCGGCAAAGAACCTAGATCAACAAGAAGGGAAACTCCCGTGACGTTTTGGTATATCCGGTCTGCAGAGCCCTCTGACGGTGGGCGTGAATCTCACGTATCTGACCCTTGAGCGAGCATGACAGGCATGTACACAACAACTTGTTTCTCCAGAAATAGAAACTTGGTTACCGTGTTACTTATTTCATGAAAGTTTGACAACATTTGTATTCTTGTTGATTTTGTTCATAAGTAATAATATAACATTTTGCAAAGGTAATGTTTGATCAGAAATGTTGTTCATGAGTAGAAACTGGGTGTGAAACTGGGCAGCATCGATATATGCATTTCAATGGGCTAAGTGAAATCTACAGAGCACCCAAAATGTCAGTTTTCTCAAAGATGATGCAATCATAAATGATAATGATCAACAATGAATGATAACAGCATGTTATATTGTTCACATTTGATGGTTTTGTGCAAAAAGATTTAAAAATTATCAAGATATTGGACAGGAAACTGTGCATCTTATATTTCTATACAAAACAGTGACAATATATATCTGCAGGGCATCCAAAATGTCAGTTTTCTCAAAGATAATGCAATCATAAATGATAATTAGCAAGAATAAATGATAACGGCATGTAATATTATTCACATTTGTTGGTTTCAGTCAGAAATATTTAATAATTTTCATGATTTGGGGCAAGAAACTGTTCATCTTACATTTCAATACAAAACAGTGACAATATATGAAATCTACAGAGCACCCAAAATGTCAGTTTTCTCAAAGATGATACAATATGATAATATTTGGAAAGAAATAACAAAGCAGGCCTTCGTGGCCGGACATATGTTTTGATTCTTTTCATCTTTGTCAAAATTGAAATGTTCGTGCCTCTCACGGCCGAGCATTTTGTGGATTTTCTTTTTCAATATTCCTATCAGTTTTATTTTACACAACTATTTGAACATCTTTGTAGATTGGCGGGAAGAATGCTTTGACCACCACGACTCGGCGACCGATAAGAAAGAAGTCCACAATCCAGTGACAAAAATGCATTTCTGTATAAAAAAAGGTAAGAAAGCGCACAAAAATACATGGAACAATTGCATGTTATCATATAATATTTAATATAAAAATCTGAGACAAATCCCTGCAGTCATTCGCTCATAAAAAAATAATGTTCACTTTCTGTTCTAGCTACCAAGTAATTTTCATTTATCTTATATTTGCTCTGCTTTGTTAGTTATTTTGTGTTCAATTCTATTAAATATCTTTGTCAAAATTGAAATGTTCTTGCCTCTCACTTTGTGGATTTTCTTTTTTCAATATTCTTGTCAGTTTTATTTTACACAACTATTTGAACATCTTTGCAGATTGGCGGGATGAATGCTTTGACCACCACGGCTCGGCCACCGATAAGAAAGAAAGAAGTCCACAATCCAGTCACAAGAAGTGATGAATTTTGAAGAAAGAAGTCCCACCAAATGGAACATTTAATATCAAAGTATAAGACAAATTCCAGCAGATATTGTTACATAAGAAAAAGAATGTTCGTCTTCTGATCCATCTCCTATGATAGTACCTTTCATTAATTTTATATTTATCCTGCTTTTACCCCCCAGCCAATTGGCCTTGTTTGTGGGTTATTGAAATACCTTTTGCCATAATTGAAATATTGTACATCTCAACAGTTTGGCCATCAAGAAAAGCAAGAAGATCAAGAGTCAATGACAAAAGGGCTTTACATTTTAAGATAAAGAATTATACAAAAAAATGTATTATTTATCAGTTAAAACAATATATTTAAAAAAAGCTCTTTCTGACTGAATATCTCAACCAAAAAACTGTCTTTATGTTTGTCAACATTGTTGATACAACAGATTGCATCAGTTTCATATGATACTTGTATCTCACATGAGGTGAAACGAGGTAAACAGCTTTTTGTGAATGTAAGTTTTAGGGTGTATCGTGAGATGTGGTTCAGAACCATGCTCTAGCTGGGCACACCCATTACTTCGTACAATCTCATGTTAGATACACACTCTCATATCATATGAAAAATGTTGAGGGGTAAAATTTTGTAGAAAATGTTAACTTTTTGTTTAACAATTGTCAACTAGCAGTGATAAAGATATACAAGTTCTCTCTAATGGAGTTGATCTCAGGAGAAAAACCTACCACTGTGACAACAAAAACTCTCCTTGTCTGGTTGGAGGATTGATATGCAACTTGTTACCATCGTTTCTTTCTGAATGGTATAAAGAATGTGAAGTGTTATGATTTGTTATTTTATCTATTTTATCATTGACCTGCTGATCACATTCCTTTTGTGTCACCCATCAATCCATGAACATGAAGCACACACAGTTGACATCACTTGATGATTTCTATCATGGCTGTCATAATCAAATTCTGACAACTCCACATTTTGAATATTTTGAAAATGGTTTGTTTTTTTAAATAAAAATGTGATGAACCTCATACAATAAGTATTGTTTGCAGGCTTATGTTGAGAATTGTCATAATAAGGGTTAAGTACAGACAATGTACTGAAATGTGGACTTGTATAAAATGTGGAGAGCAATGTTCCCTTGTGTGAATGTAAATACATATAATCAGATCTGCGAGATATGTTTTATGTGAAGTCATGAGAAATATTGCATTGCACTGGATACATTTGGATTGACAACACTGCAAAACAAAAGGTTCTATGGAGTTGATCACAGGAGAAAAACCTACCAGTGTGACAACTTAATTTCCCCTTGTGGTTGAAAAATAAAGAAAAATGTAAAGTGCTGTTATGATTTTTTTTATTTATTTCATTTACAAGCTTAATTTGACAATGTTCATGGCATGAGCCTATGGATTTCATATGAGACTATTTGAGGTAATGGGTGTGCCCAGCTGAAGCATGGTTTCGAACCACATCTCACGATACACCCTTGGTCTCACACTCGAAAAAAAAAGCTGTTTACCTCATTTTAGCTCCTATGAAAAAAATAGTTTCATGCTAAACAGTTTCAATTTTCTTAATAAACATAATGGCATACATGCTGGCAACATCCAAGCAGTTAAACTGCTTTTTCTGATAATATTGTTTTCCAATTGCAAAATAAATATTTCAAAACTATAAAACTTTATGCATGTTAAATCTCTGATATTGTCTAAATGCTGGTCTGGCACCTTCTTGTCGCTGTATAACTTCTTTCTTCACAATGGCCTTACATTGGCATTTGAGGTATTCTTCTTCCATTCCGCAAAAAAATGTCAATATATTTAATTTAGAATGTCAAATATTGAAAAGGAAAAAATCCACAAAATGCCAAGAGGCACAAACATTTCAGTTTTGAGAAAGTTATAACAATACATTGCAGGACCATTTGGCCTGAGAGGTAAAAGAGAATTGAACATAAAGTAATTGACAAAGTCAGACAAGTGTATATTTGAAGAAAGATTTATATATTTAAATGCTATATATTGTTAAGCATTTGTTCTATGTATTTTGGTGCGATTTCATAACTTTTTTTATACAGAAATGCATTATTGTCACCGGATTGTGAACTTCTTTCTTTCTTACCGATGACTGAGCCGTGGTGGTCAAAGCATTCATCCTGCCAATCTGCAGAGATGTTCAAATAGTTGTGTAAAAATTACTTTGTAGCTAGAACAGAAAGTGAACATTATTATATGATAATATGCAATTGTTCCATGTATTTTTATGCGCTTTCTTCATTGTCATAATTTTTAAATATTTTTGCAAAAAACCATCAAATGTGAATAATGTAACAAGCTGTTATCATTCATTGTTGATCATTATCATTTATGATTGCATCATCTTTGAGAAAACTGACATTTTGGATGCCCTGCAGATATCATATATTGTCACTGTTTTGTATAGAAGTGCCTTGTATTGAACACCTGCACGGCAGTCTGCACAGACTGCAATGTCCATTTACCACTCAGAGATGTGTTGGATCAGATGAAATTTGATGAACTCTCTCTAAAATAAACAAAAGGAAAATTCAATGTTGGAAATACCTGATCTAAATTGAAACCAACCAGGTGTGCTTGTGAGGAACACATGACGATCCCCAAACTCAACATCAGGCCAGGCACTTGGATCATTTTTCCATGCATCTGCAGGCAGTAGATATGGGCACTGATTCAGGCCCACAACTATGACCCCAACACCAAGTTTTCATGTTTGTTTTATACATTTGCAAAAAATAATTCAATTCTATATAATCTGAAGAGCATAACGCTCTAATAGATCCCCAATATGAAGACCTCACCTTTGTTTTCTGTATATAGTGATTACTCTCAATATTTTCTGTTTACCAACAAACAATTATTTCCATATTATAGTGAATATTGCTCAGTCTTTGATGTCTTCCCATTCAATGGTGTGAAAACCCCACAATTTCATATTGCTCAAATTAAACCCTTTATCACAGAGTGCAGCATTTTATGCAATGCAGCATTTTATGCAATACAAACAGGAATGGCACATTGTTACAGAAGTTTCTTGACACAAAAATAATAGGTATTTAGTAGAATATTCTGTATAGACCAATCATTTAGGTGTGCAAAAGACAATTTAATTTGATAAGTTCTGACATTATATTGCTCAAATAGGACCCAATTATGGAGATTTTATCTTTGTTTTCTGTATAAAGTCATTATTTTTTATGTTTTCTAAATTTGCAAAAAGTGAGGTCTTATAAAAATAGCAAGTTGGCCATGTATAAGTTTTCATGAATGTAATAATACACTTACATAAATTATTTATAAATTTCTTGAATCATTACACAGTTATTTATGTTATTTTTGTAGATTTCACTGAGATTTTGCCCCCATACTACTCATTTGTTTCTGTGATCAAAGGGTAATATGACATTGGTGTGAAAAGCCCAAAATTTTAGTATATGATGTCAAATTTCACTATGCCAATTATCTGTAGGTCTATCAGCATTCACAGTAGTGCACTTAAAAATCTTTGTTGTGTTTGGTCAAACCTTTTGATCAAAGGGCATTCCATCATTGTTTCCATAGCTCGGCTCGGATTCCATGTAGCTTTGAGTTATGAGAGTGTTTGGAAGATATTTCTTACTTCATAAATTGTAAAGCCTCAGCTTATCACTATCGGCTCTGCCTGACAGCACTTCAGTTGGCTAAATGACTGCATATCGCGATGTGTTTTTATTGCGCAATCGTTTTCATATTTACACATTCTCTTCTCCTGATCCTCACCTTTCCGAAAATGCCTTTCTTTAATCCATAGGACGTCTAGTTACAAAGATATTGGCTTTACAACAACAAACACATATTCCAAGAGAAAAGTCTGCCATTGTTTACAATGCCGTGACCTAGTTTTTGACGACCAAGATTCACGCCCACCGCTAGGGGCGCCATGGGCAGCAATGATTCCACCACGTCATACGGGAGTTTCACTTCAGGTTCTTTGTCCGCGGTCTCATGAGTCATGGGAGTAATAAGGGAATAAGGTCAGCTGTAGCAAAACGGTTTCTCAGCATATGAAACGGTTTCGCCTCTTCAGAGATTCGCGCATGCATTCATATTTATGGAGCTAGCTGCACAAGTGAGAGGTAGTTACGGTAGATATAGATACTCACTAAGATAGCTTCACAAGTGATAGATAGCTGCATAAGTGAAAGATAGCTGCATCAGTGAGAGATAATTACAATTGCGAGACATATCTGTTTTTGCAGTGAGATATATCTGCACAGGTGAGAGACAGCTGCATAAGTGAGATATATCTGCACAAGTGAGAGACAGCTGCATAAGTGAGATAACTGCAAAGTGAGAGATAGTAACAGCAGTAAGAGATAGCTCCATAAGTGAGAGATAACTACAACAGTGAGAGATAGCTCCATAAGTGAGAGATAATTACAACAGCGAGAGACAGTTATAGCAGTGAGATATAGCTGCACAAGTGAGAGACAGCTACATTAGTCAGAGATAGCTGCAACAGTGAGAGGCAGCATCTTTTCCCAGCCGAAGGCACTATACAGTTCACAACCCTTTGCTGTTCTTTGAACTGAGCATGTGCAGAACATGAACTTCCTGCTTACTGGCCGCCATATTGAATTTAAGTCGTTGAACAAAACAGAGAATATTTCAAATGCACATTCAATGGGGAAATGTTCGACATCAAAACATTTTTGTATGTCCCGTTGAGAAAACAAACTATTATTCACAGTTTGCATGTTTTATTAATGTCTCTTGGTGATTATTTTACTTGAAAACACAGTTTAAAGGCCTTGTTTACATGGGCGAAAATATGTATATTTGGCCGCAACAAACATTACTCCCGGAAGTGGTGAAAAGAAGGTGCTCTCTAGCGTTTGAGCGATAATAGGTGAAAGATCGGCGAACTGTATATTTCTGTATTCGAGTTCGCAAAAGTGCCCAATTATCGCCCACTGACGTCACGGCCCTGGGGGGACCGGTGAAGTCGTATCGTAAAATTCTTACAAGATTTAAAGCCAGAGTCAGGTGTTTGCATACGATCTTAGCAGCAATTATCTCTGTACACTGACAGTCAAATTATTTTCGTTTTCTAACAAGATATTGAATTAAATTTAACAAATATTTTACTCCAGTTTCACCGGAATGGCGGCCGCTTGGTCACGTGACCCCTATTCACATGATCATTGACGTTGTAGATTTGCTGGGCAATTAGAGCTTTGTTTTCAACCATCAGTAATTTGACCTAATTATTGACCTAATTGAACCAGTGGAGGTCCTGCTAGGTTTTGCACAAAGGGACCTTTACAGATGAAATGCAAACATTACTCAGACAGCTACACAGGTGTGAAACAAGTGCATATGTGAGAGATAGTTACATCAGTGAGATAGCTGCAAAAGTGAGAGATAGCTGCACAAGTGAGATAGCTGCACAAGTGTGAGACAGCTGCATTAATTGTACTATATGTTGAGCAAAGTGTGTTTCATTACCATGATTACCAAACTACAAAGTTATCAGGAATCTCAGATTTGGTTCCACACCATTGTCATGATTGTTTACAATTGTGTGCATCAGGTAAGGTGTATCATTCTGGCAGCAATAATCTGAAGGTCCACAACACAATATGGTGCCTCTCATGTCATATGACATTCACCCCTTTTGTGTTACAGCAATAGTTAATTGTTGGGAGGTCAATTTCTTTAATTCCACATCTTTCTGATGCACATAGAATATAATATACAGTGAAAAATATGATTTTTAAGCCAACCAGGCCAATGACTTTTAGAACATGTAGAATAGAGCAATCCAGAGTATCTAATATTAAATCAAAAGGAAACTGTTCCCTTATTTGAAACAAGGGATTGTCATGACAAAGTCTCAACTCTATTTATAATTTCTCTAAGCATGAACCAAAGGAGAGAATTATTGATACAGTGGCTATCTATCATAACAATTATTATGCCAAATACCGCCCATACATCTACAAAGGAATTGAATCATGCATACTAGTTCTTTTTGCTAGTAAGATTTGGAAGGACAAAATTCTCCCAAGCATCCATAAATTTTATGAGAGAGTGGACATTTTTCAAGGATTATTTCCAAAGCAACTTTTATTGTCTAAAGCAAGGAAAAATTAGGTCAAATATTACAAATAAAAAACTTGTTAACACTACCCTATGATCTAGACAATTTGGTCATTGTCATCCATATCCTGGCCAATTTGGCATATGGACGGGTAGACACAGATAAACAGACACACACACAGATGGACAGACAGACAGCATGGCCAACTTCAAGATATTCAGCTAATAATAATCAGGGATAACATTAAAGATGCACTCAAATCATAGAAATAATCAAGAGATTCATTTTACATAAAAGCAAGTTTTATTTTGTTGAATATTCTGCATACAAATCTTTCATCAGCAAGTTGTTTATAAGCTAAGTTTACATTTTAAGTGTATAAATCTATCAAAATCTGAAAAATAATGCCTTTGTTTTACTTGGCACCAACACTATCTTCCACATGTATGCATGTTTTACATAATATTCATAATCATATCACATATTGTATAATATTTGTACTTTATACTCCAAATTCTGTTTGCTAAGTCTTTATTTTGGAAATATTCTGTACTTGGAAAAATATGTACATAAAAATAGAATTGTGAAAATAGCTGTTTGATATTTCATATAAAATACCTTGAGAATCACACACTTTGAGATTTCAATAAAAATGTGAATGATATGGACATTCAAATTTCAACAAATAGAATTGCTGATAAAAGTTTAATAAAAACTGGAATTGGCATACACAAAAATGAAGGTCTTCATTACAAAATGAATTACTGTTAAAACAGTGTTGCATTGAAAGCAATGTCAACCTCTTTATCACAGACACATCTGTTTAAAACTAAAACAATATCATATTTTTAGTCTGGGAATATAGGTTTATTATTCATTTTTTTGTTTTTCTATTATACAATCCCCTTGACAATTCTGACATCACTGTCCTATGCATGGCAACTTCTTCCCCGGTTTTTACAATCTGTATACTCCATTTCCCTCATGATTTTGACTCATGACTGAACTATAGGTCATATTCACACAATTTCATACATAAACAATCTCCATCTCCATTGTGATAGAGATACAGCATTAAGGTGTCAGTTTGGTTGCAACACTACTCATTGTTGTCTCATGTTCAGCACCAGGTGGGGCTACAGTCTGTATGAGTGGTGTGGCAGGCCGCCAGCTTTCCAAAGCTTCTACTTCTACCATTTCTTCTTGGCGTTGTCTTTCCTTATCTTTCACAGCATAACTAGCCCTAAAATTCAAAATCAGTCTCATCAATACAATTAATATTGACCTTGATATTGCAGTGGGACACAGAGTATGAGGCAATCTATAATTTGAAATAAATATAGACTGATGAGCTAAGCACTATGCTGACCTTTGCTTTTTTGTTATTTTGTGAACATTTCATGGAAATGCCTGCAATTATTTTTATAATTAATAATATATATATTAAGTGTTTACCCAGATTTCCTGGTCGAGAAGACAATTACCTTGAAAGGAGACATGGTGTTAACAATAATAGCAATCAAAGAGGCTATTACAATTGACTAGATCAAAAGTGTAACCTTTTCACTTTGTTTCATTCTCATTATTGCCAGCCCTATAGCTATTAATAAAACCAAATATTTTCAGTGATATGGCATACAATATAAAAAAATCTTTTTTATTTTTGTAATCTCTTTGACATGGATTGCAACTCTTCTTTATATATTGATATATCCCTACCTTGGTATTGGTGGCAACTCTTGAAAGGGTACAAATGTGTTGGATTTGGATTTCTTGCCCCCTCTGAAAGAAAATATATGGAATAAAAAATCCTTATTCAACAAGAAAAATTTATGCAGACCACTTAAAAATTTTAATTTGTTCCACAAAATGAACCCATATAATCAGGCATTTCCCCATTATGATGACGCATGTCAGGACAAATCACAGGCGTCAAATATGCTTCAAGTGCCAAGAAACTTATAAACAACAGGGAATGTATATATTGCATGACCTTTATGGGATGTTTTACAATATCCTTTCTTGGGTGTGTGACAGCGTTTATATTTGACTGTTACCATCCCTCATTTTTTCCCCATTGAAAAGTACACACCGGAACTGTACAACTTTGCCGGAACCAGAACTGTACCACTCCACTATATTTAATCATTGGTCGGAGAGATTGGCAGGGGGCCTATACAGAACATGAGGACATTAGGAGGGGGCTAGAATCTCAGTCAATGTTTACACTGTGCAATGGAAAATCGTATCTGATGCCTGAAAAAAATCTTTTATTTGTTGATATGTTTTGTATCTTGCCAACTGAATGTGCAATTTTTTGTCATTCAAATATAATTGCATTTGACTTGTAACTTTATGAATACCTACCCAAAGTTTACAATGGGCAGTGTTGATCCTATCTTGTGGAAGTCGGGAGAGAATTCCACGGCCTGGTAGTTCTTGTCCCCCAATGAAGCCTGGGGTAAACCATTACGTTTGTCTACCACTGAAATATCATACAGAAAATACATGTCATTCTTTCAGAACAGTCCACGTTACACATAGCACGAGAGGCAGAATGATAAGGTCCGAGATGTATACAAATAGACCATCTGTAGCTACCCCAAATGACCCTGTTGCCAGTTAATTTGAACATTGTCTCAGTTATTTAATAATTTGTCTCTATTATATATTCTGAGAAAACCTATGCGATATTAAAATTTTTTTGTTTGCTGCTCTCTGATTGGTCAAGACTCACTTATCCTAATTTAGTAATACTATATACGTAACTGTTCAACAAAACAGACACATATCTGGTTTGCTGACCAAATTATGGGATCTGTATCAATGGTAGAATTGACAAGCAATTCTTTTTTTTTTGACCAATCAGAGACTGATTAAAAATGGTGAGAAATACAGCAAACAAGATCTGTCTGCATTTCAACATCGCAAAACTCTAGAAACTTAGTCTTGAAATGTTCCACACTTAATATTTTAAGATAACTCTTTAATTCTTGACAGCAAAACTAAATATTAATTCAGTTTGCCATAAATACTAATCATATGCCTCAGGCTTGGAAACAAAAAAAAGAATTAATATAAAATGTGCACCAAGTGATAGTGACTTTCTCAAATATTTTGCTTCTTCTTTGTCCAATATTAAATTGTCAAATAATGAAAAAATGTAATGAATAAAAAAAATTAAATAAAAATTACTGGCCCTGGCCAGAAGTTGTTTTCTGAGGTTGACTGGCCAAATTCAAATTTTAAATGCTGCTCAAGGATTCCTACCAAAGCGACCTTTCCCATAGAGCATGGTGTGTGTCACCTCTGCAGTTGAGGTGTTTGTAGACTTGTGAACCCCGCTCCATTTACTCCTTAATGTTGAGTCGTATCCCTCAGGGTATAAGGACCATTCATTATTTGTCTTCTGTAACATCCCTATGAATCAAACCATGACAGATTTTTTAATGTACAACCCTGAAACGCTATATCTGTAAAATGATAAATATTAACTGATGTTAAAGGTCTATTATAAGATAATATATCACCTTATATATCTTGATAATACATAAAATAATAGTGTTAATGAGTGATACATAAATATCATATTTAACAATGATAAATACATAATCATATATAATAAAGGCTAACAAATATATGTTTAAACCAAATATATAATCGTGAAGCAAACTATTTTTGAAATATCAGGAACAGTCTGGGGAATTTTATATCATGATATTTACATGGATATGTTCGGAGACTCTTCCAGGTATCTGGCCATATTTCTGGCTTGTAGTCTATGAGTTGTTCACTTGGAGATGGAATCCACCTTAATCGTGACTTCCAGTCTGGCCCACATCTGTTTCAAAAATTTTCACAAAAATCACAAAACTTGCCATTAAGATAAATAAAAAGTGTATCTATTGACTTATGCATCAACTTTATTTCAATATTTATTGCAAGAATGTGTTTATATTTGTGACAAATGATATTGCAAAATATATTTTTTTTTGGTGGGGGGTTTCAGATTTTGTCAAATTACCTAAAATGAAAATTTTGCTTACTCAGTATATTTAGGTTCTACAAATTGTGGATGTGGTTTAAAATCACGGTCTTCACCATAACCATGTGGGATGTAGCGTCTTCCACGGCTCTCGCTGATGGGGGTACTTATGTTATTATGTACATCTGGAAAGTGACGCTTCTCACGCTCTGAAAGAAACATTCATATTCAGTTTATTGTCAGTTTATGTATATTTCTCATCAAACAAATTTCATAAACAAGAAGTTCTTTAAAAGTACCATGCAGGTGCCTATTCTGAGTGGCATGCTGAGTGATAGTTCAATGGAAATTATACAGGTTATATTAGAATAATAAGATAATGTAATAAGATTATCTCTAACTCTGACTGTTTAGATAATTCTACTCAGTCATGCAGATGTACCCAGTAGTTCTTTGTGCTGCAAGCAGCAACCGAATTCCAGCAGTAACCGAATTCCAGCAGCAACTGAATTCCAGCAGTAACTGAATTCCAGCAGTAACTGAATTCCAACAGTAACTGAATTCCAGCAGTAACCGAATTCCAGCAGCAACCGAATTCCAGCAGCAACTGAATTCCAGCAGTAACTGAATTCCAGCAGCAACTGAATTCCAGCAGCAACTGAATTCCAGCAACAACTGAATTCCAGCAGCAACTGAATTCCAGCAGTTACCATGGTTACTGATTTCTAACAAGAACATGTCAGGTAAGCAATCAAAATTTCTGTACAATCAAGTTCTTGGTTGATTATTAAAGAACAGATTTTCTAAGTGTTATATAATAAGCAAATGATTATAGCATTTGGATAAGCTTGTATGAAAAGTATGAAATGACAATACAATATTACCCAGTGACCTTGCCCACTTCACTATTTGTACATTAATTCTTATTATAAATTTATATTCATATTTTATGGATAACTGTATGGTCGTACAATCATGTGTGCCTTTAAAATCTTGCTTCGTGACATTAGTAAGCTATTTTGAGCCTCATCTGGAGATGATGCAATGAATTTTTGGAGCCAGAGGGCGCTATGTCCATTACATTGGTAGTAATGGTACTCATCAGTGACCAGTTTCCGTTGATGAAGTAGACCGTGACTGCCAGCGGCTACAAGGGTCCTCTCCAGCTTAGCCGCTGTAATCGGCAGTAATTGGTAGCGACAGAAAACTGGTCAGGCGCGGGTAGTTCAATCTTCTCCTTACCTCTGACGTCATTGCGCCCTATTTTGACATTCTAAATTCCTAACTTCACATGCAGTCATGCATATATGAGTCGCACCCACTAACATATCATGCTATCAAGATAAGAGACACCTGGTGGATGAAAAAAAATGAAACTCAACCTGCGAGAATTCAATTACCATTATTACTGATCAAATCAACTTTGTGGACCAGGGCTAACATTGGCACCCACCCGTAGCTAAATTGGTTCTTGCCTTTAAGTTTAACCGTGTCAACTGTGGACAGTCAACTTTGTTGTCAACTTTTGGTCTAGCCATCGAATGGCCGAAGCAAGTCGCACATTTTGACATACCTTGTCTGCCAGGCTTGCCGATTTCTGTTATCAAGTGAAGCATGGTTGTTTCCAATTAAGGGCCTTATCAACTTCCACAATAAATCATTATTTGTTGTCTTATTTGCCGGTTGTATTACAAAATAAACAAACCAAACGTTGACAAAACTGGAAGCACGTTTTGTTGTTTCCGTCACGTGACCAAGCTATCACTTTGGTGACGGTCGTAGTGTCACCTGGTGGACATTGTCCTCACAGAAGTTCCGTTTCCCGCGTTTTTTTTTCACCGAGTGAGAACATTTCAACATGCATAATATAATATCTATGATATAATGACTATTTTAAGCAATGTACCCTATTCACAGTGTCTTCGTTTGTAAAAGAAATGAAGGATAAATGTGCTATGATCAAGTTTTAATGATGCCTTTGGTCCGAGCTGAAATAATTTTAGAACTTGAGCTCTTAAAAATATGTCACCATGGCATGTAGACCAACATTGTGTCTGAGACCGGGCTCTGAGAGCAATAATAATTGCTTGTTATTTTGCTCTCAGACTATGCAGGTATATTATTTGAAGTTCAACTCCTTTTCTCGCCGATCGCTCTCTGTCTATAACCTAGTAACCTAGTAATCATCAAAGCCAACCCTCTGCGGGTAGACACCGACGCGACACTGAGTCCAGAAACAGCAAATTTGTACGTGTGTGAAGTTTGTTACTTATTCACTATTCGCAGTTCATTATTCAGATTGTGCTCACAATCTGAATAATGAACTGCGAATAGTGAATAAGTAACAAACTTCACACACGTCAAATTTGTAAGGAGTGGCCAATATGACGTCAATGCATATAGGCTTATATACAGTAGATTATGTATTTTCGATATCATCTTACAAATAATTGTTTGGGAAGGGAGTGCCCAAATACCGAATCCCAATGAACCAATTTTTCACCGAAAACTACAGCAACAGATAAGGAAATATTGATCTCTCATTGTCCAAGGAAGCAACTGCTGTTTGTAAATGGTACTATATTATACTGAGGTGGAGTAATTTCTATAAAAAAATATGAGATTAGCTTTCATACCAAAACCGAGAAGGTGTCCATTTGCAAATTCTGGAAGCTGATTTCGTGGCATTTCCAAGTCACAGATTAATCGACGATGTGGATTCTTCTGAACTGCATCTAAAAATAGAAAAGAGTGAACCCTAATCAAGATTCAAAATGCATTTCTTGCAACTTTTCAGGCAAATCTTAACCAGGCGAAAAGTTAAATATGAGTATAAAATCGGGAACACGCCAACACGAATTGCCTAGCAACAGGGGGTATCAATGCTGAGGCTCGAACAATACGTCACGTGACTATTTCACACAATAGGCAGCAACAAATACCCACAAAACATTTAAAACGCATTTAAAGTGTTGTGGGAATACACGGTTCACATTCATTGTGACACAATTTTTTTTTTCTTTTCATATTTTGGCATATTTATTGAATTTCATACATGTATTCTTTTGAATTTCATTCATATTTTCTTTCGAATTTCAAACATTTATTTATTAAATTTTATTGACAATAGAAGGTCACATAAAACCTATATGTCATGCTAATTAAAATTATACCAATACTACTTAGGAGTATCTTCTAAATATATACATTTGATACTCACAGATTATTTCTAATTCAATTAACAGGAACAAATATAAATACAATTAACACGAACAAATATAAATACAAAGTAGAAAATAGACAATAGAGCACCACTTGGTGGCACTCAATTCCATATACAAACATTTTTTAAAGTGCTTTGGTAGAATCATATACAAATCAGACGAGATTATTTATTCATAATTTTGTGATTCAAGAAATGGATGGGTGTTAATTTTGATAGCTTTCAGAATGATGGAAATTTAGATTGGTTCTGGATTGTGATTAATGAATCATCTCGTATGAGTGGTCTATGTTTGTCAAAGTTGGCATTATTATCATTAATCATGTTATGTTAACATATTCACCGAGTTCTTTTGTTCTCGGTACTACCGCATGTACACGAATAGTAATATCTATCCTTGCAGCTTAAACAATGGTAAACTCAATGTCGATCACCGTGCTTAATGTTTTCTGAGAGCAATGATAAAACATATTGCTTTCAGCTATTGTTGAGGAATTTATATTTAGCTCAAGTCATATTTCTTAAATGGAGACTCACAACGGTAACCTTAAAAAATATATTGCTCTCAGCTTTCATACATCTACATATATGACACTTTGCATGCTTTGTGATTAAAAACTTACTGATAATAGTTACAAGATATAAATATATAAAAAGTCAAAACTAATTCACACAAACCTGGAAACTGTCCTCTACCATGAAAAGCAGACTTTGCTGTCGAAGAAACTAAAGAAATCTTGGATTCCCAATGTGTCAAAAATGTTTTTGATTCATCCATTCTTCCTCGTGCCTCTCATCTGAATCAAAATGTTCAATCCTCGCAGAGTCTACAGAAATATGTGATCTGGAGGATTTTTAAGAGTGCCAAGCCCCTGCCTCACTCCTGGGAATAGGTACACCTGCACTTAACTTAATCACATTTTCCATCAATAATGCAAATACCTAATCGTAGCTAATGACCGAGGCTCCCCCGGGATAATAATGAACATCATCACGTCAAGAAGTGTTTATTAGCGTCCGACTCATTAAATTATTCATCATTGTTCAACGGCAACCATTAAAAGAACAGAACCGATATTTCTTTGTATACAGTTTATGAGAAATATAAATTTATATCAAGTTGAGGTTAAAAGTGATTTTGTGAGCATGCGCAGGGATTCATGATAATGGACCTTCCTACCAGGGATTTCAAAGCTTAAGATTTGGATTTGGCATCACCAATGGCAACAGACACAGTAATGGTTCATGAGTGTCTGTTTAACAGAAACCTCGCATGGGCTGAGCAAATAATTTCCAATGCAACACAAGCGATTTGTTTGAGATAGAGATCAAACTTGATCAAATCTGTGTATTCCTTCATTTTGTGAACTTGAAAAAAGTCTTGTTTATAAAAGTCTTATTTTTGTTGCTTTAATTCCAATATTCAAAATCAACTACCAGTACACTATCATCTCACCTGTACATTTGTGAACGATAAAAAGAATCCTTTTAAAATTCTGGCGCATATATATCCCTTCCTGTGCGACATGTTACGGACGAACTTTCAAGATTCAGTTTATCTGGATTTACTTGAGCACAATCATTAAGAAACTGGGGGGGGGGGGGGGGGGGGGGAGGGGGGCGTGCTTCATGAAAGCAATGATAATAGTTCTTAGTTATATTGCTCTCAGATGAAACTCGGTCAACTTTAGTGGAGTGTCAAAGTCGATATAATTTATTGGTAAAAACAGGCGGTATTATTATGGATGTTGAATGCATTTTTTATTTTAGAAATGAGGATCTACATCTTTATTTTTCTTATGTAAAATTGACCATTATTTTTTTTTTCTCATAATAAATCCACAATATGAAGATCATACAAGACATTAATGAAACTTGCATAAATGGGCAAAGGAGACCGCTCAATTTATCATGTTTGTAAAAAGCTTGAATTCCTATCTAATATAAACTATAGTCTAACTACATGCTAGTATCTTGAATGCATACAACATGATCAATTTAATGATTTGTGTGGCTTCAGTAGTATAAAAATAGATGCAATAATACAATATAATATCCCAAGGTCAATATGCAATAATAAGTGTGACACTTTAAAAAATATAAAAATTCCAGTGACAATTTTAAGTTGTCATGGAGGTCATATGAATATTTTTGTATTACTTATTATGTCAATAAATTATGATATTATAAAGAGTGATTTTATGACCTAGCTGAAACTTAATGGTGATTATATCTTAGAGTAATATACAATTACCCAAAGGTTATATTTATTGTGACCCTACATTATCATAGATCTAATTTGCCATGGTGCTAATTCCAATGTCATAAGGGGCGATCCATTTGATTTTTGTGGGGTGGGGTGGGAGATTTTGGAGAAAAAAAATTATTCACCCACCCCATCCCAGAAAAAAAATTTATTCATTCACCCTACCAAAGAAAAAAAAATTATTCATCCACCCTACCAAAGAAAAAAAAATTATTCATCCACCTCCTTCCAGTTTTTCTATCTTCTATATGGATTGCTTGAAATGAAGGATCAGAGTCTGGGGAAGCAACAAGAAAAAAAATTTATTCACCCACCCCACACCAGAAAAAAAATTTATTCACCCACCCCACACCAGAAAAAAAAATTATTCATCCACCCTACCAAAGAAAAAAAAATTATTCATCCAGTACTGCTGTCCCACCCCACCCCACAAAAATCAAATGGATCGCCCCTAACCTTACCAGTTTTCTCGGCCAGTTCATATCCTAATTAAACATGTGAAATTCTAGACATGACTTTTATTTAGCATGTGCCATAATATCTCTCTATCAGTAGATATGATTTACTTTTGTATCAAGATATTGTGGTGAAAAATTAGTTTATTTATAAAACATTCCTGCAATTTTCGATGTTGGGAAATTAAAATCTTCAAGTTAATGTCCGCTTGACATTTGAGTTGAGGATGAAAATCTATAAGAGTAAGAGAACCCGTGGCTCTCCATAACAGAGCGACATGCGGTAGTCTCAGGCCAAACTCCACCAGAGGGCGACCTGGTGAACCTATCACCTCTGTACAAGGTGCCTTTTGGTGCTGGCTCAGCACATCCACCAATTTTAGTGCAACTGTCTTTCTAACTTATATTTTTGCTTAAGTTGTACTCAGATTGGCAAAATGTGATATATTTCACCCTTAATACAAAAGTTTGTGCATACATAAACAACTATTTAGAGAAATAAAACATGGAACTACTTTCTCAAATGGAGGAGCCATTTCCTGGGGTAGTAATGTGGCGCATACACCACAAAGATGGCCGCTTTGTTTATAATTTGAATTCTATTTTTCTTTATTCTTTTGGTTAAAACAAACCAACGGAAAATGTTCAAATGTTAACAAATGAACTCTAATACAACTCGGGACAACTTTATATTTGATATTAAAAGATGTTAGCATGTTAATCATATTTATTTAAGTTTGACAGTTCATAAGCACATGGCCAGTAAAAGTAGGACCGGATGAATACTAATCTGGGTTGGCCAGAGGTAATAGTTTGCGTGTGCCTCTGGTGGACAGTGTGGTCTCAGGCATTCAGTATCTACTCCTTCTGCGCAATGCAAATTTGGTCAATGATTCGATTAGCCGAGTCACATGTGAAACTCCAAAATGGCCAGCAAAGGTTCTCCAGGTTTTGGTGAGCAGAGAAAAGGCAATTTCCACAAAAAGAAAGGGAAATTTGACCATAAAAAGAAGTTCGGGGAGAAAACTAGGCGTTGGAAAATAGAAAATGAAGAGATCGAGAGGTTACAGACGGACATTAAACAGGTAGCCACAAGTAAACAAACTGATTCTGTGCACGTGTATTGTCACTTCCAGTCAGGACCAGTGGCAGTGGCCAGTACTTGCCCATATTGTGGATGGGTGGCAGGATCACCCACTGTCACTTAAAGCCCCACTCACACTTACACTATCTTTCACAAGTCTTGCCACGATCTGTTAAATCGTCTCACATCGTTTATCAGAACAGGAAAACATGTGAGGTGGTCTGTAATACTAATACTGTCTGTAATACTAATACTGTCTGTCAGGGTTTTGTTTGGTCTGCTATGGTCGTCACTGTCACACTACAACATTTTTGACAAAGTTTGGGGAATGAGTTTGCAATCTTGACCAAACGTTGAGCTTGTTAATGAAAGTTCTGACCTCATTAGGGGAAAGTTGAACGAACACATTGGGTACTCCCAATCCAGAGTATAAAGGTTGGCAACAAGCAGCTGGTGTGTACTAGCTGCACCCCTTAGTGCAACCTTGCACTCTCGGCGGGATGCCAATTGGTTTTGCCGAGTAAACTTATAGATGTAGATGTAGATGAAAAAAACTCAAGAGTTTGGCGTATGGATGTCTTGCGCCCAAAAGGAATCGTGGCCCAGTAGGAATTCCTACTTTGGGTATTTGCGCAATGATGGAATTCAAATAAGTAGGAACCTCAAGATATATCAAACTTATAGATGTAGACGTTGGGCAATGTTAGACAGTCAAAAAAGTTTTTCAGATGTTTAAAATTTTCCAACAGTTCGGCTAAACATTGTCACCTTGTTACTGATATGTTGGCCTTGTTACTTATGCATCCAGGTTGTTCCCAGCTTGTTTCTAAGACATTCCAAAGATGTTATGAAAATTTTGATATGTATTTCTGGCCAGGTGGACCTTGTGGCAGCAGATAAAGAACGAGCAAGAAAAGTCACTATAGTTTTATTGCTATAGTTTTTTGTACAATACAGTGGTTATTTCATAGACTCCGTCATTGTGACCAAGTTTAAGACAAACTTCTATCTAGCGTCACGACTGCATTAATCACGTTAACACCATGTCAAGAAAAAGTTCCTCACTCACTCAAACAAGAAAGCATCCATCCCGTTGGCATTTTCTCCCAAGTTTTTGTATATATTTTTTAATATTTCTGGCAAAAGCACGGATACACCAAATCCACTGGGCATTATATACCTCCTGGCGGGCCAGCGAGCTAGGCGGCAGATGGATTCGCTGTGTACTCAAAAACAGGGCCAGACTTCAGAGGTAGTATTGAATACTACCTCTGTAATGCAGAGTAGAGTTTTGATGACCTCTGGCTCACATCAAAGTGACTGATCATTACAGCCATATGACTCTAGTAATTTCTGTTCTGATTATTTTCCAAATAAAATAAAACATAAAATTAAAGTTTTGAGTAATGTAGATCTTGATTTCAACCTTCCTAACATTACACGCTTTGTTTATAGATTGATTCGACTAAAGTTCAGAACTTCAGAGAGTTTCCATTATCCTACAAGACAATGAAAGGTAAGATATAAATAATCAAGTTTTACAAGAAATAAATGTAGTTTGTCCTTAGTATTGATCCAATAACTTTTAAAATCTAAGGCTACTTATTAAGAAATCAAAATAACTAGTTAAGAAAACTACCTTATTTATAGTTATTATAGATATACTGCAGCATAATGGATAGAGAATGATTGATTTGTTGACAGGATTAGATGATGCCAAATACACCACGCCTACAGATATACAGAGGGAGTCCATAGGCCTTGCATTACAAAACAAGGACATACTGGGTGCTGCAAAAACTGGATCAGGCAAAACTCTGGCATTCCTTGTTCCTGTGAGTAAATAAATATGCTGATCTGTTGCAACTCATCACAATGAAAAAAATTGCAAGATGAATGGTATCTCAGCGTGATAGTATTTTAATGCACCATCATAATCTGTCAGAATAATTTATTGATCAAAGATCCAGATATAATAGCACTAATAGTGTCACCTCATGTCCTAATCTTAGCTTGGTGTGTTACACGCCTTCAGTTTGTGTGCACATGGCAGTATAATTTTGGAGCCAAATTTGAATTATGAAAATCCTCAAATGTAAGAAAGCGTGTCTATTCAGATGATCATATGTTTTTGATTATTTTATGTCATTGCAAAAATAATTTCTATACTTTTCATGATTTTTTTATGGAAGGATTGTGCAAATAATATCACGTTTTAAATAGGGCAATATTAGTTATTTTTCAAAGAAATCTTTCTTGTTTATATAGTATGAGTTCAGATCCCTTTTGTTCTCTGTTTTCAATGACTACAAGAGATGCACATTTGATTCTGTACAAAACAAAGCAGAATAGAATGTTCAGTACTATCTGACAATTCTCAACATGTCTAGTAGTAAATTATGTCTTAAAATTATGAGTCAAGGGTTATCCTTGTATTCACAACTCCAGTTGTTCAACATTTAGTTTACAACAATTTTCTAAACTCATCATTATTGAACTGATATATCTTGTTTGCTTGAAAGAGATTGTTTCTGGGGATTTCTTGTTTTAAATACCCCACACATGTTCATTGGGAGGTAGTACTGTTTGACACGTTGAAAATAATCCAGGTTAAATTTTGAGGATTGAACAAGAAAAGTAATGGGACAAACTGGATTCATTGCTGGAAATGCTACATGACTTTCATTTCCCCAAAAGTTCAAGATACTTCATATGGAATCAAAATCTAATACATTCACTTTTTGCAGTTCAGCACTTAATAAATAATTTCTGAAATGTTCCAAAATATTTATTACAGGTGTTAGAGTGTCTCTTTCATCAGAAGTGGAACCCGATGGATGGGATGGGAGCATTGATCGTCACCCCGACGCGAGAGCTTGCTTATCAGATATTTGAGGTGTTACGGAAGGTGGGTAAACACCACGACTTCTCAGCCGGACTGGTGATAGGTGGAAAGATCCTGAAGGAAGAAGCTATCCGAATCAACACCACAAACATTGTGATCTGCACCCCTGGGAGGCTGCTCCAACACATGGACGAAACAGAAAACTTTAATGCAGACAACTTACAGATATTAGGTGAGCGTCGGTCTGAAATTTGTCACGAAAGAGTTGAGATTCTTCGGCTTTGTCATGATCGTGATGTATATAAATGAACAGAATTTCAAGGATGAGAAAATATGGTTGTCTAATCTAATGAAAAGTTGGAAGTTTTTGACATGTTTGGTTTGATCACATTGTATTGTAATAATTTGAAACTAACGTGTGATATCCTTTGGCAGTTTTTGGTGCTTGGTTTAAGATTGGTTTGATAATTAAAGAAATTTTGATTGTAGTGCTGGACGAAGCAGATCGGATCCTTGATCTTGGTTTTCAGCAGACAATGAATGCTATAATACAGAACCTACCACAGAACAGACAAACCCTGCTCTTCTCCGCCACACAAACTAAGTGAGTTTACCACCTGAGAATCAATTAAGACATCTGGCCTTCATACATTTAGGGTGGGGTGATTGTTCACATCCCACGATGTAGTTATTTCCTGAACAATTCATCACTTATTTTAAACCAGATTTTTGTAAAGTCAAGAAATTTAATAAAGTCATGCTCATTATATTTATGCAATAGGAAAAAACACCCCATAGAATAATTTGTAAGGGAGAAAGGTCCAGGAGAATTTGTGATCTTAAAGATCGCCCAATTATCCATCCCCTGAATATGCAATTTTTACCACTCAGCCATAGGGCTGATGTGGTATTGTCGTTGCCTGGGCGGGCGGGCGGGCGGCGGGCGTGACACTTTGTGCAGGCCGTATCTCAGCAACCGTAAACAGCAGGAGCTTCATATTTGGCATGCATGACTACCATCCACAGTAGATGTGCACTGTCAGGTGTTTTGACCCCTATGACCTTTGACCTTGGTGCTGTGACCTTGAGGTTTCAAATTTTGTGCAGAGCATATCTCAGCAACCGTAAATAGCAGGAAGCTCATATTTGGCATGAATGACCGTCCTGGAGTATAGCTGTGCCTCGTCATATTCATTTTGTCATTTGACCTTTGACCTTGGCTCAGTGACCTTGAACGTAAAAGAGTTGTGTATACAATATGTCAGCCTCATCAAAAATGCAATACAGGCACTTCATATCTATTGTACAGTAATATTTTAGTGACAACATATGCACTGTTCTGTTTTTTCTTTGTTTTTATCGTTGACCTTGATGCAATGACCTTGAGCTTTGAATTTTTGTGCAGGCTATATCTCAGCACCCGTAAATAGCAGGCGCTTCATATTTGGCATGCATGACTACCATTCACAGTAGATGTGCACTGTCAGATATTTTGACCCCTATGACCTTTGACCTTGGTGCTGTGACCTTGAGGTTACAAATTTTGTGCAGAGCATATCTCAGCAACCGTAAATAGCAGGAAGCTCATATTTGGCATGAATGACCGTCCTGGAGTATAGCTGTGCCTTGTCATATTCATTTTGTCATTTGACCTTTGACCTTGGCTCAGTGACCTTGAACGTAAAATACAATACAATATGTCAGCCTCATAAAAAATGCAATACAGGCACTTCATATCTATTTTACATCAATATTTTAGTAACCACAAATGCACTATATAGTTTTTTCTTTGTTTTTATCATTGACCTTGATGCAATGACCTTGACCTTTGTATTTTTGTGCAGGCTATATCTCAGCAACCGTAAACCTCAGGCACTTCATATTTGGCATGCATGACTATCATCCACAGTAGATGTGTACTATCAGTTTTTTTTACCTCTATGACCTTTGACCTTGGTGCTGTGACCTTGAGGTTACAAATTTACTCGTAATGGTCAGAACATGACAAATTTTGGGTCAATTCCACACAAAATTGTCCACAAATTTTAAATATGACACTTTTAATTTCATAAAATTCTTTTTTTAGTAAAAAAGAAGTAATTATTAAATAAACTATGCCAGCATGGGAGCTACCATTCTAGGATTTTAGTTTGATGATGAAGGATATGTGTATAATTCTGTGATAGCTGAGTGGTCTCCTGATTTCTAATCAGTCTCGTTTATTTTTTTAATACAGGTCTGTCAAAGATTTAGCCAGACTGAGTTTGAAGAACCCAATGTATGTCTCGGTCCATGAAAATGCACAGCACAGCACACCCACAAACCTAACACAGGTATCTGTTGTTAAAACCATATCACACAGATAAGAATAAAAAAAGAAAATTTAATAAAATAATCATTAAATATGTATCATAGTTCAGTAACTTATTAAAATATATATTTTACTTGATTTACAAGAACAATTTAACCCATATTGAGATCCATTCTTATGTATATTTTAGAGTTATGTCGTTTGTGAACTTCATGATAAGCTCGATATGCTGTGGTCCTTTGTGAAGAATCATCTCAAATGTAAAACTCTAGTCTTTCTTGCCAGCTGTAAACAGGTAAGTGCAATAATAATACAATTACTAGCTTATAATAGGGATTCAATTGGACAATTTGGAAGAATTATTAAAAGAAGATTTTGGAATCTGAGAAAAAAGAAAAATTTGGGATAACTGATTATTTTGTTGCACAGCTTAAAAAGTTTGAAATGATTTTTGTTTGTCCATATTGATGTGGGCATCTATACTATAATAAATATTCATTTGAAACATAACTCACAGTGTACAATTTTGGAATTGAAAAACTTTCGGCCACTTAATATTTTTCTGTTAGTAATCACCATTTGTTTGAACTTTGCCAGGTACGGTTTGTGTTTGAAGTGTTCCGTCGGCTTCGGCCGGGCGTGCCAGTGATGGCCCTACATGGTGCCATGCAGCAACAGAAGAGAATGGCCAACTACAATCAGTTCCTGTGGAAGCAGCATGCAGTGCTATTTGCTACTGACATTGCAGCGAGAGGTTTGGATTTCCCAGCCGTCCACTGGGTTATACAACTTGACTGCCCCGAGGATGCGAACACATACATACACAGAGCAGGGCGCACTGCTAGGTAAGAGGACCCAACTATTAAAGCCAGTTAAAAACCCCCAATGCAGGGCGACAAAAAGGCAAAAAAAGACAGATCGGTTGGTTAACTAGTGGAAATAAATATCTCGGGATCAAATAGAGAAAGCTTAATCCAAAAAGGATAAAAGATTCCTATTTATTATGATGTTAACATATGATTTTTTGTTCAGGTTTGAGAAAGATGGGGAAGCCATGTTGGTGTTACTTCCTTCAGAGGAGGAGGCCATGATCCAAGAAATGGAAGAGAAAAAGATACCCATTAACCATATCAAGTGAGTCCAAATATCCATTAACCATATCAAGTGAGTCCAAATATCCATTAACCATATCAAGTGAGTCCAAATATCCATTAACCATATCAAGTGAGTCCAAATATCCATTAACCATATCAAGTGAGTCCAAATATCCATCAACCATATCAAGTGAGTCCAAATATCCATTAACCATATCAAGTGAGTCCAAATATCCATCAATTATATCAAGTGAGTCCAAATATCCATTCACCATATCAAGTGAGTCCAAATGTCCATCAACCATATCAAGTGAGTCCAAATATCCATCAACCATATCAAGTGAGTCCATATATCCATCAATCATATCAACTGAGTCCAAATATTCATCAATCATATCAAGTCAGTCCAAATATCCATCAATCACATTGAGTGAGTCCAAATATCCAACAATCATATCAAGTGTCCAATTATCCATCAATCATATCAAGTCAGTTCAAATATCCATCAATCATATCAAGTCAGTCCAAATATCCAACAATCATATCAAGTCAGTCCAAATATCCATTAACCATAACAAGTGAGTCCAAATATCCATTAACCATATCAAGTGAGTCCAAATATCCTTCAATCATATCAAGTGAGTCCAAATATCCAACAATCACATCAAGTGAGTCCAATTATCCAACAATCATATCAAGTGAGTCCAGATATCCAACAATCACATTGAGTGAGTCCAAATATCCAACAATCATATCAAGTGAGTCCAATTATCCATCAATCATATCAAGTCAATCCAAATATCCATCAATCATATCAAGTCAGTCCAAATATCCATTAACCATATCAAGTGAGTCCAAATATCCATTAACCATATCAAGTGAGTCCAAATATCCTTCAATCATATCAAGTGAGTCCAAATATCCATAAATCATATCAAGTGAGTCCAAGTATCCTTCAATCATATCAAGTGAGTCCAAATATCCAACAATCACATCAAGTCAGTCCAAATATCCAACAATCACATCAAGTCAGTCCAAATATCCATCAATCATATCAAGTCAGTCCAAATATCCATCAATCATATTGAGTGAGTCCAAATATCCAACAATCACATCAAGTGAGTCCAATTATCCAACAATCACATCAAGTGAGTCCAAATAACCATATCCAATTATATTGATTGATTCAAAATACCCCCAATCTTCAATCCAGTCAAATGAGTCCAAATATCCACCAATGGAATTAAAATAGTCATTAAATATATCAAATGAGTAAAACTACCAAAAACCACATCCACTGAGTCAAAATATCCATCTCTATTTTAAAGGTTTTAAGGGAAATCGTAATAATTTTGCTATGATACATTTTCAGAATCAACCCCAATAAGCTGTGGAGTATTCAGAATAAACTCCAATCATTATTAGCAGCAGATATTCAGCTTAAAGAGTTTGCACAAAGAGTGAGTAAAGACCAACATGAATTTAACATGCCAGTAATTTTAAAACAATGACATGGTGTTGTGCCAAGGCCAAAATGTAAATGCACATTTAGTGGTCTAGGTTGTGTAAAGAAAGTTATTTTATTGCATGCAAGCAAAACTTACTTAAATATTATTGACTAGTAAACCACATAGAGGATGTAATAATTTACTTTCCAACAAGAAATAAATATTGGAATTTGTCTTGTATAATTTCAGGCATTTGTTTCATATCTGAAATGCATTTTCCTGATGAGTAATAAGAAAGTTTTTGATGTTCAGAAACTTGACACCGAGATGTATTCAAAGTGAGTGATTTCTTTCAAAGTAGTTGTACTGTAAATCTTCTATTACTCCTATAGATAATGTTTGTTTTGGAGATAATCAACATTTCTGTGAAATCTATTCCCCAAAGAAAATATTAAACAATGAAAATATTAAAGTCCCCAAAAGTCCCCATGATGTTAAATCTGGACAAAATAACAATTTAAGTATTGCAGTGCCCTCTAGAAATTATAGATTGTCCCTTTGCCATTTTATTTCATTGTGAGGATTTAAGACAAATATTTGTTTATATTTCAGGTCATTAGGGTTAGCAATACCCCCAAGAATCAGATTTTTACAGAAAGCACAAAAGCAGTTACAAAATAGAAGAAATCAGAGGAATGTTACCGCTGAGGAAATTGATAATTTGTTTGATAAATCAAAAAGCAAACCTGACATTAAGCCGAAGGAGTCTACACCGAGATTAAAAAAGATGGAGAAAAAAGTGTCGCAAAATGATTCTGACGAGGAAAGTAGTGACTCAGAAAGTGGTTCAGAGGAAGAAAGTAATAAAGGATCCGAGGAAAATGAAAGTGGCTCACAGGAAAAAAGTGGGTCAGAAGAAGAAAGTGGGTCAGAGGAAGAAAGTGGGTCAGAGGAAGAAAGTGGGTCAGAGGAAGAAAGTGGGTCAGAAGATGAATCACAAGCCGCGAGTGACTCAAATAAGAAAGTAAAATTAAAAGATAGTAAGAAAAGCAAAGTGGTGAGCATTAAGTCTAAAAATAGAAAAAATCCAGGTGATGATAACCCGTTGACTTTTGACATTGGTGATGATGATATTGACGACATCCTGGTGGTGAAGAAGAAGGATGCATTGGCAGATGTTGAACTGAGCGAAGAGGAGGAATCTGAAGAAGAAGAGGAAGAAAAGAATGTAAGGGAATAATTCCATTTTTATTTTTCAGATAAAATTTGGTGCTTTATTTGAAAGAATCATAAAAAAGCTTCAGAACATAATCTATGGATTTTATCAATTATCGTCTTGTTTCAGGAGAGGTAAAATAATGAATTTTCGTTTCTTTTATATTTAACGCAAATATCTCAAACATTATTTAGTGTATTGCTTTGACCTGCAGCTCTATGTTTTTCCTCCCAATGAGCCCATGCTAATATTGCACAGGCCAAAAAATAACTGTTATTTTCGTGGGCTTAATCAAAAATTGAATTGTTTCAGTGGCAAAAATTATGTATGGATCAAGATTAATCATCAAGATTAAAATTAATCGAATTTATTTATTTATTATAATTTTTTTAGAAATTCAACTTTTTTTATTAGGTCCAAATTTGTTGAATTGCTTAATTATCAGTTACTTGATCATAAACTAGGATAACATGTGATATCGCAAACATTGAGCATACATTCTTCTTTGGACACAAGGATCAAGATATTTAATTATCAAAGTACAAACACTTGAAAAATTAATTATATCATTGAACATGTGAATTTTAGACAAAGAGTAAAGCCAAGAAGAAGGACAGCAAGTTTGCCCAGGCCAAGAAGTTGATGAAGAAAAACATCCAGGCGAATACGAAAGTCAAGTTTGATGAGGAAGGGGAGGTGAAAAAAATAATAATTACTTCTTGGGTTAATTAAAGTTTGGATTTCAACTTGTACTCAGTCTCTCCATCCTGCATCAGGGTTTAGATATAAGGGGATTGTGTGGTCATAATTCAGACCAGACAATTTAGGTCATGCAGGAGTTATATTTGATGAAATGTAATTATTATACAACAGCTAAGCAATTTAGAGCAGGAACAAAAAGTTAGAATTCATGTTATGATTAATAACCTCTTCAGGCATTAATGAGATCTTAAAATTATGAGTGAAAATTACAAAGAAAACTACAAAGCCACTGCACAGAAATTAAAGGTCTTTTAGATCGTACACTGGTCTAAGACAACCAAATTTTAAAATGAATTTAATGTGAAATAAAAAAGGACAAATTGTACTCTGTAAACTTTGAAACCTTCTTGCATAGATTTTTCAATATAATGTGAGACATTTGGTCATTATGCAGGTTGTTGTTGATAAATTGCGAAAGTCTCAAGTAGCGTTAGCTGAAGATGACGACTATGAAGGAGGGATCAACATAAATGTAGCCCGCAAACGTATGCAAGAGGAAGATAAAATAGACAAACAGATCTTCAAGGAGAAGATCAAACAAAAACATAGGGTGAGCTTTGGAAAATTTATGTAGCATTCTCATATTTTTCCACGATCAACAATCAGTACAAATAACCATGCTCAGAAAGCAAATTTATATATTACCCACAAAAGGTTAGCAGTAAACAATTGATATTTATTTTATTTTAGGAAGAAAGAATCAAAGCAAAGGAACAGAAAAGGAAAGAAAAGAGGGAGGCAAAGGGAGAGGTAAATATTTATATTTATTTATGTGTCAGTGTTCTTACTCACAGGAGCTTTCATAAACAATGAACTTTAATTAATAATGACTGATTGGTCAGCAAATAGTATGTGTTGCGGGCAGCCAAAGTATTTTGATTAAGATAACACTTTGAAGTTTTATTACAACTTTTGTTTTAAATTTTTGTGATAATTGGTTTTGATAGAATTGATAAAATTTAATAATCTACATATTTGATAAAGAGTAATTTGACCTATCAGGCAAGGGATCAACAATGTTTATTATGGAGAAATAAAAGTCTTATTTTGGGGGGCACAATGGAGAAAATGATGCTATACATTTTATTATGAAAAACGGTGATAATTATTTTTTATGATAATAAAGATAAACAAAGCTGGAAGGTGGCACAAAAATAATGATAAAAGAATTGAACAGAAAATTATATGAAAATGTAAAATTCATATATGACTTTGCAGGAATCTGAGGAGGAACCTGAGGCCATTCTGGATACAGATGAACCGGGATTTGACTTCAATTCCTTACCAGATCCAGACAAGATTTATGGAAAACAAGACAGCGAGGAGGAAGACGAGGAGGACGACAGTGACGAGGACGATGAAGAGGATTCTGACGATGACGACGAGTGAGTTGGGTTTTAAATGAAAATACAGACTATAAGGATGATGGAGTAATGATAATCTGTTTTTGTTTTAATGTCAACCAAAATTGCCAATTTTGACAAATCATTTGAAATCCTCCTTTGGAAAATTAAATCTTGTAAATTAAAATTTGAATTATTTTTTTTAATACATAGATATTAAATTCAGATTTCTGGTTTGTGTTCTCCATTTTGACTTGTCTGTTTTGAATCATCTTAAATAGGTTTCTTCTTTTCTATATTAAGGTATATTGTTTAGATATTTAGAATTTGTTTTCTCGAATATGTCAGAATTGCCAACAGAGTCAAAAATATTTTTCCTTTAATTTGAAACAACAATATTTCATTGTTTAATCATTCTCATATGATTAACAAAGTTGTTTATGACCTCATCTTAAAACCCACAGGCCACCAAGGAAAAGAAATAAGAAAGAGGAAGCAGATTCATCAGAAGAGGATATGGAGGGTAGTGAGGAGGAAGAGGAGGAAGAGTTTGCCTTGGAGGACACTGAAGCACTGGCTCTTAAGTTACTGGGATGATAACCCATAACACATCAAAATTCAGATATTTTTACAGTTGAATTGCCAAGGCATGGGCTGTTTTAACATTTTAATTTTTTGTGAATTTTACCAGCAAATATAATGAAATATGTTGGAAGTAATTGTATGTAAGAATTTAATAAATGTAGGCATATGTAAATTTTTATCACACAATGTATATCGCCATGTATATTATGAAATTTTGTTTATGATATTTATGCTTAAATTTGTTTAATAAACAAAATTTAAAATAAAGAAATGTATTGTTTTCAATAAGTTTATTTGACATATTTACATATAACAAAACATCAATATCAGACTGTACAAGAAATATACAGTTTGGTTGCAAAACTGTAGTTTAAATTTTTCTATCTTCTTTATTAATGTAATTTGAGTAAATATTGCATTCTTCCATTTAAACATATAAAAGCTTGCATTATCAGTCTCATTTTGCCTGTCACTTGAAAACTGTGTTCTGTCACTGTTTATTTCATAATTTATATTTTCGGATACATCCATCTCTACAGGATGTATACAAACAGTTGCCATCGGAGACGACCTTGTAAACGGGGTCACAGTCAGGTCCAGTTAACTCAAAATCAGCTTTCAGCTCTTCATTAATGAAGAAGCAAGATCCATCTCCTGAAAATTGTGAGAGAATATATTCTCAATAAATAATTATTTAAAAAAAAATTTGTGTGATGTAAATGTATTATAATTTTATGTCGCATATATTTTTGGTGGGAGAAAGTGGGATTTTAATCATTTATAATTTGAATTGATACTGATCGATGTTTTCTCCAAAAAATAAATATTTATCAAAAAAAAACAAACATCAAAGACAAAAACAAATACAAAACTATTATGCACTTTGAATGGAAAGTTGCCTACCTGTTGTGGTAAAAAGTCCTTGTTGGTGAGGTAACATCGATAAAATGGAAGATCGCCTCTCTTTATTGTGAAGGAGTGGTGCACTAAAAATAGTTATAAAATATCATTACAAATTCAATATTTATCATTACTTAGTATCAATTTGATCATTTAAGGTCTATAATCCACAATGAAAAAACTGGGACAGACTTATGTTTTTTTGGCTTAAACGTGTTCAAAGTAATGTTATTTGTTAATTTAGCACAGAAAAAGTAAACTTAACCAGCTAGTCTTAATTTTTTATAATTTAAATTGAACCCGTTATAACGGTAGTTAAAACGGGTTCGACTCAGTTTTTGCAGCTGGCGACCTATATCAAGTCTTTATATTTTCTTTATTTAATGTCATCCAAAGAATAATCAATCTTTTGGGGGATATATTTGAGATATGACCATGGCATAAAATATGAATTATCACTAAAAGAGTTTGTCCGCCATGTGTGCTGTAGGAGCCGAAGTCAGTTACGTAAATATACGAGACCACACAAAGTTCTCTCCAAATGCTTCAAACTGATTGTGGATTATAGTCCTTAACAATAATCTTAATAAAATCCTTTTTGTGTGACGCAAATAATATTAAGTAAACATTTTTTAAGTCTTTCTACTATTTTCTATTATTTAACTACAACAAGCTAAAGGCCATTAATAGCAAGCACCATAATTCAAACACTTTACATTGTGAATTGTTAGAATATTACCTGGTGTTTCTGATATCATACAGATAAAGTTGTCCATCTTGTGTCCCGCAAGCAACAATAGATGGCGTCACAAATGTACAACAGTTCACTGCATCATTACAAGACACTCCAAATATCTAAAAGAAAAAACAACATTTACAATAATTTCCCCTGAAAAGTGCAAATAATCTTTTTAATTTCTTCACTCAGGTTATATATCCTTTCAACTCCAGGCCTTCAAAACTTGTGCTATACATGTATTTCTTATTCATCAGTCAGGGGGGTCAATATATTCACGTATGCTGACTTGACAATGGCCGTCTCTACAATCATCAATTAAGGTGGCATATCATACCAGTTAATGTATCATGTTAAGGTACATTATTGGAAGGGACATTTCATGACTATAGTGGCCTGGCTGGATAAATGAATGAATGAAGTTTTGCAGCACGATGACTACAGGGCACCGTAGCCTAGTGAGGCAGTCCTGCATGGGGGCGGCTGTGAAGAGCTGCCATTGATAGTTGAGTAGGTGCCCAATTGACGTAAACAGTAATTGTCCATGAAACACATCTTTTAATTGGGTAACGGTTTAAAGCTGTGTGTAGAGCAGAACTTGTCAGTGGTGGGTGTAAAAGTTTGGCACAGACTGTAGTTTAGGTGTATGAAGAAATGGTGCCAAGTGGTGGTGACGTCAGTCATTGGGCGGGAAAAACCAGTACGGCTCCACTTTGTAAGAGTTCTGTCTGTGGTCTTGCGGCACATACCTGTGTGAAGAATGTATAACTATCCAAGTGACTATCAGTCACAGGTCTGTATGTTTGGCTGTCACATGTATAGCTATTTGTTGCCAGCCTCACTTATCTATGTCTGCCTGAGTATACAACTTTCATCCATAAACCAAGGTCAAAAGGTCAAAATGAAATTGTACACCTTCCCCTCAAGATCATCCTAAAAACAAATATGTTCTCCTTCCTACTAACTTTATTGTCTTGACAAATTCCACAGTTGCAGCCAACAGAATACAGCCAATAACCATGATAACAATACCCAAAACCACCAATGCGCTGTGGGGTGAAAAATCTGGATTAATCTTCTGTTGACTTACCTTTTTTCTGCTTTGAAGTCCAAATCCTTGTAGGGTACCATTTTCACAGGCCAACAATAACATTCTGCCCTCTGTCATGCTTTCTTTTTCACCTGGAGAAATAATTTTAAAAATTAATTAAACATGGAGATTACAGCCCCCTCCCTCATGAAAGTACTCTTGCAGAATAAAAAAAGGTTCATAGGGGATGGCAACAGTCAAATTTCAATTCAATATTTAAAGTAACTTGAGTTTAAAAATGTTCTTATTAGTTTATGTTAAACTGCACTATGTCATGATGTTCATGCATAGATATGCTCTTTAATAAAGAATTGAACAAATTTCAACAAATTTACACATATCTTTTTAAATGAAAGGCTTGTCAAGATCATTCACAATTTACTTTTACAACCAAATTTTCTTTGGAACTTAATTGAAAATAGTTTGATCAGAGTTGAGTTTAAATATTTAACTAATATATGTAGTAACTTACCAACAGGCTGATCTGGCACCCCAAGTTGGACCCTAGAATCTGGCATACCCAAACTACAAGCATTGACAATTCCCCCAATCTCCTCAAAGGTTCCAAGACAAGTCTGGCTTCCACAGTCCCATAACTTAGCCGTGCCATCTCGTGACGTTGACACAATATTCCTGCCCCTTTCTACTATGGCTGTGTCTGTGATTCCTGTTTTAAAAATGGAAAACATATTTAGAGTTTATGTGGCCTAACAAAAAGCTTGTTTCCGATTTCCCTACCTACCTGAAAGTTTTTTTAAAATTTTCTAGGTGAAAAGACAATTTTTTTTATTAAACATTCATATATACTTTCATATATTCATTCTCAATATATTTGATCACTTTTGACAAAAATGAAAAAAATGAAATGAAAATAAAAATCTACCCCATCCTATTTTTTTCAGGGCATGTTATCAGAAACAAGGTTATTTGTTTATATTTTTGGCCTAAAGAAAATATTTTCCTTGTGACACTTGGTGTTTTTTTCATATGTACACATTAACAATTTCAATTGATGTAATTTAATTAGAACTGTTTAATCTTTACCAGATAAAGTTAAATAAACTAAAATTTATATAATAATCAGGATCAAATTAATCCAAAACAAAATCAACAAAGATTTTTGCTTACTGTTTAATAAACATTAAGACATTTTATGAGACGATGAAGGGGGGAACATATTCATATTCTCACCAGCTTTGTGTCCACGGAGAGTGACCGCACACTGCCCCGTCTCAGCTGACCAGATCTTCAACTGCATATCAGCACCACCAGATAGCACCACCAGTCCAGATGGGAAGAAACGACATGTGTACACATCACTTAGATGGCCGGTTAGTTCTCTCTGAATAAAAGAAAATAATACCTCAATATATCTCAACATACTCAAAATAGTTTTTTTCCCACAGGATAATATTATTATATTTCCCACAGGATAATATTAATATTATTAAAGTTAATCAATAGTTGAAATTTCATTTTTAACGATTTCATGTAATATTTCCATTTATTATTTAAAATAGAGAAAGATAAAATATGAACAAACCCTTATTTCTCCATTGTTCAGTGTCCAGAGCCTCAATTTGCCCTCTGTGTCACATGACACCCCTAGGCCCCCTGGTGTCACATCTAAACATGCTACCTTCAGACAACAAATCATATCATTAAACCCCAAAATTCCAGTCCACATTTCAATCAAAACTTGGAAACCATTCAAATAATTGGTAATGATATATACTGTTTCAGACCAAAAACAAACAATTCTGGGAAAAACACTTGGTTGAAAAATAAATCTGCAATGCATTGTTATGTATGACTATTTGTGGTTTACTTTTATGAATTACCAAAGATCTTTTTTAAAATCTTTCACAGAAATTATCAAATTTTGCTCCTTATTTCGACTGAAGAAATGATAAATAATTTTAATCCATATTTCAAGAACTTTTGTATTTGTTGCAAAAACGGAACTTACAGCTTTCCTGGCATTATGGACAGTTGAGAAAGTAATGAGGGGAGCCTGAAATTTAGATAAACATGTACTGTTTCCATCTTGATATGACACTGTCATGGATTTCTGAAAAAAAAGAAAACATCTAAAATCAGACATGTCTCAAAGTGGACTAAAACCATCAACTAAAATTACATTTCTCAATCAAAACTTAAGTCTGAACCCTAATTTGCCAAGCTTTGAAAAGTTCATATTTGTCTAAGACTAGTTTAGTCTTCTACATTATGCAAATAAATCATCAATTATATTTGATTTAATTTTCCAGAGGTTCACAAATATTAAAAAAAAAACAAATCCTGGGTAATCTCAAAGGAATGCTTTACACAATATTTGCTCACCCGTGTCATATTTTCCACAGAGAAGCCATCTTCAGATGTGACATAAGGAGTTCCATCACTGGACAGACCTTGTGATTTAAGATGTCCATAGATACTCTCTGTGCCTATAACATATAGACAGAAATATAAAACTTACATTCTTCTATTATCATTAACCACCAGCTTCAATACATCACATTGACAAAAAATATCTCCTAATTATTTTTCTCTGTTCAGCTATCCTGAATTTGTCAGCAAAGCTTAACCCCTAACGGACGGGAAGGATGGCAACGTAGCGGACGGGAGGGACATTGACGTCCCTATTGTTCTGGCTCAATGACGTCATTTTGTAACATTTCTTTGGGCTGCAACTTTGTTACAATGTAATCATGATAATGACGTCACACTGACTGGATCATGAACTTTTGACCCCAGCACATAATTGAGCATAATGAATAACCATGGTTAAATATTTCATCAATTAAGTGTGTAGATACACTAGTCCAGAAAAAATTGGTTAGTCCAGTCAATCAACAAAATTTAGATAGCCTAGTCCCTTAGGGGTTAAACAACAAGTCATTTTGTGTGTCTGTCATATACTATTTTCTACTCTGGTGTATTTCTGAGCCATTCATAAGTGTGGTGTTATATTGTCAGTAGATGAATCCTTTCTATTATTTATTTGATTAGACTCAGATTGTTTTGGCAATTTTTAAAACTTTGAGACTTTTTGGTAGAGAAAAGTTTTAGCTTTCGGACTCTTCTCTTCAATTATGTATGTTTAATGCTCGAAATGTTTATTTTCATCTTTCAGCATAGAAGAGAGATCAGTGCGCAAAGGCTATGATCGCATGTGCAAAGGTGTGACTTCGACTTGTAAATCTTGCAAAAATATTACATATGATCATTGCTTTATAAGATTAAGTAATGTCTACTCTTACTGGTGGGTAAACACCACTACAGCTCATATATAAATTACTGACCATGTTTTGTTGGATAATATAATGATTGACAAAGACCAAAATGCATTAAATTGACCATCCTTAGACCTAGAAGTCCCTGTCAATGTGTTTGACATTACTGCCCCAGTTAAAAGGATGACAGCAGAAGGAAATGTCAGTCCTGCTATCAGCTGTGGATATCTGACATTAGCAGTGGCAGTGATTTGACAGGCACAGTGATTTGACAGGCACCGTGATTTGACAGGCACAGTGATTAGAGAGGCAGAGTGATTTGACAGGTATGGTTATTTGACATGCTCAGTGATTTTACAGGCACAATGGTTTGACAGGCACAGTGATTTGACAGGCACAGTGATTAGAGAGGCACAGTGATTTGACAGGTATGGTTATTTGACATGCTCAGTGATTTGACAGGTAGTGATTGGACAGGAACAGTGATTTGACAGGTATGGTTATTTGACAATCACAGTGATTAGACAGGCACAGGCCTGGCTCGTTTTGCACCAAGACTGGAATACTACCGGGCCTATTATCACGTGACGGGCGTACTGTCACGTGACGTCGGATAGCGAAGTCATGTGATCAGGATCTCGATCTGCCCGCCCAGCTTGGCATAAGGATGATAGGGTGGTCTCGTGGGAGAATTTTGGATGCGCACGATATGGCCCGAAAACAAAATGACTGCCAAAAGTCCTCCCTATTCCGGAACCAGAATTATCGGGTGTACCATATGCGCAAAATAAGCCAGGCCACACTGACAGGCACAGTGATATGACTGACACTAGTGTAGAAGGGGGTAAGCTAGTAGTGCAGGAGTGATTTGACAGTTTTGGCACTTACCGGGTTTGCGAAATGTCACCCAACAACTGCCTGTGCTCTCTCTGAAATAGATAATAAATGTATTTTTCTTATAATCTTAATATCTCAAGAAGCCAAAGATTCAATTCGCGTTATTTTCGGACCAGCATTAACCTTAAATACCTCAAACTTTGCTCCCAATCACTTTGAACGATAATTCGTGAGTTTTCACGTGCTTCCATGTTGATATCGTAAACTGACAACTTCCTGTTTGCCTGAAATTGGATAAACAAAATAACGACTTAGAATTTTATGAGTTCATTTTAATTACCCAAACTGTCTGCTTTAAAGATTCAATAACATCACTCTCCTGTATTTAATATACTTATAAATTGACAAAATGCTAAATCATCAAGAAATAATGACATTCTAGATAATGATTTTGAAGCACGACATACCCTTCTGGATCTTCTGTTGACAAAAATCTATGGACTGAACACCTCTGGAAGAAATGACTTATCACATGTGTCATAGCAAATATTCAAAATGTTTAGCAAGATGATTATCCACATGAATGGCCAGAGAAGTATTTGTGACATTTACAAGTGATTTTCATGTTTTCAAACCACAGTTTTCCCATTTTTTCATGACAGGAAGCCTACCCCTGGTGGGGATAATTTTGCTCAACTTGAACTCTGCACATAACAAGATATATTTTGTGTCTCAGTTATAAATATTTGCTTAAAGCAATAGTAATCATGACAGACCTTTATAATAATGTCTGTTACAGAACTCTGGAGAGAGAGATTAAGGTAAGTGGTATAATTTCCTCAGTACAGTACAGTCTACTTTTAATAAACATCTGAACTGTGAGTTCAATATATATCCAGATATATATTCTACACTATTGTCCTTTCTTCCAAAAAAATATTAAGTGCAAATACAATAACATCCTCATGGTTCTTTGAATAGACAACTACAAGATAAATGAGATATATTTGCATATTGTTCTCAGCAAAGATATTCAGAACCAGATGATAATGTTACAACTGATATTCCAGGAGAGAACAAATGTTCGATACCACCGACTTGGACAAGTCACTACTGATTTAGTTCACAGGATTGGTCTGGAAGCAGAACTAGAGGTTTTTATTCTTTTAAGAGATTTAATTGAGATTTGAAAAAATTCCTTGGGCTTTTTAATATGTTCGTAAAAGTATTTGACAGGTACAGTCTCACTCGGCCCTTTAAATGCTGAGTCCTGGCGCCAGTAGTTCAGTCAATACAAGTTTTAAAGATGGTGCCAATTAAACCTTATAATCAAATACTCGCATAATGAAAGTTCAATTGGAGATCTAATGAAGCTGTTATTGTTTACAGGGGCACACAGGATGTGTCAACTGTCTAGAGTGGAATGACAAGGGAACGTAAGTCTTCACAAGTGTTTACACAATATAAATATATGTATATGTACATAATATATATATATATACTAGAGAAATCTGTAGCTGCCCCAAATGGCCTTGTTGTCAATTAACAGTTTTTTACTCAGTTGTTAAATTATTTGTCTCTGTTATTCATTCTGACACTATACGATGTTGAAATGTGGTGATCGTCGCTTCCTGTCATTATTACTATACATAGCCTGCCATTTATCATCACTCACATTATATTCTTTAGAAGGAGCAATCCTATTATATCCTATGTTTTCTTTCTGGACTATTTCAGATTACTGGCATCCGGGTCTGATGATGTACAGGTGCTAATATGGGATCCTTTCACCCATAAACCTATCACCACCATCAGAACTGGTCACCATGGCAACATCTTCTCAGTCAAGGTCAGCGAACTGAACAAATTTCACACAAATGAAGGGCTTTGTTTACATCTAATACACAAAATAATGACATGAGTAATGGTAACTAAATATTAAAATACTGTGTTTTTTTTTTATATTTATAAAAAAAATAAAATAAATATTAAAATACTGTTATATCATTTTAGTTTTTGCCAAATTCCAATGACTCCATAGTAGTGACCGGGGCAGCAGATTGTAAAATTCGTGTCCATGACCTCAATGCCAAAGAAACCACACATGTGTTCAGTGCCCACGCTGGGCGAGTCAAAAGACTGGCTACAGCACCAAACGTGCCCTTCCTGTTCTGGAGCGCAGCTGAAGATGGAACTGTTATGTATGTACATCTATTACTGCTTTATTGAATACTTAACTGATACTATTAAAATTGGAATTTTTCACACTTGAATGTCTTTTGACTTATAATATTTTGAGTATGTGCCAAACTTCATGTCACTGACAAAATATGGGTTTGTCCAGTCATGTGTGCAGTTTTGTCAGATACATTGAAATGATCATGATATTGGCACAGAACATAAAACATGATTTTTTTATTTTAAGAAAAAAAATAGAATATCATGACTTTACGGAAGGCACAGTCTCAATTTCATCATGAGATGTATTCAAGTAATATTGATTTCAGGCAATTTGATCTCCGCTCACCAGAATCAGCTATCAGTGGAAATCCCAAGAATGTGTTGGTGAATCTGAATGCCCATCTCGGCCGGCAAGCAGAAGCCAAATGTCTGGCTATTAATCCACTAAGACCAGAACAGATGGCGGTCGGTGCTAATGATCCCTACGTCCGAGTATATGATCGCAGAATGCTGTCATGTAAAAGTATCAAGTTCCCAACAGATAGTGGTTCAAGGTGAGACAAATTGCACCAAGGGGTGTTGGATATAACTTTGAATTAGAAACATAATATCTGGATATTGACCTATTTTGATTGTAATATAAGTTATAACCATCAATGTATTAAGCTCTTTACTTTACCAAACTTATAAGATAATTATGTCTCATAAGACACTGTAAATGATTGTTTTTATTGACCGATTATCTGTATATAATACTTGTATGTGATATCTGAATATAATATTTTAATGATATCTGTGATAAAAATTATTGTTAGAATTATATTATTGACTAAATTTTCTTCGTATCATGTGATTATTATTCAATTCATTAACAGTAAATTACACTCCAAATTTTCTTCCTGTGTCTAATCCATATTCTGAATTATCAACTCAGATCACAGAAAAACTATTTTGCTTCCATTTATATATTGTTCATGGAATGGATTTCCACTGGCACATTATTTCTTGATTTTACATCGCTATTGATTGAGAAAAAGAATGATCATCTCTTGATTTCATATTGGCATTTTAAAGTTAAACAATACTTTTTTGTTCCACACACTATTAAAACATATGAACAGAGTGGTAATTGGTTCTAAAATTGAACAAAATTTACTTTATTGTTTTTAATTCATAAATTCTGAAACTTAAAATTAGAATTTGATTTATGAAATGAAGGTTCTAAATATAAGCTTTGATTTTTTTTATAAAACGAGATTCTCTTTCACAAAAAAAATTCAGATGTGGTACATTACATATTTTGACCACTTTAATTCAATAGAAAATGGTACATAGCTGTAAAAAACTTTCAAATGACATTTTGACTTTTGTATATGTATTGTTTATGAGAAAATGCACAGTTGTCACATGGTAAATGAATGCTTTAAAGCGAATTGAAACACTTTATATTTGGAAAAAGTGTGCAATTTTTTATGAATAATGAAAAGGGAAAATTCTCCTTTTCCAGTTGCCTTATATTTATAGCATTTCTAGCCTCATATGTTGTGGCTCAATTTCCACGAAAGCGAATTGGAGTTCAGAATGTAGATATTATACATATTACAGGAATACTAAATGTAAAAATAATGATCTGTTGTTTTTGACCTGGTTGCCACATTAACTCTGTTGCTAAGCAGGCTGCCATGGGAACGACCCACATTAGAACCTGAGGCGTATTCCTGTGACGACTACAATTTACCCACAGGATGTGTGTGTTATTATGTCGCAGGTACTGCCTCATCTGCCAACCATCAGCTAAGCTCTTCCCATTCTACTAAGCCCCGCCTCTATCTTCTCCAAACCCCTCCGCTCTCTGCCAGGCCCCTGCAAATATCCCATTCTCCGTGAAGCAGTTTTATTATCTGCTTTTATTTGCATGTCTGTAGGTCTACTTGGGAGCGTCAGAATTTGCTGACCATGCTTACATGTGAGGATGAGTTTAGTTTGCCTCATGACGCAGTCCAGTATTATGTTGCAGGTAAAAAGGCTTTCATAGAAAATAGTCCCTCACTGTTTTGTTGAATTACATCCAAATAAATGTTCTAGATAATTTATCTTTTATTATTTGTTTTCTGATGCATTGATTTTACTTTCATAGATTTATCCTTGGATAAATATTGTGATGTCAAATCAATGAGAGACATCATAATATTAAAATATTTGGTGTGCATTATTGATGCCCAGTTGACTATTGATGAATAAATCTTTGAATGGATTAATGATTATCAGCAAAAGACATTTATCTCTATGGATTTCAGTCAGTTTAAAGTACTAAGACGGTGTAGATTTTTCCAGTTTCAAGATTTATATGTTCACTGTTCATTTACCATTGATTAATTCCAAAGAATCTGATATCAAAATCAAAATTCTATACATAAAATATTCAATCATGAGAAAAGGTTCATAAAATTTGTGAACCTTTGTTATTTCACTATAATATAGGTGATCATTTAGAAATATTGTCAATCCATGAAACATGGAAATTCGTTTTTGAGAAGCATATGAAAAGGATATTTGGATGCAACATTCCTCAATTTATTTGGATAAGCAAACATTCTCTCCATTCATTTTATTCCCTCATTCAACCTCAATTTCTTTGCTTTCTCTCTCTTTTTAAGTCCAGCTTGCCAAAATTTAAATAAAACATTTTTGTTGCTTTCCATGCTGTAAAAGTGTCTTTTATATATTTTGATTTTGTGGGCTATGTTAGTTAAAAAAAAAAAAAAAAATATCTTGTTTTATGGAATGTAGAGTGGGGTTAGTAAATATTATAAGTTTTTGGAAAACCCTAGTATTAAACAAGTAAATCATTAAATAAATGATAAATGGCTAATTTTGTGTGTTAAGTTCAAGATTAACTATTGTTTTCATGCTCAGGAACTTTGCAATTGTATGTTCGGTACCAGGTCATTTGCCCCAGAAGCAGCAAGACTACCGGAAGAGATACCGGACTCTGGCTTCTACATATCTGACATTTGGTCCAGACGGTTCAGAACTGTTGGTGAATCTTGGAGGAGAACAGATCTATTTGTTTGATGTCAATAAAGGCAGAGTTCCACAGAAGTTCAAATTGCCCCCAATGCCCCATACTAATGGAGTTGTAAAAGGTAATGTATACAAGTTTTATTTTGGTAAATTAGGTTCCAGATGGATGATAAAATATTTTTGAACCAACATTTTGATATAATTAACAGATTTGATGAATCATAGAATAGGATTATTCTGTGTGAATCTGAATATTCAGTACAGATCCCTACTTTTTAATTATTATTTATTCTCCGGGATAGGAAGCTCTCCTCACTCACAACTAAGCCAGCCAACACCTGATCCTCAAGAAAGGACCCAAAATGCACTTAAAACAGTGTGAATATTGCCCACACTTTGACAGATCAAATACACTTATGAGCCACTCAAAAGTGAACCCCAACAACCATCTCACGGTCAATTACATCGCCATTGTAGTGTCCAAGTGACCACTCTGTGATGTAACAATGCTGTTCTTTTTCTCGAAATAATTGAAATAATTAATTAAGTTTTTGACTGAAGAGAGTCAAGAAAAAACATTAGGTGCTGAAATTTACAACATCTTTGTCCCTGACGAGGCCTCAGTAGAGGCTGGAATGTACAGGACACTGCACTTTGCTCAATGCAGTTTTCTTACCTGTTTTTTGTTCTTGTCCCTTTGTTAGTCTTTTCACTGCAACCCACTGGTCTCAAATATTTAATACTTTGGCACCAAATACTTATAGATTATATATTATATTACCTATAGTTATCAGATTTTTTTTTTATTTAGCAAATGTAAGAATATTTGTCTAAATATCTCAGCATCTGGTATTATTGAAAATATCCTTAATATGAAGCTGAAGTCAAGAGATGGCCATAGTCTCTACAGCAATATAAATTTCAAATGCATATATATGTTTATTAGTTCAATGTTATTCAGGTTTGCATGACCATATATTTTTCATTAATTTTAGATGCAGCCTGTTCCCATAGTAACGGTTTTAATCTTACAAACGGAGTGTCGAGACATTTAGCAGCGTCTGCAGCCAGTGATAGCACTGCAGGCAACAAGCCCAGAAAGTAAGTGTCAGATTACTTCACAGCCCCATTGCCTTCTCCTTGAGTTTCTGAAAAAAGAATTTTAATTTTTCAAGTTTTATTTGACAAAGCCTTATTTTTATTTCTTCATTCAACTTGTTTTTTTTTTTAATTTGTTGTTTTTTTATTGTTTTTTTTATTCAACTTGTTTTTTCTTATTGAACTTGAATTGAATGTGCAGTTCAACTGAACCTTTTTGAATAATATTTGACTTTTTCACTTGATACTCAACTAGACCTTTTTGATTGATACTCAACTTGATCTTTTTGAACGATATTCAGTAGGACCAATTTTTATGCCACATTCACAATTATTCTCCTGATTTTTTGGTATTTTTGTAAAATTTATTTATAAATTATATATAGTTTATAATAAGAGTTTGGTAGTGAGCATGGCATTAAAAAAGATATTAATCTCTCATTTTAAATGGCGTTTAGTTTTATGAACCCGTTGGATATATTTTCAATTTAACTATGGAATACAATGCGTTTGTTATATTTTCAGTTACAAGTACAATAGTAAACCTCTTCAGCCTGCCGTGGAGGCAATCAAGCAGAGAGCAAATGTCGTGTTTGAGAAGCAGAAATACAGTCAGGCCATTCTTCTCTATAACAAGGCGCTTTCCATGGCACCCAGGTCTCCTATCTTACATGGAAACAGGGCCGCTGCCTACAAGAAGAGAGCATGGTAAGTACACCAAAAACCTCACTCATTACGAGATTTTTAATGCAAAAAAGCCACCTTTACTAAGGAATAAACACAAATAAGCATCTGAAATTAGCATTGATATTATGAAAAAATAGTTAGTCATAGATACACAAATTAGAATCAGTCAATTTTGTTATTTAAATGTACATGGTATATTGAAAAAATAAATAGTTAACCATAGTTACAAAAATTTAAATCAGTCAATTTTGTTATTAAAAGTATATGGTTTATTGAAAAAATAAGTACCATTTGGAATCAGTCAGTTTTGTTATTTAAATGTACATGGTATATTGAAAAAATAAATAGTTAACCATAGTTACACAAATTTAAATCAGTCAAATTTGTTATTTAAATGTATATGGTATATTGAAAAAATAAGTAGTTAACCATAGTTACACAAATTTAAATCAGTCAATTTTGTAATTTAAATGTACATGTACATGGTCTGCTTTGGATGCATGGGTTTATGGTACTTTTTCAGGGATGGCGACCTCTACGCCGCTCTACGTGACTGTCACGCGGCCATTCAGCTAGATCCGGACCACCTCAAGGCTCACTTCCGTCTAGCTCGCTGCCTCTACGAGCTCTCGTGGACACAAGAGGCTAACGATTGTCTGCAACACTTCAAAAATAAGTTCCCGGACTATGCCAAAAGTAGTTCCTGCGAGGCTCTTGATAAAGATATCAAGGCCGCCATATACTCTGCCACAGAAAGAACCGAGGGTAACAACTTTAAAGATTTCTTGTCTGATTTTAAGTACAAATTTAATGTTAGCTTTACTATGTTGATTGGCAATTGCTCTTATATAAATTTCACAGTGAGAATACATTTTAGACTTTTCAAACCCTACTGGAGTCTTTACTTTCCTCTTTGGAATTGTCCTAAAGAGGCCCATTATCTTAGAGCATTAACATAACTCACTGGCACAGTTTATATTGACTACATATTCTGTGAAAATATTGGAAAAAAAACTCAGATAATATTATTTTTGGCAACTCAGACCATAATATTTCCCTTATCAAATATTAATATGCATTTAGAACAAGAGGAAAAATCAGAAGAGAGGTCGTCTTCCCCGTCAAACGGAGAATCTAGAAACGAGAAGAACAATTGGATATCTGACCAGGAAGCTCAATGGCGAGCAGACGCCTATGATTATGAGTACAGATTCTGTGGACATTGTAATACAACCACGGACATCAAAGAGGCAAATTTCTTTGGAAGGTAGGTGTTTTGCTTTGTTCGTTTTATCGCCAAATGTTTTTGGCTTGGGGAATTACTTTTAGCATTAACCCTTAAAGGGCGAGAAAGACAGCAACATCCACCACTGACAACAGAGGGAAGGATGTAACGTCCCTATCCAGTGTTTTTGTTTTTATAATTAATGAATGCTAAATTTCTGAAAAGATATATGCAATAAGGATAATGATAAAATAATAGGATTGATATCAACGTGTAAGAATCTGTAGAACTGGAGATTGCACTGCCACCTTGTGGTGACAGTATTATGTCATCTCCCTGAATGATTGTACTTAGTTTTCTATTGCTGTTATATCAGCTGAGATATTGACTGTTTCTATGAACCTATGAACCTATGAACCTATGAACCTCAGCCCTGACTTCAGGAGAAGGCCTTAAATTCAGTAAAACTGAATTATAAAACATCACAAATGGGACCTTCTTTTAGTATATTTCATATTGATATGCATTTTCAAAAGTAATTTAAATGTTTAAATTTTAAGGCATTCCATCATATTTAACATTACATTTGAATAATTTGAAATTTGTTTTTGCCAGCAATGGGCAGTACATTGTCGCAGGCTCTGATGATGGTTCATTTTTCCTGTGGGAGAAAGATACAACAAACATAGTGAGAGTTCTACGTGGTGACGACTCTATTGTTAACTGCTTGCAACCTCACCCCACATCTTGTCTCCTAGCAACCAGTGGTATTGACCCTGTTGTTAGACTTTGGAGTCCAAGACCTGAGGTAAGTGCACAGTCATGTATTTAAATCCTTATTTTAGTGAAATGCTCTCTTCTGAATGTGAAACTGAAAGATAAAGGCCAGTAAGAAATGAGTCTTGAAGGTGGATATAGGTAACATTTATATAGCTTTGTTTGTGGAAAATGTCTGCTCATAGTGATTAAGAGTAACTGGCCGGGATTACAACCAGGAATCTGGGTCTCAAGGTGAATGCTCATCCAGTTTCAGCCATATAAATGCTGTTCCTCATCACATCACACCCCCATTTTTTGGTAAAAAAAAGTTCCAAGTGCTACCTGAAAGGATGGAAATTAAAAACCTTCAAAAATATTGAAAGAATTCCAGATGGTTCATATTTGAGAAATTGTATGTCTTTTTATGCAGGATGGTACCAAAAATGAGAGAGAAGTAGACAACTCGGACGATGCTGCTTCGGCCAATCAAAAGCGCATGAATGCCGATCCTCTAGAGGTGATGTTGATGAATATGCGATACCATATCCCTGGCGTCCTGGAAGGTGACGACGATGAAGAAGGAAACAATCCAGTGAACTGCAGACCAAGCTAAGACGACAACTACAATGGATAAGTGCCATTGTTAGACAGACAATGCAGTGCCACCTAGTGGATGTGATTGTTTCTCGGTTTAATCTTAAAAAGATAAAATAAGAATTTTGGCAAAAATACACTTTATAATACATAAGATGTATTGTTCACTGGTATTTTACCAGATTTTCACCTGTTATCACCCATTAACATTTATTGTGATTTCACACTGCCTTTGTCCATGTAAATAGGTCAAAATTGTTACATATATCAACACTGTGTCCAAATTGCATCGTAATTCTTAAAAGCTCATATAACATTTATATCAAGATATGTAAACAAAATAGTATTATGATCACTTTAGTTTAATAGCACAAGAGATTTGTACATAGATTGTTGTAAATAAAAACCTGATTGTTAAGTTAAGTAATCATATTTTCACAGCTAATTTGTTACATCTTTGACAATTTTATCATTATAAGAATGAGTGTGAAGAATTTGAAAGCTGCAGTTTATATATTGAAATATTTACTAACGATCATCATCTGGGCATCCAATATTCATTGTAGGAAATGAGATGTAAAGTTTATGATATTTTTTCTCTAAAAAAAGGTGTGTAAGATATTAGACGAACATAGAGAGATTGTAGCCAGATTTGCTATTGTTAACCAATATGCTGTGATGTGTTTAATTGTTTACCTGTTTACTGCTAAATTTTGTAATTTTCTAATGAAAAATAGTCTGCCTTGCTCCTAAGCCAAGTGTGAGTGTAACTTGTGGACCATAGGTGAGTGAGTAGCATATTACATATTATTTCTCATCAGAGTTCACTGCAGGATACCAGGATGCTTGTTTTTCTCCTGAAGAGAAATTGCAGAGTCTGTCAAATTCATTTTCATTGCAACCGAAGCCTAATTTGTGGAAATCTTTTCACTTTCATTAATCTCAATATTTAGGTTAATGAACAGTAATTTTACCAATTATTAATATTGAAAGAACTATAGTTGTGCCGAGAAGATAACAAAACAAAATAATCTAGAGATAAATTTTGGCTTTGCATTAGAAAACCATATTTAAATGATTGTGGATATTCTGATTTTTATACGTTGCTACTCCATATGGAATCTATATAATTTATCATATTATTACATGAAACGTCTTTCCTAATATATATGAGGTAGATACTGTGGCATGGGAAGGAATTGTAAGCAGTTTTGTTCATGAGGGACAAGTTGAAAATGTTGGAAGAAAGGAGATATATTGAGATACAAGAGAAAAATTGAGGGAGTTTTGTTATTTTGTTGCTTGAGGGAAATGTAGGAATTTCTGAGGTACAGGAGGGAAATGTAGGAATTTCTGAGGTACAGAAGGGAAATGTAGGAATTTCTGAGGTACAGAAGGGAAATGTAGGAATTTCTGAGGTACAGGAGGGAATTATAGGAACTACTGAGTTACTTGAGGGAAATGTAGGAATTACTGAGGTACAGGTGGGAAATGGAGGGTCTACTGAGTTCTTTGACATACCTGGCATACAGAGGTAAAGATGAGGAATGCAAGGGTCCTGTGACACACTGGGGTACACATGAGGAATGTGAGGGATCTGTGACACACTGGGGTACACATGAGGAATGTAGTGGTTCTGTGACACACTGGGGTACACATGAGGAATGTAATGGTTCAGTGACACACTGAGGTACACATGAGGAATGTAAGGTTCTGTGACACTGGGGTACACATGAGGAATGTAGTGGTTCTGTGACACACTGGGGTACACATGAGGAATGCAAGGGTCCTGTGACACACTGGGGTACACATGAGGAATGTAAGGTTCTGTGACACACTGGGGTACACATGAGGAATGTAAGGGTCATGTGACACACTGAGGTACACGAGGAATATCAGGTTTATGTGACACACTGGGGTACACATGAGGAATGTTCTGTGACACACTGGGGTACACATGAGGAATGTGAGGGTCCTGTGACACACTGGGGTACACATGAGGAATGTAAGGGTCATGTGACACACTGAGGTACACGTGTGGAATGTGAGGGTTCTGTGACACACTGGGGTACACATGAGGAATATCAGGTTTATGTGACACACTGGGGTACACATGAGGAATGTAAGGGTCCTGTGACACACCATGGTACACATGAGGAATGTAAGGGTTCTGTGACACACTGGGGTACACATGAGGAATGCAAGGGTCCTGTGACACACTGGGGTACACATGAGGAATGTGAGGGTCCTGTGACACACTTGGGTACACATGAGGAATGCAAGGGATCTGTGACACACTGGGGTACACATGAGGAATGTGAGGGTTCTGTGACACACTGGGGTACACATGAGGAATGTAAGGGTTCTGTGACACATTGGGGTACACATGAGGAATGTTAGGGTTCTGTGAAACACTGGGGTACACATGAGGAATGCAAGGGTTCTGTGACACACTGGGGTACACATGAGGAATGCAAGGGTTCTGTGACACACTGGGGTACACATGAGGAATGTCAGGTGACAAATGTAAGGGCTCTGAGACATACTGAGAGGTACTTGTGATGAGCATAAGAGTTCTTTGACAAACTGAGATACATTTTAGTAATGTATATTTTCTCTATCACACTGATGTCCAAGAACAAATGTAGACAGTCGTATGACATGAACATCGCTTGATTAAAGTGTAAGGTAGAAATTTGATCACTTACCATATTCACATTTTTGTAAATGTGTTCACTGGAAAATGGTAGTACTTGATGCTGGTTATTTGAAAAGTACCTGGAGAACGCCAACATTCAAAAGGATTACAAAATAAATACTTGGTTGTGATACAGTTCATGTAAAAGATGTAATTCAAATTACCAATTAAGATTCAAGGCTGAAATTGTTTAGAAGATTAGAAGACAGCAGTTTTCACTTCTGGGTTATGATCTGCAAAACATATTTTGATAAGATGTGTTTATATATTTCTGCTAGGGTTATCTGTTATGGGTGTTGACAAATGTTTGTTTTTCTAACTTATAACAGTCTTTCTGTTATTTTCAAGATTCCCAAATTGATTTTTTTTTCTGTACATGCATTTGTTGCCAAAACCATAGTAAACAGAATGGTAGTACAGTTGAAATATTGCAATACTAGAACATAAGGATCTATATCTGAAGCTTATCACATAGACCATCACAATTACTTCTCATTTATCAATAAGTAACATCAGTGGAGTTATTAAAAATAGTCTAGACATCAGAATTTGAAATGCTAAGAAAAGTAGTAATTTGCCAAATTAGAATGGAATATCCTTCAAATTGAAATAGGGCAAAGGTATTAACTTGTTTAATTAATTTCTGTCCTTTTCAAGTATTTCATGACAGGCATAATAGTTGTTATTGACAGAGTATTGATATGTATAGAATGAATGCAAGGTTGCAGCACTAGTGCAGTTTGGGTTGATTTGTTTATAGATTATTCATAAATATGTGTTTATAAACCTTGATCTAAGGTTTCAATATCTACCAATAGTAGAATCTAGATATTTTGATATGCTACATATAAATGTAGTATACCTTGGTCCCAATAATATATAAGAATCTTAAAACAAGTGATAAAATCTTAAGGTCAAATCATCCAGATTTTATTAAATTGTAAAATGAGCTCGGAACACAGGTATATGATTTCCTAAATAGTTGAAGTTGCAATGATATTTGGTGGCCAAAGTTCCATTTGAAAACAATAAATTTTAGTTTGAAATGTCCTTATGCATATTTATTTTTGTGTTTATTTTAAATGCACCATAAGATGGTGTTTGTTTTGTAATTAAGAGAATATTGGTGTAGAAATGTTAAGAACATGTTACATCTCTTTGAGGCAGGACTGGGTTTCTGAATTATATACTTGCATTTATGTGTTTATTAATAACATGTCTCAATGCTAAGCACCATCTTCATTATTCTTTGGTAATCATATTAAATATTTGAAAATAAATGAAAAATTCATTGCAAATTTAAACATACATATGTGTTCTGCAATGACATTAATTGGCAAAAGAATATTTTTCTCCTTGTAAGAATGTAATAAGTGTACAAGGAAGTGTTATATACTTGAGAATAATAAGATAATCAATACTTTACATCAATAGTATATTAGATAGCACCAAAAGGCACAAATAAAAGCCAGAAATTGATGTTTTTGCACATGACTAGTTAAACATACTGCAATTCAGAACTTGTATGTAAAAACTGTCTATCGTAGTTAATGATGTAACATACACTGGTAATGCCAGTTAAAAAAATGCATTTTTATTTTGCTGTTTTTGTTTCATTTTACCTTGTATTCAAATGATTTACAAAATATGACATTTGGTAATATGATTTTGCCATTATTAATTGTATGTGAATACTCATGTATATTTGAAAAGTGACTATGATCATGGTAAAATGTCTAATGTTTCCCACCTGTAAATGAACATTCAAATGAGAAATAAATAAATAAATAAATTGTAGTGTTCTCCATTTGTATTCAGGAATTTATAATTTTACACACTTTTGTGTGTCCTTGTTATAGGTATCTAATGAATATTTTCTTGTAGGATTTTTTGTGTTGCACACCCCTAAATTTGTCGAAGACCAAAATAAAAAAGGGATATGAAATTAAAAAGTGATATAAATTTCATTTACAATTCGATGTCCTAAAGATCACCATACACATGCATTAGAAATATATAATATGGATTTTCCTAAATAAAATCTATTTTTTTTATTACAGAGCCTGGAAAAACAACATGATAATTGCTTCTACTATGGGATTTGGGGATGGCCTTAATTTTTGGTACTCTGATGGTTGATATTAAATATATGATAAATTCACATGATTATTTGCATGTTATCTTTGAGAAATCTACCTAAATATTATATTCTCAAGCACTGTCAACAAAACTTTAAGAGATATTTAAATACAAGATATTTTTTTTGTTGAAAAAAGTGCACAAACTGAAGTATAATTATACTTCAGCAATAATGTTAGTGCAGTTTTTTTTTCAACAAGAGGGAATTCCTTTTCATAACAGGTACAATGAATGATCACAGCATTAATTTTTCTCAATTCAATCTGAATAATATTTTCAATGCTCACAAATCGCCTCAGGCATTGGCAGTCAGGTTCCTCCAGTTACCACTTGGTGGCGGGAAAGTTCAAAGTTCAAGTTGGATCTTCTGACGAGTTCTGAATGACGTGTAACATAACAACAACACAAGTCCACGATGTGGTGCAATGTATCTATTTATAGAACCCGTCAAAACACTGGGAAATCATTCTGACACTGAGAGCAAGGAAGACAACTGGAAATACTTTTCACATAAGAATATTTATCAAAAATGCACTTCATCGTGTTCATACAACTTTACTGACAGCCTCGATACTATCAGGTAAGTCTACGGCCGTAATAATATTTTATTATTCAAGTCCTGCCTGCTGTACTCAGTAGTGTCCAAATTATTGTGACATTTCATCTGAGATACACAAAACCAATATTAACTGTGTCACACAGTGTGTGGATAGAACCTGTCATATTTATGACATTTCTTAATTTTCTTTGATATTATCAGAATATTCCGTTTCACTTTTCACTCCACCGACAATGTGCAACTATAACTACACGTACTTTTAGATTTAGACTTAACTTTTTGACACTCTTTCACCCTCCCTTGATTATACACACACACACACACACACACACACACACACATAAATATATAGACCTATATTAATATATATAGTTTATCTGTACTTTTAGATGTTTAGTTTCTTATCCTTCTATGGAAATAGACACATCTCCTTCCTGTCCTGAAATTTAAGCTTAAGCCTGAAGAATGTTTGTTTGAATGATAAATCTTGGTAAGTGTTACCATGGTTACTCATATCCTGAATGAAATTATGCTTTAGGTAGAATTCAGGCCTCCACAAATGCTCCAAGAAAAATTTGCCTTTAATTAAGGCAATCTATAAGTTAATTCGGGAAAACCAATTGGCATCCCGCCAATTGATGTGGAAAAACCTTTCTATTTATTAGCGCTTTGAACAGGCTTGCCTGATTTAGCGCTATATAAATATTTTATTATTATTATTATTATTATTAAAAATCCTGAAACTTTATTTGCCATATGTAGAATGTTTAAAACTGTGTGTGTGATTAAAACTGTGTGTGTGATTTTCGTATGAATATTAGTAGAGAGCATAATAAGGCAACAGTTGAGACCTCACTGTGGTTCAGATTTACATAAGTGTGCAAAATCAGGATATAGTGGCCTTGTGACTTTTGACGTTAAATCTGATATTTTCTTTGAATATTGCAAAAGAATAAATGGGAAGATGCAGATGTCAGCTGACCTGGCTTTGTCTGACTTTTTATGTGTAACCTTGATAAAAATTACATGTGTTCTGGCTATAATACCTCACCATCTATAGAAGATATAGGGGCTATACCATTGCTAGTGTGAATCAGCCTTTGACCTTTGACCTTTGAATTGATGACTTTATGTTTTATATCCAAAAATGTCCATAAATCTGTTCTGGTAATTAAGTTAAACATTTAATTAGTTTACATTTCCATATATGTTTTGACCTCTCTGGTGAATCTTACAGTTAAGAATTAAATAACTTTAAATGATTATTAAGTGATTCAGCTGTTGACGTTTGCTAATATTTGCAGGGAAGTTTAATAGTATGCAGTGTGGGAATCTGAGAAGGATGGGCAACAAGAAGTGCATAGAAGCCAAAGAGCATGATGACAGGAAGAGGAGAACATTTACGCCCTCTGGTGAGACAATGCTGACAGCTATTGTGCAGGATCAGCTCTGGGAGGCTCTTGACCTATTTCTTCAGAACAGTGACCCAAATGTGCCAAATATGTACAGTGAAACCCCTCTCATGTTGGCGACCAGGCAGAACAATTATGAAATTGTGGTGAAACTTGTCGAGCGCGGTGCAGATGTTGATGCAAAGGACACCCTAGGAAAGACGGCTCTTCATATTGCTTGTCTTAAACAGTGCACAGAGATTGGTTGCTACCTGCTGACAAAAGGGGCTGATCCAACAGGTGGCAGTGTGAATTTGGGAAAAATGTCTTTGCGGATGCAACTTGCAACGTCAACACCGTTAACACTTGCAGTGGATTCAAATAGCTTTGAACTAGTGACAGCCTTGTTGAAATTTGGTGCTAATCCAAACCAATGTGATTCACTCTGGGAAAATACTGCCTTCATTAAAGTATGTCAGAAGGGCTGCATTAAACTTTTCCAAGCCTTTCAGCCGTATTTGGCACAGATTGATTTAAATCATGAAAACAAGTCGGGACAGACTGCTCTAGATAGATGCGTGGAAGGGGGAAACTGTGATGGAGTTGATATCCTTCTTGATCATCATAACCATGGCCAAATCATTTCTGAGCCTGCAAAATTGCAAGCTTTAATTGCATCAATATCTGCCAACTGTCGGAGGTGCTTCCATCGGTTATTAGAATCTGGAGCTAATATTCACGGCACTGTCACAAACAGTCAACATTCTACCCCGTTGCAATATGCTCTTACTACCAAAGTTACTGATGGATTTTACATCAGTGATTCCGCTGTGAAATTGTCAGAAAAGCGCTTAGCCTTTGCAGTGAAGTTACTTCTCCTTGGAGCAAACATTAGTTCACAGTGGCATGTGATTATAGCTGTACCTGTCCCTTATTCATCAAGTTTTTTGGGAGATTTAGAATTTGTATATATACTGTGCATAATGGCCTATGGTATCCAACAAAATGATAAACAATCTTACAGTATTGCTAAATTGTCAGGATTATTTAAGTCACTTGCACTGAATTCATTTGACAGAGCATTGATGCTGTTGTGCGAGGCTGGCTATGATCCTAATGAAATTGATGTAGTGCTCACAAAAAACCGGACAAAAAATGCAACCAATTGTCCCAGCGGTGAAGCTCTTTCATTGGAACTCAGTAATATCAGTAGAAATGTCAGAACTCTGACTAATTTGAGTGTTTTGTCTATCCGCCAAACTTTAAGTTTAAACGAAGGTAATGTCCTGCATAAAACACAACAGCTTGACATTCCTCGGACTATGAAAGACATGATAACTTTAGGTCCATGCCCAAGTACCTGGGCGGGAATATAACTACTTGATCTGAACTACTTGATATTATGTAATTAAGCCTCAGGCGAAAAGGGTCCTTATGAACTAGATTTTGAAAAATGAGTTTAAGACCAGCTTAAGACACTATGAGGCATCACTTGATAAAAACTGCCACTTTTAATATCAAATTATCTTTCTTAAAGGGTCACACGGTGACCTTCAGACGACCTTGACCTTGACACAAGTCAGATCAACAACGAGTAGCTTGCTTGCAAAGGTAAATAGGAAAGACAGGCAAAAAGGCACTGGAAACGAAGCCTAAATAACAAAACTGTAGCCCTTTGGCCAAGCATGGTTTGACCAGGAGGCAGATTCTAGAATATATCCTATATAAGGCTCATATGGGGGTTGCTTGATGGGGAGGAGACCATATGAAATGACATATTATGTATGTGATATTTATAATATATATATTTGGTAATCTGGTGGGAGGGGACTGCTGGGCTGTTGCAAGGTTTTGATAAGAGATATAATTCATATTTTTCATTGCATCTTTTTCAGCCCCAACTATGTGATAAGATATCAGATATAAAATATAAAAAAATATTGTCATTAATTTTGGTTCGAATTCCTTGTGATCAAAAAGTGCTGTGATATTTTAAATGTAAATTAATGTAATCCTTGTCTGTGATTAAAAAAATAAATTGTCAATATATTCAGTGTTCAGATAATCTTAAATATATCTCATTACCACTGGAGAGTATCTGGAGCAGCATGAGATGTCTAGTGAGTGAAGCACAGAGATGTCTAGTGGGTGAATCATGGGGATATCTAGTGGGTGTAGCATGGGGATATCTAGTGGGTGAAGCATGGGGATATCTAGTGGGTGAAGCATGGGGATATCTAGTGGGTGAAGCATGGGGATGTCTAGTGGTAAAGCATGGGGATGTCTAGTGGATGAAGCATGGGATGTCAAGTGGATGAAGCATGGGGATGTCTAGTGGGTGAAGCATGGGGATGTCTAGTGGTAAAGCATGGGGATGTCTAGTGGGTGAAGCATGGGGATGTCTAGCGGATGAAGCATGGGGATGTCTAGTGGATGAAGCATGGGGATGTCTAGTGGGTGTAGCATGGGGATATCTAGTGGGTGAAGCATGGGGATGTCTAGCGGTAAAGCATGGGGATGTCTAGTGGGTGAAGCATGGGGATGTCTAGCGGTAAAGCATGGGGATGTCTAGTGGGTGAAGCATGGGGATGTCTAGTGGGTGTAGCATGGGGATGTCTAGTGAGTGAAGCACAGAGATGTCTAGTGGGTGAAGCATGGGGATGTCTAGCGGTAAAGCATGGGGATGTCTAGTGGGTGAATCATGGGGATGTCTAGCGGTAAAGCATGGGGATGTCAAGTGGGTGAAGCATGGGGATGTCTAGTGGTAAAGCATGGGGATGTCTAGTGGGTGAATCATGGGGATGTCTAGTGGTAAAGCATGGGGATGTCAAGTGGGTGAAGCATGGGGATGTCTAGTGGGTGGAGCATGGGGATGTCTAGTGGGTGAAGCATGGGGATGTCTAGTGGGTGAAGCATGGGGATGTCTAGTGGGTGAAGCATGGGGATGTCTAGTGGATGAAGCATGGGGATGTCTAGTGGATGAAGCATGGGGATGTCTAGTGGGTGTAGCATGGGGATGTCTAGTGAGTGAAGCACAGAGATGTCTAGTGGGTGAAGCATGGGGATGTCTAGCGGTAAAGCATGGGGATGTCTAGTGGGTGAAGCATGGGGATGTCTAGTGGGTGTAACATGGGGATGTCTAGTGGGTGTAGCATGGGGATATCTAGTGGGTGAAGCATGGGGATGTCTAGTGGATGAAGCATGGGGATGTCTAGTGGGTGAAGCATGGGGATGTCTAGCGGTAAAGCATGGGGATGTCTAGTGGGTGAAGCATGGGGATGTCTAGCGGTAAAGCATGGGGATGTCTAGTGGGTGAAGCATGGGGATGTCTAGTGGGTGTAGCATGGGGATGTCTAGTGAGTGAAGCACAGAGATGTCTAGTGGGTGAAGCATGGGGATGTCTAGCGGTAAAGCATGGGGATGTCTAGTGGATGAAGCATGGGGATGTCTAGTAGGTGAAGCATGGGGATGACTAGCGGTGAAGCATGGGGATGTCTTGTAGGTGAAGCATGGGGATGTCTAGTGGGTGGAGCATGGGATGTCAAGTGGGTGTAGCGTGGAGATGTCTAATGGGTGTAGCGTGGAGATGTCTAGCGGTAAAGCATGGGGATATCTAGTGGGTGAAGCGTGGGGATATCTAGTGGGTGAAGCATGGGGATGTCTAGTGGGTGAAGCATGGGGATATCTAGTGGGTGAAGCATGGGGATATCTAGTGGGTGAAGCATGGGGGTGTAGTGGGTGGAGCATGGGGATGTCAAGTGGTGAAACATGAAGATGTCAAATTGTGTAGCATGCAGATGTCTTGTGGGTGGAACATGGGAGTGCAGAGTAGGTGAAGCATGGGGATATCTAGTGGGTGAAGCATGGAGATCTACATCTACATCTACATCTATAAGTGTACTCGGCAAAACCAATTGGCATCCCCCCGAGAGTGCAAGGTTGCTCGTGGCAGACTGTGTACACACCAGCTGCTTGTCGCCAACCTTTATACTCTGGTTAGTTTCTGAAGGATGCCGAGCTACCTAGTTCCAATGTAGTTAATTGAGGGGGAAGATTATTCCAGTCAGTCACTGTCCTTGGAAAATAGCTGTATCTATAAGGGTTGCATCATGTCACCATATCGATATAGCGATTTCCATGGTTTTTCCGTGTAGGAACTGATTTCATTTTGACATGTTCTGGAAGTTTCAAAGCTATTTCACCATTTATAGCCTTGTACATTAAAACCAGCCTCTGGGTCCTACTTCTCCCTGCCAGTGAAACCCGTTTTAGGTCTTCCATTGTTACAATGCCTGATTCTCTCTTCCAGTTACCAGCCACAAATCTAGCAGCTCGTCTTTGAACCGATTCTATGCAGTCTATATCTTTCTTGAGGTAAGTGTCCCACACACTTGATGCATATTCTAAGTGAGGGCACACAAGTGAATTCTAGGCAGCCTCTTTGATATTTCCTGGGCACATGTTGAAATTCCTTCTTACAAATCCCAGTACTTGATTTGCTTTGCAGACGATGCTGTCAATATGATCATCCCATTTCATATCTGTGTGGAGTTCGACTCCTAGGTAGGGATGATGTTCAACATGTTGCAAGATGTGACCATTTAATGTATATTTTCTTGTATCAAGAGCTTGGCTTTTTTTCTTGTTGCTCAAGGTGTAGCATTTCTGAGCATTGAAGTCCATTTGCCACTCATTTGACCATTCCTCCAGCATGTTTAGGTCCTCCTGCAGTTTTGTTGCATCATCATCATCTTCAACTATTCTATATAGGAGGCTGTCATCAGCAAAGAGCCTTATGTTGGATGTTTAAGCTTCTCTCCAATGTCTAAATATAGAGTACAAATAGTACTGGTCCAAGTACTTTAGCCATGGGCCGTGGTGCAGTGGTTAGAGCGCCAGCTCATTAGCACCAGTTCCTCTGTGGTGATCCAAAGGTCATGGGTTCGATCCCCGGCCATGCCGAGATTGAATTCATGATTCAATTTCACACATGAGCTGAGGCCCGTGCCTGAAGGGTTAACCCGTTGTCCTTGTAAATCTGTGACCGTGCGGTTGTCATGTCAAGGACCTGAGACATGACAATTCAGTGAGGCAGCACTATATCTGCTACAAGTAGGTCTCATCACGAAATGACTGAAATAATGTTGAAAGTGATGTAAAACCCCAAACAAACAAACAAGTACTGTACCCTGAGGCACTCCAGATTTAACATGGACAGGGTCAGATTCATCACCGTCAATAGCTACCCTCTGTTCACAGTTCGTAAGCCAGTTTTTTATCCATGAGCCGACCTGCCCTGAGATTCCATAATGCTCGAGCTTGTGATTCAGCAGCTCGTGGCAGACTGTGTCAACGGTTTTACTAAAATCGAGAATGTCAACATTTTGCCTATCGTTTCTAGCCTTGCTTATATCCTATAAGGTTGTGATTAACTGAGTTTCACACGAGAAAATTTACCAGGATATTGTAATGTTCGCATTGATTCATCATGTGTCTGACAATTATATGCTCCAGAATCTTACAGGGGACAGATGTCAAAGAAACTGGTCTGTAGTTTGTGGCACAACTTTTGTCCCCTTTTTTAAAGACTGCAACATATTTGCTGTGCACCATGCTATTGGAACTTCTCCTTTATCAAGTGATTCTTGGAACATTTTTTGGAAGATTGGAGCTATTTCATGTGAACATTCTTTCAAGACTCTTGTGGGTATTTGATCCAGGCCATTATATTTTGCAAATAATACATTCATCCTTTCTGGACTGTACATTGCATTGAAGGTCTGGAGCTGAGGGAGAGTGTAGACACAGTTCTGGAACCTAACCATGGAACCAATGATTCTCATACCGGAAGGCCTCCCAGGTGCCGGTGGTTACAGTGAACATGACATCTTGATAATCACTGAAGATGGCGCAGAAAAAAATCACAAAATTCCCATATGGACCAGAGCACAACATAATCAAAAAGAAATAAATCTAATAATATATTGAGATGATAGGGTCAATCTACAACTACGACATAGGATGCAGAATGTAAACATTTGCTTACCTTTACAGCACGCTATAATGCTTAAAAGGTGTATGGACACCATTCAGCACCAGCCTATAGGCACTGCTTGCTTTGTTTAGGATGGGAACTTTGCCATTGAAACAGGACGATTTAGAAAAATGCCTTTAGAAGTAAGCTTCTGTTAACGTTTGTAAATTAAATTGAAGACGATCATGATATGCATTGTAAGTATAATAATATGATGATGACTTAAATACATTAGAATATCAGAAAGAAACACTAACTTTAATAGTATGGAAACAAAAGACATGTTTAAATACGGAAATTGGAATGAATAGAAAGAAATAGCATATTTTCCAGAAGATGCATGCAAAATTGGAACATATTAAATATTTGCAGATCAATCAGTTAACATAAGGATATAGACAACGATATACTAGGATGGAAACTAAAACAATATAGTATATTGTATTGCAATGTGTTCATGGATGTGGTCGAACAAAATATTATGTACGAGATAGAGGTGATATAATCTTAATGGGCTAACTATCTATTATACTGTAATATATTGTTAATGTTGATGCCATGTCACTTTAGTAAATGAAAAACATGCATACAAATAAAAATTATGCTTAATTGTCACATATTCTCGGATTGTTAGTGTTATCTATGTTGAAGTCTGAAGGGAATAATTATGCACGTTGACCACTTCAACTACAGTTTGGAGAAATCCATCAAACCATTGGAAGGAATATTGTCCTAATAATAATAATAGAGGATGCAATACTTTAACGATTATGTACATAATGTAATATTTTTTCATGTCAGAGTAATATTGTTTTGTAGTTCTGGGTAGATAGTTCTCGTACAGCCAGCTAAACAAACCCGGCCTCTGCTTCTGGTTTAGTTGACTATGGGGCTATATTATCATTACAATACTAGAGTGGATTGGATGTACAAGAGCTGATAGACAACGCTATACAAGGATGTAAACTAAAATACAATGAAGTATATTGTATTGCAAACTTAAGTTTTGAGAACATGGATCTATTAGTCAATACATTGTGAAATATATGTACGGGTCAGTCTGGGAAAATATTTGGACAGTAATGTACAAGATAGAGATCTGAAAAACTAAGATAGTGTAGCTTGACCACGGCAATATCAATTCTATTATTTAACTCTTTAATCCTGTTGACCGTCATTGTCATTATCAAATGCTACTTGCAAAAACCATGTTCTTCCAATATTACTGCATTTTCAGTGATGTGAAAAGGGGTTGGCATATATGGGATATATGGCTGAGAACTCTGATAGAAGACTATACAGCGTGATTGAGAAAAGTTCATTGTGACCAACAACTTGTTATTAAAGGTCACAAATGTGTCATTGTGCCAATGTGATAAAGTAATCTATTCCAGACGTAATTCCAGTAATGTCCACCATCTTATCTAATAAGGCCAAATAAAATAATACCTTTGTTTCAGGTTACCCGCTTCTTTAGTTTAAAATGGAGACGTAATCCATTCTCATCTAATACATTCTTGGACAAACTGCTCTAATCTAGTCAATATAGGTCAGTACTGATCGAGGAGTCTCCTCATGTCACCCTCAAAGACAAAAAGGCAATCCCTACCAACCTACCCTATTTTATACATACATGTTACCTGAAACACAGGTATTATTTTATTTAGTAGTTGATAGATATGTCTACATATCCACCTTATATTCACATACATCCACTTTATATTCACATATTTCCACCTTATATTCACACACATCCACTTTATATTCACATACATCCACTTTATATTCACATACATCCACTTTATATTTGCATACACCCACTTTATATTCATGTACATCCACTTTATATTCACATACATCCACTTTACATTCACATATATCAACTTTACATTCACAATTCTATCAACTTTACATTCACATATATCCACTGTAAAGTTGTTTTTATTTTCTGAAGAGGCAAGTCCATGTACATGTGGAACAGGACAGGAGATGGGTTTTCAAATTTTTGGTCTCATTCAATGACATTCACCTCCTTCCAAGACAATTTGAAAATCAGTCAAAGAGTGGTTCCAAGAATGATCAGTAAGGACAGATGCTGCCTAGCTCAGGCTAAGACAAAGGAGCTCACACACCTTGGGCAGAAAATTATATTTTTGCGCACCTCTGACGCAAGCATACCTCTTATTTCAGAAAATGTATTCTTTTTTCATAGGAAACTTCAGGACATAGAGAGATCTAATCAAGTTAGATTAACATGTTCAGCAATATCATAGTAACTGTTGCTCCCTTTACTTGTATGAAGTCCCCATGGTTAATTTCTCTAAAGGAAATAAAATGTCATCTAATTAATATTGCAAATATTGCAATGAAAATAATTGTTTTGACATTCTGTCATAATTTGTAAATATATAACTTTTTGTAAATATATTTCATAATTATATCGCAATTTGGACAAATAAACTTGATATATTTGATCTAAGTGCAGTGACAGCCACTGGGAAAAAAATTTGGTTAAAATCAATGGATAATTTTCAGAATTGAGCATCTTTAAAATAATAGATAATAAGCACACAGAAACACATTAAACAAAAAAACACGCTGGAATACTATATTATGTTAAGCTGGACAATTTTCAGTCAATCTTCAAAAATAGTAATGCATTGAGTCCCAATGACAGGCCTCTATTAGACCTGATATAGCATAAGTTGTGCTAAAAATGTTGTTAGTGCAAACAACAAAATTAATCTGGCCTTTTTTTTTACCTTGAAGGTACTTATTAACTAAAACTTGGTTAAATGCAAAATGGTTCCCTTGGCCTTAACCTCTCCATTCAGCTGTCAAATGTTTATATCAAGACATTTATTAGTTTCCAACTTGTAAAACATATTGTATAATCTTTCCTATCTGGCTGAGCTCTTCACTGCTTATCTTGATTATTTTGATTTTGATGTTTGATAACATATAATAACACAAAGACAGACATACACCATCCACAATCTTCTGGGGTTTTACTGGAGAAGTAACTTAGAGGATTCTTTCTACATTACAGTAAAACAAATCAGGATATAAGATGGTTTTATTGGCAAAACTTCAGCTACTCACTACAAGAGGTCTAAACAAAGGGCTGAAATATGGCAGGCCCAGCGTACAAGCCTTCCCTCAAACAAGGATGATGTCTTCACAAGCACCTCATATAAACAACAGACCAAGGATAGTAGACATGAAACAAGGGGACAAGGTGAGATATTCTCTCTTCACGAGCTTCTAACCATCTTAAGACAAGGAGAACGCGAAATACACTATCTGCTTATCATTCAAATATCTTGTCCGAAAGGGTGTATTTTGATTAAGCAAAGCAGTTATCACACGTTCACTATTAAATCGGTATGTTGCAATATTGTTTATTATTTTATCAAACTGCAACTGAAATTATAATAATGAGATGATTGCAGGTATCACCAGTGTTTACAAAGGGTGAGTTTGAGCAGCGTCTGCGCAAGCTTCGCCACTATATGGAGGAAAACAATATCACTGTTTCAGTGTTTACCTCTTACCACAATATCCTCTATTACTCTGGTTTCCTGTACTGTGCAATGGGTAGACCATATGGCCTTGTGGTCACTCCAACCGAATCCACACTTGTCAGTGCTGGGGTGGATGGTGGCCAACCATGGAGAAGATCATATGGATCAGATTATAATGTGACCTATACAGATTGGCAACCAAACAATTATTTCCATGCAATTAAAACTATCATTGGGGATGTTTCTGGAAATATTGGACTTGAGTTTGACCATGTTCCACATTTGAATAAGATTGCGTTTGATGCTGTATTGCCAAATGCTAAAGTAGATATCAGTGCACCAACCATGAAAATGAGAATGGTTAAATCAGAAGAAGAAATTAGTTTAGTCAAAGAGGGCAACCGAATAGCAGAGATAGGTGGCGCTGCTGTGGTGGAAGCTATTCAAGAGGGAGTCCCTGAATACGAAGTGGTGCTCCATAGCAACAGAACAATGATTAGAGAGATCGCAAAAACATTCCCGGATGTAGAACTAGTAGACAGTTAGTAGCTTTACAATTCCTATTTTGAAAAGTTATTTATATATCAGTTGTGATACTATTTAGAGGCACACATAAATAATGCTATATATATATATATATATATATATACATATTGTAGCATGGACATGGGTGCAGTCAGGTTTTAACACTGATGGGGGGCATAATCCTCCCACGACCCGCAAGCTGCAGAAAGGAGACATCATCATCATGAACTGCTTCCCTATGATTGCTGGGTATGTAGGGTAACATTAGCATATGCTTTATATTGAAACATAATTTTCCAAACCAATCTATATATATGGTATAAGATAAGCATATTCTAAAATAGAACATGCAGATTTTGGTAAGGCAAAATTAATGATCAACTTTGGAGAATGAGTAGGGTGGTGTAACAACTACTAAATACTTGTGATCTATAAAATCTTCTGTCAACAAAGCCATTCCGCATGTTATAGATATTATGCTGCCATGGAAAGGACCCTTTTCCTGGAAAGTGTCAGTGATGCCCATCTGAAATACTGGAAGGCAAATGTTGAAGTCCATGAGCGGGGACTAGAGATAGTCAAACCTGGAGTGAAATGCTCAGACATTGCCCACCAACTCAATGAAGTGTACCAGAAATATGATTTAGTCAAATATCGTCCAATTGGATATGGACATTCTCTTGGAAGTTTGTGCCATTATTATGGAAGGGAACAAGGTATGTGGATTAATTTAATTTTGATGGGATCTCTCTCATGTCACAAAATTTTGAATGGTAATATTTATAAAGAAAAGGGCAATGAGATGAGTGAACAAAATTTTCAGAATAAATATACTTTAATATCAATTTGTCAGTAATTATAACCTGAATTAATTCAAAACAAGAAATGTGGAAATTAATCAAATTGGAGAAATGTGGAAAGAATGGAATGACAATAATAAAAAAATCCTTTCTGCACTGTACATTGAAGGTCTGGAGCTGAGGGAGAGTGTAGATACAGTTCTGGAACCTAACATGATGGTAACCATGGAACCAATGATTCTCATACCGGAAGGCCTCCCAGGTGCCGGTGGTTACCGTGAACATGACATCTTGATAATCACCGAAGATGGCGCAGAAAATATCACAAAATTCCCGTATGGACCAGAGCACAACATAATCAAAAAGAAATAAATCTAATAATATATTGAAATGTTAGGGTCAATCTACAACTACGATATAGGATGTAGAATGTAAACATTTGCTTACCTTTACAGCACGCTATAATGCTTAAAAGGACGATTTAGGAAAATGCCTGTAGAAGTAAGCTTGTGTGAACGTTTGTTAATTAAATTGATGACGATCATGATATGCATTGTAAGTGTAATAATATGATGGTGACTAAAATACATTAGAATACCAGAAAGAAACAATAACTTCAATAGTATGGAAACAAAAGACATGTTTAAATACGGAAATTGGAATGAATAGAAAGAAATAGCATATTTTCCAGAAGATGCATGCAAAATTGGAACATATAAAATATTTGCAGTTAGCGTAAGGATATAGACAATGGTATACTTGGATGGAAACTAAAACAATATAGTATATTGTATTGCAATGTGTTCATGGATGTGGTCGAACAAAATATTATGTACGAGATAGAGGTGATATAATCTTAATGGGCTAACTATCTATTATACTGTAATATATTGTTAATGTTGATGCCATGTCACTTTAATAAATGAAATACATGCATACAAATAAAAATTATGCTTAATTGTCACATATTCTCGGATTGTTAGTGTTATCTATGTTGAAGTCTGAAGGGAATAATTATGTACGTTGACCACTTCAACTACAGTTTGGAGAAATCCATCAAACCATTGGAAGGAATATTGTCCTTATAATAATAGAGGATGCAACACTTTAACGATTATAATGTAATATTTTTTCATGTCAGAGCAATATTATTTTGTAGTTCTGGTTAGATAGTTCTCGTTCAGCCAGCTAAACAAACCCGGCCTCTGCTTCTGGTTTAGTTTGGGCTATATTATCATCACAATACTAGAATGGATTTGATGTACAAAAGCTGATAGACAATGCTATATAAGGATTTAAGTTTTGAGAATATGGATCTATTAGTCAATACATTGTGAAATATATGTACCGATTAGTCTGGGAAAATATTTGGAACAGTAATGTACAAGATTCAGATCTTAAAAGCTAAGATAGTGTAGCTTGACCGCAGCAATATCAATTCTATTAACTCTTTAATCCTGTTGACCATCATTGTCATTAGCACATGCTACTTGCAAAAACCATGTTCTTCCAATATTACTGCATTTTCAGTGATGTGAAAAGGGGTTGGCATATATGGGATAAATGGCTGAGAACTTTGAAAGAAGACTGTACAGCGTGATTGAGAAAAGTATAAATATGTTCATTGTGACCAACAACTTGTTTTTAAAGGTCACAAATGTGTCATCGTGCCAATGTGATAAAGCAATCTATTCCAGACGCAATACCAGTAATGTCCACCATCTTATGTAATAAGGCCAAATAAAATAATACCTTTGTTTCAGGTTACCCGCTTCAAAGTTTAATGATTTAACTTTAAAATGGAGACGTAATCTATTCTAATCTAATCCATTCTAGGACAAACTGCTCTAATCTAGTCAATATAGGTCGGTACTGATCGAGGAGTCTCCTCCTGTCACTCTCAAATAAAAAAAAATCTACATATCCACTTTATAATCACATACATCCACTTTATATTCACCTGTATCCACTTTATATTCACACACATCCACTTTATATTCACATACATCCACTTTATATTCACATACATCCACTTTATATTCACATATATCCACTTTACATTTGCACACATCCACATTATATTCACATACATCCACTTTATATTCATGTACATCCACTTTATATTCACATACATCCACTTTATATTCACATATATCCACTTTATATTCACACACATCCACTTTATATTCACATACATCCACTTTATATTCACATACATCCACTTTATATTCACATATATCCACTTTATATTCACATATATCAACTTTATATTCACATATATCAACTTTATACTTACATATATCAACTATATATCAACTTTATACTTGCCACTGTTTTATTTTCCGAAGAGGCAAGTCCAGGTACATTTGGGGCCAAGTCCATATGGCCCCATTTTTGAAAAGCTCTCCCAGCTATATAGGGTAACAAGAGGTTCAATTGCCCTGTTTGCCCCCATGTCATGGGGTTAATCAAAGGAAAAGGGATGGCATTTATTGTCAGAAAAGTGGTGTTTTGTTCGATTTCAGAACAGGAGATGGGTTTTCAAATGTTTGTCTCATTCAATGACATTTACCTCCTTCCAAGACAGACTGAAAATCAGTCAAAGAGTGGTTCCAAGAATGATCAATAAGGACAGACACTGCCTAGCTTGGAATAAGACAAAGGATCTCGCACAACTTGGGCAGAAAATTAGTTTTGCGCACCTCTGACGAAAGCATGCATCTTGTTTTAAATAACCTTGTAAATGTATTCTTTTTTCATATGGAACTACAGGACAAAGAGAGATCTAATCAGGTTAGATTAACATGTTCAGCACTAGTCAAATGATATCACAGACCTTGTGGCAAGCAGTGCCTCCATTGAGTAAGTGCTCTGAGAGGTATTCATCTTTGTGGTATTTAAATTTCTTATCTCAATATAGACAGAAAGTGTTATTTAATGGACAGAACTCAACTGCAAAATTGGATTTAGCAGTTGACCTTTTTGGGGAGGAGAGAGACATTGTGGAGAGCACCACTAAGTCCATCATAGCTATCATAATGAACGGATACCCTTCAAGAGTGTTTATTGTGGCATCAGCCTTTATAAGGGGATCATGTGGATATGATGAGAAGCAAAGGACTGTACTTTTGAAACTTACCGACCACACATTTGAGGTGATGTTACCTTTTAATCAATATACTGGAACAGTGGTTGTATCAAAATGATATCATGAAACAGGTATCTATCACCAAGAGTCCAAACAGAGGTGTTTGCCATGATACAACCACAAATGAAGAGGATCTCATATTATGTGTCAGGACACCCCATCATCATCTTCATCGAAGGATAAATGCCATGTGTTTGACAAAAAAGATTTCATTATGCTCCCATCATGGGGAACAAATATCTATGTTCCCTCATCGCTGCATAGGACATATGTGTGCCTGGTATGCAATTGATCCTTTGGCATCTCAGCATGTTCAGAAAACAAAGATGACATGCCAATGGACTGGAGCAAGGATAATAAGGAGAGAACCCATTGGTATATAAATTGTAAGACAAAGAATCTTATTCTCATGCCAGAGATCCCAGCTCCTCCAATCCCCATAGCCTTCGTTGTCATCAAATTTACCACGAATGACACTCAGGTGTGCCGGGGCAAAAGGAAACATCATGAAACCCATCAATTAGAAGAGAGATTTGGGATTGAAAAACAAAAGTGGCTAGCATTGCCAGATGTCATCGGGGAAAAGTTCTACGCTGGTGACAAACATTTTAAGAGTCACTTCATCGAGTGTGATTTCAGAGGGTAAGGAAATAAACATGGTGGTCGATGGTGATATGAAAACTATGAAAGAACCATATGTACAGCATATCAATGAAAAAGAACTCTTGCTTCATCTCTCAAAGGTCCTAACCAATGTTTCCACGACTGTGACCACTGACATTGATGAACAGTTACACTGCCTCAAACAGAGATATCTGTATCAGGGGATTGGCTCTGCTTTTGATAGGATCTGTTCGAAATATTTATTGTGTACAACTCATATCCACGACAGAGAATCTGCAAGATATTCCCGTCTGATCACAGCCAATCTCACATTCCTACAACACAAACAGACAGACCAACAAGGGAGGAGCAAGCTCAGGCACTCACTGAATGCCACTATATTGCCACCATCTTACATCAAGGGATTTGGTGTGGCTTTTGTTCGGGCTGAAAAAAGGTAGATGTTAGCAGAATGGAAGCACGCAGTGCATGCAAGGCTTTGATGATGGAAGGAGGGAACGAAAATCACATAGCTCAGTTTGTCAAGGAGGTTCAGTTTGCAAGAGTTAACTTTGTTCACTACAATGGTGACCTTAGCAGCTTGAAACCTTCAGAGATATATGATATTTCAGTGCAAAGGGTAATGGAAGAAGAAAACATATCATGGAAGTCAAACTCTACAGGAATACATATGAATCCTGTCAGTGGTGGTAGAGTTCTAGCTCCCTCACCATGCTACACATTTGAACCTGTTGTAACATTTGACTTCTCATCCATGTATGCCAGCATAATTGAGACCTTCAACCTGTGTTTTACCACAGTGTGCAGAAATCAGATAGAGGGCTTGTGTGAAAGGTTTATATTGCATGCGTCCTTCCACAAAAAAAGGAATATTACCAAAGGTGTTCACAAGTTGGAAGGCAAAGAGAAAGGACATGGTCATCAGAGGTGATGAACTAGGCGAAAGGGCAGTGAAGAGATGTATGGTCAGCATGATTGGTCAGTACATGTCTTCCAATGCGACCTCACCCTTTCACATGCCAGCATTGGCCCATATCATCACATCAACTGGACAACAGTTGTTGGAAATCGTGGAGAAAACTGTCAAAGACATTGTTCACCCACTCATGGCAGGTCCAGCCAAGGTGATTTATGGTGATACAGACAGTGTGATGATTGCATTGTCCCTTGCAAAAAAGAAAGACACTTCCAACATAGTGGAGTTGATGCTCCATGATAACAAGTCTGCGACTTCCATTGCAACACACATGAAAAATGAGATGATGAAACGGGTGAATACTTTTCTTTGCAATCATGTTGGAGAAGAGGTTGAAAATCACATGAACATCAAGGTGGAGAATATATCATGGGCATCACTTCACTATGCACAGAAGAAGAGATATGTCCATGTGACAGACTTGGGAACACTTCAGTGCAAAGGTGTCACTTGCATACGATCCAATGCTCTGCCGCTGCTCAGTAAATTAGAAAGACAAGCCCTGCAACTGTCTTTTGGGGTGGTTTCTTTGCAAGGATGGTGACAAGATGAAAGTTTTGAGCCCAGAAGGTATAAAACATGAAACTTTTGATGTCTTTATTCCCAGTGTTGGATGGATGAAAGGACCAAAGGTTTTGCAAGAGGAAACTGATAAAAATGAGTATCTTAAAGTGACGATACAGCATGAATGTGGTGAGTGGGCGAGAACATTTGATGCCTCCAGACAGTTCTGCATTGATCAGTTCTCAGGAGAGAGAGATGAAAAGGAGATGAGATGTAAAATGGTCAAATGTCTAATCCATGATACCATCTCGTGCTTAGAAGAAGGAGATTTTGATATAAGTGACTTGATTCATTATGCCACACTTAGAGGATTTGAGTCTGATGGGGATGGGTACAGTCACCAAGCTGGCTACATAGGTCAGTGTCCCAAGATATACGGTTTCTGTGAACCTGTGTTCTATGAGAAAGTCCCTTATGTTCACACTCTCAAACATCAACAGGTTTCCAAGACATGGCAGGCAGCACTTGTGTCCGAGGGCTACCAAGGTCCCATACTTACACTGAGAGAGAATATTCAAGTAGATCTTAAATGGTATGCTGATTTACTCGAGCAACATTCCATTGAATCTGCAAACTCTTTGGTATCAATTATGGTACAATCTGGTGATAAGACATCTTGAGAATATGTAGTGCAAAGTGACGGGCATCAAAGGAGAGGAAAGAGTAATTCTTTTACACACAACAAATTTACCAGAAGGTATTGAGGCCATCACACTGTTATTGGATGATTCTAGGTTACTCCCAGGCAAGAAGTGCCTAATTGGCTCCAGATATAATGGCAACAGTGTAACTCACTTCTATGTTGATCCACCCATGGTATATAGTGAAAGAGTTATGATCTTCGTGCAACGTGAATTGCTGAAAATGTAACAAAATGTTCAATAAAGTATGGCTATCAAGGGCATGTGATTTAGTAGTTACTGATTCATTCAAGTAAAATAAACAGAAACAGACAACCAATCAAACAGACATTTTAACAAATCAAATTTTCTCAAATTTTCAGGCTGTTTCAAAATTGAATTTTGCACAACTATTCTCTATCAATACTTAAACATGTGATCATGTATGTTTTAAGATGAATAGAGGGGTTTGATCACAAGTTAAACATGAATCTACCACACAACAAGTATTGCTTAGAGGACTATCTGGTCACAAGGTCTGTCATCACCCTTGACAGACCGATGGTACCCCTATGTGTTGATGTTTGTGGCAAAGATCTTCGTGACAACACATTGAAGTACTCACCGGACTACATCAAACACTTGTTTAACTTTGTGTTGTCTGTGGCGAATATATTCAAGGGAAAACATGTTTAGACAAGGGTGTTCTTGATCGATAAATGCCAACTCACTGATGCTAAATCTAGTTGCATGCTTCTAGACATGATTGAGGAGAAAGCCTTTGAGGAAAACTTTCCAATTGCTGCTAAGTGTGCACTGGCCTTGAACAACAGTTTCCTGTGCAGAGCTGATGCCATTGGACAATCTTTTGATGAACTGGAGAGAAAGCTACTCAAGTTTGATGCCATCAATGGCATAATGGCAGATGCTAATTCTGAGATGAAACCTGGAAATTTGTGTGGGTTCACAACCTTGTATGCTTTGGATAGCAACATACAGGAGTACCATCACAACGAAATGGTCATGTCACCTTCTTTGAGGATGATAGACTTGGCAGAGAGTTGGTCTTGCAGGGAAGACAGATATATCTCCCCGATATATCTGTAGAGGAATTGGAGAGGTTGAGGGGTTCATCTACCATGGTAACAGGTAGACACCATGATGTACATTCTGGATGATTATCCAATGTCTCAAAAGCCAAACTGGCCAAGAAAAAGCCAAGAAATGTATTGCTGTACAAAAAAAGAGACATGAATGCAATAAAACAAGACATGCATGTCTTTTTTGAAGATGAAGTTAAGTATTCAAGTCTCCCAGTTGAAACTCTGAACAATACGTTCACAGCTAAGCTTATGGAGTCTATCAATAAACACATTGAATTTCTTATTCACAAAATACTGGTAGATGGGATGTGCCATGGATGAAAAAGGAAATCAAGAGATAAATTAGAAGAAAACAAAGACTATACAACAAGGCTGAAAAAACTAAAAAGGATTCTGACCGTAGAAAATTCAGAATCCTTAGGAAACACGAAAAAACAAAAGTTGAAAGAATCCCCCAATGAATATGTCTTTGGGCTACTCGATTTACCTGACATTGAATTCAGTAGACCATCAATGAGGAAAAGATTCTGGAACTATATTAGATACAGGCGCAAAGATACTGTTGGTGTACCAACACTAACAGAAAATAGCATTGAAGTGAAAGACAGTAAAGGCAAGGCAGAAGTTCTTTCACGTCAGTACAAATCTGTTTTTTCTCCTGAAAACATGGAAAATATTCCTGACAAAGGTGATCCAACTTCTTCACAAGCCAATTACCATCACAATTGCTGGTGTAGAAAAACTGCTCTCTAACCTAAACTGCAAAAAAGCCAATGTAGTCCAGTCAATATATGACCAAAAATATCCTAACCCGGAACAAATTAGAACAGAAATAAAACTGATAGAAAATGTCTCAGAAGAGCCTAGAGAATAACATAGTAAAAGTCTACCAAAATCCAAGTAGTGGAACAATGCGTAATTTGCATAAATCCAAAATGGCCGACACATGGCAGGGCAAATCTTAGAAATTATATAGCTTGGCTCCTATTTGACATATATAAGTAATCTTAGAGTCTATTTTATGTATTTTGGACATGAAAAATCCATTGGGAAACTTTTCAAATTGATAATACCCATATGTTGTACTCTTCCTCAAAAATGACCAATAAAAGTAGAATAATCAGTCAAAAATTAGAACTTTGCTTGTATTCTGATTATATCTGTCTGTTTTACACCTTTTCTGTGATATCCTCTACAACACATATTATTCTACAATAACAAGTTCTCAAAAAGGAGAGAGAACAATAATTTCCAACTAGAATTTGTTTTAAAAATTGTGTTTAACGACCCATTAACAATTTAATTTAATTTGCACATCATTGCAAGCTGTAGGTAACTATTAGTGGTGATCATATTGAAGAGGGAGAATCCATTCACACACAGGGAGGCAATCCCTTGCTCTTTTTAAAAAGTGGGGAGGGGTCTTAAACCTGCTGCCTGGCATAGACACTCAGGTACATAAGAAATCACCAAAAATCACCTTCCATCACTAAAGAATGTGAAAGTACCATATTTAAAATGTCTATGGTATGACACCACGATCTCAGTCCCATATAGTTTTTTCTGTTATTTGTTTTGTTATTTTTTGAGGTTTTTCTTTTGTTCTGTGCCTCATAATTAGATTAATTAATTTCCTAGGATTGTATGAGCAGCTTTGAATGCTTCAAATTAAAAGCTGAATTTACTACCAACAGCAAATAGTACCATAAAATATGTCTGATTATTACTTCCCTATTGTATACATTACAATGCTGAACTTAGGTTGACAAGAAGTATTATTTTCATCAACATCCATTTTTGGATGATGACTCCTCTGCATTGTCCACATGCAGTTGAACAGTCCAGCCCATGTTTTCTGCAACTGCATTGTCAAACTTACTGAACAAAGTGTCCATCAGAAAAATCTGGAATGTCTACACCATCACAAACTGCTGCACTATATTCATATTTTGTAACTGCATGAAAACCCATGTTTATGCAGAGTATGATTAAAGCAAGAGGTTTTCAAGCACCTTTTCCACACAGTGTAATTTAAATATTTATACCCCAAACTTTGCAATCAAATGTCATTACCCATCTGATTTCACCAACATCAGCTACTTTCAAAGTCCACCAGTGTCAGCAGCAGAAAGCCAGAGAATGGCTAGCCCAACCATTACAAAACTCAAAACCAAACAGACAGACACAGAATTTGATCAATATTAGAACAAAGTGAATAAAAAATGTAATGCATTAGGGGTAACTGGTCCCCAGCTCTCTAGATTAGGGCCTACATATCACCCCAGCACACCACAGGAACATTACAGAAAAATCTATTATGAAGATGCAGATTTCATAATCAATGCTAAAGACGATATATTTGATCATCCGGGCTATAAAGTGTATATTAATTTATAGAATATGTTGCTAAAGGCTGCTGCTGGTAACACATATGACCAGAAGTCTGCAATTATGACAAATCTGTATGCTTCAGAAATTAATGCACAGAGACTGAAAACTCAAATAGACAAATTAAAAAGCAACATAGTTCTTGAAAAGAATACACCCACATGAAATTCCATAATTAATTTTATGATTACTAATGGTGCATCTGTATACAGTGAAATTCTTGTAATGCCAGCAACAAATGCTACCAGTGAACAATCATTCAGATTTCAAGGTGAAAACATATTCTTGGGCCAGCATGACACAGAACAGGCTAAATGGTCTAATGAAAATTCACGTTAAAAAAGATCACACAGATGATGTTAACCTAATTCATGTTCCCACTGATTTTATATCTGTTCATGAATGTATGAACATATCTGTGTTTGGCACTTTTATGGAATCTGACATGTAATCTGTGATTCGATCCTTGATAATTAAGGTATACTCCAGGCTTAGCACCTTTTAGCACAGGTGTTATGTAGACTTCTAAATTTACCCTCCAGTTGTGATGCAACCATAAATGACAGACTCTTCAAATCTTAGGACAATATGCATCTAGTCATCCTGCATCAGCTCGTTTTAACAGAACTCAATTATAATGCAAACTTTTTGTGTAATCATGACTTAATTGTGAGCAGGTCTAATCAAGACACATTTATATAAACTGTAAAAAAAAACATACAACAAAAAGTTTTTTTTGGGAAAACTTTATTAGGATTTGTTAACAACTTATCATTCAAGCAATCTACACTTTCACATATAGCAAAAAAATATTTCAATAGGATGAAAAATAACTTTAAACATAAAAGTTGAGTTTTGCTGTTCGTGCCTCTCATTCACTGAATATAAATACAATATCTTTCAAACGTGGAATAGTACATCTTTGCAAGGGGTTTTAACAATCCTGCAAGTTTCAAAGTGATCAAACATTATTTACTACCCAAAAAACTTGGTTTAAATTCATAAAATGTGAAAAATATGAAAGGCCAGAAAATTGCAAAAACCTAAAAGGGTCTGTTTTCCACATTCAAGTCTCTGTACAGTGCTTATAGATCATGATTTGTTGAACCAAATTACACAGTTTGGTGACTAATATACCTAACTAGTGATATGCTAAAAAATAATAAATTTAAAATTAAATTTAGATGGTTTAAACATAAAAAATGTACAGAAATCATGAAATCTTCAAACTTGCCATGTGTGTTCTTTGCAGTTTGATATGAGCTGTTTGTGTTGCCATTTGAGGGCGATTGCAATCATGATCATGTTGATTACTGATCATGCTGATTGCACACATAGAGCATACAATCATGCATACCATACACATATCAACTGAGGCAATACAAAGAATAAAATTATGATGAATTATTTACAAATTATTAGATAAATATAAAATTGTTATTTTATACAATAGTATACCCATATTTACAAATGTAATAAAAAGTCAGCTTTGACACTCTATTTCATTCAGCAAAGTAAATAAATGAATTGTCTCACGCAGTGGTCTTGGTATGCGTTTTAGTTCATAATTTAGAGTTCTATCCTGCATGAGCTGGTTGGTTAGTCTGAAGAATTGTTGAGTGTGTAAGAGATAGTATTACTCTCCCATGTGAGTGACACCAAGAGTGACAACATGTGCTCATCACTACACTTGTCACTTTTCACACCTATGCGAGCACATCTGTCACAGTCCTTGTGCCTGTGAGTTCCTATGTAATCATGTCATAACTGTTCCACAAAAATCCTTTAGTGAAACTCTGTAAGCATCCTCACGAAATTCACCTTTTATCTGTGCAGGTAAAATTGCCCTCAGATATGAAAGCACTCCCACTGGAAAAGTATACTGGGGAAGAGCCCTTGTCCCACCAATACCTTGATCTCTCAGTGCCAATGCCCATTTGCGATAAAAGTAGAATCTGATCTGTTTATCCTGCTTTCCTTTTGCCTTCTGACTAAGAGCCATCATTTCAATTCCATAGCAAAAACTATTTCCATAAAATCCAAGACTCTCAAAAGAGGAGAGTAGTTGATCTCTCAAAACCTGTGCTTCCTCACTGATGGGGAATGTCAAGGGCAAATTACATGTAGCCTGTGCTCTACCCATCCTCTTACTTCTCTTACTTTTAGGCATAGTGACTGCTATTGAAGTTGAATTGTATATGTTCACAATATATGTTATCTAGTCAGTGTCTATATCATAAATGCACATAATTTACATGATGCACTATGCATGATCGGTGAGCATGAATATTGACATCATGCCATGTCATATTCAGACAATACACTATTTACACAAGACCAGTAAGAGTCAAATCAAACTGTCACCTGTTCCTCTGGTCCGATTATGACAATGGGGCAGTGTTTGGTCAACAATCCTGGGGTGTCACATTTTCACCTGCCTGACTTTTAATTATAAAATCATATTTTTGACTAACTTCTAAATACAATATTGGTTCAAAAACGAGTGATCTGTTAGATAACTAAATAAAGATTCCAAAAATGTAAAAAAAAAAAATTGATATCCAACACCCAACATGATTTTTGCTAAGCCTGGAGTATACCTTAAGTGCACAAAATAACTAATATCTGAACTGATATTTCAAATTATGTTTTTTGTAATTTGTGTCCACAGCCATAGCATTATTTTACCTAAATGCTAAAGTTATTTATATGGACATCTAAAGGTAATGAAGAAAGGTGGTGCCACACACCTCGTTTGACATTAAATTTGGAATTTGTGAGGAATTGGTGCTGCATGCCTGATGTTTGACAGCATTGGCAGCATGTAGGTTATTAACAAATTATATTCTAGCTTTGACAGTTTTGGTCAAGTCTCAAAATGCTGTTCAAAAATAGTGGCAACACTTCTGACAGTCCTTTTCTCAAACTGGTATTAATGCATACTCTTCTTTTCTTTCCACCATAAAGATGTTAAGAATATACAAAGTATTTCATAGCAGAATGATGCTGGCATCGTATGAAATACATTACAAGAAATGCTACATAAGCTATTTATTTCCTTATCATGGCCTTAAAATAACAGCTTAACACCAACAGCAAGGGCATGACAATATTTCAGTGTGCAAGGAATCTTTAATCATACAAAAAAACCCTGAATATGAGCATGAAATAGGGTGAAATGTCAATGAGAGGCGGCCATTTTGAATTTATGCAAATTAGGTGATGTTCCACTAAGTTGATTTTGGTAGACTTTTTATATGTTCATCTGGGTAACATTCTGAGACAAATAACACCAAAATGGTTTCTGTTCTAATTTGTTCTGGGTCATTTCATATTTTGACTGGACTAATATGAGATCCTCTTCATTTGTGGTTGTATCATGGCAAACACCTCTGTTTGGACTCTTGGTGATAGATACCTGTTTCATGATATCATTTTGATACAACCACTGTTCCAGTATATTGATTAAAAGGTAACATCACCTCAAATGTGTGGTCGGTAAGTTTCAAAAGTACAGTCCTTTGCTTCTCATCATATCCACACGATCCCCTTATAAAGGCTGATGCCACAATGAACACTCTTGAAGGGTATCCATTCATTATGATAGCTATGATGGACTTAGTGGTGCTCTCCACAATGTCTCTCTCCTCCCCAAAAAGGTCAACTGCTAAATCCAATTTTGCAGTTGAGTTCTGTTCATTAAATAACACTTTCTGTCCATATTGAGATAAGAAATTTAAATACCACAAAGATGAATACCCCTCAGAGCACTTACTCAATGGAGGCACTGCTTGCCACAAGGTCTGTGATATCATTTGATTAGTGCTGAACATGTTAATCTAACCTGATTAGATCTCTCTTTGTCCTGTAGTTTCATATGAAAAAAGAATACATTTACAAGGTTATTTAAAACAAGATGCATGCTTTCGTCAGAGGTGCGCAAAAATATAATTTTCTGCCCAAGTTGTGTGAGATCCTTTGTCTTATTCTAAGCTAGGCAGCGTCTGTCCTTATTGATCATTCTTGGAACCACTCTTTGACTGATTTTTGATCTGTCTTGGAAGGAGGTAAATGTCATTGAATGAAACAAACATTTGAAAACCCATCTCCTGTTCTAAAATCGAACAAAACACCACTTTTCTGACAATAAATGCCATCCCTTTTCCTTTGATTAACCCCATGACATGGGGGCAAACAGGGCAATTGAACCTCTTGTTACCCTATATAGCTGGGAGAGCTTTTCAAAAATGGGGCCAAAATTGCCTCTTCGGAAAATAAAAACAACTTTACAGTGGCAAATATAAAGTTGATATATATGAAAATAAATTTGATATATGTGAATATAAAGTGGATATATGTTAATATAAAGTGGATGTATGTGAATATAAAGTGGATGTACATGAATATAAAGTGGATGTATGTGAATAAAAAGTGGATGTATGCAAATATAAAGTGGATGTATATGAATATAAAATGGATGTATGTGAATATAAAGTGGATGTGTGTGAATATAAAATGGATATATGTGAATATAAAGTGGATGTATGTGAATATAAAGTGGATGTACATGAATATAAAGTGGATGTATGTGAATATAATGTGGATGTGTGCAAATATAAAGTTGATATATGTGAATATAAAGTGGATGTATGTGAATATAAAGTGGATGTATGTGAATATAAAGTGGATGTATGTGAATATAAAGTGGATGTATGTGAATATAAAGTGGATGTATGTGAATATAAAGTGGATATAGGTGAATATAAAGTGAATGTATGTGAATATAAAGTGGATATGTAGAATTCTTTTTTATTTGAGAGTGACAGGAGGAGACTCCTTGATCAGTACTGACCTATATTGACTAGATTAGAACAGTTTGTCCTAGAATGGATTAGATTAGAATAGATTACATCTCCATTTTAAACTTAAGTCATTAAACTTTGAAGCGGGTAACCTGAAACAAAGGTATTATTTTATTTGGCCTTATTAGATAAGATGGTGGACATTACTGGTATTGCGTCTGGAATAGATTACTTTATCACATTGGCACGATGACACATTTGTGACCTTTAATAACGCTGTACAGTCTTCTATCAAAGTTCTCAGCCATATATCCCAAATATGCCAACCCCTTTTCACATCACTGAAAATGCAGTAATATTGGAAGAACATGGTTTTTGCAAGCAGTATGTGCTAATGACAATGATGGTCAACAGGATTAAAGGGTTAATAGAATTGATATTGCTGCGGTCAAGCTACACTATCTTAGCTTTTCAGATCTGAATCTTGTACATTACTGTCCCAAATATTTTCCCAGACTAACCGGTACATATATTTCACAATGTATTGACTAATAGATCCATATTCTCAAAACTTAAGTTTGCAATACAATATACTTCATTGTATTTTAGTTTTCATCCTAGTTTAGCGTTGTCTATCAGCTCTTGTACATCCAATCCACTCTAGTATTGTAATGATAATATAGCCCCATAGTCAACTAAACCAGAAGCAGAGGCCGGGTTTGTTTAGCTGGCTGTACAAGAACTATCTACCCAGATCTACAAAATAATATTACTCTGACATGAAAAAATATTACATTATGTACATAATCGTTAGAGTGTTGCATCCTCTATTATTATTAGGACAATATTCCTTCCAATGGTTTGATGGATTTCTCCAAACTGTAGTTGAAGTGGTCAACTTATTTGTATGCATGTTTTTCATTTACTAAAGTGACATGGCATCAACATTAACAATATATTACAGTATAATAGATTAGTTAGCCCGTTAAGATTATATCACCTCTATCTCGTACATAATATTTTGTTCGACCACATCCATGAACACATTGCAATACAATATACTATATTGTTTTAGTTTCCATCCTAGTATATCGTTGTCGATATCCTTACGTTAACTGATTGATCTGCAAATAATGATTTTGCACGCATCGTCTGGAAAATATGCTATTTCTTTCTATTCATTCCAATTTCTGTATTTAAACATTTCTTTTGTTTCCATACTATTGAAGTTAGTGTTTCTTTCTGATAATCTAATGTATTTTAGTCACCATCATTTTATTACACTTACAATGCATATCATGATCGTCTTCAATTTAATTTACAAACGTTCACAGAAGCTTACTTCTAAAGGCATTTTTCTAAATCGTCCTGTTTCAATGGCAAAGTTCCCATCCTAAACAAAGCAAGCAGTGCCTATAGGCTGGTGATGAAGGGTGTCCATACACCTTTTAAGCATTATAGCGTGCTGTAAAGGTGAGCAAATGTTTACATTCTACATCCTATGTCGTAGTTGTAGACTGACCCTACCATTTCAATATATTATTAGATTTATTTCTTTTTGATTATGTTGTGCTCTGGTCCATATGGGAATTTTGTGATTTTTTCTGCGCCATCTTTGGTGATTATCAAGATGTCATGTTCACGGTAACCACAGGCACCTGGGAGGCCTTCCGGTATGAGAATCATTGGTTCCATGGTTAGGTTCCAGAACTGTATCTACACTCTCCCTCAGCTCCAGACCTTCAATGTACAGTCCAGAAAGGATGAATGTATTATTTGCAAAATATAGTCATTTTTTTATTATTGTCATTCCATTCTTTCCACATTTCTCCAACATGATTAATTTCCACATTTCTTGTTTTGTATTAATTCAGGTTATAATTACTGACAATTTGATATTAAAGTATATTTATTCTGAAAATTTTCTTTATAAATATTACCATTCAAAATTTTGTGAAATGAGAGAGATCCCATCAAAATTAAATTAATCCACATACCTTGTTCCCTTCCATAATAATGGCACATACTTCCAAGAGAATGTCCATATCCAATTGGACGATATTTGACTAAATCATATTTCTGGTACACTTCATTGAGTTGGTGGGCAATGTCTGAGCATTTCACTCCAGGTTTGATTATCTCTAGTCCCTGCTCATGGACTTCAACATTTGCCTTCCAGTATTTCAGATGGGCATCACTGACACTTTCCAGTTAAAGGGTCCTTTCCATGGTGGCATAATATCTATAACATGCGGAATGGCTTTGCTGACAGAAGATTTTATAGATCACAAGTATGCAATGATGTCTGACAATGGTTCTATGTAAGTAGTGAAAAGAAGTGGACCCAGCACTGAACCTTGTGGTACAACATATTTTATATTCATGTTATTTGATGTTTTCCCTCTATGGTTACACACTGTTTTAGGTTTGTGAGGTATGATTTGAACCATGATAGAGCAGTACCCATAATTCCACACCTTTTTTCAAGTCTGTTTAGTAGAATTTCATGGTCAATAGTGTCAAAGGCCGTGTACAGGTCTAGTAACATCAGCATTACTGTCTTGTTTTTATCAATCTCCATAAGCATGTTATTTTGTACCTTAAGCAGTGCAGTCTCTGTGCTATGATATTCCTTGTATGCTGATTGGAAAATGCTACGTATGTCATTTGCTGTGAGGGGACCCACAAACTGCTTGGCCACTGCCCTCTCAAATAATTTAAAATATTTGTCAGACTATTATACCTTGATAAAAGTTCATTAAGTTCCATATCATTATATAGGTAATTAATATCGAATTCTCCTTTAATATCATCACGAAATTTACTAATATTCAATTTCTTAAAGTTTCTGTATGATATATTTTTGGTAGTTTTCGTTCTTGCTTCCATATCCAATATTATTTTTTTATGTTGTGGTCCGAGATTTTTTCATCAACTAGATGATTTTTCTTAAGTCTAGTTCTTCCTTGTAAATCGCCGCAATCCCACCACCAGGTCGCAGTGGTCTTGGTATGCGTTTTAGTTCATAATTAATTTCTTTTAATTTGGCTTGAATCTTCTTTTCATTTGCTTCATTTATCCATGTTTTGGTAATAAAGAAGATAATAAAGAAGACAAGCTGGTGATGATACCCTTCTTTTCCCCAGCAAGAGGCAAAAAAAGTCAGAACTCCGTTTTCCTGCAGGCAACCCAGTGTGGAACTCTGATCATGATTACATCCACACACGCGAGTCTGGTCCAGATGCAGATGTGATCAGTCCAACCCTCAAATCTGTCCTGGTTGATTATGAGGCTCTACAGAAGGAGAACACTGCCTTGAAGAAGCGCACTATATGCATTGAACAGATCATGATGAATGATCAGGAGTGTATGCAGTGAACAAATCTCCCAATGTACAAGACCTTTGTAACTCTGAGGGACTATTTGTGGCAGTCTAGTCAAGAATATGACAGTGAGATATACCAGAGGTTCCACACAGTCAGGCCAGGTCCACCACTGAAGCTTACATTTGAAGAAGAGTTATTCTTTACAATTGTGCGGTGCAAGTCACCATTGTTCAACTTCGACTTGGTCCAGAGATTTGGTATATCTGAGGGACTGTCATCAGAGATATTTGCAATGTGGATTGTTTTTCTCAACATGGAGTTGTGGGCATTGTCGAATTACCATACATTGAGAGTCCAACATCAGATACAGCAGATGTGTTTGAGCCATTCAAAGGACTGACGAAAATTTTAGATGCTACAGAGTTATTCACACAGCAGCCATCTGACAGCCAATCCCACAAGGAGATGTACTCCAATTATAAGCATCACATCACATCAAAGTTTCTTATAGGGATGTCTCCAAACCTGGGGGTGACATATTGTACCCGAGGATGGGGGGGACGTACCTCAGATAGCTACCTGACACTTCATAGCAATGAACTAATGGAATCACTGGTCAAGGGAAAAGGTCAGAAAGTGATGTGGGATCGTGGATTTGGAACGTCAATGGAAAGCGATCAGCTCAGAGCACTTGGTGTGGAAGCCATAATGCCAAACTTCAAGGGGCGTGGCCAGTCACAGATGTCCCCCAAAGAAATTGCTGAATCAGAGGAGTGCTCAGTTGCCAGAATCCATATTGAGCGAGTTATCCAGAGGATAAAGACATTTCACTTTTTTGACTCTGAACTTAAATTGACCATGCTTGACATAATTGACCAGGTATTCATGGTATGTGCTTACCTTACCAATTTTCAGCTACCTATAATACGGAGTAAGCATTAAGTCAGAGCTCATGGAAGGACAGAAAAATATTGTGAGGCAAAATTGTGAATGACTTGAAATACTTGAAAAATATTGTGAATAATTTAATCAAATATTATGAATAGCTTAATCAAATATTGTGAATAAATAAAACATAGTGACACAGCTTAATACATTTAGTGACACAACTTAATAAATTTAATAAAATTATATTTGATGTTTGTTATTTATTTGTTCCTTAAACTTAGATACACAACTTATATTTCCACAACAATATATTTCCATGGAATTGATGTTTGTGTTAATTGAGTTGACAGGACAGTCACTTTTAGTAATCAATACTGTCAAATCAAATACTATAAACAAATGTTGATCTTTTATAATACACATGTGCATCTGAAATAATACATAACATTAAATATTGTATTTTGACAGAAACATGTTTGGTGTAAATGTGTTGTTCTAATGAGCATAATTATAAATTGATAAAAATTTATCTCAGAAATGTTAAATTTTCTAATTTGCAGTTGTATTTTCTTGATTTGGGGAATTATGGCTCATCAATGACTTAATGAATCAATACTAGACAAAACTACTGCAGAGGTGGGCATACATCAATATTAATGCTTAAAGAGGGGTTCGAATCCCTTTGGTGTCTTAAAACTGACTCTCATGGCTGGGGGCTTGGTGTTAGTATGGCTATCTGTGCAGGTATTAAAAAAGGATTTGTTTTCCAAACAATTTTTTTGCCTATTTCCTAACAAATCAAAGTCAAGAAAATACATAAGGACTATCTTTTGGGCATAGTAGTCTCACATTAGTTTGAAATGCAAATATCATTAGTGCTGACACTTACTTTATGGTGTCAACCATACCATGAAAATAAAACAAGACAGTAAGTATATTTCATCTTTTATTATTCTTTCATTATTTCATTTTTTATTATTCTTTTATTATTTCCTTAATTAATTCTCTAATCAGATCTTAGTAAATGTTTCCACAGTCGACCCAGCATGAAGGACAGTACCAATCTTCATCTTCTGTGGTGAAGCGTGCACATGGCCAGTGCCACCATTTGCCACATCCACACATCTTGCAGTCACACTGCACACTCTGTTGGGCGTCGGTAATGGGTTCCTCCACACATACTTCACCACAACCACCACACAAGTAAATCGGAGTCACAACCGTACGACGCCTTTTGGGAGGCTGAGAACCATCTTCCACCTGTAAAAAGGAATACATATATAATTTATGGATGGCATATTTTAACATGCACAAAAAGAAGTGACTACTTTATGTCATAACAATATTGGTAGTATGATTATGTTCAATTTATTCAATTAACACCACATAAAACTTTTTTACCTTAATAAAAGATTGCTGTGTTCTGGTTGTCAGTTTTGATCTTCCACGTCCATGTACCCTTTTCTTATGTACCTTAGGTTCTTCCTAAAAATATAAATATATATATTTTTTAAATTGCATATTTAATCCATTAAATTTAAAGCTTAGTATAATTAATTCTTGAGATCTTTACAAATTCACAGCATGCCACCATTCCCCCCTGTATCTAGAAACACACGAACATAATTTATTTAGTGTGAAATATTACAATTTTTTTCAATAAAAGCTCATTATAAAATCTCAATAAAATCAAATCTGATAAGTACCTGAGCACAATAGCCTCTATCATGGCGTTTCAATTTAAAAACTCCTACATCCTTGTGAATGAATGAAATCTTTCCCTTCTCAAATGCCTCATCAACGCCCATTTCCCTGGCATTATAGGGACACTTTACTTCAATAAGGCTGGTGCCATGACAGGAACAGTTCAGGAACCCATCTGGGCTCACACGCAGGAATGAATGTTCCTTACTGACAATAATTGACTTGTTGCCATGAACTGGGTAGACTTGAAGCTTGCCATGAACTGGGTAGACTTGAAGCTTGTAGAAGTGACATTGCAACATGTAGGAAGTTTGAAACAACTGATTTTTCTGGCATATGACATCTCATTATAAGGACCATCTTGAGCAAATCTTCTCTTTTTTGGAGCAAATATGCAAATTTGAGTGAATTCAAGTGTTGTTCACAGTCTTGCTGCACCAAACACAAGAATTGACACAAATGTTGTTCACACACTGCCATGGCCAATCACAGGACAGAAGGGGGTAAGTCGTTCACACATAATTGAGTCAATTCTGCCAGTACACGTGTGAAATACATATTGTGAATAAAAAGAGCTCAAGTGAAAATTTAAAGTATTTTTGTAGAAGAACATAATTTATATATACTTTTTGGGGCTTTAATGGATTAGATTTTAATCTTATAAAGAATGTCCATTCCGGTGTACATTTGTATGTTAGATAAGAGAGAATACAGTCTATTTGTTCCATTAAAGCATTCATGAAACCTGACTTTCAGGCACGTTTTCTTTACATAACATGAATGTTTATACCCTAAACAGTGCTTTTATGTAGTATTACCCAAAATATTCCCTGTTAACAACTTTCTGTGGCACTTGAAAGTTGATCAGTTGTCTGCTGAAACCTACACCTGTGACAAAGAAGGACTAACTCAAAACTACATTTTGGATGCAAGAGATTGTTATTATTCTCAACCAATCAGATTACAGTATGGCAGTCACATGACAACGTATAAAACACTAGGTGGCATTACATGCAAATATAACACCAGGGGACAGCACCAGGCTATGTCACATCCTCCCCTGTCAAAAGATTAACTTGAGATTACATATTTTGGCATCATGGAATTGTCTTTTTGGCATCATGGAATTGTCTTTTTGGCATCATGGAATTGTCTTTTTGGCATGTCTCAGTTATACATATTTTGATCTCATGGATTATTGTAAGTCTCTGCAAAACCTATTTTGGCATCATTGATCTGTCTCTGTAATCATATACTTAGCATCATTGTCTCTTTGCAAGTCTTTAATCAACTAAACACAAAACTGCCTTTAACTCTAACATGTTGAACTCTAACATTTAACCTAACATCAGAGATTATAATTACTGGGATCAGAGGTTACAAGCACTTGATCCGCCGTTGGCTCAGGTCCTAACCTGCGACCTGAGCATTACTTGGACACATAATCTTTCATCCAGGCTGGCCTGCGTAGTTGCCTGGCAGGTCTACCTGGACTTGGAGCTGCAGCACCTCTAACCGGTGGCGGTTTGGTAGGTGTTTTCTCCATGCTGGATGTTGGTCCTGGCTTGTCCTCTGGCTTGTCTGGTGAACTGGTTGTAGGCATAGGTGTACTGTCAGCACTAGGAGGTGAGGACACTTCAATATCCTCTGGTGGCAGGATCTGAGGCACAGGCTCTTTGGTGCGGCGGAGATGCCTGCGATTTCTCCTGTATGATTGACCATCCTCAGTTGTGACCCAGAATGATCTAGGTGCTTTATCCTCCTCAGTAACGACAGCTGGGTTCCAGGTCTTTCCTAGTTGAACTCGGACACCATCACCTTTCTGGATCTTTGGCAAAGACTTGGTACCACGATCATAGTATGTCTTTTGCTTCTGCTGCCTCGTCAGCAGACTGGCCCGAGCATCACTCACGACTTCTGGTGCGAGCAATGACTCGGCTACCGGCAGCTTATCCCTCAGCCTCCTGCTGTTTAACAGCTGCGATGGGGAGTACTGCAGACCTGCTACCGGGGAGTTCCGATACTCTAGGAGAGCAATGTGTGGGTCACGTCCATCTTCCATGGCTTTTCTCATCAACCGCTTGATATTGCCCACTGCATTTTCACTCTGGCCATTAGATTGGGGGTAGCGAGGTGATGATGTTTGGATCACAAATCCCCAATCATTGGCGAATTCTCTCATTTCCTGACTGCCATATGGCATATTGTCGGCTATGACAGTGTCTGGTATGCCATATCTGGCAAAGTTGGTCTTCAGGTGGGAGATTACTGACTTTGCTGTTTTGCTCTCCAGCTTGCAGACTTCAGGAAACTTGGAGAAATAATCCACAAGCACCAGATAGTCTTTTCCTCCAAACTCAAAGATGTCTGACCCAACCTTGGACCATGGACGGCTGGGTACAGGGTGAGGCTTCAGTGGCTCCCTCTGGTTCTTATTCTTGAACTTGGCACATGTTGAGCATTTAGCCACTGCCCTCTCGATGTCATAAGACATTCCTGGCCAGTACATTACTGATCTGGCTCTACTTTTACATTTGTCCATACCCAGATGGCCTTCATGGATTTTCTCCAGCATTTCTTGCCTTGTTTCTGTGGGTATGACCAGCTTTTCTCCCTTGAATATCAGACCTTCTGCTACATGGAGCTCACTTCTCATCTGCCAATATGGTCTGATACCTGGGTGGAGCTTCTTCTTGTACTTTGGCCAGCCTAGCTCAATGGCTTCTCTGAGCAGCTGCAGTGAGTTATCTGACTTAATGGCTTGACAGAGCTTTTCTCGTCTCTGCTCACTCACGGGAAGGTTCACCACCAAACTATGGATCCTCTCCTCGATCTCTCGGACCTGCTGCTCATCATCACCGGGTGGGACGATATCGGAGTAAGCTCGTGATAGCGTGTCAGCTATGTACAGCTGTGATCCAGGCACATATTTCACGGTCAGTTGGTACCGCATCAGCTTCAACATCATGACCTGGATACGTGGTGTGGCACTATGGATACTTTTCCTCAGTATGGTCTCCAGTGGCTTGTGATCACTGTGCACTTCCACTTCTCTGCCATATATGTACTGATGAAAACGCTCTGTGGCGAAGACAATGGCCAGCAGCTCCTTCTCTATTTGGGACCATCTCTTTTCAGTCTCTGTGAGGGAGCGTGAGGCATAGCACACAGGTTGTCCTTCCTGAAGCAATACTGCACCAAGGCCACTTGACGATGAGTCGGCCTGTACCACTACCTTCTTGTCTGACTCAAATAGCTTGAGAACTGGTTGGCTACTCAGAATAGCCTTGATTTTCCTCATGGCACCATCATGTTCCGGAAGCCACTGGAAATCCACTCCTTTCTTCAGCAGACCTCTTATTGGGGTTGTTATTGTACTCATGTCCGGTATGTATGGGGACAGGTAGTTGAGCATACCAATCAGTCTATGTACTCCTTCCTTTGACTCTGGTGGTGGCATGTCCACTATTGCCTTGATCTTGGCCTCGTCTGGCTTCATACCATCGGCCCCAATGAGGTTTCCATTGTACTCTACCTCTGACAGTTTGAACTGGAGCTTGTTTGGGTTGAACTTGACTCCATTCTCGTCTGCTCGCTTCATGACACTGCGGAAGGTATGGTCATGGTCTGCATCTCCATCAGCGGCAATCAGCATGTCATCCGCAATGACGTGGACATCCTCAATGTCACCAAAGACCTCATGGGCTCTTTTCTGCAGAACCTCAGATGCTGAACTTATGCCAAATGGCATTCTGCAAAATTTTCTTCTTCCCCATGGAGTATTGAAGGTGCATAGCTTTGAGCTTTCCTCTGTGAGTGGAACTTGCCAATATGAGTCTTTCTGATCTATCACCGAGAACAGCCTTTTCTTGCCAATGCGGCTTGTGATATCCTCCAAAGTGGGCATCATGAAATGTTCCCGTTTTATTGCCTTGTTGAGCTTTGTGGGGTCAAGGCATAGTCGTAGGGATCCATCCTTCTTCTCCACAATAACTAGGCTGTTCACCCAGTCAGTGGGACCCTCGACTTTGGCTATGATGCCTTGCTCTTCCATTTCTTCAAGCTTCCTCTTCAATCTCTCATGTAGACTCAAGGGCACTCTGCGAGGGGGGTCAATGGTTGGCTGTGCATCTGGGTGCAGCTTTATCTCATATGGCCTCTGTTTACCCAGTCCCTTGAACTGATCAGCAAACTCCTTCAGTGCACTTTCTTTTGTGAGTGGGTCAGATGACTTGGTTTCTACAGCATCAATCACATCACTCGCATCAATCACACCCTTCTGTACAAGCCCGAGTTCGGTACATGCTTGCACTCCAAGGATGTGGGGTGATTTAGTGTTGGCTATGAAGAACTCAAAGTCTTTCCCCTCTTTCCCCTGCACAGAGCATTTCAGCATACACTTTCCAAGGTGCTCCACGCTATGGCCTCCATAGGCTTGTAGCTTTGTGCTGGACTTTGTCAGTGTGGGCCTGTTCTTTATCTTCTTCCAGGTTTTAGCGGGTAGTACATTTGTCCCTGCTCCTGTATCCAGCTTGACCTTTATTCTGGACCCTCCAATTGTCACTACGGAGTACCATGCTGACTCACGATCTTGGGCCATGCTGTCAATGAAGAACTCATCCTCACTTGAGTCAGTGTCTGCGCCTCAGTTCATTTCATGTACACTTGAGCTCGCCCCCTTTGAACGGCACATGGCGGCAAAATGAGATTTGATACCACAGGCGCTGCATATTTTGCCCCAGGCTGGACACTGTCTGGGATTGTGTTTGGTCCCACATCGCCCGCAGTTCTTCCTGCCTGACTTCTTGGTGTCCTGCCCCTGCGCTTTAGGTTTCTCAGGGGTCTTATGCTTTCTTCTCATAAAATGTACATCTTTTTCTACTGAGTCACTCTCTTTGGCACCACTTTTCATGCTTTGCATCTCTTTCTGTGTGACCTCTGCAGATCTACACAGTGTGACAGCTCTGTCCAGTGTCAGGTCACTATCTCTCAACAGTCTCTCCTTTAGCGCTCTGCCTTTTATACTAAATACTATCTTATCCCTTATCATATTATCCTTTTCTAGGAACTCACATGCTCTGGCCATCATTTTCAACTTGGTGAGATACTCATCAAAGGGTTGCTGCTCACCTCTTGCTGCCTCCCAGAATTTGTATCTGGAAAATACAACCCTCTTTAGTCCGGACAGTTCTGTCTCAAACTTCGCCATGACGTGGTCATATTTCCCTTTGTCCTCACCAGCCTCCCATGTGAAGTGGTTGAATCTTTCTAGGGCTTCTGTTCCAATTGCAGAGAGTAGCATGGCAATCTTTGTGCCATCAGCCTTCTTCTCTGCCTCCTTTGCAAGGATGAACAGCTCGAACCGCTGCTTCCATACCCTCCAGTTTTCAGCTGGATTACCTTCAAAGGTAAGGGCTTCTACTTTGTCAACCAGCTTTGTTTAGCTGGTCTGTGATCTCGTGTAAACACCTAATGAGTTACCAGTTGGGCACCTGTCCAGGTGGGAATCAATTTATTGCCAGGAGTATACTTCAGAACAACATAAGATTATTTTAATATTATTTGAATCAATGAAATAACTGTCATGGTTGAGACAAATATTTTATGGTTGTGAAAGATATATCATTTGTAGGAAAAGTATACTATTTATTTGAAAAATATCTTATGCATTTGTAAACCTTTCTGTCGAAAAGATAAGACATGACTCAAAGACTGCTTGGAATCCCCCTTAACTTAAAGACCGAGATGTGGAAAAAGTGACACTTTGATCACTGGTTTGGCCTTAAATCACAAGGACTTTGAATGGCAAAACTGTGAATGCTGATAATTGGTATCAGTGAAATTTATGATTTGACCCTATTTGATGAAATTTGGGGTTTTTCACACCACTGAATGGGAAGACATCAGAGGCTGCATGGATTCCCCCTTAAAGGCTGGGCTGTATAGAATTGATTTTTTTAAACTTTTTTTTGTAAACATATATCAAATAAAAAAATAAAGATTTTTTATAGAAAACAAAGATGAAACCTTCATAATGGGGTTCTATTTGAGAAATGAAATCTTCATATTGGGTTCTATTTAAGAGATATACACAGAACATATAAAAATAAATTGTCGATTTCTGCAAAATCTTCTTGCATGTTTGTACCCATAACTTCATAAATATTCATCCGTTTTTATAATTTAACCACCAAAAGAAAGCCAAGAAAAGGTACTATCATCATGATGAGTGTTATCATCCAATTCATTCTTTAAATAGTGAAAAAAATGGCTGAAAATGTGTTGCTCCAATTTTGACAATTGGTAAACAACACCTCCTGTGACTTACGGAGCCCCCTGACAGTTCAAAGGTCAAGGTCACACAACACACTTCCTGTCCAGTACTGGCAGTACTCGGTGGTGACAAAAAAATCATAATTCTCAGAGCAGATGTTCTTTTGCGGATTTCAGACAGATAGCCTGTATGTATGTCAATTTTAAGATCATATATTGTTTTCAGATACCTTAAACCACTGTAAAATCGCCGGGAACCTTCCAGGTTTCATTAATGCTTTAAGGTGTTTACTTCATTGGAAACAAGACATCGTTTTCATATTCTGTATAACTTACATATAAACATATTCACAAGATTAATTTGATATTCATCCATACACCATGGTATTTGTAGCATGTTTTTCTTGTTTTTCTTGTTTTTCTTGTTTCTCTTCCTTTTATGAGCTTGAACAGACTTCTTGGGACTGCTGATCTGGGGTCCCTATGCCTGGAGGATGTGGTAGGTCCAGAGGGTGCGCGGTGTGTGAGTACTGACATCTATGGCCGTTTCGGCATTTGCCTTTGGCATAGTACACACATACATCCTTCTGATGATTGTTTTCCTCTTGTCTTTCATTCATGACCCTCCTCATTTCGACCAAGGCCCTCACTATGCCGAGAGGGATCCCAATTATCTTCATGCGTTCTACTTTTCCCTCTTTGCCGGAATCAATTTTCTGCGTGTAAGTATTGGACTTTTGAGCCAGTTGTCGTATGGTCCAACCTCCAGTCCCTATTAGCCTGGCAGCCGAACCTTGAGGTATTATCGTAGTAACCGTCTCATCCTTGTAGTTATTATCAATAAAATTGATTATGTCTAGGCATTGTGTAAGTGGCTTACCAGCTGGGTCTTCTTCATCAGAGGAGGAATCCAGACTAAGTCCCTCCTCATCAGCATCCCAGTATTCGATTAGATCTTCGGTGAATTCATGTGTTGGTTTCACGATTTTCTGCAAGTTTTTAATCCAATCTTGAGTTGCAATTTCTAATAGTTTTGTGTGATCTGTTACTGATGTAACAGCATCTGATGTAGGGAGAGATGATACATCCTCTGGGGTGATGATGATCTTTAGTTGCCCAGATTCATGATGTGTATTTAGGTCCTCTAGATGTAAGTTCAGTAATGTTTGAGCATTGACGATCTTTAGTTTACAGTTTATGGAATTTTACAAAGGTAGATGTGGCATGAGGATGATCTTGCTAGTTTGTAAACTCCTCTTTTGAGTTTTGTTAGTACTTTATCACTAGGGGTGCATCTCTCAATGTCTTTGATCCCAAGGCAAATCAGGATTGCTGCATAATCCTTGAGTTTATTGGAAAAACTTGGTTTCCTAGCCATCTGTTCTAACTGTGATATCTCTGTGATTTCTTCATCTATTTCCCACTCCCATCGGTCATCATTTTTCGGGGAAAAGCGCATGGTACACTGGGTTGGCTATGAAAAGCGCTTTACAATTTGATTTAGATTTTGATCCAGAAGGCTGGGAAGCGGATGAAATCTTGTTTCCTTTGGCCATTGCCCTGATCTTGCGAATGTACTCTCTGTTTTTTTCCTCCAGTTTGGCCAGGTTCAGATTATTCCTTTTTATTGTGGTGTTCAGTTACTCGATTTTGGTGTTTGCCCTTTTATTCTTGACTATCTTGTATTTTAGTTGAAGGTCGAGATTATTGTTCTTTTCGGACAGGTCATTTCTTTCATCTAGGGCCTTTTCTTTCTCGAGTTCCATTTTCCTTAGGTCCCTCTCTAGTTGGACAATCTTACCTTGTTTCTCCTCTTCGTCAGCTTTGAGTTGGTTAAAATTCAGAGATCAGTTCCTCCATATTAAGAGCTAGTTCATCATCAGTTATCACACCTGATGATGAATCTTTTTAATGTATATCTTTTTATTTCTTTTCCTATGCAATATTCATACATTGTCAGACAATTGTATATAATGCTGCCTGGTATCAGTTACCTTGTGATTTTGGCCCTTTTGACCCGATAGACAACATTTTCATCAGTTCTAATCAGATCACGTTTCTTTCCTTTGTGCTCTACTGTTGCAATATCTTTCACGTCAACCTTTTCTTCTCTCCCTACCATTGGAAGCATTGGCACTTGTTCAAATGTCAGAAGTGTTGCCCAGTCATCTTTGTTTGCAATAGCACATATAGCATATCGATTGCAAGAGCTGACATCTGTTCTGATCTTCCCTATCTTGATCTTGTAGTCCTTTGTCAGAGCACACTCATTTTGTTCCATGTATCTGCCAGCCTGGTACATGGTTCCATTGTCCAACTGAATAGCCAATCTGTTTTTGTTTCTGTACAACATATGGCATTTAGCAAGTACCACATGTATGCTGTCGCGTGGCAAGATTGCTAGTTTGGGTAACAACTGATAATTTCCAACGTCTTGTGGATTCATTGTGGGAACAAGGTCTATATTGTCTATTCTTGGAGTTTCGAGCTTGTGATTAGAAGGCTCCGGTTCTTTATATATGTTATTCTCTTGTGATCCACTATGCACTTCTGGTGAAAAGGCAATGTGACAGTGAACCAAAACATGTTTTGTGTGTGTATATGAATGCCTTTCAAGTGTAAATTTTGCTATTGGTTCATTCACAATACAAGGAAAATCAAATTGGTCATGTGTCACTTGATCTGATTTTGTCAGACGCAAGTGTATCCAATGTTACTGCAATTTCTCTTGTCAAATCATGGGTTGGAAAACATGGCTTGTATTATCCATACAAATCAAGCAACAGAACAAATTGCTTTGCACATCTTCTAATAGCCATCACATTATAAGTTCCAAGTGGGATCTTGTGGAGTCTTTCTTTCGGCTCACGCATTGCACTCTTTAAGTGCATTAGTTTGTCATATATATCCTCTCTTAACATGTTTGTCATATATATCCTCTCTTAACATGTCTGCTATTGACGGTCTCAGCCTGGCTTCTTAGGCACTTTGCCTCTTTTCAAAATCAGTTGCTTCTTCCATTTGGATCTCAATGGCACCCATATGCTCAAAATCTACAGCAGGCTTAGATGTTCCACTTGCTTTTGTCCAGGCTAATACTGGAGTGCAATTTTCATTGGCGAAAAATCCAGATTTCTTGACCAAGTATTCGTTGTGCATCCTTCTCTCCTCCATGTTTATTATACTCTTCGTGTTTGAGTAGGCATATATCCCTCCCTTCCTTACCAACCTAGTGGCCAGTACAGATTCATTTCCAGGTTTTGGCGTTTTGAAATACCTATATCCTATTATGGAAAACATACAATTGTCTTTGTCTTCAGACATTTCTATCACATCAATTGTAAGTTATTGGCCCTCTCATCTTGCAATGTCTCTTTGCCTCAGACAATGTGTATGTTAATGTGGAGAACAGAAATGTCAGGATTACATATTTTCTGTATCACTCATATAATATGTACATTAGCCTCGCAAAAATACATAGATTATGCTTGGCAGAGTTTAGTAACAGCTGAGCAGGCATTTTACTAATGTCAAAATACTATTTGAAACAACATATAAATCTCACTTATGTACAAACTCGTGGTTGGCACTTTAATTAGTGTGCATCTATTGGTTTTTCAAGTCCTTCTGTGTATAAAACAATCAGATATGCGTCCTTCACTCCCATAAAGGCATTCATGCTAGTTGGTACTCATTTATAACTTATTGTAAAAAATTTACTTATTAACACATAACATTAATAAAACTGCTGGTGTCATAATTATGTTTTTGGCAGATGATTTACAAACCTGATAATGGATTAATAATATTCATGAACAAATCTCACTTGGATAAGAAATCCCCAGTGCAATTTGTATATTTAATGAGCTTGCCATGAAAATAATTTTGCTTGCAATACTTATGCCAAATTTCTGTACATACAAATATATATATATATATATATATATATATATATATATATATATATATATATATGAATCACTCATAACATCCTTGAGATAGCCTATGGGGAATACTTTACCAAGGACAGGCCAGAAAACAAATACAAGTTGTCATTCCCAGAGGAGCTAGAATATGGTGGATAATGGGATGACAATACAGAGCGCTGTTTATAATCCGGCAGCGCTGTCCGCCGCATGTTGCGGGGCATTCATCACTTATCCCCCCAAGAAGCCCAATAGAAAACAGTGTTTGCTTTTCTCATGAACAATTGTTAGTGGACAAACACCAGAAATGAGTCTGCATTCTGCTTTCCATGTCCTGATACACATTTTGATACTACACAGAGGACGTAGGAGCAATTTATTTCCCATATATTTTATAATTATAAAATAATATAATATTTTCATATGTGTCTAATCTGAATTATTTTTAGATACCTCGATGTTGATTGTGGCCTTTACCATCCAAATAGGGATGACGCTCTCTGGGGAACTGGGAGGAGATGCAGGAGGCCTGGGAGGAGATACAGGAGGCCTGGGAGGAGAGACAGGAGGCCTGGGAGAAGAGACAGGAGGCCTGGGAGGAGAGACAGGAGGCCTGGGAGGAGAGACAGGAGGCCTGGGAGAAGAGACAGGAGGCCTAGGAGGAGAGACAGGAGGAGTGACAGGAGACGGTGTCCAGGATCACAGCTGGGTGCTGGGCAGCTTTAACTGGAATGAAGCAAAGAGGCAGTGTGAGATGAGAGGGCTAACATTGGGCAAAGTAGTAACAGATGCGACTAGAGATGCCATTGTGGACGCCCTGGAGAAGCAACTCAGGTTCACTTGATTATTGTCCACTGTCATTATGTTAGTCCAGTGTCCAGTGCTAATATGTCCAGTGTCCAGTGCTAATAGGTCCAGTGTCCAGTGCTAATAGGTCCAGTTTCCAAGGCTAATAGGTCCAGTGTCCAGTGCTAATAGGTCCAGTGTCCAGTGCTAATAGGTCCAGTGTCCAGTGCTAATAGGTCCAGTTTCCAAGGCTAATAGGTCCAGTGTCCAGTGCAAATAGGTCCAGTGTACAGTGCTAATAGGTCCAGTTTCCAAGGCTAATAGGTCCAGTGTCCAGTGCTAATAGGTCCAGTGTCCAGTGCTAATAGGTCCAGTGTCCAGTGCTAATATGTCCAGTGTCCAATGCTAATAGGTCCAGTGTCCAGTGCTAATAGGTCCAGTTTCCAAGGCTAATAGGTCCAGTGCCCAATGCTAATAGGCCCAGTGTCCAATGCTGATAGGTTCAGTGTCCGATGCTAATAGGTCCAGTGTCCAGTCACTAATAGGTCCAGTGTCCAGTCACTAATAGGTCCAGTGTCGAGTGCTATTAGGTCCAGTGTCCAATGCTAATAGGTCCAGTGTCGAGTGCTATTAGGTCCAGTGTCCAATGCTAATAGGTCCAGTGTCCAGTGCTAATAGGTCCAGTGTCCAGTGCTAATAGGTCCAGTGTCCAGTGCTAATAGGTCCAGTGTCCAATGCTAATAGGTCCAGTGTCCAGTGCAAATAGGTCCAGTGTCGAATGCTAAAAGGTCCATTGTCGAATGCTAATAGGTCAAGTGTCCAATGCTAATAGGTCCAGTGTCCAGTGCTAATAGGTGCAGTGTCCAGTGCTAATAGGTCCAGTGTCCAGTGCTAATAGGTCCAGTGTCCAATGCTAATAGGTCCAGTGTCCAGTGCTAATAGGTCCAGTGTCCAGTGCTAATAGGTCCAGTGTCCAATGCTAATAGGTCCAGTGTCCAGTGCTAATATGTCCAGTGTCCAGTGCTAATAGGTCCAGTGTCCAGTGCTAATAGGTCCAGTGTCCAATGCTAATAGGTCCAGTGTCCAGTGCTAATATGTCCAGTGTCCAGTGCTAATAGGTCCAGTGTCCAGTGCTAATAGGTCCAGTGTCCAGTGCTAATAGGTCCAGTTTCCAAGGCTAATAGGTCCAGTGTCCAGTGCTAATAGGTCCAGTGTCCAGTGCTAATATGTCCAGTGTCCAGTGCTAATATGTCCAGTGTCCAGTGCTAATAGGTCCAGTGTCCAGTGCTAATAGGTCCAGTGTCCAGTGCTAATAGGTCCAGTGTCCAGTGCTAATAGGTCCAGTGTCCAATGCTAATAGGTCCAGTGTCCAATGCTAATAGGTCCAGTGTCCAGTGCTAATAGGTCCAGTGTCCAATGCTGATAGGTTCAGTGTCCGATGCTAATAGGTCCAGTGTCCAATGCTAATAGGTCCAGTGTCCAGTGCTAATAGGTCCAGTGTCCAATGCTGATAGGTTCAGTGTCCAGTGCTAATAGGTCCAGTGTCCAATGCTAATAGGTCCAGTGTCCAATGCTAATAGGTCCAGTGTCCAGTGCTAATAGGTCCAGTGTCCAATGCTGATAGGTTCAGTGTCCGATGCTAATAGGTCCAGTGTCCAGTGCTAATAGGTCCAGTGTCCAGTGCTAATAGGTCCAGTGTCCAGTGCTAATATGTCCAGTGTCCAGTGCTAATATGTCCAGTGTCCAGTGCTAATAGGTCCAGTGTCCAGTGCTAATAGGTCCAGTGTCCAGTGCTAATAGGTCCAGTGTCCAGTGCTAATAGGTCCAGTGTCCAATGCTAATAGGTCCAGTGTCCAATGCTAATAGGTCCAGTGTCCAGTGCTAATAGGTCCAGTGTCCAGGTTTAATAGGTCCAGTGTCCAATGCTAATAGCCCAGTTTCCAATGCTAATAGGTCCAGTGTCCAGTGCTAATAGGTCCAGTGTCCAGTGCTAATAGGTCCTGTGTCCAGGTTTAATAGGTCCAGTGTCCAATGCTAATAGCCCAGTTTCCAATGCTAATAGGTCCAGTGTCCAGTGCTAATAGGTCCAGTGTCCAATGCTTATAGGTCCAGTGTCCAATGCTAATAGGCCCAGTGTCCAGTGCTAATAGGTCCAGTGTCCAGTGCTAATAGGTCCAGTGTCCAATGCTAATAGGTCCAGTGTCCAGTGCTAATAGGTCCAGTGTCCAATGCTAATAGGTCCAGTGTCCAATGCTTATAGGTCCAGTGTCCAATGCTAATAGGTCCAGTGTCTAATGAAGGAACATGTTTTCAGGTTTTTATTATCGTCAGATTAGAAATATTATGATTATGGAATGATTATGAAATGTTTTTGTTTGTTCAATTTTAAATGTATTTTTCATTTAAAGAACTATATTTATGATATTGTCATGTTAAAATATACGATTATTATGTTGTTAGACGGAAACCATTCATCGGACATCCTCTGTTCATGAACGCCTGTGTAAATGCCATGTATAAATGTCCTATTAAAACTAGTTGTACTGGTATTCTGTGTTAACAAAATACAAGATTGTTGCAGTAAATGATCCTACACAATAGCCAAAAAAACATTGTTTTAATACAAAAATCGTAAAACTAAAAACAAGCTTTGTATTATTCAAGAAAGTGAGGTTATCTATCCGTAACAATTTCAAAACTAGTTCAGGCGATATTTTTGCAATGTGTGTATGTGTTTGTTTGTACTTTTATTCATTCTACTTTACTAATTACATATTTTTGTTACAATATAGTTATTATGACGGGTTTTGGGTTGGTGCATCATCACCGATTGGAACTGATCTATCACAATGGACGTGGACAGATGGTAGTACAGACTTTGACTGGTCAAAATGGTCTCAAAATACACCAAATGGACTATGGGACCGCTATGACCCCAACGAAAGGGCCAGGGCCTGTGTGAGACTGGAACGCAGGATAGATGGCAGCACCTGGGTCCTGCGAGACCGAGGCTGCGGTGTCTACTACAGTGCATTATGCCTAGGATGTTAGTATCTTAATACATATATTATGAACATGTATAAAGTGTGCCAGATATTACAAGAAAACGTGGTGAAAAAAGATTTTATAAAATAGATTTACTTACTTTTCTCCTAATACAATGACAGATGTCTGAATTCAGTAAAGGAATATGTAAATTTTGATATGGACCTACAACATGGGTCCTTGTCAATAAAAGCATGGAATACATTTCTATATCGTCCATGACAGAAAATAAGGAATTATTTTGCCCTTTAATAGTGAACTAACGTGTGGAATAAGAGTAGAGATTAATTCTATAAACGAATACCTATATCAAGATTTTTTTTAAATAAAAAAAATCTGTACACATCCTGTGTTCATTTTATTTAACTGAGTAGAAAGTACCGATCGGCCAATACCGGTATTGAAATTCTAAAGGTCTACTGAAATGTAACTATCAGAGTATAATAAACTTTTCTGGTCATTATGATCTAGTTTTCCTCAATGTTGACATAATATCAATTATGATTTCAATCATGTTATGCAGTGTTGGATTGTGGAAGCGTCCCACTTATTCCGAATTCTGACCGGAAATACAAGAATACTATGGCACACTCAGAAGTGACGTACACCTGTCAAAAAGGCTACAAGATAATTGGTAACCCAAAAGTCACCTGCCTGGGGTCTGGAGAGTGGGGCACTCTACCTCAATGTCAAGGTAACTAACAAATGCCACCTGCCTGGGGTCTGGACAGTGGGGCACCCTGCCTCATTGTCTAGGTAACTAACAAATGCCACCTGCCTGGGGTCTTGAGAGTGGGGCACCCTGCTTCATTGTCAAGGTAACTAACAAATGCCACCTGCCTGGGGTCTGGAGAGTGGGGTACTCTGCCCCAATGTCAAGGTAGCTAGCAAATGCCACCTGCCTGGGGTCTGGACAGTGGGGCACTCTGCCTCATTATATATGTCTCAGTATATAGAAATAGTTGGGTGCAGATTAAAAATTGTATTAAGTACCATTTGGCTCATGGTGTACCAGCTGGCTGGGAGGCAACATCCATTTCTGTGAGCATATCTACTACTTTGATCCATAGAGATAAAGATATGAGTCTCATCAGCATAGATATGATTTTGTTAATATCAGAAATTGGTAGACAGTAAATAGAATTGATCCCAAGTCTCATTAGTCTCAATTCTCATTGGTCCCAATTCTCATTGGTCCCAATTCTCATTGGTCCCAAGTCTCACAGAGGACCTATGTGTACTAACTTTAGCACACTGTGTCCTATCCATAAGGTTTAACTCCATCGAGTTTAGAGCCTGGTCTGTTGCTCTTTATTTAGTTTTAACAATATGTGATGATCAATTGCATCGAATACTTCAGGAAATTCAATTTTGTTATTATTATGTTATTGTTTTTGTTATTTTGTTATTGTTTGGGGCTTTACATCACTTTCAACATTATTTCGGTCATTTCGTGATGAGACCTACTTGTAACAGATATAGTGCTGCCTCACTGAATTGACATGTCGCAGGTCCTTTGACATGACAACCCACCCGGTCACAGATTTACAAGGACAACGGGTTAACCCTTCGCGCACGGGCCTCAGCTCATGTGTGAAATCGTATCATGAATTCAACCTCGCCACAGCCGGGGATCGAATCCACGACCTTTGGATCACCACAGAGGAACTGGTGCTAATAAGCTGGCATTCTAACCAACTGCGTCAGGAAGGTCAAGTAGCAGTCATATATCTCTATTCTCAAAGTCGTAAGGACTATCATTATGTAGCTTGAGTAGTGTTGTCTGAGTAGTATTGAATTCTGCAAATTGAAACCAATCATCAAGGCTGGGAAGGCAACAATATAGAGCCTACAGCCCTTTCTGTCACTTTGGATAAATAGGTTAGGTTGGACCCCGGCCTATAGTGTTTCTCACTCAGCACAGGTCCCTTTAACATCTAAACAATAAGAACAAACTTCATGTTGGCAGATATTGTAGCATGAAATCATAATTTATTTGTAATGGCATTAAAGAAAGGCAACAGATCCAGAAAGACGTCTCAAGTAGATACTATCTATTTTTGACGGAATAAGTTTTGTAATATTTGTATTCTCTTGAAATGAGATTCATCCATGGTCTTCGTTCGTTTTCCCATCTCGAGACTGTGACAGCCTCTTTTAAAATGCAGATATTTGATAAGTTCTATCTTTTGTATTGTGCCAATACTGCGACAATCTTATTCAGAAAAAATAAATTTGTCTTTATCTATTTTGACAGAGGTCCTAACAATATTGTTGGAAGGTTCTTACAACTGGGCAGAAGCTAAGGAGATGTGTGAGAAGGACAACATGGCCCTGACTCAGGTTAAAACAAGGGAAAGGCTCCAGGAAATTGGCCAACTACTCCAGGGCCATCAGGGGTAAATTACTACCTTTCACTTAAAAATCTGTTTGCAATTTGTTGACTGGCTCTATCTGTATATTGACATCTGACTGGCATGACTATCATATCAATCACTTTAGTGTATCCTAAATGTTGGAAAATAGATCAGATGAATATACCTATTTCAGTGTGATCTACACTACATTAAGACAAGGTTTTACAAAAAAGGAAGATTGCTTTGATTTCCTTGCAATTTGGTTCAGTGATATTGTAATTTTGTATGGTGTGACACAAATATAGTCACAAAATCAGCTGACATGTGATTCTAAGGTCAATGATTCTGTTGTATCATACCATAAAGTAGAGAGTAAGGTGAAACTAAATATATAGATAGGTATATTACAGCCTACACCAAAAAGATTTAGATTGGGATTTATTAGGTACGTTTGTAGTACTGGATGGAGATGGTACATTTTCCATTAGTCAATACCCAACTTCCAAACAATGTAGTGACCAAAGCTTTAATCCCAAATGAGGAATTTATATATTTGTCATGTTATGCCTCATCTCGTTTTGCTGTATTTTAGGTTCATTATTGGTTTACATATTTTAGTCGTCCCTTGGTATGTTCTAAATGATAGTCCACATGTTATCTGAGAGCAACACAATTTATCATTGCTCTCACATGTAATGTACACTGACATAAATCTCGTAATGTGAATGGATATTGGTCCCTTGAAGGGTTCACATGCAATCTATCAAACATGTTTGTGTTATTTTAAAGTCAGCATATCCTATCTGGGGAGGGCTGGCAGAATGTCATGTGTTCACCATCAATACCTCCACAGGGCAATATGACCTTCTAAGTAGGCCCCAGGGGAATCGTCTGTCATTACTGGTATGGCAGTTTGTTCCATTGGATTGGTATTCTCCGAATCTGACTTTAATAGATGAATAACTATTCTAACAAACATCATTTGTCTAAATGCTCTGAAATATATTGATAATGTATGATCATCTGCCATTTAATGCTGTAGTTATCATATTGCCAATCAACAACCTACAAATATAGATTGATGCACATTGCTCATCACTAGAAATGGCAGACATAGGGATATAACTTTTTTACTACTCAGAATACATCAGATCATTCTACAAATGATGAGATCGAATGTCAACCTTCTTAGGCTATTTTGATCAAATATTGCCAGTGACCTTGAAGTGACCTTTCAATGACATTGAAAATAGAAAGCCTATTTCCACGAAATTGTCTACATGTTTTATTATCCTATCATCTACATCTTTCAAATACGAGCTTGTAGAGTCCTTATTCTTCAAAATCTGTTCATAATTAACAATTTGAGAGCAATTTATAGTTTTGTAGTCAATCTATAAGGGAAAACAGAGAAAAATACTATAATACTAAGTTTTTTTAAATAATATAAAAATGCCAGCTTATTGGGGGTTAGTTTATGAAAATATATAGAATACTGCACAGAAAAACACATTAATACTAAAATGAAATTGAAAAAAAAGTCCGTCAATTTCAAGATTTATTATGAAGCTAAAATGATTAAAAATAGCTTAAATCGGTAGGGTTACAAAAGTGACAAATTGACAGACTTTTATTTGACCTCACATTTATTTTTGAGGTATTAGATAAATTGAATATTAGTCTAATTTCAGAAAATAATCAGCAATAACTTGCTCTTATCATAATAATACCTAAAAAAGAAGAAATATTCCCTGAAAAATTAGTCATGAATAGAAATGTTTAAAAAAAATATAATAAAAAATATATAGAATGTAGAGTCAATTGGGTTATAACACCTAGTAGCTGATGTATTTTTAAGAAATCTCATGTATTTGATTTTTCTGAACAATATGAGGAAGTTAGTGAAATCCTTTTATGAATATGTCTATGAAACACATCACTAAAAGTGGCAAATCATTAAAATGGCCTATGATCCCTTTTACTATTTGGATAATTCTATTAGTAATACAGAACTTCGATCCATTTGATTGTTTCCACCTCAGCCATTAAAATGTCCCACGGTATTGGATTTGCCTAAAAATGCTGAATCTCTGTCACTGTAAGTGCTCTGCAGGGTGCTTTCTGGACGTCCGCTCCTCCCACTGCTATAAACCCGTTACATGCGCTATGTCACTCATTCTCGCTGAATCCTGAAAGATTAATGAAACACTTTTTTATTTTGAAAATGTTTATTAAGAATAAAACATTCATGAAATGAGATTTTCAAGCACTTTTTTCTTGCATAATATAAATATTTATACCCCAAACTTTGAAATCAAATGTTATTACCCATAGAGTCTTCTGCCAAAATCCAAATCATCCACTGGACACTTTGTCAACATACTTTTAGCTGACCAGTGATCTAATGCAAACATCTGCTAAATAAAGTCTTGCTAACTATGGGGTACCCTGAGCTTGGGACAATGGAGAGATTTTGCTTACAGAGCCCTGTTTGTCCATTAATGTTTGACCATTGGCACAGGACTACCACCCTGACAGACCACAATAGAGGTCACATGCTTGAATACCTGTGACCACCTGGTGGTCAAAAGAGTACAGCCAGTACTTGGCACTTTCAGCAAAACACAATAACCATAGTTGATGTATTTTGGTTGAGTTTATCACAGTTTCGTGGCAGCATATCATTTGAGCATACCCCAAACCTCTGTAAAAAAAATGCCTGCGACCTCTCTGATTTCATGAACGCTTTACCATATATTTTTGGCCCATTTCAGAATATATTAATTACCATATATTCTGTAGGTCACAGGCCTGGATTGGAGCTTCAGGGACAACCAGCTTGGTCAGTGTAACAGTTTGGGCATGGGTTGATGGATCTACAGACTTTGACTGGGATCTATGGAATGACACTGATGGTCTTTGTGGCAAGTAGGTATATATATATATATATATATATATATATATATATATATATATATATATATATATATATATATATATATATAAAAATATATATATATATATATATATATATATATATATATAGATATATATATATATACAAATACATACTTATATATATATATAGATATATATATATATATATAGATATATATATATAGATATATATATATATATATATATATATATATATATATGGTCTTTGTGGCAAGTAGGTATATATATATATATATATATATATATATATATATATATATATATATATATATATATATATATATATATATATACAAATACATACTTATATATATATAGATATATATATATATATATATATATATATATATATATATATATATATATATATATATATATATATATACAAATACATACTTATACATCTTCATGATTTTTTTAAGGAATGTATTTTTAATTATTATTTCTTTAGACTACACTACAATGGTGAAGGCGACCTGGGGTCTTCCATATTGGAAAAATCTGCCTGCACCGGAGACTACATGGCTTTATGTGACAAGGAGATATTTCAAACAGGTCTGTTACACTAAGCCCTATCAAAAACAGCTGTATTGGCAATCATATATGTTTGAATAGGATAATAAAGTAGGTACACCTTGCCATCCTGATAGGCATAATCAGATGTATGATGGACAGGTGACCACTTATTCAGTCAGCAGTAAGAAACTCTGTTGGCACCAAAACAGTTGTTGTTTTGTATACAGCTCTTAGAGCAGCAAGAAATATGTGTTATTCTCATAAAAAGCATTAAAATTTTTTTTTGAGTTTCAAAAGTTAGGTCGGGCACACACTAGACCATATCGAGGGGAAATGACACATGTTTTCATGGGTCCAGAACATGGCAGAACATGGCTAAGTCACTAAGTGGCCCTTTTGTGCATATGAAAAGTGGCAAGTCTCGTCTAAAAGGCTACCTCGGGCTAGCGGAGGCACTAGGTCGGGCTAGCGCTAGTCACTGCACACCAGTTTCAGCACAGCCTTTTTGGGTGAAATGGTACTATTCACCCTACGTCGGGCTAACGGGCATTTACAACATTTTGAGTTCACACCACACGAAAGTGGCACTTGGTGTCTTATTTCCAGATGAGATTGACAATGGTGTATACCATTAGAGCCACTTTGGAGTCCATTGAAGTGCCCCATATGGTTCTATTTTTTATCACACAGAGTGGGGTTTAGACATGCCCATTAGATGGTATATGGTCTTATCACTTATACCATGAGTGCCAGTTTGGAGCAACCAGAAGATCCCTGTATGAGTCTATCTCTTATCACTTTGATTGGTGTTCAGACATGTTAATTTGGTGACATGTGGTCTTATCACTTATACCATGACTGCTAGTTGGGAGCAGTCATAAGATCTCTGTATGGTTCTATTTCTTATCGTTTTGAGTGGTGTTTAGACATGTTAATTGAGTAACATGTGGTCCTATCAATTATACTATGAGTGCCAATTTGAAGCTCTAAGAAGATCCCTGTATGGTTCTATTTCTTATCACCTTGATTGGTGTTTAGACATGATCAATAGATAGCATATGGTCTTATCAATTATGCAAAGAGTGCCAGTTTAGAGTTCTCTAAGATTACTTCTATGGTTCTATTTCTTAAGACTTTGATTGATGTTTAGACATGATCAATACATGGTTTGTGGTCTATGTAAATAGCATATGGTCTGATTACTCAAACCATAATGGCCAGTTTAGGGTTCACTACAGTTCTATATATTGTTTTATCTATTATCTCTTTGATTTGTGTTTAGACAATGCTTAGAAATAGAGAGGATATGTTCAAGTACAATTTTTAATATCATAGAAGTTACCTTTTTGGATCTATTTCCTTTTGTTGCAATGACATTACTAAATGTTGTGCCAAGATAATGAGCTGTGCCTACTTAATGAGCTGTGCCTACCTAATGAGCTGTGCCTACCTAATGAGCTGTGCCTACCTAATGAGCCAGCTATGAATATTCAAATATGTGCTGTATTCATTCAAAGAGCTTACCTAATGAGCTGTGCATACTTAATGAGATGCCCACCCTTCATTTGCTGTGCATATTTAATTAGCTCCACTGAAACTTCATTCTGATTGGTCTAACCCCAAAAAGATCACCTCTTTTCAAAAGGCATGTGTGACTAGATAATGAGACTAAAATGGTATATAAGTGCTTCTTTTGGAAATTATCCTCATTCAATCTCCAACATGGGTTCCTGCTTATCATTCTCTCGCCGATGGCCATCGCTGGAAAGTATTTCTCCTCAAAAGGTTCATCCTACCAGACAAGTCCATCGCTCCTGTCCAAAGGATACCACGTTGATCCCTCTCGAGCCAACCACACCTCTCGAGGTTGAGGAGTGCTCTATCTGCATGGAGGATTTGGGTGCAAGAGACACTTGTGTACTTTTATGGCCATGCACACATGTCTTCCACAGAGATTGTGCAATGAGATGGTTGAAAGACCTGGACAAAAACAATAACTTTCACGAATGCCCCTCATGCCGCTGCTATACGGTGGGGAAATTCCAGGTGTCTTTGGAGACCATCCTCATTTTGAAAAAGAAAGACTTTGAACAACGCTATATCCATGTCAAGGAATGGATGGATGGTTCATGCTCGGTTTGTCAGTCGTCCATATTGAACGATCAACAACTTTTCATCTTGACAAGATGTTGCCATATCTTCCACCAAGACTGTTTGCGGTGGTCTTTGGAGTTTTACTCCAAACATAGACCACGATGCCCACATTGCTTGGCAGGCATATGCGAAGAAGGAGGAATGGACATTGTTGATTTCAATTATTACACAAAACTACAAAAGATGAGTCAATCAGAACAGAGAAAGTACGTGCATGGGTGTATGCACATGTGCTGAAAAAAAAATAAATAAATGAACATGACAAATTATAATCTCCTCTTTGACTTATTCCTTCTTAATTTGATTAATTCAATGCAATTCAGATTGATTAAATTTTGATGCTTCATGATCGGTTGGAGCTTAGTGGAGTCAAAACATGTGAGACATTCGTACGTAGCACAAAAGGGCCACTTAGTGACTTAGCCATGTTCTGCCATGTTCTGGACCCATGAAAACATGTGTCATTTCCCCTCGATATGGTCTAGTGTGTGCCCGACCTAACTTTTGAAACTCAAAAAAAAAAAAATTTTAATGCTATTGATTTATATCTGCTTGTGATCTTCAAGTACGAATGCATGTCTTGTAATTTGTCTGATGTTGTAGGCATTTGACTGACATAAGCATCAAGGGAAACACATATATCACAAACATATTTTCAGTCTTCCTAAAGGGTATGAGGTCTCGTATCATGATACAGTCCAACCTCAATTTAAATATGCAATTATACAAGCTAAATATATAACTCAAGTCCAACTTATTGTTATTGTCTGTTATTTATTCAATTGATTTCTATATATCCTTTGCATGTAAGAAGCCTCAATGAGAGATTTAACATCTTTGTTAATTGAACCAAATGGTATAGACTCTTTTGACCTGATGTGATCAGTTGGATGGGATAACCCTGCTCAAGCTGGACGTATCAAAAAAGTCCAATTTCTTTTTGTTGTCCATAATCAATAGTTTTCATGACACATAGCTTCACTGAGAGATATATTGCATATTACATAATTTATAATCCAACCAAAGGGTATGAACTCTCATGACCTAATGTGGACTGTTCGGTGGGATGATCCTGCACAAGCTGAACATATAATACAAGTCCAATTTCTTGTTATTGTCTGTTATTTATTCGACAGATTTCATGACACAAAGCTTCACTGAGAGATTTATTACATAATTTATATTCTAACCAAAGGGTATGAGTTCTCATGACCTAATGTGGACTGTTTGGGTGGGATAATCCTGCTCAAGCTAAACATATAATACAAGTCCAATTTCTTGTTATTGTCTGTTATTTATTCGATAGACCTTTGAACAACAATACACCTTCTTACCACGTTTGTACCATATCAAGATCCATATCAAAGCAATACATAAAATGAGAGAGCAAAGACCTATAATTGAATATAGATATGGTGACCAAATGTTACCAACCACAATGGCTGGTCTTTCATTGCCCAAGAGTTTGGTTGTGGCATTCAGCAAGTGTGATGCCACAATGCCAGCTGACTGTCCAGCTCTTCCTATGCCTTCACTGCTGCCATTTGCTTGATAGATGACATCAGTCTGATAATCCTTCCTTTGAACACGACCCTCCTCCTTTGTCATGACATCAGTGGAGGTCTTTTCAGTATCTACAGTATCTAAACCAGACCATGTCCTGTTGCATCTGAATGGACCACTCCCTGTGATGGCAGCCTCACATGAATGGGTGCATTCACCCTTACAGTGTGTACTCTTCTCTATGTTACACTCATGGGGGGACCTCACCCACTCAACAAAATCAGCGGCATCTTCTCTCCTCATGGGTACAATTACCTTGCGATTATAAGATTTTCCTTGTGGGGTCCATGTTGTGTATGTCAAAGTAGGCTTTTCAGTAACATTGAAATGAGTGTAAGTTGGGAATTGTTTATCTAACCACACACAGAGGTACTTTGACTCCTTGTGACTGAAGCGGCGAGAGCTTGTGCTTATGCATCGGTCTGTGTCTCTTACAGTCCGGTGGATAAATGTGGAGTCCCCCCCACTTCTGAAATGAACTCGTAGACGCGCTGACATTAAAACATAAGTGGCATTAGCATTGTATATATCAGATACTACCTCTATACACACGCTGCTCCACTTTGGTATGACAAAAATTCTTCTAACATGAAAGTCAATACCACTTGTCCAAGCTTCTCTGTCAGTGATTGTGTGTGAGCACATCTCATCATTTCTTTTGTCTAACATGAGAGATTCACAGGTTGGTCGACAGTGAGGCTCATGACATCTGCTTACACGTCTGTCCTTGCAAACAACTTTCTCCTCTACTGAAGGAATTCTCCCCTCAATGGAGGAAGCAATATCACATTTCACAGTGGTGTTGTCTTCCTTTCTGACTGTAAAGTTGATTTCATCTGGAAGGATGTTGAGTCTCTGTTTCATGTGAGACTTGTCTAACACTGTATTGCAGAGAGAGAAGGATCCATTGGCCACATCTTCAGCAATGCAAACTTGCTCTGATAGTTCGAGTGTGTGGTGTGAGTAATCACTGTCCAGTTCATACTTGAATGAGAAACTTCTCTTGGCAAATGTCATTGAGGCAGCAACCTCTTCTAGATGGAAAGATGCACATATCATTTCCATATCCTTCAACTTTTTGATAGCCTTGATTGATATTTGACATGGCGGCCGTATAGTCGCTGCCATACATTGTGCCATGAAAATAAAGAGTAGATATGATATCACAATATACTTCATGATGTTGAGGTTGATATTTTTAACTTCATTCTTCCAAATAATGCAAATTATATGAACATTTATGTTGGGATGTAAAAACCAATTTTCATCCATTTATCCCTTGTTGAGATTTCATGTTAGAGTAACAACAAGCAGCATCACTTGTATGACCACAAAAAATAAAGGACATAGTATGTTTGGTTATTTATTTCACTCCACAAAATTAACAAATATTCAGATGCACAAAAAAACACATTCTCTAATTTTAACAAATAACAATGACACGAGCGATAGTTTTGTCATATTCTGCCTTTTATTGGAATAATTGGTGTGCTCATTGTCAAAGAGCTACAAATAACATTCCCAACCATTGGGTGTAATTGCTGGTAAAAAGTCACCTGAATTGCTTCATGTGTTATACCCAGTATCATTTTTATACTCCTCCATGGCTTGTTTAGCTGTCACTATGCACACTATGTATTGGCAATTATGTTATAATTAATCCATTTGAAACAGAATGTAACACCCCTCTTGTGTTCAGTCTGAATTGGTTTACTCTCACTTTGTAAATGTTGCCTTCCTTGCCACTCTTTCATATGGTGCCAACAAGACAGCCCCTGGCCGTGATTCTTTTACTCTTACAAATGCTTGGTCAAATGTAAGTGACTTGTTTTGCATGGCCAAAAAACATGCCACTACTACTGGAGCTCTGTGCAGTCCTGCCAGACAGCTTACCACAATGGTTTGCTTGCCAGGTTTTCTTGACCATGTCTGTAGTAGTGTAACAGCCTTTAGTAGACTGTTGCTAGAGAAGTGACTCCACTCAAATTGGGAACATTGAACCCCTAGCATTGGTTCACCAATTGGGATGAGGGATAACCATGAAAATTGACCTAGCTCAGAGCTCCTGATGGTGGACAGAAATGTCCATGCCTCCTGCTTGGACAAGACCAGTATGTGTTTTTCATTACCAATGTTGATCGAGGAGGTCATTTTTTATTAGGATGGTCCCAGGTGTACACAAATGATAATCTTCATAAGATAGCAGAATCATTTAATAGTCATGTTAGCAAAGGAAGTTAGAACATCCATTTTTTTATACACTGTGTCTTTTTTTCTCTGTTGAATGAGGTGTCGACGTGAAAGGGCTACTACATTTTTCCATGCCTGTGGACCCAAATAAATGGAGGCAAAAGAACCTATCAAAGCAAAAGTGTTCCTCTTACTTTTTACTGCACTAAGTGTCAGAGAAGAGTTTTTCACTTTTGTGGTCACCATTCCTTCTTTTGATAATCTGGTGAGCTTTCGATTTACACCACACACAATCAAACACAAGTCGTGCCACAAGAAATGATTGAGGCTTATTTCACTTTGCCCCTTTTGTTCAACTAAAGTTATACCCCATTGATCACTTATAATGAATACACCTTCTCCCAAGTAAGACATCATCATGACTGATTAACCGAATACTTTTCTTGAATTTGAATTCTAAAGGTTGTGCATAGATAATTAATCGTACTCACTTTGATTGGTTAGTGATCAAGAAATGAATACATAATTAGTCTTCGTACAATTTCATTGGTCAGTGATCAAGAAATGAATACATAATTAGTCATCCAAGAATTAGGCTAGTGATCAAGAAATGAATACATATTTAGTCATCCAAGAATTAGGCTAGTGATCAAGAAATGACTATATAATTAGTCTTCCTACAATTTGATTGGTTAGTGACCAAGAAATGAATACATAATTAGTCATCCTAGAATTTGATTGGTTAGTGATCAAGAAATGAATAAATAATGAGTCATCCAAGAATTGTGCTAGTGATCAAGAAATGAATACATAATTAGTTTTCCTGGAATTTGATTGGTTGATTCACTACAATGTCACTCGTGTGAAAAGTATAAAGCCTCCAGACAACTTCAAACTCATCATTCCGAGAAAAAAAGTATTATCATTACCACCACAAACAATTTGTGATAATGAATCAAAACATGAAAGCAGACAGTTCTTCTAAGATCAAGAGGGCAAAGAAGAGAAAGGCTCGCAAGACTAAAGAAAATACTTCAAAGCATTTTAAGAGAGCACTAGAGGAGACACCTGATGAAACCAAGTTGCCCACCAAAAGGATTTGTAGGGAACAGCAGGCAGATACCCGAGGGGAACTGTCATGCAATGCCAGTTCTGTCACTGATGAATTCAATGGATTGGGTGCTTCTTTGGATTCAAACATTGCTTGCATGCAATCAACAACCCACGCTCCTGAATCTTGTGTGACAACTCCATCATCTAGTACTGCAGTGAATGGCACAGAGCAAAACACAGAACCTATGAATATTGAACACTCTTGCATCATTCCCCAAACAACATCTGATAACATCATTTCTCAAGCCCACAAAGGAAAATTGAAGATATCTAAGAGGGCCATGCAGGCACTTGAAAGGGGTAAGCTTGTGGCTACCATACCAAAGTACAATTGTGACACGATCATCTTCAATGACAGGAATGATGAACACTTGAGTCCCATGACACCAATATATCGAAGGAGTAACCTAGAGGAGCTTGCGTGGCACCAAACCAGTGACAACCTAAACATGAGAATGAAGTTGATGGACATAGAGTGGCATGAACTTGCCAAGATGGACTGTAAGACACTTTGGTTTTTGTCCTTCTTGGAGCAACCACACATGTGGCTGGACACGTGTAAAGACGAAGAATGGGCTGAAACCACTACAGACGAGCCCAGTGGCGAGGATATGGCTGATTTGATGTTTGCAGGTCAGAAATTAGCTGCAGGAAATACGAGAGTTGTGGATCAAGACACTAGTTGTCCCGACATTCAAAAAGATGTCAGCTGTGTGGTGGTTGGTGACCCTAACTGGATAGCGAGCACATTTGATGGGTCATTGTCATATTCTGATGCCTGCGACCGAACATACAGAAAGGTGTTTAGTTTGAAACCAGAAGTGGACATCAAGTCGATTGGCAAGGCTTTGAAGCGGAGCAATGATTTTCCAGTGATGTGTGCACTAGAGAGTAGCAGAACTGTACTGTACGAAGACACCCATCATTTGATTGACTTCACAGAGAAGACAAGAATGATGGGCTGTGCTCTCAAACCAATGCTGCTGACAAGCTCAACTGAGATTTCTCTTAGGATCCAGGCCTTCTATCTTGAAGAGCTGTATCAGTGTGGTGCTCTTCAACTCAATGAAAAACCTGCTGACAGCACAGGGGTTTTCTATAAAGTAAGTGACGAAGACCAAGCCACACGCATTATGGCACTTGGCAGGTCAGACACCATCTTGTATCAAGTATATGTTGCCTGCAGTATTTGTCACTGGGAGCACAACCACCTCTGGAAGCCAAATGATGAAGATCAGACGAGGGAAGCAGTCATGAATACTCTCTGCTCAAACTGTGGTAACAATACGTTACAAAATCTTTCAAGCTTTGTCCTAAGGGAGGCTAATAATCGACAGACGATGGACTTGGGTTGCTCAAGAACTGTCCACTATGAAGTCCCAAAATCAAAAAAGGAGACCTTTCTCCCAATAGGTGTGACTTCTGTGGGCGACCTACCGAAATATGAGCGAGTCTGGCCCTCGTCTGGTGCAAAGCAATTGAAGTTGGACTTGGAGGTAGTGTCCCAGCGCAAGAACCAACACACAAAATGTATTGCAGTGACATTGTTCATTCCCACCACATTTGATAAGACAAAGACGCTTGATAGCATCAGAGATAGTGTAGCAGGACTTGGTATCGATGTGGAGGATGGTATTGAGCCCGACAATGCACATTTGACAGAACTCTTTGTGTACAACAATGGGCAAGAGCACAGGATAAAAGCTGTTGCTACCAGAGTTAAGATGTCACTATCCCTGAACAAGAAGTTGAACTTCATCACCACTGAAGTCCAAGCGAAGAATATGAAAAGAAATTTAAGAGGACTGGAGGACACCTTTAGCGTGACAAAGAGTGGAGGAGGATTGACAAAGGTGACCATAGACCTGCCATCATCTCATACCACAAGAAAGTTTGGTGTTCAGACAGTGGATGAAGAGGGACAAGTGCTTATCCACAAGTCACAGGTTTTGGTTTCACCATCCACAAGATTGGATGGGAAGAGACAAGAACCAATGCGTCTTACTGAAGGGGGTGGCATGTACACAGCTGGAAACATGTGGTGCCACCCAAACTGGGAAGAGAAGGAGAATTTTAGACGGTATGGTCTGTCTGTTGTGGCAGGCATTGTAAGCAACTTGCTAGCAAAGGGAACAAAGACCATGAAAGGTAAAAAGATCCACTTGTTAAAAAGGGGAGATCACTTGTGGAATTCTCTTGATGAGGTCAATGGTATGGTGCAGACACAGGTATCAAAAGATTTGCTGAACAGGGCTGTACTGAATTCAAAACAAGTCAAGGAAGCTTTGAAGGCCAAAGAGAAGGAGATCGAGACCATGAGGAGAGAGATAGATGCCTTGAAATTGAAGGAAACGAAAAAAACTGAAAAGAACAATTCACAATTAGAAGCAAGAATAGAGGAGTTGACTGCTCTGTTAGAGGTTGTCACTCAGGAGAGAGACATTCTCAGAGAGGAGAATAAATGTCTGAAGAGGGATGTGAGGGCATTACAACGAGCCCAAGACAACCTAATGTCAGACCTCAAATCAATGAAAAAGGAATATTCTGAACAAAAGGGCCAGTTGAGTGTCATGCAGCAACAGCTAACAATGCTGATGGATGAAAGGAAGGAGAAACAAGAGGTCAAAGAATGTGATGAGACAACAGATGAGCGAGATCTAATGTTCATGGACTCTGAATTGGTGGATGAACTGTGGGATTGTTTTTGTGTCAAAGAAAACCTTCTTGCCTGTTAGCTTCATAGTTTTTTTTTTCAAAATAAAGAGATAAAAAACATATATATCGCGTGTCTTGTGTCTTTCTATATGAATCATGTTACATCACATGGAACGGATTTGTTTATAAGGATTATTTATGTTGATAAGCTATTGAAAAGGAATAATGTAACATGGCAATTTGGCTGTTCTTTCTCTTATGGATCGTGTCCTGTATAGTTCTTGTCAAGGGGGTTTCTCCATGTCGAATGCGTCTTCAGAACATCAAGGTGGTGCCTAGGGACAAACTCTTGTGTGGGGAATTTGTCATTACCACACCAATGTTCACACAGAGTGTGATTATGGACAACATCACTTTTACAGTAGAGGCCTCATCCAGATCATTGAATCCTGAAAATAGTTTCAATGTGTTGCTTTCGAACCAAGTCTGTTATGAGTTTGGAAAGTTCAACATAGGAATTGAACGCAGTCAAATGGATTCAAAGATGTCAGTGCACCTTTGTGGTTCCCTACCAGCAAGATTGCAGGAAATGGATGGAGTCATATTTAGGACATTGGCTGAGACAAAAACACCAGTGCTTTTTAGTAATAGTGGACAAAAAGAGCAGAGAGGGGTCTGTCATCTTGACTACTATGAGAGAGGATATATGATTCCTACAAATCAAGTCATGGAGACTTTGCCAGACAGGGCAAAAGAAGGGTCTGCATTTCACTGTAAGCCATGGTGTGCTTCCATGTCAATAGGTGATGGGATGGAATATGGCTGTGCTAATTTAACGAATGTTGTAGACAATAGAGATTTTGGAGTAGCTCGCCACATAAAAGTGTACGACACACGAATGCTTACTGTAGAAAGCAACAATGTTGTGTGCATCCAATTGTTTGTGGAACTTTCTCAAGACATAAAATTTATCAAACTTAATGAGACCAGCGAAATCTATGTTAACATTTTCTCAGGACACAGAGTCAAACACAACGTCAGATCGACATTGAGTGTAAACAATATATGCCTTGGCAGCCAGTCACCTTGGATGAGACCTTCAGAGCTGGAATTGATGCAGCCCATAATGTTTTGTACATCTGTACCAATTAGGTACCCCAATAGACGTTTGTCAGACAATGATTCTTTCCGCTTTTATGGATTCTTGAGATATACAATAGTAACAGTGTCTGGGAACAAGTTTGACATGGAACTGGACATAACTAACATGCACAAGATGTACTTTTCTACGGTTAAACATACAATGAAAAGGCCAATTACCAGTTGCAATGGTGCTACTTTGGGACAAAAGTGCCACAAATGCAAGGAGTCGTGTTCTGCTATGTTTCGTGGGAGAGGTTATGTATCATGTAATGATGAATGGTATTGGTATGGAGGGAGTGAGATCAGACACACGGGTCAAAATAAACAGCATATTGAAACGCAAAAGAATTACACACATCATGCTTTGAGAGGATCTGCTGCAAGAGATTTATCGTCCTTATCAGTCATGGTATTCCTACTTGTGTTTGCATTATGATAATAAAAATGATTGACAAAAATAGTATATTGTTTTTCGTTGTGAATTTTATTTGATCAAAATCACATCAAAGAGCACTGTCTTCTGTTTTGAGAATTTTCTCCAAAAGCCTCCCACCCACCATGTCCCCGAATCCAATCAGCAAATCTATGGTGCACTTGCCTTCCTGCAATTTCTCCTATCATGTCCGGTGTGTTTATTGGCATTTGATACTCTTTCACACATACCTCACCAAAAATCCCACAGAAAGAGTAAAGAGTAGCAATCCTACTCCAACTGCATATATTGTCATCAAACATTCCAGCCATGATTTGCATAACCGTCTCGCTCACGTTTGTTTTTGGTAGCTGTTGGATAGTACTCTTCCAGTTTGAATGATGCCTCTCAGATATAACTCTGCACATTTGCCGAATCTTCCTTGCTGTTTCGTTTGGGCAAGCCATGTCCCTTGGATAGCCTATTGATACATACTTTATTGCATCAACAGCTAGACTGACACTGACACATTCCATCTCTGTTACACTCTTTTTCTTTTTTGGGTCCGTCTCCATCACAAAATATCATGTTAGTAAGTGATGTAAGTGAAAAATTGGATTTTCTAGATAGTACTCTCATTTGAGTCTCTATCGCAATATATTATTTTTGCAGGTGGTGTAAGGGATAAAAATGAATTATTTTCTGTGTGATCACTTGGCTCCAACTAACATGTCCATATCAAAACATCATCATCACTAGATGGTCAATACATTACTTGGGAAGAGGACCACAAAATTAGTCAGTAGGAGTATTGCTTGTATGTTACACTATTCTATTTAAGCTCATACACACTTAAATCAAACAAACGGATAGATTAAAATAAAATAATACAAAAAGATGAAGCATTGTTGGTTTTGTTTATTTCAATTTGATAAATCATTGTGCAACAGCTGTTTCTCAATTAGTTAAGGCCCAAATGTGACTTGATCCTTCATCATTTTAATAGTGTCATAGGACAATAATCCAGTCACTGGCATATCCTCTGGGTAATCACAGGTATATGTGTAATGTCTTCTATATACGTTGGCAAGTTCTTTATAGCTTATTTTCTTGCAGAGACCAAATTTGCCTTGCCAGAGTGAATCTGCCATTGGTACAGCCTGTCTAAGGGAAGTTATCTCTGGATCCAAGATCTTGATGTCCCTAAGGAGTAGGAAAAATCCTGATACTCTATTCTTTTTCTTGCCCATGCTTATGTATCAACCCACAGTTTGATTGTGGTACTTATTTGAATTAGTTTGGCTAAACTAAATTCAATTTTGCACACAGACAAATAATCTACTTATGCATATTATTAGCATGAGGACAACACATAAAAGCAAACAATGGAAAACATGTATCAAAACTCTCAAATTCAAAGGATGCTGAAAGGTGTTCCAGACATTCAGTTTCATTCAATCAGTGGCCACGAGAACAAGGTCGCCGTTCAGTTTCCAACGGTTGCCCTCGTGCTTTTCTCGGAGACTGCACAGACAGCGCTCTATGCATGCTACCTCGTTCCAAAGAAAGGTGTGGCATTTTTTGGAAAGGATGAAAAGGCAGAGTTTGCCGACTATGCTGCGATGTTCACCGAGGGGACAGAATATGCTATGCGACACATCAACTTCTCACCACTTGGCATGGCGTTGGACATGAAAGCAAACGATAGATCGACACGTTTGAATAGCGTGAACGTGATGAGGCCCCATTCAACACACCTCATGAAGGAGGACCATTCAAACGGGGCAGTTCATTTGTCTGTGGCAGAAATGGACAAGACATTCGATCAGATCCAAAAGACTGGATCAAACACGAGGGGTTTGCTACAGTTTGGACTCATGGTACATCGAGCAGACTATCCTGACGAGGTGGTGCTTAAAGATCACATAGACACATTCAATCCACGTCACGCCAAGTGGGTCCTCACTCGTCTGACTGTGGTCGATGCAAGGGTTGAAAGTCCCATGCTTCGGCAACTTCAACCAGTCTGTGACCAGTGGGAGTGTGATGGACCAGACATTGACGAGACTGATAGTGACAGCGTGCCTGATGGGATTTTGGACAGAAGCACAGTTGCCTGTAGGGATCCTACTGCCAGCAGACAAGTGGATTCGTGTGTTCCTGTGTCAGTCAAAATGTGCACATACGACAGGTCAAATCTAATCAAGATTGTTCTTGGTATCACAAAATGCGAGGTGATTAAAGACACATATAGTGCCAAAGAGGTGTACGAGAGGGCAATACACATCTTGAATGACGTTCCCCGGAGAGTGATTCACATCTAACCAATCAAATCAAGCTTGTGCTGCATTTTAGTTGAACATACTAGTGTCATGTGTACTACAAGTTAGAAAAAGAGAGAGGAAGTCATGTCCACACACAAGATTGCAACTTGCCTAATATTATCCAACGCATTTCTAACCATCTTAGCGATGTCAGTAAATTCGGATCATGGCATAAAGAAAATGAACACTAATGTATTTTCAAATGACATGGAATTGGCCACCAGAAAAGCTCTCCAACTTCCAGATGGGGATTACTCTACAATCAAAGGTGATAATAGGAAACCAGAAGAATTTGAACGCATTTTGAACAACGATCCAATTTTCAGTGATGAAGATGATGCGGATGGCAGTGGGGATGATGATGGGGATGACGATGGGCATGTCAAAGTAGAAGAAAATGTCTCTGTTCATAATGAGTTGAACCAATGTGAAAAAACATTAGCTCTTTTCAAAGAATCTCTAAAATTCAATGTTAATCGTGTGTCAAAGTTGTCAAAAAAGTTAAGGAATCAATCTAAGACCATGTTGAGGACAGTGAAACTGATGTGAATAAGATGTTGATGTTGAAATAAAAAATACAGAAAATATATTTGAGGTATGACTTTATTTTTTGTTCAGAGAAGATTGCGTTCTTGGTACTTGTGGTGAAACAATTAAAACCTATATATTTTAATTACATGGATGAAACAAAGATGAAACACCTGTACAAGGTATCTCTGAAGATCCTTGACCAAGCACTAACCATGGAGGAAAAAATGACAGAATTAACGGGAGAAGAGAAACACCAATTAGCACTCTACTCTAATCAGGAGGATAAGGAAGCCATCATCTGCAAGTACCACAAAGCTTTGGCTTTGATGAAGTACATTATGCGACAAAGTGCCACATGCGATAATGATCGATCAATACAGGTCCACGCTAAGAAACTGATAAATTCTGCAAATTATAGAGTGGGCCAGCTGAAAGATGCAAGTAGGGATCAGCCAGAGACAGATCAATTTAAACATATAGATGAGGCACTGGCACACACCATCTTGAACGAGTTGGTTACTTCCAACGATGGAACGATGTTTAGAGACATCATAGGCCAAGCAGAAGCTAAGCAGGCACTTAGAGACACTGTGATCATGCCCTCTATGCGTCCAGAGATATACACTGGTCTTAGAGCACCCGTTCAAGGGATACTACTGCATGGTCCTCCAGGAAATGGAAAGACTCTCTTGGCCAAGGCTGCAGCCAATGAGTCAGGTTACAAGATGTTTAATGTCTCATCTTCTACAATCACATCCAAGTGGGTTGGAGAGAGCGAGAAGACTGTCAAGACACTCTTTGCTCTTGCACGTCTTTTGCAACCTTGCATCATATTCATTGATGAAGTAGACTCACTTCTCAGTATGAGGAGGGATGGTGAAAATGAGGTGAACCGGCGTATTAAGACCGAATTCATGACTGAATTGGATGGAGTTCTGAAACAGAAAGACGATAAAATTGTGGTGATAGCAGCAACAAACAGGCCTAGTGATCTTGACGATGCCATACACAGAAGATTTCCAATGCAGATCCATGTTGCAATGCCAAACCACCAAGAGCGTGTACAATTACTGAGAACATTAACTCGAGGGGATCAATGTGGACTGACAGACCAAGACTTTGAAGAAATAGCCAATTTGACCCATGGGTATGCAGCATGGGAATTGACGACTCTTTGTAAGGAAGCTGCTTTAAAAATTGTTGGTGATATGACAGAAGAGGAACTTCTTTGCATAAAAACAGAAGACATAAGGCCACTCATGTATTGTGACCTAAAGTGCATGGTGAGAGAGAGAGATGCAAAGAGGTTGTCTTCACGTAGTCGCAGCGTAGTTAAAAAGAGACCTTAACCACTTGGCCATGGTGGACAAGAATGTTGGTTTGACACTTTTGACACACCACAAAAGTGACAGGTTGACTAGTCATCTTGAAAGACCATATGATCAACAGACATACAATGAATGAGAGTACACCATCCAAAACTGTGCATAGATAATTTTTTTTCGAAGCTGTAGCACAACTTGATTGGACAAGTTTGGAATGGTGCCTAACTAATTAAAATATCAGAGTAGACATTTGAAAATGTGCATAATTAATTTAATAATCCTTTTGGTATAAAAGGAGTTGTTCTTCTAAGATAATCAAACCATTCAAAACAGCAATCATGACAACAAAGCAAGAGAAGAAATTCATAATGATGATGGACAATCTCCCAGAGGTCAAGAACTCAGCACTCGAGTTTGATCTTCTCGTGGGGGCAAACATGCAGGAAAACATTTCCAATCTATCTTTGGAAGATTTGGACAGAGTTAGAGGAAAGAGAGTTTCCCGTGAAAAGTCATGTCATTGTCTGACAGAGTGTGTGACAAAGACAGGAAATATGGTGAAGAAATAAATTATGAGAGCGAATGACCATTGTTTGAGTTGATCTTTCTGGTGTGTTTATCTAAAAGCTTGAAATAATTATTTTGGTATAATAATCAATCTCACATATGACTTTATCATTTTCATTGAGATTATACATTGTATCAAAGAACAACTATGAAATTGCTTTTTTTTTTGTTTAAGATTTTATTTGGATGTGAACATTTAAAAAAACATCCATTGGTGATGAATAAGTTCAACAAGATTGGCTCTCTTCTTTGCATTTTTCTCTAAACATTTTGTCAATATATCATGCAACTCACTGGATACATCTCCTTCAATCGTGATTGGATTGATTGACTTAATTTCACTTATGTCAAATGGAAAGTCTCCATGCACCATCTGATATAAAAAGGCTCCAAGACACCACACGCTATTAGACTCCCACATATATGGTTCTTTGCGTAACATCTCCGGGGAGGCATAACTGACTGTTCCTTGGAACTTGGTCAGTGGCCTTGCAGATATCCTACCTGCGAGGCCAAAGTCAATCAACAAGGCTTTTTTGCTATCCATGTCTATCACAACATTCTCAGATTTGATGTCACCATGATAGAAACCCATCTCAGCCATGTTGAGCACAGTGTGAACTACCTGTGTAAAGATTCCTCTAGCTTGTGATTCTGTAAGACAGTTGAATGGGATGTCATCCAACATGTCAAATGCATCCTTACTGTTTGTCGGCCTATTCATGACAATGATCCACTTGCCATTCCCAACATCAAAGAACTCGAGCAGGCGAATGACTCCAATCACTGGTTGGCATTGTGACAATATACATATTTCGCTTGGTACCTTTCCCTTACAACATTCTTCATTACACAATGGGGGATTTTCAACGACCTTGATGGCCACCGGTTTTCCATCTGAGTTTCTCTTTCCTGCATACACTGCTGAGATACCACTTTGGATAGCACTACCAAAACTATAGAGGTTTTGTATCCTATCCATTTTGAACTGAGCAATTGGTTCATGGCCACTAAACATAGATGCTGGTTCACTTTTACTCCTTGCAAATCTTTTTTCATTTAGTCCTGTGCGTCTTCGAAGCAATTTTGTCAGAAAATCATCAAACTCACACAGTCTCCCATCCAATGATTGTTTTTTAGAATTGTGCACCACAATCTGACTCTGATTTTCTTTCATCGTCCTGGCATAGGTTACTTGTAGAAGCTTCATGTAATCTTCCATGGTCTCGAATTGTGTCTCCATCTTTCTGTTTCTTTTTCCCATTCTCTCCAAACAAACCTCTACATCTGTGTCCAAGAAGAAGATAGCATCTGGTATGGCATGCTTGTACTCTCTAACCAGCCTACCATACTTTGACATGAAATATTCCCAGCTGAATTCTGCCATGTGTCCCTGGAGTCGAAGTACACGAGAAAAGACATTACAAGCCAGCATACACCTGTCACCAATAATCACATCTTCTTCAGATGTATTCTCAAGTTGACGTAAACTTTCTTCAAAAATATCAAGTATGTACAATTGTGTGCTGCTGCCATTCCTCGGATCTTCATAGAACAGTTCTAGAGGACTGATGTCCCTACCATCCTCCGTGGAATAGTGACAGAATTTATCTAGTGGTTCATCAAGAAAGGTATAATTTGGATACTTGTCTTTGAGTTTTGCCAACAGAGTTGATTTGCCTGAAGCAATCAGACCTTCCAATGCAATGAACATGTTTTCGGTGGGTTTTGACTACATCAGATTGTAATACATCCACTTATATAATAACAAATGGTTGAAGTGCTAAAATGGATTTTCATATTGAAAAGGAAATATTAACAAAATAATGACATTTATGCAATGAGATGCATTGTATACGGCTAATGAAAGATGTCTCACCAGCTGACAATAACACATGAATGGAGAATTCCAGAAGTCAAACAGTATGCACTGGAGAAACATATTGCCTTTGCAGAGGATGTCTTGAATCACACTCTACATATTTCATCAAGGACAGATTTGCTGGAGATTGCTCGTTTTTGTCATGGAAAAAGCATATCTCATCGCATAATTTATGGGTTTGTAAAATCTGTTTCTATTGCATCGTTGAAAACTTCTGATTGCTATCTCAAAATAACCAAATAGTTTGTTTCTACTTTATGTGTTTTTACAGAACAGATATCAGACATCCTCCAGTGCCTTACAACAAAAAGTGGTGTTCAGATGGTCATTGGGTGCCGAAGAAATCGGATATGATTCAAATGCGTTGTGTCCACAGATGGATTTGTCATGACTGTGCGAGACGACATATGAACTGCAAAGGCTACCCTTCAATTGCCTACATGAGAAGTCGAGATGGAATATGTTCAGTTTGTGATACAAAAATAAAAAAGTAGAAAGGGCAACTGCAAGTGTTTTTTCATTCTATGCTTTTATTTTAATCCAAGAACAACAGTCGCAAGATCCATTCTTAGAACAAATCATACTGAAACATATTATCATTAGAATAGGTATAGATACCAGTGCTAAAGTACTGTATAACACGGGCGATAGTTGCCCGCCTACATATGTGGGTCTTCCCTGGAGTGATGGCTTGTCGGTGATGTGCTCTACACTGTGATTCATTTTTAGTGTAGATTTATCAACATTATGATCATCATTACCATCTTTTTCACTTCCTTGTATAAAGTCACTCTTTGTGTCTTCATGTTTGCTTATAACTGTTTTTTCATTCACTACATGTCCTTCATCATCTCTAGAATGAATCATAGAGTCATCCGTCATGGATGTAGTGGCCTTAGACTCATTATGTATAGGTTCAAATCTATGGTCTTCCTCAAATTTTATGTCAACAACTTCATTCTGTTGAATTGTATTGAATGCATCTTTTTTGATATTTGATCTTGCAAGCTCCTTGTCATCTCCAGAATTGGAGGGGATAGTGTCAGATATCATAACTGTTGCATTCCTGTTTGCCTTTTCCTGCACATCTGTTTTAAAAACATCCACATCATCTCTGGGTATTTCATTGTCTTTGTCATATTTCTCAGTTGCCTCAAATGGGTGTGTTTCCAAAGTCAGATTTGTATATTGAGATGTAATGTTTGCTGTATCAAATGTTTCAGTTGTGTTCACAGTTCCTCTATTTGTTTGTGAATCAAACTTAGCCTTTACATCTCCGGTTGTTATGTTTGCAGCATAAGATGTTTTGGTTATATTTTCAGTTTTACTACCTCTGTGTGAATCAAACTGAACCTCATGGTCACTGACTGTCACGTCTCCAACATCAAATGACTCAGTTGTATTCTCAGTCTCAGAAGCTGTGTGGGAGTTTTTAGTTGTAATGTTGACGTCAGACATTTTAGTCTCATTGTCCGAGCGTATCTCAATGTCCTTCAACTTGGTTCGCATGGAATGGGGTATATGGGTAGTGCTGTTGATTTGATTCCCTCTCTGTAAACCCTTTTCGTGAGACTTGATGCCTGAAGCAGCAACAAGCTGTGATGCATTATCCATTCTGTGGTCTCTATGCCTCACCCTGCTTTCATCATCTGGCTTGTTAAGAGATGTTTCATTGCCTCCATCTACCAATTTCAAACCTTGTCTTAAAACTCTATCTTCCACATGTGATTCAATTTCTGGAGTTGGTGTTGTGCCTGTGTTTAGTATGGATGTCACGTTTGTCCAGGAATCATTGCATTTAACTGGTCCATATCTCATGATTACAGCTTCACAAGAGCTGATGCATCCTCGACTACACTGATCTCTCATCTGTCCAATGCAAATGGCTGGAGACTTTATCTTCTCAACAGCAGATTGGCCTGCATTCTTTTTCATGCGAAGTGGTACTGTGCGTGTATATGTTTGACCTGTCATTGTTTCTGTCTCATATGTAAGTGTGGCTTCTCTATTGACAGTGATTCTAGAACCTCTTGGAATTCGCTCACTGAATCGGGCACAAAAATATTTACCCTGCTTATTTTGGAAAGGATGTGAGTCTGTGTTGATACATCCCTTCGTGTCCTTCACATTTTCTTTGATGAAATGTGGCCTTTTTGTTATGCTGTGCTGTAGAAGAAGACCCTGTGTTGATGATAATCTGTACGTTGCATTTGCATTTGATATGTCAGAAATCACCTCCATGCAAATACTCCTCCACTTTGGAATAGCAAAGAGTCTATTGACATAGACATGGATGCCACTTGTCCATGCCTCCTCTTCTGACATTGGACTTGAACAAGTAATTTCTTTGCCACTCCCTACCATGATTGACTGACAATTGGGTCTGCACATAGACTCTGCGCACCTGTTTCTGAAAATGTTCCTGCATGTATCTGTCTCATCTACTCTGTGACTCCCAATTTGGCTTTGGGGCGTTGGCCAAGTTACCTTACACTTGGCTTCTGTCTCACCTGCTGCCCTGCCAATAAAATATGTTTCTTCGTTGATAACTGCATGGAGTTGTTCCATCACATGGGATTGATCATTCAATGTTCCACAAAGAGAAAATGAAACACTCTCCTTTTCACTGATAGCACAATGTCTGTCTGACATTTGAACCACGTGTGTAGAGTTGTCGCTGGCTCGTTGATAAACAAGGGAAAACATTTTATGCTCAAAGTTGATTGAGGCCCTCACCTCTACAATTTGGAAGGATGCACAAATCATTCCCATGTTCTCCACCTTCGTGATGTTACGAATTTCAATCTGACAAGGAGGCCGGATGGTCTTAGCCATACCTTGCACCATGAACATGAAAAATATTATGACCAATAATTGCATCTTTGAAATGTTTTGTTTGTGCTTTGTATATGTTTCACTGCATCAATATAAAACTCCTTAATATATAACTCATGTAGGTACAGTGTAAAATTGAATTTTCATGACACACCCACAATAGGCAAGTCATTTGTGCCCCGACAAGAAAGCATGTAAACAACAGTGATCAATATGTATTTGTATGGGAAGTGTCACCTGACTCATCACAACTTTATGCTGGATGAGGTGAAGTCATTGCTGCAAAAGTCACTGAGAAGAAAGGAACCAAAACTGGTAGTTCAAAGTGCTCTTGAACTCCAATGTGGAAAAATAGACCACCTTTCGTGGGACAAGCTCCTCGTATTTCTCTTCGAGGACCATTCACTGATGTCTTTGGATACCATTATGCAGATGTATCATTACTACCAAAAGAGAGACAAACACAATTTCATACAGACAATGATTAGGCTCTCTACTTGTCGAATATCTGCTTGTTTGCCTGTGTTTGCTATGCATGAAACAATGTTGACTGTCTTTGAAAAGATTGCCCAAACATCAGTCATTCCTTCGCACTTGGATAACTTATTGGAAACTGCTGATTCAGTCACAGGTTTGAGTGCATCAAAGATATTTGCTAGCTTGGAAATGGCTTGGAGTGAAGGAGACTTCAACTTACTCATTGGTAGCATGAAGTTAGCATCTATGTTCCTAGATGTGGAATCAACAAGATGCCCATCAGAGAAGGGTGTGTTACTGGTGACCAAGATGTTTAGGCCTTGGGAAATGGAAACAAAACCACAAAAGTGCTATTCCACAGCACAACTGATCCTCGCCATTCTGCATAATGCTACAAGTAAAGAGGATTTAATCACGAGGAAATATCTTTTCCTCTGTGCAAAATTTGCATGTGCAATGCCACATCGTTTGATGTTGTTTTCACCCGTCACACAATTGATCTTTAGGTCTCACCTCAGCAAAGAAATGGAGTCGTTGCCCATAACAGTCCACTGGTCTGAGTCTCAACCCTTGAATGAGATGCCACATTATGCAGTTGATAAGCACACATACAGGGGAAAATATGGAAGAAGCTCTCCTCTTGTTGAAAAACCAGTAACACTGAGCGAGGACATGTTTCATGAGTTTCATGGAATTAGAAAGAAACAAACTATGGATGATTTCTTCGTTGATGGTACAAAAGAGGCTGTGTCCTATACTGAGAACCCATATTGGGAAATGACCAAGGAGGTGTACAGAGGTGCCACACGACAAAAGACTGCAGACATGACAAGAGAATTCTACGAAGTGTTGATGGACAGGTTCCCATCTCTCTTCACAAAGAATGATAGTTCTCTCCCTTTGCTGCAAGTGCCTACTTCGTCCTCCAAAGTGTACACGCGAGTAGACTTGGATGCATTTGAAGTGATCAAGGGTCCTTACAAGCCAAAGTCAAGAAAGTATAATAATGTAGTGAAGCATCACAATACCATGCTCAACGTGTTTCAGGACCAGCACACATTGAGGGTTGTAGAAAGGAAAAAGGGTGACAAGAAATACCTTGTATTCCCCCTTGTCACAAAAGGAGATGGTACTCGGGTGGAGCCACAGGAGAGATGTATCAAGGATGCCATACAAAGAGGAGCCATGAGCAAAGTGACATTTGTGTCCAGAGAACAATTGGGACTGGTATAAGTGCATAAGTTGAGTGAAAGAGAGATTGCCTTATTACCATTGACACTATGGCTGCATTTCATTTTTCGATGGATATTGGGTATTGGAGACTCAGGTTTGTACAACACCATCAGCAATGGATCAAGTGTGTATGGGATAGACATGGAAGAAGATAGAAAGGATATAATTCCAACATCCCTATGTGATGCTCTCTTTTCTAAAAAACCAAGACGAGAAATATGTCATCAAATTGAGCATCTTATAGGGGAGAACAAAAGCTTTTTTACCAAAAGACTTCAGGAGGTTTTATCCAACAATCAAATGCAGCTTGGAGAGAGATGTATACACAGATTAGAACAATTGCTTTCACTCCTTTGACATGTTGGTTCAAGTGTCAATTTCTTAATTATATTTTAAAGATAATGAAATAAAAACACATTACAAAAAAAGTTATTTTGTATCTTTATTCATTGAACAATTACAACGCCTTTAACATCTGAGCATGACATTTGTAGGTCTGAGAGAGATTCTCTCAATCTTCTGAATGCAAGATGTTGCATAGAATTCATCCTTTGGTATTTCATGCATCTTTCCACATATGTGATAATGTCATCAAGTCTTGTGGCAGCTACCTCGGTGTGCACTCCATGTAAATCCTCAACAAGGGATTGGTGAAAGTTATTTCCATGAAATATACCATTCAATGAACATTCCACTTCAACAACTGAAGCACTGTGGTCTGCCCCTAATTCTTCAATAGTAAATGAGAGACACATCTTTCTATAATGTTGGTGCTGTTTTATGTAAATAACCACAATCACAAATAATAGGTGAGGAGCTGAAGATTTAATCATTCTTTAAAGAGAATGTATCCAAGCTTCTTGATTGAGGCCGGTCCCAGAAAATATTCTTTGATGTTTCTATTCCACATTTCAATGCCCCCATCCACTTCAAATTTGTGTGACTTTACAGCGTCTCGGTAGTCTATGATTTTCTCTGAGTCATCACTCTCATCATCCTGAACTAGATCTTCATTTGATCCTTCAACACAAGACATGCAACATCCACTCTCAATTGAAGTCCCCACAAGAACCTTCAGCTGGGTGACAAACGTAAGCTCACCTCTCGCTGCAGGGACCAGAATTTTGCCCAAAATTGGCTTAATCTCACCACCACCATTCGAATACATGTAGTTGTTTACTTCCAATTCTTGACATGTGGCTAATATTTTACGAATAGCTGGTAAAGGAAACAGAATGTATTTTTTATTGTATTGATATAAATTATCCTCATTTTGTTCCAGCTTGATGCCAAATTCCTCTATCTGTTGAATATATGGCTGTTGTAATTGTAGGTATGATTGTAACAAGTGGTCACAACTGAACAAGTCAACCATGAACTGCATGATAACATTGTTTTCTTGACACTTTCCATGTTTACCACTGTCCACCAAATTCATTCCTTCCATATCATCATCGCTTAGGTCACTCTCATCATTATCTTCAAAATTGTCAATGGCTCGCATTGCCAAACACTCTACTTTTTCATGTTCTTCTGTGCGAAACACCTTTCTCATTTCTTTGGGCACCAAGTCAAAGAGTTCTGCATATTGATTCTCTGTTCCTCTTCGCAACAGTGCATTCATCAGTTTCATGTAGGACATATGCAAATCGGACAAGAAAAATTCCCATACATTATGGTCTAGAATAGGATCAATTGCCTCTCTTCTATCCCATGACCCACCATGTCCACTTCCTTCGGTCACCCCATGTACATAACCCATTTTTTGGGGTTCTTCCGATGTGATTTCATTGTAGGCAATAGTCTTCTTTACCAAATCCCGACCTGACCAGGTCACCAGGAAAGGGCACCATACATGAGGATGCGAACACCTAATGGAGAACGAGTCTACTCCCAACACCTTATCCTTCAGAGGGACCAGGTCATTCACACTTGCAAGGACCACAGACACCCAAGTATCCTTCTCCATATTTGGCACTTTGCACATTGAACGAAATGTGGTTGTGGCTGACTTGGAAAAGAACTTAGGCATATCAGAGATTTATTTACTGCATGTGCATAAAAATGTGTAAATAACAAATATGTCTTATACGAGCATGAATGTGTGTTCTGGTAGTCTTGCCCATGCAACTGCAATCACTACAGCCATCACCATGTCATCCACTTTGGATTGGTTCTTTCTACTCCTCTTTCCCGAATAGATGATGCTTTGGCCCCTCCTGTAACACCTGAAGTTGCCAGCTTGTTCAAGGAAAGTCTTTACCATGACTTCACAATCTTCTGTCATTGGAATCATTGTTCCCATTCCAAATGACATGGAGCCTTTTTGATTTGACAATTGGGATTCGTCATCATACTTCAGAGTGAGTAAAGTGGAAACGGTACTGATCTGAGATGCTATGTACACTACCCCCTCATTTAGTGCTCTTTTAAAGTAGGAGACCATATTTTCTTTGTGTCGGGTGAGTACACCAGGTAAGGGATGTCCATTGCTATCATGTTGTTGTGCAAATCTGATGCGAAGGGTGGTACTGCGGAAGTAGTTGTGTAATGCATGCTTCACATAGGCAGATAGGTCATGAGAAAGGTTAGCTTCCACAAAAACCCTCACTTCTTTCTTACAAAGTAAGGGGTATAGGAGGAAGAGTGTTTTCAGATTTGTAATCAAGAGATCAGCATGAATCTCATTCAGCTTACCAAGGTGAATTGGTTTGGTAGTGAACTGTTCCAGACCAATTATCTGAAAAAAATAGCAAAAAAGAGATATGAGAAAGATACATTCGGAAAAAAAAACATGATCTGTAAAAACCAATTTTACATCATAAAAAATATTTGAATAGTACAATACACATCACGGATGCTGTTACTGTACAAAAACAAAATGACATTTCAAATTGATGACTGGTTACTCTTGTCTTTTCATCCAATGATACAGAAGCGTGAATGGTTACTGAAAAGATTTACAACATTCTGTCTCAACAAGGGACATATAGATATGAGAAATAACACAAGGAGATTGAAGCATTGCAGTATGCACCCAAAGATTATCCATAAGATATTTGGTAGGCATCACCCCACCAGCGCTGTCTTACTGCACCAGGATGAAGACACATTCAAAGCATATATGGAGCTGTCTACTGGTATGATCATGGGTGAACAAAAATGGGAAAAGACAAAGACTCCTTTGGAACGTACAGCTCTGGCAGCTGTGCACCACGGACCCCTTAAAGATGCTAGATGTCTCGTTGACAGTGTGTTGCACAGCAATGAATTTGCAATTGAAGTGTTGACATTATTTGAATTGTGCAACATGACTCTCTTTTGCAAAGAAGATTATCTGACAAACACAGACAAGTCTCGCCACTGGATCATTCACTACTTGACTTCCATGGTGCTGGGTGTATTGCAAGGAGCAGATGCCTCTTTCATTCTTGCGAATAATGGATCTCAAACTATGTCGTTGTTAAAACATACAGCCACCATAGTAGGCACAAGCGTACACATACAAAGAAGTCATCTTTCACACGATTGTACCTCATCAGAAATGAATATAACAGGGACAGAAGTGGCACTATATTACAAGATGAAAGGTCGAACCATGTTGGGTAAAAAGAGTTCAACCATCAATGTGACGGACCTGTTGTAATCAAAATTACACTTACCACAAACACTTCTCCTATACAAAGAGCAACAGCTAGTCCTATCCCAGATACACTGCTTCCAGCTTGCACTGGATCAAGACTAACGTATATGGCATCAGCAGACCTCTGATCTTCTACAGTTAGGGTGATGGTGTTTTCATTCACAAGCCTCTTCAGTGCTACCTGAGAGAAGACCTCTGCATCTCTCTCTCTGGTATGGTCATTGAACCCACATATTTCTTGTTGATATGTTCCAGGTGCTACAAGCTCCATGACCTGTCTGACTGGATCTTCACTGAGTTGTCCACCAGCATCGATATGCCATGGAAGTTGCATGGCTCCGTGTATACAAACACCTGTTTGACCCTTCTCAGAACATGCTCCGCAGAGATATTTCAGTGATATGAGACACACTCCACCAGACTTACCATCGGTGACTTCGTCCAATCTCGACAACCAATGTGATGCATCCACGGGGCTACAGAGCAACATGATGTTGACACCACGATTGGTGGCATATGTTAGGGCGCTCGCAACAGCACTGGGATGCATGTATCCACACTCGTCCATCACACAAAATGTTGGGTCATATCCTCTATTGCTCTGAAACAAACAGAAATAAAAGAATCGTTGTTAGATTGAGTCTGATTTCAGCAATGTCAGGCAGAAATCTCTGTTTCCCATGAAAATCCGATTTTGCACCAACACATCTTTTTCAACAGCAAGTGACATGCTCATGTACAGAAACTTGAATCAAGAAAACCATGGACACAGGAGCTATTTTCATTCACAAGGCCAAGGTCCACAAAAAAGATAAAATCATATTGAACAAAAGGATACAGCATGGCATGAAAGAACTTTGCCATTCTTATGGAATTTTTGCGATTCCCCTAATTCTTGTGGATGATGGATCTTGCAATGCAGAAGAATCTCTGATTTTCTGTCGTATGTCTAGATGTCTCATGCATCCCCTCTTCGACTCTGTGTATGCATGTCTCAGACATTTTGTGGTTCATGTGTGCACGGTGGGATCACGAACATGTCTAATACACGAAGACAGGGACGGTACAACGTCTTGTGTCTACAGTTGTTCCAAGTTGAACAATTTGCAATCAGAAGGATGCGACCATATTGAGGAAACTCAAACATTTAGGTCACGACGATCATATGGTTCTCAGCAGAACAGATCTGAGATGAGGTACAATAAACTCACAAATACAGTGGATGAAGTTGTTGGTGCTCTTTGTGATGCCCAAAAGATTCATAAATATTGGACATATATCAGTGCAAGAAAGCCTCACAAGCATAGAGAACACATTGATTTGAAAGCATTGCCGATGGAAAGAGTTATGTTTCGCCAGACAAGAGACCTTCTCCATGCGGATGTTTTGATCCTATGTGAGATTGTCCTCAGAAATGTACACAACAAACAAGAATCGCTGATATTGTTGAAGAATGCATCTTCATTTATTTCAATCTTGTGCTACAGAATAGTAAGGGGAATATTCAGCCAAGGGCACTCTGTGTTAAACCCACCCGCGTATGCTAGCCAACTGACACCATTGCCTGCAAGTGATGATCTGTCTCTTTGGTTTGGGTTATCTCTGACAAAATATTCTGATTGTATAAACTGCATCCAAGAAATCATTTCCAGGCAGAGTTTCCAGCAACAACTTGCAAACTCAAACTTGTCATCCTTTTCAAGTCATGCTCATTTAGATGATGTGGAGTCAAATGTTACCAAACATTCATAATGTGCAGCATGTTCAGAATTCCTTTTGTTGAAGAGCAGATGAATAATATTTTGGTTTTGATTGCTTATGGTGCCCAACACTGTATTGAGAGGTGTATCATACAGTGCAAGAGCTTGCAGCATATCATTTGTTTTCAGGTATAATTTATAATACTCCTTACCATGATGCTCCCACACAAAGACTGGTGTGTTAGTCATGATTGAAAACATGATGATGTGCTCTAAACCACCCAACCCTTGTTCATTTTTGCACCTGATTGCAAGGGCTTCTTCACAATCTGTATCACATGCAAGCTTTTCTTTATACGCGGCGAAAAAATCATGTTTATGCTGTAGAAGTGCCCGGTTGATGTGTGACCTCAAAAATAAAGTATTTTCCGAAACAGAAAAATTGTCTCTGTAGTTCAATCTCTTGTTTTTATAGTTGATACCATAGCACCCAAACCAATCCCTAAAATACGATGACAGATCTCTGACAGAGAGTTCATCTCTATCGTTCCGATTCAACCATTCAGCAAGACTTGCAAAGAGACAGGCATTGTCAAGACCAGTTTCTTCTATGACAAGAGTCCTTTTCTTTGCTATGAGAAATGTCCCATTGGATTGGATTACGTCTTGGTATAGGCTCTGTGTGTCAGTTGTAACCATCTCCATTGGAAAGGTCAGGGCATAGTCCATTAGGTGTTCATCAACAATGACAGGCGTCGGTTCTGTGTGTCCCATTTCATAATTCACATCTATGGCTCTGGCCTCTGGGTGAATTCTACCATTCTTGACATCCTGCCCAAACGTATGCAGTGCAGCTTTACCTTGTGTATTTTTAGCTTTACTTTTTTTCTTCCTTGAGTTCTTTTGTGATATGGGAGTTTTTTGTGGTAAAACTCTATTGGAGAATATTTCATCCAATGTCTTTTTGTAGATCTCGAGATCTTTCTCACCAAAGACACAAAAAACTACCTGATCTATGTCATGATAATTTTCCTTCAGCCAACCTATGGTGCTCTTGATGGCCACTTTTGCTGCATCATGTGCTGGATAATGATAAATTCCAGTTGATATACAAGGGAAAGCAATCGATCTTGCACCAAGCTGTTTTGCAAGGTTTAACGAATTGGTGTAGCAGGATATCAACTGTTTCTCTTTTGCTGCATTTTCCTCAATGCTTCCTCTTTGAAAGAAAGGACCCACAGTATGAATGACCCATTTTGCAGGTAGATCATAACCCTTCGTTGCCTTTGCATCACCTATTTCACATCCCCCCATGGTCTTACATTCCTCCAAGAGCTGTGGACCAGCAGCCCCATGAATGGCAAAATCCACACCTCCTCCACCAAGTAGAGATTTATTGGCTGCATTGACTACTGCATCGACTGGCAATAGTGTTATATCACCCAGTTTCACTTGCATCTTGCTTCTCAATGTATCTGCTTGATGATCCACATGTTGTGTTGTAGTATCTTCCTTTTCATCCTTTCCCAGATGTGTTTGATCATCTTCACATATCACCTCCCTTTGATCGGCAGGCTGATCTTGACCAATGATATTTGGAGGATGTGATGATTCAAGAAGATTAAGAAGTAGCGGTCCATCTGAGTCAATCACCTCAAACGAACTCTCTTCCTCGTCTGATATTAAAATGTCATCCACATTTTCTTTGAAATTGGTAGAGGGAGTCACCTCTTCATGCATTGAACCAATAACATGATCCCATTTTAACATATTGTTTTTACTCTGTTGTATATTTGTTGTACTGTGTATACTTGCAATTTCATCCCCTTCATTGAGACCCATTGGTTTGCCTTCTGAAATGGTAAATGAACCAAGGGGATTGTCCCATCTATCACTTTGTATATTAACCCCATCCTGCCTCGCTTTCTTATGTTTTGGATCATATTCAGAATGCAGAAGGCCATATTTTCTTTTGTTGGATAGCTCATCTTGCATTGCCCATAATTCCAGGAACCTCTCTTCATTCAGCAGTCTGTCTATGTCGTTTATGTCAAGGTCAGTCATGTCACTAGTGTTCGTTTTAGTATACTACTTTCATTACATATTAATAGAACCAAACACACTTATTTGAGGGTTGAGATGGATACATTTACTCTCACTGAGGAAACTCATCAACAAGATGACACCCTTGAGGTGGATAGACCTTTACTTCCAGCAGTAAATTTAGAAGATAAAAGCGATGCCATTGAAGAGTTTGTTAGGAGCAGTAGTGATCAGATATATTTCTTGAGATTTTTGGCATCATTGGCCGATCAAGACACAAGACAACCCCATGTTTATGCACCAAATAATAATATGATGATTCTCTTGAATCATCATATTGCAAGGAGTGACCACTTCAGGGAATTTTGGTTCTTTGTCAAGAGTTGTATGGATGCAATGAATCATCACTGGCAAGAATGGAGGAGGAGCAATGCGATCCAGAACACTGCATACAATGAAACTTGTGAGCTGCTGTGGAGAGTGGTCATTGGAAGTAGTCTTATGAGAAATCCAGATGACTTAATTATTCGTACTGCTGGACTTATAACAGACACATTAAGTAATGTAAATTTGGCAGGAACTGCCCTTTTCTCTTGTTTTTATGGTGGACAGCCAATAAAGGTGCAGGTCGATAAAGTTGGGCAAGCAAGACTCACACTATTCCAGGGGGAAGGGAGAACAATTCTAAGGGATCAACAAATGTCCACAAATGAAAATTTAAGCACTTTATTTCCCAATGACTGTGACAGAGGTAGACTATCAGCATTCATTGCCAAATACCAACAGTCTAATGATCGACTTATCATCAATTGGATCCAGTGGGTGAGACACCAGTCGATGAGACACCCTGATTCAAGATTCTTGCAACGGATCAGATATGTGACACTAGTTTGGCTGTACCACACCACCAACGACTCAACCAAGCAAGGCAGGGCAACATTAGAATCCAAGTTCGATCACTTCTCATCCATCCAGTGTTTTGAGGCTGTCATGTCACAGGACACTGCTGTCCCAGACCAAGTGGATGTTGTGACAAAGACTATGTCTCGAATCTTTATGGATTTGAAGCATTCTTCTCACAGGCAGGGAACTTATTTCAAAGTTAACTTCAATCACATTGCAGAGGCTTCTATTCGCTTTGCTCTGCACCTTGCAAAAGCAAGCAATATGGAGATAGGAGGTGGTGATGAAGTGGTGAGAGACGCCCTTGAAGACTTCACACTGGCAACATCATATAATCTCGAAGAGGGATTTCCTGAGTCACTGGCAATTAAGTCAATCACACCAATGGAAGTAATCAGAAAGACGAAGTTCAGATGGTCTTCTCCTGAGATGCATTTCGTAACTCTTATATTCACTGCTATGGGTTACTGGAACAGAGATGTGAGATCGATGAAAGTCTCATTTATCCACAACAAGATGGGGAGGTTTATGGAGAAATGTAGAGAGTCAATCAGGCTCAATGGACAAGAGAGCGAGGCAGAAAAGATGATTGAAACCATGCTCGACGGATCCAATGTAGATCCAGATATAGTGTCTGTTCTAAAGAATGCAACTAAGGAGAGGACAAATGTGAAGAGGGAACTGATCAGGCGTGGTCCCCTAAGGTCTAGGGTCAGGGCTCCTTCTGTAGCACCAACTGAGTATTCAACTGATTCTGTGGTTGTACCCAGGAATGTGCCACAAACGAATGGGAAAAATAAGAGGAAGCTTGAAAGAGAAGAGCACGAAAAGGACGGTGATCCATGCACCGTCATGACCGATGCCAAGCAAAGAAAGAAAGACAATTCTAAAAGGGAAGATTATTTCCTGGAAGTTCATTCTACTCTTAGTGAAAATGCCAATGGAGGTTCTCTGCCACTTAAAGAGCTTGTTGAAATAGCAAAGGGACTATCTGACTCTATCTGCAAAAGACATCCTCTACACAAACAATTTTATGGCAGTCAAATCCTCAAAGAGATCAAATCAGAAGATGTAGTATCTAGAGATATATTCCCAATTGATGTACAAGAACAATTGTTTGCAAGACAGGTTGGAGCCGATGGAAATTGCTTCTTCCGTTCCATGAGCATGCTAGTTTTTGGTTCTGAAGACCATCACATTGAAATGCGTGTTCGATGTGCCATATCTATGCTCCTGCACATGGAGCATTTGCTATCCCCAGCTTTATTTCGTGAAGAGGATGAGAAACTGGTACAGCAGATGATGGAATATGGCAATATAACAGGAAAATACAATATCAAATCAACACAATCAAGAGAGGAATATATCATGGGGACCGTGCTGAAGACACTGGAATTAAACTCTTGGTGCTCCTTAATTCACATTGGGTCAATGGCATGTGAGCTAGGAATTCCGATCAGATCAATATACCCTCACAGAAAGGTTCCTCGTGATTGCTTGAAGAGACATGTATTTCATCGCTTTTTTTATCCTAGCACCTGTACCAATGAGAAGAGACCACTCAATGTAATGTGGACATATACATCTCTTGTTTGTCATCAACCAAATCATTTTGTTCCATGTCTGTACTGTGAGGAAGACAGACCCAGAGATCAGACCAACCTGACTCCACAAGATGACCCTACATTGATCATACTGAGTGATGATGAAGACACAGATGAAGCATTTCGAATGGAAACACTATTCTATGATGCACCAACGATAAACGATAAGCATAATGAGAGCAACGGATGTAGTGACGATGAAACTCAAGACCCAACAGTCGAGGACACACTACAAAACATAATGAGAGAATGTGGTATCCGTCCTATCCATTCAGAGTCACGAACAAAAGAGGATGAAACATGGAAGATTGACCATAATGCACAGAATAATGGTAAAAATGCTGTTAGAACTGATATTATGACCAAAGGGGAAATCAATAAATCACAGACCACAGGTGAAATTACAGGGCAAGAAGATACACTTATTCTAAATGATGAACGAATTGAGGGAGCTTCAGTCAAGTTGGACTCAAGCTCTTTTCCTTTGAACGAAAACGAAACAAAAGAGCAAGTCAAAACAACTAATTTGAATGACAGTAAGGTTTTTGATAACAAAGCAAAATCATCATCACTTAGTTCCGATAAAGATTCTGGTGATGATTGTTTTGCTGAATCAATTGAGAATGAAAACTCTAGGGACAAATTTCATCTCAAATGTGATAACACATTTCAAGATGAGAATGAAGGTGGTTATAAAATCAGTGACAAGTGTCTGGAAGGTCTTTCAGAGATTCCATTCTTTAGTTCAACACCTGAACCTTCCAACCACTCTGTAGATGACATTAAAACACCTAAAGGTGTTACAGATATCAAAACTAAAGCGGATACAATTAAAGTGGAAGATATATCAAAAGATGGAGGTACATTTCGTCTACAGGGCGATGGGACATTTCTGAATGAAAATGAAGAAATTATTGGTTTTGATGATCTAGAAACTATTCCCAGCCTAAGTTCTGTTGATATTACCTTCACTTCACCATTGAAAGAATGGGATGGGAAGCTGGACACCCCAGAAAAAACACCCCTTTCTAAAGGAGGGATCAGACCACTCGCCCAAGTAAAGCAAGCATTGTTTGCCGAGGTACAAAGAGGTGATGAAAGAACCAAGGATGGCTCTCAATGTGAAGCAGAATCTCAACTTGCCATTTGTAAATCAGTAGAAGACAAATTCAGACCTGCTCTAGACCAAATGCATAGAATTATTGACACGGATGAGCAATGTCAAAATAAAACCCCACTCAGCAATATCAAAGAGAATTGTGGCTCCGAAAAATCAACTAACTCCGTTCCAAATAAGAAGAGTTATGTCAGAAGAAATGTGAATAGTGAAATACATGGTGGAGTTTCAAGTGTTAGAGAATTAGATGAGGGTACTCTGAGTATCTCTGAAAAAGAGTCACCACAATTTATTAGTATGGACCCCAGATATATGGATGATGGGCAACATTGGTCTTCTGAGGAAGATGAAACTGATTCTGAAGATTCTCCCCTAGATAGATGTCAATCTTTTGTTGACTCAGCATCTGTTGGTATTGAAAATGTCGAGATATTGAAAAATCAATATGGTCGCCTGAACGAGGAGTCGAAAAGGACAAACACAGAAAATTTTTTGCTAGTGAATGAATTGACACAGAAAGAGAGCAATTTCCAAATCTTGCAGGAAAAGTATTCAAAACTGGTGGAACAGAATGCTGCACTTCATAGAGAAATTGAGGAAGGCAAAGGTGTCAGGAAACAATTGATAGGGGTGGTGGCACAACTTCGGTCCAAAGATGAGAACTTACAACAGGAAAAGGACACTTTGTTTCAACAGACAATGGAAAATAGAGCAATGATCGAAAGTCTTGCAGCATCTCTCAAAGAATTGGCTGCTGAAAATATATCTTTAAAGAAAATGCAAAAGGATGGCACCCATGAAGAGTTAATTCAGCTGATTGCCCAAAAGACGGAGACGATAAACAAATTGCAAAATGAATCTAAATTTGTCATGAAACAATTTGGAGAGCGGCGAGCAGCTGAAATTGCATCTACAGAAGAGGTGATAGGATCACTCAAACAGGAGATAGAAGAGGCAAAGAATAATATGGCAACGCTTGCAAGCAATGGAGCCATACGGGAAAAGCAAGCGAATGAAAAACTTCAAATTGCCCTGAACTCCATCAATCAGCTTGAACAAAAATGTCAGTCTACTGATACAGATGCCCCTGAACAAAAAAGTAGGGAAATGGAAATGATGCGTTCTCAGCTGCTGGAGCAAGAAAATGTGATTCATCAATTAAAAAATGAAATATTGCATCAGTCCAGTAATTCTCATCAACGGCAATCAGATAAAGACCTTAGTTTGTTAGCCCTGAAAGACAAACTAAACAAAAGGGATGCTGAAATCAAAATGATCAGAGCGACCTGTGAGCTCTTGGAGGATGAGAAGAACAACTTGAGCAAGCAGATGAACAAGGAAGATGCCAAATTTGACAATGTGATAAGGGATATAGGCAAACTTAAAGAGGAAATTGTACAAAAAGAGGAAGAGAATGATGGGTTGCTTAGTGAACTTCGAGATGTCAAGAATAAATTAACAAAGAACAAGAGACAGATCTCTACATTTCAGAATGACTTGAGTGAGAAATCGCAAGAGAATAACCTGCTTCAGGTATCAAACAAAGACCTCAAATCTGAGATAAAGAAATTGAAGAGAGAGAACCAATCCCAAGCTTCTACTCTTCTTTCACTGTCTGAAGACAAGAAAGATATGCAACATCAAATGACTTTACTTGCAGGATCACAAGAGGCACTTCATCTGAAATTGAGAGATTCATGTTCCAGCTCTGATTTGGCTGAAAAAGTAAAGGAAAACACTTTACTTATCTCTTCCAATCATGCTCTTGATTCTGATGTGAAACGGCTTAAGAGAGAAATACAGACAAAATCAAATGAAATCTCTACACTAAAAGATGAGAAAAAAGAAATGGACATTCGATTGGCCTCATTTGAAAACAGTCGCAGGCAGCTGAGACAAAAGCTGCGTGAGACATACAGTGAGTCGTCCAATGGTCACCAAGTGGATGAACTTCATTTAGACATCGAAAGACTTGAGACAGAACTGTCTCAGCTGAGGAATAAAAAGACATCACTGGCCGAGGAAAATTACCACTTGAAAGAAAGCAATTTGAAATTGACTGATTTAAATAAAAAACAGAATGCTGACATGATCAAGTTGAATATAGAGCTGGGAACAGCAATGAGAGAGAAAAATACTTTAGAGCAAAACATTTCAAGGCTATCATGTAAGAAGGGGGATGGTGCAGAAAATACCAAACATGGTGACAACACAAGAGATTCACAAACCCTCACACAGAAGACAAATGCAGATTACACCCTACTACAAAGCAAATCCAATGAACAGGAACACATAATAAAACAACTGAAACAGAAACTCAATGGACTTGACAGTGAGCATGACCGAATACTTCAACTGGAAAAGGAAAAATTACAAGAAACAATTGAGTGCTCCACTCGGGAGGAGATGCAAACACTACAGAACAATTTAGACATGTTCATGGCCATGATGAAGCGTTCACCATTGTCAGAGGTTCAATCTGATTCAAATCTCTGTGCAGAAGATCATTCCTCTGATGTAAACTATAGAAGGCTTGTTTCAAATATTCATGCCATCTTGCACAGACAATATCTTGCCATCCTGAGTGAAAGTAAGAGTGCATCTTGTGCAAATCAAATCAAGAAATGTTTCAAAGAACATTCCGATGATATGATACATGCTTGTGAAAATTTGATAGCTGAATATGATAGAAATAGGAAGGAGACAGAGTCTTTGACAAGACAATACGGCGATAAGAAGAAATTGCAGGAATCCTTCAGTCATGCCACCAGTACGATAGAATGTCTGGAGAGAAAGGTGAAGGAAAGTGAGAAGATCATCAAGAGGAATGAAGACTATGCAGCAGACCTAGAGGCCAAATACACTATGGCTAGAGACAAGATTGTAACTCTGTCATCGCAGATACATCAATCAAATGAGAAGTTTGAATGTGAACGTAGCGGCCACACAGAGAACATGTTACGCTTGAAATCACATATATTTGACTTGCAACAGGAATTGAAAGAGACACAAACTAAATATATAAAGAATACAAAAAAGCTTGAAGAAAATGTGGCTGAAAAGGAGACTGTAGAAAGAGACATGAGTGGTGTACTGAGTAGACTTCAGAACAAATGCAAGGAAGTCAATCGCCTCCGTATGATCATCGACCAATTGAAGCGACAGGATGATGTCATTATTCCAATGGACTATCAAGTCAAAGACCCCTTCCATATGAAAGAGATGCCATTATCACACCATAACACAGGTAAGACTAAATTTCATATTTCTCTCTTTTTTGGTTTGGGTATTCATTCAAATGGACATCGAACCTATTGACCATGACTATGTGGGAAGCACTGAAAATGGAAATGCAAGAGGAATTAAGTTTTGGGGCAGAAAATGAGATGTTTGGATCAATTAATTATGAACTGAAAGGCAAAGCATGTCTGTCTGGGGACAGCAATGATGATGAGGAGGAAGAAAGTAGTGATGACAAAGGGGATGATGAAAATGATAGTGACAATGGAATTGAGAGATCTTTTGACACCAAAGTTGGTGGTCTGACTGTTGGTAATCTGGGTAACCAAAGTGGTGATGTGGATGTATTGGATATCTATCTACTTCCATTTGAGTTACTTCAGGCAAAATATTTCATCGATTCAGCAAATGTTCCATATGGTGAAAAGATGAAATCCCATTTTCTCAACGAGGATGAAAATGGACATGGGAAAGACAATTTTTGCTGGAAACTCATAATGGCAAAAAGACAATATCGCGAAATGCTTAAGAAGCAATCTGAGATAGACCAGCTTTACTCACTCATGCAAGTTTGCTGGAATCCAATTTGTGAGCAGACATTAATCTATGATAACCGGTTACGAGAAACAATAAGCGAATGCCAAGCTTTGATTTCTCAATACATCCCTGCCTTTAAAACTCACCACACTAAATCAAATAACGATAGTGAAATAAGTAAACGCAAAATGGCCATCTTTTCTCATTTTGCAAGCTTCATGAGTGGGGGAGACAGGGTAGCTGATGACAGTGAGCCCAATGAACTTGCAGCACACTTTGCTTCCATTGTCAAGAAGAGAATGAAACAACTCTCTATGTTGGGAATGTCATCGGATATGCCAGGCAACATTGACAATGTTCTGATTGACCTGAACGTCACACTCAACCTTCTTCCATTGGAAACTTTATCCATATTGGCTAAAGAACCATGCTTTGACTTGAAGAAACATCAAACCTTTCTTGAAAAAAATCCTCATTGCCTTAGTTCCTTCCTCCTCGTGTCATGCTCCAAGCAAATCTGGGAAAAGGGAGAAATGTTAAACGAGTCACTCCACCATATTCATCATGCTGGCAAACATACTTTACATGTGAATGATCTTATTTTTGCAGAACGCAGTGGCAAGCAAAGAGTACAGGGACAAGCTCCTCTCCTTGGTCAGTTTCTTTCAGAAACAAAGTTTATTCCATCAACTGCATTGACTCTGAACCTCCACAGACTGAATGAAATGCTGCAAATGCCATTTTGGGAATCAATTCCAATGGGCAAAGAAGTTGATCAAATCAATCAAATGAGACAACTAACTCTCGAGTTTTGTCAGTGGGCACAAGGTAAAAATCTCAACATTCCTAATCCCCATGACCGTAACTTGAGTCTAACCAATTCATTGACATCTGCAGATGTTTTGAAAGGGGCAGCAACCATCGCTGCAACCCAAGAAGTGTTTCGACCCTTTCACATATGTCCACTCATCATCAGTGGCGACAGACCAGAGACATTGGATCTCAGAGTTCTCATCAAAGAGATGTCAAATGCTTGTGTATTGCTAATTATGTTGAGCATGGTGAGAAATGTTGTATTTGACTCATCTCAAGAGTCCAACTGTTACACCGTGATCATTACCTCCACAGCAAAGGATCATTATAAAATGGACGATTCTGACGTAAACATTGTTCTGAAGAGTCCATCTTCAGTTGTTCTCTCGCAAGATATTCTTTATTCGGTGCTAAAATCGATTCAGAGAAAGGATATTGTGTACATTTGATTACAAGATATATCAACCACAACTAAAGGATATAGAGAGAAGAGATGTCTGAGCAAGAGAAACCTACATCAAAACCAACCTGGCTCCCAGAATGGGACATGGGCTTAACAGACGAAGAACTGTTAGAAGCTTGCAGTTTGATGATTGGACCAATGAACTCCTCCAATTTAGATGCCGCATCATTTGACGTTTTATTGGATATGTTACTTGATTCAGAACCAAACAATGTTGTGAACAACTGAAAAAAAAAGTGTTTTCAAAATCCGATTTAGCACAGCGACACTACTTGGTTTAAAGCAAGAGGTGAGTCATATTTCACCAGAACCAGACATCACTACAACCATGATCAAAGGAATATCACATATAACTACATCAGAAAATAACGATCACAGCAGCATTGATGGCCGTGCCATCTTCTCTGTGCAAGAAGACAACGGTGTCAGAACACCTCTCTTCATAGGCAATCTGGTCAAATTGGAAAGAGACCCTTCTTATTCAGAGCAGACAAAGAGGGTCATAGGAGACATCTGGGATGTATTGTCGCTTCCAGAATGCCACATATCACCAGCTCTACTACGATGTGCTCTTGACTCACAACATGCAGACACACCAAGCTTAGTTGATCTCATTGCAAAATGTCCCAAGCAGAGCAAGGTATTCCAGAGAGCGCGGGACCTTGCCTTGGTAGAAATTGATGGTTTCTCTATCAGAAGAGATGATATTCTTTGTAGATTGCTCCACTCGAAGTTTGGAGTGATGATGATGAGGCACCTCATTGACTTGCCATGGCAGACAGTCAAGCAGTTGAGAAACGAAACTGTTGCATCAGAGTCCATAGCGGCACTGGAGAAGATGTATCTAGAGTCTCCTACATGCATCCTATATGTCAACAGCGTGACATGTGAAGTGGTTGGGGATGCAAAGAAGACCTCACAGTATGTGAGAAGTAGACCAAGGTATTCGTTTAAGATACCCTCTCTTCTGAATGATGCCAACATAGAAGTTCCACCCACTTCAGCCATTGACTTGCTGAACAAACAAAAGACAGAATACTGTTATGTTTTTGGTCAAATTACATCAGGTTATGTGGACTTCTTTGGAAACCTCTATGGAGATGGTGAGGAATACACAGAAAGGAAAGAGGCCATAACTGAATGTTGGGCCTCAAGAGAGAGCTTTGCAAGACAACACGGAGACGTGTATCAAGCACCAAAATGGTATGAAGAATATGCTGGCACTGGAAACATATTAGATGCCATGTATCAGATCGTCTTGGGAGATGCCACACCATACTCACTCTTGTCTACTCTATCTGCAATGAAAAGAAACATGTTGATCTTCCTGTACATATGCCAGTGCTATATTGCCCATAGAGATGGAAGCGATGACGAATCCATGGAAGAGCAGGTACAAGACATGGCCGAAGCTGTTTTACGCTACTTCATTCAAGCTAGTGGTGGAGGCATGATGATGGCGTCCAGTCCTTTGAAGGTATCGTCTACTACCAGAAACCCCTACATGAAGATCAAAGAGAGAGTAATGAGGAAATTTGCAAATTCATCATATAACAAGCTGTGGATGCCTCGCATACAGAAAATGGGAGCGGACCCCAAGAAGGTGGAAATGTTAAATGACACGATTGATGGTGTGTATCAGTATATCCCCTTCCTCAATGTTGCCTCTGGTGTGAATCTGCCTGACAAAGATAGAAAAGCATTGAGTAACAATAAGTCAGAGAGTGATTCTTTATTGGCTCTTCCACTCACACTGAGCTCTTACATATCAAGATCATCCAAAGGGATAGAGTCACCCAATGTGTTGGCTGGCATAAAGTCCATGATGTCACCTTTTGCTTCCAATGTGACCCCTGTTTATGTTTGTAAGTCTTCTCTACTTTTCGATAAGAAGCATAGTGCAGAGATTGATGCCTGGTTGCCTGTAGACAAGAATGCAGAAAACATTGCAAATAGGATTTTCATGTTGTGTCAATCTGGCCTGACAGAGGAAGAGGCATATGATGCTCTCTCTTTGGATTCTGATCAAATCGAAAGTATAAAGAGTTATATGCGAGAAGGTCTCGATGAGGATGGAGGACCAGTTTGCAAGAAAATAAAGTTATCATTGTAATGTTCCTTTGTTTTTGAAAAATAAAGATAAAAAACACAAAAATGATTGCTTTGTATTGGTATTTACTGGGATTTTAAAGAGAAATAAGAAAAGTATGATTGATGTTTTTCTTAGTATTTTGATAGGGCTAACAATAAATTGTAACTGTCCTGTCAGTGCAATCCCAAACAAGTCTGGCATTCATATCCACAGAGAAATGCTTAGGACACAGAAAATGATGTCAAGAGTCGAAGGCAAATTGCATTCAATATCTAGGGAAATCGAGAAATTGCCATTTCAAATCACACAAAAGATAAGATCAAATATGATAGGAATTGATAGCAGCAACATAGTTTTGGACTGTCCCAGCAAAGGATGCGTGAAAATGGTCTTGTCATTTGGCAATGCCACATGCAGTGGACAATGGAGACATGTTTATAATGCCCGGGATGTGGCTGTTGTGTTTCGCGCACTCCCCAATCTGAAACGTTTGTGGATACCCAAGTTCTCGATTGGAACTCGCTTTTGGAGATGGCCAAATAATGCACCATTAGATCCGCACTCTTCAAAGCTCATGTGCGAATGGAGATATCTTTCATTTGACAAAGATAGCATGAGTGTGGTTGCCAAGAGGAGAAGGAATGTCTATTGTATCAAATTAATGAAGCGTGTCAATTCAATAAAACATGCTTGTATCCATAAGGGAACACAGGTTAAATATGTATGGTTTTACAGAGAATTAAAAGACAAATGAATTCAAAGCACAATACTTTTATTTCTATAATGTCTTTATTTTTATTTCATGTTACAAATTTAATGAAATCATCATGTATACATTCACAAGAACTGCAGAAAGTTTATTCACATTGGTCACATTCTATCGAATAATCTCCACACACAATTGATCCATAATCCACACATGTCACTTATTTGTGTTGAGGTATACATTTAGAGCAGAGGATTGTTCCTTTTCCCCAACACCATTCTGGTGATATCCAACCAGATTTATCAGCACATTGTCTACGGATGATATTGTTGCATTCAGAGCAATCTAATGTGTCTTATGTGGACATTCACAAGAACTGCAGAAAGTTAATTCACATTGGTCACATTCTATCGAATAATCTCCACACACAATTGATCCACAATCCACACATGTCACTAATTTGTGTTGAGGTTTACATTTGGAGCAGAGGATTGTTCCGTTGCTCCAACAACATTCGGGTGATATCCAACCAGATATATCAGCACATTGTCTACAGATGATATTGTTGCATTCAGAGCAATCTAATGTGTCTTTTGGACAAGCACATCTGTCACAAGATGGACATGTTTCAGCACAAGGTTCATGACACACCATGCTATTGCAAATGTCACATTGAGACATTCCTCCCTCTGGCATATCGTACTTACAAAAGGCACACTTGTTGACATCTGTCATTTTTATATGTGTAATCACAATATCTGATCAGAGTTATACAAATAATTGTACATGGTGTTGAAAATTAGATTTTACACACATTAAATATACTTTATTGCCCTAGGCATGCAGCAGTGACATTGATCAAGAGTGAACATACAAGTTCCAGGTCCAATATTCCATGGCCCTCTACCGGCTGTGATGCGTTTGATCAATTCATGTTTCATGTGAGGAGTCCATGTTGACTCATAAGGGAACATAGCCTTCATAATGTTTTTTTTTTCTTCCTCTCCCATCACTGACATCATCGAACTAAAGGACACAGAGTTTTTGTTTATTTTTGAATGCTTGAATGGGACCAAAGGATATATTGTTTCATTGGGTGGAGCCTGCAAGACTGGGAGATAAATGAAGTCGCTCTTTTTATCAATAGTCCACATGATTCCAAATGCCATCATGGCATCGAATAAGTCCAACGTATTGAAGCAGGCGTTTCCCATGCCAAACATATTCTTGCTTGCCAAGAAAAGCATATCTAAATCATTTAATTCTCTAACATCTAGACTGTATTCTTTCTCAACAACAACCTTTTCCTCCCCAACAGAATAACATTTCACTGGAATGTTCATAAGAGCCATGGCACATTTTCTATTTGCATACATTGCTGCAGGACCAATGTCCTTGCCCTCAAGTTCCACATCTGTGGAATTCCCAACTCGGATCTGCCAATGATTCACATTGGCTTCACGGATAATGTGTGAGGGAAGAACATCATATATAGAAAATGGCATCATGTCTGTTTTTTCATCTTTATCACGCTGACCTTTGACTGTGAGATACATATCTTCTGAACGACTTGTAGGTTTGTTAAGTGTCCAAATCCCTCTATGTAACAACATGGTTAAAGTTGATAAATCTTTACAACCACACCAATAGGTCATGTCAACAGGTTGATCAAGATTGTTCATCTTTACTTTGATTGTGTGGCCTCTATATCTTATAATGAACAACAGATCATTGCTCCCACCATCTGGCAAAAGTCTTGCAGAAAATATCATTAGATCTCGATGGTCTGCTTTGGCTGGCTCCATCGACAATATGTGCTCCAGTAGAGGCTTGTTTGTTTTTGGATCCTTCAATTTTGAGAATGGTAGTCGGATGGTAAAGGTCTTCCATCTGTACTTTACTCTTGGTGCTGAAGACAATTTGATTTCTTCCAACGTGTTGAATAACATGTTTCAATGTCTGTCTGTCTTTGTTCATGTCTTACAGATCAAAGAGTTCTTCCCTGCTAATAGTTACTCACTCAAAGGATTCACTCCAAACGAGACCACTTGGAAATGCCTTTGGGTATTTCTCCTGCACCACTTCATTGTTATCTTTTCTCGATAATCCCAGGCATTGTCTCCCATCACAACTATCAACACTTTTCTTTATGCATCTAGATATCATGATATCACTATCCAGTTTTTTGAAGTCCACAAATGCTGTCATGTATCCAATATCACCAATTGTGAACTTTAACATCCTTTCTGTGAACGGAACAAATGATTTATGAAGATCCACCTCTTCATATATTTTCTTCATAAACATATGTGTGCCCTGCCCTAAAATCCTATGTGTATGGGGCTCGATAGTTGTAAACATTCTAAAATCATTACCCTTAAACAAACTTAAGGATGTTGTGCTTTCAGTTTCATTTCCATCAGCACATGGGGTTGGTTCACATTGCCACATGATAAGTGGGTAAGATAGTTGAATGGTTCTTTGAAGTGTTTTCACCACAGGCTTTGTGTAATGACTCACTATACTGTAAGTGCCATTGGTAACATGTTTGTCAAGGACTGTCTTGACATCCACGACAGAATAGTTCCCATTTTCATTGATAGTCCCCTCCATTCCCCCAACACCAACCATGATGCACCCAGTGTTGTCACATTTGTGGACCAGACACGAAAGTTCTGTCTTACTTTGTCGGCCAGCTAGAAATGCATCATCATGTTCAAATTTCTTGCTGATAACCAAATGGGGTACCAAATCAAAACTATCACTAGATGAGATCGTCTCTACCTGCATCATCGTCTCTTGGCAAGTCTTTTTTTTCTGAGGTTCATACTTGTGATAGGTTATGCACAAATAGTGATATTATAACAGAGGTGAAATATGGCCTACGTATCCTTTTTGGTACCTGCTAACTACCGTCTATTGACAGATATAGAATATGGATGGGAAGAGGTGAGGTCCATGAAATCATCATCAAAGTGTTGGACTGGGAAATCATTTGTCAAGATATCTGTAAATCCCTTGGTGCCATCCAACAAAAATGAAGACATGTGCTTTATATCCATTGATGCAGTAACCACAGTGGCATGTGATCCAGAGTGTTACCCACTGAAATCTGTATCAGTTCAGTATCACTGGATGGCACCCTTTGCTAAACATTGCAACAATGTCACCAATTGTCTCTGTTCAACACACGAGTGTGTAGAACAACATCATATAGAAAGGGCCATGAGAGACTTTTTGCCACATAATGAGTGTAGTCATGATGAAAACAGTATACATTGTCAACTACCACTAAATCGCGTGAAACATTTACCTGTACTAGACTTTCCACTCTTTAAGGATAAAATGTTTCCAAAGAGGTATGTGTCATTGTGTATAAAGAAAAATGATCAGTTATCAATTTGCGAATCATCAAAAGGCCACGCATGTCGACGGAATGCATTAGCATATGTGAATGCTGTGTTGGCAGTTAAGGGAACAAAATGCAAGGAGCGTCACACTGGCAAAACGATAGTTGAAGTGAGGGACGATGGATTGAAACTGTCACCAGCATCCTTCAGATGTCTACGTAGGATGGCAACTTTGTGCACCATCCCCAACAGGCACGCATACAAAGTCTACAGGACAAGAAATGGTAGACACCGAGCTGCCAAGCGTAGTATGCGTCTTCTGCTCCAGGAACCAAGATCCCATAATAATATCTGGCATGTTAAGGAAGAATCGTGCTCCGAGACAAACTTTCTCTCACACGTGAATATCACAAATAGAGACAAACATCAAGCAAAATTTGTGCATGGAAAGATAAAACCCTTATGCAAATGGTACAGAGTAACTATACATGGGCAGAGCTCAATTGCTGTTGAAGGTGTTGTGTTACAATTTACGAGACAAAATTAAAAAATAAAAAACACTACAAATTGAAAGTGTTTACTTACATTTATCCCTCCAGACACAAAGTAAATGAAGGATGATTTCTTCTCACAAGGGAAATCCAGCCGTATCTCTGATGTAGAAGAATGAACTTCAAACTTATCCATGCCCATCTGAAGTATCTGGTCCAGATAAAGTAGAATCTCACTCTTGTACAAAAGTGTTGCTTCCAAGCGATGTGCCAAGATGACAATCCTTGATCCTCTCTCACATATGGCATTGATTGAAACAAAAAGCTTACCAGCCTTTGACTTTCCATTTCTTCTTGGCGCTATTATGGCAACCATGCGTTTGCTGTATTTTCTAAAAAGGTCCATGATGGCGTTTGAATCTTTCATGTCAGCCCCCTCAAGCAGACCAAGGCTATCGAGAATTTTGGGGATATTTTTGTGTAGCTCCTGTCCCAGCAATCGTTCCCCACTTGAACAAATACCAGCACGAATGGCCTTCAGTTGAAAAGGTTCCAGTTTCATGTTATTGTATTCGACAAGAAGAGATACAAGATTCATCATTTTCTTTATGACTGTTAAACCAAGATCATCCTCTTGAGGTTTCGAATAGAACATGCAGCGAGACTGTTCAACACCCCTGTACAATATGGAATTGAGATATGCTCTGGAGGAGATGACATTTGATGCCATATTATCTATGTCCATTTGATGTTCCAATAAGTCAGACAACGTTTCAATTTGAAGTGCATGTGGATTTTGAACCTGGAAAGGTAATACAAACTTTCCTTGATTCGCTACAAGTGGCTTTGAGATTCCCTTCCACTTCACATCATCCCAGTAATCATTAAATGACCGAGCTTGGTGTTTTGCCATGTCTTGGGAGACCATTATCCCTGGTAAAAGATCAATCATGTTCTGTATAGTTCTAGTGTTAAGGAGGGTGCACGTTTCACTATTAATCAATTGAGATTGTTACCAAATGAAACAGAAGTTTGTAAAACAAAGAAATGCGAAAAACACTGCCCATATCTTTGAAAATGCTTCAGCTAAGAAGATCATCAGGAACATTTCTATTCATTCTTGTAGCAAGCACAATTGTCTCTGTTGTCATCACTGTTGCCATATTATTTGGAACAGTCTCATCTAACATGGAAATCTCTAGTGAATGTGACCACCATGTTTGCAGATTTGATGATCCCAGGCTACCCACAGACATCACATGTAAGACAAACAAAGATTGCGAGAGCTGGAACCATCCATGCAAGATGGATCATTGTAACCCAGCGGGGACAGCGGCATGCATTTACACGAGTGCAGGAAACTTTGTTTGTCAATGCAAAGATTTCTATAGTGGAAAGTTTTGCGAAACCAACAAAACAGACATATCTATCACATGTCATTACTGTCTCAATGGAGGGACATGTATGCAGAAAGCATACACAAAAGGATACAAGTGCCATTGTCCAGTGGGATGGACTGGTGAAATGTGTCAACAGAGGAAGGTTGATTATGATGAAGATGATAATGCCTGTGAACTAGCAAATTTTCATCTCCCAAAAGACATTTCAAACCACACATGGTATGAACTGGGGCACAGCAACCACTCTCATCTCAACACAGATGCTTGCACCAAGTACTCATTTGATGTAAACACCACTGATGACAAACACATCAGAGCAAGAGTCGATTATCTTCCCCTAAACAGGTTTACATCTAAAAGACAAGGATGGCAGGGGATGACTCTAGATTTTGTCCAAGGGAATGGAAGTGGAAACAATCTAGTTGTCTCAAGTCAACCTTTCTTGCATGCCGAGAAGGAAAACTCTCAGACTAATGCCACAATATATGAACACTCATCCAATCTTCTAGTGATAATGTTCTGTCGAGTTGATAAAATGTACGGAAAGCAAGAAATGACCATATTGTTGACCAAAGACAAAAATGCTGCAATAGACAATGATTTCGATAAAATCATATTTACCAATCATGATTTGAATGTATGTGAGAATGGCTACAAAAAAACGCAAGAGAAAAGTGAGTGACGACGAGTTGAGTGCCATATGCATACAAGAGTCCCTCTCTGGGAATGGTGGTGTTGATCTACCTAACATACCAATGCTTTGTTCATCCATCATGCCTCTTCCAGGCTTTGATGATTGTGTATCATGTAAAATATGTGAAATTAAAGTGAATGCAGCACATGACATGGATGAAAGAATTACAAGCAAGGGGGCTTCACTTGGTGAGTTTCTACAGATAGCTCATCATCAATTCGATCTTGATGAAGGGAGACCTGCAATGGATATAGCTAAGGAGGTAAAAGAAGCTCTCGACAAGTACTCCGACAAATGCGACATGTTAAAGGACATCACAGATGAGGAGGTCTATAGGCACTTTAAATTTGATCATTCAAGATCACAAAAGTCCAAGATAAGAGACAAGCTTTTGAGAGCCCTTTCAAGGATGCTTGATTTGAGTCTATTTGGGTGCTGTGAAAAAATGGACAATGGAAAGGTTTATCTCAATAAGGTTTCTACCATCCTTACATTGAACATTATTGATCGAATACATAGAACTGTAAACATGAAAGAAAACGATGAAACCTAACCATTTTGTTGAATTTTTTTATTTCACATAAGAATATTTGCTATTTGGATTATAGCCACATTTATTGGCTATGTCTACATTCTGCTCCATGCCCACCTCTAATCCCAATCCACATTCTGTCACAAGGCCCAAAAAGAACATCCTCCTGCGCATTTCCCATGGGAAAGAATTCATCTTGCTTCTGATGACATTGAATGTGTGGGTTGAAGTGACATTTGTAAATCTTGTCAAGTATGATCTCATTGTTCCCTCAATGACATCTTGGTTGCAATCCAGACGCATCAGATACACATGTGATCCCATTCTTAGTGGAAACAAATCATGTCTGCTTGACAATAATTGGAACAACATATTCTGATCCACACAATTTATCTGTAGCAATTCCTTTGGTGTTGACCATACATCCAATTCCTTATCCAAAAGACCCTTTCCATCCAACTCTAAGATTTCATTTCGTCTTGCCAATTTCACGCATGTGATCAGATTCTGTCCATCCATTATTTTCTCAATACCCACCTGTAAAGTTTTGACCCCACACCTATGAAAGTTTTCAGCATAGTCACAGCCACCCATGGAGAGGTGCAGCAATAGATCCAAGTGCTTTTGGGGATTGTTGAGCAGATGGACAGGGTTCACAGAAAAGGCAATACTCTGGTTGAAGACAATATCAGCGTCCTTTGTTTTCTCCTTACGCAACAGATATAATCTTGGATCGGCCAGTGCAAGCAAAGTCATAAGCATGTCTGAGTCTGTGGTAACGATGGATGCTGATTGCTCATGATGCCGCAAAAATGACCATAGGTATGGAATGATGGAGTCTGCCTCATAATATGGAACCTCCATGCCATTGTCCCATGGTAGGACATAGGATCCACACACTCGACTGATGAGACCAGGTTCCATCTTAGTTCTTCCTTGAGCCAAATAAACACTGGCATTCATGTGTGTATTTCTTCCTAAAAATTCCACCATTTTCCCCAGCACATTTTCCCGATTCTCTCTGCTAAAGATGTAACGTTGTAAAGATCCAGCCATACGTCCGTCACCAGTCTGTGAAAAGAGAAAAAATCTACTGTATAGATTATCTGGGACCACCTCACCGATGCGGTTGCAGTTCTCTTCTATCTTTCGGCAGATGCTTGATGCATGCGACTTTGTTTGCCTTTGTCTTCTTGTTTCCAATTTTGCCACAGGGCAATCTCCATCCACGGCCAGAAATATGGCATTCAGAGACGACTCCATACCCTTTTTGTCACATGCCATTTTCCATCGCTTATCCACAAGTTCCACTTTATTGGAGAGATAGCTTGCAGCTATGTCCAATGTGAATATGTCAACAGAATTTTTGACTTGTCCCGTTTTCCAATCGATGAACACCTGTCCTATGGGATCTTCAGATGAAAGGAAGTCTATCACACTGCTGTAGCAATACATGTGTTGTTGGACCATTGAGGATAATTGAGATTGAGAGATGTACAAAAATTGTGTAAGGTCGATCAAGACAACAGATGTGTTGCGTAGCACTTCAATGGCACTTGACTGTTGCAAGGGTAATTTTGTTTCACCACTCATTGCTTTTTGGAAGATTGTTTGAGCCAAGCTTGGATACAGACCCATGATTGTTAGACAGTAAGCCTATTCGCGAATCAAATATGTTAATGCATAGGTTGATCATTGTGTTTGTGAAACATGTCTTCAACTAGTCTTCTTGCAAAATTCAGTTCTGGTCATTCAAATTTTTGTGGTCCAAGTAGGGCACCAGGCACAGGAAATGGCCCGCTTCGAAAGAGAAGATTGGAAGAAATATTGGACTATGATGTCGAGTTTGGTGTTCTAAACAAGAGGTTATACTCTGACATGTTTAGACCAGAGATAGAGCAAGCGAGAAGAAATTATGTCAAAAGAGAAATGAACAGTAATGAATTATCCATGCCATACACATACACTGGCACACAGCTGTTGAACATGTCCAATGATGCTCCTGTGAATTTTCCACATCTCTCTTCACCTGCATTTGGTGCAGACCCAATTGACGAGCTCGGGGGTAAGTTTGATTTGATTTCAAACACAATGACCCCTCTGTATCCTTGTGATGCTCCTCCAATTCAACACAACAAACTTCTTATGGAATATATGGGTATTGTTCACTCACCATATGCAATTGGGGAGAGAGATTCATGCTTCTCTGACCTTCATGGAAGGGTTGTAGAAATGGGAGTATATTGTGACGAAAATGCAAGAGTGGTGACAGATGATGGATCTGCTCTGCTCAGGGTTGATCTTGAAGATGAATGTCTTTTGAGGGACAAAGTGGATCAGGCTTTCAAGTTATCTCTGGCTGACATTACATTTGATCCTGTATCCACACTGATACCATTCCACCTTCTACAGGACCATGTGAAAAACTGTAATAAAACACTTACAACTCAATATACACATATGCAGTCATGCGGAGATTATGCCAATCTCAAAGCACAGGTGACCTCGCAGCATGGAGTGGACAGTGTTGATGCACTCATGATACACATGGCCTCACCAGAAATATTCTATGAGACCTTTCGCCCAAGGGGAATTTGTAGTAGCACATGCAGTGGTTCTTTCGCAAACAACAAAAGAGATAGTTTTGTTGTCACCTTGCAGACGACAGGAAAACTTACCGTGGATGTTGAAGATGGTGACTTCTTATATGAACAAGGGTCCACTATGGATGTTGGCACGCTATTTATGATTATTGAAATGAAAGAGCTCATCCCTCGTGACAACAAGTTTAATTATGCTTGGCCAAGAATGCTTCTCACTTCGAGCTCCATTGATCAAGTGGAGGCAGAGATGCTGATCTCGTCAGAGGGAATATCAGTGAAGACAAGAGATGGAAAGAAATCAGCATCCATTATTGTACCCATTGCCAAATTGAGAAAGGGTCCTTACGAAGTGCATCATGAAAATGATAGAGATGCCAGACAAAATTATGACTTTGATATTATCATGAATTGTCGTAATTCAAAACCCCGTATTGTAAGATATAGCATGTAGATAAAATAAAGAGACTTTACAGCATCTGTGCTTTTGTGTTATCTTTTATTCACATTTTCATAATAGTTCAGAACAGATGGGTCGACAATAACCCTCATCTCATGTGGTACATGTGTCAAGTGCAGCAGATCAAGGGATGTGAGGCGTGTGATGATGACATAAAACATAGATGACACAGACTCTGTTTTCATATAAGGTGGTGAGAAAAAAATTCTCCTTTGTACAGTTGAACCCTGAAGCTTGTGTGCTGTTATTGCATGACACAGCAACAAGGGAATGAAATGCATTTTCACACTCTTGTATTGATCAATCTTCTTTGTGATACAATGGGCTCCTATAGTGACCCGTGTGCAATCGTCCAATTCCAATAGAACTCCCATGTCACATTCTGAAGTGCCATAGTCACATTCTAATCCTGGGACAAAGGCCAACACCTTTCCCATTGTACCGTTTACAATACCAAATTCCACACTCATGTTTGCTGTCACCATTACATGGGCACCTACAAAAATTTCAAGAGAGGCATCCATCTCCTTACTTAGTTCATCTTGCACATTCATCATCAGATCAGGCTTTATTTTTGGGAGGGACTGCCAATTCACTTTGAGCGAACGAATCTCTACATTGTCTCTTCTTGCCCGTTCGGTTACTCTCTCATTATAAGTTTTCACATCTTTGCGATATGGGAAGACGCGCAGAGCATCAGATAAGAAGTCCACATCCATGATTTTCTGTCGACCATTCGGAACAATGCATCCTTGAAGAAGTTTGTATTCATCATCTGAGAGTTGATTATGGGAGAGTTTCATAATCATATTGATAAATTGATTATCTCTGGACTGTCTGAGAACATACTGCAACGAATATACCTTAGCAATCCAAGTTCCATCTTGCCATCTAGGATGTTGAAAAGCATATACGCAATTACTCTGTGACACAGGAGGCAATTGCCTGAAATCTCCAACAAACAGGACCACCACTCCACCAAATACCTTACTGGGTCTCCCTCTAATCTGACGCAGAGCCACATCCATGGCTTCAATGAACATTGGGGTGAGCATTGACACTTCCTCCACTACCAGATAGTCACACTTTTGCATGACTGTACCAACACTGTAAACCTTTTTCTGACGCACCTTCTTTTCAAGCCCCTCCATGTCTCCCTTCTGCACGAGTGACAGCTCCTCTGAACCAAATCGTAGGAGAGAGTGAATTGTCTGTATTGTAACTTCAAGGCCATCTAAACTCTTCTTTACTTGTTGAGCAGCGCAGCCAGTGCTTCCCCCAACCACAATTGATTTTCTTTTCTCTGTCACGAGTGTACGAATGATATTTGCAGTCATATAAGTCTTACCAGAGCCTGGAAATCCAAGCAATGCACAATTTTGTCCGAGAAGAAGACTGTCAAGAAGTTTTTTCTGGATTTCTGCATGTTTGAACTTTGCATATTCGATGAATAGTGACATAGTGACACTCAATCCAGTATTGAAATTCTATCTATGTAAAACTGTCCATTCAATCAAATCCGATAGCCTTTTCCATCTGAGAACGGTTTTTGGTCAGTGCATCGCAATCTGACGCATCATCTTGCACAGTGTCGTCTGGTGGTAAACTACCAAGCCCCTGCATTGCATTTAGAATTGCCGCCACAAAGGCCTGTCTGGCATTGACCAACACAACCTCTTGGTATGTGATTTGATGATGAGTCAATTCCTTCATCTTGGAAATCATGCTACTTGCCTCCTCAAATATACAGAAGTTCTTACACCACACAATTCGTGCATAATGACACATGTCAATGTACAGTTTGTAATACACCACAGTATCTATCATACTGTCAAAGTCACGAATAATCTTCCTCTTAAGATTTCTCAGGCTACCTGTGGCATCTCTATAGCACAATTCCAAAAGAAGACGAAAGAGGTGGCTGCTTCCATTGGTGGTCTTGTCAACAAACTGAAGGTGATTCAGTGATTGGTCCTGAGGAAACATCTCCATGTACTTTTCCAGAATGGTGTCCATCTTTGAAACCACTCTCAATTGCTTACACGTTTCCGTGTCCTTTAGATCAGTTATTGTATCCTTCAGGCACTGATTTTCTTCACGAAGCTTATCGTTTTCATGTTGCTTCTGTTGAATCACTTTTTCCTTGTCAACAGCCTTGATTCTCATGTGCTTCACTCTCTTATGCAAAAGTTCCACTTCATTCGTGCTTTTGGCCTCCATCCGCTTTGAATCTTCTCTTTCAGTGTGGAGAAAGTCTTTGAGACTGGCATTTTTTTGCAACAGACTTGACCTTTCCTGAGCGTACTTCTCTTGTTCACATTTCAAATTTCTACATTCTTCACCCAGTGTTCTCAATGAATCCTCTAGCCTTCTCTTACTTTCAGAGACAATGTTTACCTGTGCTTCTACTTCCTTGTACTTCTGAGATAATCTACCATGTGCATCTTCCAACTGACGGTATGTGCTATAGAGTTGATTAAAACGCTTTTCCCACAATTCTTCCATATCAATCAAATGTATTCATGCATACAATAAAGTGACCAGCACAAATAGTGGTTACTAAAGTTCAACGAAAGATTGAGGAAATGGCATATGAAGACAGTATGGCACTTGTGGACCTTTCAACTGTGGAGGACAATACAGAGTCAAGACTAAATCAAAATTGGAGGCAATGGTTTTTATTTGCAATATGTGATACACTTCATGGGTTGCTTTGGCACCCCCATATGAGTGGGATATATGAACAGCTCTCACTTCAACAGCTCACAAATGAAACTCTTAGATGCCATGTCCATCTGCTGGAGCAACTGGCATGCTTAAAAGACGAGCGAGGTCAGTTTCAACGACTTGATGACCACATACAGGATGAGAAGATGTCTTTGGAAGAGAACATCACCAAAGTGGAGAGTGAGCTGTACCAAAAGCGAAACAGAGTCATTGAAGCTGAAAAGAAAGGTCTCTCCACAAGCACACTCTTCAGTGATATTGCTCTTCATCTCTCTTGTCTGGCAAGGTTCAACAAGAGCTATTTTTTATACAACAACATCTTGGATATCATCCATAAAACTCTGACCGATACAGATATCTCAGAGAAGTTAGCTCACTTGTGTGGCACGTTTAGTAGATCCGACACATGTCAACCATCAAGTCAGAACATGAAAGCATACGAGGATACACTACATGGATTACTGCATCACATGGCCCGTTGTGATGAAACAAAGAAACTGATAGACACAAAATTGAGATTGGCCAAGAGCAGTGACACAGATGTTGCGCTTCATGTTGGCATGCAGGTGGGAGCTGTACAGTCCAAATGTCAGGTTGATTCTTTTCTAAAAAATGGAGACTTGTCATTTACATCTCAAATTCCAAATGAGATATCATCTGTGGAGAATTGCCATACATCGTCTTCACGTGCCCCAAATTGAGTTTCTGATGGTGGACAAGTTTTCTTTGACTTAGTGAATATCTTACAAAGTTCATCATATTCCTTTTTTGCATCTGTAGTCCGAGAAGAACATTTTTCAACCTCATTGGCCATAGCCTTCAACTCAACTTCAATGCTTTGTATATAGTCATGCAATTCCTTTCTATTGTCAAAGGATGACTTGTTATCTTTTGGGTTTAATTGAAGTTTTTCTAATGTAAAACATTGTCTGAATTGTTCCGTGAAAGGATTTGAGTGATGTCCTTCCCCACATTTCAATGCATATCCCTTCATCTCATCAATTAGTTCATCGATGGTCTTCATTATTGGATTGATCCAATTACACCAAGTGTCACATTAATTACATCTTCAGCATTCCAATCATCAATACGTTTTGGTATACCTGGGATATTCACAACCGTATCTGACTTCCAATCTGGCCACATTTTCTTGACATGCTCTAGACAATTAATCTTCTCTTCTCTGACCCACCTCTTGAGGATCACTTTCTTTAAACCCAATGGTAAAAGTGGGAAAATATCCATGAGTTCTGGATTGTTTCTCTTGCTACGACCAACTCCGTACAGGTTTCTCTTGAAGGTGACATCATGCTCTAAAAGACATATGTCCTTACATGCCTGTTGAAATGCCTCTGGCGAGATTCCTCTGTGGATTTCTCTCATCACTTCATGGTGGATGAGTATGTGACATTTTTCTGGCATGGATAAGTTATGGCGCAATTTTATTTCCCACTCTACGCACATGTTGTTCGCTGATATATCTACTGTAGCAAATTGCAAGACATGGGCAAGGAGGTCCTTACTGGTTTCAACCAAAGAGGTGTCTGTCTGTTTTTGTGTGTTGAGTGCTAGAGAATTTTGATATATCTGATTTTGACAGACCACATTGACATCTCTGACTTTGTAATAAGAGGCTGATTTTAAAGGAGGAAAAGCATCATTCCTAGAAAAGCGTAAAGAATCTTGCCTCTCCAATGCACACAGGATCTCCCATCTGTTCTCTATGCCATGCAACAATGCAGTATAGTTGCGATTGTTCACAGAAAATGGAGAAGTGACGCGATGAAACTTCTCAAACGAGAGTGCATCAAACAAATTCTGACCTGCAGTGTAGAAGATCATGTCAGCATCACGACCCATGGTGGTGATGTTGTTCGATGGAGTTGTAGGAAAGGACAAATGAGAGCTACTGTCACACAAAGGCTGTACCCGCCTGCTCATGTTCTCTGTGAAACCACTCATGTTGGATCGCAGGTGAATGCTGTTCATACATGATGTGTCCCTTGTGGTATGCAAAGTGTATGTCTGGTAACTTGAAACCTGATTGACGCATTTGTATGTGACAAAGAACTGTTGTGATTTATCACAGGCTAACACCATTTGATTGTGTGGCATTGTTGTGGTATCAAATAAAATAAAACAATTTTTCAAATATATAAACTGGTCTTGTTGGTGCTGATCTAAAATGATTTTTCTATATCAGCTAACTTTTTGGATTCCAAAATCTTCAGACGACGCTTTACAAGTATCAACAGATGTGGTATCTTATCTCCCAATCCATTTAGTTCAAAAGTGCCCAAGCCCGATTCAGCAATACTGAGAAGATTTACACAGTCATGATACAGAGAGCATAATTTCCTTGATTGTATTTCACCACTTTCCTCTTTCAACAGACATTCAACAAGCATATCTCTTGCAATCAAATATAAAGTACGGGAGTGTGAGTGCATAGCTCATTGATATTAACACCATTGTGGAAGAGGAAATCACAAATATCATTATTGAATCATGTCTGGCTCATATCAAGACTTGCTCACCCATATGAAAAGCTCATTTGAGACACTTATTGAAAACTTCAACAGTGTGCTGGCTCTGAGGTGTGATTCAACAGAATTGCAAATACTCTCAGCTTCACTCGAATCAACAGTGAGTGACATGTCTCAGATGTTTGATAGGATAGAATCCCGTCTCACTGAATTGGAAAGAAATGATACTAGAAACATCAGTCCTATTTCATCATTCCAACAAGAATCCCCTTTGCCCGGTGTTTCAACAATTGGTGAAGACTACAACCCAATAATGTTTGAGAATTCAATTGATGTAGATTTAATTTCACATATTCCTGTTGACTATAGCTCACCTGTTGGATATTATGGTAATGATGATAACTCAATGTTGAATCCAACACAAGTAGATGACCACTTTCCTGTAGAATATTCACCAGTAGCGATCTCTGAACATGATGCTCAGCATATGGAAGACAGTGATAGTGATGTGGATGAAGATGAGTTGCATGACAATGGGGATGCAACACCCACCAAAACAAAATGTCCCATGTGTCTGGATCCAATAAGAGAAAACATGGTGGTTCTCTACGATTGCTGTCATCTAATACACACAGGTTGTGTGAGAGACTGGGAGAAAAATCTAAGAAGACGTTTTGGAGACAATTACAAAAACCATTTAGTGTGTCCTGTGTGCAATGGCAAAGTGAAAAGATACACAGCTCCCACAAGTTCCAATAGCAAGGTGGTTGGTAATTTAGAACACAGTTCACTATTGCAATCAAAGAGAAGGATTCTCTCTTCCCCTGCTACACCAGGGACCTACTGGCAGAGATTAACCAAGCATGGTAGTAAACGGGGAGATGTGGAAAACGTGAGAAAATCTCTCTTTTCTAGTGGTGTATTACGTGCGAGCTCACCACTCCCATCTTCATCATCTTCATCTGATCCCTCCACATCTATCGAATCTGTTGAGAGAAATCATGTTCCTGATCAAGTTACCTCTACGCCTACTGGTAGCTTTCAATATGAAACTTTCTTCTTGTATCTGTACAAATATGTGAACAGGGTCTTCTGTGGTGAACGTCTGCCATCACAATGCCAATTCGTTATGGATAGACGAATTGAAAATGACATGATTTCCTATGAAACAGACAGAATTGAGATAACATTGAAGGGGGAGTCACCCATATTCTGCTGGTCATTGGTACAGAGGTTTCTACGTGTGTTGCAAAATGTCATTCAATACTGCATCAACTTGGAAAGATTTAATGAAGATGAATACATAGACGTTTGCAATCAGATCAGATCAAAATGTATCAAGACTGAGGATGACCCATATAAAAAATTAGAAGAGGTTTACAATGAGGCAAACAGTAGACTTTTTGGTGGGAATTTGCCCATGCCTTACATAGAGGTTGTGGAGGATGGGATCGATAAGTACACTGAATACAACAGATATGCACGCATCACACTTGTGGATTACAAGAACGGTATGATAGTGTCGAGAAGTTTGATTGAGCAGATGGGTATCATGTATAGAACAAAAAATCACCTGTCTCGCCAATTTCCCAAAGAATTGGTTGATGATATAGAGAATTTTTTGGGCGAGATAGAGAAGACAATCTGGCAGGATGGACAATCCAGCGAAGACAGTGACGATGAAGTCTTGATCAGTGACGTTGAGAAACAACGAACAGCAAAACTCAAGGAGGTTTATCATCAAGCAAACAGAACAATGTTTGACAATAAACTTCCACTACAGGTCTTTCCGAAAGCTCAACATAACTCAAGAAACTCTGAGAACAGGCTGAAAAGGATCAATGACCGAAAATCTTTATTTCTCTATTCTGAAAAGTCCACAATGAGAGTCTTAATGCAAGATATGATTGACAAAATGATGTTGATGCACCGCAGACTTACTGCCCTGGCCAACAGACCACTCACGAGTGACAAGCAAGATGAGCTAGAAAGAAAAAAAATGGAACTGATATGGCAAAATTCAGGTCACAATCAATTTGGAAAATGACATTGTTGCAGTTGTAATAAAGGCAAGGATCCATATATTTGTTGTGGTAGCTTGATATTGTTGCATTTGAATCAATGTATTTATGGAAAGAAGGCATAATAAAGATAACACAAAAACAATAAGGTATTATGAGTTTTTCAGAATATGACGATGATGATATTATAAGGGAGTTACGATTGAGAGGAGAACAATTTACCAATGCAGTGGAAGACTTCTTGGTGCTCAGATGCAATTCAATCGTACATACATCAACTATCTTACAAAGCATAAGAAACTTTGTGTCCAATATCATACAGACCAATGGAGACAGTGTCAACCATCCAGCACCACTCTCTCTGATTCTTCCTAGTAGGGCTTCAAGTCCAATCTCTATGTCATCTTCTGACAGTGAATTAGAAAATCCATTTGGTGAAAAACAACCAGAGGGAATCAGTATCATTAGGCACGAAGAGAACATATCCAATCAAATCGTCATATCTGACAGTGAAGATGATGGGGAACACAATACTGTTGTAAAGGGAGAGAGCAACATCCCGCGCAAACCAGGTGGCCAACACACTGATAAGTATCAGAGTACTGCAGCATCACATTTGATTTCATCTGCATCTAGCTCGACAAATGTAAGCATCACAGATTGTGTCATCTGTCTTGAAAATATATATATTGAAGATCTTGCTGTGTTATGGGGATGTTTCCATTACATGCATCACCACTGTTTGAGAGAGTATGAAGCCAATCATGTGACATATGACTTCGAATGTGCTTACTGCAGAAGAAAGGTCAATCTCGTTTCAAGACCAATAAGCACATCCACTTCTCTGATATCAGCTTTGAAGAGTGAAATTGGGGAAATCAGACAGAGGGTGGACCAACTGTTCAAAAAACCTCTACCAGTGGCAGAATATTGGAAAGATTGGGAAGAGAAACAAAGAGAAGAATACATTGCATCATTGGTTCCTATTACTGGCTACAGGCCTGGCAACAAACATTTTGTGCCACCGCTGCTATCTTGCCAACCTTCAGAACCACCAGTTGTGTCACAAATGGACCTGATGGGTTTCTTTCTTAAGATATATAATGACATGAACAAGACTGTTTTTGCAAACACCCTCCCCAACAACTGTGAAATACAGATGGGGCCAAACATTCGTCACCACACAATTGATGTTTTTCTGAAAAAAGAAAGAATACGCTTTAGATTAGAATCAAACTTAGTCTTGCTTACGCCTAAGTTGATTGGAGATTATGTCAGTCTCTTTAACAAACAATGTAAGCTTAATGACCAAAGCAATTTGAAAAGGTATGAAGACAATCTGATGAAATGGGTAGCACTGTATAGGACACTTGATATCGATACATGGTATTTACAAAATGTCTATGATCGTGCAATTCAATATGTCTTTTTAAACACCACACTCCTGCCCCCTCCACTCATCCAAATGATTGAACCTTACGAAGAGGATGAAACCATGAACACAATTGAGCATAAAAATGGACAGACTACCATCAGAGTGATTCGTTCACCTAGTAGGGTTGTCATGGTGCAGGGATTTATTCAGGAATTAACAAGGGAGTTCAGGGTTCGCAATGACATAGGCAATCTATCAGAGGAATGTCAGAAAGACTTGGAAAAATTCACATACAAGGAGAAGATTGCAGCTGATGTTGAGCAATTGGTGGACACGAGACTTGATGAAAAGGCGCGTGACACTGTATCAAACAATTCATCAAACAGAAATGAAAAGAATTGTGGGGGGACCAGAGGAGTCATGATTCAGCCCGGGGATGTCAGTCCAATGTCCCCCAATGAATTCAATATCTTCTTATCAAAAATCTACAATCACATTGCATTGACACAGATTAGGCATTTGCTTCCGAAGTGGTGTGATTTGACCGTTGGTCCAGGTGTTACTTATAACCTTTATGAAATGATGGAGAGCAAAACAAAGATACGCTTGTGGTCCACACTTGAAACAAGGCAACAATGTGCAGAAGTGGCAAAGGAGTTTGTTTGTCTTGTAGCAACTGCCTATAGAAGGAGAAAAAGATTTTCCGATGTTGGGGTGAACGAAGACGCACTGGACAATCTGATAGACTATGGGAATAGACTTAAGAAGTACCTATTGGAGAATGATGAATGGAATATGGACATCTGGTATCTGAAAGAATTGTATGTTCAAGCATGCAGTGCAATATTCAGAGATAAACCTGATGTGCAACTATATATTGTGTTACTTGATCAAATGAGTGGTCAACATGAGGCATGGACATCTTATGGAGACAGAGCTGGTTTGCATGACACAGTCAACCTCTTTAGTCAAGTAGGCCGTCCATCCTTGGTTTGTTCATTTCTCAAACATTTGTATCAGAAAAGAGATAAAGAACAAGCACACAAGCACCCCAGAGGTGCTCTCACAGAGGTAAAACAAGACTATCTTAGAGAGCAGATGAAAGTAGCCAAGGAGAGTGAAAGGTTAGACAATATTATGGAAAAGAAATTTCTGTCGAGATTGGCCAGTCAAGCACAAAGCATTGAAAATGCTAAGAAAAAAGAATCAATCGATCAACAAGGAACAGATGACTCATGTGATGAGGTTGATGATGACAAAAATATGAATGAGGAAAGATTTGTTTGTGATAGACTTTGTGACCTTTACAAGCTTGCAAATCAGGAAATGTTCCGGGGGAGTCTTCCAAGACAATTGTGGGTGAGATTCAACCGTGCAACATCCAACAATATAGCAACACTTGTCAGACGAGACCAGCGTGCATGCAAATATACGGTCAGCAGACACTTGAATGTACGAGACATGGCTAGAAACATGCTTGGTCAGATGATTCGACTGTACCGACAATGGTTTTCAAATATTGGTGATAGTGTGACAATGGATCACCTTGTGAAGAAGAGGAGTGATATTCTAGAGGATTTTTTACAGCAATATTCCAACATTTCAAAAGAAAAACATGTTCTGTATGACAATAGACGGGAACATACAACCCCGTTACAGGCAACACAGGATGGATTGTCAACCAAACTATCTGTATCTTCATCTGCCAGTCCCTTCTCACTCAATGATCAGGAAAGTGAAAGTGATAGCAATGATGAATATTTCAATCTATCCATTCAAGAACTATCTCAGAAGCTTAAGGCTCTATATGCTGACATCAACAAGACCCTCTTCAAGAATGGTTTGCCTGCAAATCTTCATGTACAGACATTTTGCCCTACACCAGGAAGATCTTCTGTTTTGAAGAAACTGGAAGGGAGGGATGATGCTGTTATGTTGAGAGTATGCAGAAAGACAAGACTGGGAAAGCTTGCAAAAGAACTCATTGATCTGATGATCAAATTTTACAGACGTAATATGGCAGACTCTACTGTTTTAAATGTTGACAGGGCAGAATTGAAAGTGAAGATTGATGATTATATTCAAAAACTCAGAAAAAATTCATTCTATTCAGATTATTTTTGATTTTTATGAAATAAAGACCATTTTATCATGAAAGCATTGACGTTGTGTTTTTGTATGTACGCAACAAAATTCAAGATGGAAGTTAGCTCTGTATATGTACCCACTGAGATGTTCAGTAGACTCTCAAAGACAGATTGGGACCCTAACGATCCCATTCCGTCAATCCATGGTAATCCAGAGGGGGATGGGGTATCTACAGTACCATATATATATTGCGTCGATGATGTTCATCTTGAACACTCAAAAGAACCTTTATATAACATTAAAGTCACGCTGAGGTACCCTTCCGCCTGTAAGATATGGGATGAGACCAGAGCTATAGAAAACATTCCAAGCACTAAATGCAAGTATGAGGAGTATTGGGGTAAAGGATATATTGGGGTCTTACGCAGCTTTCATGATGGAAAACGCTACATTATATTCAATCCAAGAAAATTTATTATTTCATTGGAAGACACAGACACTGGTCGTATACTATTTCATAACCGGCTATTAGACGAAACATCAGAGGGTGGAATACATCAAGTGGATGTAGAGAATGTGCAAGAGTACATGTACGATAGAAGTCACAATGACCATCAGAGGAGCCTGAATGAGTTCATGATGAACACAATTGGAGCCAAATTTATTGATCTTCGCAAAGATTACTTTGACCTGACTTATATTGGTCGAATAAAGGGACGTCCAATTGCTGCTGTATGTCACATCATGAAAAGAATTCTCGACAGAGTGAAGGTTAACCAAGTCAGTGGATGTTGGGTGGCCCATAAAGGGGATTACATTAAGACATTTTGGGCATCGAAAGGTGGCTTAACATTCAATGACATCTTTCACTTTCCAGAAGACCTTAGGAGGAACGAAGAGCCAATTGTAATAAAGAACCGGCACATTCTCCATGCTCCAATATGTGAACTCACTCTGGGTGCTAAACACACCTTATGCTGCAGACCATTTCACCTGAAATTGGGAACAAGTAGAGAAAATGCTATACATATAAAAGTTAGGAAGTCTTTGGACCAACTGTTTGACTTTTCATTTGCCGAAATGCGACAGTATGCATATCATATACTCTGTCTTTCTGATCTGGTGCAAAGGCAAGTGCACGTGTTGACACAAGAAGAACTGGAAGTAGTGAAAAGAAGAAAGGGGAACAGAATGTTAAATTGTGAAGACATGCAGACAAAACGAAAATCAAACATCATTATTGGGACACCTCATATGGGAGAGAGCCATGGTGATGAGGAGCATGAGGAAAATGAAGATAAGCTTTTCGTTGATGAAGGAATTGATGGCAGTAAAAGTGAACTTGTTGAAATATCAAAAACCTTGTACAAAAATTATGATGATCGAGATGAACACGACGATGAGCACCACTCGATGATGAGACTACTTGGGAAGGATAGCAAAACAAAGGCTATTTATGTAGACAAACTGATAAAGGAATGAGCCAGACATGGTCAACTTGTTGTTACTACTTCTTGCTGCAGGACTAACCAGTCTAGTTATAGCAGATGATGGTTTTCAGTGTAATATACGATTTCAAAATATGAAGGTGGTTCCCAACAAAAGACTCCTTTGTGGGGAGTTTGTGATCACCAAACCCCCTTACACTGAAAGCATTATGATGAATAACAGGTCATTCACCCTTGAAGCCACAACAGATCCAATGGAACCAAAGGATATGTTCACAGTGGTGCTTTCAAACAATGTATGTCATGAGACTGGACGGTTCTCAGTGGGTATGAATCACACCCAGATGGATTCTAAAACATCAGTATACCTTTGTGGTGCCATACCGAATCGTGTGAAAGAATTAGACAAAATCATGTTTAAGAGATTGCATCAAAAGAAAGCCACACTATCTTCCACATTTGATGGCCACAAGAGACATAAGGTGTGCAGTATTGAATATCACAACAGAGCATACATCATTCCCGACAACAAAGTGTCCGACGAATCCCTTCCTTGTGCCATCAGACGTGGAAAGTCGCAGCAAGACTGTAAGGCTTGGTGTGCATCACTGGCCATAGGAGACGGAAAAGAGTATGGTTGTTCATCATCAAATAGGATTAGCAAGTGTAAACTTTCTGAAAAAGTCAGTGATAATTTGGATGTGTTCGATACACGGCTGATCACGATTGAAAATGAAAATGCTGTGTGTGTCCATTTAAATTTCAAACTCTCTCCTGATGTCAGGTTCTTTACCCTGAAAGACGATACCACCAACATCTTATTCGATGTAATATCGGGTGTCAAACCAAAACATAATGTAAGATCAACCATGAACTCGATAAACAATCAATGCTATGGTAGTAAATCCCCATGGATTCGACCGGCTGACCTGAAATTGATGCAGCCAGTCATGTATTGCACAAAACCCCCTAACAGATCTTTGAAGAAGGATGACTCTTTCCATATCCATGGAAAGATTGGATACACGATAGTGACAGTGTCTGGAAATAGGCTCGATCTTCAACTCGAATTATCTAATATATACTTTCCTGTTGCACATCGTATGTTGAAAACTCCACTACACTCCTGTTCAGACACTACCCTTACACATAGATGTTCAAAGTGCAAGATGTCTTGTACTACAATGTTTGTGGGTAGAGGTTATATCTCGTGCAAAGATGACTGGTATTGGTATGGTGGAATTGCCATGAGAGAAGCAGATGCAAATGAATTACATATGGAGTCTCAAAAGAATTACACACAGACGCTTGCATTAGGAGGTTCCACCCAAACCCTGCCATCAACCTTCTTAATGATATTCATCATCATCCCAATTTTGTCTTATTGATAAAGAAAGTTAAAAGAAAAGAAAAAAGTTGAATCACTCACACACACCTCCAAATAAGGACGCTCAACATATTTGGTTTGCTTCTAAATAAGGATGGTGTGCATATCTAATTGCACGAAGCTCATTAATTATGCACATCAAGTGAAAAGTTGCATAAAAGTACAGAATATATTGTTTTGCAAGTATATCTTGTCTTGAGAGCTGCTATTCAAATAAATGAGCATGAGTGAAGAAGAATTGTGTAGGATCAACAAAGACCAAACTATGACACATGGAAAGCGAAAGTCTGATGGTGACATTGGGAACATCCAAAAGAAACAAAAAACCTTTCCAGAATTTCACAATGTCTCAGAATTTCATCATTCTGGGCATGTGTGTACCCAGTGTAAGCAGGGCATTGGAATGTTCTGCATGGTAACGATGTACATTGGTTGTGGGCACCTCTTCCACCACAAATGTCGACCTACAGCTGGCACTTTTTGTCCTCTGTGTAGTATGGCAGTCAACAAACACCACCTGGTTGTTGTGTGCATGATGCGAATGGCCAAATTGCTGTTACCAAAAAATCTCCGAGAACGTCACACTTGGATGGATTATGTGACTGAACAAAAGAATACAATAAGCAACATGGACTTGCACTTCTTGTATTCTCTGATCAACATCACCCTCTACAAAGATCGATTGCCCGTGTTGAGACAAATTCTATCCACTCCAGGGCGAGTGTTCTTCCGTCGCTATCTTGTCAGTGATGATTGTGCGTCTGTCTCACTTTTCTTACAGGATGGTAATAAAGAATTTCATATTCATCAAATGTTCAACATTATGTGGGACATGTATTGCAATAGATGCACAAGCGAGAAAGAGAAAGGCGAGTTGTTTGTGGACATGAAACACATTGAAGATGTTCTGTTTATTGAACACAATGTTTTGAACTAAAAGTGATTGAAAGGCTTACCATAGATGCCGCAAACAAATGGTTTGTGAATGTGAAAGACACAGGAATATGTATTCTTCGATGAATATATGATTTATTAAAAATTTTTTAATAAACATGTCTGAAACCTATTTCTATGTTTTTTTACTTTTTTATTCGGACACTTGTCAATTCTGTGTAAGAGAAACAGGGGCCTAACCGAAATCATCATCCAGGAAAGTACTTTGTATGTGGGTTGAAAGGTTTAACTAAGAATATTTGTGATAAACAATGAATTTCGATTGTAATTACCTGACCAACTCTATATTATGATGCAACCCTTGATTTTTCAATTGTTCTTTGTCCTAATGATGATGGCTACATCTGTATTATCCAAATCTCCATGTAAACTTCACATCAATAGGATGCGGGTCATCAAAAACACTGGTATGTTATGTGTAAGTTTTTTAACCCGGAGGCCAGTCGGTGGTGTGGAAGTAGCCGTCAACAAATCCAAAATAATTGCCACATACAAGCTGGAAAATACTTCACATACAAAACAAAGTCTTGAAACATTCAATGTTACTCTTTCTTCTGAGCACTGTTACTCAGATTATATAACCTCCACCAAAAGAAAAATGTTTTTGTGTGGTAGGCTACATTCACCCTCTCATTCAACCGATGGAAACATTAAGGTCATCAAGTACATACCATTCCCACTACACGCAACTGCAAACGGCAACCCTTTAAAATGTGAGGTGCTAATTTGGAAACAACCTCTTCGAGCTTTCACGCCTGAGGTTGTCAGAGACAGGCGCACTTGCTACAAGCATGATGTTTATTGCAACAAAAGGGAATGCAAAGAAGCTTGTCAAACAATGATGTTTGGAGACAGTAGTTTCGCTAAATTTTGTCCACTGAAGTCAAGTTTTCTGAGACGTAATTATGTGGATGCCTCACTCACACCGATGAGAAGAGCATTTTATTATCCTTCAAATATGTTGCTCTGTATAGGGGTTGCCCTCGAAACTCTCGTCTCGGGAGTTGAGCAGATCAGCTTGTTTGAGTACCCATCAAACTCAATTTCGCTAGTCATGAGAAATTCCAATAATAAAGAAATGGTAGGAATAGTGACTGATATCTATCCCACTGGCTGTAAAAATTTCCACAACATAACTGTGGAAGGAAAACTACCGTTGGACAATTTTTTCTGTGCCAAGATGCAAGGCGACAGAGATATCGACTGGAATTACTCCACCGTGTCACTTTCACCTTCTAATGCCTTAATGCTATACATAGCCCATATGTGGGCTGGTTGGTCAAGAAGCCACCTTCTTCAGTTGGACAGTAAGGACAACGCAATGACAGTGGAAATTAGGGAGGACACATTTAAGCAATGTGAAGGATGTCAACACAATGGCGTGCAGTCATGTACATCTCTTGTCAAAAGGGAAATTAGTCGTGATTCAAGTACACACGAAGAAATGAGCACCACACCAACAACGATATCTGGTCACCAAAAATCTAACATTGATTTAGAGAAAGAGAGAGTGAGCACTACACAGCCAGAAGATGTGGGCACAACAAAGACAGTTGTTGAAAGTACAACTCCAACAATGATATATGATGACCAGAGAGTCAAGACGGTCCCCGGATCCACAGATAGAAAAAATAAAGGTGAAAGGGAGAAAGTGCGCACCAAACAATCAGAAGATATGATAAGTACCACTCCAAAAACGACAAATGATGACCAGAGAACCAATATAGATGTGGAAAATAATGGTAAATTGACAACAACCACCACAGATGGTGTTCAAACAAAAGAATCCATTGCCACACAAATTTTCCCATCTATGATGGAAAAGGGGGCCATAGAGGGTGGGAAAAATCTAATGGTAAAAAAGAAAAAAGGGGACAGCACAAGAGAATTAATAGATAGAAATGCTCCTTTGGATTCCACAATTAGCAGAGACAGCCATACAACAGAAGTGGACGATTCTGTTATACAGGCAAGGGTAGAGAGTGGTGACGACACTTTTGAGGAGGATGAGAGCATTGAGGAGCATGAGAGCATTGAGGAGGATGAGAGCATTGAGGAGGATGAGAGCATGGGGGAGCGTGGTAGATGGGCCAGTCAAAGCAATAAAGAGGGATCTTCATCTGTCATACCCACTCAGAGCAATATCTTACAGTACTCAGATGGAAGGAGCGGCAAGACTGACACAGAAACTGACAGAACTGTTCAAGTTGATACAGAATTGAGCCCTCATTTCACTAGCAAATCAAACACATCACTTTTTCCAGATACAATTGATGAAAACGTATTTTCATATCAAAATATCAATAGTTCTAACACAACAACACTAGCTAATCTGACATTGAATTTAGAAGAAAACCACAGTGTCAGTGTGGAGAATGAGGTCTCGGGTAATGAGGTTGAATATGGGGGGACGGAGAATGGGAACAAAATGTCACTGAAAACAGCAAGTGCAAGGGATAATGATACAAGCAATGGGAGTGACCATGCAAAGAAATCTTGCCATTTTCAAAATATTTATTCAAATGGAAATAGGAATGATCTACAAATTATTATTATCATGATATCATTGTTTTTTTCTATATGAAATAAAACTTGAACAAAGAATGTGAAGTTTTGTCAAAATATTTTATTTGATTAAAACATGTAAGCATGTTTTGGCTATATCATTCAATAAAATTTCCAAAAAGGAACTGTCTCTCCAGTCATCAGTTATTTATTTGATTAAAACATGTTAGCATGTTTTGGTGATATCGTTCAATAAAATTTTCAAAAAGGAACAGTCTCTCCAGTTATCAGGATGTACATCAGGGCACCTGTGTTCTTGACCCTGAAACAGCACAAGGCTGTAACAATCCTTGCATTCCACGAATTTCACCCATGTCTTATAAGTGCGCAAATATGCCCACGTTGTTGATGGCGGTGGCCAATTATTCTGATCTTCAACTTTGTAGTTGGTGTGGTCATTCTCAGAGTTGCACCCAGAGTTGCACCCAGCACCCAGTATTCTGAGGTTGTTCATAGTAGGTTTTTTGATGATGTGGTGACAAGAAGACTTCTTTCCAGACTGACGAAACCCATCTAACTTCTAACATTTATATACAACAGATGTTGTCTAATTAATTATGCACAAAATTTGTTTTTGGACCTCTTTAAAGTCATTACTTATTCAAAAGAACTGATCATTTGCATAACTATATATCAGACACATCAAATTAGTTATGCACACTTTTTTATTGTATATATAGACATAGAATTTGATGACAACTCACTATTTCTTTCTTGAAAATACCAACCAACTATGAAAATGATAACATGGACGGAGTGTGCTGCCTGTGGCATGTGGTGCACCATGGGCGAATCGTGTGGATGCAACATTGCCTGTACCTGGACGGAGTGTGCTGCCTGTGGCATGTGGTGTACGATGGGTGAATCGTGTGAATGCAACTTTGCATGGTTGCCTTTAGAGGAAACAGGTGAATGCACAGTCTGCGGAGTGTGGTGCCACCCATATGAGGACTGCGACTGCTGTCCCCCTCCTCTACAAAATGATACACAGGACATGGATGGACCACTAGTGAGAATCTCAGCCAGTACTTTTAAGTGCTCAATTTGTGGATTGTTTCTGCCAGATAATTGGTATGAAATTTGTATCCACGAAGAAACAGGCTGCACTGCCTTGGCCAACACAACCACATGTTAGGTCAATACTAGGATCATACCCACCAGGCCCTTCTCAGGGCCACCAAATCCTTCAGAATTGAGCAAACAATCAAATATTTTCACAATTGTCGATCAACTATCATGTTCAAGAAATAAGAAATCAATGTTGAAAAAGTTATAGGATTCTAACACAACAACACTAGCTAATCTGACATTGACTTTAGAAGAAAACCACAATGTCAGTGTGGAGAATGAGGTCTCGGGTAATGAGGTTGAATATGGGGGGACAGAGAATGGGAACAAAATGTCACTGAAAACAGCAAGTGCAAGGGATAATGATACAAGCAATGGGAGTGACCATGCAAAGAAATCTTGCCATTTTCAAAATATTTATTCAAATGGAAATAGGAATGATCTACAAATTATTATTATCATGTTATCATTGTTTTTTTCCATGTGAAATAAAACTTGAACAAAGAATGTGAAGTTTTGTCAAAATATTTTATTTGATTAAAACATGTTAGCATGTTTTGGCTATATCATTCAATAAAATTTCCAAAAAGGAACTGTCTCTCCAGTCATCAGTTATTTATTTGATTAAAACATGTTAGCATGTTTTGGTGATATCGTTCAATAAAATTTTCAAAAAGGAACAGTCTCTCCAATTATCAGGATGTACATCAGGGCACATGTGTTCTTGACCCTGAAACAGCACAAGGCTGTAACAATCCTTGCATTCCACGAATTTCACCCATGTCTTATAAGTGCGCAAATATGCCCACGTTGTTGATGGCGGTGGCCAATTATTCTGATCTTCAACTTTGTAGTTGGTGTGGTCATTCTCAGAGTTGCACCCAGTATTCTGCATGATGTCACAACTGAGGTTGTTCATAGTAGACTTTTTGATGATGTGGTGACACGAAGACTTCTTTCCAGACTGACGAAACCCATCTAACTTCTAACATTTATATACAACAGATGTTGTCTAATTAATTATGCACAAAATTTGTTTTTGGACCTCTTTAAAGTCATTACTTATTCAAAAGAACTGATCATTTGCATAACTATATATCAGACACATCAAATTAGTTATGCACATTTTTATAGTTGGTTGGTATTTTCAAGAAAGAAATAGTGAGTTGTCATCAACAGAAACTGACACAGAAACTGACAGAACTGTTCAAGTTGATACGGAATTGAGCCCTCATTTCACTAGCAAATCAAACACATCACTTTTTCCAGATACAATTGATGAAAACGTATTTTCATATCAAAATATCAATAGTTCTAACACAACAACACTAGCTAATCTGACATTGAATTTAGAAGAAAACCACAATGTCAGTGTGGAGAATGAGGTCTCGGGTAATGAGGTTGAATATGGGGGGACGGAGAATGGGAACAAAATGTCACTGAAAACAGCAAGTGCAAGGGATAATGATACAAGCAATGGGAGTGACCATGCAAAGAAATCTTGCCATTTTCAAAATATTTATTCAAATGGAAATAGGAATGATCTACAAATTATTATTATCATGATATCATTGTTTTTTTCTATATGAAATAAAACTTGAACAAAGAATGTGAAGTTTTGTCAAAATATTTTATTTGATTAAAACATGTTAGCATGTTTTGGCTATATCATTCAATAAAATTTCCAAAAAGGAACTGTCTCTCCAGTCATCAGTTATTTATTTGATTAAAACATGTTAGCATGTTTTGGTGATATCGTTCAATAAAATTTTCAAAAAGGAACAGTCTCTCCAGTTATCAGGATGTACATCAGGGCACCTGTGTTCTTGACCCTGAAACAGCACAAGGCTGTAACAATCCTTGCATTCCACGAATTTCACCCATGTCTTATAAGTGCGCAAATATGCCCACGTTGTTGATGGCGGTGGCCAATTATTCTGATCTTCAACTTTGTAGTTGGTGTGGTCATTCTCAGAGTTGCACCCAGAGTTGCACCCAGCACCCAGTATTCTGAGGTTGTTCATAGTAGGTATTTTGATGATGTGGTGACACGAAGACTTCTTTCCAGACTGATGAAACCCATCTAACTTCTAACATTTATATACAACAGATGTTGTCTAATTAATTATGCACAAAATTTGTTTTTGGACCTCTTTAAAGTCATTACTTATTCAAAAGAACTGATCATTTGCATAACTATATATCAGACACATCAAATTAGTTATGCACACTTTTTTATTGTATATATAGACATAGAATTTGATGACAACTCACTATTTCTTTCTTGAAAATACCAACCAACTATGAAAATGATAACATGGACGGAGTGTGCTGCCTGTGGCATGTGGTGCACCATGGGCGAATCGTGTGGATGCAACATTGCCTGTACCTGGACGGAGTGTGCTGCCTGTGGCATGTGGTGTACGATGGGTGAATCGTGTGAATGCAACTTTGCATGGTTGCCTTTAGAGGAAACAGGTGAATGCACAGTCTGCGGGGTGTGGTGCCACCCATATGAGGACTGCGACTGCTGTCCCCCTCCTCTACAAAATGATACACAGGACATGGATGGACCACTAGTGAGAATCTCAGCCAGTACTTTTGAGTGCTCAATTTGTGGATTGTTTCTGGCAGATGATTGGTATGAAATTTGTATCCACGAAGAAACAGGCTGCACTGCCTTGGCCAACACAACCACATGTTAGGTCAATACTAGGATCATACCCACCAGGCCCTTCTCAGGGCCACCAAATCCTTCAGAATTGAGCAAACCATCAAATATTTTCACAATTGTCGATCAACTATCATGTTCAAGAAATAAGAAATCAATGTTGAAAAAAAAAGAAGTTATAGAATGCCATCCAGATCCTTTCTCAAATAATGTCTGTTCACGTTAGGCCACCCAAAACCAATTATCCATGGGAAATTAATGATTCTTTCTCTTTTAATTTTGATCATACAAAATGATACGTTATCTTCTTAAATAATTAGCAATATCCATGAAATAATATTACTAAAATGTGCTTGACAAGAAACCATGATATATTTACACCAAAACACACAAGTTATATTCCCATATACTATATAGAATATGTGTTAGTGTAAAGTCCCTCTGAGGGATAACTATCATAGAATGTTACCTATTATATCTGTTGATGATTAAACCATGCAGAATCTTTGCAATGTACATTGATTATCAAAAGATTGAAAACAAATAGAAGTCAGAACTATCACAGATAATTGATCTTGCTATCACCATCTCATTAGTTATGCACACAAAAAAGATATAGGGAAAAGATCAATAATCACATTAGAATTCCTTCTCATTAAATATGCACTCTCCATGATAACATTTCTGAATTATATATCTCAAAAAAGGCCACATCCTCAATTGTCTTGGTAAGATATGATATTGATCATTTGCTAATTCATTATGCAGAAAACATCCAGGCTCATTTAATATGCACACTCCTTGATTAACTATTCAAAGTGCTGCTGATTGTATATAAGAGTGATGATGTTTGCCAGAAACTCATCATTTCTCTATAACAATATTGAGAAAGTGGAAAAAAGAACCAAGGAAAGTCATGGATGTTGATCAGAAGTATGAGAGAGTAGGCATCATGCCTGAGGGTGCACAAGGCATGGTGTACAGTGCTTTGAGAAGATCAGACAAATCTCCTGTTGCCATCAAGGTACTGAACTTTAATTTGAGAATGTGTACAAATCCATGCTGCAAGGGCAAGTTTCCAAGAGAGATATGCCTTTTGACAAAATGCCAGAAAGTGAATGGAGTTGTGAGATTGCTCGAATCATTCTTCTCTCGACAGATGAAAAGATGGGTCATGGTTATGGACAGACCCGAAAATGGGTGTGATCTTTTCAAGCTGATGGAGATGTTTCCAGGCAACTGCCTCCCAGAAGATGTGGCCAAACTATGTTTCATCCAAATTGTACAGGCCATTGTTTCCATGGCCAATGCAGGATTCTACCATGGGGACATTAAACCTGAAAACATCGTGGCAGACTTAAGCAAGGGCGATGTGTTCCTAATAGACTTAGGATTTGCAGGAAGGGTGACAAAGAGGATGTTCAGGCACTTCATGGGAACAAGTACATTTCAGACCCCAGAGGCAGCCAAGGGCCTTGAATATCATTGGGAAGGAAACACTGTATGGAGTCTGGGTGTTACACTTTATGACATTGTTCATGCCTATTCCCCTTTTGATGACAAGAATGACTTGGTGTCTGGGAGACCCGTGCAAGTGATGCCCATATTATCACCTGAATTGATTGACTTGCTGGAGAGGTGTCTTACCAAGGATGTACAGAAGAGAGCCACCCTTGATGAGATCATCAACCATGCCTGGTTGAAACATTAAACAAATTGAAATAAAAATTGATAAAAACATAAAACGCATCTTCTTGTTGACTCTATTAAAATTGTTGATGATTCAATAGATAAAAACAATCATCATGCAACAAAGTCCATCTCAATGTGAGCATCTCAAATCCTTTCTGTATGGCATGGTGAAAGAGGGCCGTGATACCATAGACATAACTCAACTCCAAGAGCAACTGAGAACTGATGATATGCCACTTGCATCCCTCAAACATCAGTGTGCAGACAATATGCTGCTACTTGTTCTATTATGGTTAAAAGAGATAGACATCCCACATCCCATCACAATCACTAGAGGTAACAGATTGTTAGCAAAATTGTTTTATGGGAAAACAAACAACAATATTGATGTTGGTGAGGACAAACAACAATGTTGAAAACAAACAACAATGTTGACGTTGGTGGGGACAAACACCCACATCATTGCATCAGGCAGAAACATGTTTTTTTTCCATACTTACCTATTATCTTGGTCACGATTCTTGGCTTTCTCTCGTCCCATTGCAAATCAATTGGGATAATTTTCCTTTGCATTCGATAAACAAAGCTATTGATCAGTTGAATACTTGGACTAAACAACCAGGGAAACACAAAATTGTGGTCAGTTGCCTGTCAGGGTTGCACAGAGCACAAAAACTACAAGACATTAGATCAGGTGTTTCAGAGAGTCAAATATATACAGCAGGATGCTATGCTGCTGATAGGAAGGTTGCAAAGAGAGCATCAGATGAAAATGAAAAAAATAAAGTAATATAAAATCTTAGAAAGCGTCTTACTTGTTTTAAAGGACCACCAAAACACACAATTTTCTATTATTTTCTATTATTTTATTAAATCAATAGCAAACCACAATATCAGTTACGTGATACAAAATTTACACAATTATCGATAGAGACAAATATATAGGAGAATCCAAGGCAAAGCATTACTTTTGAATTGAAATAACATCCAACACACACTTGGCAGATTGTTTCAGTTTTAATCATTTGATCACGAGCAATCCATATCGATTTCTTCCCGCCCTAGGTGCACTATGACCCATGCAGGAATGAGTGTCAGAGTTCCCCTTGGAAGCACAGATGCATTCTTGTTGTCTTCTTTATCCAAGTGGCCTAAGAGCATGTGTCCCACCAAAGCCCTCATGTTGTTGGCTTCCCCATAATACATCCATTTGAAAGGTACCGAAGCATAATAGCAAGGATAATCATTGGGATCCATCTCTGTTCTGCCATTTAGAAACCAAGGATTACGTTCTTGTTTCTTGATGTATGGGAACAGGGCATTGATCCAACCAGAAACAGTACAGGTTCCTCCACTGCCATAACCAGCATTGTATTTGACAATCCCTCTAAGCCATGTACGTGCCTCTTCTTTCAATGACGAGGGTGAAGAGAAGGTGCATTTCTGGTGTATCTCCACAAGGTTTTTAAGGACAGGCATCAAGCTTGCCTGCCACCACATCAGACCAGCATCAAAGGCTTTGGTCTTCTGGCAATAGTTAAAAAGCTGTTCGAATTGTTTCTCAACAACAGTGTACAGCATCTCCCAATCATTTGACTCCCCAAGTAGGATGATTGATGCAACACCACATAAAGTGGTTGTAGTGTAGGTGTAGTAGTTCTTCATAGCTTCCATAGCCAGAACATTGCGATGGGCAACAGATACCATGGTGCTTGTTGTGAAGTGAATGTCATTCTGTATAATGGCAGTTCCTTCCTTTTTGACGTCGATTTTTAATGAATCAGCAAAATATTTAAACATCACATCCCAGCGGTTGTCTGCTGACCCCTTTATGAAACCATTATTTTCATAGATCAGTTCCTTCTTTCCCTTGTGGCTAACATAGAGGTGTCGCAGTTTTTCGGAATATTTCTCAATGTGTAGTGCAAAACCCTTTGCTATATAACCATATATGAGGTCAGGAGTAATGGCTATGGGTTTATGATTCTTAAATGCATCCACCAACATGGATATGAATGGATCCCAGTGTGTGTCCTTCAATGACCAGTTGTCCTGATCAATGCTGTCCACTCGTATGTGTTCAACTTTTTTTCCAATGTCAAATACATGAATGTTTCCGTCTCTAAGTTCTCGTGCTGCCATGTCGATCAGACGTCTTTGGGCAGATAATGGAAGGCTTTCTCTGTGGTTGAAACATATTCCACTTTCTTTGTTCCATTCCCCTTGGTCCATCAGATCAATTCTGTGCCCATGCTTGAATGACATGTTTCTTTTTTACTTACTCCTGTACTTGCTATACTGACCAATTGTGTTTCACTTATCTGACATGCAGCAATGGAAATGCTATCATGATATATTTGGGAGTGGTTTCAATGTAAAAACCAATTTTCCACACCACCTTTCATCTATCCGTAGTCATATCTTCCATTCAAATGTCTGAGTCACTACTGATACCATCATCATTGGAATCTGTATTAGAATCATAATCAAAGTCTTCCACAGTTGGATTAAAGGATTGTATTTCAGAAATGATGTGATCGATTCCCCACTTGTCTTCCCTCCCAACCTTATATAGCAGTTTTGCACATTCCTCTGCAAACAGTCTATCGTCAACACTCAGTGTTTCATTCTCTGTCATGTTCTCAACCATGTATCCTCGGAAGCTAAAGAAAAGATGATCAAGGGGTAAGACCTCAGACACATTTTTGCGAGTGGCATCTGCACCATGATCTAAGAGCATCTGTAAAATCTGAGGTCTGGGACCTATCGTTACCACAATCTGATCCAACACATTGAGTGACTGCCAATCACAACACACATGTAGGGCACCATTTCCTAGGATGGGAGATTTGAATGTTGTTGCCACCTTGGCCATGATGGTATGAAAATGCTGCTGTTCTGCCAACGTGATGTTGCCATTCCATAGATTATCGTCTTTTACCAACACCATGGCTAGTAGACAAGTTAAAGTGATCAAGTCTCTTGAGTTTTTTTCGTCGTCCATATCACAGAAAAATTCTGCCATTTCGACACACTCCTCCATGGCAGACAACAGTGCATTGCGATATAAAGGTCCTTCGAGTGACACTCGACAGTGGTCCGACATTGAATCAAACATGTACCAAAAGAGTATAAGAAATTCTTCCCAATCCTCTGGCGTCAATTCAACCATACCATTTCGAAGCTCTGATAGAATTGAAATCAACGTGTTCATCTGGGTCTTTCCCAACACCTGCTTTCCATTTGGATCAACAAATGGGTCTATGTACAGATCCTTATTCTGACTCAATAACATTGAATCTTTTAAGAAGGGTGTGAATAGAGCAGTCATACAATGTGTAAGGACAGTTCCACCTTCTATATCCATTTCTTTACTATTTCCTTTCCTCTTCTTTGATTACATATATATTATATTTATATAATATGTGTCCATTGTGATAAAAAGATTGACAATATGAAAGATTATGACAATGCTATTTTTCGCAGTACACTGAAGGCTATCATGAACAAAGTTCAGCCATTGGGAAATGATGAGGAAGAAATCAAGCCCTTGTTAAGATTGTTCATGTATTTCATAAAATTTTTAATGATTCATTTAGACACTTATACAGCCACGGAAGACATTTTGAACCTTCTCCTGTATTGCATGGACAGACATTTTGCATTTGGATCTCTGTCTAATGAAACCAAAAGGTCTCTTCTCACACAAGCTTCTCTCGTGGCCATTCCTGATGATAGTCCATTTGATGAAGATCAGCACTGTCAATTGATGTTGCTGACTCACATATTTTTGAGAAAATTACATGATGAAGTGGGGTCTTACAAACCATCTGCTAGGCTTGCCAATGAAGATAACAGTGACGAAGATGATAGTGAAGAAGACACACAAATGGAAGTTGAACTGTTGTTGTGGCACAAAGAGGAATTCTCAACCCTTCTTCAGAGGCTCTGCACAGAAGTGTGTTCACCAATGGAAAATAAGAACATAATCCATGTCATATGCGATGTACAGTATCCATCACCCAAAAGCATTTTTCATTTGTGTGCCATTGACGATACCATGGGAATATATCATTTGCCAGGCAAGAGGGACCTTGATCTGTTGTTGGAAATGGGAGCTGATCTGAACCATAAAACAATAGAGGGTAAGGATGCTCTTGAAACACTTTGTTCAAATTTGAAAAAGTTAAAAGGCACTCCAGTATGGGAAGAACTTGCATCAGTCTTTGCACCTGACTTATGTAGATTTGCTCAGAGTCTAATAGATCGAAACATCTCAACAAAGGTTTCAATTGAAGATGTGTCTGAAATATTTGAAAAATAAACAAAATACAAAAACAACTTTCAATTGCCTATATTTTCATTTCCACGGTACGTCTCAGAATATTATCTTTGACACATTGCATTATAAAATCTGTGGGTTCAGTTGTGGTGATCTGATCAAGGTGCATAGCCCTTGCCAACAATTCATCGTAAGATGTGGCCACCAACTTATAACCTCCAGGAATGTCTCTCAGCACCACATCTGTGTAAAATGGTTTGTTGTTGTGATCAGACATGAGCAACATATCAAGTGGACTGAGGTGCTCCGTAGGGCCTTCCTCTTTGTCTCTCCTCAGCGATCTCCTCATCTCCAATGAGTGTGATCTGCAAAGGTAGAGTGCAGTGGATGGTGCATTACACACCAAGCTCTCGTGTAGCCAGTTGATGTAGGTCTCTTTAAACTCGCTCTCAAAGGGTTTCACACCTAGGCATTCACACATGCATGATTGTAAAACAGATTTGTTGTCTCTGACAATGAGAGATGAAGGAACAGAATGCCCATTCTCATCTAAATGTAAGCATAATCGTTTAATTGTATCCAACTGCATACTCCCTGCTCTGGCGCAAATGTGGTCAAACAGCCAATCATGGCCGTGAATCGTGGCATAATGGTAAGGTGAGAGTGAATTGGCATCTAAATTATAAAATAGAGCTCTTTGTGAACTGGCACTGTCTTTGATTGTGTCGAAGATAAACCTCATGGTGTCACTCGAAACATGGTGAGAATAAGAGAAAATTTGTGAACCATCCCCAAAGAAGAGTTGGCTGTCCGTGTAAAGATATTTAGCCACGAGAGTGCAGACATCAGAATCAGAGATTTTTCCCTTTCTCATTTCATGGTCTTCTGCTAGAGATTCGAGTTTTTGTACGAAGTAGCTCGTTGACATAGTATCTATACACAATGGTTAAACTAAACCAGTTAACAGTTATGTGTTACACCACAGAAACAAAGACAAGAATGAGTTTTCTTTATTTTTTTTAAATGCATTTTTATTTTTCCAACAAAGACAATTTCACAAGCACATCTCATAGTATAAGTGAAGGAGCACTATACATCAAATTCATAGCTCTTACTCGGCTGGAGATGACTTTCATCATGTCTTCATGTGATGTAGAAACTACATCTGCCACATCTGATATATCAATCTCGTCCCGCTCATGAACGATTATCAGCTTCAGGTCAAAGTTTGTGCTGTTGCTCTTCTCCACTTTGGAATCTAGTGTTTGCAATGCAGCAGTATGAATTCCCTCTCTATCAGCAAAGAGCCTCATGGTGCTTGATTTTGTACCCTTGACAGACCTCCAAGACTCTTCACTCCCATCGATGAAGCTGGAAAACCGACTCACAACAAGTGGTATGGATACAGGAGTGTTTAGTCCTGAGAGTTGGATGCTCAAAATACCTACACCCTCACCTTGACCATCTCGGTGCAACACCTTCAAATGATGACACTCCTCCAGTGTGTGCATTAGGGTTCCACTCTCTGAGAGATCAAGCAGCACAAGGGATGTAGGCTTGTTTGGGAGGTATGTTCCCATTGTCTCGAATTCAACATATAGAGCTCCCACAGCATTACTTAACATCCTGGTGATATGAAGTAGATTATTTTGTGAGATTGCATTGCCCGCATCTTGTCTGTCCCTCAAAAGAGCTCTTCGGCTTACACTCTTTTTAACATCACTCCCCAAGGCTTTTGTCAGCTTTTCCATGTGATCCCTCTGTTTCCTGTACCAAATCAATTCATTCTTGTTGTCCGAAGACAAGGCTTTACTACTCCAGGCCCATATCTGCCGAGGATTCATCCCTCTCATGGAGCAGGTGTTCTTCACTCGTTTCTGACGCAAGTATGGGATCCTTTTCAGGTAAAGCGCTGCATCATAGTCGGCATCCAACCTCTTGAGGATAGTTCGCTTTGATGGATGAGCAGTGTTTCTCTTCCTCTTGTGCTTCCCTCCTACATGACTGCAATGTCCAACTGAAATATCCTCTACTGGAAGCTGCATCTCTTGTTTTATGTTCATATCGATTGTGCTTATCTGAATGTGACATGTGGTTGACAGATATACTTTAGTAGTATCAAAAGAAAAACAGATTTTACACACAAAGTGGAATGCCGTTACAGATTTCTCTTTCTATATGATAGAATGCCCCATATTTGTTAATTGTGACATGTCACCAGTATTTTCCTCTGGTGATGGCCCTTCAGCTAACAGCTGAATACCTGTTGATTTCATCCATTTCCTGAGCAAATCATACACCAGAAATCTCTTATATCTCGCCTGTTTCTTGGCAAGAAATGTCATTGACATGTTCCTCTCTGTGTTCAAAGATCTTCTTGTATCATCCTGGGTGTGATTGCTACCCATGATCCCCATTGACACAGCTGTCCATTCGAGGTCATGTCTCCTCTCGTGTGACAGAATGTCCACTGAAGTTACAGAGAGATGTGCATTGGAAACGTCCATGTCATCAGGACACCTCCATTTAAAAGGGTGTTGCCTATTGCCTCTGAAATCTTCCAATTGGTCTGTGAGCTCCTTGACATGCATCTGTAACTGTTTGTTCTCTCTGTTATCTTTCAGATAGCAAGCACCCAGTTCTGAGACAAAACCACCCAACTTTCCTTTGGCTATGGTTCGCTTCTGTGGAGTGTCCACTATTGCAGAAGTCTTCACTGTGGTGTCTATCATACTCTCCAACTCTTCGTTGACTCTCGACTGATTGACGAGTTTAGGGTCCAGCGTATCATTATTACACCGCTTCCTTGTCAAAGTTTCTTCATTATCTTTGAGTGAGATCACATAACTTGGAATGCTCCGGTACAATGAAGCAAGCATGTAGTGCTCACGCAGCAACTGCATCTCAGCACACTTGGCTATCATGTAGGACATAGTACTTTTCGGAGAATAGGAGTTGGAAGGCTCATCAAAGAAGTGTAATTCCAAAGGGTTGTTGTTTAGATCTCTAACAATCCACTCATCGAATGGGTCCGCATACAAAATGACATAATGCATCGGAATTATTGGGACCTCAAGTCCCCTATCCATGACAGGCACCCAAGCAAGTAGTTCTCCCATTTCTATCATGTTGGATGCCAGTTTTTCCAACTGAGATGCACTTCCAGATTCACAAAATCTCTTCACCAACTCTCTTTTCACAGCAACACCATTCATTCCGATGGCTTGATCTAGAGCACTTCTATACATCTCTAGAATGTCAACCCCACTTTTTATTGCAGTACATATTCTCTTGTAGTTGGGGTTTCCAACAGACGCTTCCACCAGAGCATTGGTTTGCTCAGATGGATGTACCGTGACGAGGTACATGTCTGTGTAGTTCAGCTTCTTTCCCTTAGCTTCATACTCTCTGTGAATCTCATCAAGCACATTTTGATATCTTTTTGTTAGGACAGCATGTGCATATGAACTGGGGGCCACCCATTTGAGTTCACTTCTTCCTTCCATGAGATGAATTATGACACAATAACCATGTTCCTGATTAATCAGTATATACTCTATGAGCCTCTTCAAAGAGGAAACTGGTGATATCTGCGAAGACAATACCAGCCCTTATGGCGCTCGAGTTACCTCCCACATGTATGATCCGAAAATCAAACAGTGCAAGGCAAATTGTCTTAACGAAGACATTGATCAAACCTAAGAGAAAGGGAGATAACCTTCTTCTCAGCAGACGATCCATGAGAAAGAGTAATGTTGTCCTAGATGTGGAGACCAACGTGGCAAACATGACAATGAGATTGATGGTTATTTGATCAAACTTGCCATGAGTGTCTTGTCTACCCATTCCTTCACTCCCTGAATTGTTAGCTTCAAAGTTCTTCATGACAAAAACGATGGTGAATGAGGTACAGACACCTAAGACTAAACATATCAACATCTGCATCTTTATTCCCAGCATGTCAAGCTTGTGCTACCAGAGGGGGGAATCGATGTACTTTTTTTATATTGAACATCATTCATGATTTGCAAAAGACATGTATATACATAACAACACAAGAAAATACAGTAAAATACAATGCCACTCTGGGAACTTAAGTACAAAATATTTGGCAAGCTTATGCGAACTCAAGCCAAGGGTAAGGCCTTCAAACAGAGCATATCGGACTATAGAAGGCTTCACAATGAAAGTGAAAAAATAAACCTTATGGACATAACACTCAGAGAGGGCAACCTTGCTCAGCGCAAGGAAACAATGAACAAATCCGCACAGCAACTGTTTGTCTCATACAAAGCATCAGGCAGCCAATCCACCCTACACGAACTTCAACAGATCTACCAGGACATTAGACTCATCACACAAGAAGAGAAGTTGTTATCCAAAACAAGAACCATCTTGACACAGTCTAAACTAATGAGACATAGTGAAATGGCAAGCCTTTTGGTTGAAAAAAACATCATTGCTGATCACACACGTCAAAAACTCAAGAAATGGTCCAGACCATCTCCACGTGCAGTGTGTAGGAAAGCAACAAAACTTCAGACAGAGAGGGACATGGAAAATGACATCCAGAATGAATACACTCTGAGCATGGTACAAGAGGACAATGAAATGGACGAAGAAAGCGATCCCATGAGAGGTGACTGCTTCGAGAAATTATTTCAGGACTGGCTGACATCTCTTGAAGACAGTGCCCCAAACTCCTCACAAAGAGAGAGGGAGACACATCCAATTCAGGGGAGTCTAAGCAAAAGAATAGCACAACTCAGAGAGACTAGTTTATGATCATTGACAATTTATTGGTGTTTGTTTTTTTGTGTAACATTCATTCCAGAATGGAAGATGAGTGTGGCATCATTTCAAACTGATGAACCCTTGTTTCATCCATCTGGGGCTTACTCGTATGCTGATGATATTGCCATAGAGAGATGACATGGTGTAACAGTTGGATGAGGCCAGTTGCTATTACAGCAACATAGACAACCTCATAGGTCAGAACAGAACAGACCGCATTTTTACCCTGCATTGAGACATTGAGGTGACAGGATGCAATGGCAATGGTTAGACAACCAAACAGAACATATGTGAATATTGGCAATAAATGCTCTATCACCTTAACACATTGTTTGCTTTCTTTCAAAAGACCCCTGTAAGTTAATCTACGCTCCATTTGAAAGTGGTTACAAGACACGTATAGTAACACGACAAGCTGCATGAATGCTTTTCCAAAGAACTTGATGTAGAGAGGTGTCAGAATTAGAGGAAAGTTTGAGATATTTCCCAAATTTCCGTGACTGTTGTGCACTGCTTTCACCACAAAGATCACAGTCAGACCTTCCATTACAACATCCAAAATGCCACACAAATTGTGTGCAATATTGGCCGATAGAATTCTATTCATCCTGTACTTCCACCATGTCCATATAGAGGTTGCTTCTTCGTCAAGAATGCACATTTCATCCAACAGACTCTTTGGGTCATTCTCCAATGTTTCTTCATTGTTATCAAACCTCCATTTTTTTCTTGGCATTGAGCTGTGGTGTGCATGATTGTACATTGTGATAATGTGATGGATGACTTGAATGGCCACAAACATACCGATGATGGATTGTATGACACTGAGGTTGAAAACACTACACAACCCACTTGTGTCACCACCAGCTTCAAAGTTCAAGTGACATGTGCCCACAGCAATGGATGCAACCAGAAACACAATATAAGTGGCCACTGGCAATAGCTGTTCTACAACTGGCATAAACCTACTCAATTCATTGAGACTTGATAAGAATGGCAGGTGTCCTTCCACATAAAGAGCATTGTGAAGAGCAAAGAGGAATCCTGCAGATTGCACAAAAAGACGGAGAGCAAAGTGAAAATAAACAGGCAGCATGATGATACCGATGTGTTTCAAGTTGCCAATGTGACCCGATGTCTCCTTCACAACTAAGAGAATGATGATCATCTGTAGAACTTGACACATGACTGCCACCATGCTCTTTATGTGAGACACAAAGTTTGGGCTGATAATGCGGTTCACTCTGTATTCCCATATGTGCCAAATGTGAGACATCCTTCCATCAAGCTTGTTAGCTTCTTGCAATATGGTCTTGGCGCCATCCATTGCCTCTTCCTCTAGAGATCTAAATTTGGAACTCTTATTTGGTTTCATGGTTGATCGTATCTTCTTGTATCTCTCCTTTATCCGTGGTCTTGCTTGTAGAGAAGGACGGAACATGGTATTCTTCATTTACTATTTTTCTCTGCTCTTGTTAGTGTTATACAGGTAAATAAGCAGTGACAGAAAACACAGATGCAAGCTCAATATTTTATTAGATCGATGTGCAATGAGCTTGAAGAAGTCAACCCTTTTTTAATAAAATCAAGAAGAGTGAAGAGGTATTCGATTGAAGATGATGAGACCACAAAACAAATCATCAAAAAACAAACGATCAACAAGGACAAACTGAGGAACAAGGGATATGTACAGATACAATTACCCATTGCTCAAGTGAGGGTGAGATCCAGAGGAAAATGTTTGCTGGCAGGGCCATTGGAGAAGAATGTTCAAGGAATAACCCATCCCATATCCAAACGCCTGGCATATTGGCCACGTGAAAACAAGCAAAGGTGGAGGCACAAAGTATCTTCCAGATCCAAGAGGGCAATGCAATCGATAGGTACAAAGGTGGATAAAGAGGTGAAGGAGTTTGCCAAGGGACAGAAATCTTATGAACTACTTGAACACAAAGAATCCAAAAATCTGGTGACAGTCCTTGCATCAAGACACATCTCTTTGGTGACTGGTGGTTTACCTGTGTCTAATTACCGTCTAGATGAAAGTATGGACAATGCCAAATTTTCCGGTACAGAGGTGGATTTAATAGGATTTGATCATGTGAACCGCAAATTTGTCATCATCGAGTTGAAAGTGACAAACACAATGATATCCTTTCTAGCAGAGGAAAACAGAAAGGCAAAACGATATAAAAGAAGTGAATTTAAACAGAGCACGTTTGGGAGGTACATGGCCCAGCTTGCTTGTACTACACTCATGTTCCGCAACACATTTGGAAGTGAAAATTGCTATGCCTTACTGATTGTTTGCGAAGTGGACACAAGGCATTGTGAATTGTTTTGCTTGGAAGAAAATGTAATCTATGAGAAGAATTTTACTGGTTGGATCAATGGGTTTTGAAAATAAAACTAAGAGAAAGCACTACATCGTTTGTCTCATATTTCTCTTTATTACAACATAACAATCATCAAACTAATCATCTTGTGTGCTCTGTAGTGTACAATCCTTTCACCCCAGTCCTAAATGGGGGCATCCTCTCATCCATCTCCATATTATTCTCATCTAGCATCTTCAATCCCCTATCCGTGCGCCTCTTGTTTAGGTTCAACACTTCAGCACTCCATGAATTACTCTGACTACATTTTTTGAGTGGTGACCTTGTCTCCCAGCTATCGTGGGCAAATGATCCACAAGAGGAATGTGTTTCATAGCGCTGCCTTTCCAGAAATCCAATGTTAGACTGACCAGAAAAGACAGCAGTCGGAGCATCTGTTCTCTCTATTACTTTCCCTGCCATCTCTCTTCTCTCTACAGTTGCCTGTTGGTGCATTTGAGAGAGTCCCCGCGTGGTCCTGTAACTGTTGTCATACAAAGGTATTTTGTTTGCTTTAAAGAGGATACCATGCACCAGGTGGGCCTCGCTGTATCCCCGGAGAGAATACATGTTTTCTGCATACCAACCCCCGTCTGGTCCAACGGGGTCCAGTTTGTTAAGACTGAATCCATCTCTGTTGAGGTTTGCCGTGAGATGTCTGCCATTGAGTGGAACAAAGTGGTGTTGGTCACTCAGTGGATGCCTACCCGGTAATGCCTCCACCACATAGGCCATATTTCTCCACCATTCCTTTTTCAAGCGGGCACCTCCCGAGTCTTTGATGTGCAAGTGAACATTGGCCATGGTGGCAGACATTCCGGATAATAAGCCTTTTGAAACAGCATTGGGTATCACTCGGCCACAGCTCAATGGGTCGACGATGAAACAATTGCCATTCACATACTGTATGATCTCTATCCCATTGTTAGCTGTTTGTTTGGTGACCGAACTCACGTTTCCAACTGCATACATCATGTTTTCCTTCCCCCCTCTGTAGAGACCAACCATGCCAACCTTCAGGGCACAGTTTCTGACAATTCTATACTTTCTATTCATTAGGCACGAGTGTCCTATTACCCTTTCGACCTCTGGTGTATATGAGATCATGTTAAGGAATGCTGCCGTCACTCTAATCACTGGTGCAGTGTCTTCTAACTCTCTTAGGTACTGAGTGCGATGACTGACAAAGTGATCAAAGAAGTTTTTGCTTCTGGAATATGTGTCATTCTGAATGACATCCAAATCATATCTGAACAGGGGATCAAACTCTGACATGTTGATGACATCAAACTTGGTTTTTTCTGCAGCTGCCATCATCCTGTTGGATGGTACATTTGAAAGAATGCCATGCTGATAAAAAGGTTGCACAAAAGTCTCCCTTTGCCTCCCCATGACACATGTCTTATCCGGATTGTTGAATTGAAATGTGAAGAATGGATGATTTTCTCCCTGGTTTTCTTCGTGTCTGTGAACAATATTGTATACATTTTGAAAGACCAGTGGTGCCACACAGAGCAAATAAAATCGATATGCGTTCCTAAGTTCCCTGTCAGCCTCAAACTCTACTCGAAGCACGTCTCTGTTATCTCTTGGAAGATTGAGAACAGGGGTGGATGGAGGACACTGAGTGAGAAGACCACATGGGAGATTCACTCTTGCTCCCATGGCTAACAGTTTCTTTGAACAGGCCAACAAGGCAGACCTGAAATTTATGATCTCTCTCAAATACTTTTGAACTACCAGCACTGCTACACCTTCGGCATTGTGTAGAGTCTCATTAGCAATGTCACTCAGTTCATTATCCTTTTGTAAAAGTTCATTTGCAACAGAGGAGAGAGCCTCAACAAATCTGGGCATGCAGGCATATTTGGAATAACCCCCATTCCTGACCATGTCAAGAACTATCTCTTTCATCTCTACCCTAGTGACGTTGAAATCAGCTAGCTCCTGATGTGTAGAACACTTCTCATTCAGGGCCATCAACCTTTCGATGTCATTTGGTGTCCAAGATATATCAGCACACTTCTTTAGATATGTGAAAACGGTGTTGAGATGGTCTTGGTCAAGATGAATTCTCTTTGCCAACCAGTCCTTAGCTGCCTCTACATCCCCAGCTGGAGGGTGCCAGTTTGTGTAGGATGGTCTATTACCAAAGATGCCAGTGCTACGAAATTGGCAGCCACCCTGTCTGCCCCCCATTTGGTTTGGTGTTGGCATGAATCTGACCTTTGACGATGGAAAGTAGAGATTAATTGGACTGTTCATTGGCAACTCTGCACCCATGTAGTCTAGCATATCTGTCTCATCTGCTCTCTGTAGCAGAAACTTATGAAGTTCTCTGTCGGCCACCAACATCTCTTGGTACTTGTACCTATTGTAAGTCTCTGGGAGTAAGCCTCCGCCCTTTTTTAGACAGTCATCCATTGTAAAACATCCATCCTTACCCAGTCTCAGGTCAGTCACCATGATTTTCGTTCTGTCCACACCACGAAAGTCATCGATTTTTGTCTGCGAATTGAGGTTGTAACCAACTTCATTGAAGCACCAGAAACTTTCATCGTGCTCAAATATGTTATATGTCGATCCCGATTCCCTGCTGAGATGTGGAACGTGCAAAATTGGCACATCTCTTCCCTGGACACTCACGGCTTTTGTCACAAGAGATACCTTTTTACTGACACCCTCATATGGTTTGATCTGGCCAGGTGCAAACTCTCCTTTATCCCCGGAGAAACCCACAGTGTAGAGGACATCAGTGGTGGGCACAATGTGATTATGCTTGGTGGCAATCACATCCGCAACCTCTGGTGTAGTTACAATGAAGAGTGGTGCCTCTGATGAGTGTGCATCAGAAATCAGACTGTTATATGCATCGTCCAGAGCTCCAGATGGCGAGATGGGATCCAAAGACCACGAACAAAACTCCATCACCTGTTGTTGTATTTCACCATAGACAAAATCATGTATGTTCTCTTGGTTCGCAATGAGTCGAGTGATGGCCGGACTGTTGTTACGCAAACGAACCATAGTCAATGTGGGGCAGTTAGCAAGGGCATGGGTGATTTGTTCTTGCATTGTCTGGTCAATGCTCCTCTCTGCTTGAGCCTTCCGCTTGAGATACTCCTGAAATCGAGCAGTTGGGTCGGCAATGAGATTTGTTTCAGGATCAAGTGTTATCTTCAGGTTGAACATGTCCACACCAAAATCTACACTATAGCTCTCTGCTGACAGAGTGGGAGCATCTGATCTAACTGTTGCCTTCCCAACTGTGAGGATGGGGTAGTGTTGAAAATGACAGGAAAACTTTTGCTTTCCTTGGAAGATGACTATGGGACACAAGACAGAGAAATCATTTTCTTTGCTTGTGAAGCCATTCCGTGAGTTGATGCTTCCCATGAAGAGGTGGACGCCAAGTAGTCCATCTGCAAGTGGTCCCACATCTTGCAAACGAATGGAATTTCCATAATTGTGGTATATTCCACCACGTCTGTCTCCTCCATATATCATTTTCTCCAAGAGTGGATGTTCAAGTTCCCTTGTGGAATAGGACTGAACCAGATTGGCAATATCTCCCAGTCTGAACCCAAAGGGATCTTCTGGAGTCGTGTATCGAAGTGGTATGGGCCATATTTCTGTAGAATCTGTCATCATCTTAAGTTTCAACTAGACAAGATTTGAAACAAGTTAATAGCAAAGGTTATAGCATGACACACTTCAACGAATCACCACAAGTGGCATAGCTCTTGCGCTCCGGCTGTGCTCCCTTGAAATCAATGACCTTCGCAAGCATAACTGGTGGTCGAAGGGTGGACACAAATGTTGATGCCCCTTTTGCAATGCTCATCAATGTTTGTAAGCCATGTGTAGATGAGATCAAGCCTTGAAGACTGGTGAGATTTGTTTCGCCATTTTGCATGGCAAGCACTGCTTCTGAAAACCTCTCTGACATGTCTTGTTCTTTCAAGCACTCTGATATTTCATTGACCAGTGTTAACATGGAGGGTAATTGCATCAGTTGAATCTGTGCATTCTGTCCATTCACCTGGCTGTATCCACGCTCAAAGCTGTCTTTCAACGACTGAAGGTCCATGCAAAACCTTTCATATGCCACCATCTCATGGTTCTCTCTTAGAGGATAAGTTGCAAACTTTGAAACGCACTGCCCATTGCCACTTCCAGCTTTCCATACATCAGCCTGAGCCTTCATGTCATCAGCATTTGGAAATCTCACCCCGATGATATCTCTACGATAGATCAATTCATGCCCCGTGTGTTTGATGGTCACTGGATGTCCTGGTGTGAAACTGATATCCCAGCCATTGCCAGTGTTTGAGTGTGGAGACTTTACCCCTTTCTCAACCTGATTCACCCCCACATGATAGCGTGACATATCTTGCCATAGAAGAACATTCTGTTGTTCTTCTGTCATCGCAGAACAATCGATGTCCACCACATATCCTGCTGCATCTGGTATGACATAAGTCTTCTTGTAATGACCTCCATGCATTTCTGTGTCCTCATCATGAAGCAAGACAACTTGCCCTTCCTCTGCCACATTATCTCTTGGGTTGATGGGATCAAAGAGACGATAACCGTTTCGCCTTTCTCTTGTTTCGTTTAAAGATAGATATGTTTGAGATATCTCAATTCTCTGTGAAGGTCCAAATGCTGGTACTGCCATGGTTTTTTATCTATTTATTGAGCACTGTAATTGGGTTAGTAATAGTAGAAGAGGTTGACTTGTTACATTCACCACATTTATCACCCAACACATTAAATTTTTTCTTTGATCTCTTATTCATCGGATGCAGTCTTTTTAGTATAGCATGAACAACAGCGAAAAACAATTCGCAATAATACCATGACAGCCGCCCAAAGAAAAACAGCAGTGGATGAAAAATCACAATGCAAACAATCACCCAAATTCCTGTGTGGGCCATTGTGTCAAAAGTAGCTTTTGTCCCTGTAACAGCAGCACACATGTCCCACATCATGTCATAATGACAAATCTCACCAGGCATAGAGCTAATTTCCACTAGAAACAAGGTCATGGGTTTCACAACAAACCATCTGGTGAGTGAAATTGTCTTGTACCAAGAAAGTGGATGACACAATTTCTTTGACATTCCTCTTGACATCCAGTACCGCAGAGTGAACCAGGTGTTTTCAAACTCCACACATGTACCATCTACAAGTGCTGCAAGTGCATCTATTTCTTTCACTTTGATAACCTTTTGAAAAGTGATGTGTTTGCGTACCCAATTGATGGCATTGATGATCCTTTGTATGATGAGGCATGCACCTCCTCCTATGTATGTGACAGCCACATAAACAAGGTATGCTACAACATACACTGTGAAAAATATAAGCACTCCGTACCACATGGGAAAGTTGAAGAAATTTAGGACTGTACAAAATATGGCTTTGGTGAAAGACCACAAGGTGTGTTTCAGGCACTTCTTGCCGTGCTTGAATTGATGGATGGCTTTTCTTATTTCATCCATTTTAAAATAATTCGAGTGGTTCTGATCTTTCTCTATTTTAATTTTCACATAAACAACAGGTTTACAATAACATTATTTGTGCATGATAGAGCTGAAGGTTTGTTCCCACTGTATGTCTGGCATCTTAATTCCACATGACATTATGTAAAGTGTGTTTCCCACAGAGAGAATGGATACTAAAAGATACACTCGATCCGATCTTGACCACAGGGTCTCAAGTATTTTGGGTTGGCTACCTAGTATGTGATCCAAAGTCAAGATTGATGGAAAAGAAAGAGAGCAAGTATGATCTATTTCCAGAAGAAATCAATTGCATGGATCTAAATGGTGCAAGGATTGTGTTCAATCACAACAAGCATAGACAACCACTTGGTAAGGTTGTTTTGTCATGGCATGATCACAGCTTTCCCAACTCTCTTTTTGCCCTTGGGTTTTTGGGTGTGATCGAGAACAAAGCCATACTGGACACTCCTGCTTGCATCACCATGATGGGTGACACATTTGTTAGCCTATCCACATTGGAAGAAGATGCAAGCCATGTGGTAGAGGTATCCATGACATTCTGTGGTGCTAGAGATGGATGTCTTGGCATGTTTGTGCCTCCACATCGTGTGATTTCCACCATTGGTAGGTTTGGTCTGGACAGAGACTACTATAAACGACCAAGAAACACTGTGTCTGCAACATACAACATGACTCAAGAGGAGAATGCCAATGGGGTTGATTTCCAATCCTTTCTAAAAGCACTACCGGAGGAGCAGTTTAGTCTTGTGACAGCTGAGATGCAGAAGGACCAGGCTCATATTGAAGACCTTCTTACCAAGACCACAGCTTTTCAAGAGGATAATAATAAGTTGAGGGGAGCAGTCGAATTGCTCTCTGACTACATGTGTAGCATGATTCAAAGCAGAATTGCACTCGAGCAAGAAAGTTCCAGTGACTTAGCACAGAAACGCAGAAAGGACTTTGAGATGATGAAACAAAGGGGCATCTTTGATGGACAGTGCTCTGATCTACAGGCCATTCGCCACATGGTGGAGTATTGCAAAGAATGCTTTCCGAGTAACGATAACATGGAGACAGAGATAATCTCGAAATTTTATCAAATGTTTGATGATAGGTTTCCAGAATTAAGTAACAAATTGAGCAAAAATGCAAAGGGAATGTCCACTGTTGATGCAGCATTTGATCTGATAAGGGAAGAAATGAGGAACAGAGAGGTAAGGAGCTTTGCAAAAGACCGAGAGAAGCGGAAGAGAGAATTGGACTTTGCAAGAGACCAGTACAATAATCTAACAAGGCTGGAAAACAACAAAAGTATTAAAGGCAACGAGGAGAAGACGGGTAAAAATAAGAAACAAAAGATGAATTTTGAGCAGTTTCTAGATAGTATAGGAATGTCTTCCGCTGAAGAAAGTTTGGACACCAAATCTCCTCCTTCCAAAAGGAGGAAGACGAATGCTCCTGAAAATGATGCTTTTGAAGATGAAGAATTTAAACAGTTTGCAACCTTGAGAGAAAGAGAGTACCAAGAATCCATGCAGAGATACAAAAGTTATCAGAGAGAGTATATGGAACACAAGCAAAAGCATAAAGAAAATAGAGAAAAGAAGATGGAGGAGCTCTTGACAAATTTACCCAAGCTAACAAAAGTGGCCCAATTCTTTGATCAGAATGGGGAACTGTTCCAAAAATTATACAACCAGCCAGAATCCAAAGTAGATGTTCAGCAACCATCAACATCAACTAAAGCTGCTGAACCGGAAACACCTCATAATGATGGTGGTAAAAAAACTATAGATGCATCAAAACCAATGGATAGAAAAGTCATATTTGAATTGTAATCTATGTCAAATAAAAAAGTGAGAAACGATAAAGGTCATATAATTTTGTTTATTCAACCTCATTCAAAGTGTATGGCATCATTCTTCTGTAGTAGCTCATACATGACCACCAACGATATCCCAATCATAAGTGACAAACCTAATATCATGGATATCAAACGAAGGTATCCACAATCTTCACAATTTGATTCGTATATGTTTTCTATACCCTTTACCAGAACATTGTGCAGAAGTGAAATTCCTTTTGGGCCCATATTTTCTGTCATTTCAACCATATCACCTTCATCTATATCATCTGAAAATACATGCAACACACAGTTCCTTGCTGGTGGAGAAGATTTCATCACCCGAGAGAGTCCATTAGTCTTTATACTGCCACATATGAAGTCTAAATATATGTCCCCTCCTGTAATGTTTGTGAGATGGGTATTGGAAAATATGGTGACAAGAAATTTTGGTGATCTGCCAGTGAGATGAACTGCCACACATGATATTTCTTTGGGGCATGAAGATGATACATCAGTAATGGTCACATTACTACAGAATCTAGCAGTTGGGTACACGTTGATTGCAGCAGTCAGGTAAGAAGTTTTCAAATGTCCTGATAGATGCATAGTACACTGTGTGTTGTCAAGGTGGAAATGAGAGAGGCCAGAGTTGGATCCATCAAGTGCTACAATTGAACATGGAGTGTGCCCTTCATTGAGCACAGACATAGCCACGGTATAATGTTTGTCTCTCTCTGTATCTTCACTTGGTTGTGAAATCCTCTTCAGAGTCTGTTTCTGATCACAAGAAGGTTTCATGAACATGCCTGCAGAAATCTTCCAAGGTCTATCATTCGACAGAGTGGATGTGACATTCCCTTCACAATCGATCAATCTCCCCTCTTCCAACTGGGCAAGGGTACTGCATTCATTGAGTGAGAGCATTAAGTTTGATGGCAGAACATAATAGTTAATGAACCCAAGTTCTTCCATGGCATTGATTTCTTCCATTTTTCCAACACATGAGTTCTCCTGGCAACAGAGACACCATCCTTTACCCAATATACACACAAAGGCAATAAAAAATAATAGCATTATTGACACAGTTTGATACAAAGACATGACATGTCATACGAATCAACATGATAATAGTATTGTATTTTATTTTGGCCTCAACATTTTATGTTACATCAGAGTGTAAATTCATGACACTGAATGTGAGAACGGGCCATATGGCACACTCTTCTATTCCACATATTGCTCGACCTGGTGATTTGTTTCTCTTGTGTCCACCTGTAGCGGATAGCAGGCTCTGCCATATGATGAGAAAGGGGGTTTGTCTTACAGCACAAAAAAATCTTTGTAAAGAAGTTAAAGTGCCCGAAAACCTCTCAGACGGTTCTCCATTCATAGTTGGACAGTTTAGCACTATCTTTCATGCAAACTCGATTCAACCAATATCAAATCCAACAGCACATTGTGCCTTGATGACAACCGATCCCAATGCAGAATTTCTGACACAATGCATTTCTTCTCTTGCCCAGTGTAATTTCACAACCACCAGTCTTCAAGATTACCATCACTCCTACCATGGTGGAGCAGTGTTTTTTGTTATTTCAGAAGAAAAAGTCAACATAGCAAGAAGATGCACATTCATTGGATTAGAATTATTATTTATAGTGTTGATTGCCTGTACAGTTTTTGTCTTTCGAGGAGTACTATTCATGGGCCACATATGAGCAAAACAAACAACAATGAATACTCTTGAGGTTGACAATCGCTTGGACAGGGACTTTGGGTTCAAATTGTTTGAAGAGAGGTTTGTTGATGAACATGTGAGGATAAGCTTCTACAGTCACCACAAAGAGAAGTACATAACTTCCATAGACATTGTTTCATGGGATGAGATATGTCAATCGTTGGAAAATGAAATTTATGCAATCACTTGGGGAATCATACTCACCAAAGAGAGTGACAGTTGTACGTTGGTCATCATCCACAGACCCAGATATATGGCTGACTTAAGCATAGGGTCTTTGGTTGACATTGATCAATTTGTACCCAAGTTGGCTCAGTTAGATGTACCAAGACATCAGATGGCCAGAGTGTTATTTGAAAGTCTCACAAATCAAAACCAGCATACACAGGTGGAGATATGTGAAGAAGTTGTGAGAGAAGGCACTAAAAAGGTTTTCCTCTTAACAAATGTGCATATTCCAGCTTCTTCAGATCAAGGTCGGGTAGTGATTGATGGACACACTTGGATGGCATCACTCAAGAGATGCTTTTTGGATGTAGGGCTTTCACTGGAGCTGTGTGAGGTGTCACAGAAGGTGGTGACTGCTGTGAGTAGACACACATGGAGTTCTCTCACATGTTCTTTGAGGCTTGGAGTGAAGGACAAAGGGCTTGAACATTTAAAGTCAACCAAAGTGGAAAATTCGATTTTGAAGACGCAACCTGATAATAGTTCATCCAATGTGTTGGTTGTGGAAAAGGGTTTTAAAAATGAGTCAAATCAGTGGAGATGGTGGCTCCTTGGAGTTGCCATTGGGGCAATCTTGTCCATTATGCCGATCGCAGAGCTCATTTGAAGTGGCATCTCAATGTGTTGCAGTACGTGTCTTACTTGCCTCCATTAGGATGTCATCCCCAAAACAAGAGTCAAGAAAAGGGTGTGAGGACCAGTTGTATTGCTATTTCATTCAGTCCATTCAATCCACTTCTCCGAATGACAGGAGGTTTCATTTAATACTAGACAACATGAACCTTTCACTGCGAAATAGACTTGCAAGATTGCAGGCAAAGTTAGCAGATGCAGAATCAAGTGGCTCAACACATTGGTCCATACATAGGCACAAACTATTTGTATTTTCATACATGTACTACATAGCTGCCAAACCAGGAAATGAAGGATTGTGGAACTGTCTAGCTGATGCTGACGAAAAGAGGATGGGGACATTATGCATGTTGAGGAACAACCAACCAAGTGAGGTTAAAGTCACCAGAACTATTCTAAACAGATTGATGCCCAGGCCAAAACTAATTAGCTTGGATCATATGTATGCATTGGGCACCCAGAGACTTGCAGGCATCGACATCTATGCAAAAAGCATGTTGGAAGAAAGGAACATGGACTTTATAGCTATTGCTCTCTGCAGGTGTTTGAACCAGAAATTTCCTCTTGATGTGATTTTGATGTTGGATGAAGAATGGGAAGAAAAACATGGAGTATGGAAGAAGCTGAGAGATGCCAGGCAATGTGAGACAGTGCGTGAGTGGATTGCTACTTTGGATTCTCTTTCAGAGAAATACAAGAGATATGTAAAGTTTACACTTCTGCTGACTAGGAAACATTGGCAATTTATCCCCATGTATGTCGACACCAATAGGGTGAAGTGCACCAAAGATGTACAAGTGAAGGTCATGCAAGAATCTGTAGTGACGTTTTGCAAGTTTTGCAGAGAGTGTCTCACATATGTGGACATGGGGAAGAGGCCTCCATCATGTGGACATTATCTCAATGCAGACACACTTAAACAGTTTTGTCACAAGGATGACTCTGATCAACTCCATCTCTTGCCATGTTTCAACTATTCCAATTATGTTAACTTAAAGTTTGGACACCCCGACCGCCAGTTCGTTTCTGTGTGTCAGGGAAAGAGGAAGTGCTTTGCCTTGATGGGATACCCAGATGCAGTTTGCTGTGAGTGTGCTGGAGAGTTGTCCATGTTAGAGGTTCATGACAACACGTGTCTCACGGAAGGGTCAAACGACCTTTGCTTGGGATGTGAATTTGTAAAAGTCAGGGACAATTGTATACTGGAAAGCTTAGCTGCATTACAAACACAAAAAGACAAGGCAGAAGCAGCAGAAGCAACAGAGCAGATGGAAGAGAGAGACAAGAAGCAAACTGCTGACCAAAATAGAAAGAGGAATTGGACTAGACAACTCTTTGAGAATGCAAAACAAAAGAAAGCAAGACTGAACTTGATCAAATGATGTGTTTATTTTTCTTCATTTGACCAAGACTGAACTTGATCAAATGATGTGTTTATTTTTCTTCATTTGACAAAATAAAAATCACACATGTCTAACAATGTTTGTCTGTTGTCTTGGTTCAATTGCAAAAATACTAAATAGTCTTGTTCGATAGCCAGATGCCACCATGATGACAAATAGTGTGACCACAAGAAAGTAGATGATGGCAACAGGCCACATGTACACAGGAAGATGAATCATAACATTCCTCAAACTCTTACTGATCGCTGTTCCAGCTGCCTCCATTGGCTCCATTATACATGTCACTATTGTTATCACCAAAGCACGACTGGGTGGCACTCGAAGAGCTGGGTGTATGGTCAAAGCCTCTTGGTATTCAATGCAATGATCTTGACTAGTGGGAATGAGGAAAGTTTTTGTCCTCTGCCATATAGACCTATGGCCCGTCAAACAATGCTTGGGCATGTCCTTGAGTAACACAGCATGAGAGTGTGCTAACTCCTTCTTGTATAGTAGCCACCAATTCCACAGTACACTAGACAGAAGCAAAGTTAAGATAACATACATCAAGGTTGCCTTCACCTGCGACGTAACCTTAGGAATGTTCCAGGTAAAGTTTTTGTGAAGGAGAATTTCTGCGCTGACACTGAAATTAAAAGGGGCAAACTGCTCCCGGTGCTAAAAGCAGCCCGAATCAACCCCAAGGTGACAAAATCTTACATGGTGAAGGACCGCCTCTTTATTGATGGTAAAAGTTACACAACGGACGATCTGGACCAACTCCCGGATGGATTAAAGTTGAATCAGATTTGTGAACGCGAGGACGAAAAAGTGTGCATTTTTTGGCATAAAGAATCAATCTTGAGCAATCACCACCCCTCGCCGTTCGAAATTGGAATTACAAAATACAACTGCGTCGAACAGTTCTATGGCAGCAAAATGGCAGAAACATTTAGTGATGTGATTACGATGAACAAAATCTTGCGTGAGGACTCACCAGCAAAGCAAAAAGCTCTGATGAAAACAATAAAAGGCTTCAATCAGCAGACATGGGATGCGGTCAAAGAAGAGATAATGAGAACTGGTTTGGAGGCAAAGTTTAATCAAAACGAGGACATGCTAAATTACCTGCTTACTAAGAGGAATAAAGTACTCGGCGAATCCACTGCATCGGACCATACATGGGGCACTGGTGTGAGTATCTACCACCAGGGCGCCCTGAACACAGACATTTGGAAGGGCAGGAACATGCTCGGTAAACTGCTCAAAGGCATCATTGACGCTCGATGATTTTCCATGTACCTGCCTGCTTAAACTATAATGTCAAGTGTATCCACTGATTAGATGCTGCTTAGCTGCATTGTATCTGTTTGTGACAAATATGACAATTGATCCTTGAATGTTGTATTTGCTATAATACACTACGCCCATCAAAATGGTTTTTTCTAGATTATCATTTGATTATATGCTATACTGCCTATAGCCGCTGTATGTGGTCTATGTTTTTGTTTTTTTTTTCCATGTTACATAATATTATTTTTTTGTTGTTGTAATTATGGTCTTTAATACATGTTCGTGCTGTAATAGAAGGGAGTGAGATATCCAATACTGTGTTCACATTAACCATGCTTTTGTTACACAACTTGATTACAGGGAGTACATATTGGTACATTAGAAATTTAAATGGTACTTTGATTTAAACAAATATTTGGTAAATATCTACATGTATATATGTAAAGTGGTATAGGGAGCCATAGATACAACCTTGTGTCATGTGACAAGTAATCGTCACTTTTCCTTTTGAAATATAATAACTGATGGTTCACCTTATTATAAGTTGGTTGTCTTACTTACAAAGTTTTGTTTTCTAACCATATTAAGATTGTATGCATACATTCTTAGGAATTATATAACATGAGGGATTTTAACATAAAACAGTTTGTATGTGGTGATACTGATACATGTATGTAGCAAATTGTCACTCGGATATGGTCTGTGTTTACATATGGTCTAAATTTTAGGAATTATTAAATATAATTACACAATATGATTGATACCTTGCACATCTTCAGGCAGATCCAGGGGGCACCACTAGCACCAACTCCATGATTACATACAGACTATGTCCAGGTGATGGTCTTGCTTCTGTTGGTATTTTGTGGCTCAGAGAGGGCCCGGGGATAGAGTGCTGCCAGGGGGACATAATGCTAGGGAATATGAATTATTTTATGATATATTATATGTGTGTTTTGCAAGAATCAAAAACTGTGAAAGTACCTACTGCAATATACATGAAACCTTTTTACTGTTTAAACAAAGGGAGGTCAATAATATACATATACACTCATAAACTGAACATTAATAGAACTGTACAGGAAAATGAATATTTAATTGGTGAATATATTACTCGTTTATGGACAGTTCTGTAATTGGTGTAAAATCATTTAATGTAAATGGGCTTGGTCAAAAAACAAAAAGAGTTGCCATTTTTGAGAAATTAAGAAAAACAAATAGTTTTATCCTGTTACAAGAGACACACTGTATTGAAAAAATGGAAAAGAAATGGAAAGAAGAATGGGGTCACGAGATCATATTCTCAAATGGTTCTAGTAATAGTAAGGGTGTTGCTATATTGATGCCAAAATTAATTGATTATAAACTAGTGGACACTTTTAGAGATGATGAAGGCAGATTCCTAGCTATTAGGCTAAAGATAGAAAAAAATGACATTGTGATTATTAATCTTTACGCTCCTACCAGAAACTTTAAACTTGAACAAATCTCTTTCATAAACTCAGTCAAGGATAAAACAGCCAGGTTTGAAAATGACACAGTTATCCTAGGGGGTGATCTGAACCTTTATCTCAATGTAAAATTAGATAAGAGAAGCAATGTTCCATTGGTTAATGATAATCCTGAATATAGGAGAGAAATATATGGATTGATGGATATGTTAAATTTAGTTGATGTATGGAGGATTTTAAACCCTACACTGCGTAGATATACCTGGCATAGTAGAGGCCTTTCGTCCAGATTGGACTATATTTTAATGTCTGATCACCTATTAAATAAGATCAACAAATGTAACATTGAGGTGGGTCTACATTCTGATCATAGTATCGTATCTTTAAATGTTGGCAATAACTGTAATAATAAGAGAGGCAGAGGCCTTTGGAAATTTAATAGTACTCTCCTCAGAGATTCAGAATATGTCAAAGAGATAAAGAAGGTTATACTAGAATCAGAAAAAAAATATGACTATTTACTAAACAAATCAATGATATGGGAAATGATTAAATTAGAAGTACGTTCATTTACCATCCCCTATTGTTCAAATAAGAAAAAGGAAAGAGGAAAATATAAGGAGAATTTGGAAAAAAGGCTGGTTACTATAAATGAAAGTATTGATAAAGAGGACAATTGCCATTCTACACTTCATGAGGAACTCAGATGTATAAAAAATGAATTAGAAAATATTGAAATTCAAGAAGCCAGTAGTGTCATTTTTAGATCAAAAGCTAAATGGGTGGAAGAAGGGGAAAAAAATTCCAAATTCTTTATGTCTTTAGAAAAGAACAATTATGTAAACAAACTAATTTGTCAATTACAGATAGACAATAAAATCATTACAAATGAAAATGACATTCTAAATGAACAATTTAAATTTTATAAAAATCTTTATTCTGAGACTTTGGAAACAAATAGTGAGGATTATAAAAATGCATCTAATACATTTCAAGATCAAAATGACATCCCCTGCTTGAGTGAAGAGGAAAAAAATGATTGTGAAAAAGATATAACAGAGACTGAAGTACTTAATAGTTTGAAAGCCTTAAAAAATGGCAAGACACCAGGAACTGATGGACTTTCTGCTGATTTTTATAAATTTTTCTGGAATGATATAAAAGATCCTTTCATTAACAGCTTGAAATATGCCTACGAATGTGGTCAACTGTCTATTGAACAAAGACGTGGAATTTTAACATTAATACCGAAAAAAGATAAAGATAGATTGTTTTTAAGTAATTGGAGGCCTATCAGTTTGCTTAATACTGACTACAAAATCTTGACAAAACTTTTGGGCAAAAGATTACAGAAAGTACTGCCAACCATAATAAATGATGACCAAACTGCTTATATCAAGGGGAGGTATATTGGCCAAAATATTAGGGTTTTAGAAGATGTTATTTACTATGCCGATTCTTATAATATTCCTGGAATAATTATGACTTTTGATTTTGAAAAAGCCTTTGATTCTCTAAATTGGAGCTTCCTTTTTAATGCACTGGACACATTTAACTTTGGTAAAAATTTTAAGAAATGGGTAAAAACTATTTACACTGATATTTCAGCTGCAACAATAAATAATGGCAATCTATCTGAATTTTTCTCCATTGAGAGAGGCGTCAGGCAAGGGTGTCCCTTATCACCATATCTCTTTATAATTGCAGTTGAGTTGTTGGCACACAAAATTAGACTGGATAAAAGTATTAACGGGATAAAATTAGGGGACTCAGAACTAAGAATTAGTCAATTAGCTGATGACACCACATGTTTTCTAGGTGATGTAAGATCAGTAAAACCATTACTTGACATTTTTAAATTATTTTCATTGTGCTCAGGACTAAAACTCAATATATCAAAAACCAAAGCAAAATATATTGGCTCTCTAAAAAATAACGACTATTTTCCACATGGTTTATCATGGATCAAAGGGCCAATTGAAATATTAGGAATAGCAGTTACACAAAGTGACGAGGAAAACTACAATCTTAATTTTAAAAATAGACTTATCAAAATGAAAAACATACTCAATTTATGGAAACAAAGAAAGTTATCTCTTAAGGGTAAAATAACAGTACTCAACAGCCTAGCTCTGTCACCTTTAATTTATGTAGCAAGTGTAGTAAGCACACCTATTAGAGTCGTTAATGAGGTCAACGGTCTGATAATGGATTTTGTTTGGGATGGGAAAAGACCTAAAATTGCGAAAAAGGTAATGATACAAGATATAAATCAAGGAGGTCTTAAATTATGTGATTTTGAGGTTAAAGTTAACGCCCTCCTCCTTACTTGGGTTAATCGTTTGAGTACTTTTGATTCAGCCAAATGGAAATCCCTACCGAAATTGTTTTATGCGACCGATGATCTTAGATTCTTTTTTATGTGCAAAAAGAACATAACTTTTGATAATGTTCCCAGCTTTTATTGTAAAATTTACAAGTTATGGTCAATATTACACAATACAAACCCAAATAGTGCTCATGATATCCAGGAGGAAATAATTTGGCATAATAATGCTATCACAATAAATGGTAAAAGTCTGTGCTGGAATGACTGGATAAAGGGCGGTGTGACAAAAATTAAACACCTGCTTGATGAACATAGTAATTTTCTTGGTCATGATGACATTCAACAAAAATATAATATTAAATGTAACTTTCTAAATATATTGCAACTAAGACATAGTATACCAGTATTATGGAGAAATGAAATATATAATTCTGATCATATTAACCCAATCAACCATGATCTTGGCATTACCTCAAATGGAAAATTTTTACACATCAGAAATTTTAAATGCAAAGACTATTATTGGTGCCTTATAAAAATGAACCATGTTATACCACATTCATCAACAAAATGGGCAGAAACTTATCCCAACTTTAGAGGTGCTCCAACAGAGCTATGGCAGAGAATTTATAGATTGACTTTCAATATAACTACAGAAACAATTTTACAGTCTTTCCAGTTCAGACTAATACATCGTATTATACCATGTAATAAATGGCTCAAAGACATACATGTTAAAACAGAGAGCAAGTGCAATTATTGTACGGAAATAGATGATATTTTACATTTCATGTTCTATTGTGAAAGAGTCCATAATTTCTGGAAGAGTTTCTTTAAATGGTGGAACAGAACAAGCCCTATCTTAATCACAGATGATAAAGAATTAGAAGAATGTATTTTGTTTGGCTTCCCACCATCAGATGACATTACTGTAGTATTAAATTACTGTGTTTTAGAAGCTAAATATTATATTTACATTAATAGACTCATGAACAACAATGCAGTTGATCTGTATTCCTTCCTCATTGTATTAAAAAGAAAGTTAACTATACATAGAAATATATATTGTCAAAGGAAAAAATCAGAACAGTTTGAAAAATACCAATTTATTCTTGATAGTTTTGATAGTTTGTAACAACTAGACAAATATCTACAAAATCTATGTATGTACATATATTCTGATGTGTGACATGATCCACCTGGCAGCGGGGGGTTGGGGGTATTTGGAGCTATAATATTACCTTATGTGGCAAGACTTTATGTAATTTTGAAATAAATGTGATCTTTGGAAAAAAAAAAAAAAAAGGTTGCCTTCATGCGTGTCTTACCCAACCAGTGAAGTGTCACAAAGCAGGACATGAAAATACACAGTCCCATATACAATGGGGTGTCTTGATAAATGTCATACACCATGTTTGTATTTGGAAATATCAAACCATTCTTCAGTAATCCAAGAACTGCCTGTGTATCAGCCTCCCCTCGTTGGTACAACAGAAGGATGTGCCTGTCTTTCCGGTTTAGCGACAAGTCTAGAGGGATGGTACAAATGTCACCCTGATTCCCATCGCAAATTGACTCAATTCTTTTAATCAAATCTGACAATACATCTTGACCACTTGATTTGCCCCACAGCATTTCAAGTCGTCCTTTATATTTTACACAAATACAAATTGGTATAAATGGTGTGAGATCCTAACATTTAGACAAACTCTAAAATATGCACATGTCAAATCAAGCCCTTAGAAGGAAAAGAACAACCCATTTTGATTCAACAAATAGAACATTGAGGTCTCAGGAGGCAGTCTTTCCAGGATATTCAAATGGACCCCAATTCATTAGAGGGACATTGTTCCCTAACAAAACCCAGCTCGAAAAAACGTGTATATCCACTCTTTCATCCAACAAGGTAGATGAGAAGATGGACAACATTGTTGATGTTGAGTCCTTGGTCAGCTATCTCATCGATGACTACAGGAAGTCAGGTATTGCCATACACCTTCTTCATGCACATCCCTTTGGCATGTTAAAGACAATTGTATCAGATGACAAAAATGCCGCCGTTGAACTATCATCTTGTGATGCAGTGAGATTGGTTCTATCTCAAATATGGGAACGGTTTAGAAGGGATGGGATATGGATCAATGTGTATTCTCTCAAAGACTATCCAGAAGTCATCGCCAGTTGTGATGATCTGCCTGATCCACTTGAATGTTTGGATTCGGACAACACCTCAGAATGGGGAACATTTCTTTCCATGGCACAAGCCGATAGCATGTTCAGAATGGATGGAAATGTTCTTGGACAATTCATCATTTCAAGGCCTGATTACTATAATATGGTTAGCGTGACGTTGGACAACTTCAAAAATCTCCGCCCCCATTTTGTGGTGGACACATACAAGCCATTAGAGATCAATGCTATAATGCGACTGTCCAAAGCATGCTTGCAGCGAGAATATGGTTATACCATTGAGAGAATAAGATCTTATCCTCAAATCTCAAATGCAAAGGTTTGTGGCTTTCTCAGGGTGCCAGGTAACATAATATCTATGATGGATGAAATCATGGATGCCAGAGGAGGGTATATGAGTTTGAGAAACATGATCAGGGAATTGAAGGAACGACTCAAAGTACAAGTTGGAGATGGCTTGAGAAGGAAAAATGTGGTCATGCTTTTGAGACACATCACAGAGACTAATCAAGACATGGAAGTGTCAGCTACAAAACACTGGCTGTTCTCGTTCAGTTTGGACATGGACTTTTCTAATATAAAGTTTACTGATTCAAATCTTGGAAGATACTTTTCTCGTTCTCTTGCATCGTGTGAGCAGCTGGCAGAGGAGATGATCCATGATATGCATGAACATGACAACAATTATAGTATGTTTGACAAGCATGCAATCATTGGCTATCCATTTGGATGTGAGCTTCGAGACAGCAAAGATATTTCACTCATGTGCTCCAAGAGGTTCAGATCAGAACAAGACAAATTGAATCATGTACGGAAAGAGCATGGTCTTTCGGGACAAGATGAAAACTTGATTAACAGTCTACAGGGAGGATCTACATTGACTGCTGGCATAAAATTAGAAAGTTTAGAAGACTGGTTGAAAAGTAATCGCCTATATGGTGTTTTTGACGAAAACTCTCTGGCATCAATTTCAAATCTGGGTGATCTCATTTCACAGTTCATGACAATTAACCAGCAGTTGGTGACAGCTGTTGCTCAGGTTCACTCCTTATATGCTGCGTGCACAAAAGCTGTGAATGCAAAAATTTTAAATCATGGTGAACAAGTGGCCAACACCAAAGATGTTAAAATAGAGGAGCACTTGTCACACCAAATGGAGCATGAAAGAAAGAAGTTAGACGTCATTGAAAGATTTGTGAAGACAACAGAGGCTATGTTGCTGTCAGAGGATGTCTTTATCAACCACATTACTGGTTGGGTCAAGGCTCTAGAAAAGCAGAGACAAATTCTCAAGACAGTGAACGATACGCACGACAAAGTCAGAGAGGCTAAATCCAAAGGGGCTCTCATCGGAGACCTCTTAACAGGTGATTGGAAGAAAGAGATACAGAGGTCAGGCTACAACTATGGGTCACTGTCCCCACTTGCATCTCTCCAAAACATATCAGATAACGAATCAAACAGGAAATCTACATTCACAAAAATAATTCTGGCTCTTGCCTCTCTTAAGGCACACAATTCTGAAAGATCTACGGAAATGGTAATGGGACCTTACATTGAGAAGTTAAGGGAAGGTGGATTAGATCCCAGTGAAGTGATGAAAGCTGGAAGAAAGAGAAAGTCTGTGACTGACAAAGGCAATAACAACGGGGAAGATGAGGATGAGAAAAAAATACCCATCAAAGTCTTTCGGGGTAATTCTTGTGAAGAGGTTGTGCCTATTGATTTTGATATGGGTGGCCTAGCTGAAGATAGAGATGGGGAAAACAGAAAACATCCCATCAGCAGAAAAAGATCATTGCATTTTGATTATGAGGATTCTCAAAACGTATCACTTGCCAAAGTTGTAAAGAGGCGTGAGGCAATGACTGATATCATACCATCTGTTCATCAGTTTCGTGAAATCCTTTGTGCTTCTCCGTGGCTTGACAAAAATCAGATTGATCCCAGACACGTTAAATTGGATGAAATAAAAAGGTTCCTTGGAAAGCAAAGATTCTTTCCTGGCAATGAAATCATAGCTGTGGGAAAAGGCTCATCATCAGAAAAACTCAATTCCCTTGGCTTGGTTGACCCAAAGATTATATCAGTCAATTTGAATGATTTCACTGATCTACTGTTTTATGTTGTGCTTGTCATCAAGAAAAGGGTTGTTTTGCAAGAGGAATGGTGTTTCAACAAACAGAAGATTGAGAGAGTACTCCTTAATGTGTTAAATGTCATGTTTGCTCTATCAGAGAGTGGTTATCATGTGACTAGAAAAGCATTATCCAGAGCAATGGTGCGAGTTCCAAATGACTCGCGCACGTTGAGACAATATATTTGGCAAGTCTTCCTCAATGCATTTCAATTCTTAAATTCAATGAACCAGGATGGTAACTTGAATTCTTGTTTCTGTGTGAGATTCTCAAGACTGGGAGACCCAAGCATGACTCCTGTTAAAATAGACATCAAACATTCCTACAAGAATGGCCAATCAAACCACCTGTTGTGTGAACAATTCATCCAGTACTTGAATGTTCAAAGACCACTCGAGTCCATGGGTCAGAGTCTCATCCTTTCTGACTGTAGTGTCATGCTTGTTGATCAATCCCCATCTCTAACTTTGAATATTGATACAAAAGCACATCCATCAACAACCAAGGAATGCATGAGTTTGATGCCATATCACGGCACTGTGTCTTTGAAAGAGTTGGTGATTGATAAAAAGAAAATGGAAAAAACAAGATGTTATGATGAACCAAATATTGTCGAAATGGGAGATGAAGAACGTGACTTGTACGATAAAGAAGTCAATCAAGTGAGAGAGGAGCTGTGCTCCATATGCTTGGAACCATTTTCTACAAGACCACTGGAAGGTCTGAACTGTCTCTATAAGGAGCTTGAGAGAGAGTTCAGGATTGAAACAGGTTTAGATGACAACATAGTTTTAGAGAAGAGCAGCACTCACATGAAAAAATATTGGGAGTTTGTGTCAACTCATATAGACAACAAGAGTGGAACGAGGCATGGTGTTGCTGCAAATGGTATGCATTTATTCCACAGGGAATGTTTGAGAAGACACATCCAAGTGCAAGCACTAGACTGTTCCATCAAAACAATCAAATGTCCCACTTGCATGGCAGATGTATACAATGAAGTGGAGAAGAATGTGATTCTCGCCAACATCAATGAGATTTCTTCACAGCTGGCTAAATCGGCCGAGGATGAACAGATTTCCGAACTAAACACTGACACTTTGATCAATATGAAACGTAAAAATGTCTTCTGGGAAGAAGATCCAATAGCAAGGTATTTTCCCTCCTTGGTGTATGAAGGAATGAAGAAAGGGAAAGATGCCTTCCTTTTGAAAGAAACGGGCGAGGACAAAATGATCAGGAATAAGGGTGCCATGTGTGAGGATACTGCTTCAAAGTTTCAAAGTGAACAGAAATTGTATAAGAAAATGTTCCTCCACCATCCAGTTAAGCTGATGCCACATGACATTCAGAATATGATGAGTCAGGCTGAAATATGTTGTTGAGAGACAAAATAAATGCATATTCATAACATGTAGTGTGTTATTCTTTTATTAAACTTGACAAAAGACATTGTTTACTCTTGTGTAGTATGTTCCTCTTGATTTCTGATAGAGTCTCTCTCAGCACCGTGTTGAACTTTACCCCTTTCTCCTGAGCTTTTTTTGTTTTGCAAACCATCGAAAAGGTGCCATCCATTAGGTCAATATTCACATCATTCATGGGTCCGTCTTTTGCTAAGATCTCAAGGACAAACCAAGACACATGTGATAGTCCATTTGCCTTGATTTCTATTGTGTCATCATCACATTGCATTTCAATACCTTCTGCACCACACACTTCAAATAGATCTTGAAGCATGACATCAAGCTTGTAGCAAGCATGACGATTGCCTGTTGCCTCTTCATAATGTTTGATGATTGTCTTTATGGTGTTGTGGTGTTGCTCAACTGCATGCAGTTTCTTCTTTGCACATTGCTGACATGAATTTCTATTCACTGCTTGCCCGTCTTCTATTGTTATGCAAAAAGATCTGTTTTCAAAGATATGCTTAAACAACATGCAAATGTGAGTCAGGTCAATCTTATTTGAAAGTGGTGTTACAGCCTCGCATCTCCTCCTCTTGTATGGGATGGGAATTTCTATGTTGTCATTTTCTTCAGAGTGTTTCCTCTTCATCTTTGCACACTTTCAATTCAAAGTAGATTAGACTCCCAAACATAACATTAGTGACTTTACATGCGAACAATTTGTTACTGCTATGATGAAGGTGATATTAACTCTTGGAGCACTTGTATTTTGTGTAATCACGTTGGTGAGGCAAATTCCAAATAATAGACTTTACGCTCCATCTCCCCATCCTTTCGTATTTACAACAAATGGGGTATTCCAAGTTAACAAGTTGAGTAAGAACTACACATGGACGGAGAAAAACTCTTGGATACACTGCATGAGAAAGAACATGACAGGAGCAAAGATTCATCCTTGCCGTCTTTCTCTTTTCCACTCCATCCCCATCCCAGCCACAAGTACAAGTGGAGGGCCCACAATGTCAGAACACCTCACGGAGATCCTCCCACCATTACAGAAGCTTGCAATCGCACCAACAGTAGAAACCAGGAAAAAAATAATGTTACACATTCGAGATCTAGCATTGGTGCAAACTGGAGAATAGTAGGAGGTAATACCTCACTCATCATGATGTGCTTGTGCATTCTCATATCAACTGTGAACATTGCCATTTTGAGCAATTCTAAATATGATGGAAGGGTAGAATGTAGTATGCCGAATGGTGATCATGTGAGTAGGTGTTCTGACCTCGAATTAGATGAGACCTGCTTTGATGTCACAGACTATGAGGGACGTACCATATATCGATCAAAAGGTAACAAGAGATTTCTCAACTTCTTCAAGTGCAGTGAAAGTGCACCGAGAACAGACAGGTTTAGTTGTGTTGGCGAGTATGCCCTTTCACAAAACTCTACTGCAGTGTGGTATCATCGATTGTACAGGGATCATCAAGAGGGGACTTTCAGCATGATCAGTGGACCTTCCATAGTCGACCACATGAACAACGTTCCTGTGATGAGACACATGTTGTCCTACCCTTATAATTGGATCATAGGATTTGAACCCATACCACAGAACATACATCCAGAAAGTCAACTCTACATTGATGGTGTTGTGCATGTCAAGAAACATGCATGATCATCTCTCTATCATTTGAACAGCACCTGATGTTAAACCATTGTTGGTTTCTTTCTGCTTCGTCTCTTGTTCTTCTCCTCCTGCATTATATATGGAACCACAATAAAAAGCCACATCTTTTTGCTTCTCTTACAACACTGCCCATAACGTATCTGTTCACAAGGGGTATTATTGTCTTTCAAAGCCACTGTAGGTATCATGTCTAATTTGATCCAGCACAAACAGATAAATATGACAAATCACTTTGATGCTAAGGACAGACTATATGGATTTCACTTTGAGCTGAATTTTGACAGCAATGTCATCCTCTTTCCACCACTGACAGTTACAGCCAGGGTGGTCAATTTGGAAGACAAAGAAGACATTCATCCAGAACTATGTTTTCCTGCCATTCCTCTCACAAAAGAATCTTCCTATGAAGTTCAAGCAAAGTTTGGCCAGCCGATTGACACTGTCTCTCAATATATCATCGTGCAGGTAACACAAGATTGGCAGAGAGTACCCATCTTGTCTATAATGCTCTCTTATGAATGGATTCATTCACAGAGAGCCAGATTGCGCGATAAATGTCAAGGTAAAATTTCGTGCCAAGTATTCAACCAGCCTTCCAGTCATTGTCATATAACACTAAAGAGGTTAGGGAGAAATATTTGTGCAACACAACAGACATGCCCACCAGAAAAGCACACTCTTTCCCTTGAAGCCCAACAGGAGATATCCCTCTTTGAATACTGGATTGAATCACATTGCCCTCCAAGGTATAACCTCCCTATATGGTTGAAGGGTGTGGTCGACTGTCCCATCTACATGCTGCTTCTATTATCCAACAGATTCTCACAGAAAAGTGTGCAACATGTTGGTAAACTGAAATACCAACAAAGTGATCTTTGTATTTCTGATTGGCATAAAGACATCTCTGTGGCAGAAAAGATCTTGGACTGGCAACAACCGTTCATGGAAGTGGACAAAGGCCATTCATGGTTCTGGCATTTGATTGATTATCTGTGTGTAAATGAGAGTAGTGGACTGCGGTCACCAATCACCTTGCACAAAGGACTTGTATTTCCAATAATGAACGATGTGAATCGGAATATGACCGACATGGTCGCATGTAGAATGGCAATATTGGACTTGTTTTACAAGAGGCTTTGGGAGATTGAATCAACAAGATGTAGGATGGTCATGGAAACATCTTGGCCATGTATGGCTTTCACACATGACGGCAAGTCACACAGTATAATGAATGCCATGATCAAAAGAGCAACCCTAGAGCAGTTGATTATTTCTGATACATGTTCAGTCAAGGGAGGCGCAGATGTGGTTGTTACCCCCACCCCATATTTTGACAAGGAACCACAGAGACTGAATATGCTCTTGTGGCATGATTATAATGAAAATATGGTATGTATGTGTTTCATCCAAGAGAAACAAGACATTGACCACGATAAGTATACCATTCATAGAGAGATGGGGGCTAAACTTTCTGTTCTCATACCACAAACTAGTTTTTCGCTTGGGGAAGGAACAACATTATTCTCTGTCAGTAGAGTGTTGACCTCTGGTAGAGCAAACATGATGTGGAACATGACACTCAGACTTAACTGTCCAGATATTTTCCGACCCATTATCTGTCATAAACAGGCACTGTTGGTCAATGAATCTGAACCTAACATCCCGTGGCACGGAGGATGGATCACATGTGAGAACTCTCAATGGGAACATAATACCATGAGTTGCCACATGACTTGTATCAGGTCAATCAAAAATAAATGTATAAAACAATAACATCAAAAGTAGTGTGTGATTCAGTGATTTTATTCAGACAACCAATTTGTCACTCTCTTTGTTTTTGGCAAAAACATGCAACATGACCATGTGAATCCAGCTAGTTGTGAGTCTTGAAATGTCTGTGACATCAAGATGGTTTTTTTCCTCTTCATTGATGATTTGAATAGACTCTTGAACACCACACTCTTCTAAAAATCCTGGTATATATTTCAGCTCGGTTGTTTGAGAATTCTCCTCACCGCATGGTTGTAGTGACAAAGTCCCTTGTTGTGTAGACATTGTAGATGTAACAGGCACATGTCTATGGCCTGATGATATGTCATCACCACTTTCTCATAAGCATCCATGCAAAAACCAATTTTGCCTGGATGATCATATAGGAAAATCAACATCTTTCCTTTATCACTTGGTACGTCTCCTCTCTGATACTTTATCGTCCAACTATGTAAATCCACCGAGGCAAGCCAAGTGTTGTATGCTTCGACTATAACAAGCACTGCAAACATTTGGTCCCACAATGACTGGAAACTTTCTTCCAGAACCATGACTGGTGTCAAGCCACTTCTATGCAAGTTATCGTCCAAGATTTTTTCTGGTGTTTGACCTAAGGCCAAAAGAAACCGCTTCGCTAAAATAGAGACACGCAGTAGTCGGTTGGTATTACAAAAAAGGGAGATTGGGTCTAATACGATTTCTTCAAACCTCTCCAGTATGGCTCTCATATTGGTTTTTGACATGGTGATATTCTTGATGGTGGTGGCAAGTCTGTTTCGACAAGCTTTGTAGTTGCTTTGCTGTAATGAGTCACCACTGCTCCATGAAAAGACAATGTGTGGTTCAGAAGAAGGTGTAGCAAACACACGCTCATGCTCTGATCTTTGGTTGATGAAAATCAGCAACAGGGCTGCTATCTTGTACAAGAAAGGAGAAACCACCTTTAAACTTGACATATATCTCATTTTTGCTCGCTGATTTTTGAATCTGTTCTCTATGTCCAGGAGGACGTTTCTCAACTGTATCACTTTGCGCTTCTCCTCTCTGACACGCACACGGGCACAAATAGAAATATCTGTATCTGATCCATGCTCATCCAAAACAATGTCATGTGAACTGGTATATTGATCCAATTGTTGCTGCAACTGTTCATTCTCTTTCTCCATCACATAATGATGACATATTGTGTGATCATCTGGTATTGTGCTCCAGACTTCAAGTGACCTGTCAAAGCGACAGAACACACAGTCCACATGAGTTGAATGTATGCCATCTGGAAGGACATGTAAACTTCCATACGTGGTGAGGAAGCTCAAGATAGAGGATATTTTTGCCCGAATTGTGATCATGGGCAGAGTTGTCCACCCTGCAAAGAGGGATGAGATGCATTCGTCCATGTCTTGTACTGTATGCACTGTGTTGTGTCGCCACTCTTCTGACTCAGCACCATGAATTACACCCAATAGAGTATGACAATTGCAAATTGCTCTCATCAAGACAGTATATATTTCTACTTTTTTATGATTGGTCCCGAGTGACATGAGATAGTCTGTCATTTTTTTATAAACACTTTCTAACTCTGTTGCAGAAAGGAATAGGTTGGACAGAGAGTGAGATTTCAGCATATCCTGTATATGGAGCATCTGTCCATGCAGTCGAACGGCATTGAGCAGGAATATTTGATCCTCCAGTACCTTAGCCATGGAACAAAAACTCAAATCTTGACTGCACATGTTTTAATTTCTATTTCATCTAACATGACAATATGACACTGAGCCACATCAGTAACATCTGTGGACATTTCGTGATCTCAATATGTCCACAACGAACTCCTCTGACCATGGCTGCCACCCAAGTCAATCTGTGTTCCCTAAGCTCTCTGTACACTTCATCATTGTAGATGATCTTTGTGCTGTGGCACTGCATTTCCCAAACCAAAGACCCAAACTTCACCTTGGTTTTATTGCCATATCTAGGGTCCCATGCAAGATTGCAAAGCTTGCGACATTCCATGACTGTCTCCCACTCCTCTTCGCGTGTAAGAACGAGGGTTTGAAAGAGACGACATACAAAGTCATTTGTGTTTTTTCCATAACTACCTTTTGCAACGACATCTGTCAACTCTCCGAGGAGTGCAGGAATGAAGGGATGCTCCAACTGGGAAGTTATGGCATAGTGAAGCACTGGTGGTATCCTGGCATTCTTTACCAACCTATTGTGTAAGTAAGTCAGACTGTTTGAAAATCTTCCGAATGCTATCATGGATTGGTAGGCCATGTGAACATCTAAAGCCAAGTTTGTGATGGTGCCATGATCCTTATATGTTTCGCAAATGAAAAGGCATATCAGAGCCTCTGATCTGAATCCAGGTTTGTCTGTATCTTTCTTCAACATATCAAAGTTACCCTTTGGTAACATATGGTGCATTCCTCTGCCAAAGAGACCAATTCTAAGAGTATCTTGTACATTGAATGCTACAATTGGATGACACATGCTTTCAAGTGCAAGTGAATTAGTCCTAGAATCTTGCAATTCAAAATAACTTTTTACAACGTCCAAAAATGAAGACATGTTTCTTATAGAGTGTCGACTCCATATCTGGTTTGACTCGGCCAAAAGATTGTCGGCATTTGGATATGTATATGACTCACCATACGTATTTGAGAAATGAATAGCCATGATGAGTTTTATTCTTTCTGAAATATCAGTATATACTTAAGGTACTCTCCATATAAGTTGTTGTAAAAATGAATTTTACATATTAGATCCTGTCAGTGAGATCCTGTCAAATGTCATGCAATCAGTGGATGTTATGAGCATTCATTGAAAATCAGAATGAGTGACATAGAGGTTTTTACAGTTTTGGACAGAGCAGTATCAATGTATAGTGACACAGTGCCTTACATTGAACTTTTTGGTCTCTTACAAAGGTGTACATATGAAATAGAAAATTTGAGGAGAAATGATGGGCAAGTGAATAAATCACAAATTCAGACTGTTGTTCAAAACATATTTTCATCTGACAACAGCTTGCAGTCTAAGGAGGACAATATTGTTGATAAAAGGCATGGTCACACATACAATCATGATAAGGCAGAAGGGATATGTTGCCTCTTTCATGTGAATGGGTTCTTCAACCGAAAGAGAGACATCCTATACAGGAATTACCTCGGGTACTATCCACAGAGAGAACAACTTCCAAAATACATGGACATGGCAAGAGCTTATGCCATGATGAGACCACCACCACACTTGGATTATAACCACACATGGCAAGCATTGGACATGAACATGCCCACTGTTGGCAACCTAATTGTTGTCAACACCACGGTACCAGGAAAGAGTCACAGAGAGTTTGCAGTATTAGATCCAATGACCATTGTGGATTTCTGCCTCAAACAAGACCTTGGCACTTCAGAGGTTTTTACAAGTGAACTTTGGTGTTGTGCTCTCACATTGGACATTGATGGCAAGACAGTGGACTGCAAGAGGTATGGATGGAAGAGAGTCTATCCTGTATATGCCATGGGAGAAGAAATTTTAATGGAATTTAGAAAGCAGATGCTTAGATGGACAGAGAATAGATGGGATGCAAAGAAAAACCCACCGGCTCTACATGTATGGATGCCAGAGGATGGAGATAAGTTGAGCTTACGCATGTCTTTCCACTTTCCTTCCAATGTATGCTTTGAATCCATATCGGGATTGGCTACCTGTGTGAAGGACATGTGTAAAGGCTTGGTAGAGAGTAAAGCCAGGTTCACAACAGTCCAGTATGTCATGGTGAATGATTTGAGGTTTGAGAGGTCCATCAAAGAGTGTGGAAAATGGTATTGGTTGGAAAGACAAAGTGGCAGTGTTATGGAACTGATAGATTATATTTCAAACCAAGAGGATGGATGCAGGATAGAGTTGTCCAATAAAAGAATTGTTAACTTATCAAGATGCGAAAAGGGTTATCGCTTAACTGAGAATGGAAATGAAAGACATTTATTAGACATTCGAGGCTGGGTAGCACTAGATATGACACAGAAATCATTTCGAGAGTGTCTTATAGACTCTGGCATCTATGCTGATAAAAGATCCCTGAGATTACCACTTCAAAGTAAATATGTGGATGGCAAGGCCCACAGAAAATTCTTTGCAGCGAAAAAGAACAGCAGTGTGAGAGATGCTCTCATCCACTATCCCCACATGGACACCCCACCCATTCCCGGGGAATTTATCTTGCTGTCAGACAATCATTTTAAACCATGTTCATCCCATTTCAACTATGTTACCACTGATGCAGATTTACAATGTGCAAAGGAAGAGATTTCAAGTAGATATGGTATGGTCGTGACAAAGATAGTGAAAAAGAATGATACAGTTATCCTGGACGTAATGAAAGAACCATCGTTATCGACAGGAGGTGGTAACTATTGCCTCATCAAAGGGGATTGGCATACCACAGCTCGCATGTACTTCATTCTAAGTAATGGAACTCTGATACCAAAATGTTGGAGCACCAAATGTCAGACTCTGAAAAATGTTAAATAAAGCAAAACAAAATAAAACAAGTTAAATAGTGTAGGGTTTCTTTATTTCCCCAAAACAATTACAGTATCATACAACAGGAAACTGAATGGTTTGAAACTTGTTTGAGTTCATTGTGAATAATTCTAGATATGGTTAAGTCAAATGCCAGTTCAATGTTAAAATTCAACTTTGCAGACACACATATGTGAGGCCACCTATATATCTCAGCTAACATCCTACCTTCTTCAACAACATCATCAGTCATGGAAAGGTCACATTTGTTTGCAACAACAACTACACTTGGTTGGGAGTGTTGTTCTGATATATCCATAACAAACTTCTTTGCTGCTTGCAAAGAGTCAGCTGATGTGACATCATACACAAGTAAGACGGAATCTGCCTCACTTAGTGAATCATGGCGTAAAGAGACCTCTAATGATTCTGACCCAGAACATGTGTCTCTGACTTGAATGGTTAAACCATGATAATATTTAGTATACCAATCATCTAATGTTCGCTCATGTTCAAGGGGAAATGTATTGTACAGAAAACGAGACACTATAGCAGTTTTGCCCACACCCTCCGATCCAAGAATACATATTGATGGCATTTTTATGTTTTTCTTATCAGTTCACTCCTGACACAAATAGTGTAACTTCACTTGGTAAATTCACAATAATCCTTTATATCGAATGTATTTCATTCCGAGTATCAGCGAGTAGAATAATGCAAGGAGCCAACAGTTTTAACGTCTGAATGTTTTTTATGCTTTCTATCCCTCAACATGAATAGTGCAACTATCATTGACATATTCACAGCAGTCCTTTATATCGACTGTATTTCAAACATTTGGTTAGAACCAACCAGTTACTAAACATACATGCAACAAATGTTTCTTTAAACATACCTAAAATATGGCAAGTATCTACAAGAAGTATAAAGCGAGTGGCCTGTAGTTTCAATGGTTGATAAAAGAGTTACAAAAATCATGACGTCATACAAAAGTAGGTCAAACCCGAGAAAGTGAAACAATGAAAATGTCTTTGATTGGAGAGATCTTTATTCGGTTGAATACAATTTATCAACAACAATTTCACCATTTGTAAGGCGATATAAGAGTGGAATGACACTTCCTGGCATAGGCATTGACTTTGGTGGTTGAATATAGACACCTGTTTCAGAAAGTCTTAATCGCATGCGATACTGTTCTACGTCAATTGTTATGTCTGGACGAAGACCTTCAAACCTTGCAATGAAAGAAGATTGGTAAGAGGCCATGCTGATATCTTTTGCAAACGAGTTTGAGTCATCCATGATCATGATGAACATGTCCTTCATGTAACATAGCGCACACCTTGGCTGTGGCCACATGTCAACCCCAAGCGAAAGTGTAGATGCTATGTTTCCCTTTTCCGTTCTCCTCTCATTCAACCAGTCTTGAAACTGCTGAGTGGTATAACCCCCTGCTCTGAGCTCTCTCATCCTGTCAAGTGCAGCAACTGGAACCATCTCGGGCAATTTCAAATCACCTTCAAACCCATCTTGGGTCTGTATGTATTCACCCATGCATGGCTTAGAGGCACACTGTCGGGAGAGAAATGGTTGCTTCACCCCATCAATGACACTCTGAAGCGTCAGCCATAGGTGGTCTCGGGTGTATATCATGGGTTGTAAGGTCAGACTAGATAACTTGTACATCTCCGTCAAAAGATCTGGCAAAGAGGAAACCTTATCAGTGACAGCATCTATTGGGTCTAAGATTGCAAAAAACTGGTTGACCTCAGATGGATCCATTCTTTCAAAGAGGGATTCACTGGCAGGTGTGGTCATGTCATGAAGTGTTTCTGTCCAGTGAGCCAGCAAGCGTTCCTTCAATTGACATGCAGTCATGAGATCATCCTTATTCCAAGATTTGTTGCAAAAGTTCTCCAATTCACCTATGGAAACTGGCTTGGCTAAAATATTCATTTGGGTACACCTCTTCTTCTTATGGATAGTCTTTCTCTTCTCTCCATCCTGTTTGGTTGTCTTTTTCTTATGTGAGACCTTGTGGTGGTGGTGTCTCAACCTATTGATGATTGGCTTCAGAACAGTATCTCGCATTTCTTTCTCCATGGCCTTCTCTCTATATATGTAGTGCCAGCATTTGCATCTAGTTGAGTGTAAACAGTTTGAGTAAAATCGAATTTTCATCAGTTGAAAACAGTCTGGTTGGTGCTGAGTTTTTGATTCCAAAATGGCAAGAAACACCCGTCTTTATCAAGACATTGCTTGGCAAGTAAAACCAGTGTGATGATTGTTGTAATGACCAATAAGATGCAAATGCAACAGCAATATTGGCTTGCCTTCATTCCACAAGTCAAAAGATGATCAATACACATGAGGCATTTCATGCAGAGGTCCATTAGCCCAGGTGCTTGGTCTCTGTGGCTATATGCTTTTTCCACATCTCTATGCGACATGCTTACTGACACTATTTAACAATGCGCTTACTTAAATCGCTAATGTCACTCTTTGAAGTAGGTAAATCACCATAGCCTCTCAATTGCAACAAGAGTGAAACATCTGTGTTCTTGGGATTGGCTACCATCTGTTTGATTGCATGTTTGTAGCATGATCTGACCAGTTCTTCTTCATCATGTCTCTCTCTCATGTCTGCTGCTATCAGTGTTGAGAAAAGCGTAACAATCCAAGTAGACAAGAAAGCAATAATGGGAATGATCATATGTGAGAGTGCATTTGCCAATATGAAGATGAGAAGTAAGCTTGAAAACAGTGGTGTGAAAACAAAAAACAACATGCTCATAACCATAAGGCATGATGCCAACCACCCGTGAACAAATGCTGGCACTACTATAGGCAAGCACAGCAGAATTGTTAGAAATGACGAAAGAATCGCAAACCTGATCCACTGAGAAAAGTAATACAGAATGTACAGTTCACTCCACAGACATGATCCAATGTGGGTGAGGAGCTTATGTTTCCTCAGAGTTTTTGAAGTGGGCTTATGACATGTGTAAACTTTACCACAGGATTCAAAACCTCCTTCCATGCGAAGTAAGAGTGCTTGTATCTTTTCAATGGTGACGACATCATGTACATCAGCCCTGTTCATGACCTCCCTCGAGAGGATTTGCACTTCCTCTGCAAGATAGCACCGCCAATGAAACTTGACATAAATCAATGGCACAACTATCATCATTACAAGACAAGAGACTGACACCAAATAACAACATCCTGTTGAAATGTCCATGTGGGACGGCATCCTATGAGGAGGGCAAATATTTGGAAATCCCATGTCATAGTGTTTCCGGCACCCATACAAGTGGTGTCGTTCCCAAAAATAGAAGCGACCGACTATGGTAGACACGAAACCCACAAGAAAAAACAGCAGCTGAGTGATGAACATCAATTTGTTTGTTAACACAAGGAGGTTGTAAGCTGAAGTCATGTATTGCAATTTTCTAAATGATGATAAAAGGTTTCTCTGTGCCAACTGTATCGTTCTCATTCTGTTGAGGAGATGTTAATTCTTGTTTGATTCCCATGAATATTCTCAATTTCCTTGCACATCAACGTAGTGCTCCATATGCCAAGACAAAGAACCATGACACCAAGGCAAAGAAAGGCCACACACAAATGGTTCATCTCCTAGTTCAATCCCAGTTTTTCATGTCAAGTGGCAAAAACACAACTAATGCAAATCATATTTTCTTTCACTTATATCTTTTATTTGCTTTGCTACATTCACTCAAAAATCTAAGACAAAAGCCCACACAAGATGACGAACACACAACAATTGCAAAGATGTATATCCACTGAACACAATATTGTTGGAAGAGCACAAGCATTGTTCCAATCAAGATGGACATGGCAAAAACAACAGCATATAGAAATGTAAACCAATAATCACTTGTCCATTGTCTCAACTCTCTCTTGTTTGTCGGTGTTCCTGTCTCACATAAATCACCATTCCATCCGTTATCGTAAGATCTGGCTATTGTGTGTTCCAATGAACAGGCAATATCATGGCTCATGTTCTGAAGTGAAGAGTATTCTTCTCTCAACGAGGCAGTCTCAGAGGGGATTCTCATATATGCATACAGTGCATTGACATAGTATGCAAGACAAAGTATGCCATGTCCCATTAGCCACATTGGTAAAATTCCCTTGGTGCAATAATGTAGTGATAATGAACCTATTGGAAGGCCACTGACACTCAGAGCTCCAAACAAGACATACCAAAGATGGGCTATCACAGAAAACCAATATGTGGAAGTCATTCTTCTCAGATCAATGTGTTGTGGAGTCGGTAATAGATAGGTCCTGAAGATGATTAGTGACGCGTCCAACGGCAGAGTTTGATCTTGTCCTATGCCGTGTCAGTTCTTTACCACATATAATTTTCATCCGTTTCCATTGATAGTCATTCAACACAAATCTGATGCCTGTATCTGTTCTTTCAATGTGTCCTGACAGATGACCATTTTGATTCTTCTTCAAACACAGTATCATGTGTTTCTTTATTCTCTCACATCGACTGATGGGCATCTGGTAGAGTTGCACCATGTCATACATTTGGTCAACCTTGTGGCACAGTCGATACCACAGGTTTCCTCCCAATGGCATCTTCTGTTCGATATTTCCATCCCTTTTGACATTCAATATCTCTGCAAAATTGTTTTGTGTGTAGATGAACATACGATCTCCAACTTTGTATTTTCTCATATTTTTTACATTGGGTGATATAGTTACTTAACTCCACATCACCAAACCTGGCTAATACAACCAAGAGTTGCGTAGCTCACCAAAAGTCATTACACAGTGAATTGTTTTGTCCAAACTCCTGATACCACATCCTGGAGTGATGAGGGTTGTTACAACAGCCAGATTCCATGTGTGCATTTTCTACCATATCTCGAAAGAAGGTCTCCCGCAAACCATCAGATAATGTTTTAAAGTAATTTAAACCCTTTTGCCACATCACACGTTTTCTGTGCAAGTCGATGCACATGGATGCTGAACACACTCGATTCAGAAACAACTGACTGATCAGGATATTATTCCTCTTTGAAAAGTGCCACACTCTTCGATTTAGGGATGTGTGAGGCTGTATCACATCATTTTCTTGGTCAATGCCATTCAGTCTGGCGAGACATTCAACAGCTGAAGGTCTCAGTTCTGGTACAGGGTGGATCATTTGTCTCAATGTGTCTGCAACATTCTTGCCACAGACAGGTGCAAGGTGGTCCAATACACCTGCTGAGTCTCCATCATCCATCAGTTGGTACTTTATTGCTTGAAGCAATGCCACTCTTCTTGAATCAGCTACCTCTGTGTTACAAATCCTAGCACTAGCTCTGATAAGGCTTTCAAGCTTCCAAATCTCTGCTACAGAACACCCTCCTCTCAAAGAAGCAATTTTACAAAGAAATTTCATCAGCAGCCCATCTTTATTCCTTGCATGATCCTGACGAGAAAGAATCTCGCTTCCGAGCATGTGGCTGACCACAATCATGCCAACTGCAAAAATGTCTGTCTTGCCATCCACGATCACACCGGCATATGTACCCATTTGTTCCCCGCACATCAGCGCTGGGTCTCTATAACCAGGAATGTTTACAGCCTTTCCCAGCCTAGTGCACCCTGCCTTTGGGTGGATAAAACTGCTCTGATGGAAGACCATGTCCGGGGCCATATTTGCCATAGGAAAGTCGAGCTTCCCAACATATCCAATTTCTTCAGGTGAGATGCTTCTTGGGGCATTCTCCCACTTTTGAATGCCAAAATCTGCCATGAGGTTGTGGAAAGAAGCAATCTCTGCCAATCCCAGGTCGATGATTTTCACTCGTTTCTCATTCAGATCAAATGTCACATTATTGGGTTTCAAGTCTAGATGCAAAACACCCGCTCGATGAAGGCATTCACATGCTTTGAGCAGCTGTGTGAGGAGCATCTCTGGTTCAAATAGAAATCCCAATTCATTGCACTGTTCTATGGTGGGTCCAACATACTCCATTTTTATTTCCTTCACCACTGTGGCAGTCCTGTAGCCATAGAAGTTCCATGTGTTTGTTCCATAATCAATCACCTCTGGGAAGATTTTACTTTTCTTCAAGTAGAGAAGCATGATCAACTCCTTGGTGAGGGCTAACCTTGTCTTCTCGTACACATCATGGCAGTCACCTCTCAATGCTCTCTTCCTCACAGTCAACTTTCCTCCGATGGACTTGTCCACAAGGACCTCTCCAAAACCTCCTCCCAAAAAAAGAGGTAGGCCATGAAAGACCTGCAGATACGTTTCATTTGGTGATTGAGTCATTATCACTGCCAATATGGTTGAAGCCAGGTCCACCCATTGAATATAGATGGGGAAAAATCAGTGTGCAAAATTCAGTTTTCCATTGGCACACATAGAAGATATTATGGAAACACACAATCACAATACAGTACAAAACAAATACAGTAGATATGGAGGATGACAAACATTATTGTGCCATTGTGGGTTGCAACAGCAAACCTGTGAAAGACATGAAAGCTCATCTCAGAAGAGTGCATAAAGATCTGTCGGAGGAAGAGCGACAAATGCTTCTGATGACCAAACAAAATCTTAGAACGGAAGCACCAAAGACAAAATTGCAATCCGTGATAGATGAATTACAACTGTCTTCTTCAGATGATGATGATGATGCTCATGACGTAAGCTATGATGCTAAAAAGGGTCCTGATCAACATTGCTCTGTATCTAATGAGACAAATGCAAGGAGAGATAGATTTCAACTTCCAAGGATGAAAAGTAAAGAGATGGAGGAAACTAGGAAAAGGGAAGACAATAAAAATCTGGCTAGGTGCTTTTCAAAGGTTGGCCCAGAATCTATTGCCACCCACAAGGTTGTTCGAAAACAAAGAGTGAGTAAACAATTGGAGGCAAATGAGATGGGTGTGGACGAGGATGATGTTGGGCCACCGAAAAAGAAAATGAAGAAATCAACGATGAGTAAACAGCATGAAACGATGAAGATGGATGAAAGTTGTGAAGATGATGAGCAACCAGAATTGAAACCAACGACGAGTAAACAAGTGGAAGCAATGGAGATGGATGAAAGTGAGGATGATGACGTGCCACCAGAATCGAATGTGAAGAAACTACTGTTGCCAATGAGAAGTGGTAGCAGCATCTTACTCTCAAGTAAAATTCTTCTGAAAGCAAAAAAGAGGAGACGTGTTCGCAAGGCACAAAATAGAATTGCTGCCTCTATGAATACAATGTGGCATATCTGCAGTGCTTTCACCACCTGTATGGATGAACTTCAGTACAGCTACAAGTCTTTGATGAAAGCCACAAAGAGAGTTCATTTTGTTGATGATGAATAAAAGATATATATATGTATATAACCTTACTTCTTTCTCTTGTTATATATGATCCAATATTGATTATGATTCACAATTCACAACCATGCCCCACTCTGAGCTCTCGAGAGCCACTCTCATGTTAATTCTCTCTTGCATACCCCTCCTATTTGAAATGCAAACTGAACTGAGAACTTTTCTAGACTGGAAGATCTCAATCATGGTGCTTGTCTACCTCATGTTTGCATGGAAGGCAACAAAGTCTTACTTAGGTCGGCAAGAAAGTTTTGAGGTGCATGTGCAGTGCTGCAAAGCAGCTCTCCTCACAGTGGTTCTGTACTCTTGGCTGTCCTTCCTCTTCGGTATGAAAGAGACATTTGTCACTTGTATCATCACCAGTGCCAAAGGTAGTTACCAGGCAGATGTCATTACAAACTGCAAGCGAGATGGCATATTCACCAAGTGCATGGATGCAGTAGCCTATGTGAATCATGTGAATTCCATCTCAAAAATGTGTCCGACCACTGTACTGGGACCAGTCCTTGGTTGGACTTACACTGTGAGCGTTCTCTTCTTTAGATTTGTTCCAACAGCCATTTTCGGCATGTGGAACCTTCTCACGTTCTCCAATCTTCGATTCCACACAAGAGAAAGGTCATCGATCACTGAGACTGATGATTCCCGAGCAGAAAAGATGATGAACCCAAAGATGCTCCTGGGTGGTTTGGCAGTCTTAATCTCCTGCATCATTGTGGAGGTTGGAACAAAGAACAATAGTCAACTGTCCAGCTTTGAGGTGATACTTCCCTTTGCAGCAGCAGTGAGTCTACACGTGTCACTACGCACCAACCGTTATAGGGACTCGATCAAATATACTCTGACTCAGATTCAACACACATGCCTGCATACTTGTATCGTCTACACTAGCATGGACTTTCTCATGAACTGTGTTGGTCTTGTATCAAACTGTTTGCAACCAAGATTACAGAATGATGTAATTCAAGAGCAATGCAATCATGGGGTAACAACAGAGGAACTACACAGGTGTTATGAACTCATCAGTGACATGAGCATATCTTCCTCTACATATACAAAGGAATGTCCAAACATGTCATCTCTACCTACCATTCTAACGATGACAGCTAATATTATTCAAGCCATGACATTGATTTTTATATGTGTGTTATCCCTCCTTCCAAAATCAATTAAAAAATAAGCGACAAGCAAGATATGTCTTTTTTTTATTGTTTTATTATATGTATTATTAAATGCTCCTTCTAGGGTATACAGTAATTGTGTCATTCCCTTCAGTTGTTTGTAGCATCAATGCACACTCTGCTTCAAATTGGATTTTGCAGTTGACCTATTTTTTGAGAGGAGAGAGATGCTGTGGAGAGCACCACTAAGTCCATCACAGCTAGCATTATGAACGGATACCCTTCAAGAGTGTTCATTGTGGCATCAGCTTTTATAAGGGGATCGTGTGGATTGCTTCTCCATGCATATGATAAGAAGCAAAGGACTGTAGTTTTGAAACTTACTGACCACACGTTTGAGGTGAGGTTACCTTTTAATCAATATACAACACACCTGGAACAGTGGTTGTATCAAAATGATATCATGAAACAGGTATCTATCACCAAGAGTCCAAACAGAGGTGTTGCCCATGATACAACCACAGATGAAGAGGATCTCATATGTGTCAGGACACCCCATCACCATCTTCATCGAAGGATAATTGCCATGTGTTTGACAAGAAAGATTTCATTATGCTCCCAAAATGGGGAACAGACATCTGTGTTCCCTCATCGCGGCATAGGACATATGTGTGCCTGGTATACAATTGATCCGTTTGGCATCTCGACATGTTCAGAAAACAAAGATGACATGCCAATGGATTGGAGCAAGGATGATAAGGATAGAACCCATTGGTATATAAATTGTGAGACAAAGAGCCTTGTTCTCATGCCAGACATCCCAGCTCCTCCAATCCCCATAGCCTTCATTATCGTCAAATTTACCACCGATGACAATCAGTGGCGACAGGGCAAAAGGAAACATCATGAAACCCATCAATTAGAAGAGAGATTTGGGATTGAACAACAAAAGTGGGTAACATTGCCGGATGTCATCGGAGGAAAGTTCTACGCTGGTGACAAACATTTTAAGAAAAGAATAGTCACTTCAGCCTGTGTGATTTCGGAGGGTAAGGAAATAAACATGGTGGTCGACGGTGATATGAAAACTATGAAAGAACCATACATAAAGCATATCAATGAAAAAGAACTCTTGCTTCATCTCTCAAAGGTCCTAACCAATGTTTCCATCATTGTGACCACTGACATCGATGAACAGTTACTCTGCCTCAAACAGAGATATTTATATCAGGGGATTGGTCCTGCATTTGATAGGATCTGTTCGAAGAATTCGTTGTGTACAACTCATGTCCACGACAGAGAATCTGCACGATATTCCCGTCTGATCACAGCCAATCTCACACTCCTACAACACAAACAGACAGACCAACAGGGGAGGAGCAAGCTCAGGCACTCACTGAAGGCCCGCACATTGCCAGCATCTTACATCAAGGGATTTGGTGTGGCTTTTGTTCGGGCTGAAAAAAACAGAGAAGTAGCTGTTAGCAGAATGGAAGCACACAGTGCATGCAGGGCCTTGGTGACGGAAGGAGGGAATGAAAATCACATTGCTCAGTTTATCAAGGAGGTTCAGTTTGCAGGAGTCAACTTTGTTCACTACAATGGTGACCTTAGCAGCTTGAAACCTTCAGAGATATATGATATGTCAGTGCAAAAGGTAATGGAAGAAGAAAACTTATCATGGAAGTCAAACTCTACAGGAATACATATGGCAGATCCTGTCAGTGGTGGTAGAGTTTTAACTCCCTCACCATGCTACACATTCGAACCTGTTGTAACATTTGACTTCTCATCCATGTATGCCAGTATAATTGAGACATTCAACCTGTGTTTTACCACAGTGTGCAGAGATCAGATAGAGGGCAGTTTTGAGACTTGTGTGAAAGGTTTATATTGCATGCGTCCTTCCACGAAAAAAGGAATATTACCAAAGGTGTTCACCAGTTGGAAGGCGAAGAGAAAGGACATGGTCATCAGAGGTGATGAACTAGGCGAAAGGGCAGTGAAGAGATGTATGGTCAGCATGATTGGTCAGAACATGTCTTCCAATGCGACCTCACCCTTTCACATGCCAGCATTGGCCCATATCATCACATCAACTGGACGACAGTTGTTGGAAATCGTGGAGAAAACTGTCAAGGACATTGTTCACCCACTCATGGCAGGTCCAGCCAAGGTGATTTATGGTGATACAGACAGTGTGATGATTGCATTGTCTCTTGCAAAAAACAAAGACACTTCCAACATAGCAGAGTCGATGCTCCATGATAACAAGTCTGCCACTTCCATTGCAGCGCACATTAAAAATGAGATGATGAAACGGGTGAATACCTTTCTTTGCGATCATGTCGGAGAAGAGGTTGAAAATCACATGGACATCAAGGTGGAGAATATATCATGGGCATCACTTCACTATCCACAGAAGAAGAGATATGTCCACGTGACAGACTCAGGATCACTACTGTGCAAAGGTGTCACTTGCATACAATCCAATGCTTTGCCTCTACTCAGTAAATTAGAAAGACAAGCCCTGCAACTCTGTCTTTTGGGGTGGTTTCTTTGCAAAGATGGTGACGAGAGGAAAGTTTTGAGCCCAGATGGTCTAAAACATGAAACTCTCGATGTCTTTATTCCCAGTGTTGGATGGGTGAAAGGACCGAAGATTTTGCAAGAGGAAACTGATAAAAATGAGTATCTTAAAGTGACGATTCATCATGAATGTGGTGTGTGGGCGAGAACATTTGATCCCTCCAGACAGTTCTGCATCGATCAGTTCTCGGGAGAGAGAGACGAAAAGGAGATGAGATGTAAAATGGTCAAATGTCTAGTCCATGATGCCATCTCCTGCTTAGAAGAAGGAGACTTTGATATAGGTGACTTGATTCATTATGCCACATTCAGAGGATTTGAGTCTGATGGGGATGGGTACAGTCACCAAGCTGCCTACATTGGTCAGTGTCGCAAGAGATACGGATTGTGTGAACCCGTATTCTATGAGAAAGTCCCATATGTTCACACTGTCAAACATCAACAGGTTTCCAAGACATGGCAGGCAGCACTTGTGTGTGAGAGCTACCAAGATCCCATACTTACACTGAGAGAGAATATTCAAATAGATCTTAAATGGTATGCTGATTTACTCGAGCAACATTTCATTGAATCTACAAACTCTTTGGTATCAATTATGGGACAATCTGGTGACGAGACATCTTGGCAAAGAGATTGCGTAGTGCAAAGTGACAGGCATCAAAGGAGAGGAAAGGGTAATTCTTCTGCACACATAACAAATTTACCAGAAGGTATCGAGGCCATTACACTGTCATTGGATGAGTCTAGGTTACTCCCAGGCAAGAAGTGCCTGATTGGCTCCAGATATAATGGCAACAGTGTAACTCACTTTTATGTTGATCCACCCATGGTATACAGTGAAAGAGTTATGACGTTTGTGCAACGTGAATTGTTGAAAGTGTAACAAAATGTGCAATAAAGTATGGCTATCAAGGGCATGGGATTTAGTAGTTACTGATTCATTAGAGTTAAATAAAACCAATCAAACAGACGTTTCAACAAATCAAATTTTCCGCGAATATTCAGGCTGCTTCAAAATTGGATTTTGCACAACTACTCTCTATCAATCCATAAACATGTGATCATGTATGTTTTAAGATGAATAAGAGACGTTTGATCACAAGATAAACATGAATCTACCACACAGCAAGTATTCGTTCGAGGACTATCTGGTCCCACTACCACACAGCAAGTATTGTCTAGAGGACTATCTGGTCACAAGGTCCGTCATCACCCTTGACAGACCGATGGTACCCCTATGCGTTGATGTTTGTGGCAAGGATCTTCGTAGCAACACATTGAAGTACTCACCAGACTACATCAAACACCTGTTTAACTTTGTGTTGTCTGTGGTGAAAATATTCAAAGGAAAACAAGTTGAGACAAGGGTGTTCTTGATCGATAAGTGCCAACTCACTGATGCTAAAACTAGTTGCATGCTTCTAGCCATGATTGAGGAGAAAGCCTTCAAGGAAAACTTCCCAATTGCTGCTAAGTGTGCACTGGCATTGAACAGCGGTTTCCTGTGCAAAGCCGATGCCATTGGACAATCTTTTGATGAACTGGAGAGAACGCTACTCAAGTTTGATGCCATCAATGGCATTATGGCAGATGCTAATTCTGAGATGAAACCTGGAAATTCGTGTGGGTTCACAACTTTGGATGCTTTGGATAGCACCATACAGGAGTACCATCACAACGAAATGGTCATGTCACCTTCTTTGGACCTGGCAGAGAGTTGGTCTTGCAGGGCAGACATTCTATCTCCCCAATATCTCTTCGAGAAGAGCAACAGATACCATGAGGATTATGCAGAACTTATTCGTCACGCTAGAATGGTACTGAATGATGTCTTTATTGAAAACAGTGAATGCTACATTGACAATATAAGACTTCTGTTGGATGTTTTCGAGAGAAGACAACACAAAACATTTGATACTTACAAGAGACTTGCCACGTTCTATCTTTGGGATCACATCTATCGATGCAAAGACGGGAAGTATGAGTTGAACCTGACAGTCAGAAAGGCATGGGAGATGAAAGATGAACACATACTCAAAGATCACTGGTTTGAAGAGCATGAGCTGTACCTAGAACCTGATACAATATTTCAAATTGCACAGAGATCAGGCATAAACAACAAGAACCAAAATACCACCAAGAAAGGGAACGATGAGAAGCGGGTTGGTCCCTCGTGTCAACCTAACCTATCTTTCGGATCAAAACAGATTGCTGCAATGCTAGACAAAGAAGTTTCTGCCAGTGAAAGGTTCAATGCAGCAATAGATAAAGTAATTGAAGTCCGTCTCAAAAGATACCGTGTGTCTAGGCCAAACCCAAAAAGGTGTTGTCACAATCAGCACACAGCCTAATGCCACTACTGGCCATCCTTGTATGGGGAAGGGACCCCATCCATTTGGGGATTAGATCTATCCCAATTGGAGGTTAAAATTGAACATAACACACAAAGTGACTATGGACATAATAGAGGATGATTAGTGTATTACGTAGTTCTTGTTTGATTAGGATGTTGTGCATCAATATAAACAAAAACATGCTTTTTTGGCTAATTTTTCACTTACTATTGGTCTGTATGAATATAATGCTATGCAATAAAATATAAACAACCTGAACAAAATATGGTTTGTTTGTTACTCTTTCTTTTATTGTTGATCTATGAATATACAGATAATATGCAAAAGAATATACATATAATATGCAATAGAATATAAACAACCCGAACAAAATATGGTTTGTTACTACTCTTGCTGTTGATCTATGAAAATAATGTTATGCAATCAAATATAGACAAATCCAACAAAATATGGTTTGTTGGTTACTCTTTTGCATACCATTGATCTATAGATATAATGTAGTGCAATCAAATTTAGACAAATCCAACAAAATAGGTTTGTTGGTTACTCTTTTGCATACCATTGATCTATAGATATAATGTAATGCAATAGAATAAAGAAAATGTCAATGAAATATGGTTTGTTTGTTACTATTTTATTCATTATATCTTTTTTCAGTCCAATGTCTGTCCAGTTTGGACATGAACTTGTACCACTTGGGAAACATGTGACAAAAGACAATATTTTGTCTGCTATTTTCAGCAATCATGCTTTTTAGGGTTTTGTTTCTAATCCTTTCAATTTGCCTCTCCTGTTTCATCCAAGTAATTACACAGAGAAGTCGACAGACATGAGCTACATCTAAGTTGAGTGTTCTCCCATGAGATTCAATGAACTCATGTTGGGCATGGTGTATTCTCTCAAGACAAAACCTCATGGTCTTCAAGTTTTCATCTGGAAGTGGTGTTGTGAGAATGTAATCCCTCTTCAGTTCAATAATTGAGAACAACTCATCCAAGGACCTCCTGCAACATTCTTCTACGGTCACCATGGGATATGTGGAGAAGACATTTCCCCAATATGAGATCCATCGTGTCTTCACATGCTCCTTGTCTAAAATGACATCTCCCATTGCATCTTTGATTTCATCTTCCACATTTCTCCACACGAAGTTCTTTTTATCCTTTGGTATGGTACAACAGTCGTCTAGCTTGAACAAGATATACGTGTGATCCTTCAGCACAGGGACATTCATCTGTTGTCGGTTCAGGGCATCAAAGGCATATAAAGTCTTGGCTTGTTTCTTTCCCCGCTTGGATGATGCAATACTTTTCATGAAGAAAGCAAACTGACCAAAGAGCTTGAGCACATCTCCGACCGTCTCTGCCCCCCTAATCTCGTACTTTTTAAAGACTTGCGATTTTAGTTGCACATAACAGACAGTGTCTGGATGAGTGGAGTTTGTCTTGCAGATGATGTGTTGATCAAGCATGTCGTCTGTGCCCTGCTTGATCTCTCTCCCTCTATCCAATATTTTCATTTTGAGGTGTTCCAAGAGGGGATACTTCCAGGAAGGAAACCTATCATGAACAATGCTCATAAAGCCTCCTTCTTCCCCTTTGCCCAAATCACCATGCTCGTCTTTTTCTTGCACGAACTGATGTTTGTATTCACTAGAAGTGGAGATATCACCATCTCTCTGGTTGGTGTTTTCTTCACATAGATCTTCCTCAGTCTGATTGATTGCTTCCTCGGTACGCATTGTCTTTTGTTCTGTAGTTGGTTGTTGCTCCCATGTCATCTGGTTATTCTCATGATGATGGGTGTTTGCCTGCAATAGAGTAAATGGAAGTCTTCCACCCACGTTGGCTCTCTGAACAAAGCTTCCTTCGTCAGCACATGGTGTACCTGGGGATTTGGGGCGTTGAAATGATGTAAAGGTTGGTAGCATGTCGGACCTCAAAGCAGTGTCCACTTCTTCACACTGAGCCAAGACAACATCTGTAGGCTGTTTTGGGTGACCATGCCCTTGCCAATAGTCTATATCCATCGAACTGTTTGGCAACATTATGGCATCCCACTCCTCTAGATATTTTAAACCCAGAGGATCGTCATGCTTATGGGGCCAGTTTGAAAGATCTGTATTGTACTCTGTATCTGAAGAGGAGTGAGAGAGTTTGAGTGATTCATCCCCCATGGTAACAGGTTGACACTGCGATGTGCATTCTTGATGATTATCCAATGTCTCAAAGGTGGCGTGGTTTGAAGATTCAGATGACAGCTTTTTTCGTTCCTCTTCTACCTGCCATGGATTTTCCATTTTGGGGAGGATGGAAGCAAGGATGTCAGGGCAAAGTGTGGACTTTCTAATATGTCCATATTTCCTATTTTTTCTTGAACCTGTGTGAGTCTCCACTCTTGGCTGTTTGGCCACCTTGTCCTCATATTCATTTTCAGTGCACGTTCTCTTCTGCAAGATGACCTTTTTGGATGGCTTAGAATTTGTATCCTTCATTTTGAAATATCTACTCTTCTGCAAAAGAGCATCGTTTTGTGCATGTATTCCATCTTTGTGTGTCCCAGCATCAAATAATGAAACGGTCTTTGTATTTCTCTCACGGCTTTGCTTTGCATCAACATCATCTGGGAGGTTGAAGTGAACATGCTTGTTGGATTTATTTGTAAATTGCTTTGTGCAGTTCTTCAATATGGACTTAAGTTTGTCATTGGTCATTGGGTTGTTGTTGACTGGTGTTGCATCGGATATTGTTTCATTTATTATAGTTCTACAATCATCTGAGAGGTTGATGCTGTACTCTTCAGCCTTACATTTTTCTTCATTCTTCGTGGGTGTTTCATCTTCCCTTATCTTATCAAACCTCTCATCAAGCAATAAGGTTACATCAATACCACTTTCATCTTTGTGTTGCATCATTGTTTCATGTGGTAAGTTGACCATGCTTTCACCATTCATTTCTTTGCGAGGTTCCCACATGGTCTGAATTTTATTTTGTGCATGAATAGCATGATCTGGCTTTTCTCTTTCAACCTGTTGACTCGGAGAAGATAAAACAATATCCACCCATTTGGTGTCTTGCTCTTTTCCGTCCTGTGTATGGGCCTTATTTTGTATTCTTTTCGTCTTACCTCCCTTGATATTTTTTGCAAAGCAACATTTGTCCTCGTCGTACACCCACTGACACTGAAGAGGGATAGGTTTGTCTGACATTTTCATTGCTGTCTTCTTCCCAACAAGGACTCTTGCACTTTGCTTATTGGTCTTGACAAACTCTTGTCTTGCTTTCACTGTCACATCCCTTTCATAGAAGTCAGATTGATCAAAGTATAGCCCAAATCTTCCTGTGTAAAAGAGGGTTCTCCTGTCGTTACCTTTCCCATATGGGTCCTCAGACTCTTTCATAAAACCAAGTCGTATGCCTAACCAAGGATTGACAGAGAAGCATGGGTTTGGCTGGAAGAAAGAGGATGGTACTAGAGACCTCTTGTACAATACTAGTGTTCCTACTGGAACCAGATACCTTTCCTCGCAGAATAATTGGTCTGTCAGTGTGATCAAGCCTGATATCAGATTTATATCATGCTCATCGATTGGGAGTCCAGTGTAGGATTGGGACTGTCCCGGGGGAACCAACTGTGGCACATCTAGTACACTGACCACACGGTCATTGCTGCCCCATCTGTGGATCTGTTGAAACAGAGTTGTCAAAATAGGTAGACACTCGAGCATGAGACAAGACTGTGGTAACTCATCCACCTTTCCAATACCACTTGTGATGGACACTTCTCGCTGTACATGGCCAAACACTGGATCCGTGGCCATTTGATCTATCCACGGGTAATGATCAGACAAGCTTCTCATGAGATCCATGCGAGCATGTCTAAGTCGCTTCTCTTTCTTATCCACATTGAGATTGATGAAGACCCAGTGATCATGTTCTAACCTACTCCAAATGCGAAACATGTCCAGTTGGTTATTGAATTGATGTATGGGTGGTTCTTTGGCGATGGCCAGAGTTTGTAATACCTCACTGTCTTCATCGTGGGGATGCATGTTATAGACATGGAAGATAAAAAGAGTAATACATTTCAAGCTAATACCATGAATCTTTTTTTTTTCTTATTGATCATAGCCATACAAACATTTAGGTAAACTTGAATAAGGGAATGAAGTATTATACTGAATGCTTACCCAATTATAAATTTGAAGAAATGATTAAAGTCACAAACAAAATCTGTTTGAATAGTTTTCTTTAAAATGGCCATTTAACATCAGCTTTCAAACTACTAAAGATTGAAACAAGCATGTTCTGTGATAATCATGCCATATACATTGACTGATATGCCCGCAGAAGTATTGGACACAATCCTATCACAACTCACTCCAGGGGATGCTCTACGACTATCAGAGACATGCTGCTCTTTAAATGATGATGTCAATGCTTCTTCGTTTTGGAGGAAGGTCGTTAAGGACCATTTTCATGACCCAGTGCAAACCAAGGTACATAGGGCTGAATTCTACAAACAATTGTACTTTGAACTAGAAGACATGGAGTCCTTCCTTACATCATTTCAAGACAGTACAGAAAGGTTGTCTTCATCCTGCGACATGACACGAGCATAAACACTGACAAATAAAAAATTTAAAAACAGAATAGTATTGGTACTTTGTCATGTCTTTGTCTACAGAGCATATTCAAGAAAGCTTGCTTGTCTATCTAAATTCTAGATACCCGATCCACCCGATATGCCCCACCTCAACATGATTTTCTGCTTGCTCTCTATTCTCTGAGCCCCAGGCAGATCACCACACACTATGACAATGGTCATTTACCAGCCATATCACACTGGAAATCCAAACAAAAATGATCTGTCAGTCACACACACAAAATGACCACCCCACACACCCCCCCAAAAAAAATATCACAGTAAATAAAAGACAAATAAACATGTAATAAGTAGCATCATAATTTCTTTTTTTATCTCCCTTTTGATATTTTGGGATAGCTACAGAGCTACAAGACCACACAGCTTGACAACTCAGTTATGAGATTAAAAGGTCTGATCATTTAACTGATGTGCTACCTTTCAGTTCCCATATAAAACAGTCAAGCCCTCGATTGGTCAGAGAAGGTCTAACAAACATTTTGTAGGCTCATTGGCAGAGTTGAATGTTTCCAACATAAATCAGAAGAAAAAATAAAATGGAAGTGCTAATTAACATGCATAACAATACAAAACATTTAATTTTTGTGTAGTCTCTTTTATTTCTTGCTCGACAACATTTTCTATTCATTCAAGACATGTATTTCACTCTTTTCACATGGTGATCATCATCTGATTCCTCGGTGGGACGCTTTGTCCCGGGGAAAGAGGCTGTGGTCATTTCATTCCCATATGCTCTCAGTGCTCCTCCATGCTCAAATAGGCCTTCCTTCTTACCCACTGACGAGGCCTCGTGAAAAGGGAGCAAGTCTGGCCTCCCTCTCATGGGGATGAACATTCTGTCCACAAAGCACATCGTTCTCTCAACATCTCTCTCCAATTGTTCTTTGTCTACATTCATCCCTGGCTTACACATCTCTGCCCATCTTGATTCCTGCATCAAAAGATGCTTGACAGCAAGTTTTCTCTGTCTATGATTTGGGTGAAATGTCACGTGACCATCTCTTGTTGGTCTAAAGTTAAGTCTTTTCAGGTAGGATGCCATGCTTGAAGTATCTTCGAAGTTGCCGATTGTCTTACCTTCACACTCAAATAATGGTAGTCTACCATTGGGAGAGTGCATGGCAATGTCTGAGACATTAAGAAAAGAGATCGAGTCCTTTGTGTCCTGTGTCTGGTACACGGTCTCCCTATCAAACACCATGACCGTCCTCATGTCAGTCATGTCACGACACAGACATTTCTGTACCAGCATCTTGGCCAAGTTGGTCTTTTCTGCCACAATTCCTTCTAGTGCCTGTATCTCCTGTAAGATGCTCATGTGCACCTCCACCTGGCGGCTTTCATCTCTGCTGAATATGGGTTGATTGAGGGTTGTGTCAACATGGACCACTGTTGGGATGGCATCGAGACCAGTGACGTTGAGATGTCTGCTAGGTATCGCAAAGTATCCACGTTGTGCAAATTGACCCTTAGAAAGGCACTCCTTTAGTACCACCTGTCTCCACTTTGACACTTCAAGATTTCCATCGAATGTGGTATTGAACACTTCGATGTGTACGTGCCACTTGGTGTTGGACTCAAATACGAGTGTCACACTCTTGTCCCAATGAGAGCAGTGAGACTTGATGGTGTCCCTTGCTTTGAATTTGAACACTTCACTGTTGTTCATGGCCAGCTTGGTGTATCCCTTATCATCAAAGGATAGATGGCCAGTCTGCATCTGTTTGACAACCAACTGCTGTAAAACTCTGAGTCGACACTTTCCAAAATCTGGACATATTTCTAAGCACAACTCTCCTTCCCTTTTGACTGGCTGCGTTTGGTTGATCAAGGCTCTAGTTCTGTCCAAATGAAACATGAAGGTCAGCGGTTTTACAAGTCCAACTGGGATAGACAGATTGATGTAATCATTGCCGTAGTTTATGTTATGTTTGTTTACTCCCCACTCGCACTGTGCTCCTTGAACAATGTCCATCAGTCTCTCGGTCAAGTGCTTGGTGCACTTTGTCATTTCATCTTTGTGTTCTTGTACATACAACTCAGCTGCATAGGATGCATTGATGTACAGTTCAAACACCTTTGATTCTCTGCCTCTATGGACATAGGGACCCTGTTCATACTTCATTCGAATGCATGGCACTCTGGTGTTACCTTTGAGGATGTATTTCTCCTCGAGTTTCAAGAATAACTTGCTCAGAGACTCGTCCAACACCTTTGTGCGATGCCTCTTCAGTTCCTCGCAAATCAAGCTGAAGCTTGTGTTGCTTATCACCAAGTAATTCATTTTCCAAGTGTCCATCTCTTCGTACTTAGAGGGATCAGCAAGGTGTGAGCAGATGACATTCATCAGTTGACGGTCAGGTTCAGTCAACTGAATAACTAGTGTGGTGGCACTCAACACATCTGATGGGTCCACCACTACCCTTGTGACATGCTTGGTTATGGTTTTCCTCTCTGACAACATTTTCAAATGTTTCCTCATGACCATTGCCAAATACTGGTTATATTCGTCCAAGCTCACTGACGGTGCTGGTGGCACCACCTTGCAGTCTGAATGAATGCTTGCATATACTTCCAGCACAGCCCTCCACTGTGCAAGCACTTCTGCAACATACTTGATCAATGTCATCTTCCTACTGGTCAAAACCTCTTCTGTGACAAAGCCCATTTCGGTCATCACCTGTTGAATCCTCTTCAATGTCAGCTCAGTCTCTGTCTTATCGAGTGAATCACTCTCATCAGAAGGTTTTATGGTATTGAGTATATATTGTCTGTTGAGGTCCTCTGATATGAGATATCGGATCAGAGCAAACTGTTGCGGGATGTGTGCCCTGTCCAATGTTTCCAGCACAGACTCCTCCTCCCTCTGATTCACTCCCACGTTCAGGCTGGGAATGTGAAACACCGTGCACCTGTTCCTCAAGCTGGAACACACATAGAAACCGTTGGCGAGAATGATGGCCGACCTGTCGTCCATAGCATAGTCCACGGACTTCACCCATCTTTCTCCGTGTTGGGTCTTCGTCATTCTGCCCCTGAGATTGGTAGTGACCCCATGGTCATATGTATTTTTCAGTGTCACTGATTCCATCGAGGTGTTGTTGCTGAAGGCATTCTTGCCACCTTCACCAGACTGCCATTCCTCGATCAACTTTTGTCCGAGAACGCTTTCATACTCATTCTCCGAAACCAGCGTATGAGACCTGGTGGTGGCATAGTGTTCATGCTGGGAGGCAAACTCATTTCCCATGACACCACGCCCATTGGCAATCATTTGAAGGGCTTGAGTTGCAAACGACTTGCCTGCCCCAGTGGGACCGTCCAAAACAACGATCGGTTTGTGTTTCATTGGAGAGAAGCTGATGATGTTGCTGACGAGAAACATGAAGAATTCGACACTCAAATGGCACACGCCAGTTGTGGATGCCATGGTCATGAGTTGGTTGGCAAAAATGTCTTGGTAGTGGTCTACATCAGACATCGTGCAGACCAACGAGCAGTTCAGTTTTCCCGTCAAATCGTTTTTGTCTGCATTGAGACATGCACGTGGAAACACCTTACTTCGGATGATCGGGACAGCCTTGTTTTGTACCTGTCTGGCCTTCCCCATTTCCTGGTTGCGATTGGTCATGATATCTTTGTAGCGATTCATGAAAAGTGACTGGTATGTTCTGTCCAGGAAGAGGGTCGTAACATGGGCTTGATCTTCGGTGCTGGCAATGTGATGAAATTCTCTTTTCAGATAGTCCAATGCAGGGTAGAGAGTTGGCTTATACGTGCCAGTGACATTTGTTTTGCCCTTTAAAATATCCATGGCCTCTTGATGATTTGCCACAAGGATTTGTTCATCACTTAAATTTGGCATTTGATCTTGGTCGCCTTCTTCATCCCCCTCATCCTCTTGGCCATCCTTGTCGTCTTTCATATCGTTGGCATTCTCTAGTATGACTTCCGGTGGTACATAGAATTGGTTTTCATCGAACCAACGATCAAATACAATAACATGCGTGTGTGACACTTTCCATGCCACCCTTCCGGTCAAGTCTAACTGATAATGCTCGTCGTTGTAACTGAATAGTTGATCCCACATGTAGAATGTGGCCCTCTTTCTATACATGGCAGACAACTTGTGATTCTCCCTCTCCAGAGTATCCATGAACATTCTGATGCTATGCAGGCTGATGTCAGCTTTCCTTATATCCGAAGTCTCCTGCAAGGTGCTCCCGAGATGGATCAGCTCTTTATATGCACCATGGCATATTCGGCTCCGTAGAAAGAGGTATTCGGGTGAGAGAACGTTTGCTCTGCATGCCCAACTTTCAGCGATGTCCTTGTCTCTGAGATTTGATGCGATTTCCCTGTTGAAACCATGATACAGTTCCAATGCATCGTCAACCTGACTCACCGCGAGAAACCCATCGGACTTGGGAGATTTGGTTGTCTTTGAATCCGAGGTGACCCCACTTGTGGCATCAAACTTTTCAAGTCTCTTCTCCAATTCGTCAAAGGTCTGTTTCATAGCATCACCCTTCTTGATGAAACCATTGTTCATAGCTAAGACACATCTTGCTGCTGTCTGGAAGTTAACATCAAATTCCTCCTTTTCAATGAGAACAAGTAAGATGTATCCTCGGTTGACGTCATGTAGTTGTACTGGGACAAAACTCTCCTTTTTGACGAGAAAAACTGCATATTCAACTCCTTTGCCTTGAAATACCCTGGTGATCGAAAATATAAAATTGAAAAGATTTCTGATGTGTTTCGGTGAATGTTTGAGAGTGTTGAAAGGAATTTCTTTGGCTTGCAGGTCAAAGCACAATGCTGCCATGTCCTTCTCAAATCTGATGATAGACTTGGTAGGTAGCACATCATTCAATCCGTACAAACTATAAGGCACATTCATTGCTATTGAATGTATCAGACTCTTTATAATAGTAATTGTGAATATAGAATTGCTTGGATGTTAATAACAAATTCTATGATCATCCATGCCAAATTCAATTTAACAACATTTTCTCAATCCTGTGCTTTTTGATTGAAGAATGAATAAGAGCAGGTTAGAACAGTCACAGCAGACAAGCATAAGAGTACATGTCATGTGATTTTCTTAAACCTCCTTTCAGGCCTCTTTCTAATAAATTGATTTTGGCCACTTTTCTGCCTCTGACAGTTCAATGATGCATGCTTATATATATGTATATGGAATAAAGAGAGAGACAAAATAAAATCATATTCTCTGTTTGTTTATTTATTTTGTTCAGATTAGAAGTAACAAAAGATAGTTAAATGTTGTCATTACAATGTCATTCAATGAGCTTAGAGTCATCATGGTGTCCAAAGTGTTTACTATATTGAGCCATATTTCTATCTCGCATCAAAGTCTCCAGCTGTTGCTGCATGACACTCATGTTCATTTTGTGTTTAGAGGTTTTGTCCTTCATGACATTAAAATCCGAACTGAGAGTGTCATGAACAATTCTCACAGCATTGATACCCCTTTTCAGGGAGAGGTTTTCCTCAATTAGTTTATCTCTTTCATGTTCAAGTTTCAATGTCATCTTCACGTATTTGTTCTCAATTTCAGACTGGTTATCATCACAATCAAGTGGTGAACTCTTTTCAGGGAGCTTCATCTCATCCTGAATTAAGTTCAACTCATTTTCCTTTGTGACTAGTGCTACCTCTAGTGGCTTGGAATAATCTAGTGTATCGACGAATGATTTTTCTAACACCAAATCATCTACTGCTCCCTTCACTTCGTCGAGAGCACTCCACAGATAGTCTCCTCTGTTGATCAGTTGCACCTTCTTGCCCAACATGGTCTTTGTTCCTTGCATGAGCAAGTTGTTCACTAGACCAGCAACTACAGACATGCCGTATCTGCCAAAGTTCTCTGCTACCTCCCACCTGGGGTTGCACCAGATGTTGACAGCAGTGTACATTTTTTCTCCACCAATCAATTTCCTTGCTTGCTCCTGCGTTGCCCCATTTTGTGTCTCGCTTAGATCGACCAGCACATTTGATTTATGAACCTTAACACAGCCTTCGTTGTCCACAGTCTGCACGCCGAACTTTCTAGTTGTTGTTGTGGAAGGCAAATTCATTGAGATGTTAGCTCGATTGCCCTCCTGCTTAGTAATTCTGAATGTACTCCCTAATCCCCACATGTTCATCTCTGTGTTTTGTGCACACTCCCGTGTAGTGACAAAGTCCATTTTCTTGTTCAGAGATAAGACCATCTTCACTCGGGTCGTCACAGCTTGGATCTCATGTTCCTTTTGATCGTGATAGATGTGCAGATCTGTGAGGTGACACTTGTCAGGCTCGATGGTGCAACCTACATCTACGTCAAGAGAGTGAATGACATTGTTTGCATTCTTCACGATGTTACTCATAGTCTCGTCCACATCAAACGTGGTTGGGATGAAGAGGGTCAATGCTATGGACTCACCGTTGCACTGACCATCTTCCTCCATATCCAGCTTGAGGTGATTGGTATTGGAAGTGGGCCACACCTTTTCATACATGGGCAGCTCTTCAACGCCACTCATGCCCTTCGGGAGATATCTTTCATTCTTCAACTTGGGTACATCATAGTGCACGGTTCTAGAGCAACCAAAGTCTATGAGAGGCTGCCTGCTGGCATCGCGTAGGACAAAGCTTGATAGGTCATGGAGATTACCATTTGGACAGTGTCTGCATCCATTTGATCTGATGCGTTGTCTTGTTCCTTCTTGGTCATTTGGCTTCCAAAGTGTAGTGAAACCATGACGGCAATTGAGGCATATCACACATGCCTGGAAGACAATTGTGTGTATTTTGGGAAGTTTCAAGATGCCAAGTATTGGATCTGTCTCGCTCAGCCTGTAGAAATTGTCAGAATCTGAGCCTTCCATGTGATGTGTTTCCAGTCGAATGGCACCACAGTGATACAGTTGATTCAGATAAAAGGATTGGATCCTGAGAAATACCTCTGTGCAGCTGGTCAATATCATGGGTTTTAGTGGACAACCAATTGCCTTTGTCTTGTCAAAAAAGTCCACAGCGTATGAAGAATTTCCCCTTTGTACTATCCTGGTGGTGTCCAAAGCACAGAGCACAGGAAAGTCACTATTCCTCTTCAATTTCTCATCAATTGACTTTATGTCCTCCTCTGGGTTCAAATGGAATATTCGTCTGTATGTGCGATCGGCGGCTTCTGCATATGAAAGGGACCCATCAAATGTGGTACCGATCCACATAGGGTCACCCACCACAACACACCTGGCCTCGTTCACAATGTCAGGACAGTTGGTGTCATGGTTAAAAGGGATGGAGTTCTCGGACTTGTCGAGTCTCTGTTTGACCTCACCATCTGGCCCATCATGTGTGTTGCCGCACCAAACTGGATCTCCTCCATCATCCAACCAATTGCTGGTGTGTTCAAGAAAGGACAGTAACCAAACTGATTTGCACTTCACGTTATGTACGAGATCCAACCAGTCTATGTCTGCCAGCTTATTCCTCAGACTCACATCGTCCATAACTTTACGATTTGCCAACTCCTCCAAGTTGCTTCTGCGATACACAGCAAATGCAGGAATATCTTGGAGCTCTGATCTATCGTTGAAAAGGACTGTTTCAAGGTTGTATCTGGGAATCATTGCCACCAACCTCCCATTTGTTAGAGCCAGTTTGGCCTTCTTGGTCATTCGGGACGTTGGTAATCGAGCTTGAATCCTCTGGCTGGTGCACTCTGGAAGGTACATATCGTCACAGATATTCCTCTTGCAAATATTTTCATTGGTCTCACAGTTTGGTGAAGAAGTCTTGCCTACCAAAGTGTCTGTGATACCCGTTGCGTTCTTTATGATGCTGCTGCATTCCTCATCAGGCAGTCCAACACCTCCTTCTGGTACGTTGGTTTGCACTTGCAAGAGCGATTCCTGGCCAAGAATGGTGGCCGCCTTTTCTATTGTCACATCATCTTGCTCGTTGTTTACAGATGAAGGTTGTTTCACAATGACCTCATTCATACCAGTGTGGAGTGTTTCGTACAACACGGGATTAGACTGGGTCAATTGTTTATCGTCACATAAGTCATTGGATATAAAATTATGTCGTTTAATATGCTTTTTGTTGGCCAACTCACGAGAATAGAACTCTGCGGGTGTCTTCCTTTTGTTTGCTTTGTAGAAGACTTTCCTGTGTGCTCTACACCTATACTTGCGATCCCTCCCCTTTTTTTTAGCGATGACAGACCTTGAAACCAAGAGGTCTACATCTGAGTCCAGTGGCTCTGTAGTGCTATCAAACTGACTATGCGACATGGTCATCCTGTATCACCCATAATCTATGATGTGGTGCTCTATAATAGGGCTTGTACTCTATCTCATGCAAAATTGAATCTAGATTTATTTCATTTTCATCTTCCGAAACAAATGATGCCTTCAAATGATGTGGCCAATAAACAGAGTATTGGATACAACCTAACATTGTATCACCAAGTGAAAGTGCACGTAAGCATCTTAAAAAAAAAACACACAGGCACCAGAATGGATTATGACGTCACTATATTAAAAGGCCATCTCACAGCTCAGATCGTATCTCAAGTCAAAACGTTTATGATTTTAACCATTTTTAGGCACTGAACATGTCAGCTATAGTTTGACTATCTATGGGGACTCATCTGACTAGGATGGGGATACATACTTGCAATGGGGTCGGGCCTAACTAGCTGCCTGAAATACCTATCTATGGAGATAAGAATAAATGCAGAGACAGATGTTGAATGTGTACAATGGTTTCTTTATTTGGGTGCACAACAAGTATACATCAAGCAGACAAGACTAGGCATGGAGTGAGATATGCATTAAGTGAGATACTACTAGGAACTCTCTGGGCCAGATGGCTGCTACCTCAGATGCCGGTTGGCTAACAGTATTCACGGTCAGATCACAGACAGGCCTATGGAATACTGAGCTCTGAGTGGTGATTCTGGTCCATCAAAGTAGGCACTCATCTGGATCCATAATGTAGTTGACCTACTCTGCTCATCCCCGATTGGTGTTCTGCACCAGTGGTCATCCGAGGTGTGATGAACATGCGCATTGTCACTCTAATGCGTCGTCCACATTGTCTATATCATTCATGAAATGTCAACATATTCCAGGATTCTCACATATGATCATTATGCGTCCCACAAATAACCATTATAGCTGTTGATATGCCTTTAAGCGGTTGATATGCCTTTCAGCCACCATTCATTCATTCGTTCACAGCTCAGAATCAATACCCTTAATTGACATTTGTCTGCATCACACAATTGACATCATTTCCTAATTTTGAAATAGACAAAGAGCCCCATGGCTTGAGACAGGCTTAGCGTGGTTACAAATCGCGAAGACCCAATTCCGGGTCTTCACAATTTGCTCTCCCACTTCTCTTTGTCCAAAAGTTTCTTAGTAATAAAGAATGAGGGAAAACATTTCCAATAGCAACTTTTGCTTCTGAAAAAGGAAATGAAACCTCATTTCAGTTTATTAATTTTGTTTACTCTAAATTTTGACTTGATTTCTTTGCATCGGAACTCTTTATATTGGATTAGTACTGTTAGTATTTGGTTAGTGTTGTGCAATGATCAAAAAATAAAAAGTTCCGATGCAAAGAAATACATGTTCCAAAACCTGATGTTGCTGTCGTAGAAATAGACAACAACATTCAGATACCAAAATTGACAAGACCCTTTTTTTGGTGGGAGATAATGGTTGTCAATTTCACAACCACATTTAAAAAGAAAGATTTTATGTGACACCCTTTCCTCCTTGACCGACCGAATGCCAGTAGGTGCCTAGAACCAACAATCTAAAAAGGCCGAAAAAAAAGACACCCCTTTCCTCCTGACTGACCGAATGCCAGTAGGGTATCAAAGCGCACAGTGTAAGCCGAAGACAACCCCGCATCAAACCCGGCCAGACTGTGAGCTTCACGAGGGTCCTCCATCCACTCACAGACACCGGAGACCACAGACGAGTTGAAATCAGTGTGACACCCTCTTCCTCCTGACTGACCGAATGCCAGTGGGCATCATAGCGCACCCAAAAAAAATACTTGCTACAAAAAAAAATTAGACACCCTTTCCTCCTGACTGACCGAATGCCAGTGGGCATCAAGCGCACACAATCTCAAGAGATTGATAAAAAATCGTGAAAGACTGAAAAAAAAATGACACCCCTTTCCTCCTGACTGACCGAATGCCAGTAGGGCATCAAGCGCACACAGTCTTTGCATTGAAGACAACTCCACTAACTTGGCAGAACTATGAGCTTCACGAGGGTCCTCCATCCACTCACAGACACCAGAGGTTAATGTGCTGACATCAAAAGGGAGATAAAAAAAGAAATTATGATGCTAATTATTACATGTTTTTTGTCTTTTTTTTTGGGGGGGGGGGTCATTTTGTGTGTGACTGACAGATCATTTTGTTTGGATTTCTGGTGTGATATGGCTGGTAAATGACCTTTTTCATAATGTGTGGTGATCTACCTTGGGCTCAGAGAAAAGAAGCAAGCAGAAAATCATGTTGAGGTTAGAAAAGCAATCTTTCTTTAAAATGCTCTGTAGACAAAGACATGACAAAGCACCAATACTATTCTGTTATTCTGTCAATGTTTATTCTGGTGCCATGTCGCAGGATGAAGATAATTTTTCTATATTGTGTTGAAATGATGTAAGGAAGGACTCTGTGTCCTCTAGTTCAAAGTACAGTTGTTTATAGAATTCAGCCCTATGTACCTTGGTTTGCACTGGGTCATGAAAATGGTCCTTGACAGCCTTCCTCCAAAATGAAGAAGCATTGACAACTTCATTTAAAGAGCAGCATGTCTCTGATAGCCGAAGAGCATCCCTTGGGGTAAGTTGTGATAGGATTGTGTCCAATACATCTGCAGGCATATCTGTCAATGTGTATGGCATGATTATCACAGAACAGGCTTTTTTCACTCTTTAGTAGTTCGAAAGCTAAGGCAAAATTGCTTTTTAAAGTAAACTATTCAACAAAACAGATTTTGTTTCTGACTTTTATTTCTTTTATTGGATTTTTTTTTCAAATGAAACAATTCTATTTGTTGTACCCGATCATGTTCGATTTAATATGTGAAATATAAAAAACATATTTCACAAGTGTTTTACAGGTGAAATCTCAAATTTATGTTTTTTAATTTAAAGCCCTTTTTAGAAGTTTCCAGTCATGTTTATCTACAATGTCTGTATAAGAGCGTGGGCCCGACATCCAATAATAAGATGTGATTTTTGTCAAAGTAACATTACTTAATTATCTTTGGGTACTAGTATGGGCCCGACAATGGTTATTTTGGGCCCGACATGCAAAATTATACACTAAATGTGTTTTTCTGTAGCACATGTTTAGACATTTGTGATAAGGTATGTGCTAACTAACCCATCCAATTAACCAATTACCCCAAATTATGATTAGTGTGGGCCCGACATAGTTTGTTTTTTTCTGGAGAATTTTGTTTAAACAACATAATGCTTCTCATCTTGACATTTTACAGTAAGTGTGAATGAAAAATGTGAACATACTGTCTCTATCTAGTTTTCTTAGTCACAAAGTCACAAAACAAATCTTTTCAATGTATATCTTTTTATTTCTTTTCCTATGCAATATTCATACAATTGTCAGACAATTTTATATAATGCTGCCTGGTGTCAGTAACCTTGTGATTTTGGACCTTTTGACTCGATAGACAACATTTTCATCAGTTCTAATGAGATCACGTTTCTTTCCTTTGTGCTCTACTGTTGCAATATCTTTCACTTCAACCTTCTCTTCTCTCCCTACCATTGGAAGCATTGGCACTTGTTCAAATGTCAGAAGTGTTGCCCAGTCATCTTTGTTTGCAATAGCACATATAGCATATCGATTGCGAGAGCTGACATCTGTTCTGATCTTCCCTATCTTGATCTTGCAGTCCTTTGTCAGAGCACATTCATTTTGTTCCATGTATCTGCCAGCCTGGTACATGGTTCCATTGTCCAACTGAATAACCAATCTGTTTTTGTTTCTGTACAATATATGGCATTTAGCAAGTACCACATGTACACTGTCGCGTGGCAAGATTGTTATATTGGGTAACAACTGATAATGTCCAACGTCTTGTGGATTCATTGTGGGAACAAGGTCTATATTGTCTAATCTTGGAGTTTCAAGCTTGTGATTAAAAGGCTCCAGTCCTTTTACTATGTTATTCTCTTGTGATCCACTATGCACTTCTGGTGAAAAGGCAATGTGACAGTGAACCAAAACATGGTTTTCTTGTGTATATGAATGCCTTTCAAGTGTTAATTCTGCTATTGGTTCATTCAGAATACAAAGAAAATCAAATTGGTCATGTGTCAGTTGATCTAATTTGTCAGAGGCAAGTGTATCCAATGTTACTGCAATTTCTCTTATCACATCATGGGTTGGAAAACATGGCTTGTATTGTCCATACACATCAAGCAACAGAACAAATCGTTTTGCACATCTTCTGATAGCCATAACATTATAAGTTCCAAGTGGGATCTTGTGGAGTCTTTCTTTTGGCTCATGCATTGCACTCTTTAAGTGCATTAGTTTGTCATATATTTCCTCTCTCTTCAATTGACGGCTTAACATGTCTGCTATTGACTGTCTCAGCCTGGCTTCGTAGGCACTTTGCCTCTTTTCAAAATCAGTTGCTTCTTCCATTTGGATCTCAATGGCACCCATGTGCTCAAAATCTACAGCAGGCTTAGATGTTCCACTTGCTTTTGTCCAGGCTAATACTGGAGTGCAATTTTCATTGGGGAAAAATCCAGATTTCTTGACCAAGTGTTCATTGTGCATCCTTCTCTCCTGCATGTCTATTATACTCTTCGTGTTTGAGTAGGCATATATCCCTCCATTCCTTACCAACCGAGTGGCCAGTACAGATTCATTTCCAGGTTTTGGAGTTTTGAAATACCTATTTCCTATTATGGAAAACATACAATTGTCTTTGTCTTCAGATATTTCTATCACATCAATTGGGAGTTTTTGGCCCAAAGTCAAACTGCTCATACACCAATTGGAATTGTTTTCCCAATCATCCACAAAAAATCCACTGATACCTCTTGTCACTTCATTGTAGGCATACACCATCAATGCTCTGTTTATGTCCTTATCTACAACAATCAGACTATGTGTCATTTCCTCACAGAACACTTTCCATGTGCCTGTATATGGGGTGCTGTAGACCAAACTGTCTGGCACATAAGATATCAGACGAGTAAGTGTGCCTGTGATTTCCTCGATGGTAGGTATCTTTGTTGGCTTAGTTTGTGCAGGAATGCCATCACAACAGTAAAATGTAACTTCTGCTCTTGTCAATCCCCGTTCTGTGGATGCATCTCTGGCTTGGGCAAGATTGGTGTCTTTTTGTTCTGCCCAATCTTTCCAATGCTGCCCAACATTATCTCTGACTCCTTTGCATTCCAACATCTGGACCATTTTGTTATAAAATTTTGATCTGGTAGAATAGCTTCCCACATGCTCCATGAATGTGAGACAATTTCTCCCAACCTTATATTCATTGTTTAGAATGGTCCTTGGTTGTTGCTCATCTGAACCTGCCATTCTAAATCCTCTGGTTTGTATCATATGTTGCACCACCTCCATTCTATCAAAGCTCCCAGACATATCTATTGTAAAGTCCACATCTTTCAAGATGAAGCCAAGTTTTTTGTATGACTCAGAATGAAGATAGGACATAACTTTGTTGAACGGTACATTGGCACAAGATACCTTAAATTCTTGCCACTTGAATGCTATCATCTCTCCATCTGCCTTCAGTCGAGCTTCTGTTGCCTGATCTCTACCTTGAACATATGTCAGCAAAGACTCGTGTGATTTTGGAGAAATTTGTGTGATTGGAAAGAGCCCAACAGCCTTGGCAGAAATAGGACTGAGATTAGCCGCAGCGCAGCTTTCATATATCTTTTTGGTCATACTGCCAACATATAAATATTCATTTGTTCCTTCTTTTATCTGGTATTCTGCCACTGGGATTTTTAACAAAAAGTTGTCCACAAACATGTCAGAGCAAGGTGAGAATCCAACATTATCCTTTTGTCCATACTTGTTGTAATTCACATATCCAATCCTGTTCATTGCATTCCACTCTGCAATTTTCTCCATGGCACAAGTCACTCGCTTTGCTCGTCCACACAACTCGATCCTTGTAATATTTCGCTGCATTTTTTTCCCCTTCTCTTTTTGTTGCTATACAAACATGAAATAGGTTAATACAATGTGTAGCTAATAATTGCAAAGACAACCAATTAACCTAAACTGGCTCTTCTAACAAAGAATACATGAGCTCCTTTTCCCTTTATGCATACACAACATCATCCCCTTCCATCACCCTATGTATATCCCAGATTGAATTGTGTAACATGTCAATCCCATTACCAGCCATATCACACCAATCCAAACAAAATGATTTGTCAGTCACACTCAAAATGACCCCCACCTAAAATCTCACAGTAAAAAAAAAGACAAAAAACATGTAATAATTAGCATCATAATTTCTTTTTTTATCTCCCTTTTGAAGATTTTTTAGACAGGTTTACAGGTTGAGGTGTGTGAAACCATCCCTTGGTGGACGAAAAAAATGGTTCAAGTCATCCTTGAAGAGGAAAAATTCATCGTCCTCACCAAGAAATGAGGAGTGGCTGACGAATGTGTTTTGCTGACTGGTAAGGAGAGTTTTCTCATGGGGAAGGGGAATATTATATTATATCTCAAACTCTTTCTACAAATCTTTTCAACTAGGGTGCTTATGTATTATATGATTACTAAACGGAATTGGGACAATTTTATTTTATTTTGGCAGTGCATTTTACATTTAGTTGTGTAGGGACCCTCTGTAAAATCCCGCGAGGGTGGAGGGACCCTCTTCACTTCATCTATTTTACCTTAGTTCTTCCCGGTGGCCGGCTGGGTCTATCTATCTTTATTTCAATTTTGAAATTTTATTTTGACAATCTTTATGTGTGGCATCAACTGGTGCAAAGAGAAGTGAGGTGCACGATGACGCACCCCTCGGGCTGACGAGTGTGTTTTGCTGACTGGTAAGGAGAGTTTTCTCATGGGGAAGGGGATTATTATATTATATCTCAAACTCTTTCTACAAATCTTTTCAACTAGGGTGCTTATGTATTATATGATTACTAAACGGAATTGGGACAATTTTATTTTATTTTGGCAGTGCATTTTACATTTAGTTGTGTAGGGACCCTCTGTAAAATCCCGCGAGGGTGGAGGGACCCTCTTCACTTCATCTATTTTACCTTAGTTCTTCCCGGTGGCCGGCTGGGTCTATCTATCTTTATTTCAATTTTGAAATTTTATTTTGACAATCTTTATGTGTGGCATCAATTGATGCACATCAGACATTTTGAAAGGCAGATGTTTTGGTCAAGCATAATCATTCTTACTCTGCCATTGAATTTAGTGTCTAAATTACAAGAGAACTTTTGTCAAGTCATGGGATGGCAATGGTTGGAGGAAACTGTACAGGAGGTCACTAGACTGTGAACAAGGATTGAATATTAAATTTACGTGTCTTATAATGGCTATGTGGAAACCTAACGGTGCCAACGAAGCATAGAAATTATAAGGCTTTCTCCTTTTTCACAATCCAGTATCTGAACCTCTGCACCCTGTCATGTTGCCTAATTTGAAGACTAATGCCATCTCAACACTTGACAAGGTTTACCATTTTTGTCAAAAATATATCTAGTGTGTAAGTGAACGATAAGGTTTTTTATTTAAGTTTTTGTGGAAAGATTAAGGAATCCAAGCCTTTTTTCAGATTTTTTTACCAATCTCTTGAGATTGTGTGCGCTTGATGCCCACTGGCATTCGGTCAGTCAGGAGGAAAGGGTATCTAATTTTTTTTTGTAGCAAGTATTTTTTTGTGTGCGCTATGATACCCTACTGACATTCGGTCAGTCAGGAGGAAAGGGGTGTCCACAAAGATCATGTGGGGCTGCTTGCCTGAAAGACATGGCCTCTCGGTCGTGTGGTCCACATCAGTGTTTGCGATTCGATCTCTTTGCATTCACATCCCCTCCAAGGTTCTGGTAGCTTTGCTGCTTGCCTAGGTCCGCTCATGTCCGCAGATGTGTCTCTCCATGCGAATGGTAAAGGGGATAGTGGGTTCGCCCACATCCCTGGGGTTATGCTGATGGCAAGGTTCCGATGCGCTAATCCCACCAGGAGGTTATCGGGAGAGATTTCATCGTCAGGTCCATGAGCTAGGGTGTGGGGAGTTACCGGCATTGGCAGTCACACAACTTAATAAAAATCTTTGTGTTTGGTAACTTGTGCGCTATGATGCCCACTGGCATTCGGTCAGTCAGGAGGAAGAGGGTGTCACATTGATTTCAACTCTCATTAGCCTCTGATGCCTGTGAGTGGATAGAGGACCCTCTTGAAGCTCACAGTCCTGCCAAGTTAGTGGAGTTGTCTTCAATGCAAAGACTGTGTGCGCTTGATGCCCTACTGGCATTCGGTCAGTCAGGAGGAAAGGGGTGTCATTTTTGTTTTCAGATTTTTTACCAATCTCTTGAGATTGTGTGCGCTTGATGCCCACTGGCATTCGGTCAGTCAGGAGGAAAGGGTATCTAATTTTTTTTTGTAGCAAGTATTTTTTTGTGTGCGCTATGATACCCTACTGACATTCGGTCAGTCAGGAGGAAAGGGGTGTCCACAAAGATCATGTGGGGCTGCTTGCCTGAAAGACATGGCCTCTCGGTCGTGTGGTCCACATCAGTGTTTGCGATTCGATCTCTTTGCATTCACATCCCCTCCAAGGTTCTGGTAGCTTTGCTGCTTGCCTAGGTCCGCTCATGTCCGCAGATGTGTCTCTCCATGCGAATGGTAAAGGGGATAGTGGGTTCGCCCACATCCCTGGGGTTATGCTGATGGCAAGGTTCCGATGCGCTAATCCCACCAGGAGGTTATCGGGAGAGATTTCATCGTCAGGTCCATGAGCTAGGGTGTGGGGAGTTACCGGCATTGGCAGTCACACAACTTAATAAAAATCTTTGTGTTTGGTAACTTGTGCGCTATGATGCCCACTGGCATTCGGTCAGTCAGGAGGAAGAGGGTGTCACATTGATTTCAACTCTCATTAGCCTCTGATGCCTGTGAGTGGATAGAGGACCCTCTTGAAGCTCACAGTCCTGCCAAGTTAGTGGAGTTGTCTTCAATGCAAAGACTGTGTGCGCTTGATGCCCTACTGGCATTCGGTCAGTCAGGAGGAAAGGGGTGTCATTTTTGTTTTCAGATTTTTTACCAATCTCTTGAGATTGTGTGCGCTTGATGCCCACTGGCATTCGGTCAGTCAGGAGGAAAGGGTATCTAATTTTTTTTTGTAGCAAGTATTTTTTTGTGTGCGCTATGATACCCTACTGACATTCGGTCAGTCAGGAGGAAAGGGGTGTCCACAAAGATCATGTGGGGCTGCTTGCCTGAAAGACATGGCCTCTCGGTCGTGTGGTCCACATCAGTGTTTGCGATTCGATCTCTTTGCATTCACATCCCCTCCAAGGTTCTGGTAGCTTTGCTGCTTGCCTAGGTCCGCTCATGTCCGCAGATGTGTCTCTCCATGCGAATGGTAAAGGGGATAGTGGGTTCGCCCACATCCCTGGGGTTATGCTGATGGCAAGGTTCCGATGCGCTAATCCCACCAGGAGGTTATCGGGAGAGATTTCATCGTCAGGTCCATGAGCTAGGGTGTGGGGAGTTACCGGCATTGGCAGTCACACAACTTAATAAAAATCTTTGTGTTTGGTAACTTGTGCGCTATGATGCCCACTGGCATTCGGTCAGTCAGGAGGAAGAGGGTGTCACATTGATTTCAACTCTCATTAGCCTCTGATGCCTGTGAGTGGATAGAGGACCCTCTTGAAGCTCACAGTCCTGCCAAGTTAGTGGAGTTGTCTTCAATGCAAAGACTGTGTGCGCTTGATGCCCTACTGGCATTCGGTCAGTCAGGAGGAAAGGGGTGTCATTTTTTTTTCAGTCTTTCACAATTTTTTTATCAATCTATTGAGATTGTGTGCGCTTGATGCCCACTGGCATTCGGTCAGTCAGGAGGAAAGGGTATCTATTTTTTTTTTGTAGCAAGTTTTTTTTTGGGTGCGCTATGATGCCCACTGGCATTCGGTCAGTCAGGAGGAAGAGGGTGTCAACATTGATGTCAGCACATTAACCTCTGGTGTCTGTGAGTGGATGGAGGACCCTCGTGAAGCTCATAGTTCTGCCAAGTTAGTGGAGTTGTCTTCAATGCAAAGACTGTGTGCGCTTGATGCCCTACTGGCATTCGGTCAGTCAGGAGGAAAGGGGTGTCATTTTTTTTTCAGTCTTTCACGATTTTTTATCAATCTCTTGAGATTGTGTGCGCTTGATGCCCACTGGCATTCGGTCAGTCAGGAGGAAAGGGTGTCTAATTTTTTTTTGTAGCAAGTATTTTTTTTGGGTGCGCTATGATGCCCACTGGCATTCGGTCAGTCAGGAGGAAGAGGGTGTCACACTGATTTCAACTCGTCTGTGGTCTCCGGTGTCTGTGAGTGGATGGAGGACCCTCGTGAAGCTCACAGTCTGGCCGGGTTTGATGCGGGGTTGTCTTCGGCTTACACTGTGCGCTTTGATACCCTACTGGCATTCGGTCAGTCAGGAGGAAAGGGGTGTCCACAAAGATCATGTGGGGCTGCTTGCCTGAAAGACATGGCCTCTCGGTCGTGTGGTCCACTCTAGTGTTTGCGATTCGATCTCTTTGCATTCACGTCCCTCCAAGGTTCTGGTAGCTTTGCTGCTTGCCTAGGTCCGCTCATGTCCGCAGATGTGTCTCTCCATGCGAATGGTAAAGGGGATAGTGGGTTCGCCCACATCCCTGGGGTTATGCTGATGGCAAGGTTCCGATGCGCTAATCCCACCAGGAGGTTATCGGGAGAGATTTCATCGTCAGGTCCATGAGCTAGGGTGTGGGGAGTTACCGGCATTGGCAGTCACACAACTTAATAAAAATCTTTGTGTTTGGTAACTTGTGCGCTATGATGCCCACTGGCATTCGGTCAGTCAGGAGGAAGAGGGTGTCACATTGATTTCAACTCTCATTAGCCTCTGATGCCTGTGAGTGGATAGAGGACCCTCTTGAAGCTCACAGTCCTGCCAAGTTAGTGGAGTTGTCTTCAATGCAAAGACTGTGTGCGCTTGATGCCCTACTGGCATTCGGTCAGTCAGGAGGAAAGGGGTGTCATTTTTTTTTCAGTCTTTCACAATTTTTTTATCAATCTATTGAGATTGTGTGCGCTTGATGCCCACTGGCATTCGGTCAGTCAGGAGGAAAGGGTATCTATTTTTTTTTTGTAGCAAGTTTTTTTTTGGGTGCGCTATGATGCCCACTGGCATTCGGTCAGTCAGGAGGAAGAGGGTGTCAACATTGATGTCAGCACATTAACCTCTGGTGTCTGTGAGTGGATGGAGGACCCTCGTGAAGCTCATAGTTCTGCCAAGTTAGTGGAGTTGTCTTCAATGCAAAGACTGTGTGCGCTTGATGCCCTACTGGCATTCGGTCAGTCAGGAGGAAAGGGGTGTCATTTTTTTTTCAGTCTTTCACGATTTTTTATCAATCTCTTGAGATTGTGTGCGCTTGATGCCCACTGGCATTCGGTCAGTCAGGAGGAAAGGGTGTCTAATTTTTTTTTGTAGCAAGTATTTTTTTTGGGTGCGCTATGATGCCCACTGGCATTCGGTCAGTCAGGAGGAAGAGGGTGTCACACTGATTTCAACTCGTCTGTGGTCTCCGGTGTCTGTGAGTGGATGGAGGACCCTCGTGAAGCTCACAGTCTGGCCGGGTTTGATGCGGGGTTGTCTTCGGCTTACACTGTGCGCTTTGATACCCTACTGGCATTCGGTCAGTCAGGAGGAAAGGGGTGTCCACAAAGATCATGTGGGGCTGCTTGCCTGAAAGACATGGCCTCTCGGTCGTGTGGTCCACTCTAGTGTTTGCGATTCGATCTCTTTGCATTCACGTCCCTCCAAGGTTCTGGTAGCTTTGCTGCTTGCCTAGGTCCGCTCATGTCCGCAGATGTGTCTCTCCATGCGAATGGTAAAGGGGATAGTGGGTTCGCCCACATCCCTGGGGTTATGCTGATGGCAAGGTTCCGATGCGCTAATCCCACCAGGAGGTTATCGGGAGAGATTTCATCGTCAGGTCCATGAGCTAGGGTGTGGGGAGTTACCGGCATTGGCAGTCACACAACTTAATAAAAATCTTTGTGTTTGGTAACTTGTGCGCTATGATGCCCACTGGCATTCGGTCAGTCAGGAGGAAGAGGGTGTCACATTGATTTCAACTCTCATTAGCCTCTGATGCCTGTGAGTGGATAGAGGACCCTCTTGAAGCTCACAGTCCTGCCAAGTTAGTGGAGTTGTCTTCAATGCAAAGACTGTGTGCGCTTGATGCCCTACTGGCATTCGGTCAGTCAGGAGGAAAGGGGTGTCATTTTTTTTTCAGTCTTTCACAATTTTTTTATCAATCTATTGAGATTGTGTGCGCTTGATGCCCACTGGCATTCGGTCAGTCAGGAGGAAAGGGTATCTATTTTTTTTTTGTAGCAAGTTTTTTTTTGGGTGCGCTATGATGCCCACTGGCATTCGGTCAGTCAGGAGGAAGAGGGTGTCAACATTGATGTCAGCACATTAACCTCTGGTGTCTGTGAGTGGATGGAGGACCCTCGTGAAGCTCATAGTTCTGCCAAGTTAGTGGAGTTGTCTTCAATGCAAAGACTGTGTGCGCTTGATGCCCTACTGGCATTCGGTCAGTCAGGAGGAAAGGGGTGTCATTTTTTTTTCAGTCTTTCACGATTTTTTATCAATCTCTTGAGATTGTGTGCGCTTGATGCCCACTGGCATTCGGTCAGTCAGGAGGAAAGGGTGTCTAATTTTTTTTTGTAGCAAGTATTTTTTTTGGGTGCGCTATGATGCCCACTGGCATTCGGTCAGTCAGGAGGAAGAGGGTGTCACACTGATTTCAACTCGTCTGTGGTCTCCGGTGTCTGTGAGTGGATGGAGGACCCTCGTGAAGCTCACAGTCTGGCCGGGTTTGATGCGGGGTTGTCTTCGGCTTACACTGTGCGCTTTGATACCCTACTGGCATTCGGTCAGTCAGGAGGAAAGGGGTGTCTTTTTTTTCGGCCTTTTTAGATTGTTGGTTCTAGGCACCTACTGGCATTCGGTCGGTCAAGGAGGAAAGGGTGTCACATAAAATCTTTCTTTTTAAATGTGGTTGTGAAATTGACAACCATTATCTCCCACCAAAAAAAGGGTCTTGTCAATTTTGGTATCTGAATGTTGTTGTCTATTTCTACGACAGCAACATCAGGTTTTGGAACATGTATTTCTTTGCATCGGAACTTTTTATTTTTTGATCATTGCACAACACTAACCAAATACTAACAGTACTAATCCAATATAAAGAGTTCCGATGCAAAGAAATCAAGTCAAAATTTAGAGTAAACAAAATTAATAAACTGAAATGAGGTTTCATTTCCTTTTTCAGAAGCAAAAGTTGCTATTGGAAATGTTTTCCCTCATTCTTTATTACTAAGAAACTTTTGGACAAAGAGAAGTGGGAGAGCAAATTGTGAAGACCCGGAATTGGGTCTTCGCGATTTGTAACCACGCTAAGCCTGTCTCAAGCCATGGGGCTCTTTGTCTATTTCAAAATTAGGAAATGATGTCAATTGTGTGATGCAGACAAATGTCAATTAAGGGTATTGATTCTGAGCTGTGAACGAATGAATGAATGGTGGCTGAAAGGCATATCAACCGCTTAAAGGCATATCAACAGCTATAATGGTTATTTGTGGGACGCATAATGATCATATGTGAGAATCCTGGAATATGTTGACATTTCATGAATGATATAGACAATGTGGACGACGCATTAGAGTGACAATGCGCATGTTCATCACACCTCGGATGACCACTGGTGCAGAACACCAATCGGGGATGAGCAGAGTAGGTCAACTACATTATGGATCCAGATGAGTGCCTACTTTGATGGACCAGAATCACCACTCAGAGCTCAGTATTCCATAGGCCTGTCTGTGATCTGACCGTGAATACTGTTAGCCAACCGGCATCTGAGGTAGCAGCCATCTGGCCCAGAGAGTTCCTAGTAGTATCTCACTTAATGCATATCTCACTCCATGCCTAGTCTTGTCTGCTTGATGTATACTTGTTGTGCACCCAAATAAAGAAACCATTGTACACATTCAACATCTGTCTCTGCATTTATTCTTATCTCCATAGATAGGTATTTCAGGCAGCTAGTTAGGCCCGACCCCATTGCAAGTATGTATCCCCATCCTAGTCAGATGAGTCCCCATAGATAGTCAAACTATAGCTGACATGTTCAGTGCCTAAAAATGGTTAAAATCATAAACGTTTTGACTTGAGATACGATCTGAGCTGTGAGATGGCCTTTTAATATAGTGACGTCATAATCCATTCTGGTGCCTGTGTGTTTTTTTTTTAAGATGCTTACGTGCACTTTCACTTGGTGATACAATGTTAGGTTGTATCCAATACTCTGTTTATTGGCCACATCATTTGAAGGCATCATTTGTTTCGGAAGATGAAAATGAAATAAATCTAGATTCAATTTTGCATGAGATAGAGTACAAGCCCTATTATAGAGCACCACATCATAGATTATGGGTGATACAGGATGACCATGTCGCATAGTCAGTTTGATAGCACTACAGAGCCACTGGACTCAGATGTAGACCTCTTGGTTTCAAGGTCTGTCATCGCTAAAAAAAAGGGGAGGGATCGCAAGTATAGGTGTAGAGCACACAGGAAAGTCTTCTACAAAGCAAACAAAAGGAAGACACCCGCAGAGTTCTATTCTCGTGAGTTGGCCAACAAAAAGCATATTAAACGACATAATTTTATATCCAATGACTTATGTGACGATAAACAATTGACCCAGTCTAATCCCGTGTTGTACGAAACACTCCACACTGGTATGAATGAGGTCATTGTGAAACAACCTTCATCTGTAAACAACGAGCAAGATGATGTGACAATAGAAAAGGCGGCCACCATTCTTGGCCAGGAATCGCTCTTGCAAGTGCAAACCAACGTACCAGAAGGAGGTGTTGGACTGCCTGATGAGGAATGCAGCAGCATCATAAAGAACGCAACGGGTATCACAGACACTTTGGTAGGCAAGACTTCTTCACCAAACTGTGAGACCAATGAAAATATTTGCAAGAGGAATATCTGTGACGATATGTACCTTCCAGAGTGCACCAGCCAGAGGATTCAAGCTCGATTACCAACGTCCCGAATGACCAAGAAGGCCAAACTGGCTCTAACAAATGGGAGGTTGGTGGCAATGATTCCCAGATACAACCTTGAAACAGTCCTTTTCAACGATAGATCAGAGCTCCAAGATATTCCTGCATTTGCTGTGTATCGCAGAAGCAACTTGGAGGAGTTGGCAAATCGTAAAGTTATGGACGATGTGAGTCTGAGGAATAAGCTGGCAGACATAGACTGGTTGGATCTCGTACATAACGTGAAGTGCAAATCAGTTTGGTTACTGTCCTTTCTTGAACACACCAGCAATTGGTTGGATGATGGAGGAGATCCAGTTTGGTGCGGCAACACACATGATGGGCCAGATGGTGAGGTCAAACAGAGACTCGACAAGTCCGAGAACTCCATCCCTTTTAACCATGACACCAACTGTCCTGACATTGTGAACGAGGCCAGGTGTGTTGTGGTGGGTGACCCTATGTGGATCGGTACCACATTTGATGGGTCCCTTTCATATGCAGAAGCCGCCGATCGCACATACAGACGAATATTCCATTTGAACCCAGAGGAGGACATAAAGTCAATTGATGAGAAATTGAAGAGGAATAGTGACTTTCCTGTGCTCTGTGCTTTGGACACCACCAGGATAGTACAAAGGGGAAATTCTTCATACGCTGTGGACTTTTTTGACAAGACAAAGGCAATTGGTTGTCCACTAAAACCCATGATATTGACCAGCTGCACAGAGGTATTTCTCAGGATCCAATCCTTTTATCTGAATCAACTGTATCACTGTGGTGCCATTCGACTGGAAACACATCACATGGAAGGCTCAGATTCTGACAATTTCTACAGGCTGAGCGAGACAGATCCAATACTTGGCATCTTGAAACTTCCCAAAATACACACAATTGTCTTCCAGGCATGTGTGATATGCCTCAATTGCCGTCATGGTTTCACTACACTTTGGAAGCCAAATGACCAAGAAGGAACAAGACAACGCATCAGATCAAATGGATGCAGACACTGTCCAAATGGTAATCTCCATGACCTATCAAGCTTTGTCCTACGCGATGCCAGCAGGCAGCCTCTCATAGACTTTGGTTGCTCTAGAACCGTGCACTATGATGTACCCAAGTTGAAGAATGAAAGATATCTCCCGAAGGGCATGAGTGGCGTTGAAGAGCTGCCCATGTATGAAAAGGTGTGGCCCACTTCCAATACCAATCACCTCAAGCTGGATATGGAGGAAGATGGTCAGTGCAACGGTGAGTCCATAGCATTGACCCTCTTCATCCCAACCACGTTTGATGTGGACGAGACTATGAGTAACATCGTGAAGAATGCAAACAATGTCATTCACTCTCTTGACGTAGATGTAGGTTGCACCATCGAGCCTGACAAGTGTCACCTCACAGATCTGCACATCTATCACGATCAAAAGGAACATGAGATCCAAGCTGTGACGACCCGAGTGAAGATGGTCTTATCTCTGAACAAGAAAATGGACTTTGTCACTACACGGGAGTGTGCACAAAACACAGAGATGAACATGTGGGGATTAGGGAGTACATTCAGAATTACTAAGCAGGAGGGCAATCGAGCTAACATCTCAATGAATTTGCCTTCCACAACAACAACTAGAAAGTTCGGCGTGCAGACTGTGGACAACGAAGGCTGTGTTAAGGTTCATAAATCAAATGTGCTGGTCGATCTAAGCGAGACACAAAATGGGGCAACGCAGGAGCAAGCAAGGAAATTGATTGGTGGAGAAAAAATGTACACTGCTGTCAACATCTGGTGCAACCCCAGGTGGGAGGTAGCAGAGAACTTTGGCAGATACGGCATGTCTGTAGTTGCTGGTCTAGTGAACAACTTGCTCATGCAAGGAACAAAGACCATGTTGGGCAAGAAGGTGCAACTGATCAACAGAGGAGACTATCTGTGGAGTGCTCTCGACGAAGTGAAGGGAGCAGTAGATGATTTGGTGTTAGAAAAATCATTCGTCGATACACTAGATTATTCCAAGCCACTAGAGGTAGCACTAGTCACAAAGGAAAATGAGTTGAACTTAATTCAGGATGAGATGAAGCTCCCTGAAAAGAGTTCACCACTTGATTGTGATGATAACCAGTCTGAAATTGAGAACAAATACGTGAAGATGACATTGAAACTTGAACATGAAAGAGATAAACTAATTGAGGAAAACCTCTCCCTGAAAAGGGGTATCAATGCTGTGAGAATTGTTCATGACACTCTCAGTTCGGATTTTAATGTCATGAAGGACAAAACCTCTAAACACAAAATGAACATGAGTGTCATGCAGCAACAGCTGGAGACTTTGATGCGAGATAGAAATATGGCTCAATATAGTAAACACTTTGGACACCATGATGACTCTAAGCTCATTGAATGACATTGTAATGACAACATTTAACTATCTTTTGTTACTTCTAATCTGAACAAAATAAATAAACAAACAGAGAATATGATTTTATTTTGTCTCTCTCTTTATTCCATATACATATATATAAGCATGCATCATTGAACTGTCAGAGGCAGAAAAGTGGCCAAAATCAATTTATTAGAAAGAGGCCTGAAAGGAGGTTTAAGAAAATCACATGACATGTACTCTTATGCTTGTCTGCTGTGACTGTTCTAACCTGCTCTTATTCATTCTTCAATCAAAAAGCACAGGATTGAGAAAATGTTGTTAAATTGAATTTGGCATGGATGATCATAGAATTTGTTATTAACATCCAAGCAATTCTATATTCACAATTACTATTATAAAGAGTCTGATACATTCAATAGCAATGAATGTGCCTTATAGTTTGTACGGATTGAATGATGTGCTACCTACCAAGTCTATCATCAGATTTGAGAAGGACATGGCAGCATTGTGCTTTGACCTGCAAGCCAAAGAAATTCCTTTCAACACTCTCAAACATTCACCGAAACACATCAGAAATCTTTTCAATTTTATATTTTCGATCACCAGGGTATTTCAAGGCAAAGGAGTTGAATATGCAGTTTTTCTCGTCAAAAAGGAGAGTTTTGTCCCAGTACAACTACATGACGTCAACCGAGGATACATCTTACTTGTTCTCATTGAAAAGGAGGAATTTGATGTTAACTTCCAGACAGCAGCAAGATGTGTCTTAGCTATGAACAATGGTTTCATCAAGAAGGGTGATGCTATGAAACAGACCTTTGACGAATTGGAGAAGAGACTTGAAAAGTTTGATGCCACAAGTGGGGTCACCTCGGATTCAAAGACAACCAAATCTCCCAAGTCCGATGGGTTTCTCGCGGTGAGTCAGGTTGACGATGCATTGGAACTGTATCATGGTTTCAACAGGGAAATCGCATCAAATCTCAGAGACAAGGACATCGCTGAAAGTTGGGCATGCAGAGCAAACGTTCTCTCACCCGAATACCTCTTTCTACGGAGCCGAATATGCCATGGTGCATATAAAGAGCTGATCCATCTCGGGAGCACCTTGCAGGAGACTTCGGATATAAGGAAAGCTGACATCAGCCTGCATAGCATCAGAATGTTCATGGATACTCTGGAGAGGGAGAATCACAAGTTGTCTGCCATGTATAGAAAGAGGGCCACATTCTACATGTGGGATCAACTATTCAGTTACAACGACGAGCATTATCAGTTAGACTTGACCGGAAGGGTGGCATGGAAAGTGTCACACACGCATGTTATTGTATTTGATCGTTGGTTCGATGAAAACCAATTCTATGTACCACCGGAAGTCATACTAGAGAATGCCAACGATATGAAAGACGACAAGGATGGCCAAGAGGATGAGGGGGATGAAGAAGGCGACCAAGATCAAATGCCAAATTTAAGTGATGAACAAATCCTTGTGGCAAATCATCAAGAGGCCATGGATATTTTAAAGGGCAAAACAAATGTCACTGGCACGTATAAGCCAACTCTCTACCCTGCATTGGACTATCTGAAAAGAGAATTTCATCACATTGCCAGCACCGAAGATCAAGCCCATGTTACGACCCTCTTCCTGGACAGAACATACCAGTCACTTTTCATGAATCGCTACAAAGATATCATGACCAATCGCAACCAGGAAATGGGGAAGGCCAGACAGGTACAAAACAAGGCTGTCCCGATCATCCGAAGTAAGGTGTTTCCACGTGCATGTCTCAATGCAGACAAAAACGATTTGACGGGAAAACTGAACTGCTCGTTGGTCTGCACGATGTCTGATGTAGACCACTACCAAGACATTTTTGCCAACCAACTCATGACCATGGCATCCACAACTGGCGTGTGCCATTTGAGTGTCGAATTCTTCATGTTTCTCGTCAGCAACATCATCAGCTTCTCTCCAATGAAACACAAACCGATCGTTGTTTTGGACGGTCCCACTGGGGCAGGCAAGTCGTTTGCAACTCAAGCCCTTCAAATGATTGCCAATGGGCGTGGTGTCATGGGAAATGAGTTTGCCTCCCAGCATGAACACTATGCCACCACCAGGTCTCATACGCTGGTTTCGGAGAATGAGTATGAAAGCGTTCTCGGACAAAAGTTGATCGAGGAATGGCAGTCTGGTGAAGGTGGCAAGAATGCCTTCAGCAACAACACCTCGATGGAATCAGTGACACTGAAAAATACATATGACCATGGGGTCACTACCAATCTCAGGGGCAGAATGACGAAGACCCAACACGGAGAAAGATGGGTGAAGTCCGTGGACTATGCTATGGACGACAGGTCGGCCATCATTCTCGCCAACGGTTTCTATGTGTGTTCCAGCTTGAGGAACAGGTGCACGGTGTTTCACATTCCCAGCCTGAACGTGGGAGTGAATCAGAGGGAGGAGGAGTCTGTGCTGGAAACATTGGACAGGGCACACATCCCGCAACAGTTTGCTCTGATCCGATATCTCATATCAGAGGACCTCAACAGACAATATATACTCAATACCATAAAACCTTCTGATGAGAGTGATTCACTCGATAAGACAGAGACTGAGCTGACATTGAAGAGGATTCAACAGGTGATGACCGAAATGGGCTTTGTCACAGAAGAGGTTTTGACCAGTAGGAAGATGACATTGATCAAGTATGTTGCAGAAGTGCTTGCACAGTGGAGGGCTGTGCTGGAAGTATATGCAAGCATTCATTCAGACTGCAAGGTGGTGCCACCAGCACCGTCAGTGAGCTTGGACGAATATAACCAGTATTTGGCAATGGTCATGAGGAAACATTTGAAAATGTTGTCAGAGAGGAAAACCATAACCAAGCATGTCACAAGGGTAGTGGTGGACCCATCAGATGTGTTGAGTGCCACCACACTAGTTATTCAGTTGACTGAACCTGACCGTCAACTGATGAATGTCATCTGCTCACACCTTGCTGATCCCTCTAAGTACGAAGAGATGGACACTTGGAAAATGAATTACTTGGTGATAAGCAACACAAGCTTCAGCTTGATTTGCGAGGAACTGAAGAGGCATCGCACAAAGGTGTTGGACGAGTCTCTGAGCAAGTTATTCTTGAAACTCGAGGAGAAATACATCCTCAAAGGTAACACCAGAGTGCCATGCATTCGAATGAAGTATGAACAGGGTCCCTATGTCCATAGAGGCAGAGAATCAAAGGTGTTTGAACTGTACATCAATGCATCCTATGCAGCTGAGTTGTATGTACAAGAACACAAAGATGAAATGACAAAGTGCACCAAGCACTTGACCGAGAGACTGATGGACATTGTTCAAGGAGCACAGTGCGAGTGGGGAGTAAACAAACATAACATAAACTACGGCAATGATTACATCAATCTGTCTATCCCAGTTGGACTTGTAAAACCGCTGACCTTCATGTTTCATTTGGACAGAACTAGAGCCTTGATCAACCAAACGCAGCCAGTCAAAAGGGAAGGAGAGTTGTGCTTAGAAATATGTCCAGATTTTGGAAAGTGTCGACTCAGAGTTTTACAGCAGTTGGTTGTCAAACAGATGCAGACTGGCCATCTATCCTTTGATGATAAGGGATACACCAAGCTGGCCATGAACAACAGTGAAGTGTTCAAATTCAAAGCAAGGGACACCATCAAGTCTCACTGCTCTCATTGGGACAAGAGTGTGACACTCGTATTTGAGTCCAACACCAAGTGGCACGTACACATCGAAGTGTTCAATACCACATTCGATGGAAATCTTGAAGTGTCAAAGTGGAGACAGGTGGTACTAAAGGAGTGCCTTTCTAAGGGTCAATTTGCACAACGTGGATACTTTGCGATACCTAGCAGACATCTCAACGTCACTGGTCTCGATGCCATCCCAACAGTGGTCCATGTTGACACAACCCTCAATCAACCCATATTCAGCAGAGATGAAAGCCGCCAGGTGGAGGTGCACATGAGCATCTTACAGGAGATACAGGCACTAGAAGGAATTGTGGCAGAAAAGACCAACTTGGCCAAGATGCTGGTACAGAAATGTCTGTGTCGTGACATGACTGACATGAGGACGGTCATGGTGTTTGATAGGGAGACCGTGTACCAGACACAGGACACAAAGGACTCGATCTCTTTTCTTAATGTCTCAGACATTGCCATGCACTCTCCCAATGGTAGACTACCATTATTTGAGTGTGAAGGTAAGACAATCGGCAACTTCGAAGATACTTCAAGCATGGCATCCTACCTGAAAAGACTTAACTTTAGACCAACAAGAGATGGTCACGTGACATTTCACCCAAATCATAGACAGAGAAAACTTGCTGTCAAGCATCTTTTGATGCAGGAATCAAGATGGGCAGAGATGTGTAAGCCAGGGATGAATGTAGACAAAGAACAATTGGAGAGAGATGTTGAGAGAACGATGTGCTTTGTGGACAGAATGTTCATCCCCATGAGAGGGAGGCCAGACTTGCTCCCTTTTCACGAGGCCTCGTCAGTGGGTAAGAAGGAAGGCCTATTTGAGCATGGAGGAGCACTGAGAGCATATGGGAATGAAATGACCACAGCCTCTTTCCCCGGGACAAAGCGTCCCACCGAGGAATCAGATGATGATCACCATGTGAAAAGAGTGAAATACATGTCTTGAATGAATAGAAAATGTTGTCGAGCAAGAAATAAAAGAGACTACACAAAAATTAAATGTTTTGTATTGTTATGCATGTTAATTAGCACTTCCATTTTATTTTTTCTTCTGATTTATGTTGGAAACATTCAACTCTGCCAATGAGCCTACAAAATGTTTGTTAGACCTTCTCTGACCAATCGAGGGCTTGACTGTTTTATATGGGAACTGAAAGGTAGCACATCAGTTAAATGATCAGACCTTTTAATCTCATAACTGAGTTGTCAAGCTGTGTGGTCTTGTAGCTCTGTAGCTATCCCAAAATATCAAAAGGGAGATAAAAAAAGAAATTATGATGCTACTTATTACATGTTTATTTGTCTTTTATTTACTGTGATATTTTTTTTGGGGGGGTGTGTGGGGTGGTCATTTTGTGTGTGTGACTGACAGATCATTTTTGTTTGGATTTCCAGTGTGATATGGCTGGTAAATGACCATTGTCATAGTGTGTGGTGATCTGCCTGGGGCTCAGAGAATAGAGAGCAAGCAGAAAATCATGTTGAGGTGGGGCATATCGGGTGGATCGGGTATCTAGAATTTAGATAGACAAGCAAGCTTTCTTGAATATGCTCTGTAGACAAAGACATGACAAAGTACCAATACTATTCTGTTTTTAAATTTTTTATTTGTCAGTGTTTATGCTCGTGTCATGTCGCAGGATGAAGACAACCTTTCTGTACTGTCTTGAAATGATGTAAGGAAGGACTCCATGTCTTCTAGTTCAAAGTACAATTGTTTGTAGAATTCAGCCCTATGTACCTTGGTTTGCACTGGGTCATGAAAATGGTCCTTAACGACCTTCCTCCAAAACGAAGAAGCATTGACATCATCATTTAAAGAGCAGCATGTCTCTGATAGTCGTAGAGCATCCCCTGGAGTGAGTTGTGATAGGATTGTGTCCAATACTTCTGCGGGCATATCAGTCAATGTATATGGCATGATTATCACAGAACATGCTTGTTTCAATCTTTAGTAGTTTGAAAGCTGATGTTAAATGGCCATTTTAAAGAAAACTATTCAAACAGATTTTGTTTGTGACTTTAATCATTTCTTCAAATTTATAATTGGGTAAGCATTCAGTATAATACTTCATTCCCTTATTCAAGTTTACCTAAATGTTTGTATGGCTATGATCAATAAGAAAAAAAAAAGATTCATGGTATTAGCTTGAAATGTATTACTCTTTTTATCTTCCATGTCTATAACATGCATCCCCACGATGAAGACAGTGAGGTATTACAAACTCTGGCCATCGCCAAAGAACCACCCATACATCAATTCAATAACCAACTGGACATGTTTCGCATTTGGAGTAGGTTAGAACATGATCACTGGGTCTTCATCAATCTCAATGTGGATAAGAAAGAGAAGCGACTTAGACATGCTCGCATGGATCTCATGAGAAGCTTGTCTGATCATTACCCGTGGATAGATCAAATGGCCACGGATCCAGTGTTTGGCCATGTACAGCGAGAAGTGTCCATCACAAGTGGTATTGGAAAGGTGGATGAGTTACCACAGTCTTGTCTCATGCTCGAGTGTCTACCTATTTTGACAACTCTGTTTCAACAGATCCACAGATGGGGCAGCAATGACCGTGTGGTCAGTGTACTAGATGTGCCACAGTTGGTTCCCCCGGGACAGTCCCAATCCTACACTGGACTCCCAATCGATGAGCATGATATAAATCTGATATCAGGCTTGATCACACTGACAGACCAATTATTCTGCGAGGAAAGGTATCTGGTTCCAGTAGGAACACTAGTATTGTACAAGAGGTCTCTAGTACCATCCTCTTTCTTCCAGCCAAACCCATGCTTCTCTGTCAATCCTTGGTTAGGCATACGACTTGGTTTTATGAAAGAGTCTGAGGACCCATATGGGAAAGGTAACGACAGGAGAACCCTCTTTTACACAGGAAGATTTGGGCTATACTTTGATCAATCTGACTTCTATGAAAGGGATGTGACAGTGAAAGCAAGACAAGAGTTTGTCAAGACCAATAAGCAAAGTGCAAGAGTCCTTGTTGGGAAGAAGACAGCAATGAAAATGTCAGACAAACCTATCCCTCTTCAGTGTCAGTGGGTGTACGACGAGGACAAATGTTGCTTTGCAAAAAATATCAAGGGAGGTAAGACGAAAAGAATACAAAATAAGGCCCATACACAGGACGGAAAAGAGCAAGACACCAAATGGGTGGATATTGTTTTATCTTCTCCGAGTCAACAGGTTGAAAGAGAAAAGCCAGATCATGCTATTCATGCACAAAATAAAATTCAGACCATGTGGGAACCTCGCAAAGAAATGAATGGTGAAAGCATGGTCAACTTACCACATGAAACAATGATGCAACACAAAGATGAAAGTGGTATTGATGTAACCTTATTGCTTGATGAGAGGTTTGATAAGATAAGGGAAGATGAAACACCCACGAAGAATGAAGAAAAATGTAAGGCTGAAGAGTACAGCATCAACCTCTCAGATGATTGTAGAACTATAATAAATGAAACAATATCCGATGCAACACCAGTCAACAACAACCCAATGACCAATGACAAACTTAAGTCCATATTGAAGAACTGCACAAAGCAATTTACAAATAAATCCAACAAGCATGTTCACTTCAACCTCCCAGATGATGTTGATGCAAAGCAAAGCCGTGAGAGAAATACAAAGACCGTTTCATTATTTGATGCTGGGACACACAAAGATGGAATACATGCACAAAACGATGCTCTTTTGCAGAAGAGTAGATATTTCAAAATGAAGGATACAAATTCTAAGCCATCCAAAAAGGTCATCTTGCAGAAGAGAACGTGCACTGAAAATGAATATGAGGACAAGGTGGCCAAACAGCCAAGAGTGGAGACTCACACAGGTTCAAGAAAAAATAGGAAATATGGACATATTAGAAAGTCCACACTTTGCCCTGACATCCTTGCTTCCATCCTCCCCAAAATGGAAAATCCATGGCAGGTAGAAGAGGAACGAAAAAAGCTGTCATCTGAATCTTCAAACCACGCCACCTTTGAGACATTGGATAATCATCAAGAATGCACATCGCAGTGTCAACCTGTTACCATGGGGGATGAATCACTCAAACTCTCTCACTCCTCTTCAGATACAGAGTACAATACAGATCTTTCAAACTGGCCCCATAAGCATGACGATCCTCTGGGTTTAAAATATCTAGAGGAGTGGGATGCCATAATGTTGCCAAACAGTTCGATGGATATAGACTATTGGCAAGGGCATGGTCACCCAAAACAGCCTACAGATGTTGTCTTGGCTCAGTGTGAAGAAGTGGACACTGCTTTGAGGTCCGACATGCTACCAACCTTTACATCATTTCAACGCCCCAAATCCCCAGGTACACCATGTGCTGACGAAGGAAGCTTTGTTCAGAGAGCCAACGTGGGTGGAAGACTTCCATTTACTCTATTGCAGGCAAACACCCATCATCATGAGAATAACCAGATGACATGGGAGCAACAACCAACTACAGAACAAAAGACAATGCGTACCGAGGAAGCAATCAATCAGACTGAGGAAGATCTATGTGAAGAAAACACCAACCAGAGAGATGGTGATATCTCCACTTCTAGTGAATACAAACATCAGTTCGTGCAAGAAAAAGACGAGCATGGTGATTTGGGCAAAGGGGAAGAAGGAGGCTTTATGAGCATTGTTCATGATAGGTTTCCTTCCTGGAAGTATCCCCTCTTGGAACACCTCAAAATGAAAATATTGGATAGAGGGAGAGAGATCAAGCAGGGCACAGACGACATGCTTGATCAACACATCATCTGCAAGACAAACTCCACTCATCCAGACACTGTCTGTTATGTGCAACTAAAATCGCAAGTCTTTAAAAAGTACGAGATTAGGGGGGCAGAGACGGTCGGAGATGTGCTCAAGCTCTTTGGTCAGTTTGCTTTCTTCATGAAAAGTATTGCATCATCCAAGCGGGGAAAGAAACAAGCCAAGACTTTATATGCCTTTGATGCCCTGAACCGACAACAGATGAATGTCCCTGTGCTGAAGGATCACACGTATATCTTGTTCAAGCTAGACGACTGTTGTACCATACCAAAGGATAAAAAGAACTTCGTGTGGAGAAATGTGGAAGATGAAATCAAAGATGCAATGGGAGATGTCATTTTAGACAAGGAGCATGTGAAGACACGATGGATCTCATATTGGGGAAATGTCTTCTCCACATATCCCATGGTGACCGTAGAAGAATGTTGCAGGAGGTCCTTGGATGAGTTGTTCTCAATTATTGAACTGAAGAGGGATTACATTCTCACAACACCACTTCCAGATGAAAACTTGAAGACCATGAGGTTTTGTCTTGAGAGAATACACCATGCCCAACATGAGTTCATTGAATCTCATGGGAGAACACTCAACTTAGATGTAGCTCATGTCTGTCGACTTCTCTGTGTAATTACTTGGATGAAACAGGAGAGGCAAATTGAAAGGATTAGAAACAAAACCCTAAAAAGCATGATTGCTGAAAATAGCAGACAAAATATTGTCTTTTGTCACATGTTTCCCAAGTGGTACAAGTTCATGTCCAAACTGGACAGACATTGGACTGAAAAAAGATATAATGAATAAAATAGTAACAAACAAACCATATTTCATTGACATTTTCTTTATTCTATTGCATTACATTATATCTATAGATCAATGGTATGCAAAAGAGTAACCAACAAACCTATTTTGTTGGATTTGTCTAAATTTGATTGCACTACATTATATCTATAGATCAATGGTATGCAAAAGAGTAACCAACAAACCATATTTTGTTGGATTTGTCTATATTTGATTGCATAACATTATTTTCATAGATCAACAGCAAGAGTAGTAACAAACCATATTTTGTTCGGGTTGTTTATATTCTATTGCATATTATATGTATATTCTTTTGCATATTATCTGTATATTCATAGATCAACAATAAAAGAAAGAGTAACAAACAAACCATATTTTGTTCAGGTTGTTTATATTTTATTGCATAGCATTATATTCATACAGACCAATAGTAAGTGAAAAATTAGCCAAAAAAGCATGTTTTTGTTTATATTGATGCACAACATCCTAATCAAACAAGAACTACGTAATACACTAATCATCCTCTATTATGTCCATAGTCACTTTGTGTGTTATGTTCAATTTTAACCTCCAATTGGGATAGATCTAATCCCCAAATGGATGGGGTCCCTTCCCCATACAAGGATGGCCAGTAGTGGCATTAGGCTGTGTGCTGATTGTGACAACACCTTTTTGGGTTTGGCCTAGACACACGGTATCTTTTGAGACGGACTTCAATTACTTTATCTATTGCTGCATTGAACCTTTCACTGGCAGAAACTTCTTTGTCTAGCATTGCAGCAATCTGTTTTGATCCGAAAGATAGGTTAGGTTGACACGAGGGACCAACCCGCTTCTCATCGTTCCCTTTCTTGGTGGTATTTTGGTTCTTGTTGTTTATGCCTGATCTCTGTGCAATTTGAAATATTGTATCAGGTTCTAGGTACAGCTCATGCTCTTCAAACCAGTGATCTTTGAGTATGTGTTCATCTTTCATCTCCCATGCCTTTCTGACTGTCAGGTTCAACTCATACTTCCCGTCTTTGCATCGATAGATGTGATCCCAAAGATAGAACGTGGCAAGTCTCTTGTAAGTATCAAATGTTTTGTGTTGTCTTCTCTCGAAAACATCCAACAGAAGTCTTATATTGTCAATGTAGCATTCACTGTTTTCAATAAAGACATCATTCAGTACCATTCTAGCGTGACGAATAAGTTCTGCATAATCCTCATGGTATCTGTTGCTCTTCTCGAAGAGATATTGGGGAGATAGAATGTCTGCCCTGCAAGACCAACTCTCTGCCAGGTCCAAAGAAGGTGACATGACCATTTCGTTGTGATGGTACTCCTGTATGGTGCTATCCAAAGCATCCAAAGTTGTGAACCCACACGAATTTCCAGGTTTCATCTCAGAATTAGCATCTGCCATAATGCCATTGATGGCATCAAACTTGAGTAGCGTTCTCTCCAGTTCATCAAAAGATTGTCCAATGGCATCGGCTTTGCACAGGAAACCGCTGTTCAATGCCAGTGCACACTTAGCAGCAATTGGGAAGTTTTCCTTGAAGGCTTTCTCCTCAATCATGGCTAGAAGCATGCAACTAGTTTTAGCATCAGTGAGTTGGCACTTATCGATCAAGAACACCCTTGTCTCAACTTGTTTTCCTTTGAATATTTTCACCACAGACAACACAAAGTTAAACAGGTGTTTGATGTAGTCTGGTGAGTACTTCAATGTGTTGCTACGAAGATCCTTGCCACAAACATCAACGCATAGGGGTACCATCGGTCTGTCAAGGGTGATGACGGACCTTGTGACCAGATAGTCCTCTAGACAATACTTGCTGTGTGGTAGTGGGACCAGATAGTCCTCGAACGAATACTTGCTGTGTGGTAGATTCATGTTTATCTTGTGATCAAACGTCTCTTATTCATCTTAAAACATACATGATCACATGTTTATGGATTGATAGAGAGTAGTTGTGCAAAATCCAATTTTGAAGCAGCCTGAATATTCGCGGAAAATTTGATTTGTTGAAACGTCTGTTTGATTGGTTTTATTTAACTCTAATGAATCAGTAACTACTAAATCCCATGCCCTTGATAGCCATACTTTATTGCACATTTTGTTACACTTTCAACAATTCACGTTGCACAAACGTCATAACTCTTTCACTGTATACCATGGGTGGATCAACATAAAAGTGAGTTACACTGTTGCCATTATATCTGGAGCCAATCAGGCACTTCTTGCCTGGGAGTAACCTAGACTCATCCAATGACAGTGTAATGGCCTCGATACCTTCTGGTAAATTTGTTATGTGTGCAGAAGAATTACCCTTTCCTCTCCTTTGATGCCTGTCACTTTGCACTACGCAATCTCTTTGCCAAGATGTCTCGTCACCAGATTGTCCCATAATTGATACCAAAGAGTTTGTAGATTCAATGAAATGTTGCTCGAGTAAATCAGCATACCATTTAAGATCTATTTGAATATTCTCTCTCAGTGTAAGTATGGGATCTTGGTAGCTCTCACACACAAGTGCTGCCTGCCATGTCTTGGAAACCTGTTGATGTTTGACAGTGTGAACATATGGGACTTTCTCATAGAATACGGGTTCACACAATCCGTATCTCTTGCGACACTGACCAATGTAGGCAGCTTGGTGACTGTACCCATCCCCATCAGACTCAAATCCTCTGAATGTGGCATAATGAATCAAGTCACCTATATCAAAGTCTCCTTCTTCTAAGCAGGAGATGGCATCATGGACTAGACATTTGACCATTTTACATCTCATCTCCTTTTCGTCTCTCTCTCCCGAGAACTGATCGATGCAGAACTGTCTGGAGGGATCAAATGTTCTCGCCCACACACCACATTCATGATGAATCGTCACTTTAAGATACTCATTTTTATCAGTTTCCTCTTGCAAAATCTTCGGTCCTTTCACCCATCCAACACTGGGAATAAAGACATCGAGAGTTTCATGTTTTAGACCATCTGGGCTCAAAACTTTCCTCTCGTCACCATCTTTGCAAAGAAACCACCCCAAAAGACAGAGTTGCAGGGCTTGTCTTTCTAATTTACTGAGTAGAGGCAAAGCATTGGATTGTATGCAAGTGACACCTTTGCACAGTAGTGATCCTGAGTCTGTCACGTGGACATATCTCTTCTTCTGTGGATAGTGAAGTGATGCCCATGATATATTCTCCACCTTGATGTCCATGTGATTTTCAACCTCTTCTCCGACATGATCGCAAAGAAAGGTATTCACCCGTTTCATCATCTCATTTTTAATGTGCGCTGCAATGGAAGTGGCAGACTTGTTATCATGGAGCATCGACTCTGCTATGTTGGAAGTGTCTTTGTTTTTTGCAAGAGACAATGCAATCATCACACTGTCTGTATCACCATAAATCACCTTGGCTGGACCTGCCATGAGTGGGTGAACAATGTCCTTGACAGTTTTCTCCACGATTTCCAACAACTGTCGTCCAGTTGATGTGATGATATGGGCCAATGCTGGCATGTGAAAGGGTGAGGTCGCATTGGAAGACATGTTCTGACCAATCATGCTGACCATACATCTCTTCACTGCCCTTTCGCCTAGTTCATCACCTCTGATGACCATGTCCTTTCTCTTCGCCTTCCAACTGGTGAACACCTTTGGTAATATTCCTTTTTTCGTGGAAGGACGCATGCAATATAAACCTTTCACACAAGTCTCAAAACTGCCCTCTATCTGATCTCTGCACACTGTGGTAAAACACAGGTTGAATGTCTCAATTATACTGGCATACATGGATGAGAAGTCAAATGTTACAACAGGTTCGAATGTGTAGCATGGTGAGGGAGTTAAAACTCTACCACCACTGACAGGATCTGCCATATGTATTCCTGTAGAGTTTGACTTCCATGATAAGTTTTCTTCTTCCATTACCTTTTGCACTGACATATCATATATCTCTGAAGGTTTCAAGCTGCTAAGGTCACCATTGTAGTGAACAAAGTTGACTCCTGCAAACTGAACCTCCTTGATAAACTGAGCAATGTGATTTTCATTCCCTCCTTCCGTCACCAAGGCCCTGCATGCACTGTGTGCTTCCATTCTGCTAACAGCTACTTCTCTGTTTTTTTCAGCCCGAACAAAAGCCACACCAAATCCCTTGATGTAAGATGCTGGCAATGTGCGGGCCTTCAGTGAGTGCCTGAGCTTGCTCCTCCCCTGTTGGTCTGTCTGTTTGTGTTGTAGGAGTGTGAGATTGGCTGTGATCAGACGGGAATATCGTGCAGATTCTCTGTCGTGGACATGAGTTGTACACAACGAATTCTTCGAACAGATCCTATCAAATGCAGGACCAATCCCCTGATATAAATATCTCTGTTTGAGGCAGAGTAACTGTTCATCGATGTCAGTGGTCACAATGATGGAAACATTGGTTAGGACCTTTGAGAGATGAAGCAAGAGTTCTTTTTCATTGATATGCTTTATGTATGGTTCTTTCATAGTTTTCATATCACCGTCGACCACCATGTTTATTTCCTTACCCTCCGAAATCACACAGGCTGAAGTGACTATTCTTTTCTTAAAATGTTTGTCACCAGCGTAGAACTTTCCTCCGATGACATCCGGCAATGTTACCCACTTTTGTTGTTCAATCCCAAATCTCTCTTCTAATTGATGGGTTTCATGATGTTTCCTTTTGCCCTGTCGCCACTGATTGTCATCGGTGGTAAATTTGACGATAATGAAGGCTATGGGGATTGGAGGAGCTGGGATGTCTGGCATGAGAACAAGGCTCTTTGTCTCACAATTTATATACCAATGGGTTCTATCCTTATCATCCTTGCTCCAATCCATTGGCATGTCATCTTTGTTTTCTGAACATGTCGAGATGCCAAACGGATCAATTGTATACCAGGCACACATATGTCCTATGCCGCGATGAGGGAACACAGATGTCTGTTCCCCATTTTGGGAGCATAATGAAATCTTTCTTGTCAAACACATGGCAATTATCCTTCGATGAAGATGGTGATGGGGTGTCCTGACACATATGAGATCCTCTTCATCTGTGGTTGTATCATGGGCAACACCTCTGTTTGGACTCTTGGTGATAGATACCTGTTTCATGATATCATTTTGATACAACCACTGTTCCAGGTGTGTTGTATATTGATTAAAAGGTAACCTCACCTCAAACGTGTGGTCAGTAAGTTTCAAAACTACAGTCCTTTGCTTCTTATCATATGCATGGAGAAGCAATCCACACGATCCCCTTATAAAAGCTGATGCCACAATGAACACTCTTGAAGGGTATCCGTTCATAATGCTAGCTGTGATGGACTTAGTGGTGCTCTCCACAGCATCTCTCTCCTCTCAAAAAATAGGTCAACTGCAAAATCCAATTTGAAGCAGAGTGTGCATTGATGCTACAAACAACTGAAGGGAATGACACAATTACTGTATACCCTAGAAGGAGCATTTAATAATACATATAATAAAACAATAAAAAAAAGACATATCTTGCTTGTCGCTTATTTTTTAATTGATTTTGGAAGGAGGGATAACACACATATAAAAATCAATGTCATGGCTTGAATAATATTAGCTGTCATCGTTAGAATGGTAGGTAGAGATGACATGTTTGGACATTCCTTTGTATATGTAGAGGAAGATATGCTCATGTCACTGATGAGTTCATAACACCTGTGTAGTTCCTCTGTTGTTACCCCATGATTGCATTGCTCTTGAATTACATCATTCTGTAATCTTGGTTGCAAACAGTTTGATACAAGACCAACACAGTTCATGAGAAAGTCCATGCTAGTGTAGACGATACAAGTATGCAGGCATGTGTGTTGAATCTGAGTCAGAGTATATTTGATCGAGTCCCTATAACGGTTGGTGCGTAGTGACACGTGTAGACTCACTGCTGCTGCAAAGGGAAGTATCACCTCAAAGCTGGACAGTTGACTATTGTTCTTTGTTCCAACCTCCACAATGATGCAGGAGATTAAGACTGCCAAACCACCCAGGAGCATCTTTGGGTTCATCATCTTTTCTGCTCGGGAATCATCAGTCTCAGTGATCGATGACCTTTCTCTTGTGTGGAATCGAAGATTGGAGAACGTGAGAAGGTTCCACATGCCGAAAATGGCTGTTGGAACAAATCTAAAGAAGAGAACGCTCACAGTGTAAGTCCAACCAAGGACTGGTCCCAGTACAGTGGTCGGACACATTTTTGAGATGGAATTCACATGATTCACATAGGCTACTGCATCCATGCACTTGGTGAATATGCCATCTCGCTTGCAGTTTGTAATGACATCTGCCTGGTAACTACCTTTGGCACTGGTGATGATACAAGTGACAAATGTCTCTTTCATACCGAAGAGGAAGGACAGCCAAGAGTACAGAACCACTGTGAGGAGAGCTGCTTTGCAGCACTGCACATGCACCTCAAAACTTTCTTGCCGACCTAAGTAAGACTTTGTTGCCTTCCATGCAAACATGAGGTAGACAAGCACCATGATTGAGATCTTCCAGTCTAGAAAAGTTCTCAGTTCAGTTTGCATTTCAAATAGGAGGGGTATGCAAGAGAGAATTAACATGAGAGTGGCTCTCGAGAGCTCAGAGTGGGGCATGGTTGTGAATTGTGAATCATAATCAATATTGGATCATATATAACAAGAGAAAGAAGTAAGGTTATATACATATATATATCTTTTATTCATCATCAACAAAATGAACTCTCTTTGTGGCTTTCATCAAAGACTTGTAGCTGTACTGAAGTTCATCCATACAGGTGGTGAAAGCACTGCAGATATGCCACATTGTATTCATAGAGGCAGCAATTCTATTTTGTGCCTTGCGAACACGTCTCCTCTTTTTTGCTTTCAGAAGAATTTTACTTGAGAGTAAGATGCTGCTACCACTTCTCATTGGCAACAGTAGTTTCTTCACATTCGATTCTGGTGGCACGTCATCATCCTCACTTTCATCCATCTCCATTGCTTCCACTTGTTTACTCGTCGTTGGTTTCAATTCTGGTTGCTCATCATCTTCACAACTTTCATCCATCTTCATCGTTTCATGCTGTTTACTCATCGTTGATTTCTTCATTTTCTTTTTCGGTGGCCCAACATCATCCTCGTCCACACCCATCTCATTTGCCTCCAATTGTTTACTCACTCTTTGTTTTCGAACAACCTTGTGGGTGGCAATAGATTCTGGGCCAACCTTTGAAAAGCACCTAGCCAGATTTTTATTGTCTTCCCTTTTCCTAGTTTCCTCCATCTCTTTACTTTTCATCCTTGGAAGTTGAAATCTATCTCTCCTTGCATTTGTCTCATTAGATACAGAGCAATGTTGATCAGGACCCTTTTTAGCATCATAGCTTACGTCATGAGCATCATCATCATCATCTGAAGAAGACAGTTGTAATTCATCTATCACGGATTGCAATTTTGTCTTTGGTGCTTCCGTTCTAAGATTTTGTTTGGTCATCAGAAGCATTTGTCGCTCTTCCTCCGACAGATCTTTATGCACTCTTCTGAGATGAGCTTTCATGTCTTTCACAGGTTTGCTGTTGCAACCCACAATGGCACAATAATGTTTGTCATCCTCCATATCTACTGTATTTGTTTTGTACTGTATTGTGATTGTGTGTTTCCATAATATCTTCTATGTGTGCCAATGGAAAACTGAATTTTGCACACTGATTTTTCCCCATCTATATTCAATGGGTGGACCTGGCTTCAACCATATTGGCAGTGATAATGACTCAATCACCAAATGAAACGTATCTGCAGGTCTTTCATGGCCTACCTCTTTTTTTGGGAGGAGGTTTTGGAGAGGTCCTTGTGGACAAGTCCATCGGAGGAAAGTTGACTGTGAGGAAGAGAGCATTGAGAGGTGACTGCCATGATGTGTACGAGAAGACAAGGTTAGCCCTCACCAAGGAGTTGATCATGCTTCTCTACTTGAAGAAAAGTAAAATCTTCCCAGAGGTGATTGATTATGGAACAAACACATGGAACTTCTATGGCTACAGGACTGCCACAGTGGTGAAGGAAATAAAAATGGAGTATGTTGGACCCACCATAGAACAGTGCAATGAATTGGGATTTCTATTTGAACCAGAGATGCTCCTCACACAGCTGCTCAAAGCATGTGAATGCCTTCATCGAGCGGGTGTTTTGCATCTAGACTTGAAACCCAATAATGTGACATTTGATCTGAATGAGAAACGAGTGAAAATCATCGACCTGGGATTGGCAGAGATTGCTTCTTTCCACAACCTCATGGCAGATTTTGGCATTCAAAAGTGGGAGAATGCCCCAAGAAGCATCTCACCTGAAGAAATTGGATATGTTGGGAAGCTCGACTTTCCTATGGCAAATATGGCCCCGGACATGGTCTTCCATCAGAGCAGTTTTATCCACCCAAAGGCAGGGTGCACTAGGCTGGGAAAGGCTGTAAACATTCCTGGTTATAGAGACCCAGCGCTGATGTGCGGGGAACAAATGGGTACATATGCCGGTGTGATCGTGGATGGCAAGACAGACATTTTTGCAGTTGGCATGATTGTGGTCAGCCACATGCTCGGAAGCGAGATTCTTTCTCGTCAGGATCATGCAAGGAATAAAGATGGGCTGCTGATGAAATTTCTTTGTAAAATTGCTTCTTTGAGAGGAGGGTGTTCTGTAGCAGAGATTTGGAAGCTTGAAAGCCTTATCAGAGCTAGTGCTAGGATTTGTAACACAGAGGTAGCTGATTCAAGAAGAGTGGCATTGCTTCAAGCAATAAAGTACCAACTGATGGATGATGGAGACTCAGCAGGTGTATTGGACCACCTTGCACCTGTCTGTGGCAAGAATGTTGCAGACACATTGAGACAAATGATCCACCCTGTACCAGAACTGAGACCTTCAGCTGTTGAATGTCTCGCCAGACTGAATGGCATTGACCAAGAAAATGATGTGATACAGCCTCACACATCCCTAAATCGAAGAGTGTGGCACTTTTCAAAGAGGAATAATATCCTGATCAGTCAGTTGTTTCTGAATCGAGTGTGTTCAGCATCCATGTGCATCGACTTGCACAGAAAACGTGTGATGTGGCAAAAGGGTTTAAATTACTTTAAAACATTATCTGATGGTTTGCGGGAGACCTTCTTTCGAGATATGGTAGAAAATGCACACATGGAATCTGGCTGTTGTAACAACCCTCATCACTCCAGGATGTGGTATCAGGAGTTTGGACAAAACAATTCACTGTGTAATGACTTTTGGTGAGCTACGCAACTCTTGGTTGTATTAGCCAGGTTTGGTGATGTGGAGTTAAGTAACTATATCACCCAATGTAAAAAATATGAGAAAATACAAAGTTGGAGATCGTATGTTCATCTACACACAAAACAATTTTGCAGAGATATTGAATGTCAAAAGGGATGGAAATATCGAACAGAAGATGCCATTGGGAGGAAACCTGTGGTATCGACTGTGCCACAAGGTTGACCAAATGTATGACATGGTGCAACTCTACCAGATGCCCATCAGTCGATGTGAGAGAATAAAGAAACACATGATACTGTGTTTGAAGAAGAATCAAAATGGTCATCTGTCAGGACACATTGAAAGAACAGATACAGGCATCAGATTTGTGTTGAATGACTATCAATGGAAACGGATGAAAATTATATGTGGTAAAGAACTGACACGGCATAGGACAAGATCAAACTCTGCCGTTGGACGCGTCACTAATCATCTTCAGGACCTATCTATTACCGACTCCACAACACATTGATCTGAGAAGAATGACTTCCACATATTGGTTTTCTGTGATAGCCCATCTTTGGTATGTCTTGTTTGGAGCTCTGAGTGTCAGTGGCCTTCCAATAGGTTCATTATCACTACATTATTGCACCAAGGGAATTTTACCAATGTGGCTAATGGGACATGGCATACTTTGTCTTGCATACTATGTCAATGCACTGTATGCATATATGAGAATCCCCTCTGAGACTGCCTCGTTGAGAGAAGAATACTCTTCACTTCAGAACATGAGCCATGATATTGCCTGTTCATTGGAACACACAATAGCCAGATCTTACGATAACGGATGGAATGGTGATTTATGTGAGACAGGAACACCGACAAACAAGAGAGAGTTGAGACAATGGACAAGTGATTATTGGTTTACATTTCTATATGCTGTTGTTTTTGCCATGTCCATCTTGATTGGAACAATGCTTGTGCTCTTCCAACAATATTGTGTTCAGTGGATATACATCTTTGCAATTGTTGTGTGTTCGTCATCTTGTGTGGGCTTTTGTCTTAGATTTTTGAGTGAATGTAGCAAAGCAAATAAAAGATATAAGTGAAAGAAAATATGATTTGCATTAGTTGTGTTTTTGCCACTTGACATGAAAAACTGGGATTGAACTAGGAGATGAACCATTTGTGTGTGGCCTTTCTTTGCCTTGGTGTCATGGTTCTTTGTCTTGGCATATGGAGCACTACGTTGATGTGCAAGGAAATTGAGAATATTCATGGGAATCAAACAAGAATTAACATCTCCTCAACAGAATGAGAACGATACAGTTGGCACAGAGAAACCTTTTATCATCATTTAGAAAATTGCAATACATGACTTCAGCTTACAACCTCCTTGTGTTAACAAACAAATTGATGTTCATCACTCAGCTGCTGTTTTTTCTTGTGGGTTTCGTGTCTACCATAGTCGGTCGCTTCTATTTTTGGGAACGACACCACTTGTATGGGTGCCGGAAACACTATGACATGGGATTTCCAAATATTTGCCCTCCTCATAGGATGCCGTCCCACATGGACATTTCAACAGGATGTTGTTATTTGGTGTCAGTCTCTTGTCTTGTAATGATGATAGTTGTGCCATTGATTTATGTCAAGTTTCATTGGCGGTGCTATCTTGCAGAGGAAGTGCAAATCCTCTCGAGGGAGGTCATGAACAGGGCTGATGTACATGATGTCGTCACCATTGAAAAGATACAAGCACTCTTACTTCGCATGGAAGGAGGTTTTGAATCCTGTGGTAAAGTTTACACATGTCATAAGCCCACTTCAAAAACTCTGAGGAAACATAAGCTCCTCACCCACATTGGATCATGTCTGTGGAGTGAACTGTACATTCTGTATTACTTTTCTCAGTGGATCAGGTTTGCGATTCTTTCGTCATTTCTAACAATTCTGCTGTGCTTGCCTATAGTAGTGCCAGCATTTGTTCACGGGTGGTTGGCATCATGCCTTATGGTTATGAGCATGTTGTTTTTTGTTTTCACACCACTGTTTTCAAGCTTACTTCTCATCTTCATATTGGCAAATGCACTCTCACATATGATCATTCCCATTATTGCTTTCTTGTCTACTTGGATTGTTACGCTTTTCTCAACACTGATAGCAGCAGACATGAGAGAGAGACATGATGAAGAAGAACTGGTCAGATCATGCTACAAACATGCAATCAAACAGATGGTAGCCAATCCCAAGAACACAGATGTTTCACTCTTGTTGCAATTGAGAGGCTATGGTGATTTACCTACTTCAAAGAGTGACATTAGCGATTTAAGTAAGCGCATTGTTAAATAGTGTCAGTAAGCATGTCGCATAGAGATGTGGAAAAAGCATATAGCCACAGAGACCAAGCACCTGGGCTAATGGACCTCTGCATGAAATGCCTCATGTGTATTGATCATCTTTTGACTTGTGGAATGAAGGCAAGCCAATATTGCTGTTGCATTTGCATCTTATTGGTCATTACAACAATCATCACACTGGTTTTACTTGCCAAGCAATGTCTTGATAAAGACGGGTGTTTCTTGCCATTTTGGAATCAAAAACTCAGCACCAACCAGACTGTTTTCAACTGATGAAAATTCGATTTTACTCAAACTGTTTACACTCAACTAGATGCAAATGCTGGCACTACATATATAGAGAGAAGGCCATGGAGAAAGAAATGCGAGATACTGTTCTGAAGCCAATCATCAATAGGTTGAGACACCACCACCACAAGGTCTCACATAAGAAAAAGACAACCAAACAGGATGGAGAGAAGAGAAAGACTATCCATAAGAAGAAGAGGTGTACCCAAATGAATATTTTAGCCAAGCCAGTTTCCATAGGTGAATTGGAGAACTTTTGCAACAAATCTTGGAATAAGGATGATCTCATGACTGCATGTCAATTGAAGGAACGCTTGCTGGCTCACTGGACAGAAACACTTCATGACATGACCACACCTGCCAGTGAATCCCTCTTTGAAAGAATGGATCCATCTGAGGTCAACCAGTTTTTTGCAATCTTAGACCCAATAGATGCTGTCACTGATAAGGTTTCCTCTTTGCCAGATCTTTTGACGGAGATGTACAAGTTATCTAGTCTGACCTTACAACCCATGATATACACCCGAGACCACCTATGGCTGACGCTTCAGAGTGTCATTGATGGGGTGAAGCAACCATTTCTCTCCCGACAGTGTGCCTCTAAGCCATGCATGGGTGAATACATACAGACCCAAGATGGGTTTGAAGGTGATTTGAAATTGCCCGAGATGGTTCCAGTTGCTGCACTTGACAGGATGAGAGAGCTCAGAGCAGGGGGTTATACCACTCAGCAGTTTCAAGACTGGTTGAATGAGAGGAGAACGGAAAAGGGAAACATAGCATCTACACTTTCGCTTGGGGTTGACATGTGGCCACAGCCAAGGTGTGCGCTATGTTACATGAAGGACATGTTCATCATGATCATGGATGACTCAAACTCGTTTGCAAAAGATATCAGCATGGCCTCTTACCAATCTTCTTTCATTGCAAGGTTTGAAGGTCTTCGTCCAGACATAACAATTGACGTAGAACAGTATCGCATGCGATTAAGACTTTCTGAAACAGGTGTCTATATTCAACCACCAAAGTCAATGCCTATGCCAGGAAGTGTCATTCCACTCTTATATCGCCTTACAAATGGTGAAATTGTTGTTGATAAATTGTATTCAACCGAATAAAGATCTCTCCAATCAAAGACATTTTCATTGTTTCACTTTCTCGGGTTTGACCTACTTTTGTATGACGTCATGATTTTTGTAACTCTTTTATCAACCATTGAAACTACAGGCCACTCGCTTTATACTTCTTGTAGATACTTGCCATATTTTAGGTATGTTTAAAGAAACATTTGTTGCATGTATGTTTAGTAACTGGTTGGTTCTAACCAAATGTTTGAAATACAGTCGATATAAAGGACTGCTGTGAATATGTCAATGATAGTTGCACTATTCATGTTGAGGGATAGAAAGCATAAAAAACATTCAGACGTTAAAACTGTTGGCTCCTTGCATTATTCTACTCGCTGATACTCGGAATGAAATACATTCGATATAAAGGATTATTGTGAATTTACCAAGTGAAGTTACACTATTTGTGTCAGGAGTGAACTGATAAGAAAAACATAAAAATGCCATCAATATGTATTCTTGGATCGGAGGGTGTGGGCAAAACTGCTATAGTGTCTCGTTTTCTGTACAATACATTTCCCCTTGAACATGAGCGAACATTAGATGATTGGTATACTAAATATTATCATGGTTTAACCATTCAAGTCAGAGACACATGTTCTGGGTCAGAATCATTAGAGGTCTCTTTACGCCATGATTCACTAAGTGAGGCAGATTCCGTCTTACTTGTGTATGATGTCACATCAGCTGACTCTTTGCAAGCAGCAAAGAAGTTTGTTATGGATATATCAGAACAACACTCCCAACCAAGTGTAGTTGTTGTTGCAAACAAATGTGACCTTTCCATGACTGATGATGTTGTTGAAGAAGGTAGGATGTTAGCTGAGATATATAGGTGGCCTCACATATGTGTGTCTGCAAAGTTGAATTTTAACATTGAACTGGCATTTGACTTAACCATATCTAGAATTATTCACAATGAACTCAAACAAGTTTCAAACCATTCAGTTTCCTGTTGTATGATACTGTAATTGTTTTGGGGAAATAAAGAAACCCTACACTATTTAACTTGTTTTATTTTGTTTTGCTTTATTTAACATTTTTCAGAGTCTGACATTTGGTGCTCCAACATTTTGGTATCAGAGTTCCATTACTTAGAATGAAGTACATGCGAGCTGTGGTATGCCAATCCCCTTTGATGAGGCAATAGTTACCACCTCCTGTCGATAACGATGGTTCTTTCATTACGTCCAGGATAACTGTATCATTCTTTTTCACTATCTTTGTCACGACCATACCATATCTACTTGAAATCTCTTCCTTTGCACATTGTAAATCTGCATCAGTGGTAACATAGTTGAAATGGGATGAACATGGTTTAAAATGATTGTCTGACAGCAAGATAAATTCCCCGGGAATGGGTGGGGTGTCCATGTGGGGATAGTGGATGAGAGCATCTCTCACACTGCTGTTCTTTTTCGCTGCAAAGAATTTTCTGTGGGCCTTGCCATCCACATATTTACTTTGAAGTGGTAATCTCAGGGATCTTTTATCAGCATAGATGCCAGAGTCTATAAGACACTCTCGAAATGATTTCTGTGTCATATCTAGTGCTACCCAGCCTCGAATGTCTAATAAATGTCTTTCATTTCCATTCTCAGTTAAGCGATAACCCTTTTCGCATCTTGATAAGTTAACAATTCTTTTATTGGACAACTCTATCCTGCATCCATCCTCTTGGTTTGAAATATAATCTATCAGTTCCATAACACTGCCACTTTGTCTTTCCAACCAATACCATTTTCCACACTCTTTGATGGACCTCTCAAACCTCAAATCATTCACCATGACATACTGGACTGTTGTGAACCTGGCTTTACTCTCTACCAAGCCTTTACACATGTCCTTCACACAGGTAGCCAATCCCGATATGGATTCAAAGCATACATTGGAAGGAAAGTGGAAAGACATGCGTAAGCTCAACTTATCTCCATCCTCTGGCATCCATACATGTAGAGCCGGTGGGTTTTTCTTTGCATCCCATCTATTCTCTGTCCATCTAAGCATCTGCTTTCTAAATTCCATTAAAATTTCTTCTCCCATGGCATATACAGGATAGACTCTCTTCCATCCATACCTCTTGCAGTCCACTGTCTTGCCATCAATGTCCAATGTGAGAGCACAACACCAAAGTTCACTTGTAAAAACCTCTGAAGTGCCAAGGTCTTGTTTGAGGCAGAAATCCACAATGGTCATTGGATCTAATACTGCAAACTCTCTGTGACTCTTTCCTGGTACCGTGGTGTTGACAACAATTAGGTTGCCAACAGTGGGCATGTTCATGTCCAATGCTTGCCATGTGTGGTTATAATCCAAGTGTGGTGGTGGTCTCATCATGGCATAAGCTCTTGCCATGTCCATGTATTTTGGAAGTTGTTCTCTCTGTGGATAGTACCCGAGGTAATTCCTGTATAGGATGTCTCTCTTTCGGTTGAAGAACCCATTCACATGAAAGAGGCAACATATCCCTTCTGCCTTATCATGATTGTATGTGTGACCATGCCTTTTATCAACAATATTGTCCTCCTTAGACTGCAAGCTGTTGTCAGATGAAAATATGTTTTGAACAACAGTCTGAATTTGTGATTTATTCACTTGCCCATCATTTCTCCTCAAATTTTCTATTTCATATGTACACCTTTGTAAGAGACCAAAAAGTTCAATGTAAGGCACTGTGTCACTATACATTGATACTGCTCTGTCCAAAACTGTAAAAACCTCTATGTCACTCATTCTGATTTTCAATGAATGCTCATAACATCCACTGATTGCATGACATTTGACAGGATCTCACTGACAGGATCTAATATGTAAAATTCATTTTTACAACAACTTATATGGAGAGTACCTTAAGTATATACTGATATTTCAGAAAGAATAAAACTCATCATGGCTATTCATTTCTCAAATACGTATGGTGAGTCATATACATATCCAAATGCCGACAATCTTTTGGCCGAGTCAAACCAGATATGGAGTCGACACTCTATAAGAAACATGTCTTCATTTTTGGACGTTGTAAAAAGTTATTTTGAATTGCAAGATTCTAGGACTAATTCACTTGCACTTGAAAGCATGTGTCATCCAATTGTAGCATTCAATGTACAAGATACTCTTAGAATTGGTCTCTTTGGCAGAGGAATGCACCATATGTTACCAAAGGGTAACTTTGATATGTTGAAGAAAGATACAGACAAACCTGGATTCAGATCAGAGGCTCTGATATGCCTTTTCATTTGCGAAACATATAAGGATCATGGCACCATCACAAACTTGGCTTTAGATGTTCACATGGCCTACCAATCCATGATAGCATTCGGAAGATTTTCAAACAGTCTGACTTACTTACACAATAGGTTGGTAAAGAATGCCAGGATACCACCAGTGCTTCACTATGCCATAACTTCCCAGTTGGAGCATCCCTTCATTCCTGCACTCCTCGGAGAGTTGACAGATGTCGTTGCAAAAGGTAGTTATGGAAAAAACACAAATGACTTTGTATGTCGTCTCTTTCAAACCCTCGTTCTTACACGCGAAGAGGAGTGGGAGACAGTCATGGAATGTCGCAAGCTTTGCAATCTTGCATGGGACCCTAGATATGGCAATAAAACCAAGGTGAAGTTTGGGTCTTTGGTTTGGGAAATGCAGTGCCACAGCACAAAGATCATCTACAATGATGAAGTGTACAGAGAGCTTAGGGAACACAGATTGACTTGGGTGGCAGCCATGGTCAGAGGAGTTCGTTGTGGACATATTGAGATCACGAAATGTCCACAGATGTTACTGATGTGGCTCAGTGTCATATTGTCATGTTAGATGAAATAGAAATTAAAACATGTGCAGTCAAGATTTGAGTTTTTGTTCCATGGCTAAGGTACTGGAGGATCAAATATTCCTGCTCAATGCCGTTCGACTGCATGGACAGATGCTCCATATACAGGATATGCTGAAATCTCACTCTCTGTCCAACCTATTCCTTTCTGCAACAGAGTTAGAAAGTGTTTATAAAAAAATGACAGACTATCTCATGTCACTCGGGACCAATCATAAAAAAGTAGAAATATATACTGTCTTGATGAGAGCAATTTGCAATTGTCATACTCTATTGGGTGTAATTCATGGTGCTGAGTCAGAAGAGTGGCGACACAACACAGTGCATACAGTACAAGACATGGACGAATGCATCTCATCCCTCTTTGCAGGGTGGACAACTCTGCCCATGATCACAATTCGGGCAAAAATATCCTCTATCTTGAGCTTCCTCACCACGTATGGAAGTTTACATGTCCTTCCAGATGGCATACATTCAACTCATGTGGACTGTGTGTTCTGTCGCTTTGACAGGTCACTTGAAGTCTGGAGCACAATACCAGATGATCACACAATATGTCATCATTATGTGATGGAGAAAGAGAATGAACAGTTGCAGCAACAATTGGATCAATATACCAGTTCACATGACATTGTTTTGGATGAGCATGGATCAGATACAGATATTTCTATTTGTGCCCGTGTGCGTGTCAGAGAGGAGAAGCGCAAAGTGATACAGTTGAGAAACGTCCTCCTGGACATAGAGAACAGATTCAAAAATCAGCGAGCAAAAATGAGATATATGTCAAGTTTAAAGGTGGTTTCTCCTTTCTTGTACAAGATAGCAGCCCTGTTGCTGATTTTCATCAACCAAAGATCAGAGCATGAGCGTGTGTTTGCTACACCTTCTTCTGAACCACACATTGTCTTTTCATGGAGCAGTGGTGACTCATTACAGCAAAGCAACTACAAAGCTTGTCGAAACAGACTTGCCACCACCATCAAGAATATCACCATGTCAAAAACCAATATGAGAGCCATACTGGAGAGGTTTGAAGAAATCGTATTAGACCCAATCTCCCTTTTTTGTAATACCAACCGACTACTGCGTGTCTCTATTTTAGCGAAGCGGTTTCTTTTGGCCTTAGGTCAAACACCAGAAAAAATCTTGGACGATAACTTGCATAGAAGTGGCTTGACACCAGTCATGGTTCTGGAAGAAAGTTTCCAGTCATTGTGGGACCAAATGTTTGGAGTGCTTGTTATAGTCGAAGCATACAACACTTGGCTTGCCTCGGTGGATTTACATAGTTGGACAATAAAGTATCAGAGAGGAGATGTACCAAGTGATAAAGGAAAGATGTTGATTTTCCTATATGATCATCCAGGCAAAATTGGTTTTTGCATGGATGCTTATGAGAAAGTGGTGATGACATATCATCAGGCCATAGACATGTGCCTGCTACATCTACAATGTCTACACAACAAGGGACTTTGTCACTACAACCATGCGGTGAGGAGAATTCTCAAACAACCGAGCTGAAATATATACCAGGATTTTTAGAAGAGTGTGGTGTTCAAGAGTCTATTCAAATCACCAATGAAGAGGAAAAAAACCATCTTGATGTCACAGACATTTCAAGACTCACAACTAGCTGGATTCACATGGTCATGTTGCATGTTTTTGCCAAAAACAAAGAGAGTGACAAATTGATTGTCTGAATAAAATCACTGAATCACACACTACTTTTGGTGTTATTGTTTTATACATTTATTTTTGATTGACCTGATACAAGTCATGTGGCAACTCATGGTATTATGTTCCCATTGAGAGTTCTCACATGTGATCCATCCTCCGTGCCACGGGATGTTAGGTTCAGATTCATTGACCAACAGTGCCTGTTTATGACAGATAATGGGTCGGAAAATATCTGGACAGTTAAGTCTGAGTGTCATGTTCCACATCATGTTTGCTCTACCAGAGGTCAACACTCTACTGACAGAGAATAATGTTGTTCCTTCTCCAAGTGAAAAACTAGTTTGTGGTATGAGAACAGAAAGTTTAGCCCCCATCTCTCTATGAATGGTATACTTATCGTGGTCAATGTCTTGTTTCTCTTGGATGAAACACATACATACCATATTTTCATTATAATCATGCCACAAGAGCATATTCAGTCTCTGTGGTTCCTTGTCAAAATATGGGGTGGGGGTAACAACCACATCTGCGCCTCCCTTGACTGAACATGTATCAGAAATAATCAACTGCTCTAAGGTTGCTCTTTTGATCATGGCATTCATTATACTGTGTGACTTGCTGTCATGTGTGAAAGCCATACATGGCCAAGATGTTTCCATGACCATCCTACATCTTGTTGATTCAATCTCCCAAAGCCTCTTGTAAAACAAGTCCAATATTGCCATTCTACATGCGACCATGTCGGTCATATTCCGATTCACATCGTTCATTATTGGAAATACAAGTCCTTTGTGCAAGGTGATTGGTGACCGCAGTCCACTACTCTCATTTACACACAGATAATCAATCAAATGCCAGAACCATGAATGGCCTTTGTCCACTTCCATGAACGGTTGTTGCCAGTCCAAGATCTTTTCTGCCACAGAGATGTCTTTATGCCAATCAGAAATACAAAGATCACTTTGTTGGTATTTCAGTTTACCAACATGTTGCACACTTTTCTGTGAGAATCTGTTGGATAATAGAAGCAGCATGTAGATGGGACAGTCGACCACACCCTTCAACCATATAGGGAGGTTATACCTTGGAGGGCAATGTGATTCAATCCAGTATTCAAAGAGGGATATCTCCTGTTGGGCTTCAAGGGAAAGAGTGTGCTTTTCTGGTGGGCATGTCTGTTGTGTTGCACAAATATTTCTCCCTAACCTCTTTAGTGTTATATGACAATGACTGGAAGGCTGGTTGAATACTTGGCACGAAATTTTACCTTGACATTTATCGCGCAATCTGGCTCTCTGTGAATGAATCCATTCATAAGAGAGCATTATAGACAAGATGGGTACTCTCTGCCAATCTTGTGTTACCTGCACGATGATGTATTGAGAGACAGTGTCAATCGGCTGGCCAAACTTTGCTTGAACTTCATAGGAAGATTCTTTTGTGAGAGGAATGGCAGGAAAACATAGTTCTGGATGAATGTCCTCTTTGTCTTCCAAATTGACCACCCTGGCTGTAGCTGTCAGTGGTGGAAAGAGGATGACATTGCTGTCAAAATTCAGCTCAAAGTGAAATCCATATAGTCTGTCCTTAGCATCAAAGTGATTTGTCATATTTATCTGTTTGTGCTGGATCAAATTAGACATGATACCTACAGTGGCTTTGAAAGACAATAATACCCCTTGTGAACAGATACGTTATGGGCAGTGTTGTAAGAGAAGCAAAAAGATGTGGCTTTTTATTGTGGTTCCATATATAATGCAGGAGGAGAAGATCAAGAGACGAAGCAGAAAGAAACCAACAATGGTTTAACTTCAGGTGCTGTTCAAATGGTAGAGAGATGATCATGCATGTTTCTTGACATGCACAACACCATCAATGTAGAGTTGACTTTCTGGATGTATGTTCTGTGGTATGGGTTCAAATCCTATGATCCAATTATAGGGGTAGGACAGCATGTGTCTCATCACAGGAACGTTGTTCATGTGGTCGACTATGGAAGGTCCACTGATCATGCTGAAAGTCCCCTCTTGATGATCCCTGTACAATCGATGATACCACACTGCAGTAGAGTTTTGTGAAAGGGCATACTCGCCAACACAACTAAACCTGTCTGTTCTCGGTGCACTTTCACTGCACTTGAAGAAGTTGAGAAATCTCTTGCTACCTTTTGATCGATATATGGTACGTCCTTCATAGTCTGTGACATCAAAGCAGGTCTCATCTAATTCGAGGTCAGAACACCTACTCACATGATCACCATTCGGCATACTACATTCTACCCTTCCATCATATTTAGAATTGCTCAAAATGGCAATGTTCACAGTTGATATGAGAATGCACAAGCACATCATGATGAGTGAGGTATTACCTCCTACTATTCTCCAGTTTGCACCAATGCTAGATCTCGAATGTGTAACATTATTTTTTTCCTGGTTTCTACTGTTGGTGCGATTGCAAGCTTCTGTAATGGTGGGAGGATCTCCGCGAGGTGTTCTGACATTGTGGGCCCTCCACTTGTACTTGTGGCTGGGATGGGGATGGAGTGGAAAAGAGAAAGACGGCAATGATGAATCTTTGCTCCTGTCATATTCTTTCTCATGCAGTGTATCCAAGAGTTTTTCTCCGTCCATGTGTAGTTCTTACTCAACTTGTTAACTTGGAATACCCCATTTGTTGTAAATACGAAAGGATGGGGAGGTGGAGCGTAAAGTCTATTATTTGGAATTTGCCTCACCAACGTGATTACACAAAATACAAGTGCTCCAAGAGTTAATATCACCTTCATCATAGCAGTAACAAATTGTTCGCATGTAAAGTCACTAATGTTATGTTTGGGAGTCTAATCTACTTTGAATTGAAAGTGTGCAAAGATGAAGAGGAAACACTCTGAAGAAAATGACAACATAGAAATTCCCATCCCATACAAGAGGAGGAGATGCGAGGCTGTAACACCACTTTCAAATAAGATTGACCTGACTCACATTTGCATGTTGTTTAAGCATATCTTTGAAAACAGATCTTTTTGCATAACAATAGAAGACGGGCAAGCAGTGAATAGAAATTCATGTCAGCAATGTGCAAAGAAGAAACTGCATGCAGTTGAGCAACACCACAACACCATAAAGACAATCATCAAACATTATGAAGAGGCAACAGGCAATCGTCATGCTTGCTACAAGCTTGATGTCATGCTTCAAGATCTATTTGAAGTGTGTGGTGCAGAAGGTATTGAAATGCAATGTGATGATGACACAATAGAAATCAAGGCAAATGGACTATCACATGTGTCTTGGTTTGTCCTTGAGATCTTAGCAAAAGACGGACCCATGAATGATGTGAATATTGACCTAATGGATGGCACCTTTTCGATGGTTTGCAAAACAAAAAAAGCTCAGGAGAAAGGGGTAAAGTTCAACACGGTGCTGAGAGAGACTCTATCAGAAATCAAGAGGAACATACTACACAAGAGTAAACAATGTCTTTTGTCAAGTTTAATAAAAGAATAACACACTACATGTTATGAATATGCATTTATTTTGTCTCTCAACAACATATTTCAGCCTGACTCATCATATTCTGAATGTCATGTGGCATCAGCTTAACTGGATGGTGGAGGAACATTTTCTTATACAATTTCTGTTCACTTTGAAACTTTGAAGCAGTATCCTCACACATGGCACCCTTATTCCTGATCATTTTGTCCTCGCCCGTTTCTTTCAAAAGGAAGGCATCTTTCCCTTTCTTCATTCCTTCATACACCAAGGAGGGAAAATACCTTGCTATTGGATCTTCTTCCCAGAAGACATTTTTACGTTTCATATTGATCAAAGTGTCAGTGTTTAGTTCGGAAATCTGTTCATCCTCGGCCGATTTAGCCAGCTGTGAAGAAATCTCATTGATGTTGGCGAGAATCACATTCTTCTCCACTTCATTGTATACATCTGCCATGCAAGTGGGACATTTGATTGTTTTGATGGAACAGTCTAGTGCTTGCACTTGGATGTGTCTTCTCAAACATTCCCTGTGGAATAAATGCATACCATTTGCAGCAACACCATGCCTCGTTCCACTCTTGTTGTCTATATGAGTTGACACAAACTCCCAATATTTTTTCATGTGAGTGCTGCTCTTCTCTAAAACTATGTTGTCATCTAAACCTGTTTCAATCCTGAACTCTCTCTCAAGCTCCTTATAGAGACAGTTCAGACCTTCCAGTGGTCTTGTAGAAAATGGTTCCAAGCATATGGAGCACAGCTCCTCTCTCACTTGATTGACTTCTTTATCGTACAAGTCACGTTCTTCATCTCCCATTTCGACAATATTTGGTTCATCATAACATCTTGTTTTTTCCATTTTCTTTTTATCAATCACCAACTCTTTCAAAGACACAGTGCCGTGATATGGCATCAAACTCATGCATTCCTTGGTTGTTGATGGATGTGCTTTTGTATCAATATTCAAAGTTAGAGATGGGGATTGATCCACAGACATGACACTACAGTCAGAAAGGATGAGACTCTGACCCATGGACTCGAGTGGTCTTTGAACATTCAAGTACTGGATGAATTGTTCACACAACAGGTGGTTTGATTGGCCATTTGTGTAGGAATGTTTGATGTCTATTTTAACAGGAGTCATGCTTGGGTCTCCCAGTCTTGAGAATCTCACACAGAAACAAGAATTCAAGTTACCATCCTGGTTCATTGAATTTAAGAATTGAAATGCGTTGAGGAAGACTTGCCAAATATATTGTCTCAACGTGCGCGAGTCATTTGGAACTCGCACCATTGCTCTGGATAATGCTTTTCTAGTCACATGATAACCACTCTCTGATAGAGCAAACATGACATTTAACACATTAAGGAGTACTCTCTCAATCTTCTGTTTGTTGAAACACCATTCCTCTTGCAAAACAACCCTTTTCTTGATGACAAGCACAACATAAAACAGTAGATCAGTGAAATCATTCAAATTGACTGATATAATCTTTGGGTCAACCAAGCCAAGGGAATTGAGTTTTTCTGATGATGAGCCTTTTCCCACAGCTATGATTTCATTGCCAGGAAAGAATCTTTGCTTTCCAAGGAACCTTTTTATTTCATCCAATTTAACGTGTCTGGGATCAATCTGATTTTTGTCAAGCCACGGAGAAGCACAAAGGATTTCACGAAACTGATGAACAGATGGTATGATATCAGTCATTGCCTCACGCCTCTTTACAACTTTGGCAAGTGATACGTTTTGAGAATCCTCATAATCAAAATGCAATGATCTTTTTCTGCTGATGGGATGTTTTCTGTTTTCCCCATCTCTATCTTCAGCTAGGCCACCCATATCAAAATCAATAGGCACAACCTCTTCACCATAGTCTGTTTACTGTATTGCTCAGAGACAACGAGGGCTGATGTGTAACGTCAGCCAGCGATTTCTGTGTACATGTCATTCTGTGATGACCTGCAATTAAACTGCACCATAATCGTAGGGATTGTTAGGAAACCAGATTGGCATTTATGTTACGATGTTCTTTGTCATTTGAAAATAACACCTCAATTAGAAGTAGAATCAATTATGTAGATGAACGTGCATATTATTGTTTCAAGTCCTCATTTCCCAGTACAGACTTGCAAAGAAAAGCCTGCAAACAACTTGGATTCTGCTGCTGTATTTGTGCCATCTTGTAGCCTGTTTATTTTACTCAGTAGCCTCAGAATTAACAGAATTGACAAATATGTGGAAACAACTTGTAAATGTATGAAGAACAAGTAGGATCACTTTTTCATTGAAATGTATTTGTTTCTGGTCCTTGTTTAACGATGTGAAAGTGGACAACAGCTGGGTCATGAGAAAACTTCCACATGACTATTTGAGTAAAAACAGTGTCCTAAATAGAATTAAACTTGATTCATATATATGTAATGCACCACAACCAAACTCATAACAGTTATTCTAAATAGATATTTGAATATGCACTGAGAGTTTGGATAAGATTGCATGTGTGCCACAAATTTGTAGCAGTGTTGAATTCTGAGGGTACAGATCCATGGTTAACGTGTGGGGATTAGGTCATGCATCTGTCTCGACTTCCAAACTCTCTGGTTAGGAATCAAGTGATATTCACCCCCTGTAATGTTGTGATGTGACCTAAATTGCATGGAACTTTATAAGATATAACTACCTTAGACATCATGGCTTCGGGCATGGTTAACGTGTGTCACACATCTGTCTCGACCTCCACACTCTCTGGTCAGGATTCAAGTGATATTCATCCCCTGTAATGTTGTGATGTGACCTAAATTGCATGGAACTTCCGGCACATAACTCCGTGAAAACAAATAATCACTTAGCGTTTTAAAATACTATGGAATTACAAGATGACATGTGAGACACAACATTCAGCACAATTGCAATTAGTGGTGGGTACTACAACACAGGATTTTGGAGCGATATGTACTTATGATGGGCCTGCAGACCACAGACCTCGCTGTTAGTGTCACAGATTGGGGACACCTCAACTGCATAAATAAAAATAGAATTGAAATGTTGTTTTGCAAGCATAGAATATATGGAAATTAATAACTTTATAAACAAAAGAAAGGTATGCTAAATGTTTGACTGTGTTAAAAACGTCTGAGTTTCAACTGCCGGTTTCAGACAGTTGCCAGTCACTGTAGTCTACATTTATGGCAACTTCAAAATGATGAGAAAATATAAATATCATTTTCAAAAAGGAAAATGTATACACATTCTTTTTTTTTTAAAGACTTTCTTGTTATCTTTGCACAAGATGGCCAATAATCATTATCAGGACTCTTTTTTTAAAAAAGAAAATTTTCAAAATGCAGCCGCAGATGTACTTGGACAAATTGAAATTTTTATCACATCAATTAAATGGGTGCCAGTAGCTGTTACAATCAATTATATTTATAATTTCAATTTTTGTGAGGAAACTTTCCAAATGACACATTGTTGATAAAAATAGAGCAATAATAACCCGAGTTCAAATAATTAATAAGATAGAGTAAACCAGAAACATGTGATACCTCACATGGCTAGATAGCTTTTGAGTGCTGATCAACTGGAAGGTGAGTTTCATAAAGAACATCCAATATTTTCATTTGGTATTAGAATGTGATTTACTAAGTTTGACAAAATATATTCAAAGAGCATTCCGAAACTCCAAAGGATTATAATAAAATAATATAAATTGTAAACATATTTCAGCATATGTATGTTACTGTATGCAGGAACACAACTGGGTTGTTATCATATATTCCAATATATTATAGTATTCTGATAATTTAGATTTTTGTTTTACACATGATGACAACTGCATTTTTTCAGATGTAAATCTCATAACTGTGTCAAGTGAGTGTCCATGTGATGGCGATATTGATCCTGTTCCATATAAGAACATCACCGATGGGCAACTGTCCACCTGTGTCATGCATCACCAGAATATCTTCATGACGATTGATCTGATTAACCCGGTGGACACGTTTAATGGTTTCAAAGTGCTCATTCATACTGAGGGGTACACCTGTGAGAACTCTACGGTGATGGCAGGAGGTCAGTGCAAACCCTGTACCATTTTCACAGAGTGTGAGCAGAGCGCCACCTGTACATATGACTGTGTATGCGACACGGCCTGCCACCTAGTGGTTATATCACCAGGATCTCATCAAGTATGTGAGGTCACTGTTGTTGATGAAAAGTGGCTCTTGTAGATCAAAGTAACATACAAACTGTAGATTATAAAGTAAACATATAAATTATAGATGGACATAAATTTAGTTATTCACAATTGCAAGTCGAGTAAACTGTAGTATCATAACTATAATCTGCAGACAGTATTACAGATCTACAGTAGAGCCCAAAGTGTACGCTACAATATCACTGGAGACCGTGTAGACATGACATTGCGATATTTTGGCCATAAAAATCCCATAAAACTTCAAGACCATCAAGTCTTTTCTGCCCTCGCTTAATGGGAGGGTTAACGCGTTATAACGGATATCCTGTTTCTTCATCACATATAAATCACCTCAGGGATCCTTTTCTAACTGCAGGGTGAACTAAATGTCCACCACCCTTTTCTGTACAGGATTTGTTCTCATATTTTGTTGTTATTTAAATCTGTGAAAAGTCTGAATAGAACCATATATAATATCCTTACATTATAAAAAATATTTCTCAACACATCATTTACTCAAGTTGCTCATAGTGCAATCTTTATCTTAAATGAATGTACAAATGTTGAAGATGCAAGGTCATGCACACACAGAGATGTCATGGAGGTTCTGAACCCATGTGACCATATCATGGCAAAATGTAGTCATGGATGATATTATTGAAAAAGATATTTTTGCCTGTTTAAAAGCCATTGTGGTAGGTCTACAATGAATTATATAGAATATCATGTTGATTGAGGCAATACTCCACAAGAGCAAGTTTATTTTAAGTCATGTCCTATTACAAGGTCATTATCCTTAAACACTGTTTAGGGTAATGGTGATTGTAAAAGTGCAAATGGTCCCTCAAGACCTGTAATTACTCTCCATGCTTGCTTAGATACTGAGTAACTTTTTTTAATTAAGTATGTAGATACACTAGTCCAGAAATAAATTGGTTAGTCCAGCCAATCAACAAAATTTAGGTAGCCTAGTCCCTTAGGTTTTAACTGAATCTCTTAATGGCATTTTATGAGCTATTTTTTCAGGAACCTCTTTTGTATATTACCAATTGTTATGAATGTATGGCACTGAATAACTTGGTCATATCGATGTGTCTGCCATTCATTCAATCGTTCATTTCATTCATTCATAATAATAATAAAACTTATATAGCACTGATACGAGACTGTCGTGCTGTGCTCAGAACACACTTTCTGAAAAGGCGTTTCAGTCTCCTCTTAAAAATAGTGACTGAAGTACTAATCCTAATGTCAGTAGGGAAGGCATTCCATAATCTGGATTCAATAGAAGAGAAAGCCCTATCACCAACTGTTTTCAGACGGGTATTAGAAACAGGTAGATAAGAACCATCCTTGGATCTCAAGCCCCAATCATTCTGTTTCAATAAGAGTAGATCATGCAAGTAAGGAGGTGCCTTACCATTTAAAGGTATTAAGCATCAATTCTATAATTTGGTGTATTGAAAGCTTTGCAATATATGAACATCATGACAAATTGAAATTATGATAGAGTAAAAAGATAAGTTGCATGCAACAAGATATAAATTTGCACTCCCAGGAGAGATCTGTATCAGCCACAAACTGCACGGGTAGCTTGAACTTTGTTTGACCTCAATTTTTGACATTGTCTGAAATTATATGCATATATATTGCAGAAGATAATAGCAATAAACTTCTATCACAACAAAAGACATGTTGTTACAGGTCGCCATTTTCTGTAGTACTGCAGCCACCTATTGGCCAATTTAATAATCCCCACCAGTTTTCTTCACCATGCTCACCACATTGAAGCACGTTGCAAAAAAAACATTGCAAGACAACATGCTGACAACGTTGTCAGCATGTAAAACAACAATGTTGTTATTAGGTAAGACCACAACGTTATCCTTTAACGCGCTCAGAATGTTGCAAAAACGTAGAAAGACAAAACAAAACCTTATTTCTACGTTCTCACAACGTTGTTTCTAAGTTGTGTGTTACCTGGGCAATCCCTTTACTGTCTTCCAAGTCATAAGGAGAATTTTGAAGTCAATCCTAGCATAAATGGGGCACTAGTGCAATTCCTTCAAGTTCTCTGATATATCAACTTTTTAATCTGTCCCACTACACGTGCAGCAGAGTTCTGCAGATATTGCAACTTCTTAATATCTGATTGTGGGAGACCAGCAAGGAGACAATTTCCATAGTCAAAGGTAGATGTAACAAAAGCATGAGTTAATGTTACAGCTGTTTTCTGTGATCGTCATCTGGCTTATTCTTGAGGATCCTTGCCTTTTTCACTGTTACAGCTGTTTTCTGTGATCGTCGTCTGGCTTATTCTTGAGGATCCCTGCCTTTTTCACTGTTACAGCTGTTTTCTGTGATCGTCGTCTGGCTTATTTTTGAGGATCCCTGCCTTTTTCACTGTTACAGCTGTTTTCTTGTCAAGACACTGACTAATGGCTGCCAAATTCCTAATGTGATAATGTCCCTTTTTATATATTTTCTTAATTTGATCCTTAATGTCCATTTTGGAGTCAAAAGTAATACGAAGGCTAACCACAGACTCACTAGGTGTGATATCAGTAACACCTATCCTGACAGTGCTGATAGTTTGGCTAACAGCAGTACCATATCCATCAGTACAGATGAGCCTCTTAGTTTTTCTGTCAATAATTTTCATGTTATTAGTGATTAAAAATGCTTCACAGACAGATTTTCCAAGCCTCTGTCTACAAATTTCTACTTGCTGACCAGATCCGTGATCAATAGGGATGTAAATCTGAGTATCATCTGATATGATAGTTGAGCATATGATAGTTGAGCCCATACCTAGCCAGGATATCGTCCAATGGGGACATACAGATTGTGAAAAGAATGGGACCAGGGCCAGATCCTTGTGCGACCCCATACTTAAGTATCTATGACATATCACCTTGACACATTGCTTCCTGTCCATTAGGTATGACCTGATCCAGGCAAGAGCATGACCCCTGACCTTGCATCTTGATTCCAACCTCTTAAACAATATTTGAAAAGCAATGGTATCAAAAGCAGCTGAAAGGTCAAAGTAGTAACAAAATTACTGACTTCTTGTCAAGATCATACAGGATGTCATTCTGCACCCTCGGTGAGGTGGTCTCAGTGCTGTGATACTCTTTGTAGGCTGATTGGAATTTATCAGTCAGTCCATTTCTTACCAGATGAGGAACTAGTTGATCAGCCACTGCCCTCTCAGTAAGTTTAGAAATGTAGGTAAGGCTTGGGACAGGCCTGTAATTCTTCTCAATGAGTTCCAGCCCAAATTTCTTCAAGAGAGGTGCAATTATTACAATCTTCATAGCAGGTACTACTGAGGGAGGAGGTCGTCAATGAGGTCATGTGGTACTTATGAATGTACTGGGTCTTGTTAACATGACTTCTTTGCAGCCTTCCTTACCAGTTTACGAATATCCTCAGTTGTCAAGGGGATGAACCTATCAAGTGGCATAGTGTCAGGTCGAGAACAACTGTCATTGTTCACCATGCCATCTGGTGAAGAAAATGCTGTGATTGGTACATTATCCATATCATTACAGATTTTTTTCATTTTTCTTCAGAAAAAAAGGTATTGAACTTCTCTGCTTGAGAAGTTTTCTTTATGGGCATTGGGAGTATCCTTAACTTTGTGCATGACCAAATCAATGACCTGAAAGGTTTTTTTCAGGTAATGCCTGTGCATTTCAACCAAATGACTTAAGTAAAGAATTCGTTTAATCATTTGGGTATTATATAATTCTTTGTCAATGTAAAGGTTTGTTCTGTTCATTTTTCTCTCAAGCCTCTTCTTAAAGGGCCAGTTCCTAATAATTGGGTTGAACCCCAAACCATGTGTTTTCTGTCACAAATTCGTCCATTTGGTTGCCAACAGTCATCTCACATATTTCAAGTGTATCTAAACGTTGTGATGATCAAATTTCACCTCGAAGTTTGGATCATGACATATCTCCAAAGTCAGTCCGGATTTTTTTACCCCGTCATGTGGGATGGTGACGTAGAGAGTGTAACATTTTGGGAAAACCCCTAGCCCAGCATTATGGAGTCAGAGGGAGATTTTACAGATAGTGAGAGTTCAACAAGTGTTTCTGACATAATAGAAGGCCAAAGTTTATTCGGATCATCTGAGGACAGAAGAAGTGGGTCTGAGCCATCTTCAGGCTGCTTTATTGAGCAGGGTAAAGTTCAGGGATGGCGATTTAACCCCCCCCCCCCTCTCCACCCCTGACAGTCTGACAGTGGGGATGATCTTCAACTAATCAAAATAGTATATGTTATGATAGCAGACAGTATGTCTTAACACAACATAACTCACTATGCTAATTAACATTTATGAAAACATAACAAGTACCATGGCCATGCAATTTGATTTATCTTATTTTTCAGTCATTTATATGGACCACAAAGTACATAATCAACATGCTCAAAGTTTAAAATCTTGAAAAGACCTGCATATCACAAACATGTACATATAAAACAAGAGTTAAAAGAGGTTTAAAATTAAGGACCATTTTCTTCCAATTTGACAACATTTTGGTAAATGTTTTCCATTAAAAAATTGACCTTTTGTCAATTACTTTTGTTTACAACACACAATTCCCTTGACAATCAGGGCGGCTTATTTTGAATACATGTTGAGGGTCCGGCTTCACCAACCATTGTGGACCCAGTTTCCCGGGATAAGGAGTTACACTCATGACGTATAATCCTCCAAAGTTTTATTACCCTCCCGAACCCGACCTTTCTTTCCAGGAAAGCCTGCTGCCACAACAAAGATCCACTTTGTAAATAAACAGTTGGCTAGATTAATGTAGGTATGATGTGTGTGGTATGATATCTTATTACCATATCTTTCATTACATGTTAAAAGAAAATAAGGTAAGATTATTAGGAACTGGCCCTTTAAGGTGGCTCTTATAAATCTTGTATTTCCAAGCCTGTGGGTTGGTTCCTTGATCCGCTGAGTCATGTCAAATGTGGATAGGACATCATCAAACCTGAAGACATCAGGCTTATTTGGTTTATGGACATAGAAATTGTAATAACCTAGGAAAACAACCTCATGAGTAAAAGCACCATAGTGCGCCATCAGTTGGTAAATTCATCATAGCACTCAGAGTAGGTGTACCTATTCCCATCTTAGGGTTCAGGTCAGTAGATAACCACAAACGTTATCCTTCTACCCTTGATTAGTATGGATGCTTCCAGGAGCTCCATAGTATTTACAGTGGGTTGGTGCAAACTATTGGTTTGAAAGGGTAGTTCACCCGATTCATTCATTCATTGTCCACTTGCCCTTTTAAAACATCGACACTCTGATGTGATTTTGATATAAAGCTTTTTTCGCATTTGCTTTGCCATTTCAATTTGATTATTGCAAAAGGGAAATTGTTTAATGATTTTCTTCATGGTAAATATGCCCTGGTTAATTCAATACGTGTGGAGGTACTTCGTTATATAATTAGCATGAAGTACAAGTAGTGAAATATGATTCACATCCACGTTTATTTTTTAGGCCTATATTGATATGACTGCTGAGTGTTGTGACATTGAATGGAAGGATTGGCCCATTGTCTGATGTCACAGATATCAGATATAATATGCCCCGTCTAAATATTATTGGGGGGATGGTAACTAACTTCTAGAATTTCTGACTCACAGCAAAAATGTGTGTAATAAATGTTTGTTTTGATCTAGAAAATGAAAACTATACATACATAACATTTGTGATTGGATGTGGTTGTTTAAACTATATTAGATCAGACATCACCGGGACTCAATGCCCTACTCTTTTCGAAAAGTGACTTGTGGTCTTTCTTTTCAATTATCACATGGACATGATGACACAACCCACAGCCTTTGATAACTGATAATCAGCGGGAATTGGAAACAACTCAGCAGACATCCACCTTTCCCGTAAATACAGCATGCCCATAACATAAGATTTCAGCGCTATAACATTTCAGCGCTATGAACAGACTTGTCTGGTATCAGCACTATATAAATTTTATTATTATTATAACATGTGGTACCTCCAATCCTTTATAAATACTGGTTGGAAACTTCCTGGTCAGTCTTTGTAAACCTGTAGCTTCCAAACAAAGCATCGATCTTTGTCAAGTAAACTTGATTCACGCCAGTTGATCACTGAAGAAACTAATGTATTAAAAAAATTTATAAATAAAATTTAAAGAAATACCTGGTGATTTTATATTTGTGGTATACATTTTGAAAAGGGAAATGCGAACGATTGAAAGTTTCTTTTTTAAATAATCAGTTGGCTAGATAATTAATTGAAAGATAAACAAAACAATGAGCATCTTATTTATTTATCTTCTGGTAATAGAAGGAGAAAACATTACATAAAATATCTTTTGGTTAATAGAAATTATTTGATAAGATAGTAAGGGGGCAGGACAAGCTCTACTCAAGCAGATATTAGATGATATAAGAAAACAATCTACTTTTAAATCCGACAGCATCTAGAACATAAGAGAATTTGACTGCTGTTGATTTCAGAACCTGACAAAATGTTTTCGTAGATGGAAGATTGACTTATTTTAATAAGTTAATCGTCTCATGATGATATAACTGACAATAAACATTCAATCTAAGAGTATGATATTTATAAAGAAATTGTATATGAAAAGGAATTGTTGTAATCATCTTATCTCACTTGATGACTTGGTAAGAGCTGAGAGCAATATAACTCAATTTATTATTGCTCTCCGGTTTAAGAGTAATCAGCAGGCTTAAAATAATACAGCTTACGATTTTGACAGTGCCCTAAATAAGGTTTAAAATATACTGGTGCTTAAATGTTGCTATGTATTTTTTTACTCTAGTTTCTTAAAAGACTTATTATCTTGTAATTTGTTAGACATAGATATTTTCAATGAAGAATAAAATAATTTGTCAAGGAGTCGTGAGGAATGTAAGTCAGATGTACCAACTTGTGTGACACATATATTTTGTCAAATAAGTAAATATTAATACTCATACGAGGTCTGCTGTTCGCATTGTCTGACTGACTGCCGTCAATGAGAGCCCATGAATTGATTGGGACCTCTGGAACACTGGGCGCGTGCTCGGATCCCACGTGAGACCACTTAGATGTGACAAGGTGCGCAAGGCATGTCGGGACTTGACTTGACGCTGAAGGTCGGCCAGGTGTGTCCGCGACGCTGACTCACTCAGGCGAGACGCCGCGAAGCTTGGATCGTCTGCCATCGCTCTCTGCTGTCTCATTAACATCCATACCCCTCAGCTGATTAATTAATTCACCCGGGGTAACAGATGGCACACAGGTGAGTAGACTCACGTGGAGAACTTAACTTATTGTTTATTATAAGGTCAGAAACAGGCCGACAACCAACAGGACTAAAATAAGCAAAGATAGACAAGTTCTGACATCAATATTATCAAATCATAAGGGAGTATATATTATGAGACAGTAGTCAAGTATGGACTAGTCCTGGTGTGTGATCAGAAGACGAGGTGACTATAATATATCTCAACACAGATAGGTTCATGTTCTTAATATATTGTAGCTTCTCGTCTGCCAGCTACAGAAGCAGAAATTGTAATGATGACCTTTTTTATCAAAGCAGATGACAGATATGCTACTTTCATTAAGATAAACTTAAATATATTTATCTAAAAAATATGATGGGTGGAATCATACAAGTTTGTTATTTGAAAGCAATAATCAGTATGATATCTAGCAATATGTGCTGTGGTTCCTGTGGAGAGTTTTTGCTGAGATAGCCTGTAGGAGACATGTGCAGTTCCTTGCAGAGTTAAGGTCCTTTTTTGTCTGACAGAGAGAGTATATCAGGAAATATTTATATTAAAGTTATCTATTTTTTCAAATACTTCAATGTTTTAAGTACTTAAAGTAATGTTTAAGCTTGTGTGATAACAACCAAGTTTGAACCCTTCTGTGATAACAGTCAAGTTTGAACCTCATTGTGATAATAACAGTCAAGTTTGAGCCTCTATGAGATAACAGTCAAGTTTGAACCTCTATGAGATAACAGTCAAGTTTGAACCTCTATGAGATAACAGGCAAGTTTGAACCTCATTGTGATAATAACAGTCAAGTTTGAACCTCATTGTGATAATAACAGTCAAGTTTGAACCTCAGTGTGATAACAGTCAAGTTTGAACCTCATTGTGATAACAGTAAAGTTTGAACCTCAGTGTGATAACAGTCAAGTTCTACGCTTTATATGATAAGTCAAGTTTGAACCTAAATGTAAATTTGTTACCTCAATGTAACTGCTATTAAAGTTTGAGCCTCTATGAGATAACAGTTAAGTTTGAACCTCTATGAGATAACAGTCAAGTTTGAACCTCTATAAGTTAACAGTCAAGTTTGAACCTCTATGAGATAACAGTCAAGTTTGAACCTCTATGAGATAACAGTCAAGTTTGAACCTCTATGAGGTAATAGTCAAGTTTGAACCTCTATGAGATAACAGTCAAGTTTGAACCTCTATGAGATAACAGTCAAGTTTGAACCTCTATGAGGTAATAGTCAAGTTTGAACCTCTATGAGATAACAGTCAAGTTTGAACTTCAATGTCAAACACTCAGGTTTATCCCCAAATCTATATTTTATGCTTTGCCAAAAATAATCTTTTGTGAAATGAGCTGTTAAATTAATATGCAATATATTTCTTTATTGAAAACTTTCATATTTTGAACATTGATGATTTGAGTTCATTTAATTGTGTTAGACTGTCCAATCGAAAATTGAAGACTTTTTTTTATTTGCCCCAATCTTTGATTATCCCTGTTCATCACAAAGAATCTAGATGAAATTGATATTCATTCTTGGCCTTATGCCAAAATATAAAAAATAGATTCTACTGGGCAGGAATAGGTATGGGTCAAGAAGTGTTCAGTATTTGCCAAATTGTGTTCTAATCCTTCAGAACCTTTCAAATTAAAGGTCAGATTCCATGAACAAAATGGCAATTGTCAGCTAAACCAAGCTGTAACATGTGTGGGTTAAGATATCCGACCCGATGTCCTACCAATATGGAACAATATGGCAGTTATACAAGTAAAGCATTATTATTGATTCAACTCATGCTTTAATACTTTGTAACGTCACAAAGCCTGATCCCATCACCATTAAAATAGTCAACTTACAATTAAAAGAAAATCATGACAAACTATTTTATTTTTTTCTTCTCATGAGACTTTTTTTTTTACATTTTTTACATTTGACAGAAATATGATAATGTTTTAGATATGGGTTAAGTTGATTCCTGGGTACATGATGCAGTCTGGACATGTTCATACCTATCAGATAATATCGATCCTGAAGCTAATGCTAAACATAAGGAATGTAGATCCAGACAGTTCATTAGCCGTGGATAATTTGATATTTTACTCTATATAAAGTTGTCATTTGGAATGACAGGTATCCTTTGCTATAGCTTTAATGATCCAGGAAATCTGAATTACAGGGAATATTGTACCTGATGAAAGGGACGCTATGATGAACTGGAAAATGCTGCTTCTTAGCTGGAATGTAATCATGGAGCAAAATCTTTCTTTGGTCATGAATATTATGTAAGACCAGGCAAGGTCAGGAAAATGTTTGGTGTAACATTAGTGTGACCTTGGGGTGACCTTGGTGTGACATTAGTGTGACCTTTGGGTGACCTTGGGGTGCACACTGTCCACCAGAGGCACACGCAAACTATTACTGATAGGTTCACCATGTCGCCCTCTGGTGGAGTTTGCTTGGGGTGACATTATTGTGATTTGGGTGTGACCTTGATGTGATTTTTGGGGTGGCTACATTGTACATGTACATGTAGATGTATCATATTTTCATGTGACTATAAAGATGTCTTGTCTCGCACTGATGAAATGTCACTATTTCTTGTTTGTTAAAGAGGATATTGGATTTATGATTCAGGTGAAGCAGTGCATGCTGGGAGGAGAATGCCAGGATGTACGATGTCAGTCACAAAAGAGAAAAATTCATAGGATGGAAATTTAAGTTTGCGGAGAAGATATTAACTAACTATAAGTATTACGGTACAATGGAGTCCGAACTAATCTCAAAGTCATGGTTTACACCAGAAAAAATTTACATCTCTTTCAAAATCAGAAGTAAACAAAGAATTCTCCAAGGATTGACACTGTTTTGGGTGTTCGCTAGCTTGGTGTGCGGTGGTAGAAGTCAGATGGCAGCACCAGTCTGTCGTGAAGACGTGGCATTAGCCTGGCATGCCGGAGCCAGGGCTCACATCGTGGAGTGGAGGATAGACCGGGTGTGCAGCACGGTCCGGGAGTGTACCGGAGAGAACAGCTCCGCCACGCTCCCCGTACAGCTATGCCCCCTGGTGGTACAAGTGGGAGACAGGGTGTGGATCCGCCCTCCACCACTGGGAAGCCCTTACCCAGTACAGCTTGCCAATGTCTCTTATGATAACTGGCTCAGTTGCTCAGAACAGCCAGGTAAATGATTACCACAATATTTGGAATGGAATATAAGCAGAAAAAAATAAATTTATAAGAAGTTGTAAGAAGAACTAGATATTTGCAAAGATCAATTGTGAAGCTGATATAGAATAGGATTTTTTTTTTGATACCTCGTGAGGTTTCACCCTCCCTTTTCACCAAGAACTTAATATCCAGGGTTTTCATTGAACTCATGAACTTTGTGAGTGGGTGTTCAAGTTGACATTTCATAACTACATTTATTATAACAACAGAAAAAAACTGTCAATTTCAGAAGGAAAAAGTCTTTATCACACCAATAGTCTGAAAAATATTAATTGCAACAGAAATATAAAAACATGTTAAATCAGGTTAGTACAGATTAAATCTGATAGATAAAACCTGAAAAAGGATGTTTATATTTTGAACAGGTCCAGACAGCCAAGTTATTGTAGGAAATAACAAAAGCGAATTGCTGGCAGTTCCTTCACGGTTCCTGTCTCCTGGAGATCGTTTCTTTTCCCAGCTTCCTGATGGAACGTTTTCTAACTGTCTGTTTGGATTACGCCTTCATATCAAGATCAAAGATCAGGATTGTAGATTTGATGCAGAGCTCGACCAGTCATGTTCTCAACATGGTAGATGCCTGACTACATTCTATGATCCTGGGTTTGAATGTGTCTGTGATTTTGGCTACAGGGGGCGCTACTGTGAGGAGTATGATGCATGTGCACTTTTGCCATGCATGCTGGGAGGGGAGTGCCAGGATGTAGAAGAAGGTCTTGTTGGGAGGAACTATCAATGTAACTGTTCACAAGGGTACACTGGTAAGCCATTTCTTATTTTATCTCAAAGTAAATTTCAAGACAAAGTGAATATTACAGTTCCAAAAATCAGATGTATCATAAGCGTGGAATTTCATGAGAAGCAGTTCCTGAGATTGGGCAGTAAAATTGGTGTTTGTCTGTGTAAGGATTTGAAATTAACTCAATGATAAAATATTTTATAGTTTTCTATGTTTCTCTCTTCTGACAGCAGGAGAGATATGTCAAAAATTTTTCCTTTCCTTAAAGATTGATAAATTTATTGAACAGAGATTGACATTTTAATTGATGAAGAAAAGGATGGAGCTATATAATTATTTAGAACTTCCTAAATTCTGCCTGGCATATATGGTTCATGGTCTAGTGGAAACCTGGGTACATTCCATCATAAATGCTTAGTGAAGATTGATTATTTATTCAGCAATAAATACTGATAATCTCTGAGGTCTGTCAACTTGGGAAATGGCAAAAAGGCGTGAAAAAAGGCTTCAATTTCTCAGATGGCATTCTCTGTTAATGTCATGAATATATTATCAGATGGAAATAATTTGTTAAATATTTTCAGGTGAAGATTGCAGAGAAGTCTTAGGGAAATGTGATGTCACGTTTTGTGAGAATAATAGCACATGTATACAGACCAGTGGTGCCACCTATACTTGTGAATGTGCCGTTGGATACAGTGGTGCCCTCTGCCAGGTTCAGACTACTCACTGTTCAACAGGTGGCGCATGTGAGAACAATGCAACTTGTGAGGACCTACCTTCTGGCCCCAGGTGTCACTGTCAGCAGGGATACACAGGTCACACATATAATTGACATAATTGATATTCAATCATTACAGAATCTCATTCAATTTTTTTGTTATCTGTAGATCTATGCTAAATATTAATAATTTGTTTAATTCATAAGGATGCAAAACTTTGAAAGGAAAGTGAAACTGGTGAATTATTGTATTCATTTGTGATACCGGTAGCCAAACTGCGAAAGCAATAAAAACTGCTGGCCGTAATTTGGTTGAGAAATGCATCAAAATCTCACAAAAAGTGACTAACAGATAGTGATTAAGAGGAGCCCTTTTTAATCTTTTAAATAAAATGATGTGGTGTTTTTCAGGTGTAAAATGTGAGACAGACATAAATGAATGCATAAGTGCACCATGTATGGAGGGTGCAGTATGTGTAGACTTGGTGAACCAGTTCGACTGCCTCTGTCTTCCTCATCAAGATGGCGCCACATGTAACTTGACGGTGGCACCCTGCTCTCCTGATCCATGTGAACATGCCAGCCTATGCCAACCTGCTTACAATGGGGGATACATGTGTAACTGCACCTTTGGTTACCAAGGCAACCGTTGCCAAGATAATGTGCAGTGTGGAACAGGGGTCTGTGAGCATGGAGGTATATGCACTGCTAATTTTGAAATAAATTGAAGTGCAATGTGCTCTCACCTTTTATCCTAGTAACATTTTGATCTTTCCCAATTTTATATTTATCAGGAATGATTTACTTAATCATTTTAATCATTTTCAACTGAAAAGATGTTGATGAAAATTACTGAAAAATATTTACAAAATGTTTTCCTCAGAATGTCTTTTATATTTTACATACCGGTAGGTATGTTACACAACTTCTATTAATTAAATGATAAAACATTGTAAACTTTATTCTCCCAGGTCACTGTTTGAGCAACTTTGAGGGTTTGGTCATGTGCTTGTGTCAGCCGGGGTGGACAGGGGAAGACTGCAGTGTGCTCGATAACCCCTGCAGGACTGACCCCTGTCCAGACAATATGACCACATGTGTAGATGTCAGCACTGTCCGACAACCTGGTCTCTATATCTGTGACTGTGTACCAGGATATACTGGTAAGTTGAACACGTGTAGATGTCAGCACTGTCCGGCAACCTGGTCTCTATATCTGTGACTGTGTGCCAGGATATACTGGTAAGTTGAAAATTAGTGCAGGTGTCAGCACTGTCCGACAACCTGGTCTCTATATCTGTGACTGTGTGCCAGGATATACTGGTAAGTTGAACACAAGTGTAGATGGCAGCACTGTCCGACAACCTGGTTTCTATATCTGTGACTGTGTACCAGGATATACCGGTAAGTTGAACACAAGTGTAGATGTCAGCACTGTCCAGCAACCTGGTCTCTATATCTGTGACTGTGTGCCAGGATATACTGGTAAGTTGAACACAAGTGTAGATGGCAGCACTGTCCGACAACCTGGTCTCTATATTTGTTACTGTGTACCAGGATATACCGGTAAGTTGAACACAAGTGTAGATGTCAGCACTGTCCGACAACCTGGTCTCTATATTTGTGACTGTGTACCAGGATATACCGGTAAGTTGAACACAAGTGTAGATGGCAGCACTGTCCGACAACCTGGTCTCTGTATCTGTGACTGTGTGCCAGGATATACTGGTAAGTTGAACACAAGTGTAGATGGCAGCACTGTCCAGCAACCTGGTCTCTGTATCTGTGACTGTGTGCCAGGATATACCGGTAAGTTGAACACAAGTGTAGATGTCAGCACTGTCCGACAACCTGGTCTCTGTATCTGTGACTGTGTACCAGGATATACCGGTAAGTTGAACACAAGTGTAGATGGCAGCACTGTCCGACAACCTGGTCTCTGTATCTGTGACTGTGTGCCAGGATATACTGGTAAGTTGAACACGTGTAGATGTCAGCACTGTCCGACAACCTGGTCTCTATATTTGTGACTGTGTACCAGGATATACTGGTAAGTTGAACACGTGTAGATGTCAGCACTGTCCGGCAACCTGGTCTCTATATCTGTGACTGTGTGCCAGGATATACCGGTAAGTTGAACACAAGTGTAGATGGCAGCACTGTCCGACAACCTGGTCTCTATATCTGTGACTGTGTGCCAGGATATACTGGTAAGTTGAACACAAGTGTAGATGGCAGCACTGTCCGACAACCTGGTTTCTATATCTGTGACTGTGTGCCAGGATATACTGGTAAGTTGAACACAAGTGTAGATGTCAGCACTGTCTGGCAACCTGGTCTCTATATCTGTGACTGTGTGCCAGGATATACTGGTAAGTTGAACACAAGTGTAGATGGCAGCACTGTCCGACAACCTGGTTTCTATATCTGTGACTGTGTGCCAGGATATACTGGTAAGTTGAACACAAGTGTAGATGGCAGCACTGTCCGACAACCTGGTTTCTATATCTGTGACTGTGTGCCAGGATATACTGGTAAGTTGAACACGTGTAGATGTCAGCACTGTCCGGCAACCTGGTCTCTGTATCTGTGACTGTGTACCAGGATATACCGGTAAGTTGAACACAAGTGTAGATGGCAGCACTCTCCGACAATTAACCTGGTCTCTATATTTGTGACTGTGTACCAGGATATACTGGTAAGTTGAACACAAGTGTAGATGGCAGCACTGTCCGACAACCTGGTCTCTATATTTGTGACTGTGTACCAGGATATACCGGTAAGTTGAACACAAGTGTAGATGGCAGCACTGTCCGACAACCTGGTCTCTGTATCTGTGACTGTGTGCCAGGATATACTGGTAAGTTGAACACAAGTGTAGATGGCAGCACTGTCTGGCAACCTGGTCTCTATATCTGTGACTGTGTGCCAGGATATACTGGTAAGTTGAACACAAGTGTAGATGGCAGCACTGTCCAACAACCTGGTCTCTATATCTGTGACTGTGTGCCAGGATACACATTTTTTGTAAAAGTTGAAATGAAGCTCTAGAAGTGAAGTTTTTCTTCAATCCATAGAAGATTATCTTTCATGAATATAGATATAGCTGAACACTGAACAATCTTTCTGAACATCACCATTTTTCATTGTGTCGGGACTCTTCAGATATAAATGCAGATCACCCTTTGTAAAATATTTAAACATTTCTTCATATCATGAATTAGGGTTAAATTATACATACTTGTCAAGGGCAATTTTAATGGTAATTTTTTTCTTGATTTGATTTCAGGGTCAGATTGTAGGACAGAGATTACAGAATGTGACTCAGACCCATGCCAGAATGGTGCCACCTGCTGGGATAAACTGAATCGCTACCACTGTACCTGTCCTGAAGGTATTCTCAAAACCTTATATTATGTATTATGCAACTGTGGATTTGTGAAGAGTTTTTGTAATGTCTTTAGTGATATTTCCAGAAATATATCTGGATAGTCACAGACAGATATTCTAGAGTTGTATCCTTTTTTATAATCATATATCCATGTATGTTAGGAATTGACTTTATTGATTTAAATAAGATTTTAGAAAAAATATTCCTTAACAAGAAGTCATTTAATTTATTTTTCAGGTTACGAAGGAGATCACTGCCAGACTAATATAGACGTGTGTGCTGGTATTGGCGGTACCCTATGTACTAGTGGCGCCACCTGTATAGATGGCAAGGTCGGATATGACTATACCTGCCTGTGTCCTCCAGGAATTACAGGTCTATACTCTACCTCATGGTCTCATGTATAGTAAAATAGTCTTTATTTAGTGATATGTACTTGATTTGATTAGAGACATATATTGATTATGATGGATGCTTTACGTCTGAGTCCATGGACAGATCAGCTTTTACAATAAGAGTACATTTGATAGTTTTTAGCTATGTGTAGCACCCCTTCTGCAGTCAGAAATCTTAGCTATAAGAACTATCACTGAGTTGTCAACATATGGTCAAGGATGCTGCCATTTTGAATAATAACATAACAAATATTAGCCAATGAGAATCAAGATACCAAATTCAATATGTAACATTCATTTTGAATGGCTGAAAGTATCATCTGCCCAAGTCTGCTATTGCAAAGGATTAGCCTATGCCTTTGAATTAATTAATCTTCCAGAAATATTCATGCATAAAGCATAAATTTAATGATTTAATTATGTTTTTATTGTGAGTCATATGAGGTGGTTCTTTGCAGGGATTGACTGTGGGGTCGAGGTAGATGAGTGTCAGTCAGGCCCCTGTCAGCATGGGGGCAACTGTACGGACCTCCTGGATGGCTACGACTGCCACTGCAGCACAGGCTGGTACGGGCCTCACTGTCAGTCTGATGTAGACCACTGCCTCAACCACGTGAGTACCTGAAACTTAGTGACCAGCTATATTGCTCTAAACATATTATAAACCAGCTTTGTTGCTCTAAACATATTATTAACCAGCTTTGTTGCCCTAAACATATTATAAACCAGCTTTGTTACTCTAAACATATTATAAACCAGCTATATTGCTCTAAACATATTATAAACCAGCTTTGTTACTCTAGACATATTATAAACCAGCTTTGTTACTCTAAACATATTATAAACCAGCTATATTGCTCTAAACATATTATAAACCAGCTATATTGCTCTAAACATATTATAAACCAGCTTTGTTGCTCTAAACATATTATAAACCAGCTTTGTTGCCCTAAACATATTATAAACCAGCTTTGTTACTCTAAACATATTATAAACCAACTTTGTTACTCTAAACATATTATAAACCAGCTTTGTTACTCTAAACATATTATAAACCAACTTTGTTACTCTAAACATATTATAAACCAGCTTTGTTACTCTAAACATATTATAAACTAGCTTTTTGCTCTAAACATATTATAAACTAGCTTTTTGCTCTAAACATATTATAAACCAGCTTTGTTACCCTAAACATATTATAAACCAGCTTTGTTACTCTAAACATATTATAAACCAGCTTTGTTACTCTAAACATATTATAAACCAGCTTTGTTGCTCTAAACATATTATAAACCAGCTTTGTTGCTCTAAACATATTATAAACTAGCTTTGTTGCCCTAAACATATAATAAACCAGCTTTGTTGCTCTAAACATATTATAAACTAGCTTTGTTGCTCTAAACATATTATAAACTAGCTTTGTTACTCTAAACATATTATAAACCAGCTTTGTTGCTCTAAACATATAATAAACCAGCTTTGTTGCTCTAAACATATTATAAACTAGCTTTGTTACTCTAAACATATTATAAACTAGCTTTGTTACTCTAAACATATTATAAACCAGCTTTGTTGCTCTAAACATATTATAAACTAGCTTTGTTACTCTAAACATATTATAAACCAGCTTTGTTGCTCTAAACATATTATAAACCAGCTTTGTTACTCTAAACATATTATAAACCAGCTTTGTTGCCCTAAACATATTATAAACCAGCTTTGTTACTCTAAACATATTATAAACCAACTTTGTTACTCTAAACATATTATAAACCAGCTTTGTTACTCTAAACATATTATAAACCAGCTTTGTTGCCCTAAACATATTATAAACCAGCTTTGTTACTCTAAACATATTATAAACCAGCTTTGTTGCTCTAAACATATTATAAACCAGCTTTGTTGCCCTAAACATATTATAAACCAGCTTTGTTACTCTAAACATATTATAAACCAACTTTGTTACTCTAAACATATTATAAACCAGCTTTGTTACTCTAAACATATTATAAACCAGCTTTGTTGCCCTAAACATATTATAAACCAGCTTTGTTACTCTAAACATATTATAAACCAACTTTGTTACTCTAAACATATTATAAACCAGCTTTGTTACTCTAAACATATTATAAACCAGCTTTGTTGCTCTAAACATATTATAAACCAGCTTTGTTGTTCTAAACATATTATAAACCAGCTTTGTTACTCTAAACATATTATAAACTAGCTTTGTTACTCTAAACATATTATAAACCAGCTTTGTTACTCTAAACATATTATAAACCAGCTTTGTTGCTCTAAACATATTATAAACCAGCTTTGTTGCCCTAAACATATTATAAACCAGCTTTGTTACTCTAAACATATTATAAACCAACTTTGTTGCCCTAAACATATTATAAACCAGCTTTGTTGCTCTAAACATATTATAAACTAGCTTTGTTGCCCTAAACATATAATAAACCAGCTTTGTTGCTCTAAACATATTATAAACTAGCTTTGTTGCTCTAAACATATTATAAACTAGCTTTGTTACTCTAAACATATTATAAACTAGCTTTGTTGCTCTAAACATATAATAAACCAGCTTTGTTGCTCTAAACATATTATAAACTAGCTTTGTTGCTCTAAACATATAATAAACCAGCTTTGTTGCTCTAAACATATTATAAACTAGCTTTGTTGCTCTAAACATATAATAAACCAGCTTTGTTGCTCTAAACATATTATAAACTAGCTTTGTTACTCTAAACATATTATAAACTAGCTTTGTTACTCTAAACATATTATAAACCAGCTTTGTTGCTCTAAACATATTATAAACTAGCTTTGTTACTCTAAACATATTATAAACCAGCTTTGTTGCTCTAAACATATTATAAACCAGCTTTGTTACTCTAAACATATTATAAACCAGCTTTGTTGCCCTAAACATATTATAAACCAGCTTTGTTACTCTAAACATATTATAAACCAACTTTGTTACTCTAAACATATTATAAACCAGCTTTGTTACTCTAAACATATTATAAACCAGCTTTGTTGCCCTAAACATATTATAAACCAGCTTTGTTACTCTAAACATATTATAAACCAGCTTTGTTGCTCTAAACATATTATAAACCAGCTTTGTTGCCCTAAACATATTATAAACCAGCTTTGTTACTCTAAACATATTATAAACCAACTTTGTTACTCTAAACATATTATAAACCAGCTTTGTTACTCTAAACATATTATAAACCAGCTTTGTTGCCCTAAACATATTATAAACCAGCTTTGTTACTCTAAACATATTATAAACCAACTTTGTTACTCTAAACATATTATAAACCAGCTTTGTTACTCTAAACATATTATAAACCAGCTTTGTTGCTCTAAACATATTATAAACCAGCTTTGTTACTCTAAACATATTATAAACCAGCTTTGTTGCCCTAAACATATTATAAACCAGCTTTGTTGCTCTAAACATATTATAAACCAGCTTTGTTGCTTATGTAATTGAGACTAGTGTGTTGCTGAAGATTGTTGATCTGAGCCATACACAGAGGGCAGCACATGTAGCATAAAGTTTAGATGTGTTCACAATTAAATGAACATATTCTATAGTGCCAAAATACAGAGGTTACATTTACAGACAAGACCAGATCTTGTTCTTGTCCATTTTCTTTTTTGTCTTGATAATAAATTATTTTTTTTCCATCTCAATAGCTTAGGATAACCTTAATGTTAAAATACTTACTTATTTGATTTGTTTTGTGTGTTACCATGGTTATAGGAGTGTGCCAATGGGGCAGAGTGTGAGACAGTACATGAAGGTTATAGTTGTCACTGTATGCAAGGATGGACAGGCAAGTTCTGTGACCAGGATGTGGAAGAATGCAGCAGTGCCCCCTGTAGGAATAATGCCACCTGCCATGATGAGCTCAATGCATTCAGGTCAGACCAATATGATTTAAAATATGGCCTAGTTTCTCGAGCCAATCACAGATCAGTATTGCTGTGCTTAATATCATTTAAAATATGGCCTAGTTTCTCGAGCCAATCAGAGATCAGTATTGCTGTACTTAATAACATATAATGCCTGTCTGAAAAGTCAAAAATAGATAGTATATTCAGATTGAAATTTACATTATTTAGCAAACAGAAATAGCAAGTAGGAATCATATTTGAAATGTGTACATGTTTTGGACAGATGTGAGTGGTTACTATGGTGATTTCTGTGATGCAGGCAAACTTTACTGTATATCTGAATCAGAAATTCCTAAATACTGTAGTGTGCAAAGGAATCATAAAATGTATGTAATTTATTGACAGATGTGAGTGCTCGAGTGGATACTTTGGTGATTTCTGTGATCTGGACATAAACGAATGCATTTCTGATCCATGTCACGGTGTTGCCACCTGTCAAGATAGAATCGATGGCTATGAGTGTGTGTGTCCCCAAGGATGGCAGGTAATGTCACCATTAGAAGGACCAATATATTTTATTTCCCAATTTCCATATAATGTTTTTTTTTACAATATTTGTTATTTTCAAGGGTAGAAATATTCACATTAACTGAATTTTAAAGTTGTAATCCTTGGTTCTTGTTTTAAGTAATTTAATTTGAATTATTAATGTATGGAGTTCTTTATATGTACATTTAAACAGGGAATGAAATGTGAAATAAACATAGATGAGTGTCACAGCGCCCCCTGTCAGCACGGAGGAGAATGTGAGGATCTTGTTAATCAATATGCCTGCAACTGTACACAACTATGGACAGGTCAGATTACTTTTTTTTTTAATTTAGATTATATTTATGCAGCTTGTTTCATATAATATTGGTATGCTTGAATATATATGGCAATGAGTCAGTTTTATGATCTGTTGGTTTGATTTAGATGTTTTCAGATATATACCCCAATTTGTCAAAAACTTTTTGTGATAATGATTTTTTCAATTTTTGATTTTCATTTCACTACGCTTAAGAAAGCATAAAAGTAAAAATGCATTTTTTAGCTCTGCTGAGACTTTAGCTCGCAGAGCTTTAGGAGGGGGAAAATGTCTGTCGGTCTGTCTGTCCGTCTGTCCGTCTGTCCGTCCGTCCGTCTGTCCGTCTGTCCGTCCGTCTGTCAACATTTCTTTAAAAATCTTCTTCTCCAAAACTACCAGTAGTACATCTTTCATATTTTATATAGAGGTAGATATATAGTTAAAGATTCAGATTCCTTCAAATCTTAGTGATGTCACCATTGACCTTAGTGCAGTGACCTTGAGGTCACAAATTTTGTACTGAGCATATCTCAGCAACCACTTATTACAGGATATTAAAACTTGGTATGCAGAAATGTCATATGTTAAAGCTGTGCCTTGTCATACAATTTTAGTCATGTGACCTTTGACCTTGACACATTGACCTTGAATTCAAAATTTGTGAACATGCCACATCACAACCATCAGAAGTGAATAAAAAACACTTCATATCTGTTATATACTAACACTATGTTTAAAAATCTTCTCCTCCAAAACTACCAGTAATATTTGTTTCATATTTAATACAGAGGTAGATAGAGAGTTGAAGATTCAGATTCCTTCAAATCTTAGTGATGTCACCATTGACCTTAATGCATTGACCTTGATGTCACAAATTTTGTGAGGAGTATATCTCAGCAACTACTTATAAGAAGAAATTAAAACTTGGTATACAGAAATGTTTTAGGTCATAGCCGTGCCTCATCATACTTTCTTAGTCATGTGACCTTTGACCTTGACACATTGACCTTGAATTCAAAATTTGTGAACATGCCACATCATAACCATTAGAAGTGAATTAAATGCACTTCATATCTTTTATATACCAACACTATTTTATACAGAGCTAGATAGAGAGTTGAAGATTTAGATTCCTTCAATTATCAGTGATGTCACCATTGAGCTTAGTGCAGTGACCTTGATGTCACAAATTTTGTAAGGAGCATATTTCAGCAACCACTTGCAAGAAGAAATTAAATCTTGGTATACAGGAATGTCTTATGTTAAAGCTGTACCTCGTCATACAATTTTAGTAATGTGACCTTTGACCTTGACACATTGACCTTGAATTCAAAATTTGTGAACATGCCACATCACAACCATCAGAAGTGAATAAAAAACACTTCATATCTGTTATATACTAACACTATGTTTAAAAATCTTCTCCTCCAAAACTACCAGTAATATTTGTTTCATATTTAATACAGAGGTAGATAGAGAGATAAAGATTCAGATTCCTTCAAATCTTAGTGATGTCACCATTGACCTTAGTGCAGTGGCCTTGATGTCACAAATTTTGTGAGGAATATATCTCAGCAACCACTTATAAGAAGAAACTAAAACTTGGAATACAGAAATGTCTTAGGCCATAGTCGTGCCTCGTCATACTTTCTTAGTCTTGTGACCTTTGTCCTTGACACATTGACCTTGAATTCAAAATTTGTGTCACTTCATATCTGTTATATACCAACACTATGTTTTAAAATCTTCTTCTCCAAAACTGCCATTAATTTATGTTTCATATTTTATACAGAGCTAGATAGAGAGTTGAAGATTCAGATTCCTTAAATTCTCAGTGATGTCACCATTGAGCTTAGTGCAGTGACCTTGATGTCACAAATTTTGTAAGAAGCATATCTCAGCAACCACTTATAAGAAGAAATTAAAACTTGGTATACAGAAATGTCTTAGGTCATAGCCCTGCCTCGTAATACTTTCTTAGTCATGTGACCTTTGTCCTTGACACATTGACCTTGAATTCAAAATTTGTGTGCATGCAAAATCTCACAACCATTAAAAGTGGAGCAGACTTGAGCAGATGATGATTTTGACCAATCAAAATGCATGTTACATTTCAAATTTGGCCCCAACTTGTTATCTTGATTCTAATTGGCTATGTTATTCAAAATGGCAGCCTCCTTGACAACTTAGTGATAGCTATTAGATTTTTGAAAAAATCATGACAAAATGGAAAAAGAACTGAGTCTAATGGAAAATAGATAGAATTAGACCTCAGAAAATACAACATCTTGCCTACTTTGGGATCTTGTATGGAAAATCATAACCTGGTTGCTTGTTGTACTTAATCACAGTTCATGTGTTTTCATTCAAGTCAGCAGAGCTATCAACCCATGGGGTTATGTTTTATTTTTAAAGGGTAGAATATAGTAGTTGAGATTATCTGTCAAACATTAATATTATTATAATAGCTATTCTTATGAATAAAAAGATTCATTACCACTCTTTTTGATAAGTAGAAACTTTAGTGGTTTGTTAACACATTTATTCCTTATCAGGCATTCATTGTGAAGAACCACTGAACAACTGTAGTTATACACCCTGTATCCATGGCAACTGTTTCCCTGACAACAGCTCTCTTGGCTACCATTGTGAATGTCAGACAAGGTACACAGGGACACAGTGTGAAGCCTACATACCCGCCTGCGACAGCGCGCCCTGTGAGAACAATGCCACCTGCAGGGAGGAACACGATCTAGAGACTTATGTTTGTGAGTGTGTCGAGGGATTCGGTGGACGGAACTGTCAGACAGATATCAACCATTGCCTCCAGCACAAATGCTCAAACAATAGTATCTGTGTGGATGATATTACCACCTATTTTTGCCTCTGTAAACCAGGTAATTATCTTTTTATCTCAAACCTTGTATGATGGGCGTCAACTTTATTAAATATAAAATGGCCTTTTCAGTGTTGAAACAAAATTTATTTTGCAGGATATTTTGGAGTTTTGTGTGAGATGGAAATCAATGAATGTTTATCTGAGCCATGTTTAGGGGGCGCCACATGTAGGGATGAGGTTAATGGCTACTCCTGCATTTGTCCACCAGGATTTACAGGTTAGTGGTAACAGTGATTCCTATTCACCATATAATTTGAATGAATGTAGAATTAATGAATGCTTAATAAGCAAGCCATTCTTCCATAACTCTGGAATCCACCCTCATTTTGGAAGATGAAGTGAAAATAATTTTTGAAAATTCAAACGCAAAATATAATTTAACTGCAGGTGTTGATTGTGAGGCAGACATTGATGAATGTCAGAGTAACCCATGTCAGAATGGCGGAACATGTAATGATCTGGTCGGCTTCTACACATGTCAATGTGTGAAAGGTGAGAAAGAATGCCTCTTAGATTTGGACAATTAATGAAAAACACTATTCCAGTATAATGATAAACTTTCTTTCCTGTTAAGAGAAACACTGCCCATTTGATAGTAAACACTGCCTGCCTATAGAATAAGAAACTCTGCCCATTTGATAGTAAACACTGCCTGCCTATAGAATAAGATACACTGCCCATTTGATAAGAAACACTGCCTGCCTATAGAATAAGAAACACTGCCTGCCTATAGAGTAAGAAACACTGCCTGCCTATAGAATAAGAAACACTGCCCATCTATTGAGAAACACTGCCCCCTATAATGTAACTACAGGGATCAAGGGATTTTCCTTCAGTTTTAAATGCAGGAATGTTTTAACCAAAGCTATCCATCTGTACCATCTGACTTGATTAACTTGGAATGTTTATATAAAGGTTACCGTGGCAACCATTGTGAGTTGGATGTTGACCTGTGTGTAGAGGGCGCCTGTCCCTACTCTGTGAACTGCACTGAGGTAGACAATGGCACTGATGTGAACTGCACCTGCCTCCCAGGTAAACATCAATCAAACATATACTGACAACACATCATTTATCATGGATTTTATCATAGTTATTTCATTGATTATGGTCATTTTTTTGTAATGGTCAATTATTTGATTATGGTCAATTTTGTTAATACAGTCAATTTTTTTAATAGTCAATTTTGTTAATACAGTCAATTATTTAATACAGTTAATTTGTTCATCATAGTTCGTTTGTCATAGCTTGTAATTTTGTTTCAGTCAAAAATGACTTTTGTTGCTGTTTCAGGTTACACAGGTGTATATTGTGATGTTGAGGTGGACGACTGTGCTGCTGATCCCTGTATGAACGGTGGCACATGCCAGGATCAAGTCAACTTCTTCTCCTGCATATGCCCCACAGGCAAGTACTGAAATTTGGATATACCTTGGTTTTACTTACAGTGTCCTGGTTATGATCCTGTGACCTAATGACCTGGTTATGATCCTGTGACCTAATGACCTGGTTGTGTTCTTGTGACCTATAATGACCTGGTTATGTTCTTGTGACCTATAATGACCTGGTTGTGTTCCTGTGACCCATAATGACCTGGTTATGTTCTTGTGACCTATTATTACATGGTTGTGTTTTTACATGGTTGTCTTCATGTGACCTATAATGACCTGGTTATGTTCCTGTGACCCATAATGACCTGGTTGTATTCATGTGACCTATAATGACCTGTTTATGTTCTTGTGACCTATTATTACATGGTTGTGTTCTTGTGACCTATAATGACCTGGTTGTGTTCTTGCAACCTATAATGACCTGTTTATGTTCCTATGACCTATTATTACATGGTTGTCTTCATGTGATCTATAATGACTTGGTTATGTTCCTGTGACCCATAATGACCTGGTTGAATTTCAGGTTTGTCTGGAGAGACATGTGAGATGGACATAGATGAATGCGCCAGCTCTCCATGCCAACATGGCGCCACCTGTATAGACATCCTGGGTGGCTTTGTCTGCAACTGCTCCCTCGGTATGCAAAGTTGTGAATTTGAAATGATTCTTATAATTTCTTTTTCATAATAAGATTAATTTGAGTATCAACTGCAGTTTTTTTTATTCCTAAAGATCCTGTATACATGAAGACAAATTGATCTTATTAAACCTCATGGTTATCTATAAAGAGAATTAAAAAGTAAGACACCCAGTCAAAGTAACAATTAAAATTTACGGAGTATCTCCTAGACTTACATCAGGTTTATTTGAAGATCATAATGTTGACATTGCAGGCTACACTGGGGACCAGTGTGAATATGAATTCAACGAGTGTGCATCCAGTCCATGTGATCATAACAATACTCTGACATGCATCAATCTGATTGGGCGATATTTATGCATATGCAAATTAGGAAGAACTGGGTCGAATTGTGAATCTGATATTGATCATTGTCTGGAGCACCAGTGTCTCCATAATTCCACTTGTGTAAATAATATTGATTCATATAGGTGAGTGGGTGATGAAGTCATTTATTTTATGCAATGATATAACTATTTGCTGACATTATGTTTAAAAAATAGATAAATATTCATCTGTGAGATTTATAAAGTTCCTGGTTATCATATCTTAGCAGCATACCACATGTAATAATATGAATTCTGATTTATTTTATTCAAAATAGGTGCAACTGCATGACTGGTTACCAGGGAGAATTCTGTGAAATGGACATTGATGAATGTGATTCCAGTCCTTGCCACCAGGGGATATGTGAGAATCTTGTTGGATCATATACTTGTGTTTGTCCAGATGACAAATTCACCTACGATGAACATTGTAGCATCGTACAGCCTTGTGATTCGTCTCCATGCATAAACAATTCAACCTGCATCAACAATTCCATGGAAGACAACACATTTGAATGTGAATGCTCTCCAGGATTCACAGGAATGTACTGTGAGATAAACAAAGATGACTGTGAGAACATCTCCTGCAGTGAGCATGGAACCTGCCTGGACCTTATCAATGATTTCCTGTGTGAGTGTTTAGAAGGATATACAGGGATAATTTGTGAAACAAATATCGACGACTGCAGTGATAACAATTGCGTTAATGGGGTTTGTGTTGATGGGGTCAACGAGTACACATGTGAGTGTTCTGCGGGATATTATGGAGTCTTGTGCAATAAGACTTTACAAACATGTGACCAGGAACCTTGTCTTAACAACGGAGTCTGCACACCCACTCCAGGCTCATTGATTAATGATATTCTCGTTTACTTTTCTTGTGAGTGCCTGGACAATTATGAGGGGAAATATTGTGAATTTGAGATATTACCTTGCAATGAGAACCCATGTTTGAGTGGCGCCACCTGTGTGAGGATCAGGAACCAGAGAGAGTGTCGCTGTGTGCCAGGATTCATGGGTGAGCTCTGTGAGACAGATATCGATGATTGTGGCGACCATCAGTGTATGAATGGAGGGCAGTGTGAGGACGGCATTGACGGGTATACATGCCACTGCCCTGCTGGGCTCACTGGCGCCCTCTGCCAGGTAACATCACATCTTATTATATCTTATCATGACTTATTATATCTTATCATATCTTATCACATCTTATATCTTTTCACATTTTATATCTTAACACATCTTATCTTATATCTTATCATGGATTATCATATCTTATCACATCTTACATCTTATCACATCTTATTATGTCTACTCATGGCTTATCACATCTTATCACATCTTATATCTTATCACATCTTATATCTTATCACATCTTATCTTATATCTTATCATATCTTATCTTAACTCCACACCACACCATATATCTCATATCTTTTCATATATTATCATGATATTTGCAATTCTATATTGAAAGCAAAGACTTCTGTGATATTATGTTTGATAAGGTTTCAAAACAACTGATTTTAGTGTCTTGCAAAATAGTCTTGTTGTTTATCATGCTAAAATGGCAGATAATACTTGTTCACTCCCTATTTTGTTGGTGGTTGTTTTGTGTTTTCAGTACGACATATTGGATTGTGCATCAGATCCGTGTGATAATGATGCCTACTGTCAGGAGGGTGCCAACAGTTATCAGTGTTATTGTAGAAATGGCTTCACAGGTCAGAAATAAATATTTTATTATCAGATAATCAAGATTCGTAAAGACCAATTTTGTCTTTGTTGGTTGAAGCCATTGCAATATACAAGAAGGTAAATTTAGATCAGTGCTAAGTGCAAAAATAACATTTATATTTACTTATTATGAATCTGCAGTTGAAGATGAGTTTGTGTTTTACAGGTTCCCAATGCCAGATCAACTACAATGAATGTCTGTCCAGCCCATGTCACCATGGCGCCACCTGCCAGGATTTAGTGGCATCATATATTTGCCATTGTCCAAGTGGATATACTGGTCAGAGTTCACATTTATCACACCATTTATGTTGCTATACCAAAATGTGTTGTAAAAATGTGTTGGGTCTCTATGATGAATATAATATCATATCCAAAGCAATTTCTTGATGTTTTCTTTTTAATTGTTTCTTATATACCAGGGATCTTGTTTGGGTAGAGACAGGAGACAATGGCTCATTAAAATCACAAATGTCTCATTCTGATCCAAGACAAAGAGGACAATGGGGCCATCTAAGTTTGTTGCATAATTTATGCTGTTTTTAGATGTACTACTAAGTTACTTTGTGCTCACCACTTTGCAAGGAAATAGCATATCAGTATAGCAATGTACAGTGATTGGTTATTTAGCATAGTCCTATAAAAATGTCTCATTTAAATTTTAATGTCTCATCATTTTAAGTTTATCAGGAGACATAGTCATATAAGCATTTTCTTACAGCAATATCTCTGCACACATGTAAAAATTACATTTCTGACGGCTCAAAATATCTTAAATCTAAGCCACATTTTACACATACACATTAGATAGATGGTTGATTTATTTGGGAAAAAAGTATTTATTGGTTCATATGTAATTATAAAAATATAAAGTCTGATATAAGATGTGTTAACTCAAGGGGAACACGAGTCATGCCATACATCTGTACAGGACTTGATTAAGTATCAAATATCCCTGACTGTACTAATGATATCTCATATCTCATTATATCACCACCACAGTGACTGCATTAGTCCTCTCGTCAGAGATGGATTCAGGGATCTGGTTTTCTCTCTCGGGACCTCGCATGATCTGATTGGCTGCTTGTATGCCCCGAACCACAAAACACTGGGCCCAGCCATGAACACATGGACTGTGTATCTCAGTTATATACTTTGTCAACAATGGGTGGATGTTTAAATGAGATAAAGGATTAATACTGGAATAATATCTCTTTGACCATATTACTTTTTGGTTTATATCATCTCATAATATTTCTTCATATACATGTTTACACAGTTAAGATGTATCACAGATGATGAGTAGGACAAAAGCATGGACAACATTCACAGCAAATCATAAAATACAACTTGAAGGTGAATAATATATTGCAATGAATTGGTTACTAAAGGCAGTTGCCATGGCATTTTTGCTGTTGCTAGGCACCCATTGTGAGATAGACATAAATGAGTGTGAGGATGCACCATGCAGGAACAATGGCAATTGTACAGACCTGGTGGGAAAGTTTAAATGTGAATGTATATTAGGATATACAGGTGAGTGGAATCTACATTGTACTTGGAGATAATTCTTATAGACATTCTGCTCTTCTCTCAAGATTACTTGGTGTTTTCAAAATAATTTTTGAAAGCCACAAGTATTGACAAAAATAAAATACTATTTCCCAGTTATTTATGGGAAGTTTGGAAATTTTGGTTAAGACATAGAATTAATGTGAATGTATTTAAAAATGTAGTTTTTCGCTGTGTTTACAGGTGATATGTGTGAGACTGAGATAGATGAATGTGACTCCAGTCCGTGTGCTAATGGCGCCACCTGCCGGGACTTGGTTGGTCAGTACCGCTGTGACTGCCTTGACCCGTATGTTGGCATGAACTGCAGCCTGTTACCCTGTGATCTCAACCCCTGCGCTGCAGGAGGAACATGTCACAATGACCTCAACGACCTACCAGATGGCTTCCGGTGTGATTGTCTGGATGGATTCACAGGTCAGTCAGAAGCTCCTTCCATACCCAGTTTAAAGCTCCTTCCATATCCACTCAGAAGCTCCTTCCATATCCACTCAGAAGCTCCTTCCATACCCACTCAAAAGCTCCTTCCATATCCACTCAGAAGCTCCTTCCATATCCACTCAGAAGCTCCTTCCATACCCACTCAGAAGCTCCTTCCATACCCACTCAGAAGCTCCTTCCATATCCACTCAGAAGCTCCTTCCATACCCACTCAGAAGCTCCTTCCATACCCACTCAGAAGCTCCTTCCATATCCAGTCCTTCCATATACAGTCAGAAGCTCCTTCCATATCCAGTTTAAATCTTCTTCCATATCCAGTTTAAATCTCCTTCCATATCCAGTTTAAAGCTCCTTCCATATCCAGTTTAAAGCTCCTTCCATATCCAGTTTAAAGTTCCTTCCATATCCAGTTTAAAGTTCCTTCCATATCCAGTTTAAAGTTCCTTCCATATCCAGTTTAAAGTTCCTTCCATATCCAGTTTAAATCTTCTTCCATATCCAGTTTAAAGCTCCTTCCATACCCAGTCAGAAGCTCCTTCCATATCCAGTTTAAAGTTCCTTCCATATCCAGTTTAAAGCTCCTTCCATATCCAGTTTAAAGTTCCTTCCATATCCAGTTTAAAGTTCCTTCCATATCCAGTTTAAAGCGCCTTCCATATCCACTCAGAAGCTCCTTCCATATCCATTCCAGCCTCTAAGGAGGTCTCTTAGTGAGGCATCTTAAATGCTGCATTATATTTAATGAGTTCAGATTATGGTACCCTATAAATTTCCCATGAGTAAAAACTTTAAACCAAAAGGAATTTGTATCCTAAGATTGTAGATGACAATATAATTTCGTCAGCATATATATATATATATATATATATATATATATATATATATATATATATATATATATATATATATATATATATATATATATGCTGACGAAATTATATTGTCATCTACAATCTTAGGATACAAATTCCTTTTGGTTTAAAGTTTTTACTCATATATATATATATATATATATATATATATATATATATATATATATATATATATTTTTTTGATTGTTTGTAAGGTAAGCGTTGTGGGATTAACCTGGATGACTGTAGACCTGGGGCTTGTAGTGGGCAGGGGCTGTGTTTAGACGGGATTAACACCTACACATGCCTCTGTCAGCCTGGCTGGAAAGGCCCGGACTGCCTCGCCCCGATAGATGAATGTGTCAACAACCAGTGTCGGAACAATGCCACCTGTGTCAACCAGTGGCTGGGCTATCACTGTCAATGTCCTCTAGGTTACCATGGTGACTATTGTGAAAGGGAACGAGATGACTGCGACAGTGCCCCCTGTCGTAATGGTGCAAGCTGTGTCGACCTTGTCAATGATTTTAAGTGAGTGTCACATTTTTATTGCTTTATTGCTTTATTTCTGGTTTTTCACAAATCAGTTATTCTTAAATGTATGTCGATTGACTATTCCACAAAATGTGAGATAATAAAAGACATATTTTGTTATCCCGAGGTGTCTCTGTGCAGAAGGTTGGCATGGAAAAGACTGCTCAGAGGAAATAGATGAATGCCAAACAGGAAGTAATCCTTGTGCCACTGGTGCCACCTGTGTGGATAGTTTCAATAATTTCACCTGCCTCTGTCCACCATTTAGAACAGGTCTACTGTGCGATATGACCTTTGACCCATGTGACCTTGATAATGATCCCTGCCACCATGGGTCAAATTGCTCCACCAATCAGGACGGTTCTTACAAGTGCTCTTGCACCCAAGGTAATTATTACAGATATCAGTAAATATAAGCATAAATATAAAAATAGAATGAAGGTTGTTTTGCAAACATAATCAAGAGTCAAATACAGTATGCAATGTGCTTTAATAAAATGACTTCCATTAAGTATCAATATTTCAGCATCAATATATTCTTTGCATAATACATTTTTATTTCATTCGATATCTTATAAATTAATTGAAATTTTATATTTTACAAGTAAAATTAAATTGTAAATATGCATTATATATATTTATTTAATATGAATTTTTAAGAATTAAACCAATCATGACCACATGAGTTTTTATGAGGTTTTTACCCATATTGTTATACAGAAGTTACTTCTATAGTTCTTTATGAGATATCTTTATAATTCTATATAATTTACTGTCATCTTGTATCTAGCTGATATCTTTTAAATGTAGGTTTTGCTGGCATGAACTGCGAGATTGACCTAGATGAGTGCAGATCTGACCCGTGTCAGAATGAGGCTGGATGTGAGGACCTGACAGACGGATACATCTGCCACTGTGTGGAGGGTTTCACTGGCAAGGAGTGTGAGACCAACATAGATGATTGCATCATCCAGCCCTGCCAAAATGGAGCTTCTTGTCTGGATGGCCTCAATCGGTAAGACCTACTTGATTTTTTTAAATTCCAAAGAAATATTGACAAGATAATGGCCAGTGCCTGGATATATGGTATAAAAATAATTTGAATATACATGTATAATTCAAGGCACTCTTTAATACTTTCAGATATATGTGCAACTGCAGCTCAGGTTACCATGGTTACAACTGCAGTGATGACATAGACGAGTGTGGCATGTCTCCATGTGCAGAGGGCAGCACCTGTATCAACACCTATGGCTCGTTCCACTGCAGCTGTCCCCCAGGTTACACAGGTATGTAGGCAGACCTGATGGTAATGTTATTGATCACAGTAGTGATTGCTTTAGTGATGTTATTGGTAGCAGTAGTGATGTTTTTGATAGTAGTGATGTTATTGATTGCAGTATTGATGTTATTGAATGCAGTATTGATGTTATTGAATGCAGTATTGGTGCTATTGATTGCAGTAGTGATGTTATTGATTGCAGTATTGATGGTATTGATTGCAGTATTGATGGTATTGATTGCAGTATTGATGGTATTGATTGCAGTATTGATGGTATTGATTGCAGTATCGATGGTATTGATTGCAGTAGTGATGTTATTGATTGCAGTATTGATGGTATTGATTGCAGTATTGATGGTATTGATTGCAGTAGTGATGATATTGATTGCAGTAGTGATGTTATTGATTGCAGTATCGATGGTATTGATTGCAGTATCGGTGCTATTGATTGCAGTAGTGATGTTATTGAATGCGGTATTGGTGTTATTGATTGCAGTATCAATGGTATTGATTGCAGTAGTGATGTTATTGACTGCAGACGTGATGATATTGATTGCAGTAGTGATGTTATTGATTGCAGTAGTGATGTTATTGATTGCAGTAGTGATGTTATTGATTGCAGATGTGATGGTATTGATTGCAGTATTGATGTCATTGATTGTAGTGCTGATGATATTGATTGCAGACGTGATGTTATTGATTGCAGACATGATGTTATTGATTGCAGACATGATGTTATTGATTGCAGACATGATGTTATTGATTGCAGACATGATGTTATTTGTTGCAGACATGATGTTATTGGTTGCAGACATGATGTTATTGATTGCAGTAGTGATGATGTTGATTGCAGTATTGATGTTGTTGATTCCAGTATTGATGTTATTGATTGCAGTATTGGTGTTAATGATTGCAGTATTGGTGTTAGTGATTGCAGTAGTGATGTTATTGATTGCAGACGTGATGTTATTGATTGCAGTATTGATGTAATTGATTGCAGTAGTGATGATATTCATTGCAGTAGTGATGTTATTGATTGCAGTAGTGATGTTATTGATTGCAGACGTGATGTTATTGATTGCAGTATTGATGTTATTGATTGTAGTGCTGATGTTATTGATTGCAGTATTGATGTTATTGTTTGCAGACATTATGTTATTGATTGCAATATTGATGATATTGATTGCAGTATTGGTGTTATTGATTGCAGTATTGATGTTATTGATTGCAGGGATATTATGCGGTGAGGACGTTGATGAGTGCTGGTCCCAGCCCTGTCAGGAGGACGCTGTATGCGTGGAAGGTGTGGACACATTCACCTGTTACTGTGCACTTGGCTACACTGGCGCCCTCTGCCAGGTTAACATCAATGACTGTCTACCACATCCCTGTAAACATGGCCAGTAAGTAACTGGGGAAATATCAACCTTGTTTTAAACATTATGAATATTTTTTCCACAGAAATCCAGAAATGAAAAATGGATGGACAGTAACCTTCAAATGATATCTTTTAATCCTTGCATTGCATAACTTCAGGCCCTCACCTTCTGTTTGTTCTGTTTACAAGCGCATTTATTTTTTCATGTTTTTTGTGGAAAGTGGCTTATTTTTAGGGTCTTTCTAAATTTCCCTTTATTAAAGTTTTCCCTTCTTTTTTTCAAACAAATTGAGACTCAGAGAGTTGATGATTGAAGTTTATAGTAGGCATTTGAAGTAGGTATGTAAGATACACCAATCAATCAATCAGATCCTATAAATGGTCAAATTGTTCCATATCTGATATCAAACATACCCTCTATATGGTTTAGTTGTTCCATGTCTGAAATTATCAGACCCTATTCATGTAAATGGTCAAGTTATTGCCTGTCTGAAGTCAGTCAGACCCAGTAAATAGTCAAGTTGTTCCTGTCTGAAGCCAGTCAGACCCATTATATAGTCAAGTTGTTCCTGTCTGAAGCCAGTCAGACCCATTAAATAATCAAGTTGTTGCCTGTCTGAAGTCAGTCAGACCCAGTAAATAGTCAAGTTGTTGCCTGTCTGAAGTCAATCAGACCCATTAAGTAGTCAAGTTGTTCCTGTCTGAAGTCAGTCAGACCCAGTAAATAGTCAAGTTGTTGCCTGTCTGAAGTCAATCAGACCCATTAAGTAGTCAAGTTGTTCCCTGTCGGAAGTCAATCACACCCATTAAATAGTCAAGTTGTTCCCTGTCGGAAGTCAGTCAGACCCAGTAAATAGTCAAGTTGTTCCTGTCTGAAGTCAGTCAGACCCATTATATAGTCAAGTTGTTCCTGTCTGAAGCCAGTCAGACCCATTAAATAATCAAGTTGTTGCCTGTCTGAAGTCAGTCAGACCCAGTAAATAGTCAAGTTGTTGCCTGTCTGAAGTCAATCAGACCCATTAAGTAGTCAAGTTGTTCCTGTCTGAAGTCAGTCAGACCCATTAAATAGTCAAGTTGTTGCCTGTCTGAAGTCAATCAGACCCATTAAGTAGTCAAGTTGTTCCCTGTCGGAAGTCAATCACACCCATTAAATAGTCAAGTTGTTCCTGTCGGAAGTCAGTCAGACCCATTAAATAGTCAAGTTGTTCCTGTCTGAAGTCAGTCAGACCCATTAAATAGTCAAGTTGTTCCTGTCTGAAGTCAGTCAGACCCAGTAAATAGTCAAGTTTTGTTGCCTGTCTATGTTCTTCAGGTGTGAGGATTTGGTGGAGGATTACAGATGTATCTGTGACCCTGGCTGGGATGGAGTGAACTGCACAGACAATATAAACGAGTGTTTGTCGTCACCATGCCAACAGAATGGAACCTGCTTGGATGGAGACAATGGCTATGTATGTCAGTGTCCTCCAGGATATACAGGTGAGTTCTCTGTTATAAGTTGTTATGTGGACCTGAGCAGGACCTGAGACCTGAGACCTGGACCTGAGCAGGTAAATATCACACCAAAAGGGCATTCAGACTCTCAGAGGAAAAGGGCGAGTTCACGCTCAGAGGAAAAAAGGTAGTTACAAACTCACAGGAAAAGGGAATTTCAAACTCACAGGAAAGAGGTAAATATGATTTAAGAGAAAGGTTAAGTGGCATAATTGTCTCCTAAACATTTTTTCAGATGAGCTTCAGGGTAAACCTGTTTCCTTGTAAATCTTTGACTGTGGCAGATTGTTTCAGTGAGGCAGCACAATATCTGCTACAAATAGGTCTTGTCATGAAATAACCGAAATGTTGAAAGTGACACCAAACCAGCAAATTAAGTTTATTATACTTAAAACTAGTGATGTTAACGTCAGACAGACTAATCTTGCTTCTTTATTAATCATGTGTTTGATGAGTTTCAGGTGTGAGGTGTGAGGTGGATCTGGAGCTGTGTCTAGACGGCATGTGCCTAAATGGAGGGACGTGTCTAGACGGACCAGGGACCTACGTCGTCTGCCAGTCAGTACATCAGTCCCAAACAATTTCAAAATTATGCAACACATAAACCTAAGTTATCTTTGATATCAAATTTAAAAGATATTTTCCGGCAACTAGGAAATGAAAATATGAAGTTCTGCCTCAAAAATCAAACACATATTTATTTTTCTAGTGAGCATAAGCTTTAATGATCGACCATTTTTGTTGTACTGAAATCATTTTACCATTAAGGCATCAATAAATCCTGGTTCCATCATAAATATTAAACAAGAAAAATGAGTATCATGAAGATTAGCTTTAAGGTTTTGATGATGGGGTTGTGATGATAAGGCTGTGTTTATTTCAGGTGCGCAGAGGGGTACGAGGGAGTGCTATGTGAAATCAACACAGACGACTGCTCCTCGGGGCCCTGTCTCCACGGTGCTCGCTGCACAGACCTGGTGAACGGCTACTCGTGCCACTGCACTCAAGGTATGCTCTCCCCCAGTCTCTATGTGAAGGAACTGTGATGATCCTATTATGGTGCTTAAATCAATAGACTCAGTGTCAGCTACACACTCTGCATGGTTAAATGCAAGTACAATTCTGGATTTAATGCAGTAATATAGTTCTGGATTTAATGCAGTGCCACATTTCTGGATTTAATGAAGTACACTTCTGGTTTTGATGCAGTAGTGCACTTGTGGTTTTGATGCAGTAGTACACTTCTGGTTTTGATGCAGTAGTGCACTTCTGGTTTTGATGCAGTAGTACACTTCTGGTTTTGATGCAGTTGCACACTTTTGTTACATTGTTCTCAATCACAACATGTCAACCAGCATTGATCCTACAAATATTTTATCTGCTGAGAGGAATGAAATATAATATTACACATTTCTCAGCAAAACACAGATACATGTTATTCAATGAATGCATGTAGTTAATCTAAGGAATTGATCTGAGTATGTATGTGCAGGTTGGACGGGGACGGACTGTGAGGCAGACCTGGATGAGTGTGAATCGGACCCCTGCCAGCAAGGCGCCATCTGCTCACAACACCAACACACTCACGGCTTCCAGTAAGTACTCAGCATCTGCTCACAGCACCAACACACTCACGGCTTCCAGTAAGTACTCAGCATCTGCTCACAACACCAACACACTCACGGCTTCCAGTAAGTACTCAGCATCTGCTCACAGCACCAACACACTCACGGCTTCCAGTAAGTACTCAGCATCTGCTCACAGCACCAACACACTCACGGCTTCCAGTAAGTACTCAGCATCTGCTCACAACACCAACACACTCACGGCTTCCAGTAAGTACTCAGCATCTGCTCACAGCACCAACACACTCACGGCTTCCAGTAAGTACTCAGCATCTGCTCACAACACCAACACACTCACGGCTTCCAGTAAGTACTCAGCATCTGCTCACAACACCAACACACTCACGGCTTCCAGTAAGTACTCAGCATCTGCTCACAGCACCAACACACTCACGGCTTCCAGTAAGTACTCAGCATCTGCTCACAACACCAACACACTCACGGCTTCCAGTGAGTACTCAGCATCTGCTCACAACACCAACACACTCACGGCTTCCAGTAAGTACTGAGCATCTGCTCACAGAACCAACACACTCACGGCTTCCAGTAAGTACTCAGCATCTGCTCACAACACCAACACACTCACGGCTTCCAGTAAGTACTCAGCATCAGCTCACAGCACCAACACACTCACGGCTTCCAGTGAGTACTCAGCATCTGCTCACAGCACCAACACACTCACGGTTTCCAGTAAGTACTCAGCATCTGCTCACAGAACCAACACACTCACGGCTTCCAGTAAGTACTCAGCATCTGCTCACAACACCAACACACTCACGGCTTCCAGTAAGTACTCAGCATCTGCTCACAACACCAACACACTCACGGCTTCCAGTAAGTACTGAGCATCTGCTCACAGAACCAACACACTCACGGCTTCCAGTAAGTACTCAGCATCTGCTCACAACACCAACACACTCACGGCTTCCAGTGAGTACTCAGCATCAGCTCACAACACCAACACACTCACGGCTTCCAGTAAGTACTCAGCATCTGCTCACAGCACCAACACACTCACGGCTTCCAGTAAGTACTCAGCATCTGCTCACAACACCAACACACTCACGGCTTCCAGTGAGTACTCAGCATCTGCTCACAACACCAACACACTCACGGCTTCCAGTAAGTACTCAGCATCAGCTCACAACACCAACACACTCACGGCTTCCAGTAAGTACTCAGCATCTGCTTTTAAAGCGTTTATTTTGTAAGACATAGTAGTAAAAAAGGCGAGAATCCTGAAGACGAGGTCGACAACATTCGCAGTCCCGGGCTAATACCAACAATGGTTTTGATCGGTTGTGATCTGATCAGTTGGACGGGGACTCGCCCTGAGTAGGATTCATCCTACTCATTTTGGACGACATATTTGTGGGTTTTTTTGGCTTTCATGAAATGATATGGCAATTATTTTATCAAGACTTGATTTGGTAACTCGAGTAATTTTGGTAAATCAGGCAAGCTATTTCCTGGGTGTAGAATGTTACGACTCTTTGACGACCTCAAATGTTTTGCACACTGAATATTCGCCTAAAAAAAACTTCTCTCTCATGTCAGTCAGTGACATCAATCACATTAATGGTAAAAAGTTGCCTTCAGGATGAACCGCGAGACATGACTATTCATTAAAGTCAGGCTGTGTACTGATTCTTGAAGGAATGAATGACTTTTTATACAGATTCTGCCTGTATTGATTGGTCATGTACTCATTGGTTAGATTTTCGGCCAGACAACTGATCACAGGTCATTTCTGATTGGATGATATTTGGGTGACCAAGATGAGTATTCCAATTTTCTAATGACATCAAAAACAAATGTAGGGCCTGAAGGCAGAGGGGGTGAATAGATTAAATGACTGGCATTACTACTAATGTTATGCTGAGCAATCATGATACCCTTTAAATCTCTGAAAATGTTATTGATGTGGTGCCACCTGTTGGTGGATTATATTTTGCAGATGTCTGTGTCCTGCAGGATTTGGCGGTTCTCTCTGTGAGATTGACTATGATGATTGCCTGCCAGGCCCCAAGTGCTACAATGGTGCCACCTGTTTGGACAGACTCAACAGTTTTATTTGTGAATGTCCACCAGGTGTCACTGGTGATTTGTGTGAGGTAATGAGCTCAGTTGATAGCACGGAAATGCCCACTTATGAAGTTTCTACAGAAATTATTACCATGGAAATGACAGAAGAGATGAGCATTGACCTGTCCACTGTACTCATTGATATAACCAAAAGTCAGAGCACAGGACATGTGACTGCTGAGGGAGTTCCAGATGTGAGAACTACAGAAACTGTACCAGAAGATCAAACTGAGAAACTTGATATTTTGGTAAGTCTTACTCATGAAGCTACCACAGTCAAATATACCACACACAACATTGCAGAGACTATTGCAGACATTACCACAGAACCTGCTGAAGATATCACCATGGAAACTACTGCAGACAAATCCACAGATCCTATTTCAGATATCACCACAGAATCTACTGCAGACAAATTTACAGAAGCTACTGAAGACATCACAACAGACATTACTGCAGAAAAGACCACAGAAGCTACTGAAGACATCACAACAGACATTACTGCAGAAAAGACCACAGAAGCTACTGAAGACATCACAACAAAAATTACTGCAGAAAAGACCACAGAAGCTACTGAAGACATCACAACAAAAATTACTGCAGACAAATCCACAGAGGCTACTTCAGATATCACCAGAGCGATCCAGACAACAGAGGAATTGCTTGCTCAGACATCTCAGCCACCCAACCATACCACAGTAGATGATCAACTACTGGCTACAGGATCAGTTGACATGGTAACCACAGAGCAATTTGACACAGCCACTGTTGTCATGACAACAACCTTAGAAGAGGATAGCATCAATTATGATAACACAGGAACTGAAATGCCAGAGGGAAGTCAATCTCCAGTAGACACCGGTGAGTGGGAAACAGAGTGCTTTGCCGTTGTATATATGTTATGCTCCCTGCTTGTTAGTTATGGTAAAAGGTATGCTCCCTTGGATTGAGCTGAGTGCCCCCTGGTGGCGATCGGCCATCATTGTTTTGTGTTCTGATACCAAGAATTGTATCTATTCTGTTGACACTTTTACTGCCATAAAAGCTTTGTGTATCAACTAGATTGTTTGTTGTTTGGACAATAACACCTTAGTGGCGCTTGTTGATGTTTCTTTGAATTTATGCTTCCGGTGGGATGTCATTGATAGAGAAAATGTTCTAAATATTTGATAAAGATATGAGGATTTAAGTGGGAGGCATATATTGAAAGGATATGTGATAAAAAAGTGCTTAATTCACATATTATCAAGTATAGCTTTACTTTCCCTATGAAGTCACAAAAAACTAATATTATATCAAACTCATGTTTCATGAGGTAGGGATAGGTGACTTAAGATTTGATGGTGAGTCCTTCACTGACAGGGAGAGGTTTCTGTTTCAGAAGCAGGATTATCTGACCTCAGATTTTAGGGTGATTCCTATATAGAGTTTAATGAGACTGACAGGGAGAGGTTTCTGTTTCAGAAGCGGGGTTATCTGACCCTAGATTTTAGGGGGAGTCCTACATGAGACTGACAGGGACAGGTTTCTGTTTCAGAAACGGGGTTATCTGACCTCAGATTTTAGGGTGATTCCTACATAGAGTTTAATGAGACTGACAGGGAGAGGTTTCTGTTTCAGAAGCAGGGTTATCTGACCTCAGATTTTAGGGTGATTCCTACATAGAGTTTAATGAGACTGGCAGGGAGAGGTTTCTGTTTCAGAAGCAGGGTTGTCTGACCTCAGATTTGAGGGTGAGTCCTACATAGAGTTTAATGAGACTGACAGGGACAGGTTTCTGTTTCAGAAGCAGGGTTATCTGACCCTAGATTTTAGGGTGAGTCCTACATGAGACTGACAGGGAGAGGTTTCTGTTTCAGAAGCAGGGTTATCTGACCTCAGATTTGAGGGCGAGTCCTACATCGAGTTCCCTTCTCCCACTCTAAAGGAGGAGAACATCATTCATCTGACATTGTCAACTACTCAGGTAGGCATTACACTAATAATGATCACATGTTGTCATAAATAAGATAAAATATAGGACTGTATAACAAAGAAATAAAAACTGGTTTCCAATTTCCATACCTATCTAAGTTCAAACCATCCACCTGAAATTCTTTTTTTTATAATTTTTTAGGCAAAAAGGTATAGTTTCAGTAATACCTACATGTATATTTCTCATTTCCCAATATCTTTGATCCCATTTTACAAAAAAAATATTACCGGTATATTGTTTTGATCTGCCCCCATCATATTTATTCAGAGAATGTTCTTGTAAACAAGGATTTTATTATTTTGGCCTTACAGGGACATTTCAAAAGAAAATAGGTTATAACAGGCTAAACCACATATTGCATGTCTCAATTGTATAATTTCAGAATTCCAAATTTCACACCATTTAATCATTGTTAATTGATTATTATAATTATATGAGTTTTGTTGAGAAATACATTTTGTTGAGATATACATGTTCATGAAATAGACACCAGGTGACACCCTTTGTAGCTACACATTTATGAGCCTTTTTGAGAGTTTCCTTGATACTTTTAATTTATAATTAAAAAAATATATATATAATGTCAAATTTTCATGTATTATGAAAAGTTGGTGATGTCCAATGTTAACAAATGTCTATATTTATATGTGATTGAATGATTTTGTTTTGATTGAAGGATTCCGGGGTTCTTCTGTACTCTGCCCAGACTTACGACGAGAATGCACTGACCCATTACATCCGCTTATACATACAGAATGGCACGCTCAAAGTAAGAAGAATGTTAGGTTTAAATGCAAAATATTTGAAGAAATTCAAAACTTATCAAGTGAATTTGTACTAACATGGCATGAAACTTCTATTTTTCAGTACCAGTTCTCTTGCATTTTGCAGTCTTTTGACTTAAACAGTAATGTCAAGGTCAACACAGGTGCTAACTTCAAGGTCACTGTCAGGTAGTCACAGATATTGTATTTATTTTTATCAAAAATAGTTGTCAATAAAAAATCTTTTGGTGTGTATTTGTACAAATGACTAAACAATGTTTTGCTAGTTAAATATGGGTTGAAAAACCTACAATGAATCACAATAACTCACAATAATTTATTGAAATATTGGCCCATTTTGGTTGAACAAGCAGTGTATATTTACTGTGTTATGGATCATGCTATTATGTGTTAGTCAACAGATTTGTATTCTTTTTGATTTTCAGACAAACTTCTGATTGCAAAGCCAGTTTATTAGTAGAGGGCAGCACGGGTGAAGTAGGTCAGAGTGACCTTGGTGCATATTTTGTGTTCAGCAGATTTTCTCTGACAAATTTAGCATCCATATTTGTTGGGGGCATACCAGATAATGTGACCTATATTCCTGAGTATTTTCCTGGGTTTGTTGGTTGCCTTGGTAACCTAATCATCAATGCCGAGATCTTCCTCATTCAGGATGCCTTGTCCACCGTATGTTTATCTTCCATCAGTTTTTACACTTTATTGCTAATCAATGAGTAAATTTAAAGATAATTTAAAGTTAAAAGTTTTTCAAGAGAAAGTTGATTTATCAGAGCTGAGTGTATTATAGTACTGCAACTGTGTGTATTTGTGTGTGTATTTGTATGTGTATCATTCTTTTAAGCACGATAACTTTGTTAAAAACAACTTGGATTCCTTTCAAACTTGTCATGTGAACTCTTTGCGGAAATGTCTTGTACAAGTTCAATCATGATCCCTCTGTGACATTTTTGACATTGAAAAGTAGGTCAAGTTGGAAAATACCAGGCCCATTGCATTTAAAGGCAAATGCTGAGTGTACCAACATCTCTGGTGCCTATTGTCTTTTTTTCCCGCAACCCCAGATGAAACAGGGACAATTATGTGAAATCCCAAGTATCACGATAACTCAAGAACAAATTATGGCAGCTTTATGAGATTTGATACACAGAAGCATCTGGTGATGACCTCAGACTTTTTTCTATGAAACATGACCTTCACCTACTTTTCAAGGTCACAGGGACAAATATATGTGAAATTCAAAGAATCCTAATAACTCAAGAAAAATGATGGCAGCTTTATGAGATTTGACACACAGAGCATGACCTTCACCTACTTTTAAAGGTCACAGACAATTGTATCATGAAATCCCCATCATTGCGATAACTCAAGAACAAATGATGGCAGTTTTATGAGGCTTGACACACAAAAACATCTAGTGAAGACCCAAGATGAGTTTGAAGGACAGTGACCTTCACCTACTTTTCAAGGTCACAAGGACAATTATGTGAAATCCCCATCATCAAGATAACTCAAGACCAAATGATGGCAGCTTTATGAGGCTTGACACACATAAACATCTAGTGAAGACCCAAGATGAGTTTGATGGACAGTGACCTTCACCTACTTTTCAAGGTCACAGTCCCATCATCTCAATAATTCTAGAGTAAATGATGACAGTTTCATGATACTTGACAGACATAAGCTATCAAAGGAAGTAGATGTGGACTATTATGGTTTTTTTACCCCTGGATCAATTTGCCTTGGTGCAGTGACGTTTTGTTCACAAATATTGTGCAGAGCGATTGTTGTATAGTAAGTTACCAGGGCTAAGGGTTGATGCATCTCTGGTACCTATGTTCTAAAAATGAAAGACTGAACTTTGCATTGGATAATTGATATTCATTGTCATATTAGATTTACTTTTGAAGAAAGAGAGGTTGAATCAGTAATCATAGAAACAAACATTATCTAAATATTTGTTTTTGCAGAATTTAGTGAGTGGTTGTTACGAGGAGACGACCTCTCCATTCCTTGTTACCACGGTGACTGCGACTGCCCCACCCTCTCCTCTCTACACAACATGCACGGATAACCCATGCTACCATGGCGCCACCTGTCATGATCTGGTGTCACCTGCTGGTGGTTTTATGTACCAGTGTGAATGCCCCCTTCACTATGGTGGGCACCAATGTCAAGATGGTGAGACCACTTTTCTGTTAATTTAAAATAACTGATGTTTTTCTGGCATAGATTGATATGGAGTGGTAGAAGGTGGCAGGGGATAATGGAAATGTTGGGAAATGGCGAAAAAATGTCTTCCAAAATATTTTTTTGCCCCTAAATGTCAAGTAGAATATTTCTACATCTTGACAATAATTGAAAAATATTCAGTCATTTAAAAAAATCAATCATCTGTTTACTATTTTAAAAGATTTGCACTCCATGAATTGATGTTACAGTATTTTATTGGTAAAATTATTGGTAGTTATTCTGTCATTGATAGATCTATTATCTGTTATGTTCATTTTCAGATTTGGTTATCTATTTTCCTCACTTTAATGGCAATTCCTATTTACAACACCCATCTGTTGACCTTGACCCAGATATCAATGACATCATGTTGACTTTCAAGACAAATGCTTCCGTTGGCACTTTGATATATTCTGAGAATGAAGTTGGGGAGTTCTTGCATTTGTATATAGAAAATGCGGAACTGCATTATGAGGCCTCATGTGGTACCAACAGTCTCCACCAGGTGGCTACACAGGTCAAGGTCGACACAAATAATCTCACTACGGCCACTCTCAGGTATGCAGACATTTTGCAACTCACTTTTTGTAAAAAAAAAACTTCTACAGTTGTCAACCTTTCTATACCATCAAATGACGAAAAATAATTTTGTTTATTTAGTCAAGACTTCAGCATTCCAAGGTCATGCTCCATCAGTATCCAGGTGGACGATGCAAAGCCTGTGTTCTCCATGGTAACCACGTCTCAGCCTCCGATGGAGGTTCAGTATGGGTCCTTATATATAGGTGGTATACCATCGCACATGGCCCCCCACCAGAGGGCATCTGAGGTCCTGGGGTTCGAAGGATGCGTCCATAATTTACAGGTCAACTCTCGTGAACGCCTCATTTATCAGGTATGTGTTCAAAATAAGTATTATTTGCTTACAAGGATTGATTGTCTTTATTTACAATCTAAATAATTCCCTTATCTCATAGCATGAATTTATCTCCATTTTGTCATGGCAGGATGCAGAATCAGGTGACAACATTGAGGAATGCGACATCCCAGCCTGTAGCTACCACCCCTGTAGGAATAATGGGATCTGCCACATGTAGGTCACAGTTATTATTGTTTGGTTTTGCTCATTATTTGTAAGGCCCTTGAGAGATTTTGAGATTTAGAATCAGGTCATGACCTGTAATTAGTTGGCTGATTTTGTTTGTTTGTTTGTTTGGGGTTTTACATCACTTTCAACATTATTTCAGTCATTTTGTGATGAGACCTACTTGTAGCAGATATAGTGCTGCCTCACTGAATTGTCATGTCGCAGGTCCTTGACATGACAATGACATGACATTTTTATGAATATTCAAAACTTGCAGTCGATCTTGTGTAAACCATTATATCATTGGTAGCAGGGACTGATATGATAGAGAAGTCCTAGTTTGAATAGTAAAATAGATAGGTGCATGTCACCATTGGTTTGTGAGCTGTCAACCACATGATAATGATAATGTTTAAACCAGGTTATGAGACTTCTCACATCCTCAGCACTGTATTAGTGCCATGAGAAATTGATAGTTTAATCTAAGAATGAGAAGAATGTCAGGTTCAATATAATCTCAGGCTGAGCCGTGCTGGACCGTAATCGCAGCACAGCTGAGTGGTATGACGTCACCATTGCTCTGAGCTAATCTGAACAAATCCGGGTGATTCTGTAATATAAAAACCTCTTGACCTCTGACTATGTTTCGATTTAGTGTCTAGCTTAGTTGCGTGCATCCGGTATTGATGTGATTATGCTCCAGCTTTGTTGTGATCATCCAGAAAAGCATGAAATGTGTGGAGTAGATTTTCAGTCCGGCACCATTCAGAGTTCTCACACCCCTGAATCTATATCCTTTAAGCTGTAGGACCCAACTTGCAGGGGCGATGTATGTGTCAAGTATATAGCAAAATGATCACAGGCCGTGGTGCAGTTAGTTAGAGCGCCAGCTTATTAGCACCAGTTCCTGTGTGTGGTGATCCAAAGGTCATGGGTTCGATCCCCAACCACGGCAAGATTGAACTCATGATACAATTTCACACATGAGCTGAGGGCCGTGCCAAAGGGTTAACCCGTGTCATGTTAAGGACCTGGGAATGACAATTAATGACAATTCAGTGAGGCAGCACTATATCTGCTCCATATAAGGGTGACACAGAAATAAATGATTTGAGATAAGTCATGAATATGCCTCTCAAATCTTATTTGGCTGTGTCAGCTTTGATGAAAATCAACAAGTCACCTGTCACCTCTATGTGTACCACGCTGACAAATGATTTTCCTGGTAACAATACTTGTAAATGGATTTGCAAGACTACCTATTTAGATAATTCAATCTGCCACGCTGGTTCCACACCACAGATTTTCCTCTCCGAGGTTTAGTCATTTTTCTCAAGGGAATAACACTTCATGTGATATATTCAACCACCGTATCTCTTTCAGAATAAGTCATATAAGTGTAGTTTGCAAGTCTATGCATATCCAATGACCTAGTTTGGTCGGTGTCATCCTGTTGGAGATACGTGTTTGTGTTCAAGGGAAAAAAACCTAAAGATTGCTAACCATCCAAGTGTAAAGTTGCCTTCTGCTTGCTTTTGATAACACTTAAATATTTACACTGTTCAACAATATTTAATTTAAAACTAGAATAGTTTTTCTCACTATCCTACCTGGTTTTGTCTTGATCCTGAGGAGTCGAAATGTTAATATACTACATATATATACACACATATATATATACGGTATATATATATACGGTATATATACGGTATATATATATATATATATGTATATGTATATGTATATGTATATGTATATGTATATGTATATGTATATGTATATGTATATGTATATGTATATATATATATATATATATATATATATATATATATATATATATACACACATATATATATATATATATATATATATATATATATATATATATATATATATATATATATATATATATATATATATACACACATATATATATATATATATAGCTGTATGTCTGATCATGTTCAGAGCTTTAAGCATAGCTAGAGCTTTAAGCATTTTTTTTTTCATATTTTTTGTGAAAACTACCGTAAGTAAAGCAATGACGGCAGAGGTAGTCAAAAATGGAGATGACACAAGAAATAGTTTTGTACACATAATTTATTACCTTAAATGTTCCGCTGTCATCTTAATCAAACAAGTGGTCAGTTATTGCCTGCTAATGTGTCAGCCTGTGACATCATCTCAAGAGAACAATTGACAACTCATTACATCATATAACATTCCATTATAAACTTAGATGATACAATCATCTAACATCACAGCCATGCTATCAATGGCCTAAATATGTTTTTTATGAAAATAATGACAGGGTAATGCAGGCCGAGGTGTCAGAAGATTGACTACCTATGTTTAGGAGAGTATGTCACAGATTTTGTAAGCATGCGAAGTAGTACTAAATTCCTTATTTTATTATATGGTCCTCTCGCTCAGTGATTGAACAAATTCTTATATATGGTGGTTTACCTGCAAAACTTGGCAGTCACCATACTTGTCATAGAGATATACCGGTAGTTAGCCACCATTTTACAATTTGTTCTCCTTTTTAGCTATACTTACTATGTCAATTTTGATCTTCTCTGAAACTAGGAGTCCTTGGCAAAGATATTGTATTTTCAGGGAACCAATTCTATCTATTTTCTATTAGGCCATTTCTTTTCCTTTTGTTACGATTTTTCAAAAATCTAATAGCTTTCACTGAGTTCTCAAAAAGGCTGCCATTTTGAATAACATTATAACAATTAGGCAATGAGAATCAAGATAACAAGTTGGGGCCAAATTCAATATGTAACATGCATTTTGATTGGTCAAAATTATCATCTGCTAAAGTCTGCTCTTTCCAGAAGATTTTCACAAACATTGCAAAAAACAATAATCAGTATAGCACTAAGGCCATTGGCCTATGTTTAATATAGAATAAATCTATCAGGTTATTATATCTATTTTGTCAGAACTATTTTTTTCTGGATTAGTGTATGTGTATACTAAATTAATAAGATTTTTGACCATGGTTATTCAAAATGCCCAATGAAGTACTGGGTTCAAAAGTTTGTGGTTCAATCAGTCTGACGTCATGACCACATTGTAGCAAGTTGCAACCCTACAGAATATTACAAAATGGGGTCATTTTGCCAAAACAATGGGGGCGTTAACATCCTTTCAGTCTATTGCCCAGTGGGAGATGTCCATTCCATTAGGTGTTTTAAATATGGAAGCCAAACCTTGTCCTCATAGATTCCCACTTAATCTAGAAAATTTTAAATGTTCTTGAGGCACATATATGTGTGAGTGAAAACACTGGTTTTTTTTCATCAAAGCTTGTATGTATCTTATTTCAGTGAGGGGCTATCTTGGTTTTGTGAGTGTCAAACTGGTTATCAAGGAGCATTATGTGAACGACACATTTGTGATAATAATCCCTGCTTGCATGGCGCCACCTGCATTCAGGTCAAAGGTCAAGGTTATGTGTGCCTGTGCCCTTATGGAAGACATGGCGTCCACTGCCAAGATGGTAAGTACCAGTGACGATTTTACAAATATTAATCTCCTGGTATAAATCTTTCTTTTGCAAAAAAAGGAAAAGAGACAATCTCAAAAAATACTTTTAAAGTTATTTGAACCATTTTCTCTTCAAATCTTGATTGATTATTTTTTGTAAACTTGCAGCATTAGTGGTGACCCGGCCTTCGTTCTCAGGCCCCATGTACAGCTACAGCTCCTTTATGTCATATCCTCGCATCCCCGGCATGGACTTCCAGTTTGAACTCCGCTTCAACTTCATATTACATTCCCCATCCTCCCACCAGAGGGCTCTTATGATTTTCACAGGGCAGAAAGCTAGTAAGTCTTTTCAGTTACTCATTTGCCATTTTGTTCATATGCACATAGCCTCGCAACTCATTGTGACATTGAAGTAGCTGTCATTACTTTGATTTATACCATTGAGAACTGTATTATTTTTTTTAAAGGGTAGCTTTCACTTCTCTTGCATGCTTTTGTAGTATCAGTTAAGAGTTGGATCCATGTCATATCTGATTGAGAGTGCTAATTGAAAAAAAAAAATAACTGTCTGCGAAATAATTGTCCTTCAATCTGTGATTTGATGTGGTTTTATGTTAAGGTCAGCCACACCATGGAGCAGATTTTTTTGCTGTTGGCTTAGAGGATGGCCATGTGAGCTTCAAGTTTGACCTGGGTTCTGGTAAGTTTTTAAAGTTTGGATTTATAATGGATGGAGGTCATTAAGATTGTGCTTAATATCACAATAAATGCCTTTAATTTTGAGAAAAACTTTCCATCAAGATGAATTATTCTGCTTTAATGGCAAACTTGTAAGGATGCTGATTCATGTCAGAAACTCAGGCAGCAGTATAGAGATTAGATTATTTTGATGACCTTGATGACCTTGACATAGTATCTGAAGATAAGAAGGATGACCTTGACATATATGTATATGACTTCTTGACTTTAACTATGACTTCTATATCTATGAAGTGGTTTAAAGATTTGATAACCTTGTCATAGCATCTATTTGCATGTTGGAGTATAACAATGACCTTGATATAATATCTGTATGTATATTGGGGTATAGAGATAAGATGACCTTGTCATGGGAATTATATGTATACAGGGGCATAAAGATTTAATGACCTTGTCATAGCATCTATTTGCATGTTGGAGTATAACAATGACCTTGATATAATAACTGTATGTATATTGGGGTATAGAGATAAGATGACCTTGTCATGGGAATTATATGTATACAGGGGCATAAAGATTCACCTAAAGATTCAATGACCTTGACCTCGTATCTATGCATTTGGCATTGACCTTTGCAAAGTATCAGTGCATGTAAAGATATCGAGATTGGACATTCATGTCCTGCACATGCTCACTTATAACAGCAGAAAGGTTGTGAACTGTATATGATACTCAGAGGTAATCGATCCTCAACCTACCTCTGCCTCCAAAGCCCTGTCATTAAGGGCTATATATTCAGATAGGTATCACTTTGTTCGTATATAGTTTATTTAGATCTTGACACTTGTGGGATGATACAAAGCACTTGAGGAAGTGAGAAGAAAAATCCTCATTTGGTATTGATATTGGAATTAGTTAATTCTGGCCTGGCTAAAGGCAAGATTTATAAGTGCAATTAGTTTGATTTTCCCCGTCCACTGTCATACCTAATCAGGGTGCAAAGATAAGGGCGTTTGAACATCCAGGATGAATAAATTTCACCTTGAACAGGCAGAATTCTCAAATTAGTTGTCTGACAGACATGTTTTGCCTCAATATTTTACACATCGATAAGTTTCTGAATCTTTATCATGTAAATATGAAGACTCAGGGATCCTTCATTGTGCAATATATTAATATTTCAATGGGAATGAATACACTTTTTTCAAAATGGCAACCTCGTGTTGCGTAGGTATATTTTAGCATTGTTTAAACTCACATATTCTCAGACTTGTGCATAATTCACACTTATTAAATGAAGGCGGACAACTGTTGACACATGGTAGAATATTTCTATGTGTATTATAAGCCAAATATTAAAATTTTATTGCCATTGGAGAAGCTTGTATCTGGATAATATGTGCGTAGTTTATTTACTTTTTTATCAAAGAATTCGGACATCAGTAAATTTTATTCGGGCAAGTACATTTTCAAAATCACTTGTCCCATGGACAGGCCATTTTCATCACTACTTGAGTACCCTGCTTATATGTATAAATGTATGAATTATCCTCAACCCTGAACAATATTAGATTTGAATTACCCTCATCACTTGTTTTAATAACCCTCATCCCTGAACAATATTAGATTTGAATTACCCTCATCACTTGTTTTAATTACCCTCATTCCTGAACAGTATTAGATATGAGTTACCCTCATCACTTGTTTTAATAACCCTCATCCCTGAACAATATTAGATTTGAATTACCCTCATCACTTGTTTTAATTACCCTCATTCCTGATCAATATTAGATTCGAGTTACCCTCATCACTAGTTTTAATTACCCTCATCCTATTTAGGATGTCTGGGACAGCACCTAAGTATTTATTCACCACCAAGGATTCCAGTTACAATGCAGGTGTATATAGCTCATCAATGTGTGAGAATATGGTAGTTTAATCATCAATGTGTGAGAATATGGTAGTTTAATCATCAATGTGTGAGAATATGGTAGTTTAATCATCAATGTGTGAGAATATGGTAGTTTAATCATCATGCTATTCCTGTTGGGACCAGTGACCATGCTTTATATTATTCTTATGCATGGATGGATGGATGGATGCACATGAGAAAAGAATCTTGTTTATAACATCTTGAATCAGATACAGAGATATTTTATTGATTATGTCCTTGACATTTTCTTGGAAAAGCCTGTTGAGAAGATGTTTATCTGTGCATTACTGGACAATACCAAGAGTCTTCCATTGCTACTCGGCCAAAGAGCCTCGGAGACCGCCAATCTCAAAGGAGACTGGCTGTTTTGACCGTTCCCCTGTCTAACAGTATGTAATTTCAACTGCTTGATAAGGAAATCTTCGTAAAGATTCATATATATTCTCAGGACAAAGGGGTTAGAAATTTTTGCCACACCAGCATGGTCAAAAATGCCACGGTCAAACTGGTTCTCATGCAAACACACCTGGCCAGTATCCTCCCCAAATGACTTCTGCCTCCATTGCCCTCTCATTGATTTCACAAGGATAATGAAAACTCCAGTTTGCTTGAATCACAGCTTTGTGGCCACATATCATTTAAACATACCTCTAACCTCTGTAAAATTGCCAGTGACCTCTGTGATTTCATGAATGTTTTAATAAATATGCAGTTAGCCTCCTCTCCCAATGCACATCATGATCAGATAAACAGGTACCATTCTGTGCAGATTTTCAGTTCAGCGATCTTTCACCTATTATCGCTCAAATACTAAAGATTTCATCTTTTATCACTCAAATACTAAAGATTTCCTTCTTCACACCACTTCTTGGAGTGATGTTTTCTGCTGTCAAAATGCCTATTTTCGCCCATGTGAACAATGCTTTTTAACTGTATTTTCAAGTGAAATAATCACCTAGAGACATACATATTATACACAAATTGTATATTGGTTTGATTCTCAAAGAGACATGCAAAAATGTTTTGATGTTGAACATTTCCCCCACTATAAATGTGCATTGAAAATATTCTCAGTTTTGTTTAGAGTTCAATGGTGTCAATTCAAAATGGCGGCTGGCAAGCAGGAAGTACATGTATATGTTCTGCACATGCTCACTTCTAATAATAGCAGAAGGGTTGAGAAATGTATATATATAGTTTACTTACATCTTGACACTTTTGGAACTAAACAAAGCAACCTAGGAAAGTCCCATTCAGTGTTGGTTTTGTCATTAGTTAATTCTGTTAAGTGCAATATGTGGGCAGTTTAATTTGACGTGTCTGAATTTGCGCCCCTGAAATATTTTAAGTATTCATGATCTGCGGGTGGCAGTAGCTGCTAATTTTGGGCAATGTAGGTAGGGATAGGTTGAGGATTGACTACCTCTTTAACAGAGTATTCCAGTGCCAAATAGACATTCTTGGACCAAACTCAAAATCAAAAGACATACATTGTACACATGTGGTGGCTCCGTTTAGCTTATAATAAAATGCTTGCAGATGTAAACATACTGGCTTGCAAATAGGTATGCATTCACACTCAGGGTGACATGTAGCTAAGCATCAAACACACATGAAGAATGCAACCACTTTATCAATGATTATGTTATCCATCAAAAGTCAGGAAGACAATTATATATTTATTTTGAAGATTTTACCTGTTTATTCTCGATCTGAAAATGACTGCCGTAATTGTGAATGATATAACACAAGATGTTAATTACAGCTTTAAATATTTCACACTAATACCTCCATTAATAATGTACGTACAGAAATGATTTAAAACTGTATGACATCATGAGAACAAGAGGAAAACAATGGTCTGTATTACACACACGTACGCGTGCGCGTTTATGTGCGTGTGGTATGCTCTACGGCACCACCACTGTATGCTTTCCCACAAGTTATCCGTGATTGTAGATTGTTATCTACATTAAGGGTTGCAGTTGGCCAGGCGTGAATGGCACAAGAATGAGAAGACTTTCCTATTGGCATGTTTACTACAGAGTAACACTTAATTGTGAATAACATATTATTTTATAGCCCCGACCTTATCTTGCAGTCCTGTCTTTTTAAAACGAAGATTTTTTTTTTTTCATTAACGAGAGTTGACCTTGTTTGTTGATATCATACTATGCTTATAGCCCTAACCTTTTGTTACTGAAGATCAATTTTTTTTTTTGGAAACAAAAATAAAAGATCTTTCTAACAGATCTTTCTGTTAGAAAAGACACACTGTTTGTATATAGTTTACGGTTAACCGAACTTCAGCCCCTTCCATATTAAATGTCTACTGAGCCATTTTGTCTGAGCAGTCCATGCTCTCTTATCATGGATATTCATTTATGTATGATGAGAGTCACACAAAAGTGTGTGCCCAGTGTTGCATATATGTAGACTATGAGTGGGATAGCATACAGCTTAATTATCTTACCCTTGCTGAGAGCAATGGGCCCATTTCGGGTAAACATCTTGCCCCATTGAAAACAACACACTGAAACTGCACAAAGATTGGAAGTACACAAAATGCTCTCTAAAATCCAATCATTAAAAAAAAAATTTAAAAAAACAAGAAGGTAACCACCAATTGCTTTTTAGGCACTGGCCTGACAACCTACCTCTTGTATTCCTTTGAACAAGACGCTTGACTTGGATAGCTATAAATAACTTTTAGGATCAGGAATTGTGCAAAATGGGACAACTCTGAATAAAAAGGTTTATAAGGGATGGCAAAGTCAAGCTTGGGGCTGTTTCTCTCTTTTTTTCCAAATGCTAGTATATTTAAAGATCAACAAAGGCCGCATCTCAAACTGCAATCTCTTATATCTGTTTCCAGCCTGTATATTTGCCTATGTGGCCACTCCATATTTCAGAATCAGGCTATTGGGAGTTATTAGATCATGTATCATGCTTGAAACTACTCTCAAATGAATGCAATTAAGACATTGTCTGCAATTTAGAGAAAAAAGAATGCACCTTCTTTATCTGAATACCTGTGATGAGCTGAACTGTTACGATACCTTATGAACCTGTATTATGTTGGGAGAGTCCACACAGGGGTGGGGGTTGTTAGGTGTTGAAGTTTTGTCAAGTTATCAGCATGAGGGATGAAGGCATCATTTTGGTTGCCATAATAGCATGTTTGGATTATTTGTAATTGTCAAAAGCTTGCGAATTTTGATTTAAGTAACTTGATATGGCAAATTATATTTGTCCATAATAAAGTAAACAAAATGAACACTTTATAAGCCTCAAGTGTGATGAATTTTCTACTTGTTAAAATGGCCACCTTTTATCAGAGGTTAAATATGCACTCTGTATGTGGTGAATGTACGCTGTTTGGTGAGGTAGAGTCACATACTCACCATACTACACATACTACCATAATAGGCATCAAATGCGGAATACTTTTCCTTCACATTTGCATAAAATTACCATACAGCTCTGCAATTTGTTGGCTCTTGGACATGGAAATGCACAATGACCGAACTATATATGTGTACAAGTCAATATCCAATGTTCAACAACAATTTAGAATGGATCATTTATAGTTTGGGGGGGGGGGGGTATATTGGACAAATCTAGTTGGAAAAGTACATCATTGATGTATCAGTTTGGTTGTTTGTTTTTTGTTTTTTGCTCCCTCCCCTTTGGAAATTGATGATCCATCCCCCCGATTTTTTTTGTCTGACTAATATGGTATGTGTATCACTGACAATACATTTCTTAACTCATTGTGCTCACTTTCCAGTCATAACAATCACACCAATTAGCCATGTAACAACATGTGCAAAATATCTAACTCTGTCCTTATTGGCTGCTAAAAAGAGGGTTGTACGAGGGGTGGTACTGGCAATCCTGGTCTATACTCGCAGAGCCTGGTATAAACCCTGGGTCTGCTATGGAGAGTAGTGGTGAATGATGTTATTTGTACATATATTTTAGGGATTTATTTGACCCTCTTTGAACAGGTTCCTACTTTGCTGGTACAACTATAATCCATTTAACACGATGGCTGCCACCGGCAAAATGATGACTACAAGTTCAGAAAAATTGAGAATTGTTCAATTTAATGATGCACTAAATTGCTTATCCATATTTTTTAAAGGTTTCCTTCCCCTTTAAAAATATAACATGTGGCAAAGTTGTTTGCTTCGGATCAGTGATCTCTGTAGCTTGGGAATCATTTTTTGTTACCAGCATAAAGACACAAATGTCAAAAGTTTGAGAAAAAATATATTTATTGCATTTGGTTAACAGTTTATAACAAAGTGTGTTATGTACACTCAACACAGAGTGATAAAACCCAGTCTTAAGAATGTCTTGTTTACATATTATAAAAAGTTAAGAAATAACAGAGGTGACCATAGCTGGCAGATTGTAGAAAACTGGTCAAGTTGAGATTGAGTAGGATAACTTTTAGGAGGGGTCCTTTGTGAACCTCATGTATTCCTTCTTGGAGGGCATAACTCGCACCTGTACGTCCCCGAAGAGCTCGATGGCCTGTGGTGTGCTCAAAGAGGGCACCACCATGCACTTATCACCACTCTGCAAGACGGAACAGTATACAAAGTTAAGGTAATATTTATATAATGCGGACTCCAAGCAATGTCTGCTCAGAGCGTTTAATAGTAATTGGCCGGGATTTGAACTAGGAATCCCTGGAACGCAAGGCGAATACTGTACCGATTTTAGCAATTTAGGCTTGTTGCATAATATCTAAATATCTGCCTATTTGTGTGGTATGAATTAGAATCAAAGTGTATCAAATGGACAAGATTTACAGACAATTTATTTTATTTTTTTGATAGGTGTCTTGTCCTTGGCAAAGTTTCTTGATATCCAAAATTTTATTAAAAGATTTATAAAGAAATTGAGAATAGCATCTTTCCAAATTTTAGAGTTAAAATAGCAGGGAAAACAGTGACAAGCGAGTGTTGAAGGTGACAACCGTATCCCAGGATAAGATTTCTGAGGGGTTAAAGTAGGAAATCAACAAGTCCCAACTATTAGCCACCCCATTGTACCTGGTATTAAATTATATTTTATGCAATATTAAATAATTTAGAGCATAGAAAAAAAACCCAGATGTATGGCCGAGATCTGAAAATTACCCACCTTCCAGTCAGCAGGTGTCGCCACTTTCTTCTCTGCGGTCAGCTGCAGAGAGTCAAGAACTCGCAATACCTCACTGCAAAGATAGATGTAATATCTGTATTAAATTATAGTGTTTGAGTTGATGTGTTCCACTTTGGTCAGATAAGGCTGTATAAAGTCTACATATATCGTTCAATTAGCAAAAGTTTGTTATTGGCAGAGGACAACCAGGGAAAGGTCAGGCATTTTTTTATCCTTTTTTGATTGTCAGCCATATTGAAATTTCTTGCAGTGACAGGGATAACATGATATTTCTCAGGTTGGCATTCTGATCCATCTACTTTTGAATTGTATACACACTTGAACATGTCACTGTTGGGATACAATCTGGTTTGTTTATCAGTATGTGGGTATTGTAGCAGAGCGTGTATTGCAAAGTATTGTAACAGAGATGTATTGTAGCAACACATTTAGAACACATGATACACAGTACAAAGGCAAGTTTTCTTTTCATTAAGATTTTGAAGCATAGCAAGCAACTGGCTGTTTTCTAAATGGACATTGCAATAAATGGAACAATCTTGACAAGGGTACTTACTTGAAGTTTCTGCCTGTGGTGGCTGGATAGAGAATTGAAAGTTTCACTTTGTGGTCTCCTGGACCAATAATAAACACCTACAGAATATACAACACTCACATTACATTACTGGAATACTATGTCATTACAAGACTGTGATAAATTGATTATTGTGCTAGTACAGCTTTATACGATAGTGGCCTCCCTTGGGAACAATGTATTATACAGGTCCACTTGGACACGGGTGGCCTCCCTATGCAAACAACTCTGGTGGCCACTCTGTGATCATTACAGCATTTTTGGATAGTGGCCCCCATTTGATTATATATAGGGATCTATATAGGAGTGGCCTCCCCAGTATAATACTTACAGCTCTAAAAGAGAGTGGCCTCCCCAGTATAATACTTACGGCTCTAAAAGAAAGTGGCCTCCCCAGTATAATACTTACAGCTCTACAGGAGAGTGGCCTCCCCAGTATAATACTTACAGCTCTACAGGAGAGTGGCCTCCCAGTATAATACGTACAGCTTTACAGGAGAGTGGCCTCCCCAGTATGATACTTACAGCTCTACAGGAGAGTGGCCTCCCCAGGAGAGTGGCCTCCCCAGGAGAGTGGCCTCCCCAGGAGAGTGGCCTCCCCAGGAGAGTGGCCTCCCCAGGAGAGTGGCCTCCCCAGTATAATACTTACAGCTCTACAGGAGAGTGGCCTCCCCAGTATGATACGTACAGCTCTACAGGAGAGTGGCCTCCCCAGTATAATACTTACAGCTCTACAGGAGAGTGGCCTCCCCAGTATAATACTTACAGCTCTACAGGAGAGTGGCATGCCTCGGTCATCCTTCTCATCAGGATCAATCATGCCCAACTGAACAGAGAGAGATCTGTCTTCATCAGCGATGATTGGGTAGGGAAAAGTCTTGTCGGCTTGACCCTGGTAGTCCATAATATCCTTGAACACACACAGAGGATTCTTGAGCAATAGTTTTTACATTTTTATCATTATTTGTTACAAAATTGTAAAGCAATTTTTTGCCTGAAGAACCAGTCTACTAGTCCGTGTGAAAGTCCCTAGCGAGTCACAGGTGGATGAGTGCAAGATTAGATATGAAACCTGTTGTCAAATTCTCAAAATCTCTTGACCTACTTGAAAAAAAATCCTTCAAATTTTATAAGAACCCATTTACAGTAGATTTGGTTGGAGTTAAGCTGTATAATTTGCCTGGGCTAAGGTGGCGTATGTTTTTTTTGTATTCTTGTTACCTTGGTCCACCCCTTGTGATCCTCCACTGAGTCGCAAGACAAGGCCATCATTTTACAGTTGCGTTTCTCAAACTCGCCCACCAGGGTAGTCACCCGGCCGAGCTCTGTGGTGCATACTGGAGTGTAGTCCTTGGGATGAGAAAACAAGATGGCCCACCTGTAATGCAACCAAGAAAACTGCTTTTACAAGACCTCTCATTCCACTTTGCAATTTTATTCATCATTGGAAAAAACTATTATGAATTATGCACTGATTTTGAACAAAAAAAATGTAGACAAACCCCTATTAATTGGTGATAAATGTATTTTCCTTTCATGTCTATTATTTTCCTGGGGAAAAAACTATTAAAAGTCTGGAAAACCTATTCAAACAAGAACCTAATTAAATTCCCCCTTTCTTGGCATCATTTGAGTGATATCATAGAGGCACTGACAGGTAAAATGACATCATGAGAGAATAACAATATGCTTATGCCGTCATGAAAGGTATTGGCCTTTGACTGGGCCAGAATGATGTCAAACATTGCTACCCTACTTTGAGCCTCATTTGAGGTCATAGTAAGCTCATGCCACACGTTTACCATAAGCTGCATAAGCTGCCATAAGCTGCATGTGACAGATCTCTGCTATGTCTTACAGTAATTTATCTCATTACTCTATGAGAAACTATATAATTTGTCATGTTGTTCATATGTAGGTAGTTACCGGTAAGCTTTTAATACGACAAATTCTAGGGTTAATGCTTAATACATTGAAGTTTTTGATTTAGTACAAATAAATGTTTAATTTTGCGAATACATATTAAAATATTTACATCAATTTTTTTAATTCATTAATTGTCCAAGCACACCCAAGGTCAACGATAAATCTTTATACTACATCTTTTCTTTTTAAGGAAGCTAATCTTCCAGGCTGTTAATCCGCTACATCATCCTATCTAATGTGATATAAGATGAAGTTGATCTGTTTGCATTTCAGAGTAATCAGCCACATATTTAGCGAGGACATTTACAATCATGGTCATTACATCATTCGTAATCTTCTGCAAACATGTTTTTTGGAATCTGACGTAACACTGATAGACCAGGGCTGATGTATAATTGTCCTCCGTACAAGTTCAGAGTGTTTCCACCATAACCCCTCAACACCACATAATATGTTGAATACCTATAGTAACTCTATTAAGAATAACAACTTGTTTGTGCTTAATAGACCACCAAAATGCTTAATAAACCACCAACATTTCATGGTGGTTTTAAGATTTTCAAGAGACAGTAGACGTTTGCAAACTCCACCAGAGGGTGCTAGGGTTGTGCGTGTCAAAGGTGGACACTGTTGAGTGAATGTAAAGTAGTTTTATTACTAGCTGCTATCAGTGTTTGGAGAGGCCATGAGGAGATCAGGATCAACTTGAACAATAACTGTATAACAAAATTATTTGAGTAAAAAAAAAAAAAATATTTGGGAGCAAATATTTTTCATGAATTAGGACTTGTACTGCCTGGATAAGGGGAGATTCAGTATGTGATTGTTACACACAGCTAGTTGGCAGGATTTGATTGTTACAAATGGATAGTTGGCAATATGCGATTGGTGCAAACAGATATTTGACAGTATTTATATATTGTTACAAACAGATGTATGATAGTGTGTTATTTTTACAAATGGGTAGTTGACAGTATGTGATCCTCAAATCAACAAAAAAATCCTGAAGAGCTTATCCTAAAAAAAATTCCATATTGTTTAAAACAAATCCTGCAACAAACATATGCAGATATACAGCAGCCATTTGCAAATTGAAGCCTCAGATGATTATCTTCTCAAGGACATGTCAAAGTTATGTCAAAGTAGGTGATAAAACTGTGCTTCATATTATCAGGCCACACAATACTTTAAATATAGATACGTATCATTCTTTAGTTCTCGATGATTTAAAACATATACACCCAAGTCAGTTTGTGTGTCTTGAAGGTCGCCCTTTTCATGCCTAAAATGCTTTCATGAAATCACAGAGGTCACAGGCAATTTAACAGAAATTTTGGATTTGGTATGTTTAAATAATGTGTGGTCATAAAACTATGAAACAAGCTATCTCACCAAATCAACCAAAATTCCCCTCCCATGATTATTGTATTTTGCTGAAAGTTCCAAGTACTGGTTGAACACTTGTGGCCACAAGTGTACAAGCATGTGACCTCTATTGTGGTCTGTAAGGGTGTTAGGCCTGTAACAAATCAACAAACAGGCCCCTCTAAGACAAATCACTTAAATCCCCCAATTTGAAGATGCTCCATTGTAAGCAAAACTTGACTAAGTAGGTAAATCACCGGTCATCTAAACAAAAGTTTGGATAATTTAGATTTTAGCAGAAGACTCATCTGCCCCTTCATATTAAAAATTGTAAATCTATGGACTGTTTTAAAAAAGACACTGATTTTTTAAACTATCAACTTCACAGATATATTCTGTGAAGATTTATTCTATGTGATTCTCCTTAAGTGCAGAATCACAAAGCATAGTAAAGGTCAACTTGCCAAATTTGAGACCCACTTAAGGTATTACTTGATAGAAGATATATTAGCTTTTCAGGAATTTCAATTGTTCCTCCTGAATGTGAGGCATGCCTTCATCTCGTCTGTTATGCTGGGTGCTCTCCTTTCATAGATCACAACCCAGAGATAGTTGTATCCACTCGTATTGTATACGCAGTCATTTCAAATTAGGCAACCTGCCTGGATTGGTACTCTCCATACAAGACTTCTCTCTCATATCAGTCCCTGCTATCAATGGTTCAAAAGTGCATTTAGCCATAACTGTTCTGCCCTCCATAGTAGGACTCCCAGCCACCAGGGCTATAAAGGTGCACACAGGATCGACCCCAAGTCATCAGTATTCATAAAAAATCTGGCCGTGAACTGATTCATGGGGAATAAATGCTAAATGAAATAGATTGTTTTGTTTTGATAGATGAACTGATTGGTCAATTAATGTGTAAAACACTTAATTACAATTTATGACCTGATGTTTGCCAATTCATATTTGACGATATTTTTTTGAGCAAGGCAAGTATTTATGACTTTGGGAATTCCAAATTTAGAATGGTATCATATAAGGGACAATGACTGTAGAGGTAGTAATTGAATACTAACTGTGTAATTCAGAGTACAACTATTCATAAAATTCAGGTTGTGCACTGATTAGTGAAATAATTAATGGATTAAAATTCACACAGATTGTATATTGTTCTGATCAGTAAGCATCCAGGCCAACCGTGACCGTGAGGCTGGTCAAATCTGATTGGATGATTTAGATGGGCATGACAGCACAAAGGCAGAGGTCATGAGAAGATTGAACAAGGAGTATAAATGCAGCACACACTAGATCTCTCTTTTGAAGCACATGTATATTGTGTGGCCTTAATGTAACATATGCATTTGTCCATTGCTCGCTCCCATTTTGCGCCACATGGTACAGTGCTCCAGCACCCCGGGTCCAGCACCACATATATACCATGTACAATCATAAACATCAGACTGACATGTACATTCTGATGTTTGCCATTAATTCTACATGCTCACAAAATCTCCACTGAGGGCCATATTGATATTGTGACCCTTATAATCTTCACCTGATCCTGAATTCACTACCTTTTCTTTGTGCCTAAAATAAGAGTGAGCCTTTATCCATATATAACTCTAACAGCTAATACATAAAAAGGAAGTATCTAGAAGAGCCCACCTTCCTGAATATTCCACAACACGTTTGCTTGGATTCAGATATTCAATGTTATGCTTCATTGCATGTGACAACCAGGTGTGTATAACTTACTTGGAATCTCCTTGCCAATCGTGGAATTTGATTTTCTGCTCTTTGCCATTATTGAAGACGGAAGCTTCAAAGTTGGGGAAGACGTCTCCGAGGTTGAGGGGCATGATGGTGCAGGTGGGTGTCAGCGGAAGGCAGTGGGGGGGGAGTGCCGGCCGCTATATATGGCCTAGCAGCTGTGATCGGGTCACGTGGTCCGTATATAGCACACTGGTCACGTTCACAATGCCACACACACACACACAGCACTCACCAGACAATCTCTATATACACAGCCAGGACTTGATATAGAGCTGTAAATAAAGATATAGCTTCATAACTCATAACCGCAAAATATCAAAATAAAATCAACAGCTTCATGTAGAAATCATGGAAATTGATTTTTAGAAATGGCAGCAAGCTGTGATCCTTATAAAGACAGCTATTTCCCAAGGACTGTGACTGATTGGAACTAGCTTCCCCCTGATTTATCTACATTAGAAACTGGAAGCTCAGCATCATTCATAACTTAAAGGCTTGTGTCAGTAGCAGGAATTGCCCAACTGTAGCACTCATGCAATTTTGGTGGGATGCCATTTGAATTTGCTAGGTAAACCTCTCGATGTATATTCCGTAATAGACATGGTTATGCAAGGCCAGTCAGGCCTGACTATATCAACAATGTGAACAACCCAGACATTTGTCCGTGTCACTGTTTCACATGCTCAAGGTTGGTCTGTTTTGTGACGAACTCACTCAAAATTTGTAAATTGTGTTTTAAAATTGCTTTATATTTATTTATTTATTTATTTTTTTGAAACTAGAGAAACATTTTTCTTCAAACTGAAATGAAAGATATCCTTTTGTAAGTCGGCACATGTTGACATTTTGTTCTGTTTCAGCCACCACCACATTTTTTCACTCACTTATTTATGCTGGGATAATATGTTGGCCTGGGAAATGTTTTTGGGGGTGAACTATTTGTGGCATTGGGTAAAGGTCATGACCAGAACAGGAGCAACATTGCTTGTGAATGTTCCAAAACTAAAGCAATATCAATATGACTTAGCAGATGTGATCTGCCTATGAGAACCTCAAACAAGTTCAGTTTGGGTGATTTTGAGCTTTTTTTATTGTTACAATCACCAGTTATAAAAAATACATAATAATTGTAAAAGACTACAAATAACATTTATTTCCACTACATTTATCTTATGCAATATGTTTGTTTATGATTTTTAGAATAATTTATGGAACTAGGACACATTGACCTACTTACATGCCATAAAGGTCACAACTTCCAAAATATTTGAAAGCTGATCCTAAACAGACCAGAGAAGATAAGATCTTGATATAATGTAAATATTAGTAAATATCCATGGTGATTTATTGAGGTGCACATTTTGTGACCTTGGGCTAAGGTCAAGACCAGCAAAGGAGCAACTTACATCACTTGTAAATGCTACATTTTCTGAATAATTACAGCAGTATTGACATGATTTGGCAGATTTCATTTACCTATGAGGGGCATGAACAAGATCATTATTGGGTGACTTTATGCTATGGCATGTCCTATCTACAGTCTTATGATGACATGTCCTATCTACAGTCTTATGATGGCATGTCCTATCTACAGTCTTATGATGATATAACCTATCTACAGTCATATGATGGCATGTCCTATCTACAGTCTTATGATGGCATGTCCTATCTACAGTCTTATGATGGCATGTCCTATCTACAGTCTTATGATGGCATGTCCTATCTACAGTCTTATGATGGCATGTCCTATCTACAGTCTTATGATGGCATGTCCTATCTACAGTCTTATGATGGCATGTCCTATCTACAGTCATATGATGGCATGTCCTATCAATAGTCTTATGATGGCATGTCCTATCTATAGTCTTATGATGACATGTCCTATCTACAGTCTTATGATGACGTCCTATCTACAGTCTTATGATGGCATGTCCTATCTACAGTCTTATGATGGCATGTCCTATCTACATGTACAGTCTTATGATGGCATGTCCTATCTACAGTCTTATGATGGCATGTCCTATCATATCATCTCCTGTCTACAGTCTTATGATGATATATCCTATCTATAGTCTTATGATGACATGTCCTGTGTACAGTGCTGTTGTGACATTGACAATATATAATATTCTTTTCAATCTTTGACAGGAAGTATAAAGAAGCTGCTCTGCATTACATCTGTAGTAGTGATAGTCCTGCCATCTTCTCACTACCTTTGCTGTCATTGCGCTGTTTTGGCATACAATCAGAATTGACCATCCTCACGCCATGACCTGTAATCATTTGGCTGACTGAGATGCTAACCATCTACAAACAGAATGATTTGTCATTTATTGCTTCATCGATCAGTTACAGACATATTTTCATGAAAGTTCATGACATCAAGCGATCCTCTGCTCACCTTTTTATTCATTGGTGGCAGGGACTGATATGACAGAGAAGTTCTATTTGGGGGGTAGATGTTGATTTTGGGGGTAGATGTTGATTTTTTGGGGGTAGATATTGAATTATTTTAAAAGCTGCTGGGGTATTTTATTCTGTTTTTTAGACGATATTTTGATTCCACTAGAAGGCAGACCACACACCAAAAATTGCTCAAGTCAGAGCCCCCTGGAGCCAAAAGAGTGTACAAGTCATAAATATATTTATTTTGTTCAACACCAGGTGTCAGACATATAAATGGCTGTCCTGGTTCTGCATATAGCGTTGTTATTGCCTTTATCATTACGCGCAGTGAGGCATGTAGGTAATAAGAACTTTATCCCACTAAGGTTGATGCCTGGCTAAAGTTATCTAAGATAAGGTACACCAGTTTTATGACATCAATAAATCATTACACTTAAGTGCTTATAATAACAGTGTCTGATAACATATAGTACTAATTGATATATAATGCTGACATAATGATCGTAGTTTTTTTTTCAGTATGTAATATTGGATTCACTCAGTAGTGAAAGTATAAAGATAGATTTAATCAACAAAGCAGCAGTAATTGTCATTCAGGTAGTTTTTCGTTTATTAGAGAGAGATATTTCCTTAAGTCTTTGGGATATCTGTGAAGCCCCATGGCAGTCATAGATTCCAAAGCTTGTAAAAGATACTCATATGAAGCTTGCGGGCTAACAGGTTTGTATACATGTAGCTTCTTTACAATTTCTGCCACAAGCTCCATACATTACATGTTAGGCCCTTGAGTGATTTTTATACAATCTTCGACTAACATTCGGCCATCTTGGTTTCAGTGCTTTTACAACTTGCCTATAGAATTCAGAAATGATTTTCCGGTAGCACAAAAGATGCAAATGCATTCACTGCTCTTTCTTATGCAACTTCTTTAATCCCCTGTAACTGTTCCACGCCAAGACTTTCAATGTTCTCTTTTGAAAAAAAACATGTCAAGAAATTACAGTTGATGAGCTTTCATTGCATGTTTATTTCTATCATGGTCTTGTTTGTCATTTGGCTTCCTTCGTGGAGAGTTTTAATGATATGCAATCGCAATCCATCAGAAAAATATCTTTCTAAATGACCAATATTTTCGCACAATATGTAATAGCCTCTTGAATAATGGCACATCTGGTTAAAAATAGACCGCAACTGTTTGTGTGCTCCTCACACTTCTCACTGCATTAAAATTTTGTTTTCAAATATCTGATAGTTAAGCATGATTGTTATTCCATATGCGTATATGCACACACACAAAAATGTCCAAGCAAAATATGTACACTCATGTGAACACGCACGTATATGCCCAATAACGCACATGCGTCAAAACACACTCTCATCAGAAAATATATCCTCTAAGTTTCAAAACTCAAACAAAATTTGTGTGAGATGAAATTTTCAATGTTCACAGAATATTGTGGGGTTTTTTTTTTAAAGAAAGGAAATCTTTCATGTTGGCAGCATAAAGGAAGTGAACAAGAAGTTGCATCATGAAAATACAACAATCAAGTTAACTTTGAGATCTGAGGGCTGTCAACAGGACCAGGAAGTAACACTATATATATTATATATATATATATATACATGTACATATACTACCTTTTTACTTTGGACTATATATATATATATATATATATATATATATATATATATATATATATATATATATATATATATACTTTGGACTATTAACACTTTATTTCAGTTTTATCTTTGCAAATTCTCAATGATATATATATATATATATATATATATATATATATATATATATATATATATATATATATATATATATATATATATATATATATATATATATATGTGTGTAAAGTTGCCTTCTGCTTGCCTTTGATAACACTTAAATATTTACACTGTTCAACAATATTTAATTTAAAACTAGAATAGTTTTTCTCACTATCCTACCTGGTTTTGTCTTGACCCTGAGGAGTCGAAATGTTAATATACTACATATATATGTATATATATTACTACATATATATATATATATATATATATATATATATATATATATATATATATATATATATATATATATATATATATATATATATATATATATATATATATATATATATATATATATATATATATATATATATATATATATATATATATATATATATATATATATATATCATATATATATATCATATATATATATATCATTGAGAATTTGCAAAGATAAAACTGAAATAAAGTGTTAAATGCCAAGATGTTCTTTGAGGCAAGGACATATAAGCAGATAAGTGGTTTATGGACTGGGCACATTAATAAGATTCAGGACATTCCAAGGTCTTACTTATTTAGGATAAGAAATCTCTACATCATTGCAGACCGGTAACTGGTCCCCTCCCCCAACACCTTCATCATGCCCAGATTTGTTTCTTTGATGTCTATAGTATTTTTTTCTTCTTTTTGAGTGTGTGAGTGTTCCATGAAAACACTCAAACAGGTCAACAGTGAAATGTTTGATTAAGACATTTCAGTGAACAGTTTACATTAAGAACTGACCTATATGACTGGATAGAGTTTCTATTCTTGGGTTCAGATAGTGTTAGGTGGGGACAAATGGTGGATACAGGATGATTATTTTTTTGAAAAAGTAATACACAGGGGTGGGAGAGCTCTGAACCAATCTGGCCGGTACTCGAAACATGTCTGTGTTGTATGACGTCATACCATTGTTCTGAACCAATTCTGAACCAATCTGGCCGGTTCTGTTAAAGAAAAGGGCTTTTTTATAGTTCATAAATAGCATCAAAATCACATAAGAATCATCACAAACTTTAACAAATTTTGTTACAGTTGAGTATAAAGCAGTGTCTTGTTAATAATAGTGTAAATTTTATGTTAAATCTATAACGTTTTTACGGTTATATTTGTGCCCCCAAGTCGATAATTACTCCTCTTTATGCAGTCTTAAACTGGGGCACATTCTTGTGTTAAAATGTGACAATAATCTCATTAAAAATCAATTTCAGATGATCATATAATTATACATGTAACTGATGAGCATTTTATTTTCTTTAACATTTGTGTATGATAGTCGTTATATAAATATTAAAAAACGCAACTTTTTCATTCTCGCCATTGTCCACCATACAACAACGGTCAAATACCACTCAGATTGGCTGCGATTTAGTGCACAGATTGTTGTGAGCGCCCAGAATGATGTCATTTAGCGCCCAGATCAGTTGTGAGCGACCAGAATGACGCGATTTAACCAGATTGGTTCAGATTTACCGCACAAATTGGTTCAGAGCTCTCCCACCCCTGTTACGAGTCAAGATCTCATAACAGTATTAACATGGGTCTGGTCAGGTACAAAAAAAACATTAAACTCTAGTGAGAACATTTACATGAAACAAGTGCTTCCAAATGTTATTTTATATATGTAAACTTCCCTTAAGTCTACAATCCTCTCCAGATCACTGCCTTTATTGTTGCAGCAACTTGTTTTCTTCTTCATTTAGTTATACTTGGGCTAGATCCAATAACATAAGAATATGTAGGCCTGGAAAGTTTTTTTGGGGCTGAACTTTTCGTGACCTTGAGTCAAGGTCACAACTTGCCACACAAGAAACTTTGCAAATGCTCTATTTTTCAGGAAATCGTGGCCTATACTATGTGCCCCCTGTAGTCAATAGAACTGATGCCATGGTCTACACTATGTACTCCCTATGGTCAATAGAACTGATGCCATGGTCTACACTATGTGTCCCCTATGGTCAATAGAACTGATGTGATGGTCTACACTATGTACTCCCTATGGTCAATAGAACTGATGCCATGGTCTACACTATGTACTCCCTATGGTCAATAGAACTGATGCCATGGTCTACACTATGTACTCCCTATGGTCAATAGAACTGATGCCATGGTCTACACTATGTACTCCCTATGGTCAATAGAACTGATGTGATGCCCTACACTATGTGCCCCCTATGGTCAATAGAACTGATGTGATGGTCTACTCTATGTGCTCTTTATGGTCAATAGAACTGATGTGATGGTCTACACTATGTGCCCCCTATGGTCAATAGAACTGATGTGATGGTCTACACTATGTGCCCCCTATGGTCAATAGAACTGATGTGATGGTCTACTCTATGTGCTCTTTATGGTCAATAGAACTGATGTGATGGTCTACTCTATGTGCTCCCTATGGTCAATAGAACTGATGCCATGGTCTACTCTATGTGCTCCCTATGGTCAATAGAACTGATGCCATGGTCTACTCTATGTGCTCCCTATGGTCAATAGAACTGATGCCATGGTCTACACTATGTGCTCCCTATGGTCAATAGAACTGATGTGATGGTCTACTCTATGTGCTCCCTATGGTCAATAGAACTTATGCCATGGTCTACTCTATGTGCTCCCTATAGTCAATAGAACTGATGCAATGGTCTACACTATGTGCTCTTTATGGTCAATAGAACTGATGCCATGGTCTACACTATTTGCTCCCTATGGTAAATAGAACTGATGTGACGGTCTACACTATGTACTCCCTATGGTCAATAGAACTGATGTGATGGTCTTCACTATGTGCTCCCTATGTTTCAATAGAACTGATGCCATGGTCTACACTATGTGCTCCCTATGGTCAATAGAACTTATGCCATGGTCTACTCTATGTGCTCCCTATTGTCAATAGAACTGATGCCATGGTCTACACTATGTGCTCCCTATGGTCAATAGAACTGATGTGATGGTCTACTCTATGTGCTCCCTATGGTCAATAGAACTGATGCCATGGTCTACTCTATGTGCTCCCTATGGTCAATAGAACTGATGCAATGGTCTACACTATGTGCTCTTTATGGTCAATAGAACTGATGTGATGACCTACACTATGTGCTCCCTATGGTCAATAGAACTGATGTGATGGTCTACACTATGTGCTCCCTATGGTCAATAGAATTGATGTGATTGTCTACACTATGTGCTCCCTATGGTCAATAGAACTGATGTGATGGTCTACACTATGTGCTCCCTATGGTCAATAGAATTGATGTGATTGTCTACACTATTTGCTCCCTATGGTCAATAGAACTGATGTGACGGTCTACACTATGTACTCCCTATGGCCAATAGAACTGATGTGATGGTCTACACTATGTGCTCTTTATGGTCAATAGAACTGATGTGATGACCTACACTATTTGCTCCCTATGGTCAATAGAACTGATGTGATGGTCTGCACTATGTGCTCCCTATGGTCAATAGAACTGATGTGATGGTCTACACAATGTACTCCCTATGGTCAATAGAACTGATGCCATGGTCTACACTATGTGCTCCCTATGGTCACTAGAACTGATGTGATGGTCTACACAATGTACTCCCTATGGTCAATAGAACTGATGTGATGGTCTACTCTATGTGCTCCCTATGGTCACTAGAACTGATGTGATTGTCTACACTATTTGCTCCCTATGGTCAATAGAACTGATGTGACGGTCTACACTATGTACTCCCTATGGCCAATAGAACTGATGTGATGGTCTACACTATGTGCTCTTTATGGTCAATAGAATTGATGTGATTGTCTACACTATTTGCTCCCTATGGTCAATAGAACTGATGTGACGGTCTACACTATGTACTCCCTATGGCCAATAGAACTGATGTGATGGTCTACACTATGTGCTCTTTATGGTCAATAGAACTGATGTGATGACCTACACTATTTGCTCCCTATGGTCAATAGAACTGATGCCATGGTCTACTCTATGTGCTCCCTATGGCCAATAGAACTGATGCCATGGTCTACACTATGTGCTCCCTATGGTCAATAGAACTGATGCCATGGTCTACACTATGTTCTCCCTATGGTCAATAGAACTGATGTGATGGTCTACACTATGTACTCCCTATGGCCAATAGAACTGATGTGATGGTCTACACTATTTGCTCCCTATGGTCAATAGAACTGATGTGATTGTCTACACTATGTGCTCCCTATGATCAATAGAACTGATGCGATGGTCTACTCTATGTGCTCCCTATGGTCAATAGAACTGATGTGATGATCGTCAATATGTGCTTAATTTAACTGATCCTATGACTCAGATACCAAGCATTTTTTTGTTAAGTTTTTTTTTAATGTGATGCTCCAGTTTGGGGGGCATTCTCCTGCCAGGTTGAGGCAGAGAGGGACTCTGATAAACACACACAAACAGGACGAGGCTAGAGCAACAAGATGAAAAGAGTCTGAAAGCAAATTCTACTTAATGTGTTTTTATACTTTAATTTTGCCATGAAATAAAGAGTGGAAGATAAGGAGAACGACATGTTGGCCGTGTGAGGTATCAGATGAGGCTATAAATGTCAGACTAACGAGTGCTGCAGAGTGAACCTCACGGCAACTCCTTACATACACTTACATACCCTGAAAGCCAAACGTGACGCATGACTGCACAGCTTTGAGGTGGTTCTTTTCACGTTTTTATCTCTTGAAGGTTTTGAAAAAAAAAGAGGACATGTAATGTGTGTGAGGTGAGAGTTGGTGCGGGCTCACTGCCCATATATATAATATATATATATATATATAGTCAGGGTAGCTCTGTTGTAAAACACTGCAGCTAACTATAGAGTTTGAACACCTGCACACATTGTGATTGCTCCTTTGATCAATTGTAACGCCGGTCTAAGGGGCAAGAAAGGGATCAGCGGTCATCCTCAACCATAATAGTGATCGAAGTGTGAAAATAGACTGCGCGCCAGGGTGTTGATATCAAGCATATTATTCGTGGACTCTGAGAAAGCATTGGAGTCAGTGGGCTAATGCACAATGTTGTGATGACCCTGTGAAGGTCAGTGGGAAAACTTCCTCGTAAATGGGTGCTGGTATTCCATGCGAGACTTGATATGCGGGACAATCGTGAAAGACCTCAGCTCCCATCTGCAGTCAGATATACCTATATTGCAAAGATTTGAACAATTAAGGACTTGCTTTTTGCTGAGAAAGAGATCATTATATTGAAGGAGAATTCAAGTATACTTTACATATGGGAGGGATGATGAAAGGGGTGAGAGCTAACATATTGTGCCACATCGGTGCTGTGGACATAACCAAACCCAGATGACATGCAGAAAAACACACTCAGGATCTGTAAACATGTCTGATAGCTGTGTCAATATAGTTGATTATACTATTTCATGGATCTACATAAAGTCTAGGACAGAGTGAAAACCAATAGACAGGGGTCTTAACTGTGCTGTGAGGAAAGACGCATGGACACAAATGGAAATATAACAGAAAAGAGGTCTTTGCACATATGTGATGAACATTATATAATTTTGAAAATAGTAATAATAGATATTTTTCATGAAAGCAGTGGCCTGGAATTAACTGCTGTGTATGTTTTATGGGACAACAAGTGTGCCATGAAAAGGTCGTAAGGCTCATTGGCACAACTCCATATTAATGCCTGCCGTAATGTCAAATGACTGATACATCTTGACTGGAGGCTTTGAATAACAGAATACTAACTTCAATGAGCACTTCTGTGGAAGACTAGTGCACATTGTCAAATACTTCATGTACATCAAATAGGCTCTTGTGGACTTCTCTCATAAACTATCTCAGATTGTAAATGTTATGCGGGAAAAAGAAGCTCAATTTTATACCAAACAAATATATCATCAACAAAAACTATGTGGACACTTCCATATTAAGTGACAAACATTAGGTTGGGTTGGATCTTGTCTGTTATACATATATACAAATAGAAATATCTAAAACGTGGTATCAGCGTGGGGAGGCGGAGAGGAATCTTGGCTGGGGGTAATCAGATGAGCCGTGGTGGGTGAGTGCAGTCAGGATGAGCTCGGGGAAACGGCTTGACGGGCCGACGGTGTGCGAGCTGGTGGTGTGTAAGATGTGTAACGGCTCCCAGGTGGAGCCAAAGTTGCTGCCATGCCTGCACTCTTACTGCAAGCCCTGCCTGGAGAAACACTACCACAACCGGCACGTCGGCGAGAGGATCACATGTCCTCAGTGTGCTACCGATCTCGATAACCTGGCCGGCCTCACAGACTACAGGACTAATCTGCTCGCGGCCAAACTGCAGGAGGATTACTCAAAGATGTTCAAGAAAAGTGTTCAAACGTGTGGAATGTGCGAAAAGCAAGGAAAAAGCAAGAAAGCTGCGTTCTGGTGCTCTCTGTGTCGGGAGTTTTTCTGTGAGGCGTGCAACAAACTGCACACCAAGATGGAATATGAAGGGATTCGCCACAAGGTGACGCCCATGGAAGTCTTCAAGAAGAGATTGTCGTTGCGGTATTCGCGGAAGAAGGACAAGGAGTACTGCGAGATTCACACCAAGGAGACGGTGAAGGTTTACTGCGTAGACTGCCAGGTGGTGCTGTGTCTGACCTGTAAGGTCACCACTCACGATGAGCACCACTGCATCAGCATCCAGGATGCCTCCATGCAGTATCGCTCCGAGATCACCACACTCCTCATCCCCATAGCAACCAAGATGGCCGAGACCGAGGACACCCTGGCTTCATGGCTGGCTTACCAGAGCGAGGTCGAAGCCAAGGAGAAGGAGACCAACGAGGCCATAGAAGTCTACAAAGATGAGCTGCTCAAGATGGTGGAGAAGTGGTACTCACAGAGTCTGCAGACCCTCAAGAGGTCATGTGACAGAGAGTTCAAGGTCATTGAAGGGCAATTGAATGAGGCCAAAAGCCTTCAGACAGCGCTGGAAACTGCCAGGTTGTTTGGAAACGTTTTGGTCGATCACGGAAAGGATGCTATGGTTGCTACTCTGAAAAAAGATGTCATTAATCAACTGGAAAATTTACAGAATAAAGAAATTGATAAGCCTCAAGAAAAGATGACGTTTTCTTTCCAGAGGCTTCCTGATATCGTGAGTGCTCAGTCTCTCGGGTCCCTGCATGTGAACTTAGATCAGGAGAGTTCTGGGAGCGATTCAGTGAGCTTGCCACGACCGGCGACTTCCACCACCTCCGTTGATATGCCACTCTTCAGCTTTGTAGGTCGCACATTGACGGACCAATCAGATGCCTGGCTAACTGGAGTGACGGCCACTCACGATGGAGAGATTCTCGTAGCAGATCACAGAAACAACGCTCTGAAGTGGTTTTCAGACAGCGGACAAGTTAAACGGACTCTGTACTTCGCAGATTCAACTAAGGGCGGCTGTTTTCCTAAAAAAGCTATCTGGGACTGTTCAGAACTTGGGGACGGCAACATTGTAGTGGCTTCAGTGGATGGACTGTATACACTCAGCACAAACCGGGAAGAGTTTACAGCCATTGACAACAAGAACGAATACACATCTGTATCTGTAAACTCACAAGACAACATCATAGCGTTCAATGACACTGAAGGTAAAGTTGTTGTCTTCGACTATCATTCTGGTAGTAAAATCTTGTCTTTTGCCGTTTACACTCGCAAAGTTCTGGGTTGGACATCCAGTTTATGTGCTGATGCAGATGGTCAGATTTACGTCCTAGACGTCAGCAAAGACTGCATCCGGGTGTATTCAGAGAGCGGTAAATTAGTGCGTAGTATCGGGGAGCACGGCAAAGGTCCAGGAGAGTTCATACGTCCACGTGGCATCACCACAGACAACGCAGGGAACATCCTCATAGCCGACAAGGGCAATCATAGGATACAGAAATTCTCACCAGAGGGCACTTGTCTGGGTGAGGTCTTGAAGAAGAGCCAAGGTCTAGAAGGCCCGAGTGGGGTGGCAGTGAATGCTGAAGGTCGCTGCCTCGTGGTTACAGAGAAGGGCCTGGTGCATATGGTCAAAATGTAGAGAATTCCTGTTCCTATCTGCTAACCCTCATACCGGTGAACTGGTGCAAACCAACTCTGATACATTAAGTATCACTCCACATATATAATGCCTAACTGGAAATATGATTGCTATATGCTATTATCAAAGGGACTGTTTAGAGTAGATGTATGAGACTTTATACTATAATGCCTGATCAAAAGGATTCAACTCCAGAATGCAAAATTTAACTTTCTTATATACTGTTGTTCCATGTGACGATTTTGTACATTTGCTTAATATGGATATCTTGTATGTACGTTATTTCTAAACTCAGAGCTCTGTAGATTGTAGTATTTTTGTCTGGGTTATTCATGATAACATTACCAGAACAACTTGAATTCTTTTGAAACTTGGTTTGTAAATTCATTGGAGAAAATGGGACCTTGTGACCTTGAAGTATGATAACTCTGCCAAAACATATTTGACCCTGTAACAAGTAGAAACTTTCAATGTTTTATGTGTTTCCCAAATGCCTATGACAGATATTTATTAATTGTTTGCTGTACATGTATAAGGATGAAATAACTTGGGCTGAGTGTACCTGCGTCTCTGATGCCTATTTTTAATTATTATATTAATATATTATATCCAGGATATTATGTAAAATAATAAATGTAATAAAATGTTTGTCGGTTTTGTTGATGAATTAAATCAAAGAACAACATAAGACCAGAAAGAAATAACTGAAGTAGCTTCTGACTGTACTGATGATCAGGAAATAGTAAAATGTTTTTAGGATTCTTTATATATATTTCTGTGTCCCGAATTTGTTTTAATCATCCCTCTGGTGTGATGATACATATTAGCATCACTCATGAAAAAAACATCAAAATATTGATATATTCATGTCAACTTTAGATAATTGTTGTGCATTAAGATGTGTCAACCTAATTTGCTTCCTGACTAATGAGAATTTGCCAACTTGAGATGATTACTCTATTGTTCCCCCCAAAAAACATAGTTTTTCAGCAGACTTTGAAACAGACAGTGTCAGTGTGTCCATCAGTCCATGCGAACTCCTTATAAACTCATAAAAATGTTATGATTGGCACCAATTTCAACACATGTATGCATCATAATAGAGTTTTAGATAAGTTTAAAGTTGAATTTTCAATGACTTTTAAATGCACAGATTGGCAACAAACTCTTCACACATATTCTACCTGGAGAGGTTGACCTTTCCAATGTTGACCTTTCCAATGTTGACCTTCCCAATGTTGACCTTTCCAATGTTGACCTTCCCAATGTTGACCTTTCCAATGTTGACCTTTCCAATGTTGACCTTTCCAATGTTGACCTTTCCAATGCATTTTTTACTTCTGCAATCAGACCAAGGTCAAAACCTCTTGAAAGATTTTCTAACTTGCCTAAAAAGGCCTGTATTGCCAAAATAAACTCATAGATGGGCTTTTTCGAAGCATTTGAAAAGTACTTTCCCTTTGGGTCAAGATGCCCAAAAATATTTTGATGATCAACATACTTTTCATATCTTTTGATGAGTTTTATAGTAACATTTTATGTTTAAGATTAGATAGTTGTCAGCAACTTGCCAGGGTAGCCTTGTTGGCTCACACTGTATATTAACCAGGGCAGGGGACCAGCATGACTGTCAGCTTGTTAACAATCAAAGTGTCTCAATCTGAGATGATTGTCAACCACACAAATGTCCTCTTATCTTATTTATCTCTGAAACATCAATTCAAATAACGTATATCAAGAATGCCATGGAATAAGGGCAGGTACAGTAAGGGAGAGTAGAATACCATGCAATAAGGGCAGATACAGCAAGGTAGAGTAGAATGCCATGCAATAAGGGCAGGTACAGTAAGGATGAATATAATATCATGCAATAAGGCCAGGTACAGTTAGGGTGAGTAGAGTACCATACAATAAGGGCAGGTACAGTAAGGGAGAGTAGAATACCATGCAATAAGGGCAGATACAGCAAGGTAGAGTAGAATGCTATGCAATAAGGGCAGGTACAGTAAGGGTAAATAGAATACCATGCAATAAGGGCAGGTACAGTTAGGGTGAATATAATATCATGCAATAAGGCCAGGTACAGTTAGGGTGAGTAGAGTACCATACAATAAGGGCAGGTACAGTAAGGGAGAGTAGAATACCATGTAATAAGGGCAGGTATAGTAAGGGTTAGTAGAATACCATGCAATAAGGGCAGGTCCAGTAAGGGTGAGTTGAATACCATGCAATAAGGGCAGGTATAGTAAGGGTGAATAGAATACCATGCAGTAAGGGCAGGTACAGTAAGGGTGAATATAATATCATGCAATAAGGCCAGGTACAGTTAGGGTGAGTAGAGTACCATACAATAAGGGCAGGTACAGTAAGGGTGAATAGAATACCATGCAATAAGGGCAGGTACAGTAAGGGTAAATAAAATACCATGCAATAAGGGCAGGTACAGTAAGGGTAAATAAAATACCATGCAATAAGGGCAGGTACAGTAAGGATGAGTAGAATGCCATGCAATAAGGGCAGGTACAGTAAGGGTGAGTAGAATGCCATGCAATAAGGGCAGGTATAGTAAGGGTGGGTAGAATACCATGCAATAAGGGCAGGTACAGTAACAGTGAATATAATATCATGCAATAAGGGCAGGTACAGTTAGGGTGAGTAGAGTACCATACAATAAGGGCAGGTACAGTAAGGGTGAGTAGAATACCATGCAATAAGGGCAGGTACAGTAAGAGTGAGTAGAATGCCATGCAATAAGGGCAGGTATAGTAAGGGTGGGTAGAATGCCATGCAATAAGGGCAGGTATAGTAAGGATGAGTAGAATACCATGAAATAAGGGCAGGTACAGTAAGGGTGAATATAATATCATGCTATAAGGGCAGGTACAGTAAGGGTGAATAGAATACCATGCAATAAGGGCAGGTACAGTAAGGATGAGTAGAATGCCATGCAATAAGGGCATGTACAGTAAGGGTGAATATAATATCATGCAATAAGGCCAGGTACAGTAAGGGTGAGTAGAATGCCATGCAATAAGGGCAGGTATAGTAAGGGTGGGTAGAATACCATGGAATAAGGGCAGGTATACTAAGGATGAGTAGAATACCATGGAATAAGGGCAGGTACAGCTAGGGTGAGTAGAATACCATGGAATATGGGCAGGTACAGTAAGGGTGAGTAGAATGCCATGCATTAAGGGCATGTACAGTAAGGGTGAATATAATATCATGCAATAAGGCCAGGTACAGTAAGGGTGAGTAGAATACCATGCAATAAGGGCAGGGATAGTAAGGGTGAGTAGAATGCCATGCAGTAAGGGCAGGTACAGTAAGGGTGAGTAGAATGCCATGCAATAAGGGCAGGTACAGTAAGGGTGAGTAGAATACCATGCAATAAGGGCAGGTACAGTAAGGGTGAGTAGAATGCCATGCAGTAAGGGCATGTACAGTAAGGGTGAATATAATATCATGCAATAAGGCCAGGTACAGTAAGGGTGAGTAGAATGCCATGCAATAAGGGCAGGTATAGTAAGGGTGGGTAGAATGCCATGCAATAAGGGCAGGTATACTAAGGATGAGTAGAATACCATGGAATAAGGGCAGGTACAGCTAGGGTGAGTAGAATACCATGGAATATGGGCAGGTACAGTAAGGGTGAGTAGAATGCCATGCATTAAGGGCAGGTACAGTAAGGGTGAGTAGAATGCCATGCAATAAGGGCATGTACAGTAAGGGTGGGTAGAATGCCATGCAATAAGGGCATGTACAGTAAGGGTGAGTAGAATGCCATGCAATAAGGGCATGTACAGTAAGGGTGAATATAATATCATGCAATAAGGCCAGGTACAGTAAGGGTGAGTAGAATACCATGCAATAAGGGCAGGTATAGTAAGGGTGAGTAGAATGCCATGCTGTAAGGGCAGGTACAGTAAGGGTTAGTAGAATACCATGCAATAAGGGCAGATACAGCAAGGGTGAGTAGAATGCCATGCAATAAGGGCAGGTACAGTAAGGGTGAGTAGAATACCATGCGGTAAGGGCAGGTACAGTAAGAGTGAATATAGTACCATGCAATAAGGGCAGGTATAGTAAGGATGAGTAGAATACCATGTAATAAGGGCAGGTACAGTAAGGGTGAGTAGAATACCATGCAATAAGGGCAGGTACAGTAAGGGTGAGTAGAATGCCATGCATTAAGGGCAGGTACAGTAAGGGTGAGTAGAATGCCATGCAATAAGGGCAGGTATAGTAAGGGTGAGTAGAATACCATGCAATAAGGGCAGGTACAGTAAGGGTGAGTAGAATACCATGCAGTAAGGGCAGGTACAGTAAGAGTGAATATAGTACCATGCAATAAGGGCAGGTATAGTAAGGATGAGTAGAATACCATGCAATAAGGGCAGGTACAGTAAGGGTGAGTAGAATACCATGCAATAAGGGCAGGTACAGTAAGGGTGAGTAGAATGCCATGCATTAAGGGCAGGTACAGTAAGGGTGAGTAGAATGCCATGCAATAAGGGCAGGCATAGTAAGGGTGAGTAGAATACCATGCAATAAGGGCAGGTACAGTAAGGGTGAGTAGAATGCCATGCAATAAGGGCAGGTACAGTTAGGGTGAGTAGAATACCATGCAATAAGGGCAGGTACAGTAAGGGTGAGTAGAATATCATGCAATAAGGGCAGGTACAGTAAGAGTGAATATAGTACCATGCAATAAGGGCAGGTACAGTAAGGGTGAGTAGAATACCATGCAATAAGGGCAGGTACAGTTAGGGTGAGTAGAATACCATGCAATAAGGGCAGGTACAGTAAGGGTGAGTAGAATACCATGCAGTAAGGGCAGGTACAGTAAGAGTGAATATAGTACCATGCAATAAGGGCAGGTATAGTAAGGATGAGTAGAATACCATGCAATAAGGGCAGGTACAGTAAGGGTGAGTAGAATACCATGCAATAAGGGCAGGTACAGTAAGGGTGAGTAAAATGCCATTCAATAAGGGCAGGTACAGTAAGGGTGAGTAGAATGCCATGCAATAAGGGCAGGTACAGTAAGGGTGAGTAGAATACCATGCAGTAAGGGCAGGTACAGTAAGGGTGAGTAGAATACCATGCAATAAGGGCAGGTACAGTTAGGGTGAGTAGAATACCAGGTAGTAAGGGTGGGTAGAATGCCATGCAATAAGGGCAGGTAAGGCTGAATATAGTACCATGCAATAAGGGCAGGTACAGTAAGAGTGAGTAGAATGTCAGATCAGGGCAAGTAAAGTAAGAGTATGTATCAAAATGTAGAATATTATGATGTTCAGCCTTTGGTATCTGGGGAAATAACTTTAGATATATTTTAGTCTTTGTTAGATATATTCAATGAGAATTTTTGAAATTTTGTCGAGAATCAGAACTGAATTGTTAATGCTAGGATGATGTTCCAACATGTACCCATTAATGTTTTTAGGAATGGCATCCCTGTCAACGTCCTCACCCCTGGATCCCAACCTCAATGTCCACTCAGTGTACATCAGCAGGGTGGAACAGCAGGCCTGGTTACAGGTAGGTCACTCAGTGCACATCAGCAGGGTGGAACAGCAGGCCTGGTTACAGGTAGGTCACTCAGTGCACATCAGCAGGGTGGAACAGCAGGCCTGGTTACAGGTAGGTCACTCAGGGTACATCAGCAGGGTGGAACAGCAGGCCTGGTTACGGGTAGGTCACTCAGTGCACATCAGCAGGAAGGAGCAGCAGGCCTGGTTACAGGTAGGTCACTCAGTGCACATCAGCAGGAAGGAGCAGCAGGCCTGGTTACAGGTAGGTCACTCAGGGTACATCAGGAACAGCAGGCCTGGTTACAGGTAGGTCACTCAGGGTACATCCGCAGGGTGGAACAGCAGGCCTGGTTACAGGTAGGTCACTCAGTGCACATCAGCAGGAAGGAGCAGCAGGCCTGGTTACAGGTAGGTCACTCAGGGTACATCAGAAGGGAGGAACAGCAGGCCTGGTTACGGGTAGGTCACTCAGTGCACATCAGCAGGAAGGAGCAGCAGGCCTGGTTACAGGTAGGTCACTCAGTGCACATCAGCAGGAAGGAGCAGCAGGCCTGGTTACAGGTAGGTCACTCAGGGTACATCAGAAGGGAGGAACAGCAGGCCTGGTTACAGGTAGGTCACTCAGTGCACATCAGCAGGAAGGAGCAGCAGGCCTGGTTACAGGTAGGTCACTCAGTGCACATCAGCAGGAAGGAGCAGCAGGCCTGGTTACAGGTAGGTCACTCAGGGTACATCAGGAACAGCAGGCCTGGTTACAGGTAGGTCACTCAGGGTACATCCGCAGGGTGGAACAGCAGGCCTGGTTACAGGTAGGTCACTCAGTGCACATCAGCAGGAAGGAGCAGCAGGCCTGGTTACAGGTAGGTCACTCAGGGTACATCAGAAGGGAGGAACAGCAGGCCTGGTTACGGGTAGGTCACTCAGTGCACATCAGCAGGAAGGAGCAGCAGGCCTGGTTACAGGTAGGTCACTCAGTGCACATCAGCAGGAAGGAACAGCAGGCCTGGTTACAGGTAGGTCACTCAGTGTACATCAGCAGGGTGGAACAGCAGGCCTGGTTACAGGTAGGTCACTCAGTGTACATCAGAAGGGTGGAACAGCAGGCCTGGTTACAGGTAGGTCACTCAGTGCACATCAGAAGGGAGGAACAGCAGGCCTGGTTACAGGTAGGTCACTCAGTGTACATCAGCAGGGTGGAACAGCAGGCCTGGTTACAGGTAGGTCACTCAGGGTACATCAGAAGGGAGGAACAGCAGGCCTGGTTACAGGTAGGTCACTCAGTGTACATCAGAAGGGTGGAACAGCAGGCCTGGTTACAGGTAGGTCACTCAGTGTACATCAGAAGGGTGGAACAGCAGGCCTGGTTACAGGTAGGTCACTCAGGGTACATCCGCAGGGTGGAACAGCAGGCCTGGTTACAGGTAGGTCACTCAGTGTACATCAGCAGGGAGGAACAGCAGGCCTGGTTACAGGTAGGTCACTCAGTGTACATCAGCAGGGAGGAACAGCAGGCCTGGTTACAGGTAAGTCACTCAGTGTACATCAGCAGGGAGGAACAGCAGGCCTGGTTACAGGTAGGTCACTCAGTGTACATCAGCAGGGAGGAACAGCAGGCCTGGTTACAGGTAAGTCACTCAGTGTACATCAGCAGGGAGGAACAGCAGGCCTGGTTACAGGTAGGTCACTCAGTGTACATCAGCAGGGAGGAACAGCAGGCCTGGTTACAGGTAGGTCACTCAGTGTACAGTGTACATCAGCAGGGAGGAACAGCAGGCCTGGTTACAGGTAGGTCACTCAGTGTACATCAACAGGGTGGAACAGCAGGCCTGGTTACAGGTAGGTCACTCAGTGCACATCAGCAGGGAGGAACAGCAGGCCTGGTTACAGGTAGGTCACTCAGTGTACATCAGCAGGGAGGAACAGCAGGCCTGGTTACAGGTAGGTCACTCAGTGTACAGTGTACATCAGCAGGGTGGAACAGCAGGCCTGGTTACAGGTAGGTCACTCAGTGCACATCAGCAGGAAGGAGCAGCAGGCCTGGTTACAGGTAGGTCACTCAGTGCACATCAGCAGGAAGGAGCAGCAGGCCTGGTTACAGGTAGGTCACTCAGGGTACATCAGAAGGGAGGAACAGCAGGCCTGGTTACAGGTAGGTCACTCAGTGCACATCAGCAGGGTGGAACAGCAGGCCTGGTTACAGGTAGGTAGGTCACTCAGTGTACATCAGCAGGGAGGAACAGCAGGCCTGGTTACAGGTAGGTCACTCAGTGTACATCAGCAGGGAGGAACAGCAGGCCTGGTTACAGGTAGGTCACTCAGTGCACATCAGCAGGAAGGAACAGCAGGCCTGGTTACAGGTAGGTCACTCAGTGTACATCAACAGGGTGGAACAGCAGGCCTGGTTACAGGTAGGTCACTCAGTGCACATCAGCAGGGAGGAACAGCAGGCCTGGTTACAGGTAGGTAGGTCACTCAGTGTACATCAGCAGGGTGGAACAGCAGGCCTGGTTACAGGTAGGTCACTCAGTGCACATCAGCAGGAAGGAGCAGCAGGCCTGGTTACAGGTAGGTCACTCAGGGTACATCAGAAGGGAGGAACAGCAGGCCTGGTTACAGGTAGGTCATTCTGTGTGCATCAGCAGGGTGGAACAGCAGGCCTGGTTACGGGTAGGTCACTCAGTGCACATCAGCAGGAAGGAGCAGCAGGCCTGGTTACAGGTAGGTCACTCAGTGCACATCGGCATGGTGGAACAATATCCTGTATTCCCCATATCTCAGGTTTTATTTTGTATTCCCCATATTTCAGGTTTTATTTGTATTGCTGCTTTATCTTTGCTTTGTATTGTTTCAGGTAGACAGAGATACTGAGGTCTGGGGGCAGACTCCAGGCAGACTCACAGGACTTAATGTCTTCTCAGACTTTTACGTAGGTGGCTACGATGACCTCCTAGCGGACTCTCTGCCTCTGGCCCTCAACCTCTCAAGCACATTCTCAGGTCAGCCAGCAAATTAAAGTGAAATTGTTGAACTATTTGCTTATGAAATATCAAAAATCAAACATCTCTGGAAGGGAAGAGAAACAAACGATTTTTTTCAAATTGTATTCTATAGGTTGCTTGTATGACCTTGAAATACGTGTTGGGAAATCTGGAAAGTGGAGCCCCCTGTTGGATGTAAAAACTGGCAGGAATGTGGGTCAATGTGAGCACTCAGAGTGCGATGCCCTAGTGAGTCCATGTCACAATGGAGGGACCTGCGTGGATCTTGGTGCATCATTCAGGTAAGGTCACAGTGAGTTACAATGGAGGGACCTGCGTGGATCTTGGTGCATCATTCAGGTAAGGTCACAGTGAGTTACAATGGAGGGACCTGCATGGATCTAGGTGCATCATTCAGGTAAGGTCACAGTGAGTTACAATGGAGAGACCTGCGTGGATCTTGGTGCGTCATTCAGGTAAGGTCACAGTGAGTTACAATGGAGGGACCTGCTTGGATCTTGGTGCATCATTCAGGTAAGGTCACAGTGAGTTACAATGGAGGGACCTGCTTGGATCTTGGTGCATCATTCAGGTAAGGTCACAGTGAGTTATAACGGAGGGACCTGCATGGATCTAGGTGCATCATTCAGGTAAGGTCACAGTGAGTTACAATGGAGGGACCTGCATGGATCTAGGTGCATCATTCAGGTAAGGTCACAGTGAGTTACAATGGAGGGACCTGCATGGATCTTGGTGCATCATTCAGGTAAGGTCACAGTGAGTTACAATGGAGGGACCTGCTTGGATCTTGGTGCATCATTCAGGTAAGGTCACAGTGAGTTATAACGGAGGGACCTGCGTGGATCTTGGTGCGTCATTCAGGTAAGGTCACAGTGAGTTACAATGGAGGGACCTGCGTGGATCTTGGTGTGACCCATTTTAATGTCCTGTTGCCATAATATATTTGAAGGTAAATAATTTAGATCAGATATTAAGATATGGTAGATGTCTTTGAAAATATAAAAGGTTTTGAGTTAGATTTGTTGTAATTTGGGCTTGACATTTATTGTCTTGTTTTGTACAGCTGTGATTGCCCTGATGGCTGGAAGGGGGCACTGTGTGGCGATAGAGAGACACCATGTGACATCACACATGACTGTACTAGTGGCTCCCTCTGTGTTCCAGAACTCACAGGCTATAAATGCCACTGCCCACTCGGCAAGGCTGGACCAACGTGTTCACAGAGTTAGTACAATTTCAATCAAAAAATTTATGATCAATATTAAATATTTTTAATTTTATAATATTACGACACCATTGGTAATCAATTCTGCCTTACTTTAAATAAGTGTTGATTTTTACCCTCAGCCCCTGATGTAATCAGGCTGAGGGTATTGCAGTACTCCTGGCGTATGTATGTATGTATGTATGTATGTATGTATGTATGTATGTATGTATGTATGTCTGTATGTCTGTATGTCTGTATGTCTGTAGCGAACATCCTTGTCATCGCGATAACTCAAGAACAAATGATGGCAGCTTCATGAAACTTGACACACATATGCATCTGGTGAAAACCTCGGACGAGTTCGATGGATGGCGACCTTGACCTATTTTTCAAGGTCACAGGGACAATTATGTGAAATCCCAAGAATCACAATAACTCAAGAACGAATGATGGCAGCTTTATGAGATTTGACACACACAAGCATCTGGTGAAGACCTCAAAATTTTTCCTATGAAACATGACCTTCACCTATTTTTCAAGGTCACAGGGACAATTATGTGAAATCATCTTGTCATCGCAATAACTCGAGAACAAATGATGGCAGCTTCATGAAACTTGACACACATATGCATCTGGTGAAAACCTCGGACGAGTTTGATGGACGGCGACCTTGACCTATTTTTCAAGGTCACAGGGACAATTATGTGAAATCCCAAGAATCACAATAACTCAAGAACGAATGATGGCAGCTTTATGAGATTTGACACACATAAGCATCTGGTGAAGACCTCAGAAGTTTTCCTATGAAACATGACCTTCACCTACTTTTCAAGGTCACAGGGACTATTATGTGAAATCATCTTGTCATCGCGATAACTCGAGAACAAATGATGGCATCTTCATGAAACTTAACACATATAAGCATCTGGTGAAAACCTCAGACGAGTTCGATGGACGGTGACCTTGACCTATTTTTCAAGGTCACAGGGACAATTATGTGAAATCCCAAGAATCGCATAACTCAAGAACAAATGATGGCAGCTTTATGAGATTTGACACCCATAAGCATCTGGTGTAGACTTCAGAATTGTTTCTATAAAACATGACCTTCACCTACTTTTCAAGGTCACATGGACAATTATGTGAAATCATCCTTGTCATTGCGATAACACGAGAACAAATGATGGCAGCTTCATGAAACTTGGCACACAAAAGCATCTGGTGAAAACCTCGGACGTGTTTGATGGACGGCGACCTTGACCTATTTTTCAAGGTCACAGACAATTATGTGAAATCCCAAGAATTGCAATAACTCGAGAACGAATGATGGCAGCTTTATGAGATTTGACACACACAAGCATCCGGTGAAGACCTCAGAATTTGTTCTATGAAACATGACCTTCACCTATTTTTCAAGGTCACAGGGACAATTGTGTGAAATCATCCTTGTCATCGTGATTACTCAAGAACAAATGATGGCAGCTTCATGAAACTTTACACGCATAAGCATCTGGTGAAAACCTCAGACTGGTTCGATGGATGGCGACCTTGACCTAATTTTCAAGGTCACAGGGACAGTTATGTGAAATCCCAAGAATCACAATAACTCAAGAAGGAATGATGGCAGCTTTATGAGATTTTACACACACAAGCATCTGGTGAAGACCTCAGACTTCTCTTGATGGAACATGACCTTCACCTACTTTTCAAGGTCACAGGGACTATTATGTGAAATCATCCTTGTCATTGTGAGAACTCAAGAACAAATGATGGCAGCTTCATGAATCTTTACACGCATAAGCATCTGTTGAAAACCTCGGACTAGTTTGGTGGATGGCGACCTTGACCTATTTTTCAAGGTCACAGGGACAATTATGTGAAATCCCAAGAATCGCAATAACTCAAGAACAAATGATGGCAGCTTTATGAGATTTGACACACATAAGCATCTGATGAAAACCTCAGACATTTTTGTATGGAACATGACCTTCACCTACTTTTCAAGGTCACAGGTACAATTATGTGAAATCCCTATCATTGCTATAACTCGAGAACGAATGATGGCAGCTTTATGAGACTTGACACACATAAACATCTGGTGAAGACCTCAGACTTCTCTTGATGGAACATGACCTTCACCTACTTTTCAAGGTCACAGGGACAATCATGTCAAATCCATGTCATTGCAATAACTTAAGAGCAAATAATGGCAGCTTCATGAAAATTGACACACATAAGCATCTGGGAAGACTCCAGATGAGTTTGATGGACGGTGACCTTAACCTGCTTTTCAAGGTCACCGGCCCATCTCAATAATTCTAGAGTAAATGATGACAGTTTCATGATACTTGACACACCTAAGCTATCAAAGGAAGTAGATTATATGGGTTTTTTTTTACCTCTGCATCAATTTGCCTTGGTGCAGTGACGTTTTGTTCACAAATATTGTGTGGAGCGAATGTTGTGCAATGAGTTACCAGGGCTGAGGGTTGATGCATCTCTGATGCCTATGTTTTAAAATCAAGCTCGCATAAGTATGCAAAATCCCAAGGCAAAATCCAAGGGCAAAAAAATCTAAGAAAATCTTACTTTATTATGCATTCACTAATCACTTCTTATACAAAAGCGCTATCAGATGGTGTAAGCAGAAATAATGTGTCAAAAACATGGCTGCCATGGACCGATAATAGGTGCATGCTCCATAGACTTCCAGCTTAATCATTTCAAAACCTCAAACATTCAGCCCTAAAGTCAAAACAAATGCAGGCTAAAAACAATATGATCTAAACTAAGAGATTGAATATAAGGCAGACTTTAGCTGACAGCAGCAGCAGCAGCAGCAGCAGCATTAGAATCAGCACTTAAATCAGGCCCTGTCCTCACTAACACCAGAATCAAACAAATACATGGAAAGGTTGCTGGTGTATTGGCATAGGATCCTAGTTGATTGTGGTGTGTTCATTTATGGCCAAGAATTCTGTCCCCCAGTTCAACCGTGGCTGGAAGTTCACTCTCAAACTGCTCAAACTCATGAAATATCCTTTCAAAAGGTTAATTGACCCTAAAGGCCAAACTAATGTGAACAAGGATACATAAAAAGTAGGTAATTTAATCAATATTATATAGTCGAACAAGCATGGTCAAACAGGTTACTTTCGAACAGGGGAACAGTCGAACAGGGGCCCGGTGTGAAACAACTAGTTACCTATAGAAATACATTAATTAGTTGAACTATAAATTTGACACAGATGTATTTCATTTAACTGAGCAGATATAACGATCAGCGATGCCTGGTTTACTGGAGAATCGTCCTATATGGCATTCCGGCACCCACCAAACATCCGACATCAGATCGATATCCAGCTATCCTTCCGCCCTCTGGTGGCGAGTGGGCTTATGCTTTACGTGGCGGAGCACCTCAGCATCTGGGCATCAGACTTCCTCTCCTTGACACTCCACAAGGGGGCAGTGCAGCTGAGGTTCGGCCTGGGAGACGGTGGACTCACAGTGCTGACATCTGGTGGTGAAGTGTCAGACAGCGGTGGTGAGAACACTATCTTACCATGGAATAAATAGACATTTATATTTTATCCACGATCTTAACAATATATTTCTGAAATAATCAACAATGAAATTGCAATCCAGATATTCACTAGAGCAAGACAAATATGTTAATGTTTTATTGATATCTGTTGCAGATGCATGGCACAGCGTTGAAGCAGGTCGCAATACCACTCATGCATATTTGCGTCTTGACGGAGTAGAAGTCGTCCAGAAAACACAACAATCATTAGTGGGACTAGATACTGCAACAAAACTCTATGTGGGTAAGTAGAGAAAAAACATCACTTTTTTAATATTGAGAAAGAGGTCCTCTTTTTATGTCCAAATTTGATCAAATTAAATGTCTTATACTGATTTGTTTTTGATAATTTTCCATTTCATTTCTTGAAAATGTCAAATATTTATTCACTATTTTAATCTGCATTGTAAATTTAATGTGTGAGTTTTCATGAAATCAGATTTTCAAGCAATTTAGTAATGAGCTCTCAAGTGATCAAGTTTTCCTCTTGATATTGAATGTTATGTTGTATGTTAAAGGAGGGTTGCCTGACCTCTCGGCACTATCCCCGGCAGCTGTCCAGGATGACCCCGTGACCTTTGTGGGATGCATACGCCGCATGGTGGTCAATAGACACAAATACCTTCTCAGTCAAAATGGTGAGATCTGTTACTTCATCTAAAATGATGAATCTTAATATAATTTAAATTTAAGTAGCATAACTTAGATGAGTAATACACATGTTAATCTTGCTGACGATTTGAGATGAGAACTTTATCTATTTATAACCATCAGATTGTTTATAATAAAAACAGGCATCTATAAGCTAAATCACTCCAATGTCCCAATCAGGAGGTGCCCCATTATTAGCAGACCTTTAAGAAGCAGGCGTTTGCACTAGATCACTGGTCAGCTAAACAAAGTTTTTTGACAAAGTGTCCAGTGGATGATATGGATTTAGAGAGAAGGCTTATTTACTTTCAAATGACACAATGATTTATGAAGGGTAATAATATTTGATCACAACATTTAGGGAATTAAAATTTGTAATATGTAAGGAAAAAGATTTCATGAAAGCTTTTAAGGGTTTGACAAGAGTGATGGTGATGATGTGGCCATTGTTCTGCTTCTAGGAGCAGTGGAGGGTTTGAACGTGGAGGATTGTGATGGGACAGGATGTGGATACGATGTCTGTCAGCACGGGGGAGAATGCTTCCCATCACGGACGGGTTCCATATCCTGCCTGTGTCCTGCAGGTTACACTGGCGCCACCTGTGACACAGCGCTAATATGCGACCACCATAACTGTGCTCCTGGTGCCATCTGTCAGCCCGAGGAAGGACTAAAAACGTATCGCTGTCTGTGTCCACTAGGAATGCAGGGAGAATTCTGTAATGAAGGTAATTACTTTAAAGTGATTTTTTTTTAGCTCGCGTTTGTTTTGACTTTAGGGATGAATGTTCAAGGTTTTGACATGGTTAAGCTGGAAGTCTATGGAGCATACCCTGATTATCGGTCCATGGCGGCCATGTTTTTGGCACGTCATTTCTGCTTACACCGTGAGTGCGTAGTAGAGTAAGAAGATTTAATTCCTAGGATTTTGCCCTCGAATTTTGCATTGGGATTTTGCAAACTTACGCGAGCTTGATTTTTTTTAAATCAACACTTGTTAAAGGTTGAGATCAAACTGGAATCTAGTTCACTCAGTATGTTTTGTTACATATTATCACTATGATTTATGAACATGATTTATAACTTTTTTGTAAGGTCCTTTTCTGAAGTGAGCATGTGACAAGGTCAAAATTTGTGATTAACATCAGCAATCAGTTGGTTAACTCAGTCGCAGTTTAATATCATCAGACGTATACATTAAAAAGATTATCAAAATATAAATATTGACATGGTAAAATTTACATATTGAAGAGTTGTCTTTTTAATATAATGTCTATAGAAAATGTATAGATTAACATTTAGTACAGAAGGTTTATGCAAATATAGTCCATATTATATTTCCCATGATCCCCTTGTGGCAATGTCTATGCCTGTACATGTGTTGTGTTATATTTGGGCCTCGTTTAAATTCTTATTTAGAAATTAAATATCGTTACCCCTTAAATTAAACCAAATGGGCGTCTGCAGTGAGTGTTTGTCTGTGGAATTATCTTGAGCTGTCACTTGGCAAATATGAATGATATATAGGTACCTCATATCTACATGTAGTTTGAAGTATCATACTTTTTACCCTCAGCCCCTGATGTAATCAGGCTGAGGGTATTGTAGTACTCCTGGCGTGGGTATGTATGTATGTATGTATGTATGTATGTATGTATGTATGTATGTCTGTATGTATGTATGTATGTATGTATGTCTGTAGCGAACATCCTTGTCATCGCGATAACTCACGAACAAATGATGGCAGCTTCATGAAACTTGACACACATATGCATCTGGTGAAAACCTCGGACGAGTTCGATGGACGGCGACCTTGACCTATTTTTCAAGGTCACGGGAACAATTATGTGAAATCCCAAGAATCACAATAACTCAAGAACGAATAATGGTAGCTTTATGAGATTTGACACACATAAGTATCTGGTGAAGACCTCAGAATTTTTTCTATAAAACATGACCTTCACCTACTTTTCAAGGTCACAGGGACAATTATGTGAAATCATCTTGTCATCGCGATAACTCGAGAACAAATGATGGCAGCTTCATGAAACTTGACACACATATGCATCTGGTGAAAACCTCGGACGAGTTCGATGGACGGCGACCTTGACCTATTTTTCAAGGTCACAGGGACAATTATGTGAAATCCCAAGAATCACAATAACTCAAGCACGAATAATGGTAGCTTTATTAGATTTGACACACATAAGTATCTGGTGAAGACCTCAGAATTTTTTCTATGAAACATGACCTTCACCTACTTTTCAAGGTCACAGGGACAATTATGTGAAATTATCTTGTCATCGCGATAACTCGAGAACAAATGATGGCAGCTTCATGAAACTTGACACACATATGCATCTGGTGAAAACCTCGAATGAGTTCGATGGATGGCGACCTTGACCTATTTTTCAAGGTCACGGACAATTATGTGAAATCCCAAGAATCGCAATAACTCAAGAACGAATGATGGCAGCTTTATGAGATTTGACACACACAAGCATCTGGTGAAGACCTCAGAATTTTTTCTTTGAAACATGACCTTTACCTACTTTTCAAGGTCACAGGGATAATTATGTGAAATCATCCTTGTCATCATGATAACTCAAGAACAAATGATGGCAGCTTCATGAAACTTTACACGCATAAGCATCTGGTGAAAACCTCGGACTAGTTTGGTGGATGGCGACCTTGACCTATTTTTCAAGGTCACAGGGACAATTATGTGAAATCCCAAGAATCGCAATAACTCAAGAACGAATGATGGCAGCTTTATGAGATTTGACACACACAAGCATCTGGTGAAGACCTCAGACTTCTCATGATGGAACATGACCTTCACCTGATTTCAAGGTCACAGGGACAATTATGTGAAATCATCCTTGTCATCGTGATAACTTAAGAACAAATGATGGCAGCTTCATGAAACTTTACACGCATAAGCATCTGGTGAAAACCTCAGACTAGTTTGGTGGACAGCGACCTTGACCTATTTTTCAAGGTCACAGGGACAATTACGTGAAATCCCAAGAATCGCAATAACTCAAGAACGAATGATGGCAGCTTTATGAGATTTGACACACACAAGCATCTGGTGAAGACCTCAGAATATTTTCTTTGAAACATGACCTTCACCCACTTTTCAAGGTCACAGGGATAATTATGTGAAATCATCCTTGTCATCGTGATAACTCAAGAACAAATGATGGCAGCTTCATGAAACTTTACACGCATAAGCATCTGGTGAAAACCTCGGACTAGTTCGGTGGACGGCGACCTTGACCTATTTTTCAAGGTCACAGGGACAATTATGTGAAATCCCAAGAATCGCAATAACTCAAGAACGAATGATGGCAGCTTTATGAGATTTGACACACACAAGCATCTGGTGAAGACCTCAGACTTCTCTTGATGGAACATGACCTTCACCTGATTTCAAGGTCACAGGGACAATTATGTGAAATCATCCTTGTCATCGTGATAACTTAAGAACAAATGATGGCAGCTTCATGAAAATTGACACATAAGAATCTGGGAAGACTCCACATGAGTTTGATGGACGGTGACTTTAACCTGCTTTTCAAGGTCACAGGCCCATATCAATAATTCTAGAGTAAATGATGACAGTTTCATGATACTTGACACACCTAAGCTATCAAAGGAAGTAGATTTTATGCGTTTTTTACCCCTGCATCAATTTGCCTTGGTGCAGTGACGTTTTGTTCACAAATATTGTGTGGAGCGAATGTTGTGCAATGAGTTACCAGGGCTGAGGGTTGATGCATCTCTGATGCCTATGTTTGTTAGTTTGACCTTCAACCTTGGCATGGTGACCTTGATCTTCAAATGCTTGTCTTGGTTTCAGTACACTACATATTATCATTATAAAAAAATTGTTATGCATGATTAGTGTCTTATGATTATAAATATAATTTTAGATATTTAACTGTATATTTGGACCCAGAATCTTTTATTGGACCAGTTCTTAACACACATTCTCTGTTATCACATGCCTTGGATAATAACAATAATAAGATTCTCTTTTGTATATTTTACAGAAATAGCTTTATCATCAGACATTGGTTTCCATGGAGATGGTTATATAATATACAGGGATCCATATTATGAGAATTCAGATTTGGGGAAAACGTATTTGTCTTTCAACTTCAGTACAAGTGAAGAAGAGGGAATGATCTTATGGAATGGCCTGGTAGGTGGAAAACCGGAAACATTCTTTCTCATGAATTAGTGGACTCAGATCTTTGTATTGTATTTATTCAAATAATACAGATAAAAGCTTACAACTCTTTATGACCGAATGAGGCCTTGTGAACATATTGTATGGACATTATTTGCCCATTTTTCTTCATTCAAACAGATGGAACTCTCTGGATGAGACTGTTGCTGACCTCTGGTGGTGAAAGTGAACGAATGATAAAAATCAATTCATTTATTTTTCAGTCTTACACAGAGCTTGACGATCACCTTGGTATTGGGGTCGTCAGAGGTCGTCTGGAGGTCACCATCAACCTTGGATGGTGGACCCGCCAAACACTTACCCCCGAGACCTATATCAGTGATGGGAAATGGCATTCTTTCATTATCGTCAGGTAGATATATATTAATACCATGTTTAACACATTATAGTATCCCAGAAGTATACTCTCACCATGATGTGATAAACGAAATTAAACGAAGAAATTAAAAGAAATCAGTCTGACCTTTACAAGGGATATATTATAAAACAAGATATTCTCTGATCATTATATATTAAAAAATGTTAATCTCAAGCTAGCTTAAAGAATATTTGAATACTGGTATATAAATGGGAATAGTTCTGTGAGGGAGCATGCATTGTATGCTTTTTGTTTCAGGGAGGGGCATGACGTATCAGTATATCTAGACAACCAGGTCTTTGCCACTTCTTTACAAGGCGGACATTACGGGCTTAACACTGATGCTATTTACCATCTAGGTAAGCACTCATATAAAATACTCTTATTCTATAGTATGATAAAACCAGGGAGAACTATTGTCTCATCTTTGTTTGCTGGGAAAAGAAAAAAAAACATGTCAAAATAATGGGGAAAAAACAGCAAAATTTGAGTAATTAATTGTCATCTTACTGGTTATAAATGACAAAATAAAAACATGTTTAACTGTCATGGCAATTTTACATTTTGGTGTAAGAAGAAAAAAACATTTTTATTAAATATATTAAGATCAGGAATTCCTTAAAACTTTCTGTCCAATATCCAGAACTACAAAGGCAGGAATTACCAAGAGATACAAACAGATTCAAGCATTTATTAGTGCATATTTTAATAAAGTGATAAACTACTGCAGTGTCCTTACTTAGAAATGTACAAAGATTTGATATTTAAGTCAGGTGTGATAGGTTATTATGTGTAAAATGATAGGTTTCTACGTGTTGTCTGCATTACAGACTTTTTGTGTACATTTATGGTTTAATTTTTTATAGGAGGATTTCCGCTGGGAAAAGATATATTTGTAGAAACCAATGGGCATTACAACCGCTCATATACTGGGTGCCTTAAGGACATTTGTTTCCATAGCAACAGTCAGCCAATCAGTTTCAACCAATCACAGGAAGGATTTAATATTTTAAAGTGCAATGCGAACTAATATGGTGCCATCTCTGAAGAAATCCAGAGTAAACACAGAAATATGGTGCCATCTCTGAAGAAATCCAGAGTAAACACAGAAATATGGTGCCATCTCTGAAGAAATCCAGAGTAAACACAGAAATATGGCGCCATCTCTGAAGAGATCCAGAGTAAACACAGAAATATGGCGCCATCTCTGAAGAGATCCAGAGTAAACACAGAAATATGGTGCCATCTCTGAAGAAATCCAGAGTAAACACAGAAATATGGTGGCATCTCTGAAGAAATCCAGAGTAAACACAGAAATATGGTGCCATCTCTGAAGAAATCCAGAGTAAACACAGACATATGGTGCCATCTCTGAAGAAATCCAGAGTAAACACAGAAATATGGTGCCATCTCTGAAGAAATCCAGAGTAAACACAGAAATATGGTGCCATCTCTGAAGAAATCCAGAGTAAACACAGAAATATGGTGCCATCTCTGAAGAAATCCAGAGTAAACACAGAAATATGGTGGCATCTCTGAAGAAATCCAGAGTAAACACAGAAATATGGTGCCATCTCTGAAGAAATCCAGAGTAAACACAGAAATATGGTGCCATCTCTGAAGAGATCCAGTGTAAACACAGAAATATGGTGCCATCTCTGAAGAGATCCAGAGTAAACACAGAAATATGGCGCCATCTCTGAAGAGATCCAGAGTAAACACAGAAATATGGTGCCATCTCTGAAGAAATCCAGAGTAAACACAGAAATACATAAAAGGTTGTGTAAATAATGTAAATAGAGATAATTGTGATAATAATGTAAATATTGTGAATAAAGATTTTTTTATTTTCAAACAATGGCTGAGCTGGGATATTTATTACAAAAGCAAGTTATTATGAAGCAAGTTTTAGTCACTTTATAAAACATATATGTACAGGTCATACACATTAAGAAGTATTGATGCAGGTTTTGTTGAAATCTAATTTTTAAATGTTCTGATCTTATACTTATATAAACTATTTAGATGGTGCATAAGGTTAAAGTATAACATATTTCCCCCAAATTTAAGGAGGTGTAGTCTAAATTCTTCAGCAGCTATATATGGGTTGCATTCAGGACAGACCATCTGACCGGGAGGATTCACTCTGGTTTATATTGAATTGAGACTATATATTTCCACCATGAGAAGAACATTGCAATATGTTGATAAATCAATAAACAAATAAGCTGGGACGGATTCAACTTGCCGATTTCCTGATCGTTATACCTATGTCAGTTATGTTGTTTGCTATCTGAGCGATTAACATAAAAAATATATATGAACCATGCAGCACATACTAATTATTGTAGTGTGCAGTGGTTAAACCATCACATTTACAATCCAATATATGAAATATAATGCAAACTGAAAAAACAATTTGATATAGAAAAAAGAAACCGAAACCCACTTCAAACAAGGTCCAACTGTACTCAACAAGTCCAAAGAGTACAATATAAATACTACTTATGTTATCAATGTTAGAGAAGGCGGCCTGACAGCGCGACAGTCTGCCAGAGGCATACGCAAACTATTCATGATCCAGTCTGTCTGTGATATCAGTGATAGGTTCACTGTGTCGCCCTCTGGTGGATTTTGACAGCACAACTGTATTTACCAGATTTTTTCTATGTATTCTTGTGATATCGTACATGATAATCTATGTTTATCTCATATTTTCAACATATTAATGCAAATTTTAGACCTAACATAATTATGAAGTATTATCCAATTTTGATATTAGAATTGCATTTTTCATATTTCCAAGCTTCTTGTCAAAAATACCATTACTTGGCTTCAGCAGTTTACAAAAATAGTTGATAAAGTTTCCAATCTAACATTTATTCCATCAGATTTTGTATACAAGGTAGCAGTAGGAATTGAGACTGTCACGTCTTGTGGCAAAGATCGAGAAGGGAAGGGAAAACACCCAACAGGTGGCACCACTTTATGCTCTAGTGGTGTTCAGAAGGGCGAGAGAAAAGTCAAGAATTGTGAAATGTTCTGTTCATTTTGAGATATTTATTTCACCACTCAATGTCAAAATCAACAAGACCACATGTATCTCTCAACCATGTTCAACTGAGACAATCTTGTTATTTCGTAAAATTTGTTAAATGTTTCAAAAAAGAATATCAAAAATAAAGATGAAATATTAGTATCAAGGAAAAGGGCTACTTTGCTTCATTTGTATTGAAATTTCCGATTTTTAATATTTTAAAATATTTCATTTTTTTCTTATTCCTTGAGTTTACTCAAACCTATTCCTTGATCTGGCCAATGTATTGATTAAAGATTTATTTGTTGGTGTGTTTTGTTTGGGGTTTTACTTCCCTTTAACATTATTTCAGTAATTTTATGATGAGACATTTAGAGTGCTGCTTCACTGAAATTGTTATGTCGCAGGCCCAGTCACAGATTTACAAGGACAACAGACATGGGCCTCAGCTTATATATATTAGAAATTTTAACATAACTGCAATCTTGATAAGCCTGGAGATCAAACCCACAACATTTGCCGCATCACAGAGGACCTGGTGCTAAAAGTTTGCTTTCTAAATGTGCCACAGGCTGTGTCCTGATTAAAGATGTAAAGAAACATCAAAACAAAAATCTCTGTGGACATGTATTGAAGGAATGACAACTGCTAGAAATGTGTACATGTATCTATAAATATGACTAAGAGGAGAAAAATGATTGCCTAAAGCTGCACGTGAACACCTTCTATATACCTTAGATTCTCTCAGTGCCATCTAAATAAAATTTCTAATACTTTCTTATGCATAACTACTCTGCATTACACAGGTAGTATTGTAATACCACCTCTGGAGTCGCCGTTGCCCTGTTTTTGATCTCATTCCAAGTTTGGAATTCCCCCGAGTCACAAATACTTGCCTTTCTCACAAAAATATCATCAAATCTGAATTGACCAACGTAAGGTCATAAACTGTAACCAGGTGTCTGACACATAAACTTTCCAAACAGTAACAGAGATATTTAAATGTCTCTGTCAGTACAACTGCCAGTATAAAACAAATTCTTCCACCAATGAGTTGACAGCCAGATTTGTATGAATACTGATGACTTGCGCTCGATTTTGTACGCACCTTTAGCTTTGGTGGCAGCCCGGGGGTGGCAGGGACTGTTATGATAGAGAAGTCCTGCTTTGGAGGGCAATACATAACTTCTTCCCATCCAAAACATTTCTTTCTGTATTTTGTGACAACCTAAATGTTAATTATAAAAAGAGGTATATTTTTGCAATTGTAGCACCTTCGCCAGACTTGCACCGTCTCAGCATGTGTCTGTCCATCTGTCCATGCAATGATGGAAACACTTTGAAGGATTGGGTACAGACCAAATTTATACCAGGTATGATGTAACAGAAGGTTAAGAAATGGTATATTTAGGGTTTTGCAAAGTATATTGCATTTGATAAATATAAAAACATACTTTAGGCCAATGACCTTAGAGCTGTGTGAACCTTTTTTTATGTTGTTTTTTTTAATGTCCTGGAAATTTTGGAGGATTCAACGAGGCCATATAATTAACATTATGGTTGAAAAAAGTTTCAAAATGACTGCAATTGAAGCACAGTCTGCACTTTGAAGAAAAAAAAATGAACCTTTCTTATTATTTCCTGTGATCAGCATATGGGGTGAAGGTGTCATGGCTGCCATAAAAACATTTTTCAATTATTTGTAATTGTCAAAAGCTTGAGAATTTTGATTTAAATAACTTTACATGGTACGTTATATTTTGCATAAAATAGGCAACAATTTTCATTTTATAAGCCTTCAGCCTGTTCCATATTAAAGGCCAAATGTGATTAATTTTCTCCCTGTTAAAATGGCCGGCTTTTGTCACAGGCATGAAGACACAACACCTTTCTTAACCAGTTTGAAATGGCCAGGTGACCTTGACAAAAATATATACATGTACTGTGTTTGTGGTAAGCAATGATACTAATACATATAATTAAATTTATTTAACCACATTTTTGCTGTAATTTGCAATTAATTCATAACTTGTTTCTGATTGGCTGGTGCTACCATGACAAGATGGTTGCCACAAGACACCATTGCTTTACCTTTTCACCCCAGTATTGTGGGTCACTCAAGGGACACCCTTTTTGCCAATTCCTATACTTAGGAAAAGGGAAATGTTCCTTTCAGTCCATCTTCATCATAACTTTTAAGTTGAAGTATTTTGTGATAATATACCACTTTAATAAAAAATAAAGGACCTACTTAAGGTGATGGGATACCGGTAAGTGTGACTTTCTGGGATGAGGTACTGGATGACCCAGATATCTAATATTCTCAATGCCTAGGTGGAGCCACAGTAATGACAACTCAGTGATAGCTATTGCAATTTTTTTCATTATCATTAAAAACATAGGCCAATAGCAAGAGATATGCTTATCATTGCTTTTTCATTAATTATTATGCACAATTTCTATATATGCCTGCGAACTGCTTCATAAATGATCATTTCAAATGTGAATACCAAGAATTGTCAAGGTGGTAAAAATAATGTACCTAAATTTGGGCCAACACCATGATCCCACCTTGATGCATTTCAGAAATATTAAAAAGAGGCTATATTTCAGCCAATCAAATGCAACTTACATATTGAATCTAGCCCAATCATTGTTATCTTAATTCTCATTGGGGACATTTGACAGGTTATTCAAAATGGCAGTTTCATTGACAAGATAGTCATTAAAATCACGAGCGTGAAGTTCATTTGATATTTGATATTTGACGTTTTTTTCAAAGTATGCCTCCAAGTATATATCTATACACACTTATAGGATATGGGTCAAAACAGGATATAAAAGGATATATACCCTGTCAAAAGCGGATATATCCTTTTTATTCGCAATAAATCCAATTTTTATACATTTATAACTTAGCAATGTTTTTTAAATGATCTCAAAGACTTTTGATTGACTAATGGGGCCTTAGACATACTTGGTAGACATGTCTAGATTACGTCTAGCCCCCTCAATATGAGAGCATAAATCTGAGTTCAATGGAATAGCCCTTTTTCCATGACAGAGTCAATATATTCGACCTACTGACTGGTATGAAGTGGGAGGAGTACTAAAAAGACTTTTGATTGACTAATGGGGCCTTAGACATACTTGGTAGACATGTCTAGATTACGTTTAGCCCCCTCAATATGAGAGCATAAATCTGAGTTCAATGGAATAGCCCTTTTGCCCTGGCAAAGTCAATATATTCGACCTACTGACTGGTATGAGGTTGGGGAGGAGGGAGGGAGAGTACTAAAAAGACTTTTGATTGACTAATGGGGCCTTAGACATACTTGGTAGACATGTCTAGATTATGTGTAGCCCCCTCAATATTAGAGCATAAATCTGAGTTCAATGGAATAGCCCTTTTCCCCTGGCAAAGTCAATATATTCGACCTACTGACTGGTATGAGGTTGGGGAGGAGGGAGGGAGAGTACTAAAAAGACTTTTGATTGACTAATGGGGCCTTAGACATACTTGGTAGACATGTCTAGATTATGTCTAGCCCCCTCAATATGAGAGCATAAATCTGAGTTCAATGGAATAGCCCTTTTCCCCTGACAAAGTCAATATATTCGACCTACAGACTGGTATGAAGTGGGAGGAGTACTAAAAAGACTTTTGATTGACTAATGGGGCCTTAGACATACTTGGTAGACATGTCTAGATTACGTTTAGCCCCCCAATATGAGAGCATAAATCTCAGTTCAATGGAATAGCCCTTTTGCCCTGGCAAAGTCAATATATTCGAACTACTGACTGGTATGAGATTGGGGAGGAGGGAGGGAGAGTACTAAAAAGACTTTTGATTGACTAATGGGGCCTTAGACATACTTGGTAGACATGTCTAGATTATGTGTAGCCCCCTCAATATGAGAGCATAAATCTGAGTTCAATGAAATAGCCCTTTTCCCCTGGCAAAATCAATGTATTCGACCTACTGACTGGTATGAGGTTGGGGAGGAGGGAGGGAGAGTACTAAAAAGACTTTTGATTGACTAATGGGGCCTTAGACATACTTGGTAGACATGTCTAGATTATGTGTAGACCCCTCAATATGAGAGCATAAATCTGAGTTCAATGGAATAGCCCTTTTCCCCTGACAAAGTCAATATATTCGACATACTGACTGGTATGAGGTTGGGGGGGGAGGGAGGGAGAGTACTAAAAAGACTTTTGATTGACTAATGGGGCCTTAGACATACTTGGTAGACATGTCTAGATTATGTCTAGCCCCCTCAATATGAGAGCATAAATCTGAGTTCAATGGAATAACCACTTTCCCCTGACAAAGTCAATATATTCGACCTACTGACTGGTATGAGGTTGGGGGGGGGGGGGGGAGGGAGGGAGAGTACTAAAAAGACTTTTGATTGACTAATGGGGCCTTAGACATACTTGGTAGGCATGTCTAGAATCTGTCTAGCCCTTTTTTCCTGACAGAGTCAATATACTTGTTAGACATACTTGTTAGACATGTCTAGATTGTGTCTAGCCCCCTCAATATGAAAGCATAAATCTGAGTTCAATGGAATAGCCCTTTTTCCCCGAGAGAGTCCATATATTCGACCTACTGACTGGTATGAGGTGGGGGGAGTAATAAAAAGACTTTTGATTGACTAATGGGGCCTTAGACATATTTGGTAGACATGTCTAGATTGTGTCTAGCCCCCTCAATATGAGAGCATAAATCTGAGTTTAATGGAATAGCCCTTTTTCCCTGACAAAGTCAATATATACGACCTACTGAATGGTATGATGTTGTGGAGGGGGGAGAGTACTAAAAAGACTTTTGATTGACTAATGAGGCCTTAGACATACTTGGTAGACATGTTTAGATTATGTCTAGCCCCCTCAATATGAGAGCATAAATCTGAGTTCAATGGAATAGCCTTTTTTCCCTGACAGAGTCAATATATAAGTCTTTTTAGTACTCCCCCAACCTCATACCATTCAGTAGGTCGTATATATTGACTTTGTCAGGGAAAAGGGCTATTCCATTGAACTCAGATTTATGCTCTCATATTGAGGGGGCTAGACATAATCTAGACATATCTACCAAGTATGTGTAAGGCCCCATTAGTCAATCAAAAGTCGTTTTAGTACTCTCTCCCACCCTCCCCAACCTCATACCACTCAGTTGGTCGAATATATTGACTTTGCCAGGGGAAAAGGGTTATTCCATTGAACTCAGATTTATGCTCTCATATTGAGGGGGCTACACATAATCTTGACATGTCTACCAAGTATGTCTAAGGCCCCATTAGTCAATCAAAAGTCTTTTTAGTACTCTCCCTCCCTCCTCCCCAACCTCATACCAGTCAGTAGTTCGAATATATTGACTTTGCCAGGGCAAAAGGGCTATTCCATTGAACTCAGATTTATGCTCTCATATTGAGGGGGCTAGACGTAATCTAGACATGTCTACCAAGTATGTCTAAGGCCCCATTAGTCAATCAAAAGTCTTTTTAGTACTCCTCCCACTTCATACCAGTCAGTAGGTCGAATATATTGACTTTGTCAGGGGAAAAGGGCTATTCCATTGAACTCAGATTTATGCTCTCATATTGAGGGGGCTAGACATAATCTAGACATGTCTACCAAGTATGTCTAAGGCCCCATTAGTCAATCAAAAGTCTTTTTAGTACTCTCCCTCCCTCCTCCCCAACCTCATACCAGTCAGTAGGTCGAATATATTGACTTTGCCAGGGGAAAAGGGCTATTCCATTGAACTCAGATTTATGCTCTCATATTGAGGGGGCTAGACGTAATCTAGACATGTCTACCAAGTATGTCTAAGGCCCCATTAGTCAATCAAAAGTCTTTTTAGTACTCTCCCTCCCTCCCCCCCAAACTCATACCAGTCAGTAGGTCGAATATATTGAATTTGCCAGGGCAAAAGGGCTATTCCATTGAACTCAGATTTATGCTCTCATATTGAGGGGGCTAGACGTAATCTAGACATGTCTACCAAGTATGTCTAAGGCCCCATTAGTCAATCAAAAGACTTTGAGATCATTTTAAAAACATTTCTAAGTTATAAATGTATAAAAATTGGATTTATTGCGAATAAAAAGGATATATCCGCTTTTGACAGGGTATATATCCTTTTATATCCTGTTTTGACCCATATCCTATAAGTGTGTATAGATATATACTTGGAGGCATACTTTGAAAAAACGTCAAATATCAAATGAACTTCACGTTCGTATTAAAATCCTAAATAAAATCCTAAATTAATGGGAAAAATAAAAGAAAGGAAATAAAACTGTTCTGCCTTTTGTTGATTTCACAAGAAGTGCTAAATTTGACTAGGAAAATATCTGTTAGCCTCAAGTTACTGACCTTTTCTCCAAATACATTTATCAAACCAAAGGTTGCCAAGGGTTTTGTATGCAATCATATTTTAAAAATACTCATAAATCAGAATCTATTTAAAAACTCGAAACAACTGGAGTGTTATAAACCTGCTCCTATTTTGTTTGTAATATTTTTATTACAGTTAAATAATTTGATTACTAATTACTATGACACATGCAATACACATTTTTATGCAGCTAAATATGAAGTGTTTAGTTCATATTAATATGTACAGCTTTTGTCACAGGCATTTTTAGCATTATGAAAATATGGGAGATAATATATACCAGATAAATAATATACACTGTATCTATATGTATGCATTTATTCAGTGAGAGCTTATTTACACAAGTTGAGAACAAAATATCATTTCAACTAACACTGAGATTGACGTGCTAAGACTGACCGCCAACTTTCCAGAACTGCATCTGATCGCATAAGTTGGGAATCTGACAGTTCTATGTTTATATATGATGAGATGCAAGGATAGAACTTTCATTTCCCATTTGTTACAAACCTTGGATACTCTGATTTTAGTTTGGCAGAATTTGAAAACATGTGGATTTTACCCATATCACAATATTAATGCAGTTTGGTTTGGAAATAGAAATGCTTTCAAAAATCTTAAATAAATTATTAATGAAAACAAATAAACTGCTTAAAAGCAACACCGAATATTCTGAATGTACAAATACAGAAACCCAACAATGCCTGATTGTTTCCAATTTCCCACTTTACAAATCATTAAATAATTATGGCACATATACTGCCACCTTGTGGCTACAAAATCCCTCCCTAAATAAAACCTTAAAATTGACAACTCCCATGATAAAGCCTTTAAAATACTATGCAAATAACCTCACATAAAAAACACATTGAAATAATGTCCTGTGGGTTATACAAATTAAATAAGGACCTAGACAACCCATTGCTCTCAATTCATAGTTAAGCAAATATAATCTCCGTTTGCTCTTGATATAATTATTGAATGAATTTGATTATTTCTGAGATGATATCATCCTTTTTCAATATTGAGAGAAAACCGAGGATAAATCTATTGTCCAAACTATAATTCCTAGATATACCCTCAACATAAGCACGTGTCCAGATCACTCTTTTTCGATTCTCATATCACAATTGTATAAATAACATAAATGTTGGCAAACATTAGCAATGAATGTCACTTTTTCATATCTCATCAATTCAGTTGTGAAATAGTCTTCAAAGTCATATTAAACTTGGATGGAGATAAAGATCTGACATCTAGAAAAAAGTTTTGGAGGCCATCTTGTGTTTCTTGTTATATCCATATGCACAGTGGTGCCCTCTAGTATAATATTATGCCAGAAGGTCTACCCAGTTTCAAGCCCTTCTCTGTCCCCTCACTGGCATGGACTCCACTTCACATGCAGAGTGATGCGTTATTACATCGCTATAAAAAATATGTACAATGATATTTATACATTTGTATTCACACTGTATAAAGTAAAAAATTAGCTCAGGTCCACCACTTCCGTCGACCTTTTCCATTGCTTTCTTATGTGTCCTTTTTATGCTACATATTGTTCATTATGTAAATGGAACATATTTTAAGCTGAGGAGTTATTATTTTCTGAGATAAGTATACGCTGAGAAGCATTCTCTAGCATTGTTGTCTGCACAATATCAGCAATGGCACTGAACAACAGGATGTCACAAACTGTACTGCATTCTTCCCAAACAAGATGTCACAAACTGTAATGCATTCTTCCCAAACAAGATGTCACACACTGTACTGAATTCTTCCCAAACAAGATGTCACAAACTGTACTGCATTCTTCCCAAACAAGATGTCACAAACTGTACTGCATTCTTCCCACGTAGAATATGCCTTATTCCTAATTGGACAAAAATAAAACGTAATAGATTTTAAGTTAATCCGTGGGAGCCCTTCACCCTGACAAAGCAGGAGTTGCAGTAGCCCATGTTTTTGGAGTGGCCGTAGTTTGGGCAGTTCGTTGAGGAGCATCTGCTGATTGAGGACCTGCTTGCGGTCTCTATCCGGGCCGCGGCTTGCATGTAGTTTGGTTCTACCTCGTTAGTATGCGGCGTCTGCCAGCCGCTTCCTGCCTCACTGCTGGGCGGGGAGGGCATGTTACTTTCCTGCCCGATTGTGATGTGATTGGCTGCCCCGATCTGGAGGTAATTTGCATAAGACACAGGGCGCTGGGTGCCTGCGAATGGTCGTAAAGGACCTTCCTCTTCCGATGGACGTCTAGCCATCAGGCGGCGGTAACACTGGCTGCAGTAACCTTCAAAGTTTGGGTCCCCGAACATGTCACATCCTTGATGTAGACAATACTGAGCACCAGAGGGCCTCATAGAGCTAGTTGGCATGGCAACAGACAATGGTCGGGGATGGCGCTGTCGCTCACCTGAAGCAGAATATCAACTTCTATTAAAGCTTTAAAATCTTCTATTAATATTTTTTCTCTAATAATTTGGTTCAGCCACTTATTATCATTAATTAGGCAAGGGTAAAGAATTTATTGTTTTTTGGCCACATGGTCACAACAAATGAAAAAAGGCTGTTTTGTTATAGTAAAGAGCTAATTTTGCATCAGTGATTTTATATCAGATTTCATTTAACTTGAGTTTTATATATTTAAAATTCACATTTGTTTCTGTTGTTTTAATGGAGACAATGACATATTTGGTAAAAGTCGGAGACAAACCTGTGTGGTCAGCAGTCCTGGTTGAGGGGACGCGGGGTTTCTGTCTGGCCGCCTTCTCACACAGCGTATTGTAACAGTCCACGCAGAGTCCACGCAGTACGTCATGGCCGACGTTGTCACACTCCGGGAAGTGACACCGGTTAACACTGCTCACTTGCTCCTCGTAACTCGTCATGCTTATCTCCTCTGTCTCCATGGTAACCGGAATCTCCCCTATCAATAAATGTGCTCCACTTTCCCCTTCTGAGAATTGTCTCGCGAGACCCGAAGGGTGATGAAACCCTCTGCCACCAGCTGGCGCTGTCGAAGGTCTTTCCTCTTCACCAGGTGTGGGCTGTTGAACGTTACTACCAGGAAGTGGTATCTGCCGTATGCCAGAAGATGGCGCAACTGGTTTTTTATCACTTGGCACCACTTTTGTTGAGTTTGTATTAGGGACTGGGTGCTGTCCCTCCTGCTGATCTTGGTAACAGAATAAACAATAACCATGATGCAGCGGCACCCCAGTGCAGCCAGGCATGGTGCAGACCGTGGCAGGGGAAGCTTCCTCGGTTTCCATGGTTTCCTGGCCATTTTCTGACGTGGTTTCCTGTGAGAGTCTCTGGTGATGTCTGGTCTTCTGCACGAAGCACTGGGTGCAGTAGTCTTCTGTCTGAGCAGTTCCAATCCGCGTGCAATTCTCATTTTTGCACTGCTCGAGGACCTTAGTTTGATAATTTGCCTTGGGGGCGCCACCGGTGTCCGTGTTGTTTATAATCTCCAGTGAAGGAGACAGGCAGGTTTCTTGTAGTTCTTTGCCAAGATGGCAGACGTTGCAATGACCTTCAAGTTTCGGTTCTCCGACCCTGACGCATCCCGATTTCTTGCACTTCTCGCGGCTTCCTGCCCGTTTCCGCGTCAACATTTCCAGTGGCAACACCTCCTCATTCTGCGGTAACGGTGAAGCAACTATGATTTCTCTATAATGTTCTGAGCACATATTCCTGTGTTTAGCATTTCCGTGGAATTTGCATCCACCAATTATGCACATGACACTTTTGTTCTTCTTCCCACCAATCAGCACATCATCCAAACTCCGACTCATGTGGTTTTCGTGAGAATTTTCGTCACCTGGAATCAATCCCAAGGGTCCTGAAAACGATGTCCGGCCTAAGCTTGAGGACTTTTGATGTCTCTCAGCTGCAGCCTGCCCCCTGGTGGTGGTGGGGTTCAGCAGGTAGGCATGTTCATGACAGAAGGGGTAGATCTTGGCGGAGGCTAGGTAGTAACAGTTAGGTGCCTGGCACTGGGTGCTGGTCATAGAATAAATATAGGAGGGATCTGGATCCTCTCCATGCCCTGCAAATATTATATATAAAACATCATAAATAGACAATACTTGACAGATATTATAAAGAGGCAAAGTAGATCACAACACAATTAGCTGAATGACTACAATACAACAATGTTTGCTAAAACAAATTAAAGCCACAAGTAATGTTAAGAGATCTAAAAGCCTGAGGTAAAAATGTGATCAATTAATCAGATTAATATTTCATCTTGGGTGTAACAAAACAAAATTTTCTCCTATTTTAATCTGTCTGATGGAATTTCGCCTTTGGATGATTAAACAAGTATTTTCTTTTGCCAGTGTCTAAAGGTTAATTTATATATTACATAAGCACAGCTAAAGTAGATATGCACTGTTTCCACTGTTTCCTTAAGCCTTAATATTGCATGGGCCCAGATTATAACACTTTGGTAAAGTATGCCCTATATTTCACTTTGGTAAAGTATGCCCTATATTTCACTTTGGTAAAGTATGCCCTATATTTCACTTTGGTAAAGTATGCCCTATATTTCACTTTGGTAAAGTATGCCCTATATTTCATCATTAGGGGTATGTGTGGGTATTGAAGATCATATATTAAATAGGGGTATTGTGGGTATTAAGGATCATATAGGGGTATGTGTGGGTATTAAGGATCATATAGGGGTATGTGTGGGTATTAAGGATCATATATTAAGTCGGAACATTGTGGGTATTAAGGGTCATTTATTGAGTTGGGGTATTGTGGATATTAAGGGTCATATATTAAGTAGGGGTATGTGTGGATATTAAGGGTCATATATTAAGTAGGGGTAGGTGTGGGTATGAAAAGTTATGTAATTATGTGGAGTGGGGTATTACGGGATATATGTTTAGGATATATAATTATTAGGGGTATGTGTGGATATTATGGGATATGACATTTCAGGAGGGGTAGCAGTGGTGTAGCCAGGATTTTCTGAAGGGGGGGGGTGCTGAAATCTGGATATGTTGGGGTCCTAGTCATTATCAGCCCCCTTCCTCCTTTGCAGCCCCAAAGTACTAGTAAAAAAAATTTTTTTTAATGTTGGGGGGGGGGGGGGGGGCTGTAGGATATGTTAGGATGGAAATATAGGACATATTAGGATGGATAGTGGGTATTATGGGATATGACATTTCAGGAGGGGTAGTGGGTAGTATGGAATATGACATTTCAGGAGGGGTGGTGGGTATTATGTGATATGACATATTAGGATGGATAGTGGATAATCATGTCTCTGATAGGAGCCTCTTACCCGGTGGTGGCGTGTGATAGAGTTCTCTCTCTGGCTGAGCTTGTCTGCTGTGTCCGGCAGCAGTGTTATACTCCTTCTCATACGTGGTGGATGACGATGTTGGAGGACACGACCATCGTTTCTCACCGCCAGCTTCCTGGTCCCGTAGTGCCGACACTGGCGTGTTTGCACTGGCACTACGCTTACTGCTGTTGTGTTTAGTGTACAGATTGAAGCATGTTGAGCACATGCCTCCGGTCTCTGGGCAGCCGTAGTACTTACAGCCTGCAGTTTTACACTTTATAATACTCGCCAGTTGAGGACTTGAGTGCCTGTGCGAGTTTGACCTGTGCACAGCTCTGTGAGCGGCTGTATTATCACCACTTCCTCGTGAACTCTCATCAACTTTGCTAACATTTTTAACTTTAACTTCCCGCTTTTTCTCTTTTGGTGATGAATTTGGTGGAGAGTTTATAGAGTCTTGAAAGTTTCTTTCCATCTGTTGATAAAAATCTCTCATGATATCAAAATCGGGCTCAATTTTCTCGTGTTCTAATTTTGCAGTTAAAACATGGACAATCCCATCTGATTTTGTGAGAACTACTTCGTTCACCTTCATATACTGAGTCAATAAGTTATGCCCGTCGTAGCCCGTTTCACCAGGGAGAAGGAAATGAATGTAAAGTGGTGCCAGGTCATGTGTGACAAGCGGTACCCCGTGCACGGCCGCCGCTGCTAAAATCTTCTCTTCCGGAGTGTCTTCCTGGCTAACCAAAGGTACAAAGTGATGACTGTCATATCCCAGTACTATGGGAGTTCTGATCACATCGGAACTCTTCCACATCAGAGGTAAATATATGCCAGGAAAGTTACACACGTCCAGAGCGGAGCCAGTCATTGTCCTGGCCACGGCTTCACCGAGCACCACGATTGGTCGCTTTAATATATTAGCCAGCGTGAAGATGTGGATCTCTTCCAGATATGCAAATGGTGACTTTCCTGGCTCGGTGAATCTTGTATCCTTTGTAGCTGACGTCACCAGCTCCCACTCTGCCTCCCAATCCTGTAACAGACAGTGATGCTTCATATCATAAACTAGATACCTTGTGACAACTTCCACATGAGGCACTGAGAACTTTTAGAACTAGTAAGTGCATTTTTTACTAAAGATGACATGATTAATTGTCGACATGGCCACCATCAGATTTTAGACTACTTACATCTGAATCAATCAAGAGTAAACATTCAAACCAAAAAGTTGTTACTTGTAAGTAAGTTGTGGAATTTCCTAAAAAGTCAATGTTTCAATGACTTCAATGTTTTCAAAGCACAGCATTCCTTGCCAAGCTGAGTGTAAACTCATTTATATTACTGCTGATTTGATTATATGGACAAATGAATTATTTATGGCATCACGAGGAAGGCAAGAGACAACTCTGAACACCTTCTTATTACCATCATTATCTAATCATTGTGTCAATGGACAAGGCCGGGAATTTAAATATATCTGGAAATGGTAAAACAAATATTCTCAGGGCATGTTTCTATAATTTTGTGGCCATTCCATTTTAATCCAATCACAAAAAACTAGAGACATTTTTCAATTGGCTAATCCCAGAGTTATGGCCCAGTTTCAATGCATTACTTTTTAATTGCTTGGGTCCCTTTTGATGTGCATGCTTTCATAGATTTACCTTTGTATCAATATCAATGTCTGGAATTCGACAGAGTTGAGCTATTTTTTCTCTTTTCCATCTCTGCTTGAGACTTTCTGCAGTTTGCGACCGTGTGAAGGCGCTGTGCAGTTGATTTCGGAGAAATAATAGTTTGTCATGTATCCCCCAGATGGCAATTGATGCTGCATGGAGCAAACAATTGCCATCGCCTAGAAACAAAGAATACCACATAAAATTAACCCTACCAATACTAAAAGGTAAAAAAAAAGATTATTCAATTTTGATTCAAATATACTGAAACTGGAAGTCCATTACACAAGCAAATGATAAGTAAATATTTCATAACTAATATTTTAGTTGTGTCTATAAAGTGCAACATTTTATTATTATTATCATTATTTCAAAGAACAATGTGAACATTTAATGTCAGTGCATCCAATTTCAGATGTACTCGAGTACATACATGTAACCATGGTAACTCACCTTTTGTGTATAAGGGTAATAATGGTTTCACTGTACGGCACCAATTTATAATTTTTGCCTCCTCCAAAGTTCTCTTCATTTGCACAGATATAATTTTGTCACAGAAGTATTGTCTGAACCTTTCTGGTAGGCTCTGTAGAGGAGGCAATAGGATGGTGTAGAGCGCCATCGTGTGGAGGAATGCTGGCATCACAGACTGGCTATACTGTCTAACATCTGCTGCCAGCCGACGATTTAACAAAGCCGTTTTGTTAGGGCTACTTTCTGATAATGTTCTTGGCCTCATTTTGATGCTTTTTCTATTGCTATCTGAAAAAAAATATTAGATTCATAGTCAAAAATAAAAATGCAATTTTTCTTTGTGCAAAAGATTGATGTACAGTAAATTTAGATTTACAACAAACACAACACATTCAAATTTCTACCCCTAAATATCACAAAACTAAAATGAAAGTTAAACTTTGCTGAATGCCATTTTGACACAACACTAACAGAATAACATCACTGTTATTATTTAATATTTGATTGTATGTAACTATGTGTAACTATGCATGATATCATCAGCCCTCACCGTCATGCTGTGACTTCTTACACATATCAATCAGCAAGATCAAATTGGAAAGTTTTCATACTAACAATATTGCAATATGGCCAAGTTAGATTTGGGCTAAAATGTTTTACCAAAATAAAGAACAGGTGAGATAAACTCCAGAAATAAACTACAGGTCAGATTAACTCCAGAAATAAAATACAGGTCAAATATACTCCAGAAATAAACAACAGGTCAAATAAACTCCATAAATAAACTACAGATCAGATAAACTCCAGAAATAAACTACAGATCAGATAAACTCCAGAAATAAACAATATGTCAGATAAACTCCAGAAATAAACTTCAGGTCAAATAAACTCCATAAATAAACTACAGGTCAGATAAACTCCAGAAATAAACTTCAGGTCAAATAAACTCCATAAATAAACTACAGGTCAGATAAACTCCAGAAATAAACTTCAGGTCAAATAAACTCCATAAATAAACTACAGGTCAGATAAACTCCAGAAATAAACTTCAGGTCAGATTAACTTCAGAAATAAACAACGGGTCAGATAAACTCCAGAAATAAACTACAGGTCAGTCTGGTCAGATAAACTCCAGAAATAAACTACAGGTCAGATAAACTCCACAAATAATATCCTCATAAATCACTTTCAAAAATAAGTAATTTGACAAGCTCAAGCAAAACAAACATTATTTTTGTGAAGTTCTATTCAACCTTGCGATCCCTCAAATTGCACTCTGCCAGAGTTGAGGTGGTTTTCTCTATACGTGGGTGGAGGCGTTGTCCTTCTATAAAGCATGTCTCGGTCCAGGTTGATGGTCTGTTATAAATGACTAAGACAAGGCTCCACCTTAATAATCACAAGAAAGCAGGATACTTTGGGGAATATACACATGAACATTCAAGACATGGGCCATTGATAGAAACAAATATATCGATATATATATATATATATATATATATATATATATATATATATCAGAGTACTACTGACTTGGCGGCTCCACAAATCTGCTTATCAGTGTTCTTATCAAATATTTATCAATGACTTATCACTTTTTGCAGGGTTATCATAATCAGATGATTTTATCTGGCTTAAGATCTGTCCTGATGTTTTAAATCATCAATCACTTTTAGTGTCACACATTAGTGTAACACATGGATGTAAAACATCGGTGTTACACATCAGTGTAACCCATTAGTGTAGCCTATTAGTGCAACACATTAGTGTAACATATTATTGTAACAGTGCTACAATGTAACACATTAGTGTAACACATTAATAGGTGTAACACACTAGTGTAGCCAATTAGTGCAACACATTAGTGTAGCCCATTAGTATAGCCAATTAGTGTAACACATAGGTGTAACAAAGTAGTTTATAACATTAGTGTAACACACTATTGTAACACATTTTAAAAATCTTCTTTGTAAAACATTGGCGTAACACATCAGTGTAGCCCATTATTGTAGCCAATTAGTGTAACTAAGTGTAAGATATTAGTTTAGAACATCAGCGTAACACAATGTTGTAACACATTGCAATACATTGTTGTAACACATTGGCATAACACATTGTTGTAACACACTGTTGTAGCACATTATTGTCACACATTAATTGGCGTATATACTGCTGCAAACTTTATATTTGAACCTTGCAGTAGTTTCACTTTTATCAAATTCTCTTTTTCTAACCAAATATTAATGCATGACCTTAAAATTGAGAAAACTAAACAAATTACAAGAAATATCTGATCTGAAACATTCAGTAAACTATATATATCAGAACCAACATTATTACGCTATGTGTAATAAAGGCAAAAGACTGTACTCACCACAACTCAAATGGCACACTTGTCAATCAAACCTTCACTTTGTAAATTTATACCTTCAACTTCAATATTGATACTGCAATTCCACAATTTTGATGAGTGTGTTTGTATAATTATCAGAATTGAAGCACTATGATTTGACCCTGTCCAGGAAGTTTCCGAGCCATATTAACTAGTCTTTCTATATTAGTTATATATAAAGCTGGCAGGGGAAAAAACCCACAATTTTAAGGGTAGCCTATGACCCAAGGCGGTGGTGGCCTTGGGTCATATTGTCAATATTGTCGGCCAATACCTCCAGCCAAAGTGTCTGCTATTTTTAATGTGCATGATATGGCGTCAGCAAGATATTTTTTGTACTTTGTCCTAAGCTTTGTACAGTTACTAATAGGAAATACCCTACACTTAAAAAGCTTCAACTATATCAATTGGTACATTAAAATGACCAATAATCTGGAAATATTTTAGGAAAAAGAGAGAAAAAAATCTTATAAATTAAATCTCCATGCATTAAAATTTGTGTTCCACTTCAAATTATAATGCGTTTTGACTGACAAAATGTACAAAATAATTTTATTTTTCAAAACTTGTTGATGGCCTTGTGATTTACTTTTGCCCTCCCTTATATTATCCTGGAGAAGATTTCAGACCAAACAGAGCATTCATCTGCCAGTCTTAACAAGCTCAAAAAGCAAACATTCTAATATTCACATTTACTTCCTTCACGTCATTCAAGCGATACTTCACATGTAGAGAAATGGTGTCAGTGGCTCTACCATTAGAGACATGGTCAGGGCTTGACATACAAACTGGCCCGGTGGCCCGGGGACACCAGATCTTCTGTTCGGGCCAGTGAATGCTCTGTTGTAGTGGCCCAGTTGGGCAACCATATTTTTAGTGGCCCAAACTATCTTGATTTTATTATTCTAATCCTTGATAGATATCATATCATGATCAATAGACATTTGATTTGGACAAGTATCCCCCACTCAGACATTATACAGCCTTGTGTACAATTCTCTTTATTGTATCACACATCCTATTGTCCTTAGAAACTTTGGGCCACCACTTCTCATGCTCTGGTGGCCCAACTGGGCAACCAACATTTTTCTGTTTATGTCTAGGCCTGATGGTTCTAGTGGCTGAACAGCTCTATACACACAATGCTTTACCACTAGAGACTGGGTCCTAGTGACTGAACAGCTCTATACACACAATGCTTTGCCAATAGAGACAGGGTCCTAGTGGCTGAACAGCTCTATACACACAATGCATTATCAATAGAGACAGGGTCCTAGTGGCTGAACAGCTCTATACACACAATGCATTATCAATAGAGACAGGGTCCTAGTGGCTGAACAGCTCTATACACACAATGCTTTATCAATAGAGACAGGGTCCTAGTGGCTGAACAGCTCTATACACACAATGCATTATCAATAGAGACAGGGTCCTAGTGGCTGAACAGCTCTATACACACAATGCTTTACCAATAGAGACAGGGTCCTAGTGGCTGAACAGTACTATACACACGATGCTTTACCAATAGAGACAGGGTCCTAGTGGCTGAACAGCTCTATACACACAATGCTTTATCAATAGAGACAGGGTCCTAGTGGCTGAACAGCTCTATACACACAATGCTTTATCAATAGAGACAGGGTCCTAGTGGCTGAACAGCTCTATACACACAATGCTTTATCAATAGAGACAGGGTCCTAGTGGCTGAACAGCTCTATACACACAATGCTTTACCAATAGAGACAGGGTCCTAGTGGCTGAACAGTACTATACACACGATGCTTTACCAGTAGAGACAGGGTCCTAGTGGCTGATCAATTGTGCATGACCATAAATAGGTTTGGTTCAAACTTGTCAAAAAGATAAAAAATCAAGTCAAAAATCATCTTCCCATTGACAACTTCATTTGGGCAATACCCAGTCAAGTATACCCATGGATCCAGAAATGCATATTGAAAGTCTTTATGCTTTAATGTGTTCACACAAAAGGCCATATTGTGTCCTCAATTGTGTGATAATACAGATGGTTGAATTTAAGTGACCATGTCCTTATATTAAATCAAAATGACATCAAGAACTACATGTTTCCTTTTCCTTTTTGGAGGAACAAGGACACGGTTATTATGGTAAGAAGGATATGTGTTTGGGGAAATTTTCATTAAATGATATTTGAGTCATTCAGAACAATCCTGTCTGGAACATGTTACTACTGCACATCAAAGAGATGCATGGGTTTTTTATAATGCGGTTTGAGGGATACGATTTGTTGACACAGAAATACCATTATAATGAGCAAGTTAATAGTGTAATATATATATATTGGTTAAAATATATATGACAAAGGTAAGCATGATCAAATAGCGTCAACTAATCTTCAGTGAAGCGGCACCAAACAAGGTCAGGTCAGGCTTTGACCCAAAGTGGCCTTATTTGATCACATTTTTTTGGGTGACCTGTTTATTGTGGTCAGGGCATGTGACCAGTCCACAAAGGTGGCAACCTGACTTACCCTCAGACATCATTGGTTTAGCCCAAATATTGGCCAATCAGATTGTGGTTTCTCAACAAGCCAACTGTTTATGTTCATTCCTATCTAATCTACCTAATCCGCCATAATAATGTATTTGTACATAATCCTGGTCCCTTAATCCCTTTTCTAAACAATTCAGTGTCAATCCCATTTCACACATTTGACAGTGAATCCTGTTGAATATGAAGGCAAACAACTGGCATGATGAAAATGCATATCATTAGGCCTAAAAAATAATTAAGCTTTTCCAATTTCCCTACCTACCCCAGTTCAAACCAACGACCCAAAACTTTTTTGGGGACTTTCTGGCCAAGGTTACATAGTTTCAGTTGTAGTTTCATGTATACATGTACATGTATTCTTTCTCATTATATTTCATTACTTCCAACAAAAAATGAAACAAAAACAACAAAAAATCTACCCCCTATACTATTTTTTCAGGGCACTTTATCAGAAACAAGGTTATTATTTCTTTTGTCCTAAGAAATCTGACATCATTACATTTTAATAAATCTTAATGATTTTAATGATAGATATAAGCAGAAGTCTAAATACAAAAAGATCAGTTCAAATTCAATGCTCCAATGAAGGCAATAGTTTCGCAGAATACTTTGAATAGCTTTTTTTCAAAGCTTGTTTGGAAGGGAAGATCTTTTATATGATACAAAATCTATATGATTAATATGACTTAAACAAAATGGTATTTCTTTCAAATTAAATACTTTGTGACCAATTACATAGTGCAAATTTGGTATCTGGCCAATACTGGGCAATGCAGGTTAATTCATGTAAAGCAATGATTCCAATTTGTCCACCAAAATCATTGCCGTTGTTTATCTGCATATGGAATGTGTCCCATAACAACATCCTATATTCAGACTGGAATTTCCAAGCTGTCGGGATGAGAGGATTGACGGCTGCCAGCAGTTGGACGCCATTCATTATGTATGAGGGATTACTGGATCCACAAGCAACAATATTATTGGAATCAACATGAGGAGAACAGTTAGGAAAAAAACATTTTTTCTTTTGTTCTTTTTTTTTTTGATTCATTACTCATTGCTATGGAGTGAAGATCACAATTTTTGTTCCATGGAATGTCTGGCGATGTGCTGCACACAGATGGCACCACTGTTGATCTTATTTTGTGCATTATTCTTTTCTTGACAGATTTTGCGAATACAAAAGTTAAGAGGTACCTTTAACCAGTAATAGGCTACTGGGAATTAATGTTTACAAATGATGTTCTCTTATTTATTTTCAATTTCAATTTACTTGTGTTAATTCGGAATATGTCATTTTAGCATTGGAAATGTTGAGGAGTTCATATATACCTTTCCCTGCAGTTATAAAACAGGATTGAATTATCAAATAAAATCTTGAATCTTCATCCAATGAACTTGAAAAGGTGTTTCTTTGAAAATTGCAGTCCATGCTCATATACATCACAAAAGATTACATAATTCAAAATGCATCCTGCATAAATTAAGCCACATGACGTTATTTTCAAAATGCAAATTATTTTCCTGCAATATAAAATGTGTAATAAAACCATAACATGATGTAAAAGGTACTGAGCTATATTAAGCTCATAAGGAAGCAAGATCCGCACCGTTATTTTATCAACCAGGCAATTTATTGATCAGATTTGATCGAAGAGCTTAAAATAGCGCAGAGTTATTTCCACTCTGCAATAGGCATACCCTTCTGCAGGAGCCCCCTTCTGACTGCTGGCAATTCCAGGTAGCATGGCTGCCTTGATGATAGTGCCTACACTCTGCTCACAGCGTACAGATGCTGAATAACATTGTCTATATATACTATAATCCTATAAGCCGATAGAAATCTCTTTTCTTTTTTTTCTTTGAGGAATATTTAATGTTTGCATTCTATTTAACTTGAGCTGTTTTCAACTTCTGGGAAATCTTCTGATCTTCTCTGCAACTGCTGCTTGCTTCTCAAAATGGCACTGTGGGATTTCCAGTTGTCATGCATAAGAAGTTGTTATCAGATATATTTCCTCCGTGATTTCAAATTATTAGGCCGAGTAGTGTACTGGTTTGATAAGTGAAAGGGTTTCATTATTTAAAGCGTAATGTGTACATCTTCTTTGTTGAAAAGTAACGTTTCTTATCTCAGTGCTCTGTTGACATCAGAAAGTAAAAACAGGTATCAACTTGAACATTGCTGATTTCATATATCATGTCAATAAAACAATGTCTGCTTTTCATACGCTGAATAATGCCTGATGTTTTGCTTGCGGACAAACCTAATTTGATGGCCAAAAGAATTGCACAAAATATTCTTTTACCTATTTAATACCCAAAACACTAAGATATAAATATTCAAGAAAAAGGTGATTACATATTTTAAATCTGTGCCAATTTTTATGCCAATTTGTTTATGTCAATGGCCTCAATCTGATCTTAGGTTTGACAATATGATCATGCATGGCCTCATTTGGTCATGCATGGCTTCATTTGGCCATGTTTCTGCATGATCAAATACTGGTGTCTCCATGCCACATATCATGAATAAGAGATGTTCCATTCGTAAACTTGATGTAGTTTCATCATATTCTTCAGTTGATCAATGTCAATCAAAAGTTTCAAAATTGATACATGTTTAGTTGAATTTTTATCTCAAATATCAAAGTTATATCATTTTATTTCTTGGTAGAGTTTTTACACTGTAGAGTTTTCACAATTTACCAAGATATCACTTTTTTCAGAATAATTCAAATATCATTTTATGCTTATTTCTAAAAAAACGTGACATATTGACAATAGTGAACAACATAAAATAAATATTTATTCATTAATAAATGAGAAAATGTGAAAGATATATGCATGGTCATGAGTTATCCATGCTTCACAGGACCGTGGCCTATTTCATGAAAAAAACATTGCTGCCAATATTTTCCACTAAAATATATTCTCCTTTCTTCATTCAACTGCAAAGATTCCTGAATTTCACTTTCTTAAAGTTCTTTTAGATGGGTCATCCCGGTGCAAAAGGTCCAATGGTTGACCACTGAATAATATATAGGTATTTCTATTTCCCCATAGTGTGATTATGTTGATACCATGATCTTGTTCGTTTTTTCTTTTAATGACTGGATTTTGTAGGGTTTTTTTTTAGCTCTTATGCTTTTTGTGGAGTTACAGGCCTAACAATCTATTGGGATATCATACAATTTATTCTTAGTCCCATGGTTGAAATTACAAGAAAGTAGAATTGTTCTAAAATTGTCTTGAAGTTGAACAGTATATTTATTCATCCAGTTTTTGCTGGCAAGACTCTGCAAACTCTACTCAATGACAGATATATAATTTAATAAACTGTCCATGCCCTACAATAAAACATAATGGATATCAAATGTCACTATGACCTATTTCTCAAGCTCACCCCCTGTATTTATGGTATGTGTTGTTGGTTTCGAAGTGAACTTAAAACTGATGAGTGCCCTGTGACACATGATCAACTCAACTGACCAGAAGTTTTCCCCCCAGTGCTGTCAGAACAAAAGAGAAAGTGGAAATATTTAGATAATCTTACCTCGGTTCTGGATACATATGTCCTTTTAACCCAAATTTTAGGAACTAAAAGTGTCCACAATTTGTGAATTTTATGAATATACTTCCTCTTTGCACTTCAAACCATACAACTATCACTAAACGAAACTGGGGAAATCCCAGCCTGTCTATATTTAGCACGGGATTTTCTCCCCGTTGATTGGCTACCAAAAAAAATATGACTCGATTTTCCCACCATCCACTACAAGTCGATACTTCAAATAGAGAGGGTCTTGAAGTGTCAGACTTATCAGCAACGAGCGATAATTGATGGTTTAGAGATTTCAAGACCTTTGACATTTCTTAGTTGCTGATCAAATCAAACGTTCAAGAAAAATGGAGAAGTTGTGATAATATTTGATTACTTGAAGTGTAGCTAGGTATAAGGTAAGTACCCTAGACACACGCTAGGGAGCTTGGCGCAAAATGTAGTCTTAACAGGCCTTGGGAGACCAAAACATAACATTTTAGATTTACTCAAAATCAAATACATGAACCTGCAACTTTGTGCAAGGCAGGGAAGTTAAATCTGTGCTTATTTTCTCCTCTCCTGATGTTTGTCAAGTCAGTTATTACATCAGTCACTATATATCTGTACGGCATGAGCCGTAGTGTTTATTTGAACTTGATTTAAACAGTCCACCAACACTGGCAACAGACTCTTTCAGTTGACTCACTCAGGCTTCTGACGTTCTGTCAATCTCTCCCACTCCTGAGCCTGAGGTTAATCATTACTCATATAACATTCACAAGATGGGTGTACAATAAAATATTCAACATATTTAAAGATCACTTGAAAGTGACACTGACACAATCGATATACAACAATTATGATGACAGAAATAAAACCACATTTATAATGACAGAAATATACATTTGAAATTAAGGATAATGTACATGTCGAGGCCAGCGTGGTTGAACATTGCAAGTGACCTGGCTATTACGATTTATATCTAAATAATTGATTGCTGTTCACACTGGTGTAATGCCTAGGGATGTGCATGTCACTCAGTGATATGATAACATTCTTTACTTCCACGTTTTCAAAAATAAATGATATCGCTCTTAGCTTAATCTAAGATAAAAAGTGATTGTATATTCTTGGCTGTGATCTCATTTTTGTGTTACATAAAAGTCTACCTATGGAGCTGACAATAGGAATGTCATTGAGCCAACAACCTATCCCAATAACTCCCAAATGATTGGCTTATTATTGACTATAGTTGACTAAAAGGCAGTCTTGAATAATAATGAAGTCACTCATAAGTTGAATAATAATGAAGTCACTCATAAGTGGAATCAAGAAACAATAGACTCTTTGCAGTAAAAAAAGATTTACCCCTGAAAAGCCGTACGGTCAGTTAACCCCACCCCAGATTTTGCCCCAGCTGCTGATTGGTGCTGCTCCACACAACACAGCTACCTCACAAGTTGACCGTTGGTCAAACTGTCCACTCACAGCCCACTGGATGCTGCTGGTGGCTGGGCAGGTTGTTTGTAAACATAGGCAAGAAAGGGGTTGTATCACACCACCCTGCATTAACCCCGCTGACTATCTCAGTGACAGTCCTCCTCCTTGGTCTCATAAAGAGAGGGGGAAGAGAATAAAAACAGAAAAGGTGAACCTTATAATTTAAAGTGTGCATATGTCATTATTTACATGTTTATCAATCAAAAACTTTCGGACCATTCAGAAAACATAAATTAAGCACTGAAAAGTTTATCTGAGGAGGACCAGGAAATCAGATTCTTATCTTTACACAAGTTATATAACGAGTCTCTGAAGTTGACCGCTCCCCACCCAGCTGCAGCAACATCTAGCCCATGGGAGGTATGGGGTAAAACCGCAAATATGTTGTAACATGCTGGACACATGCACTCAGCCATGTGCTTGGTATTTATAAACAAACCTAAACCCACATCTCACACACAGTGTCAACTGTCAATCAAATTCAAAATAATTTAAATCTCAGAACACTTTTATTGTTTAAAAGAGCTTTGATATCAAACATTTAGATTTCAGATTAAAATATGTTGTAGCCCTTGTGTTCATGCAGCATTGTACCAAGTATCACACATTTCTATTAGAAAGTAACAAATATATTAGAATGTATTCAATTTATACTGGCTGAGCTCTGGGTGTTTTGATGGTCAAGACCTGTTTAATAGGCTCCACCCCCTTCCTTTTATACTTGAACCCCCTCCTTTAATTTTAAAAATCAACATGAACGTATATGTTTTCTGTGCAGATGTGCTTTCATTTTGCATTTCACTTGCATCACACATATCATGTGCTGAGCATATATCAATCAATTTGTAGCATCTTTATAGCTATTGGTCAGCCCAGCAGCACCAATATCTCATAAAGTTCAGTCAGGGATAAAACATATCTGGGACTGAAATAATCAGAACATCTTGCAGATTGACAGAAATGCCTCAGCAATCTTTTACATCACTTGTCTATGTGAAATTTAGAATTTCATATTTGAAAGTTTGAAATTCCTCTTCTTTTTATAAGTTATTTATACTTTCTCAGGAAAACACAATACATCCACTCTCACCGATTGATGTGCACAAATGATAAAATCTAATCATATTAAATGAGCATGTGTTTATATTATTTGATGTTTAGGAGCAAGATGGGTGGCATTGGCAAGGTGTTGTTCCGGGTGGTGATGGGCATGATAGATCTGATGCTGAGGACTTTGGTGCTTGTCACGTCTCCATTCTTCGCTTGGATGTATGAACCGAAGCGTGGCAAACTCAAACCTGTCAAAGATGGGATTCTCCTCAAACCTGCTGCTCAGATTGCCAAAATGATCAGACAAAGAGAGGTTAATACAAGTCTAAGTATTTCTGCGTTAAGCACAATAGATTGCTAAATAGACAGCAAAACAATAGTGAACTAAGCTACCAGAACATTGCTTTATAAAAGATAGATTGATGAAGAAAATATAAGGATAATGAGAATGGCATTATATCTTGCATTATATCTTGCTTGGTGTGTGGTTGTTTACAGGTGAGCTGCGTGACTGTGCTCGAGACATTCATGGATCACATAGTGGAAGTCAACAAGCACATCAATGCAGTGATTGCAGAGCGATTCACTCCTGCCATGAAGGAAGCCAAGAAGATTGATGATCTCCTGGATAGTGGAAATATTCCGGAGGAGTATTCGGAGGAGAATGCCCCATACCTCGGAGTCCCATTCACTGCCAAGGAAGCAATGGCTATCATAGGTAAGATAACAGCTCAATATTGCCTGCCAAATTTGTTGCCATGTGATTGTGAAATGGTTGGAAAACTTTATTCATATTAGATCCAGAAAATCTCATTAAATATTTTTCTTTTATAACACATTCACTTTGGAGCAAATAATGAGAATATTTGCTATTTTCCTCCAGGTTTACCCAATAGTTCTGGTTTATTGAGTCGTAAGGATGTGATATCAAAGCACAATGCTGATGTAGTGGCAAACATGCAGAGAGCTGGAGGGATCCCAGTCGCCCTAACGAATGTCAGCGAACTATGCATGTGGTATGAGTCCAGTAACCTGCTATACGGAAGGAGTAACAACGCTTACCACCACGGCCGCATCGTAGGAGGCAGCTCAGGTAAGCTACACTGTACGGCTACCACCACGGCCGCATTGTTGGCAGCAGCTCAGGTAAGCTACACTGTACTGCTACCGCCACGGCCGCATCGTGGGAGGCAGCTCAGGTAAGTTAAACTGTATGGCTACCACCACGGCCGCATTGTTGGCGGCAGCTCAGGTAAGCTACACTGTATGGCTACCACCTCGGCCGCATCGTAGGAGGTAGCTCAGGTAAGCTACACTGTACGGCTACCACCACGGCCGCATCGTGGGAGGCAGCTCAGGTAAGCTACACTGTACGGCTACCACCACGGCCGCATCGTGGGAGGCAGCTCAGGTAAGCTACACTGTACGGCTACCACCACGGCCGCATCGTAGGAGGCAACTCAGGTAAGCTACACTGTACGGCTACCACCACGGCCGCATCGTGGGAGGCAGCTCAGGTAAGCTACACTGTATGGCTACCACCACGGCTGCATCGTGGGAGGCAGCTCAGGTAAGCTACACTGTATGGCTACCACCACGGCTGCATCGTGGGAGGCAGCTCAGGTAAGCTACACTGTACGGCTACCACCACGGCCGCATCGTAGGAGGCAGCTCAGGTAAGCTACACTGTACGGCTACCACCACGGCCGCATCGTGGGAGGCAGCTCAGGTAAGCTACACTGTACGGCTACCACCACGGCCGCATCTTTGGCAGCAGCTCAGGTAAAAATATTGTTAGATGTGGAAATGGGCATAAAAAGTCCTGAAAGTCCTGATAGTGAAACCCTGTGTATGGCAAGTGTAACAACGCTACTTCTGTTCAAAGGTAGTGTTGATAAATTGATTAATTGAAGACCTAAAATTCCATATATCTTGGTTCTGTGATCCCCAAACATGTGAGTTAAGGGTGGACTGTTGGTTTATTTGCAGGAGGGGAGGGTTGCCTGCTGTCAGCTGCTGGCTCAGTGATAGGAATAGGATCAGACATAGGGGGCAGCATACGTCTTCCTGCCTTCATGAATGGAGTGTTTGGACACAAACCCACCAAAGGTAAGGCCTGTTCTGTATCCCCCAGTAGAGTCTGTGATATAGCCTGAATGTTTGCTCAATACCCTTCCAGGGCAGTGACCTCTGGTCAGGGCAGTGACCTCTGGTCAGGGCCATGACCTCTGGTCAGGGCAGTGACCTCTGGTCAGGGCAGTGACCTCTGGTCAGGGCAGTGACCTATGGCACCAGCCATTTTGCCGTCCTTTCTATTCTCTATGCTACATATTTCAGGGATCATCAGTAACAAGGGACAGTTTCCTGCAGCAGATGGCGAGGCTGCAGATTTCCTCAGCACCGGACCGATGTGCCGCTATGCCGAGGACCTCCTGCCAATGTTCAAGGTCTTAATGCAGGGGACTGATGTCAGCAAACTCAAGCTCGGCCAAAAGGTGAGCCACTGGAATGGTCTCAACCACAAAATCTAAATATTTAACAATAACTCTTCATTTTACATCTTATACTGACAAACTTTCCTTAAACTTCAGGTTGAAATGAGCAGCTTAAGAGTGCATTATATGCTGGATGATGGAGGCAGCTACATCATCAGCCGCGTGGATCCACAGATCAAGGAAGCAATTAGCAAGGTAAGATCCTCACAACAGCTGTCAGCAAGGTAAGATCCTCACAACAGCTGTCAGCAAGGTAAGATCCTCACAACAGCTGTCAGCAAGGTAAGATCCTCACAACAGCTGTCAGCATGGTAAGATCCTCACAACAGCTGTCAGCAAGGTTAGAACCACAGAACAGCTGTCAGCAAGGTAAGATCCTCAGAACAGCTGTCAGCAAGGTAAGATCCTCACAACAGCTGTCAGCAAGATAAAATCCTCAAATGTCAATACAATGATCCATGAAGCTGTCAGCAAGTTAAGCACTCAGATTCTTTATCATTACTTGATCCATGAAGCTGTCAGCAAGTTAAGCACTCAGATTCTTTATCATTACTTGATCCATGAAGCTGTCGGCAAGGTAAGCACTCAGATTCTTTATCATTACTTGATCCATGAAGCTGTCGGCAAGGTAAGCACTCAGATTCTTTATCATTACTTGATCCATGAAGCTGTCGGCAAGGTAAGCACTCAGATTTTATATCATTACTTGATCCATGAAGCTGTCAGCAAGGTAAGCACTCAGATTTTATATCATTACCTGATCCAGGAAGTTGTCAGTAATGTAGCCATTTGGTTCTATAATGATATGCGATCAATGTAGCTGTCCGAAAGTTAAGTGCACAGTTTCTACAATGATCCTGGACCCAAGAAGGTGTCAACAAGGATAACATTAAGATTTTATCAATATGTGATCCATATGTGAGAGGCAGTGAAACTTCCGCATCAATGTTATATTGTTTATTCTGGTTTTAACAAAAAATTATTTCACACAAAAGACTTTGCTTTTGCATAGAAAATGTACAACCAATAGAGATCTCGTAGAAAGTGTAGATGAAAAACAAATACTAAGCTTTTGTGATGTGTCTTATTCACAGGCATGTCCTGATGAAGTACCCCCACAGTGGATAATACCAGACAGTGTCTTGCATTAAGTAAACACAACCTCCTCTCATATGATGCCACTTTTTAGTCGGGTGATTTTATTGAAATATAATAGAGCATTAAACATATTTTGGAGGGGAATTTTCCTGACAGTGTAAGCGAAACTTTTATTGGATATTGGGTAGAGACATGAACTAGATTCAAATGATTTTTATCTCCATTATGTATAGAAAAAAGAAAAAAGGTTGTTCAAGTTACCTCAGCTTACTTGAAGAAAGCAGCATGGTGTGATGTGAAAATTGAGGGAAACTGCAGTTGGATTAACTTCTTAGGGAGTGTGGCTGAGGGTTGTAATTTGCAAAGCTTAATATATGTAAATTTATCTTCATTAAAGTAAGTAATAAATTGAACACCGTGCAGATTTAGTGAACAAATGATAGTGTCTGTTTTGCTGAGCAGACATGATGTAAGGCTCATATCCCATAATATGATTTTAAAGATCAAGAAATTTCCACCACCACATTTAAGTCGTAAAATATAATTGAATAAAGGAGAGATGAGGCGATTTTCCTCAAAGGATATGAACTAAATTGAACTGTGAATGAACCTCATCTCAAGGTCATAACAGGTCATACAGAGTAACACGCATGTTCATTTATCCAGCCTTAATTCACAAATTATCACAATCTTATAAGACATGATGATTTGTATTTGATAACATGTCCAACGTTCCTTGTTTGGCTGCAATTGAAATAAAGTAAGAACTAATGCTACAACCAGTTTGATAATTTTGGTTCTTTTTGGTGATGATGTCTTTCCCTGCAAAGATCTGAAAACTCCATTTCTTGAGATATTAGTTTGTACCAGAATCCTATTGGAAATGATTTTGTCACATTGATCCATTTAAGAAAGTTGATCTGATTTTAGGGCTTTGCACAATCTATTTTTCAATATTGAAATATAAAAATAACAAAATAAAAAAAAATAGTTTTGTGATTGTTCCAGGCAGTGGCACACCTGAAGTCTCAGTCAGCCAGTGTGGAGTGTGTAGCGATTCACGACCTGCGACATTCCTTCGACATCTGGGCGTGTAAGATGAGCACGGGCCAGGTTGAGAGTTTCTGCAGCCTGATGGGTGGAGGCACGCCTGTCAGCGCCCCCTGGGAGTTGATGCGATGGTTCATGCTCCGTCCACGCCACACGCTGCCTGCGATAGGCTTGGGGCTCACAGAGAACATACCCTACCCACCAGAAATGGTGAAAAAACTCAAAGGCAAATGCGAATACCTCAAGCAACAGTTCCGAGATATGTTGAAAGATGACGGAGTGTTTATATATCCTACCTTCCCACGCCCAGCACCCTATCATAACCAGCCCCTCACCACCATCCCAGATTTCGCCTACACAGGAATATTCAATGTTCTTGGTCTGCCATCCACTCATGTGCCCATGGGCCTGAGTAAGGAAGGCGTGCCCATCGGGTTCCAGGTGGTATCTAACTACCATAACGACCACCTGAGCATAGCCGTGGCCAGGGAGCTGGAGAAGGCCTTCGGAGGATGGGTGCCTCCATTCGAAATTACAAATCACAATTAGAATTAGTTTTCTAGCTATTCTCAGACCTAGGTATTTAGCAGTGCTATTGCCCCCCCCCCCCACTGTCAGCTATTCCCAAACCTAGGTATTTAGCAGTGCTATTGCCCCCCACACTGTCAGCTATTCTCAGACCTAGGTATTTGGCAATGCTATTGTCCCTCACACTGTCAGCTATACCCAGACCTAGGTATTTGGCAGTGCTTTTGTCCCCCACACTGTCAGCTATTCCCAAACCTAGGTATTTAGCAGTGCTATTGTCCCCCCCCCCCCCCCCCCACTGTCAGCTATTCCCAGACCTAGGTATTTAGCAGTGCTATTGTCCCCCCCCCCCCCCACTGTCAGCTATTCCCAAACCTAGGTATTTAGCAGTGCTATTGCCCCCCACACTGTCAGCTATTCTCAGACCTAGGTATTTGGCAATGCTATTGTCCCTCACACTGTCAGCTATACCCAGACCTAGGTATTTGGCAGTGCTTTTGTCCCCCACACTGTCAGCTATTCCCAAACCTAGGTATTTAGCAGTGCTTTTGTCCCCCCCACTGTCAGCTATTCCCAGACCTAGGTATTTGGCAATGCTATTGTCCCTCACACTGTCAGCTATACCCAGACCTAGGTATTTGGCAGTGCTTTTGTCCCCCACACTGTCAGCTATTCCCAAACCTAGGTATTTAGCAGTGCTTTTGTCCCCCCCACTGTCAGCTATTCCCAGACCTAGGTATTTGGCAGTGCTATTGTCCTTCACACTGTCAGCTATACCCAGACCCAGGTATTTGGCAGTGCTATTGTCCCTCACACTGTCAGCTATTATCAGACCTAGGTATTTAGCAGTGCTATTGCCCCCCCCCCCCACACTGTCAGCTATTCTCAGACCTAGGTATTTAGCAGTGCTATTGTCCCCCACACTGTCAGCTATTCCCAAACCTAAGTAGACCTAAGTATTTAGCAGAACTAATGGCCCATTAATTATTTTCACCATTAGACTGGGGCCAACTACTTAATTTTATGTCATCAAATACCTACGATCACTGAATATTTTATTTTATTTGGGACCAAACATATTTTATTAATTTATATATATATGTATTTTTTCCAAACTTATACAATGAGCATTATTTTATTTAATTTAACATATAAGAAGGTGTAATAATCTTCATGTATGATACTCATTTCCAAAATGTTTATTTCTTGCCAGTATATTATACTTTTAACCCCTTGGCAAATATTTCTGAAGGAGTTTTGTCAGATCCAGAAGCCATCTGGGCATCAGTCTGTTTTTGTGAACACAATAACTTGAGAACAAACAATTTTACTCCTTCAAACTTAAACTGCAGATGAATATAAACTTGGCGACTATGTTGAATTTTATCAAAATATATAAAGTATCTTACTTTAAAGGAATTAGCAACTTTTGTGATTTATTTGGAGCATTCCAAAATTAGTGTTGGACTTCAGTGTAAGGAATGATGGACATTTTAAAAGGACTCCTGTATAAATACCCTAAATTTCTACTTCTTCCACTGCTGAAAGAAGCTGAGGGGTCCTCGGTCTCAGACCAGAATTCTTTATTGATTTGATTGCCTGTGTTTACTTATCTGTGATCATATAAATATGTAACTTTTTTTTTTAATTAGGAAGTAGTGCTTTGATTTATGATAAATCCATAAAAATATGGATAGATATTAACATTACTACTATAAAAATGAATGAAAAAAAATATGAAGAATTAAATAATTCTGTTTGAGTGAAATATTAGGAAGAGCCCTATTGAAGTAAATTAGGGTTGGATGAAGGAACATTTTTGAAGCTCTATTTATCAGCAGTATGCCATTATGTGGTGTGATTGCAATCAGCATATCAAGTCTTGTAAAGGCAATTATTGACAGTACTTAGATTTGTGATTTTCTGGTTATCAGACATTTTATCTGTCATATTTAGTTCGTTGTGACTTAAATTAAAATTATATATTGAATTCAGTCATTTGATAGTGGCATATATGAGTGTGTGTGTGTGTGTGTTTGATGTGTATGTTTAACTTTAAGATTCGATATCCAAAATTCAGTTTTGGCACTGTGATGAAATATCTAGTTTGTCTATAAAAAGGTTACGGAGTCCGTCATTGCAAGCACCATCTGGTGAGAGATATTGATACTACTATGATGACCTTAATGTGATCACCACTGGATGTTGTTTTGGTGAACATGATATTTTTGTGAAATTTGTGAATAAATATTATTAAATTTACTTTGCTTTGTCATGTTAATGTACCATTACATTAAAAAGTGCCCCTGCAAAAAAACAATCAAAAAAGGAAATTTTAGGGAAATTTTGTAAGAATGAGCGGGTCATTAAAAGAAGATTTTTTTAATGATTCAGTAGAATTTGAAAGCCTGGGAGGACAGAGAAGTGTATGAAACAGACACTAGAAGAATCTATTCTTTTGAGAGAAAATTTAGAAAATCACAACAGGGATGTCTCAAAAATCATTCCACATCCTAAGCAGTTCCTGACCAAAGAAAGGCTGCATAATTAATTGCTGTATTCCCTTGATGGAAAGGTGTGGATACCTTGATTGTGGGACCCCTTGATGGTGGGACTGGACTCCCTTGATTGTGGGACCCCTTGATGGTGGGACTGGACTCCCGTGATTGTGGGACCCCTTGATGGTGGGACTGGGATACCTTGATGGTTGGACTGGGATACCTTGATGGTGAGACTGGGATCCCTTGATGGTGAGACTGGGATACCTTGATGGTGGGACTGGGATCCCTTGATGGTGAGACTGGGACCCCTTGATGGTAGGGCTGGACTCCCTTGATGGTGGGACTGGACTCCCTTGATGGTGAGACTGGGATACCTTGATGGTAGGGCTGGACTCCCTTGATGGTGGGACTGGACTCCCTTGATGGTGGGACTGGGATACCTTGATGGTGAGACTGGGATACCTTGATGGTGAGACTGGGACCCCTTGATGGTAGGGCTGGACTCCCTTGATGGTGGGACTGGGATACCTTGATGGTGAGACTGGGACCCCTTGATGGTAGGGCTGGACTCCCTTGATGGTGGGACTGGACTCCCTTGATGGTGAGACTGGGATACCTTGATGGTGAGACTGGGATACCTTGATGGTGAGACTGAGATACCTTGATGGTGAGACTGGGACCCCTTGATGGTAGGGCTGGACTCCCTTGATGGTGGGACTGGGATCCCTTGATGGTGAGACTGGGATCCCTTGATGGTGAGACTGGGATCCCTTAACGTTAGGGTCAGGATCCCTTGATGGTGGGACTGGGATCCCTTAACGTTAGGGTCAGGATCCCTTGATGGTGAGACTGGGATCCCTTGATGGTGAGACTGGGATCCCTTAACGTTAGGGTCAGGATCCCTTGATGGTGGGACTGGGATCCCTTGATGGTGAGACTGGGATCCCTTAATGTTAGGGTCAGGATCCCTTGATGGTGGGACTGGGATCCCTTAACGTTAGGGTCAGGATCCCTTGATGGTGGGACTGGGATACCTTGATGGTGAGACTGGGATCCCTTGATGGTGGGACTGGGATCCCTTAACGTTAGGGTCAGGATCCCTTGATGGTGGGACTGGGATACCTTGATGGTGAGACTGGGATCCCTTGATGGTGTGACTGGGATCCCTTAACGCTAGGGTCAGGATCCCTTGATGGTGGGACTGGGATCCCTTGATGGTGAGACTGGGATCCCTTGATGGTGGGACTGGGATCCCTTAACGTTAGGGTCAGGATCCCTTGATGGTGGGACTGGGATACCTTGATGGTGAGACTGGGATCCCTTAATGTTAGGGTCAGGATCCCTTGATGGTGGGACTGGGATCCCTTAACGTTAGGGTCAGGATCCCTTGATGGTGAGACTGGGATCCCTTGATGGTGAGACTGGGATCCCTTAACGTTAGGGTCAGGATCCCTTGATGGTGGGACTGGGATCCCTTGATGGTGAGACTGGGATCCCTTAATGTTAGGGTCAGGATCCCTTGATGGTGGGACTGGGATCCCTTAACGTTAGGGTCAGGATCCCTTGATGGTGGGACTGGGATCCCTTAACGTTAGGGTCAGGATCCCTTGATGGTGGGACTGGGATACCTTGATGGTGAGACTGGGATCCCTTGATGGTGGGACTGGGATCCCTTAACGTTAGGGTCAGGATCCCTTGATGGTGGGACTGGGATCCCTTGATGGTGAGACTGGGATCCCTTGATGGTGGGACTGGGATCCCTTAACGTTAGGGTCAGGATCCCTTGATGGTGGGACTGGGATCCCTTGATGGTGAGACTGGGATCCCTTAACTTTAGGGTCAGGATCCTTGGATGGTATAGTTGGTATCACCTGATGGTTGGTCTGTATTTCTTGGTGGTAGGGGTGGGATCCCTTGATAGGAAACTTAAGTATGCTGAGACATAAACAAGCTTGATTTGTTTTTTGGTGGACAATTTCATTCCCCACATTAATGCCCCCTTATGTACAGAATCAATAATAGCAGGGATTGGAGACATGGACTTTTGAATGCGGTTTTGTCACGATAAATTTTGTCACTCAAAGTCAACTCCAGAAGTCCGACCTGACCATTAATGACTTGTTTTCTCGCCACTTAGTAATGCTCATTATAATTGACGGTATTTAAATGATGAGTTTTGCTGTTATCTTTTCAAGTATACCTTTTTATGAGCGCACTTCAATCGTCCACTCTTTCCATTGTCAGATGAGAATGCATATTTCAAGGATATAATTCACGGATATATTTCAAGGCTATATTTCAAGGATTTCAGCGCTATGTATTACTCTCCTTTGCATCGGGTTCAGTATTATTCAAGGATATATTTCACGGATATATTTCACGGATATATTTCACGGATATATTTCACGGATATATTTCACGGATATATTTCACGGATATATTTCACGGATATATTTCACGGATATATTTCACGGATATATTTCACGGATATATTTCACGGATATATTTCTGATGATTATTGGATATATATTTGTAGAGAATTACACGTCTAACTCGTTTGTCATGACCTTTTATGTTTTAAGTTTGAGACCAATGTTTCTCTCATCTGGAACATTGTATATTAGAATGGAGTACATACATTAGTCAGAATCGAGTTTGGGGCATTCTGCTGCCAAGCTGGGAAAACTGTTAATGGTCAATTAGTGGTCATAGTGTGCGCAAAATGCCCCTTTCCCACTTGATGTGCGCGGGCCGGCTCGGCGCCTTTATCCCGGCGAGTGGCGGGGGTTTTTCTGCCGCCCGTTACCCGCCACGAGGTGCCGCGTTTTGGCATGGGGCCAGCGTTGCGCGTGCCATCTGGCTGACCTTTGACACTTTTCATTCTACTAAGGTCAATTCTTAGTAAAATTTCACAAGAAACTCAGATAGTTACATTTTATTTCATCTAAATGAAAAATCAGCTTATAACTCGTAAAAGAAACCAAACATTCATAGCCAATAGCATCATAAGAAGACAAATTATGTACATAAAAGAAACAAAAGACAAGGAATTTTATCACGAGTCGAAATAATGGTAACTGACACGAATAAAACACTTAATCTATTCTCTAAATGTGGTCTTAGGCTAACGTGCTTTGCCATCAAGAAATCGCACACTATTTGATTGTATGTGTTATTTCTTTTTGATAGTTATTAAAAACAAATCACAACAGTGTGTGGTTCAAAACGTCTCCAACATGGCAAGGTAAATTGTTAAATTGCTCACCTTTTATCTCTTTAAATCAAAGTCATTGTCTCTCAAATAAATATAGACCTCACGTATATGTATGGTCTGTTGTGAAAAAATCCTGTGCAAGATGCAGCAATTTTATTTTCAGTGCATCAACTACAGACACAATCTTTAAATAATGACAGTTTTTTTGGGCATTTTATTTCATCAAAATTATCCAGGCACATTGTCAACTAACAGTCTTGTACTTGACAAATTATACACAAAGGGATTTTTACATATCCTGGAGTTCAGGATGGAAACAAAATTCCCAGACACCCAGGTGCAATGATGACCTCGTCACCAACCGCAAGGCCCCATGACACCATCTAACTCGCTCACAAAAATAATGACCCAATTAAAGGTCATAGGTCATCATGTTACACACATACCTTTCGCCAGTGTACACATCAGGCAGATTTATAATTCTATCTCATCTGTGTCTGGTTTTAGCAAATAGCCCCATATTAGCTTGACTGAACTTTTCTCCCCTCCACGTAGTAGTCTTGGCTGATGAAAAACGTTCATTCGGAATGTTAATTTAAAATATTAGAATGAACAAAAAGAACAATAATTAAAATCCGATGCATTACAAGGAAGTTAAACCTTTGTGCTAGGTGCCAACGATAATATAAGAAAAAAAATGTGAACGCAATTTCCCCTTTATTGTGTACCACATAAAACAAAGAGGTGTTGTCTCGGTTAGCAGCCTTTTCACAAGGGACCCTTTCAAATACACATCTTTCTTGTGGTGAAAAAAAATTATAAAGACAATAATATTTCGTTTTCTTCGAGAACACAAGTTGAAACAAATACATTGATAAATATACCCGCAGAACAATAATAAACTATGATTAAATATATAATATGTGATATTGCTCGCAGATATAACATTCCCATATATATCGAAGTTTCGTTTCCTAGCAACAATTCTTTTAACAAGAGTAAAATGCACAATTTGTACCATTTTTTGATGATTCATACTTAATGTAAACTTTATATCAACAATACCAGTTAGTATTAAATAATGTTTATACCAAATGGTAAATCATAAAACCCCCAACCCTCTGGGTGGCTGGTAGTGGTCTTGTACATATAATGCCTGGAAATAAATATGTATATACAAAAAAAAACAAAAAAAAACAAAAAAAAAACAAAAAACAATACCAGTTAGGTATACATGTCAGATATCATCACTGAAAACTGCGCCGCATCATGATGATGAAATGATAACACGAACACATAGATATATGCAGACTGTTATGGAAGTGAATGCTATAGAAGGGGAGATTACCTTGATCAGAAGACAAGGGGCCCTGGAGATTAACTGTAGTTATTCTCTGCAAGCTGTCGTCCTTTCAGCAGGCAGCATAGTCTCAGCAGGTATCAAGCTCTCAGCAGGTATCAAGCTATCAGCAGGTATCAAGCTATCAGCAGGTGACATGCTCCCAGCAGGTGAAACGATCCTCTCAGCAAGCATAATAACAAAAATGGCAAAATGTCCACCTCAGCATTTATGCCGAGTACTTTAAAAATCCCTTCTTCGTTGGCTAGCCTCTCCTTCAATATGTTTATGTCTAGCCAGACCAGGAAAATCACATCGATGTTGAGCGAGAAGGGACTTTCCCCTGAACTATGTATAGTATGTGGAATTCCCCCTCAGACAAACCATATGAAACTGTACAGATCTTTCTGATCTGCTGGGCAAACTTGTTGAATGTAAGGGAGTGCACATTTTAACATGATGGAGCATTTTGCCTGAGATCGGTGACCACAATAAGGGCTGAACTATCGTGAATGTCAACTTATGAATGGCACCTGGTATACGATCCCTTAATTATGAACCACCACCATACACTCAGACCCTACCACAGTCACTGCCCACTCAGCTGTCATCTCTCCACATATCACATAACTTACTTCATTGTCCCTGGAGATATGACCATATTTGGCTGTCAGACTGGAGACCTTTTGTGGTGATTAATTATATGGTTTAAAGGTGTCAATAAGATATTGGCAGATTTATGTAAAAACTCAATGCTATAATAATAGCACAGACTAATGTATACAGTCATACAGGTAGATAGTGTCATGGGGTATTAATCTAGCTATGATGACACATGACAAGTCAATAAAAGCTATCAGATAGGCAGATACACTCATTAGCTATTTGACAGGTAGATACTGTCATTAGCTTTTTGACAGGCAGATACTGTCATTAGCTATTTGACAGGTAGATACTGTCATTAGCTTTTTGACAGGCAGATACTGTCATTAGCTATTTGACAGGTAGATACTGTCATTAGCTATTTGACAGGTAGATACTGTTATGAGGTATTTGACAGGTAGATACTGCCATGAGGTATTTGACAGGTAGATACTGTCATGAGGTATTTAACAGGTAGATACTGCCATGAGGTATTTGACAGGTAGATACTGTTATGAGATATTTAGTAGATACTGCATACATTGTGGGACAGGTACTGATGGGTTATGACATGATGGAGATTTGACTGAGCTTCACACCCCTTCCTCAATGAAGGGTCTGATAAAGTGACAATTTTTGCAAGCCAATCATGTTCTTCAGTGATATTCATATTTGCATAATACTAAGCACACTAAAATATGTTCCCAGTGTTGGAGACAAAGGGTGGGACAGCTATAGCAGCTTAATTATTACACATGTGCTGAGAATAATAGGCACAGGCCTTGCCATACATAATCAAGATTTGGAGCACAAATATGAAACCTAATCAAAACTCTAGTGCTATTATGATTATGGTGGCCAAGCTCTCCCGGGGTAAATGTCACAAGAACTTAAATGATACAAAATATCTATGCGTAAAATGTCAGTGAGGACGGGTGACTAAGGACATTGTATCAAACATGCACTCGAGTAAGGTACACACTGACCCAGCCTGTGTCACAGGAAACATTTCCATACAAATTTGAAAGACATTTTCTTGTGGGAAATTTTCTTCAGATTGAAGTCAGCACAGTATCAACGTCTTGCATTGTCCAATCCAAATTCGATAATATCATTTACGCTAAAAGGAGGTAACAGTAACCTAGTTACATAAATCATTCTCCAAATAAATATAAATATATTATATTGGATAAATATGGTGGCAATAAATAATATTTGGTATGTTTTGTTTAATATGGTATAACTCTGATTTTGCACATTGGTTCCTCTGATCTTGATAGCTCAAGGTCAGAAAATATCAAAAACCATTGAGCAACTCATGCGATTATCAAATATGCCACATTGTATTAATACCCCAATATTCTGTTCACAAGCAGAGATGAACCACGCTGGACATGACCTTGACCTTGTCCCAATCACTAGAAAGTCACAAAAAACAAAACATCTTGTGGTATGTGAGGTATAACCCTTTTGGATAATTATGAAAGGGAGTTCCTGCGACCTTGCAAATGGTTCATGCGACCTTGCAAATGGTTCCTGCTACCTTGCAAATGGTTCCGTCCAACATAAAATTCTAACACGATGATGTGAGAGGGGTAGGAAATCAATGGTAAGTGTAAATGGCCAAAACTTAGAATTAAGAAATGTCATAACAGGTGTCCCTCAAGGCTCGGTATTTGGGCCTCTACTATTCCTTATCTATATAAATTATATTGCAAATCACCTGGTTCTATTTGCTGAAAACAGAAACATTATCTTAGTTAATAAGGATATGTTAACAATCAAACAAGATGCAATGAAAACATTACAAGATTTGAGGACATGGTTTACTTGCAAGAAACCTACACTCAGCATTGAAAAAACTCAATACAATGTTTTCCTGACCAGAACAAAAACTGCACCAGCTACAGAAGCAAAGTATCTTGCTATCATACTCGATGAAAAATTAGCTTGGAATGCCCCGAAATTAGCTTGTAATGACACTCGGAAAGCATGCAAGCTCTTTCAAGGTCCTAACGAAACAAGTACCTAATCACTTTTATGCCCAAGTTCATTCTCGCATTAGACTATGCAGTCCAATATATAGGACTATCAAGGACATCTCGTTGCAATGGGTTTGTGCAGCGGGCGAATAATGTCACTATTATGGAGGGTTTGCTCTGATTGGTTGACATAAATATAGAACAGGGAAACCCTAAACAACAACCACAAGTTCCAGTGACGTGTGACCGGAATTCCGGGCAAAGGCATACGGGCACCCGCGAGCTGGTTTACTGTCCATATATATGGACATGTTATTAGTGTCTATTCTCGCATACAGTATGCCATCGAGGTTTATGTTCACGCTTCTGATCAAATTATGAAAAAAGTGCAAATAATGCCAAATAAATTACTGAAAAATCTGTATGCTAAGAGGTGGGATACACCAACTGTACTTGTGCACATTAGTTTTAATACTTTCAAAATTAGTGATCTCTTCAAATTGCCACTGGTTCAAACAGTATATAAGTCACTTAATCTTATGTTACCAGTCATTTTTTCACCATTTCATGAAAAGAAAAGAATCACATAACCATAATATCTCAAGCAGTCATAAACTTGATGTGCCCAGGACTTGTACCAATGTGGGCAAAGACACTCTTAAAGTTAAAGGAGCAATACGTTGTAATGAGTTACCTGAAAATATAACCAAGAAACCAACATACAAGTCTTTCTCTAAAGCAATAAAATTACTACTTTATGTGTAACTGGCCCTGTCCAATGAGAAATAGTCTAAACAGACTCTTATTATATTAAATATGAATCTTTCAAACTTCCTTCTCTCGTCATACTATAGTTATTACATATAATTTTATCATCAGTACATCTTATGAGCTTGCCTCTGTCATCACCACTTTTATCCAACCAATATGTATCTATGATAAACTAATATTGCAATATAACACCAGTTTGTATTTGGAAAGGATTCCTAGCTTAGTTAGGCATGAGTCTGTCTTGACAACTTTTTAATTCATGTTTATGGATTAGACAAAAAAAAAATTATTTATACTTTTCCAACTTCCCTAAGCTCACCATTGGTTTTTTTCCCAACGTAATATGTCTATATCCTAAACTTTGTGATCAAATATTTACACATATATCATTTTACCATAACAGAAATTCTGTACCATTTGCATATAGATGAGTTTTCTGCTAAAATTCAAGGAGATAACTTAAATGTAGTACAGAATCTAGACCCATATCATTTAAACATACCCCTAATCTCTATACAACTGCCTATGACCTCCACGATTTTACGAAAGCTTTAGGAAGATGACCTAACCCCTTTTTTTTTAAAATAACATAAATAAACATTTTCTATAGGATAAATGTAGTGGCAATAAATCCTTTTTGGGCTTCATAAAATATCACCCCAGCCGATTTTGAAAATTGCCTCTGATGAATAGTCCTACTCTTGGTAATCTTCACTGGTGAAATGGATCATTTTGTGCTGAATACAACCCCTACAAGCTATTTTGTTATCAATATATATTGGATCAAAATAAACCTTCACCTTGGTTCTGCAGTTGTAGTGAAACATCAACAATACATGGTCATGATAACAGCAATTACTGATCTAGACATATAAAGCTGACAATTTAATAATGGATTTTAAAACTTCCATTAAGTTGGAAACAAAGCCAACCTTCAGCATGATTCAATACCTGTTTTATTTGTTCAGAAAATAGAGCATTCACAAGCAAAGTTGTCCCTGTGCTGGTTATGAACATGTTCCAAGGTCACACACAGTTCAGCCCAAAATATCCTTGGCAAACATATTATCTTGTTAAAGTATCTAGCCCTTATGTCAAGCATGAATGAATGGAAAGAAAACTAGAACATAAAGTCAGCATGTGTCGACTTAAAACGGAAGCCTGTACAAGATATGATCTGAAGTCTATTCCCAATATTTCATAATTTACATGAAACTAGATACCTTGTGACAAATGTCACAAAATGCACTGAAATAATCTGTGGTGTCAGAAATAAGTGTACGTGGCTACAATGACCTGACCTACTAACCTGGCTCTATTACTGTGCTGTAGTCTGTTAAGTGCACTTGCACTCTGCTGTCTGATCTAATTCATAGACACTGTTAAATATGCATATATATCAAGGCCCTTGTCCCATCCCAATGCCAGTGCCTGAGCAACAAATGCAGTCTACTGTGTGCCTTGTTGAACACCACACATATAGTTATTTATTCCTGGATTTCCATTGGTAGCTGCATTGGCTTCATTGTACATCAAGTTTCCATAGAGGAGGGGTCCCTATTCCAGCTGCTGGTTAAATAATATCTTCACAGAATATAACTTTCAATCCCAGCAGCATCTAAGGCAGAGACTATTCAATTAGAGTATATTTGCAAACATGCAATTGTACTGAGCAGATAGCAATGATAGAGACTAAAGAGTGTTAGTGATAAGGAAGAGATCTGATCACTGCCCTACTTCGTCAGTCGCCTAGTAACCAAAAAGATCAAGGATCATTCTCATATCCCCTGTTTGTTTGGGGTTTTACATCATTTTACATCACTTTCAATATTATTTCAGTCATTTCGTGATGAGACCTACTTGTAGCAGATATAGTGCTGCCTCACTAAATTGTCATGTCGCAGGTCCTTGACATGACAACCCTCCAGGTCACAGATTTACAAGGACAACCGGTTTACCCTTTAGGCACGGTCCTCAGCTCATATGGGAAATTGTATCATGAGTTCAATCTCGGCATGGCCGGGGATCGAACCCACGATCTTTGGATCACCACAGAGAAACTGGTGCTAGTAAGGTGGCACTCTAACCAACTGCGCCACGGCCCGTGACCCCTCATGTCCCCTGATGCTACATAAACTAATATAACCAGCAACCAAGGATCATTCCCCTCCAATGTCCCTGATAAAATGTAACCTTATAAAACTTGCAAACAATATTCCAAAGGTTTGTCAATGGCAGTATAAAGTCAGAAACATTATTTCTGGAACATTCAAGACATGTAAGTGTAAAACATTCATGTTTGAGACTACAGTTTAGAATGCTCCAAAAATATTGACTTGATATAAATTCACACTTGGTGGGGAATCATTTTCCGTATGGTTTTGCTCCATTGTTATATTGCTTTATATTTACGAATCTTTGTGTTTATGTATCATTTCTTAATAAGTAGTATTTTGTAACATGTTGTCTTCGCTTGTGCACTATATTTGCAAAAGCAATATTAAGAATGTCTTGTATATATAATAAGTTGAGATTTTTAACAAGGGTCTCCTGGAGCTCTCGCTAGCTGATTATTGATTTTTAACTTTGCAATGTCAGCATAGATTCTGCAGTGTTGAGGGACAATTTCTGTCTATCAACTTTGATCCTCCCCTGTGAAACTATTGGGAGGAGTTATTAGCTATTAGTAGGCAAGATGTAGTATGTTCGGGGGACCAATCCTATCTATTTTATATTGGGCTCTAAATTTTGCCCATTTTGTTCTTTTTTCTTTTCGTTTTTTTCATAAATCTAATAACTATCACTGAGTTGTCAAGGTTCCTGTCATTATAAATATTACCCAATAAGAATTGAAATAACAATTTTGGAGCCAAATTCAATATGTAACATGCATTTTGATTGGTCAAAATTATCATATTCTCAAGTCTGCTTTGGGAAAGGATTGAAAGAAGCAATTTCCAGAAAATGTTCACAGACATTACAAAAAAGCAATGATCCGCATAGCTCCAAGGCCTTGGCCTATGTTCTTTTCATAAATTTAATAGGTATGAGGTTGGACACCACCAAAAATCGCTCATGCATGTTTGTTCCAGTAGAGCTCTGCAGCAAACAATGTTTTGCATTTCCGGTTGGCCATAATTCTGAGAAAAAAATTATCTACAAAGTAGTTCATATATGTTTCAGTAATTTATTTCCAGTGTACCAATTTGTGATATTTTAAAGGCTAATTTATTAAATGATTGGATGTGAAATATATTTTTGGGAATTTCACCTTCTGAGAGCCCACAGTAGGTTCGGAGCAAGGCAGTAATGGCGGTATGTTCAAACTTTGGGTACACACGATTGAAACCCGCCGGCGGAAGGAGGCGAAATCCGCTGACCCGCCCGCCTGTACACAATTGTGTGCAAAGTGGCACTTTCCGCTGAACCAATCATGTGTAAGCAGCGAGTCCACCGCCGCCCAATCGTGTGTAACTGGCGATATCTGGCGGTTTGGGGTGGATTTTGGCGGAACCGCCGGCTTCAATCGCGGCACCCTTTGTCAAATTGTCAAATTGCTAAAAATTGAGACTGCAACCCCCACATTTCTGTATATGAGAATGATGAGAACACACTAGTGTATAAAAACAATGTTTTATATGTGATATATTGAGCCTGCAATAGCAAGCATTTATACTGGGCTTCAATGGGTGTAATATTTGGTGGTATCCAACGAATCACTGATTATCACTCAGTTGTCAAGGAGGCTGCCATTTTGAACAACATTATAAATATTAGCCAATGAGAATCAATACAAGAAGTTGGGGCCAAATTCAATATGTATTTGTTTGTTTGTTTGGGGTTTTACATCACTTTCAACAGTATTTCAGTCATTTCGTGATGAGACCTACTTGTAGCAGATATAGTGCTGCCTCACTGAATTGTCATGTCGCAGGTCCTTGACATGACAACTCACCCGGTCATAGATATACAAGGACAACGGGTTAACCCTTTAGGCACGGTCCTCAGCTCATGTAGGAAATTGTATCATGAGTTCAATTCCGGCACGGCCGGGGTTCGAACCCATGACCTTTGGATCACCACAGAGGAACTGGTGCTAATAAGCTGGCGCTCTAACCAACTGCGCCACGGCCCGTGGCCTATTCAATATGTAACATGCATTTGAAAGTATGTGACCTGCACAGTTTAAGGTAGAGTAAATCGTTTGGAAAATTATTCATCATTGGGTATGCTTTACAGTTACAAAAAATAAAACAGCCAGATTAACTAACACACAAAACACTTGATTTCAGTATATATTACATTTTATTTCATCAATTTCAGTGCTATTTTCAAATATCATTCCCAAATTGAAATGACAATTGTGCCTTGGTTAAGAATTACTTATTTTCAATCAGTGCACATTTTGCACAATCTCTCCATATAAAAGCACCTGGTTCCAAACATACACTGCCCCACCCCACCTCCTCAGCACTGCCCCACCCCACCTCCTCAGCATTGCCTGATGCAATTAACACACTGCCCATGATACAGGGCAAATTATGACCAGGTTTTTCTTAATGAACAAAATTATAACTCTACGTTTTGTATATATTTTCACTTTTTTCGTATAAACCTTATTGGTACTTTCTGGTTTTATTTTTACTTCCCTATACTGGTTCCAGGAAGGGTATATTCTCCCTGCAACCTTCCCTACACTGGTTCCAAGGAGGGTATATTATCCCTGCAACCTTCCCTGTACTGATTCCAAGGAGGGTATATTCTTCCTGCAACCTTCCCTATACTGATTCCAGGGAGGGTATATTCTCCGTGCAACCTTCCCTATACTGATTCCAAGGAGGGTATATTCTCCCTGCACCTTCCCTATACTGATTCCAAGGAGGGTATATTCTCCCTGCAACCTTCCCTATACTGGTTCCAAGGAGGGTATATTCTCCCTGCAACCTTCCCTATACTGGTTCCAAGGAGGGTATATTCTCCCTGCAACCTTCCCTATACTGATTCCAAGGAGGGTATATTCTCCCTGCAACCTTCCCTATACTGATTCCAGGGAGGGTATATTCTCCCTGCAACCTTCCCTATACTGGTTCCAGGGAGGGTATATTCTCCCTGCAACCTTCCCTATATTGATTCCAAGGAGGGTATATTCTCCCTGTAACCCTCCCTACACTGGTTCCAAGGAGGATATATTCTCCCTGCAACCTTCCCTATACTGGTTCCAGGTAGGGTATATTCTCCCTGTAACCTTCCCTATACTGGTTCCAGGGAGGGTATATTCTCCCTGCAACCTTCCCTATACTGGTTCCAAGGAGGGTATATTCTCTCTGCAACCTTCCCTATACTGGTTCCAAGGAGGGTATATTCTCCCTGCAACCTTCCCTACACTGATTCCAAGGAGGGTATATTCTCTTTGCAACCTTCCCTATATTGGTTCCAGGGAGGGTATATTCTCCCTGCAACCTTCCCTATACTGGTTCTAGGGAGGGTATATTCTGACCAACCAATAACTTTTCCAACAAACTTTTCTCACTTTTTCTACTTTCGGGTATAATCATCTGTGTGCACATTGTTTTATCAGCTGACAGTATGGCACAATGGGCACATTAATTTTCAAACTACATCCAGGGTTAAAGTTAACAATGTTAACAATGTAATGTTAACAATGTAATATTTAATCAATACGCTTTGACTAACTTGTGTCATTCATTACATTTCAGATCAAACATATATATTTTGTTTTTAATTCATTAATGATAATGTGTACAACATAATAGGAAAATGTTTGCTGGTTTTTGAATAAATGCTGACCAATTAATCTAGAAACACACATTTAATGCTAACCGCCTACCATTTCTGCTGATTATTCTAATTAAATCCTGGTTCATGTCAACAAAATGCATCCAGTATGTGAAGTCGAGCTGCCTGTAAAAATTGCACCTTATTTCTCAAACCAATAATTTACATAATATTGCTTCTTCAAAGGAATATAATATTCATAATCCTTCAATTTCTCCGTAATAAATATTAGTAATAGTAATAGTAATAATAATAATATACAATGCAAATGAAAACACTTGTTTTCACATTTAGTGAAAGAAACCATTTATAAAAACATTTCTCGTGTATTTGGTATACTTGTGTAGTACCAAACTTTTTCTGTTGAGTGTATAGTTCCAAGTGTGTTAAAAAAAATCCCATACACATTATATCATATATACTGTCATCCCCGGTTAACTTCCTGGGTTTATAGGCTGGGTAATTTTACCAAATACTTTGGCCTGGTGCGTAACTTGATGCTATGTCCATATATGGTACACACCTTATATGGCATTCTTGCTTGACCATGCAAATTGAGTCAATCTGCCAAATACTCAACCCCATTTAGTCCCCCATAACATAAATATTTTTAATGTTCTATCTCATTATTTCTAGTTTCGTCCTTTGAAAAACTTAAATATAAATATATATTGAAAATTGTTGCAATGACAAATCCTATTTTATCTTGACTATCTGAGAAGCGCTATGCTGAGAGCGACATCTGGTGGCAAAGTTGAAAGACTGATAATTCTCCAAATGAAGTGTAATATCTTGCAAAAGCAACACAAATCAGATTGTGTGACATCTAACAAAACAAAAGTATCCTTGAGGCTACAGTTTTGATCATTTCCACCTTGGTTTTTTTTTCAATACTTGAGTTACAGATATCTATATACAAATATTTACACAATTTCTTGTCAAAATAATTCAATTCATACACCTCTTGTATATTACATTTTTAAACAAAACAGTCTCATCCATAGACATTTATTTTGAGAATTGGGAATTTTGGAATTTTATGTTTAAATGTGTGTATAATGAGCTGAGAATAACTGAATTTTAAATCGAAATTTATTAATATCAAGACCACAAATCAAAAATATAACTTCTAACAGGAGATATTTCCTGTGAATATGGAAATCAATAACCTTTCATTACAAATTTAAAAAAAAGACCATTCTGTTGTTTTTAAATGACAACAGTGTTAAATCAGTGGGCATACAGTTTTATTCACTGCAAGGATTAACACATTGCACATCCGTACACTATGTAGTTGCTTTGTTGTAAAAATTGTTAACACCATTTGTATAAAATGGAGAGCAATTTGTTTGAGCAATCTTGTTCTAACCATTCAGTGCATAGGCTTCTTTGAATTTTTAACCTGGTTTAAGTTGTAATGATGAACTGCGGACTTAAAATAGGCAACCTTGAGAATTTTTAGAATAGGCAACCTTGAGAATTTTTAAACAAAATTAGACTAAAATTTTGATACATTTTTTTCACATTATTTTTTTTATCAGCATTTGATATTGATTTCCGAGGCTTCAATGGGAGGAAAATAAACTTATTGATTCTATTACCGTGCACAAATTCAAAGATTCATCGTTCTTTCTAGTGATCATTCGCAGTGAAACCTTAAGAATTTCAAACTCAGCAACCTTTTATTGAGGCCTTGTTAAAACAATGCTGTAAAGTAGTTTCTGAATTTTGTTATCAAAACTGATTAAAATTTGTGAAAAATACCCTCATGCCAGACCATACTATGACAACCAGAAAGGAGACATCTGTTTCGGTGGCCTAAAACATTATGCGGGGCCTGAGAGGAAGATTGGGGCTCTCCACCTCTTAATGATTTCAATATCTCCACTCTGCATAGAAAACAAAACCTACTGCATATAAATGTCAATCAACCCACTCCTCAATTCTTATTGAGAACCACAATTGCTTCATTTACAATTTATGCTCCCTGTAAATGGACATTGGCAAGGTCAAAAGGTCAATATCTCCACATGGGAAGCTACTTGAACTTATCAATGATGTATGGGGCCCAAGGAGGTATGGAAGACGCAAGTCATTTGTGATTGGATTGTCGGACACAGCTAAGTTCACCACCTAAGCCTCCACAGCCCGATTATTATATTGGTAGAAAACAACACTATTTTCACTGATTTACAAAATGTCATACACAAACGTTTGCTATTTCTACTACATGTCTTATTATATGTATTTACAAGTAGACTGTCCCAGAATAATATATTTTGAAATACAATACAAGATTTGGGCTACACCAAAACAATAACTTTCAATTCCCCAACCAGATTGTCTGTTTTATATATATTCTAATGGCTTCCTTGACCATTCCTTCAATCAAATTTACTAATAAAAACAAAACTTTTTTTAATTCACACTGTATCCTAAACAAGATCTTGTATACTTCAACAATGTGATGTAAATATCTAAAGTGAATCTAATTTCAAATTTTTAGACTTAAAATATCACACTTAATCTGGACGTTTAGGCCAAACGTATTCCACTATTAGTTTGACAGATCCTCCTTTGTCAAAAATATAACATACATAAATGTAAAACTAAAATTTCTTCATATTCAATATTTTTTTTGCAAATGTTCCTCTAAAAGTGTCATATTATTTTATTACATGTCGAATAACATACATTCTTTTTTATATTTACATGCCTTCAGAATCACCAAAAAAAAGAGGTTTGTGTGAAGCAAATAGTTAAACATGCATGGCCTCACAAGCACACAAAGACACAACACACATATTGATATATTACAATCTCTGTACAGTATTCTACACATGACCAGTCTTCATCTCACCATCAATTTCAAGATTTTATCTTTAATCTATCCGGTGTGATCATTTAAAATATCTAGCAATTTAAAAAACTTAAAGCATCAACTATTTTACATTAAACAGTATTCAACACTTGTAGTTCATATTGGCTTACGTTTCGAGTGACCTCATGAGTGACCTCATAAGTGACCTCATATGACCTTAATCACAACTGATGTATTTACAGACCACCTTCGTTTAAAAATAGACCATCTATGGCCTACAGCTGGCAGAGTGTGAACTGATGCTTATGCAGCTTCTATCATATATGGATCTTGGGTAAAATGCGTATCAAAATCTTTTATATAAAATAATTGAAATAATTGACACTGTTTTAGATTGGGATTCTAATATCTGATATGCAAATATATGGCTCACATGCTCCAAAAATTTTAGCAACATTATTGGTTGGGTGAGTAAATGTTGTGGTGACTATGGTAATGGTTTGTCCATTGTTACTGTTACTATGGTTATTAGCATTCACAACCAATCAGATCAGGCTGTGCACATCACAGAAACTCATATCAACACACGCAACATAAATAAACATTAACTTAACATTTACACCTTCATTTAACTAAAAGCTATTCCTAAATTAATAGCTTAACTAATATGTGCAATCGGTTTCTTGAAATGAAAAAAATACCGAATCATAAAAGATGCAGTCATTCATCATTAAACAAATAAAACTGCATTTTTTTCTAACATCCACAAATGGATGTTTTTGTTGGCAACATACAGTGATCAGACAATCATTTCTGAACCATTTGGAACACATCATTCTTAATATAAACTTTTCGACCTAAAATATTCATTTCTGAAAACTTGAATCACAATCGAAAAAATAATCCAACAAATAAGCTTAGACAATAAAGTATACAACTGACGCTACTTGATCTCTGTACAATTTATATATATATATATCTATATATATATCTATATATCATACCATACCTAGGAATGACCGCAAAGCACTGCACTAAATACATACACTACATTCATAAACAATAATGCCCTCGCTAGCACCATCATACACCCAAAAATCAGAGAAAATTATTTTTCAACCGATTTGAATGAAGGCGATATGTCAAGCCATTCTGCTGTGCTATACTTGGTGAAGAGCATTATTACAGATGAATATAGCAATAAAGTTACTCTACTTAATGGTACAAAGCTCTTAAAAGCTTACAAGAAACTGCCAAAAATATACACCTCAATTCCCCACTTTTGTAAAAACTTGATTTTCAATACCGCTTATGAAACTTACAATAACTAATTACTTGTCAGTTAACAAAGAAATGATATATTCTGAAAAATGGCGCTTTAAAAAACTGATAACAAACATGTAATGTATTTTGAAATTGAGCATTTGTTTTCATGTTTTATCTCTTATATACTGCATTAAGAGACAAATATATATATTGATGTTCTCTATAGGTAAACAGTACTGCGATAAACTGCTTCACCCGGCGGTGGCCCATCAACTGGGGACATTGGTCCAGGTGGTGACCTTGGATGCAATGGCGACCTTGAGCCCGAGCGGGTAGGACTTGCTATGTTCCGGGTTGGCGACATCTGATTAGGTGTTCTGACTGGCGAGACACCAGGTGGCGTTGCTCTTGTCGGGGATTTTGTGGGCGACCCCCGGGTTGGTGACATTTTATTAGGTGACATTCTAGTGGGTGACTTTTTTGTTGGTGACACGCGTGTAGGTGACATTTTGTTTGGTGAGGTCCTGACGGGGGACACTGCATGAGGTGACCTCCTCGTGGGTGAGACTGCCATCCCCACAGGGGCCCCTGGGGAGTTCCTGGAAGGTGATATATGTGACGGTGACATCCCCGTGGGAGAAATATGCATTGGAGTCCTATGACCTGATGACCCAGATCTACTTGGTGATATGCGCACTGGTGACCCAGTTTTGGTCGGACTAACATGATTGGTTGGCTCAATATATCCATTCTGTATTCCATTTACTCCATTCAAAGGCAGTGTCATGATTGGTCCATTTACATGTGTGGAAGAAGAGAAGCGAGTTTCTTCTGTCCGGCTATTTGACGTTTCTACGTGACTACTTTCACTCCTGGTTTCGTAGTGGTGCAGCTCCACCTGGTGGGTATGTTTGGTGAGGTTTTCAGTGTATCCGTTTACTCCTACCACTGACACACCTTGCGTATATGACACCATGTTCTGTGCCTCAATATTCTCTAAGGTTCGCTCCAGGTCCTGCTCGTACATTCCGTTAACATTATCATAGTCGGACTCGCGTTCCTGGTGCTGGGCGGCTTCAGCGGGGCCCACCGCTATAATGCTGGATTGCGATGCACTTTTCACAGGCTCTGGTTCATTGAGTGTGTTTCTGCTCGAGTGCGCCGTCTGGTGGCGACTGGCAGTAGTGTTGGAGCTGGTCATATCGGATGAATCCACCACAGAACTGGGTTCCTCGACAGAGGTGATAGGTAACGCATCATAGTCTCCTAACGTCGAGTTGCGGCTGGCCTTCTCGGGTGAGGCAGCCTCGTCTTGAGGAATAGCAGCTGGTCCACCGTCAGCAGGTATCTGGGGCCGTAACTGGGCTATACTTCTTCTCTTGCCACTCACGATTTCTTTCTCAGTTTCTATGGTCCGTCTTCCAATGATCTGTTCCACGCTCGGTGGTACGAAAAGTCCAAACGGCTTTTGTGGCAACTCAGACTGATCGCCTTCCTTCTTTGGAGCAAATATGAGGTTTGCTTTTCGGAGTTCTTCTATATTGTTGCCAAGCGACTCTATGACTTGGTCGTCATCGTAACCAAAGTTTTTCTCCAGACCATTCTGGAAGAAGGCAAGCAGTTCATCTTGTTGCATACGAAGGATTTTCTCTGAAAAATAAATTGAAAAAATATTAGACTTTAGTACTAGTTCTTTATTCTATATTCGTGTGATTATCATATAGGAATATTGCAATTATCACCAATGTTGTCATTGACCTCATCAAAGGGTTTAACCATGTATATGTCATGGTCAATATTCCTATCTGGCACTGACTTCATTGAAGGAAACTAACTAGTGCCTGTTATAGCCAATATTTCTACCCGTCACTGACCTCAAAAAAGGACTATTTTTGTCAAAGCCGATATTTATACCCATCTCTGACCTCATCCCAGGATTCTTTCATAGTCTGTATTTTTGCCTGTCACTGACCTCAGCAGAAGACTTTTCCATATATCTGTCATAGGCAGTATTTCTTGTGTTATATTAGAAACAGATTCCTATTTTATGTGAGATAAATATCTACATGTACATCACTTTCTCAACATCTACTCTTTCCCCAACATTTATCTTTATCTACTAACTTTTGTGCATTTTGAAGATTGTGTAGGCCATTGCAGTGAGAACTTTCTCCCCGTCCAGCATATACACATCCCAAAGTCGCAACGTCAGGTTGAATGGTACCTGCAACAAAAAGCACATTTCTCGTCATAAAATGCTGAAATAATATTGATATGTGATATCCAAATTATTTTTCTAATCATTTCCATATCAAGTTCAGGTTACAGATTCCTGACTGTAATGTGAAACTAGTTGTGGTGACACCTAGTGACAAACATATAGTAATATAAGGCGATGCCTCCAAAGTATATTTCCATATGAGGTGTATTAAATCTAAGGGTTATGTTTCTTGACCTACCCTGTCCAGGAAGCACTGCAGGAACCACTTGATGGTATATATGTTGGCAAACAAATCATTCTTTTCCTGAAAATATTCACAGTCAATCTTAAAGAATGAAGTAATATTTAGATTTGTCTGGAGACCTGAAGTACCCAGGCTAGTAAAAAAAATTGTAAAGTTAACATATTTATCAAAATATTTCATAATTTCTGCCTGTATCTGAAATTACTTTCCATGATGTCACAGGTTTGTACAATTTTATATTCAGCCTTTTATGGGTCAGGCATGTGATTTATATTTGATTTCAAGGAAATTTTTCTTTTTATATTATCACCAATATTCACTACCATTTACAAACAGAATTTCTCAGCCTTAACACAAAACCCCAGCCCTTTATTTGGGCATATAACATGAGATTCTGTTGTGCGACAGACAGATACAAACAAATTGTTAGACAGTTGTCAGTATACCATGTGCTTCTTGACTTTAGGCATCATCTTCTGGAGAATTCTGTCGTGGTGAGCCTGGAAGCGCATCAGCTTGGGAAATCCCGGGATAAAAAACCCTAAAAAAAAAACAAAACCAAAAATTCATCACCATCCATAGCCAGGATACTGCTTTATCAGAATAAATATCGACTTGTAAGAATTCTCTGTGAATTGTAGTTTTGTTTATCAATTTTAACTAGTATTACCATATCTACATGTTAGTAGTCTGCCACAGCAAACACAGCAGCCATGATTTACATTTCATGATAAATCCTGGCAGATCGTCAAGGTCTATTGTTACCTGACATGCTGCACACACAATACCTTCTGGTAACCATGGTGATTTGCATTCTAATCATCCACAAGAATTCAAATCACATCATATTTCCTTCAGGAAACGGCTTGGAAACGGCAGCCGTGCCTACATCCACATTCCATTAGAAGCCTCATGCTGACAGCAACTTAAACATTCTAACATGTCCTCCCATGGTAACCACACAGGTTCCGTACTGGTTTACAATGTTATCCACCTGTTACGGTCGTCATGGAAATTCTTCAATGTCAACAATCAACTTCATGCAAGTCATTGATTTGAACATCTCTATCAGTCAAAGTGATTCAGCATTCAGTTAAATTACACAGCCAATCATGTATCTGTCACAGTGATTTAAGCATTTCAGTCTAACTTACCAAGCCAATCATGTATCAGTCACAGTGATTCAGGAGTCTTCAGTCTAACTTACCAAGCCAATCACGTATCAGTCACAGTGATTCAGGAGTCTTCAGTCTAACTTACCAAGCCAATCACGTATCAGTCACAGTGATTCAGGAGTCTTCAGTCTAACTTACCAAGCCAATCACGTATCAGTCACAGTGATTCAGGAGTCTTCAGTCTAACTTACCAAGCCAATCATGTATCAGTCACAGTGATTCAGGAGTCTTCAGTCTAACTTACCAAGCCAATCACGTATCAGTCACAGTGATTCAGGAGTCTTCAGTCTCACTTACCAAGCCAATCATGTATCAGTCACAGTGATTCAGGAGTCTTCAGTCTAACTTACCAAGCAGGCGGGCATCATGCAGGGAGGCAATCAGAGCGGTTATCATGCGGAGAGTTTAGCGAGACTTACCGTGCATCGCCAGCTGGTGCTCCTCACTGTACTCACCATGCATAGCATGACGGCGGTTAGAAAGCAGTGCCGACATCCCCCAAAACGCCTCCTACAAACACAACAGCACCGTTTAAATAAAAGCCTTTCTTTCCTATTGTAAATTAAAATGCGCTCAGAGAGCGCAGAACAATGCCCTCCTCCTGCATACCCCTGTGGCCAGTGCCGCCTAGTGGCCAGTTTGCCCCACACCTCAAATTCACAGAATCAGCATCCATTATGTAGAATCAAACCCCAATGTTCTGGAGCATTGAAATGAGGGCCACTCTAAATGCTAATGGGGATGTCGATTTTCACCTGAAAAGTAGGTCACACTGACCCAATTACATAAATTAACATTTTTGCAGCTTATACCAATTGATAATAAGTAATAATGTTTGATATATGTGTATTCTGCAAAGAATTAACAAAATCGGCATGTCGGCCATTTTGAAAAATGGCTGCTGTGGCTTAAAAATTTGGTCAGTATTATCCATCATCGAACTTAGCTTAGCCCCTCATAAAATTCACCTGTACACCAACTTGTGTCAAAATTGAAACATTTCTACAGAAGATAGAGCGCTCACGGCCAAAGTTGATCCGATGGTCACTGCGACCTTGACCTTTGACCTTGGTTGGAAAAATTCCATGAATCTTTTTTTGGGGTCGTTAGTTTTACAAACATTATGTAGAATCAAACCCCAATGTCCTGCAGCATTGAAATGAGGGCCACTCCAAATACTAATGGGGATGTCGATTTTCACCTGAAAAGTACGTCACACTGACCCAATTACATAAATTAACATTTTTGCAGCTTATACCAATTGATAATAAGTAATAATGTTTGATATAAGTGTATTCTCAAAAGAATTCACAAAATCGGCACGTCGGCCATTTTGAAAAATGGCCGCCATGACTTCAAAATTTGGTCAGTATCGCCCATCATCGAACTTAGCCTAGCCCCTCATAAAATACACCTGTACACCAACTTGTGTCAAAATTGAAACATTTTTATAGAAGTTAGAGCGCTCACGGCCAAAGTTGACCCGATGGTCACTGCGACCTTGACCTTTGACCTAGGTCACCAAACTTTCATGGAAAATATTTACTTGGACTATATTGTTGTAGGCATATGTAGTATCATCCCTGTGGTCCAGCCACTTTCGAGTGTTGGCCATTCCAAATATTGTGACGGACGCACGGACACACAGATACACGGACGCACGGACACACTGACGGAAAAGTGATTACTATATGCCCTCCCTCGGAGGAGGAGGAGGGCATAATGAAGAGATTTCAACCTTCCATCCCATTCTACATAGCCCCACCTCTCACACCACCTTAACTTTGTTTCACCTCTAACCCCACTCTCCCTTTGCCCCACCCTCCCTTTGCCCCACCCTACCTTTGCCCCACCCTATCTTTGCCCCACCCTACCTTTGCCCCACCTCTCACCCCGCCCTCCCTTTGCCCCACCCTACCTTTGCCCCACCCTCTCACCTCTTCATTCATGTACATCAGCAGTAAGGCAGCGATCTGGCTCATCCCCTGACAGTACCCGACCTCCGTGTTGTACATAGAGTAGGCTGCCAGCACGTGAAACAAGGCCTGTTGTCTGCAAATAAAAGCAACAAAATAAATAAATCCAGCATTTAATATACATGATTACTAATTCTAGATATTTCATGTTTAACTATGTATGGAACTTTCTTTTTGGCTGTTTGATGACTTACTTGACATCATAACGCTTGCGGAACATGATATGATCTCTGTAGGTTCTATTGACATCAAGATCAATCTGCCGTACATCCGGCGAAAGCTGACGGGCCCTCTCCTTCATCTCCTGAAACCGCCACAGAAACAATATCTATAAAACAGCTCCCTTTATTATACACATTGGCAGACAGCTTGACTCTCAGATATACGTCCTACGCCCCGAGATGTTCTACTTGATGTGGACATACCTCATACACTCCGGGCTGTTCCATTTTGATCCGGTTGAGATCCAGTATCCGGCACCATATCTCGCCCCTCACAGCATCCGGAATACCCTTGTACACTCTCCGCCGCAGCTGAAATGCCATTCATGAAAATATCACACATCAATTCACTCTATCATGATTTGTTTTTTTCGCAATGAGATGACGACCATATTTTGTTACTGAATGCCCCAATAATTATTATCATTTGGGGTTCTTCTATCAAAATATTTTGAAGAAAAATACTAATTCAATAATTCTTCATAAAATGGGACACCAGAAAGTCTAATGGTAACATAGGAGTCAATTATTGTGTATGAAACTCATGTTCTATAGAACCCATGTTCTATAAGCTTTCAGATTATTTTTCAGGTGGTAAATAATTGACTAAATTACTAATCTACAAATGTACAATTAAAACATAGGCCATTGGCCTTTGAGCTACGCTGACCATTGCTTTTTTTTGTAATGTTTGTACATGTTTTGTCTGCCTGGAAATGACGTACAGACAAAATGACAGAAAATATCTCTATCCTTACTGCAGAAGCAATGCTGACAATATCAGCATAGCTAAAAGGTCTCCAGTGATTGGGTGATTATAGTCAAACAAAGGTGCTAGAACATTGCTAGATATGGCTACAGGTTATACCTCTATCTGTATTAAAGATAATGTGAAAAATGGAGAAAAACATTCTACTATATCAAACAACACACAACTTCATCATCCTGAATATCTAGAAAACAAAGGGTGGGTATAGTTGGGCCATTCCAAAAGTTTGAGCAATTATCCAGTAAGTAACTTTGGAAATGCCCCCTAAAATTAAAATAGACAATATTCTCAAGTGATCTACCATTGTACCAAACAAGAACTCAATATCACAAATCAAAATTAGTACAATATGTCACAAAATGTAAAATACTGTTAGTTTACTTTAGTTTTTCTCCGTGTTTTCTACATCAAGAAGGATATATTCGCCAGTTAGTACACCAAGCTTTGAAGGTCATATGTTAGTACAGTTATGAGTTAAATTGTTAATATTTGCAGTGAGGATTGAGAACAAATATATGAAGTGCATGTACTATATGATAATGAAAATCACATCTTTAATGTTAAGGCAACATTTTAAATTAGATCTCTTATCAATGAGAAATCACATACATATTATTATAGGTAGGATTAAGGTAAATTTTGACAGATATAACCTTACCTTTTCTCCAGGGAAATATTTATCCCAATTCTTCATCATTTTCACCCATTTCTGTGTCCTCTCCAGCTCAATTGCTTTTGCCTGCAAAAAATAATATATCATATATCATCCATTTTCAATCTAATAATCTTTTATATTTCATTGCATAAGTTCGAAACTGTCAATAACTTATACAATATACTCCATAGTGCTGACTTCATATTCTTAATGACAGCGAACCTGGTAATTTTCTTAACTGAACTGCCCATTGATGCTTTTCTCAATATATTACAATATAGCATGTTTGATTACATATTTTTAAAAATTTAATTGCTCATGGCAGTCTTTTTATACCGTGCCATCCTGATCCTTTAAAAGTGCTTTTTTACAGTTGGCACAGTGATTTGAAACTTTAATTTGGAGATACCTGACGTGTTAAACTTCATTCATTACTATGTGGGACAGTTTAATGGTAGAACCATATCTAAATATTATACACAAGATTGAACAACAACAACAAAAACTAACATATATTAGAATATGATCATTTATGAGTTGAAATAAAAAAATTTCAGGGGAAATCACTTGTGTGAGAGTGCTAATAATATTGTTTTTTAATGGCACAATATAGTTTATTTTCAAAAAAAAAAATGAAGAAAATAGAAACTATTCTCGTTAAGATTTATTTTTTTACCTTGTTCTCTGCAGCATCCCTGCCGTGAGGTAAGGCCTTGTTGCTGAAAGTAAGAAAAGACATATATATAAATAGAAGGCCAATAAATAAACAACAAATAAGAACATATTCTATTCCAACGTGCACGATCGGCAAAGGATGGTAAGGACGTTTACGTCCCCATTGTTCTGGCTTAATGATGTCATTTTGTAATATTCCCTTGTAATAAAAGTGTAATGAATTCAGACAGCTTGAGTCTTGAACTTTTGAACCCATCACCTGGTTGAGCATATTGAATAATCATGGTTATGAATTTCAATAATTTAATATGCCGATATATTGGTCCAGTAAGATATTGGTTAATGTTGCCTAATACTTTTGTCCTCAATGTATGCACTGAAAGATTCTGATGCAAGTTTTATGATTATTCATTAATAACCATGTCCTGCAACATTGCAATTCTAACATTATCTTTTTTGAATAAAAAAATAAATCACTTTTTTCGGTTATCTTCTCCACCTGTTTAATGGTCAGAGAATATAATCATAACTTAAATACTATCACAACATATACTATTAATAAATATCTATACAAAAAAACCTAGGGAAAAATGCATTTTTGAATAAAACTTTAAACACAATGATTAAAAGCTGACTCAACAACTGTCACATAGAAATATACAACTCTTAAACAGAAAGTGTAATTTAATATAAATATCTAGGTTGACAATGATCTGAGATGTATTGCCTTGAGTAAGGCTTTACTGATAAAATGTGATCATGTCTGTAATAAGAGATCTGTTTGAATCTCTCACTCTATCGGGTTTATTTTTGTCCATTTCCATTTGCTAATGTGCTCCCTCTTGAAGTGTATATGGAATATTTACACAAGTCTAGAGCATCTTGACTTTTTAAATTTTTGTATAAACTTTTTTATCTTTTATTTCATAAACATTTTAATGGTTTGAAGAGTTTATAGATGGAGTAAGATGGGGAGTAAGTTGCTTACTGTATAAAGCCGTATCTGTCTGTGACGTGGTACACCTCGAAGGCCGGATCTTCCCACGGGTCAATCTGAGCTCCATCCTCACGACCCTGAAATGACAAGTATCAACCAATTATCATCACTGTATCAAAACACCCAATATGACAAACATTATCCAATCAAAATCATTGTATCTGAAGACCTGACAATGACAAGCAATATCCAATCACCATCATTGTACTACAGGCATCTTTCACATCACCTGCAACCCACTTGGGGCCTCTTGTTCAGATGCAAGTATGTGCTTACTGTAATTTAAAATATCTTCATCATTTTTTTTAACTTTTAAACCAGAGAATGTCCAAACAATAATAATACTATTTTTGAGGATATATTGCACAGATAATGACTGTCGTTTATGTCACGGAAATGAGAACTTGCCAATGTGCATACATACATCTAGACAATGGCAAGAAAAATAAAATATATTCAATATGTGCAACCAGGCAATAACTTGATATTGTTCACATAAAAGTTCTTTATGAATCTTCTAGGTTGTTATGTCCCTCACAAATCACGATTGTGAATTCAACATGTCTGCAACATGAAGAGTGATTTTTGTTGAATCACCTGATATAGACCATATCCCGCGTTAGCAGTCTGCACTTGAAGGAGACACTCATTCCGGATTATCAGACACCAGTGCCAGTGTTTCCAGTATGCTACCGGAGGGTCTGGCAGATCTCACATCACAGACAACAGAACCTGCAGCTTACTGCTCACAGTGCTGCCACCTAGTGCCGACTTCAAACAGTCAAAACATCTCACCGACTGCTTCTTACATGACAAAGCAGTCTAAGCACTAACATCTTTTTTTTCTCATTTTATTGTGGTCGATGGTAAGGCAAGAAGAGCTCTCTCACTGTGGAGCTTACTTCTCTATCTGTCTGCTGTTTCCCTCTTTGTATGACAAACACAGATACCAAATTTGCTTGACAGTATCAGGTGGGTCACATGTTTGACCAAAGTGACCCTCTATCTGTCTCTGTTGGCCTAATGCCCCTGTCTCTCCATACTGAGAAATGCCCTATTGTGTTAGAAGCGATAACTCGGCAGTAATACAAGTCACTATCTCAACCTAGGCTGATATACAATTTAGCTTGAGATACCAGACTTAACTACAAAGCCAGACAATGCTCCTCAGCTCTGCCATCGACCAATCAGGTTACAGATAGGTGCCCAGTCCCTGTGGACATGACTGGGATGTGCAAGTGACCAGTCAAATTGGGCCCCAGTGAGATTATTGAGGAGGTGATTCAATCTTGACTGGTGCCCTGATGTGCTGCTGATGGTTCTGTGAGGGAACATGTCTAAGCTGCCAACCAATCAGGGGACTCATTTCATGCTTTTATGGCCCTCTCTATTTCTACAGATTTCATATCTTGCTCTTTGACCCAAAGTCTGCCCATCAACAAGTCCTTTCTTCAAATGTCTCCCTTGCTCTGCATATCTTCTATAAGGTAGCCATGCACAATGTTGTATTTTTATTTCAGAACACATTTGATTGTGATTTTTTACTCCATTCATGCATTTCTAATCTGATCTTATCATTTTACTTGAGCTTTTCTCTCTCAAAACTTATTTCACTCATTAGCATTTGGATACATCCTAAATGAGCATGTTATCAAAATACAGTACGATGAACATATTATATCTATCTGACCTAATTACTCTGTACATTATATATGATTAAATGTCATGTAAGCTGCATCCTCATTTCACTATGAAGCTATGTACACCAGCCACATACTGGGAACTTTATTGTTTGGTTTCTCATAACCCTACCTACCCAAGATAAGAACATCCTTTATCTTTCAGCCTACTTCTATGATAAATTGATGTAAAATATATGGATGCCAACCATCCAAGCTAAATAATTTCTGGATGATATGTTATCAAAACATATCATAATTCTATTTGATTTTTGAGCTCAGACACTTTATGACATTTATTTTATGGCCCAGACAATTAATCTCCTGTGACATTAGACAGAAAGTCTTGATGTTTACTAGATGTTAATTGCATATGGACCCAAGCTTCATTGCAAAACAATGAAAACTGGTTCTTCATGATAGAGAAATTCCTGGAGGCAGTTATCAGGATTAACAAATAGTTTATAGGAAAAACAATGTCTCACTAAACATTTTATAAGTCTAATTTTTCTGTGAATAGTATGGATCTTAAATGGATGGACAGGTTTTGATTATATTAGTTTTTTTGCATTTCTAATCCTAATGCCATCACGACTCAATGCCCTACTCTTTTCAAATACACTAAGGGTCTTGGTTTTGTATTATCACATAAACATGTCGAGATAAACCTTGGCCTTGACAACAAGTTGTGGGGCATTGATTGAGTGAGAACCAACCTAATATAGATCCCCACCTTTCTAAATCATGCAGTATTACCTAAGACTTGGCCTTAAATGGAACTCGGACGCAGTCAGCCTGCCTCGGAGCCAGATGTCATACCACCGAGCCTCTTCCTGTCCCCATGTCATATGCCTCAGCACTTGATCACATGGGCTGAGAGCAATCTATGACCGGGCAGGACGGGTCACTTGGTACGCCAAGAATCATTACTGTGGATGCTGAGCGGACATTGTTTAGTCAGGAGAGGCATGGAGTGTGTCTCGATGTGAACCATTGTGGGAATAATCGATAATGACAATGGTCAGTCAGTGGTCAAGCCGAGTCAAAACATTCTGAAGTCTAGATATCTCACTGTCTCTCTTTACCTATCGTCTGAGCAACATCAATTGGCCTTTCTGCTGAAGAGAGGGATATCAATGCAGAGTCATCAAACAGATGAAGAATCTATCAAGTTTGATCTGTAGAACATCACAATGCTAGAAAACATGGAAATAGCCATCTCTTTTGGCTGCTTTTAGTGATTTTGTAAGATATTTTCTGCAAGATCTCTGCTCCTTTCGTCAGTAAATATTTAATAATATCAAATAATCCTATATTTATATTGGGTAAACATAAATTACATGAAGTAGTTTTCCATACAACCCAGCTAAGAGAAGTAGCATATGTATATAAAGGAACTTTTCCAGACTGACCAGAAAAAAAAAAAAACTAACAGAGGCAACAAATCTGATCAGTGCAGACACACCATCTGAACTCAACCGGAAAATCTCCCCAACATATCCAGTGCAAGCCCCCAGACTCGGCAGGGTCAATGGCTGCTATTCATAAAGCTGCCACACAGATGGGAAGAAATCACTCAGGACGTAACGCAGTGAAATCTAATGCATAAGTTAGCAGATTCTTCCTGGAATGGCAACACTTAGTCTTCATTATCTGGTATAAAATAAGATACACATTCTTCTCCTTACAACACTCGTCACTGACATTTCCATTGCTATTCATGGATCTGGAAGAAATTCAATGCATATAATTTGAGTGTTTGTCCTTCTTAGGCCAAACATTTATCAGAATTTGGATTTTTGGTTTGTATTGTAAACCTCAAAACCATTTTATTTGTGGGTTTTCCCTACTACCTTGTCCATTATTTATTTTTTTATCTATTTTTGAGCTACCATGTGATTAGGGGAGTAAGCAGTTATCACTATAACCATGCCAACTATCCACCGCGAGGGAGCAGTCATTATCATAACTGTCAAGACAATTCTCTTCATGCACATAAAAATACTTCCCCAATTGTGTCTGTTAGGAAACATAACTTACTCTTTTTTTTAAGAGATACATTTCATAGACGTAGACTCATATTATTCATGAATAATACTGTATTGTTACTTAAATAAACATTATATTTGATACATTATTATGCTGAGGTCATGATCAACTTTTCAATGTTCCTTGACTGGCCGGAGCCTTGACAGCATGAATATTGGTCTGTCCGGAAGAAAAATGTTACAACAGAGAAGTAGAAGACAGTAGAAAAAAACATGACCACAGAAAGATGGCATTTAGTACAATAACAGTAGTTTTACAAGTCCCCTATATGACATGTCAAAATAATGATATGTCATAATAATACATGCCTGATCACAGTAAAAATGACCGGAACTAATCTCAGCCGCCTTAGACCAACTAATCCCTATTATAATCCGTTCTATAATCCTCTTTAATCCTTCTTAATCATACTGCTACTTTGAGAAATTGTATTGGCATCCTGTGATTTTCTGCAGATGAATGCTGTACCAAGAATGCCTATCCAATCACCAATCAACAGGAAAATCATCTTACGAACAGGCTAAGGCAGTATTAAAATATAAAAAATGTACTTCAGTCATGAGAACTTTCAACATTTTAAACTGTTGACTCAGACATGTCAAAAAAGACTGAGCGAGACTATTAAGGCCCACCACAAGAGTATAACCCAGAAGACTTATCAAAATTCCCAGCATCAAACTTCATCTTCCTAAAAACGGTGACTATAAACGAAGCATAAATGTCTTTTCTACATCTTGGTGCCATCATGATTGCAAATTTCTTTTCACATAAAAATATGATTATCTTTTTACCGAGATCAACACGCATGACATCCATACTACATGTGTGATCCTCTATCCATTACTGTTGAAATACGCCCAAAACTTGAAGGTGTAAATATGAAGTACGAAAAAGAGTAAAACATGCACTCTCTTCTCGGATATTCTGCTACATTTAATGTATAATCTATGTCTGTTATAAACCTCACAGGTGTGACACGTAATTCAGCTAGAAAAAATGGCCTCCACTTTTTACTTGCAGTTGTTGCTTATATCTCCTGGTTGCCAAGGTTGATTGTTACATTGTTACATCCTAGCACCTCTTGTGTCTGTCACATTACAGCCAAAACTAACAATGTCGTAAAATCATGTACAAAGGAAACAAATAAAACATTGCTTTCTTTTTATAAATTGCCGTTGTGGGCTTCACTTCTTTGTGGCAGAGACTTTGTCTATGTGAAATAAAAGTAGACAAAGGATGACAAGTTGCAACAATTGCCTCCTTTATGCTCAGGTTATGCTTATGTACAAAATACATATTGATTAATATTTCATTAATAAAATGAGAGAAAAAAAAATCGCAATAAAATTTAAAAAAAAAAAAAGTATTTATATTATTTACCAAGAACGATGATAAAATGTTTCAAACAGCGATCCTGTATACCAGTATAGCTCAGTATATACCTCAGTATAGTATATGGCATATGAGATCCTGTATACCTCAGTATAGTATTTATACTATGGTATATAAGATCCTGTATACCTCAGTATAGTATTTATACTATGGCATATAAGATCCTGTATACCTCAGTATAGTATATATACTATGGCACATAAAATCATGTATACCTCAGTATAGTATTTATACTATGGCATATAAGATCCTGTATACCTCAGTATAGTATTTATACTATGGCATATAAGATCCTGTATACCTCAGTATAGTATTTATACTATGGCATATAAGATCCTGTATACCTCAGTATAGTATTTATACTATGGCATATAAGATCCTGTATACCTCAGTATAGTATATATACTATGGCATATAAGATCCTGTATACCTCAGTATATTATTTATACTATGGCATATAAGATCCTGTATACCTCAGTATAGTATTTATACTATGGCATATAAGACGCTGTATACCATATTAGTATAGTATTTACACTATGGCATATAAGACCCTGTATACCTCAGTATAGTATTTATACTATGGCATATAAGATCCTGTATACCTCAGTATAGTATTTATACTATGGCATATAAGATCCTGTATACCTCAGTATAGTATTCATACTATGGCATATAAGATCCTGTATACCTCAGTATAGTATTTATACTATGGCATATAAGATCCTGTATACCTCAGTATAGTATTTATACTATGGCACATAAGATCCTGTATACCTGAGTATAGTATTTATACTATGGCATATAAAATCCTGTATACCTCAGTATAGTATTTATACTATGGCATATAAGATCCTGTATACCACAGTATAGTATTTATACTATGGCATATAAGATCCTGTATACCATTATGAGTATAGTATTTATACTATGGCATACATGACCCTGTATACCTCAGTATAGTATTTACACTATGGCATATAAGATCCTGTATACCTCAGTATAGTATTTACACTATGGCATATAAGATCCTGTATACCTGAGTATAGTATTTACACTATGGCATATATTGTGTTGGAAGGAAGACGTGAGCAAGGTTGGCTTGTAACTGTACACTGAGTTAGCAAGCTTCTTCATCACATCACAGCTGAGAGAGTCAATATTGGTGGATATGACTTATATATGATTACCCCGCACATCATAACAGCATTATTTACTAGCACAGGCTACTTTGCCTCTACACTATTTACATGGGTGTCAGTAAATAATCTCAGACTGAGGTATGGCTAGTATACACTGTTAGTGACCATGTTACTCTCGGCATGATGCCTATTGGTTTTGCCAAGGAGACTCTTCAATGCTTATGTTGATGTGGGTTGAGAGTGTAGTGGTGGTATCAGCAGGTATATATCAGTAATCAGAATAAGGAACCTAATCAAGCTCTGCCTCCATGCATGGCATCACAGTGTCTATAATCCATCTTATCTCCGAACTTGAAGAAATACATCGGAACTTGAAGAAATACATGGCAATGAATGTTCCCACTCTATTAATCATTGCAATTCTATTAGACATTCTCATTCTATTAACATTGTATGTATCCATTCTATTAACACTACATGCTCTCATTCTATTAACACTGTATATACTCATTCTATTAACACTGTGTGTTCTCATTCTGTTAACACTGTATGTTCTCATTCTACAAGCAAAGTATGTCCCATGTCACTGTGCCCTGCATTGTGATTCCAGTGTTCCTCAGATATACTCCAGATCAGGACTGACGCTCCTTACTATCTTCCCGGGGTGATAATTAGTCTCTATAATCTAGAGCAGGACCGACGCTCCTTGCTATCTTCCCCGTGATAATCAGTCTCTATAATCTAGAGCAGGACTGACGCTCCTTACTATCTTCCCCGTGATAATCAGTCTCTATAATCTAGAGCAGGACTGACGCTCCTCGCTATCTTCCCCGTGATAATCAGTCTCTATAATCTAGAGCAGGACCGACGCTCCTTACTATCTTCCCGGGGTGATAATTAGTCTCTATAATCTAGAGCAGGACTGACGCTCCTCGCTATCTTCCCCGTGATAATCAGTCTCTATAATCTAGAGCAGGACCGACGCTCCTTGCTATCTTCCCCGTGATAATCAGTCTCTATAATCTAGAGCAGGACTGACGCTCCTTACTATCTTCCCCGTGATAATCAGTCTCTATAATCTAGAGCAGGACCGACGCTCCTTACTATCTTCCCGGGGTGATAATTAGTCTCTATAATCTAGAGCAGGACCGACGCTCCTCGCTATCTTCCCGGGGTGATAATCAGTCTCTATAATATAGAGCAGGACTGACGCTCCTCGCTATCTTCCCCGTGATAATCAGTCTCTATAATCTAGAGCAGGACTGACGCTCCTTGCTATCTTCCCCCTGATAATCAGTCTCTATAATCTAGAGCAGGACTGACCCTCCTTACTATCTTCCCCGTGATAATCAGTCTCTATAATCTAGAGCAGGACTGACGCTCCTCGCTATCTTCCCCGTGATAATCAGTCTCTATAATCTAGAGCAGGACTGACGCTCCTTGCTATCTTCCCCCTGATAATCAGTCTCTATAATCTAGAGCAGGACTGACCCTCCTTACTATCTTCCCCGTGATAATCAGTCTCTATAATCTAGAGCAGGACTGACGCTCCTTGCTATCTTCCCGGGGTGATAATCAGTCTCTATAATCTAGAGCAGGACCGACGCTCCTTGCTATCTTCCCCGTGATAATCAGTCTCTATAATCTAGAGCAGGACCGATGCTCCTTGCTATCTTCCCGGGGTGATAATCAGTCTCTATAATCTAGAGCAGGACTGACGCTCCTTGCTATCTTCCCGGGGTGATAATCAGTCTCTAAACTAATCAATCAGTCATCAGCTGCAGAATCATCCCAATCCTCCTGCCAGCATTCCTCGGCCTTAACATTTCCAAAGATCAACTCTGGGTTTTATACCTTCTCACAGGAGAGAACAGGGATTAGCTAAATTAGAACCATTTATTGAATGGCTTCCAGACTATAGTGAAGGAGATTTATAGCATGAAATAGCATGTGAGCACAAATTATAATCGACTCACCAAAGGAACATTTATTTTCTGATTCCCATAAAAAAGATTTGATTGGTACAGGGTCAGATGAAATGTTTGACTGGTAACTGGATCAGATAAAAAGTTTAACTGGTATCTTGCTCAGGTGAAAGGTTTTACTGTACCTGGTTCAGATGAAAGGTTTGACTGGTACCTGGATCAAATAAAAGGTTTGACTGGTATCTTGCTCAGATGAGAGGTTTGACTGGTATTTAGGTCAGACAAAAGTTTGACTGGTAAATGGTTAAGATAAAAAGTTTTTAACTAGGTGAGATTAAAAGTTGACTGGTATCAAACAATAGTTATAGTCGACATCTATATCAGATAAAAGGTTAGATTCATATTTAGATCAGAGAAATTCTGTTAGGAGAAATTTGTCAGATTTTCCAATGTTGCTGCAGGAATTGTATTATCTATGGCTTATTTGTGTTATAAGTATAATACATGGAGGGCTGCCTCAGCTCCCACCTCTCACATCAAGCCTGCCCTCAAGAATCGATCCTAATATCACCGCCGCTCATAACTTAGGCATCAAACCTCCACAATGCCATTGATTTACTATCAATCTTACTATCAAGTTATGTGGTAGCTTTTCTGTGTTAAATCACTTTGCCGAAAAAAGCAAACTCTGATTCATCCTATAGTTAAAGTCTGAAAATCCAAACTACAAACTATTGGATTGGGAAGAAAAGCGAGAATTTCTTGAAAGCTGCTTTAAGGTTGGCAAGTGTTGAGGGTAATGCGATGCAGATTCAGCTGGGAGTACGGCTTTATTCTGCGTCTCTGACAGCTCGTAGAGGATGCTTCTCCTGGGTTCAGGTGTAAACATCTCAGTGCATCACTCCCACCAAAACACAGAGCAAGAAAAACGTAGACTTATCCTGGTACGATCAACCACAATATTTACTCTATTCTATACCATTAGAATTTTATTGGTAACCAATTAAACTATGGACTGAATACCAGATATCATTTTGGCCCATCACATGATGGGGTTGTCAACTGAGCTTGTAACATGGTATTTCCTTGATCTCTGGTATGCTGAACTCATATTGTGAGATTCTTGATCTCTGGTATGCTTAACTCATATTGTGAGATTCTTGATCTCTGGTATGCTTAACTCATATTGTGAGATTCTTGATCTCTGGTATGCTCAACTCATATTGTGAGATTCTTGATCTCTGGTATGCTCAACTCATAACCCAACAGTTTCTCGATCTCTGGTATGCTAAACTCACAACCCAACAGTTTCTTGATCTCTGGTATGCTAAACTCATAACCCAACAGTTTCTTGATCTCTGGTATGCTAAACTCATAACCCAACAGTTTCTTGATCTCTGGTATGCTAAACTCATAACCCAACAGTTTCTTGATCTCTGGTATGTTAAACTCACAACCCAACAGTTTCTTGATCTCTGGTATGCTAAACTCACAACCCAACAGTTTCTTGATCTCTGGTATGCTAAACTCATAACCCAACAGTTTCTTGATCTCTGGTATGCTAAACTCATAACCCAACAGTTTCTTGATCTCTGGTATGCTAAACTCACAACCCAACAGTTTCTTGATCTCTGGTATGCTAAACTCATAACCCAACAGTTTCTTGATCTCTGGTATGCTAAACTCATAACCCAACAGTTTCTTGATCTCTGGTATGCTAAACCTATAATAATCTCTGGTATGGTACCTGTTGCAGTTGGTCATTTCTTTCATTGGCCACAATATATATATACTGAAAAAACACTGAAATAGACAGTCTTCTCCACACAAAACAGCAATAATAAAAATAAAAGAGAAAAAAGACAAATCCAAGCTGTTTAAGAGATACAAGTGTAACAAGAGTGAGATAGAGAGAGTGAGGTGTGGAGAACCGAGGGAGCTTTATGATGGCATGTGGGTCGGGTTGGGTGAATGGAGGCCGAGAATGCAGGTATCTGTGCTGACTGGGGAACTAGGTGAGCTGGGAATACAGGTATCTGTGCTGACCAGGGAGCTAGGTGAGCTGGGAATACAGGTATCTGTGCTGACCGGGGAGCTAGGTGAGCTGAGAATACAGGTATCTGTGCTGACTGGGGAACTAGGTGAGCTGGGAATACAGGTATCTGTGCTGACTGGGGAACTAGGTGAGCTGGGAATACAGGTATCTGTGCTGACCAGGGAGCTAGGTGAGCTGGGAATACAGGTATCTGTGCTGACCGGGGAGCTAGGTGAGCTGAGAATACAGGTATCTGTGCTGACTGGGGAACTAGGTGAGCTGAGAATACAAGTATCTGTGCTGATTGGGGAACTAGGTGAGCTGAGAATGCAGGTATCTGTGCTGATTGGGGAACTAGGTGAGCTGAGAATGCAGGTATCTGTGCTGACTGGGGAACTAGGTGAGCTGAGAATACAGGTATCTGTGCTGACCTGGTAACTAGGTGAGATGAGAATACAGGTATCTGTGCTGACCATGGAACTAGGTGAGCTGAGAATACAGGTATCTGTGCTGACCATGGAACTAGGTGAGCTGAGAATACAGGTATCTGTGCTGATTGGGGAACTAGGTGAGCTGAGAATACAGGTATCTGTGCTGAGCGGGGAACTAGGTGAGCTGAGAATACAGGTATCTGTGCTGATTGGGGAACTAGGTGAGCTGAGAATGCAGGTATCTGTGCTGACCTGGGAAACTAGGTGGTGAGCTGAGAATGCAGGTATCTGTGCTGACCTGGGAAACTAGGTGGTGAGCTGAGAATGCAGGTATCTGTGCTGACCTGGGAAACTAGGTGGTGAGCTGAGAATACAGGTATCTGTGCTGACTGGGGAACTAGGTGAGATGAGAATACAGGTATCTGTGCTAAGCAGGGAGCTAGGTGAGCTGGGAATGCAGGTATCTGTGCTAAGCAGGGAGCTAGGTGAGGTGGGTACCCAATCTGCTTCTAAAACTCTCCATTCCAATATGGCAAACTTTAATCCAACAAACCTTTCAAAACATATCCCATGCAAGCCTTATTGAACAACAGTTAGCCAAACTGACAGAATTCATGCCAAAATTCAGCAAATAAGTTAAGAGTAAATCTGGAAAAAAAGAGTTAATTTTTTAAACCACATTTTGAGATGTTGACTGACTCCGAAGATTCAACAGACTATCCATATTTTTTCAATAGTAGTTAAGTGCCGATGGCAGTTACTGAGTTGAATAGAGTATGTATAAATAGGCGAGGTGCGTACTGACTGACACCAGGATATAAACCCCAGTATCTCCTCCTCATCAACCTACAATCAACCTCACTCAGGACAAACATCTCGTTTATACAGCCATTCATGAAGTACACAATTCTTCCCAACAGCTTCTCATGCCACATGTATAATTATTTGATAGTATAAAGATGTAGTGGTATACTGTTGATTATTGATATTGATAGTCAAAAGTTCCCCTCGTGGTGACCTGTGACCTATATGTGTCATATCATGACCTATATGTGTCATGTCATGACCTATATGTTTCATGCCATGACACCATGGTTCAGACAGGACTGGTGCTTCATTGGATCCATATATCTCATAAAACAATCAGACAATCAAGTGACATTGATATAATAACCGTAAATTGACAGTAATGGTGTGAGAGTGACATGATCCCGGGGACATGATCAAGTATCTGATCAGACTTGCCCCAGTTTTGTCAGGTGTTGTGTTATTGACCTGGTTGGATCATGCAAGTTTGCAATAAATCAGGCCTCATTACTCGCTGCCTTACGCCTGGGTGCCGCCCCCTGGTGACTGACAGGTGTGTTACAGGGCTGTGCACTCTGCAGTTGGGCAGGGTGATCAGGGATGTGTACAACATGCACAGATCACATCAGTACCGCCCCCTGGTGACTGACAGGTGTGTTACAGGGCCGTGCACTCTACAGTTGGGCAGGGTGATCAGGGATGTGTACAACATGCACAGATCACATCAGTACCGCCCCCTGGTGACTGACAGGTGTGTTACAGGGCCGTGCACTCTGCAGTTGGGCAGGGTGATCAGGGATGTGTACAACATGCACAGATCACATACCTAGCCGATCCCACCCAGACCAACAATATCACAGTCAGCATTAACCATGATAACCTTTGCTTGCCTGTGCATTGTTTAATTACCACACTCTTCTGACTGCTTAATAAACCTGTCAACATCAATAGCAGAGGAAATGTCACCCAAAAAGGGCATAGCTGAGAATCATGCAAAATAGCATGCCTGCTCATGACTTCATATGATTTCAACTTGCTTACAAAATGTTCAACTGAACGTCATAATGTGATTTGCAACCACAAATGGGTGCAAACCACAATCAATGTATTTTGCTTATATCTATTTGATTAAGCCAAGAAGGTGGTTTAGGCAGAAATGCTCATACTTAATGCTGATGATGCTGTTATTATTAGCGTTTGATCTTGTGTCAAGATATTGTAAATATCCGGGGTAATTATTAAAGCCTCTGGATTTAAAGTACCATTCACCCTGCTTTGACCTATTTCTTACTGTTATACTGAGATGAGAACTGATGATTCAGCTTAGAATTTATTATATTTTAAAATTAGTGTTTGATCTTGCGGGTTGCCATTGCTGATAGGGTTAACAAATGTATTCAAGACTTAGGACATTTTACAAATTAGCATATTACACATTCAGACTGTGGGTATATTTCATGGCAACACATAATTAAACATTAAGACATACAAATTAAAATAAAAAAAGAACTTTGTATTATATACTTTGAGTATGATCTAAAACAATATCATAATTTTGCAGATAACACATATTTCGTCAAAATAAAAGTGTGGAACATGAAGAGAAGAAAGAGGCTGATATTGTTGATATTCTCTGGGGTGGTTTGGATTATACAGCGCGGCCTGCAGGCATGTAACTGTTGAGCCAAGTGTTGGTCCAGGTAAAGCGGGCTTATATTCTACTCCTACTACTACCAGCATGCTGAGATCTAGGACAGACATCGGCCTTCTCCCTCTCAGCTACCTCTCACCACAATGTGACCAGTCTCTATCAGGCCGAGCTGAATGATGCTAGTTCTATTGGCTGAGGAACCAATCTCCCCCTGGGAAAACCTTGGGACCCTGAGCCTGCACCATAAACACCAACACAGAATTATAGACCTATCTATAAATCAATACTACATAAGCGTTTGCTTGTAGTGTAGTATTTTATCAATGTAATAATAAGGAATGTGAGCTTTATATCATATCCTGGTAGTATTCCCCCTTGAGAGTGGAGAGAGTAACCCCCCCCCCCATGAGACCCCTCTGAGCACCTGAGATGAACCTTTTTGCTACCACATAGTGCTACCCCAAAAAGTCTGCTACCCCAAAAAGTCTGCTACCCCAAAAAGTCTGCTACCCCAAAAAGTCTGCTACCCCAAAAAGTCTGCTACTCCATAGTCTGCCACCCAATAATGTAAATCCCATTGTCTGCTAACCCCATACTCTGCTAACCTTATAGAGTTTGCCACCCCCATAGAGTCTGTTAATCCCGCTGTCTGCTACCCTTTAGAGTCTGCTACCCTATAGAGTCTGCTACCCCCATAGAGTCTGCTACCCCATAGAGTCTGCTACCCTATAGAGTCTGCTACCCCCATAGAGTCTGCTACCCCCATAGAGTCTGCTACCCCCATAGAGTCTGCTACCCCCATAGAGTCTGCTACCCCCATAGAGTCTGCTACCCCATAGAGTCTGCTACCCTATAGAGTCTGCTACCCCCATAGAGTCTGCTACCCCCATAGAGTCTGCTACCCCATAGAGTCTGCTACCCCCATAGAGTCTGCTACCCCATAGAGTCTGCTACCCCCATAGAGTCTGCTACCCCATAGAGTCTGCTACCCTATAGAGTCTGCTACCCCCATAGAGTCTGCTACCCTATAGAGTCTGCGACCCCCATAGAGTCTGCTACCCTATAGAGTCTGCTACCCCCATAGAGTCTGCTACCCCCATAGTCTGCCAACCCCACAAAGTCTGCTACCCCCATAGAGTCTGCTACCCCCATAGTGTCTGCTACCCCATAGAGTCTGCCAACCCCACAAAGTCTGCTACCCCCATACTCTGCTAATCGTATGGTTTGGCCCACCCCCATAAAGTCCTATTGTCTGCTACCCCCCATTAGAGTCGTTATTCCCAGAGTGTCTACTATAAGATTTTTCCTTTTTAAAAGACAAGGCTGGTTTCTAGATTGCATGCATTATGCTGACCTGTCATACCTTGATATTTAACCTAAAGCGAACGCTTTTAAAGTTTCACAGAATGATAGTCCATGGAACTTACACTCATGAAAGCTATTCTCTATGCTGTAGCCCCAGAGATATTTGAATGTCTCCATTTCTTGTGATCTTTATATAAATATTTAATTTATAAGACAGTTTAGGGTTTGAATTTTTCAATGAGTTCCAGTCAAACTTAACTAAAATATATTACTAGAATTGGATCAAAATATTTTAGGATGTGTCTATGAAGGTTCATGTGGACTTTCTTTCCTGTCTTCATAATATCGGTTTGATTTATGACAGTTTGCGATTCACTTTCACTCCTCAAGATAACTGAGTCATGTTCTGCAGGTTGCTTCCTTGGTATTTCCTTGGTATTGATAAGCCCAATACTAACACTACCTTTCCGTGTTAGATAAAATCAGACAAACATGATCCAGGAACTACTGTGTACTCTCTGTCAAAAAAAATGTCATGCATGATTTCTCAAGTGGGATCAAAAAGTGCCGAAAGACCCTTCCTGATGTAAAATTCCACTTTCACACCCCTCTTGTCAGCAATGTGTAGCATGTCCATGAGGTAGACCAATTTCTGAAAAAGAACTATTTTTATTTGTATTGATGTGTCTGTCATTGTTGGATTTCTATCAAAATGGAATGTTTCCTACTGCCATATTGACCTAGTGGCTGTGAGTCATTGTGCTAAATGCCCCTATTATCACTCAGATAAACGGTCCCCGGGGAAATAGCTATGACCTGACTGACCAATGTGACTCTGCAAGCCCCTTCCCTTGCCTCACAGTGTCAGACCTCCACCGTGCATTTATCCCTACCACCTGATCACACTTCTATCTACACACATAAAACTAATCAGCATGTTTAGGTGTTTAAATCTGTGGTGTTGAGATTTGTGGTCAAATGAGAAGGAGTGGCCACAGTGCTGTGTACAGACTCTATACCCTCTGATGAAGCCCCATACTTCACTATCAGCACAGCTTTATGTGCCATAACTCCTGCTGTGGAGACACAATGCTGACAAACTGCTGACAAACTGCTGACAAACTGCCGCTTGGGATCAGGGTTTAGCAGTTTATCGCCCCCAGCTGAGCATGGACAGGTCTCCAATACCAATATGTCCAGCCGTGGAGGCTGGTCAGCAGTTCTGCCACACAGCTCTCGCTACCTACCCACATGACCCACGAGAACCCAGTAGAATACTTATTTTGCCTTGTCTTGTCTTGTCTTGTCTGGATGATGAAATGTCATTAATCCTTGGTCAGACCATTGGCTTGAGAAAGGATGATTTGACTGGTAAAGAACATTTTCGCTTCTTCAGGAAACCACCCCCTTCTAGGTTCAACCCCTTTTGGGACCCCTCTCCTTCTAAGCTTCACACTTCTTGGACCCCTCTCATTTACTTCCTTTTTGTATCCAACCCCTTATGGTACCTCCTTCCCTTCTTGGATCCACCCCCTTGTGGTACCTCCTTCCCTTCTTGGATCCACCCCCTTGTGGTACCTCCTTCCCTTCTTGGATACACCCCTTTATGGTAGCTTCTCCCCTTCTGGGATCAATCCCTGCACATATTATTTCAGGATGATAATTTCAGTAATAGATGCTACTTTTCTGCTCATCCAACACAACTCTTTCCACAGGATTATTATCACAGTCACATAATCCCCGTATATCCCTATCTGTGGTCATCATAGGTCCCTGCATCTTTATGGGTCATCATCCCTGGAGGGTCTCAGTGTGCCAGGATGAAAGCCTGGGATCTCTCACCAGGTGGCACTACAAACACAGGATTAGGTTCACAGCCATATGGACCAGGTCCTTGAGATGCACTACTAGATGTGGAGTGGGCTCGGGTACAATTTCATGGCTGTCCACGTATTAACTTATGAATACTACAGAAAGTGTCAAGGAAGAAACAAAGTGATTTATGTTGTTGATAAAACACATATCCCATCCTGGTATCACATTACATGGATTAGAAATGGCCACTCTCTCAGAGTCAGGTAGTTGTTACAGGAACCCATCCCACAGAAACAGAAGGTACCACCAAAGATGACAGTTAGCAGATTATGTAATTGTTACAGGAACCCATCCCATAAAAACGGAAGGTACCACCAATGATGACAGCTAGCAGATCATGTAGTTGTTACAGGAACCCATCCCACAGAAACGGAAGGTACCACCAAAGATGACAGTTAGCAGATCATGTAGTTGTTACAGGAACCCATCCCCATCTTCAGACACAACACAGTCTCATCATCTCGGTTGGGAGCTAACTGCTGTCATATGCTACACCAGGCTAACCTAGGCCTCTCTTTATGCTTACCTCCACTCTATACAATGCTGGCAGGCCAGATCTATGCTAGTACTCTATACAATGCTGACAGGCCAGTTCTATGCTAGTACTCTATACAATGCTAACACACCAGCCCTATGCTAGTACTCTATACAATGCTAGCAGACCAGGTCTATGCTAGTACTCTAAACAATGCTGACAGGCCAGTTCTATGCTAGTACTCTATACAATGCTGACAGGCCAGTTCTATGCTAGTACTCTATACAATGCTAACAGGCCAGCCCTATGCTAGTACTCTATACAATGCTAGCAGACCAGGTCTATGCTAGTACTCTATACAATGCTGACAGGCCAGATCTATGCTAGTACTCTATACAATGCTGACATGCCAGTTCTATGCTAGTACTCTATACAATGCTAACACACCAGCCCTATGCTAGTACTCTATACAATGCTAGCAGACCAGGTCTATGCTAGTACTCTAAACAATGCTGACAGGCCAGTTCTATGCTAGTACTCTATACAATGCTGACAGGCCAGTTCTATGCTAGTACTCTATACAATGCTGACAGGCCAGTTCTATGCTAGTACTCTATACAATGCTAACAGGCCAACCCTATGCTAGTACTCTATACAATGCTAGCAGACCAGGTCTATGCTAGTACTCTATACAATGCTGACAGGCCAGATCTATGCTAGTACTCTATACAATGCTGACAGGCCAGTTCTATGCTAGTACTCTATACAATGCTAACACACCAGCCCTATGCTAGTACTCTATACAATGCTAGCAGACCAGGTCTATGCTAGTACTCTAAACAATGCTGACAGGCCAGTTCTATGCTAGTACTCTATACAATGCTGACATGCCAGTTCTATGCTAGTACTCTATACAATGCTAACAGGCCAGCCCTATGCTAGTACTCTATACAATGCTGACAGGCCAGCCCTATGCTAGTACTCTATACAATGCTGGCAGACCAGCTCTATGCTAGTACTCTAAACAATGCTGACAGGCCAGCTCTATGCTAGTACTCTATACAATGCTGGCAGACCAGGTCTATGCTAGTACTCTATACAATGCTAACAGGCCAGCCCTATGCTAGTACTCTATACAATGCTAACAGACCAGGTCTATGCTAGTACTCTATACAATGCTGGCAGGCCAGGTCTATGCTAGTACTCTATACAATGCTAACAGACCAGGTCTATGCTAGTACTCTATACAATGCTGGCAGGCCAGGTCTATGCTAGTACTCTATACATTGCTAACAGACCAGGTCTATGCTAGTACTCTATACAATGCTGGCAGGCCAGGTCTATGCTAGTACTCTATACAATGCTAACAGACCAGGTCTATGCTAGTACTCTATACAATGCTGGCAGGCCAGGTCTATGCTAGTACTCTATACAATGCTAACAGACCAGGTCTATGCTAGTACTCTATACAATGCTGGCAGGCCAGCTCTATGCTAGTACTCTATACAATGCTAACAGACCAGGTCTATGCAATAACTATATACAATGCTGGCAGACCAGCTCTATGCTAGTACTCTATACAATGCTGGCAGGCCAGCTCTATACTAGTACTCTATACAATGCTAACAGGCCAGCCCTATGCTAGTACTCTATACAATGTTGACAGGCCAGCTCTATGCTGTACTCTAAACAATACTAACAGACCAGGTCTATGCTATTACTCTATACAATGCTAACAGACCAGGTCTATGCTAGTACTCTATACAATGCTGGCAGACCAGGTCTATGCTAGTACTCTATACAATGCTGGTAGACCAGCTCTATGCTAGTACTCTATACAATGCTAACAGACCAGCCTTATACCCCTATGCTAGTAACATTCTAATGCAGCATGATGCTAGTTCTAATGGACCAGTCCTTTCCATTCTAATGGACCAGTCCTGTGAGAGTTCTCTTTACCGTTCTATTGGACCAGTCCTGTGAGAGTACTCTTTACCATTCTATTGGACCAGTCCTGTGAGAGTACTCTTTACCATTCTAATGGACCAGTCCTGTGAGAGTTCTCTTTACCATTCTATTGGACCAGTCCTGTGAGAGTACTCTTTACCATTCTAATGGACCAGTGCCATGCGAGTACTCTTTACCATTCTAATGGACCAGTCCTGTGAGAGAACTCTTCACCATTCTAATGGACCAGTCCTGTGAGAGTACTCTTTACCATTCTAATGGACCAGTCCCTTGTGAGTACTCTTTACCATTTGAATGGACCAGTCCTGTGAGAGTACTCTTTACCATTCTAATGGACCAGTGCCATGCAAGTACTCTTTACCATTCCAATGGACCAGTCCTGTGAGAGTACTCTTTACCATTCCAATGGACCAGTCCTGTGAGAGTACTCTTTACCATTCTATTGGACCAGTCCTGTGAGAGTACTCTTTACCATTCTAATGGACCAGTGCCATGCAAGTACTCTTTACCATTCTAATGGACCAGTGCCATGCAAGTACTCTTTACCATTCCAATGGACCAGTCCTGTGAGAGTACTCTTTACCATTCTAATGGACCAGTCCTGTGAGAGTATTCTTTACCATTCTAATGGACCAGTCCTGTGAGAGTACTCTTTACCATTCTAATGGACCAGTGCCATGCAAGTACTCTTTACCATTCCAATGGACCAGTCCTGTGAGAGTACTCTTTACCATTCTAATGGACCAGTCCTGTGAGAGAACTCTTTATTATTCTTATGGACCAGTCCTGTGAGAGTTCTCTTTACCATTCTATTGGACCAGTCCTGTGAGAGTTCTCTTTACCATTCTATTGGACCAGTCCTGTGAGAGTACTCTTTACCATTCTAATGGACCAGTGCCATGCGAGTACTCTTTACCATTCTAATGGACCAGTCCTGTGAGAGTACTCTTTACCATTCTAATGGACCAGTGCCATGCGAGTACTCTTTACCATTCTAATGGACCAGTCCTGTGAGAGTTCTCTTTACCATTCTAATGGACCAGTCCTGTGAGAGTTCTCTTTACCATTCTATTGGACCAGTCCCTTGAGAGTACTCTTTACCATTTGAATGGACCAGTCCTGTGAGAGTACTCTTTAGCATTCTAATGGACCAGTCCTGTGAGAGTACTCTTTACCATTCTAATGGACCAGTCCTGTGAGAGTTCTCTTTACCATTCTATTGGACCAGTCCCTTGAGAGTACTCTTTACCATTTGAATGGACCAGTCCTGTGAGAGTACTCTTTACCATTCCAATGGGCCAGTCCTGTGAGAGTACTCTTTACCATTCCAATGGACCAGTCCTGTGAGAGTACTCTTTACCATTCTATTGGACCAGTCCTGTGAGAGTACTCTTTACCATTCTAATGGACCAGTGCCATGCAAGTACTCTTTACCATTCTAATGGACCAGTGCCATGCAAGTACTCTTTACCATTCCAATGGACCAGTCCTGTGAGAGTACTCTTTACCATTCTAATGGACCAGTCCTGTGAGAGTACTCTTTACCATTCTAATGGACCAGTGCCATGCAAGTGCTCTTTACCATTCCAATGGACCAGTCCTGTGAGAGTACTCTATACCATTCTAATGGACCAGTCCTGTGAGAGTATTCTTTACCATTCTAATGGACCAGTCCTGTGAGAGTACTCTTTACCATTCTAATGGACCAGTGCCATGCAAGTACTCTTTACCATTCCAATGGACCAGTCCTGTGAGAGTACTCTTTACCATTCTAATGGACCAGTCCTGTGAGAGAACTCTTTATTATTCTTATGGACCAGTCCTGTGAGAGTTCTCTTTACCATTCTATTGGACCAGTCCTGTGAGAGTTCTCTTTACCATTCTATTGGACCAGTCCTGTGAGAGTACTCTTTACCATTCTAATGGACCAGTGCCATGCGAGTACTCTTTACCATTCTAATGGACCAGTCCTGTGAGAGTTCTCTTTACCATTCTAATGGACCAGTCCTGTGAGAGTTCTCTTTACCATTCTATTGGACCAGTCCTGTGAGAGTACTCTTTACCATTCTAATGGACCAGTCCTGTGAGAGTTCTCTTTACCGTTCTATTGGACCAGTCCTGTGAGAGTACTCTTTACCATTCTAATGGACCAGTGCCATGCAAGTACTCTTTACCATTCCAATGGACCAGTCCTGTGAGAGTACTCTTTACCATTCTAATGGACCAGTCCTGTGAGAGAACTCTTTATTATTCTTATGGACCAGTCCTGTGAGAGTTCTCTTTACCATTCTATTGGACCAGTCCTGTGAGAGTTCTCTTTACCATTCTATTGGACCAGTCCTGTGAGAGTACTCTTTACCATTCTAATGGACCAGTGCCATGCGAGTACTCTTTACCATTCTAATGGACCAGTCCTGTGAGAGAACTCTTCACCATTCTAATGGACCAGTCCTGTGAGAGTACTCTTTACCATTCTAATGGACCAGTCCTGTGAGAGTTCTCTTTACCATTCTATTGGACCAGTCCTGTGCTGGTAAACTTTGCCATTCTTATGAACTTTCCAGTGATTAAAGTATCAAAGATCCACCTTAAAGATGATCTAAATCACTCAACCTAGATATTGACTATCATGTCATCATCACATAGTGGCGAGGGAGTCCCTGTTTACATACAGCTGTTCAAGCTTCCCAGGCATTATCAATTGAAAATTAGCCCTGACAAAAAGTGCACAGTTAGCTACGTCTGCTCGGCAGCGTGGTGGTGTCTGGCTGTGATGGGAGGTGAGATGAGGTGTCATTCCCTCAGGTGTGTGACAGCATTCCGACTAACACTGCTACCTTGTATCCTCACCAGCATGTCAATACTTACAACTCTCTCTTTATCTAATGAAAAACAAAACAGCAACAAAATGCTATCTGTTCTATGACCATGTTTATGTATGGTGACCTTTTTTTGAGGCATATTTGAATTTCTTTCCTCCAAATAGCAACCTGACCTATTATGTCATCTGAATGTTTCAGAGAGACAATGTTTAGTGCATTGTTCCAGTCTACCTGTACACTTTGCAGAGATGAATATTTTCCCGAGCTTGCGTTCTCCTGATCTTACCATTTCCAGTTTACGATAGAAGGCTGACCCATACTGCATGTACATGGTGAAGGTTGTGAGCTGCGGTGACCACAATCCATACACTAACTCCTGCGCACTAACACCAATATGCAAATCCCAGGATTTTACAAACTTTTTTCTGTTAATGTTTGTATAATGTTGTCCAGGTGCCAATTTTATTGGCAGAATTTCAGGTCAACTCTATCTCAATAGTCTTGCAAAATTTAAAACAAATTAAACTGCAGAAATCCCAGCAAAATCCTCCAGAGAGTGTTGGACATGATGGATCACAGCCATCATGCTTTGGTCATCACATATTAATACATATTCACAAGGTGCTGTTTATCCAGTTTATCAAGCAATGCCCCTAACTAAGGCAGGTAATAATGTCGCAGCCACTTTAGTGGTAGATCCCAGCTCCACGGAGACAGTCCCTGGTCCAGTACAAGGGGCCAGGAGGAAGAGGAGGAAGAGGAGGAGGAGGGAGGTTTCTCCTACCGTGGAACAGTCCCAAGTTAGTTGACAGTCAGTAAACTAAGTATCCGAGCTGTCAACATCTGACCCTGACCTAAACATCTGACACCATCACTACTCTGTTGTCTTGGCAACCTCAGGCACCCTCCTCCAGCAACACATCATCACAATGTAACACTCCTCCCACTAAATTGCTGTCATTATATCTCGTCAGCTAACTAAATCAAAACCTCTTGATTCAAATAATCAAATTTAAAAGAGAATTTGCTTTGAGGGTCACTTCATGTTGAGTCACCAAGTCTATGATGCTGACTGGGCCATGATGACACTATATCATGCAACTGCTTACAATAATTCAAAATCAAGGTCTCTTTTTTAGATAAAGACTAACCCTTGCTGAGAGAAATTGTGATTCTGGAAACAATATGGCCAATTCTTTCGTGAGAGATTAGCATTCGTTTCACAGAGAATCCCATGACCGTGGTATTCACAAGGAGGAGCAGACCGTGTGTAAACATGTTTAATTTTATGAGCATGCATAATGCGATGTAAATGGGCCAAATTCCAGCTCTATCTCAGTGTTTACAAAGCCTACTCTACTTTCCATTCAAGACAAAGCACACCCCATTCCCCAAACATTACTCCAAACTTAATCATACCATGATGGATTATATAAGTATAAAATAAAATTGCATTTAAATATGCTGACAATATGGGCCAAACACAACAGACCCACCATAAGAAATTGTATCCTTCATAAATAACTAAGTTATCTGCTGTAGATAGGTATATCAGGTGTACGAGGTCAAGGGTCGCTCAGATCGTAGGTCATCAATGTCAGAGGTCAGCAAGGATCTGAGGTCAGCTGAGTGTTGATGCTTGGCTTGGATGAGACTGAGGGGCCGTGTCAGCAGAGGGTTAATGGACATGTGTCAGCAAGGGGTTAACATGATGCAAGGGGTTAACATGATGGATAGCATGTCGCCCTACTGTAGTATCATGTCAAATGTCCACTCTGATATGACACAAAATGTTCTCACTATCAAAGTATGCTTTTGTATGATGTACCAAAACAAAGCTGTTTCTTTTGGTGCAATTCATGGCAATAAGCATATGAACTGCATGTAATTAAGGGTATTTATGGGTGTTGGTAGTGAGTGCCCCCTAGTGGCAGAGGAGTAAATTACCAAAATACTGTACTTGATGGGAATTGGTACATTTACAGTGTAAAAATACATTCCCCATTAATTTAAAAGCATTAATGACATGACTCAATATTTAAACACCTCAATATTTGAAATATAAGGTGTAATTACAAGTATATTTCTTTCAAAATAGTATTTTGTCCTAATTTTCCTTGATGATAGTTTTGATGAGAAATGAAGAAGACAAGCAAAAAAGTTCTGCAGATTACACAACAGGAGTAGGCTTGTTTTTAGTTGTGTTTATTTCATTTCATTGGGAAGAAAATTCCCTGTGATCCTAGTGAAACAGATTTTCTCATTTTGATTTGTGTAATTTGGAAATAAAAAGGAAATTTGGCAATCAGATAAGTGAATGGAGGTGAAAAAATTCATATTTTTTAAATGATCAAGTGTGTACTTTACCTCTATTTTTCTCTTAATGTATTTGAAAAATAGAAAATCGGTTTCACTAGGATCACAGTAAATATTGTTAAGATCACTTTTACAAAATTGTTTGGAAATCCACTTTATTATGGTCCCACAATCTGCAGAACTTTTTCCCTTTAACATTTTGACCTGACAAAATAAATTTTGGAGCAGTGACATATTACTACGCCACTTTTTATGAGTTAAAAAGATATGAAGCTTTCAATATAATTAAAGAAATTCCATTGTGATTTTCAAATCATAAATCAATACTTTTATTACAAAAATGAATATCATAAAATGTCATTTCATGACTTGAAAGTTTTAATGAAAAAGGAACTCTTTTTGACAGTTGAGCATTTTTCCCGTACTTTTTTGAAAACGTTCCATTTTGGCATAAAAAGAAAGTAGTTCCCTCAGAAAATCTGCCACCAGAGGACACTCACTACCAACACCCATAAATACCCTTAAAGGAGGCTGTATATAAGACCAAATTATAATATTAACAATGCCCCATTTTATCAGTAAAATCTACAAATTATCATCACATTCCCATGATAATATTCTTCCGTGATATCTATCAATAATAGGATTGGTGCTTCCCAATTTGTTTATTTATAATTGATGCCTGCACACTTGCCCTGGTGCAGTATAAATGTAAGTATGGTCAACAGTCTGGTCACTAGAGGGCACTGATCATCATATTGCATTCCTGATCATGTATAGGTATCATAATGCTGGAGACCTTCATGGACATGACAGGGACAGGTCAGAACCACCATAGATTGTGGTCGATGGCAGAAACAGTCACTTCATGACTAAGTACAACATACTGCATCTATATGTAAGGTGCATGCAATTCATATTCCACACGTTCTCTAAAATCTCAATACTGTATAAAAGTCTGGAAAAACAATTAAATAACACAAATGAAAGCACAGAGATATATATCCACTACAGCTGCATTAAACCCTTGGAATTGTGAGTTCCACTCCAGACTCCTGCCTTTATTGCCACTCCGGCCTTTATTCACACTCCTGCCTTTATTCCCAGTCCTGCCTTTATTCAGTCCTGCCTTTTTCACACTCCTGCCTTTATTCACACTCTTGCCTTTATTCACACTCCAGCCTTTATTCACACTAGTGCCTTTATTCACTCCATGCCTTAATTCACATCCCAACTTTTTTGCAATTCCTGCCTTTATTCCCACTCCAGCCTTTATTCACATTCGGGCCTTTATTCACACTCCAGCCTTTATTCACACTCCAGCCTTTATTCACACTACTGCCTTTATTCATACTCCTGCCTTTATTCATACTCCTGCCTTTATTCACACCTCTGCTTTTATTCCACCACTGCCTCTTATTCTTATAGGATACAGAGTCCAGCAATTCAATAAGTCTGGGATGTGGTATTGTGGCTAAAAAAGCAATCCAGGTTCGCTCTTTTGGTATAAAAGCAGACTTTTTTTTCAAATACTGAATGGAGAAGATTGACTCTTCCTGCAGGCGAGAGTGACCTTCAAGTGTGACCTTCAAGTCTGGCCATATAGAGTTTCCTGCATTAAACTGTCTGCAGGGACTCACTACCTCCTGCTCAAATGATCACTGATTAAATATATTCAGGATACACGTCCCTTTGGTGAAATGAACAAAACATCCTTCCTGCATCTTATAAATAAATCATCTTTTACTCTTTCATTTGAATATCTTATATATATATATATATATATATAATTTGCATTTACAGCAATTCAATTAGAAATAAAAAAGAGGAAATTATTTTTATGGTTTTTCTATGTATCTCGGCATACACAGGCAAAATATCTTGGCTGAATGCTGCTAATATTCCAAGAGAACGGAGATTTATGTTGATATAACTGGCCATGAAATACGAGTTCCACTACAGGCATCTCAGTCTGGTCCCCTCTTCCTGCAATCTGTAGACGGGCCCCACCATATATCATGCCTGCCAATCCTTTGAGGACCAGTGTTGTTTTGCACCTTATTTGTTGGTTGTCTTCCATCATAGAATAGAGGGTGATGGACCGCTTATAATGCCACTTACAATCGCATCAATCTACACCCCACCCCACGTCTGCCCTGGCCACCAATATCAATTATCAATTTGTATCATCACTTCAAAGTATAACTGTGAAGCGCATTTAACATTTAAAGATGAGCGTTTTGGCATAAAAAGCTGCTCCTAGGCTGTGCAAAATAGTCCCTGGGAGAAGAGCCTGTAATGTGATGCAAACATCTGCAGCAACTCTCACCAGTACCACAGATAACTGTGGCTTATACATCGATAACTCTGACCAATGGATAACTCTGACCAATACACAGATAACTCTGACCAACACAGATAACTCTCACCAATACAGTGGTAACTCTGACCAACACAGATAACTCTGACCAACACAGATAACTCTGACCAATATATTAGCAGTGGGAGTATATCTCGGGGATGATCCCAGTTAGATTAGCAGCAGTGAGGGTATATCTCAGGGATGATCCCAGTTAGATTAGCAGCAGTGAGGGTATATCTCGGGGATGACCCCAGTTAGATTAGCAGCAGTGAGGGTATATCTCAGGGATGATCCCAGTTAGATTAGCAGCAGTGAGGATATATCTCAGGGATGATCCCAGTTAGATTAGCAGCAGTGAGGGTATATCTCAGGGATGATCCCAGTTAGATTAGCAGCAGTGAGGATATATCTCAGGGATGATCCCAGTTAGATTAGCAGCAGTGAGGGTATATCTCAGGGATGATCCCAGTTAGATTAGCAGCAGTGAGGGTTTATCTCGGGGATGATCCCAGTTAGATTAGCAGCAGTGAGGGTATATCTCAGGGATGATCCCAGTTAGATTAGCAGCAGTGAGGGTTTATCTCGGGGATGATCCCAGTTAGATTAGCAGCAGTGAGGGTATATCTCAGGGATGATCCCAGTTAGATTAGCAGCAGTGAGGGTATATCTCAGGGATGATCCCAGTTAGATTAGAGGCAGTGAGGTTATATCTCGGGGATGACCCCAGTTAGATTAGCGGCAGTGAGGGTATATCTCAGGGATTAGCAGCAGTGAGGGTATATCTCAGGGATGATCCCAGTTAGATTAGCAGCAGTGAGGGTATATCTCAGGGATGATCCCAGTTAGATTAGCAGCAATGAGGGTATATCTCAGGGATTAGCAGCAGTGAGGGTATATCTCAGGGATGATCCCAGTTAGATTAGCAGCAGTGAGGGTGTATCTCAGGGATGATCCCAGTTAGATTAGCGGCAGTGAGGGTATATGTCAGGGATGATCCCAGTTAGATTAGCAGCAGTAAGGGTATATCTCGGGGATGATCCCAGTTAGATTAGCAGCAGTGAGGGTATATCTCAGGGATGATCCCAGTTAGATTAGCGGCAGTGAGGGTATATCTCAGGGATGATCCCAGTTAGATTAGCGGCAGTGAGGGTATATCTCAGGGATGATCCCAGTTAGATAAGCAGCAGTGAGGGTATATCTCAGGGATGATCCCAGTTAGATTAGCAGCAGTGAGGGTGTATCTCAGGGATGATCCCAGTTAGATTAGCGGCAGTGAGGGTATATCTCAGGGATGATCCCAGTTAGATTAGCAGCAGTAAGGGTATATCTCAGGGATGATCCCAGTTAGATTAGCAGCAGTGAGGGTATATCTCAGGGATGATCCCAGTTAGATTAGCAGCAGTGAGGGTGTATCTCAGGGATGATCCCAGTTAGATTAGCGGCAGTGAGGGTATATCTCAGGGATGATCCCAGTTAGATTAGCAGCAGTAAGGGTATATCTCGGGGATGATCCCGGTTAGATTAGCGGCCCATGTTGGAGTGCGTGGTATTGGCAGTGTCTGACTGTCTCATCAGGAATGCGGCAAGGTGCCAGCTCTGGGCACAACGTTAATTAAATTGTACCAGCGGCAATGCGGAAGGGTGAATAAAAACCTAACAATAGAGGTGGTCGGGCTGAGCTTAGCAAATCTGCTCCAAATGCTGCTACAAGCCATTGTGCATGCAAGTTACGGTGTATACAGTCAGCTAGTAAACAGGCGAGTTACACGACCTAACCTTGCTGCCAGCTGGACCACACCACCTCTACCCACAATGCAAGACACACTCACCGAGAAACTGCTCAATCCATGTCGGATGTGCCGAGAAGGCAAACTCATTTCACATTTTACTTTTATTACATCTTACTCTCACTGTTTTTGAATTTCTGTTATAATAATTAAAAATTGGGTCTTTAAAATTCTATGCTTAAGTTTATCATACTGTTTTCTGTTTTTCCCTTGTTGTAGAAATACTTTCTGCCCACCCCTGGATCTAACAATGTTTTCTATCCTCCCCCTGGATCTAGCAATGTTCTCTATCCTCCCCCTTGATCTAACAATGTTCTCTGTCCTCCCCCTGGATCTAGCAATGTTCTCTATCCTCCCCCTGGATCTAGCAATGTTCTCTATCCTCCCCCTGGATCTAGCAATGTTCTCTATCCTCCCCCTGGACCTAACCATGTTTTCTACCCCTCCCCCTGGACCAAACCATGTTCTCTACCCCTCCCTCTGGACCAAACCATGTTCTCTACCCCTCCCCCTGGACCTAACCATGTTCTCTACCCTTCTCCCTGGACCTAACCATGTTCTCTATCCTCCCTCTGGATCTAACCATGTTCTCTGCCCCTCCCTTTGGCTGAGGTTACCAGCCGTTTTGCTGGCAGAGAAAGCCAGATCAGCATTGCGATCATCTTGGCCCGATGATCAGTGCCCCATTTATCAAGAGATATCATCAGTCCCATCCACTTATTGTACCGTAATCGCCTTCATCAGAGCCCCGCACCTCAACATTTTCCTTTTCTTTGCGTGAGATCTGTAAACTCTCCAGGGGGCCATGTTCTGCCCAGAAATGTCCCAAACGCAGCAACCATGCCAGAATGATGGTTCAATCTCAGCCTGCCTGAAAGCCATCTCACTCCCAATCCAGCCCTCTGACTTATTTTCCTCTGTACTTCTATGTCGACCTAAAGCTTCTTTTTTCTGTATGTTCAGCAACTTGCAGTTGGCAGGGAATTGCACTTTTTAATGCAACTCAATATTTCAATCATTATCATTCACAACATTTGTTTAATAATCAGTACAAACTAATGGTTTTCTTTATATTTCCATGAAAGAAAAAGTTAATAGGGTAAGAAAATAGCTAAAAAATATATCTTACTTTTCATCTAAGCATCAATACATAGTTTTATCTTAATGCTTCATGTATACATGGTTAAGGAACATAAAAAGTATGCGATATTTTTATCGCAATACTTATAATGATGCTCATTATTTTTTTAAGGTCTATTAACATCTTTTTACCTTTGCCTAGTAAAGCAGATAACACTCATAGATAAAGATATATACATATATGATTGCCATACGAGTAATGAGGTATAGGACGACAATAACACTGATAGCTATAAAAGGTATCTGGGGAGTACAGCACTGTACATTCACAGCATACATGACACTCAACTATAGGTCCCAGTATACGCTATTGTAATAATAATAGCTAAAGTATCACAAACGTACACATATTTCCGTAAGAATATTATGTGCATAATGTATGATTAAGTTGTGCTTGAGTTTTTTTACAGAAGTGAATTATTTTGTGAGAGATTGCAAATCACAAATTGTGCCAGTTTTATTGACAGATTTTTCTTGGAGATATTACTGTAGTTCGTTGTATGAGTCTATCATGCAGAATTTTAAATAAGATCACTAATTGCCAATATCATTTGAACTAAAAGTCATTTTTAAAGTTAAAAATATGGAAACCTGATTGAACAGTGAATAGTGAATATATACATATATCTGAATGGATAGTGTGTGTGTGTGTGTTTGTGATTGTGTGTGTGTGCGTATACTTTAGACAATCAAATCTGAAATGAAATAAAAGATCTATTAATTGCTAAGCATGCATACACTGTAATTAAGGTATTTGGATACTCTGGCATTTCATAGTTTAATTTTTCTAGTTTTTTGCATATTGAAACAGAAGACATATCCTGAGTCAAAAACAATTTTTATTTGTACATTTACCATCTGAATATTTTTTACAGCTTTCACTAATAATGGGAAAAATCAATATTTTACAATAAATTTAGTGAATAACATAATTCAGTTCAAATGCATCCCATGTAACCTTAAGGAAAAGAAATATAACTTTTATACTTAAGTTTACATTGTTTATCAATAACAAGCATGTTTTACATGAAATTAGTACTTTTTCTATTTATAGATTGCTTGATAACACAACGGTGGCGCCATGTGGTGGCATAATCTTACTGCAATATTCCACATCTAATGCATTTATTTAATTTTGGCTAGTTTAATTTCTTAGTTACTTTAATAAAAATGAAGGTAAATATGTATTCTATCATATAATGGAAAAAAAATATGGATGTCACCACATTATTTTCTTCTGAAAAATTAATTATTTGAAATAGAATAAGTGCAAATATGGGCGAAATTATAAAAAAGTGACATTTTTTGTCCATTATTGAGGCTGAAAGATGTAATTACAACATATGTCATTTAAATGATATAATTTGAATCTGGGAAACTTCTTTAATGCCTTTATTCACTTATTTTGACTATGCTTTTGGGTATAATGATTGACGATAGCCCTTTTCATTGATTAGCTTCCTTCCCCTTACTCACAAACTTGCTTTCACTCATTTTAATGTCTCAGAATGAGCAAAGTTTATTTGATTTTTGCCGGGAAAAGTTTTACAAGTGAGGTACATTTCTTTAAGATTTCATTTACTAGACAGCTCCAATTTGCCATTTTTTCCACCAGGTGGAGATGGTGCTACTGTGGCTCCACCTACAACCAGGGTATCCAAATACCTTAAAGAGTATCTGGATTGTGTCTGCAAAATAAGAACAAATAGACCAATATGTGAGTGAATTGAGCTGGCCCGGCCACCCACGTACCTACCTGAACAAATTCTCTCTCTGGTCCCTGTAGAGGCATGCACAGAAATAAACAGCAAAATGCCATCAATAAGGGTTACATTAATGCTTAGCAACAAGACAATAGTCATTAGTAACCTTATGTGACAAGTTGTCTTGAAACTTCAAAAGGCTTAAACGATTATTATGACCATCTTGTGACTATATATATGCACAAACCAGACTGTAATGTCATTGTTTGGTGTGACCATAAAGGTATAAAACCAATCATTATGATTTGTTCAGACAAATTTATTCTCAATAGTCTATCAAGCAACCTTTGAAGAAAAATAAATTCTCATAAAAGAAGCACTTTTTTTATCTTTAATATACTGACATGGGTATTCTCCTAGTGGTTTCTCCTGTTGGTAACCTCTGTCCTAAATCAAGTTTCAACAAAACAGAGCAGTTCTATTGTCAGAGTTGTCATTTGAACCATAACACGGCCATTTCAGTCGTCTCCACGCCTGGGCAGTGGCATTATCTATGCCAGTCATGTTCCCCTCTGCCTACACTTTCTGTCACATGTTTGCTGATGCCACTTTCCATGCTAACCATTTATCCCAGCCTATTGTTGGGTTTGACATGATATTCTCAATCATGAAATCTTGCTATGATCTAACACAGCAAGTTGATTTTTATTTTCAATAGACTCCCTACTACTAGACTGAAAATCATACAAAAATAGAGTATCTAACCTTTGCTAGGAAAGTGTGTGACAGCATGAACGCTTATTGTTTCAATAAGTTTGAGTTGTTTTGTTTTGAAGTTTTTCTGCAGGTGTGCAGCATGTTGCTAAGCTACCATTGTCTCTCACATGGCAACAAGGCAGAGCTTGTGATCACAGAGAGAGCAGGTTGGTTTACACCACACAGATGGTGCTTTGTACCAGCAAATAAGATGGCTGCATACCAACACGCTCACTATTTTTCTGCCCATTTTGTGAAAAAAAACAAAAAACAAATGTAGATTCAGGATTCTGAGACCTTCCTCTGCCAAAACTAACGATTTCCCTATCACATTTCAAAATATCTTTCATTGTGATATTTTTTCCATTATTAATGTAAAATTTGTTGATTTATACAAAGACAAATGTGGAACATTCAGACTCTCTGTATTTCATAATAAAGGATTAGCTGGAATGAGAGGGATGGGAGAGTTAGTGCTGAGAGAGGCAGCTGAGAACGCTGTTTACTAACAATACCAGGTGTCTGTACATGTTGCACAATATATGGCTGCAGACACCTTTGTGGCACACACAATTCACACAAGAAATATGTTCCTTCTGGCAAGAACCTGATAGTCAAACTTACCAATCACTCAATGGCTTTCTTCATGGAGATTTTCTTCATTCTTTTACCATCAAATTTAACAGCGCTGACATGACTGATTCATCACGAAATCATTTTTGATTTTGATGTATGGTGTTTCATCTTCTTTCTCTAGTTATTCTTGTTGATATTGATTTCTACTGCCAATTTATTTTTTTTCACCGCTTCTCAATTTTATGGTAATGACTTCAATAACAACATGCAGATTGCATTTCAATTGTCTTAAAAGCAATTCTGGTTGAGAATTTAAGCCGGCATAATTTTGATTGCCGAGATGCATGACGATGTGTTGATGAAACTTTCAGAGGATGATGAGCCGCACACAACATGGACATTATCTCAGGTATATCCCAGCTATAATTATCCCTCAGAATAATAGACAGGTGCATAAATAATCAAACATGAGCACCCAACAAAATGACAAACATAGTAATAGGATCACTATGGATAATTTAACCAATGTATTTTGAAAATTTCATTGCATTATAAACAAGCATCTAATATAAGTATTACAATGCAGTCAGAATCATTTCACATTCCTGTTCTCAAGAGTTACAATGCATCCCATGACAACTAATCATTCTCATCTTAATTTTTTGTTTGTTTATTCTCATGACAACTGATTATTTCCATCTATTCAACCTATGCTTGTTCCCATGACAACTGATTATTTTCATCAATTCAACCTATGCTTGTTCCCATGACAACTGATTATTTTCATCAATTCAACCTATGCGTGTTCCCATGACAACTGATTATTTTCATCAATTCAACCTATGCTTGTTCCCATGACAACTGATTATCATCAAATTCAACCTATGCTTGTTCCCATGACAATTGATTATTTTCATATTCAACCTATGCTTGTTCCCATGACAACTGATTATTTTTATCTATTCAACCATTGCTTGTTCCCATGACAACTGATTATTTTCATCTGTCCAACCTATGCATGTTCCCATGACAACCAACCATTTGCATCTGTTGTAGAAGGCTATACTTGTTCCCAAGCTATCACCTCAGGTACGGGCACCCCTTTAGTTATTACCATTACAATAGACATTAGTATGACTGGAGTTGGGTAAGTGTGCCATATAATTTCAGCAGTAACGGCTTATAAACTGGAGATATGGATGTGGAGACTGCTTGGTCATGACTATTCTGATAAGTGCCTCATGAATGCTGCCATAACTGTGTAAACATCATTTATTAATTTAACAAACCATCTTAGTTCCCCATCTTTTCATCCATTAATATGTTTGTTCCCATGACAACTAACCATTCTAATCTATTCACATGTTTGTTTCCATGACAACTGACCATTCTCATCTATTCAGATATTTTGTTCCCGTGACAACTGATCATTCTCATCTATTCAAAATATGCTTACTACCATGACAACTTTTCTTTTTCATCAGACCTTGTTATTATATATAGCTGTCCATTACAATTGATCATTCTCAACTGCCTGATCAAGTTATCCATTGAGAGTTAATAGAGCAAGACAATGATTCCAATGACCTTCATGGAACTTTGGGAGCAGTCATTATTCTCTTTCCTGGCTTTCAACATGACCTATTATGATATGAAGTATAACAAGGGATCCTTTGTTAATTATCACATAATCTATTGGGCTAGGTTAAGAGGCAATCTGAGGCATCGCTAATCCTCAACTTCACCATTAGCTACACAAGCGTCTAGACTACGAACTGCTCATGCTGCCTGCATCCAGCATCATCCAGCATCATCCACAAACCGTTCCAATAACACTAGACTGGCACAAACTGTGCACAGTAAAATAATGGTCATGTTTACACTACAGTTCAGAGACGTATCATGAAACATTTTTGTCACTTTTAAAATGATTTTAAAGATTTCAAAAAGGCTCTAAAATGCAAGGTGAAGAGCATATATATGCAATCTATGAGAAATATGCCCACAGTTTTAATGAATGAGAGTAGTAAAGGTTTTATGAATGTATAATTCAGTATGATAAATTCACAGTGATGTATGGAGTGGTGTCAAACGATACACAATGAATCTATTTATTTCATAATCATCTCAGTGTTGAAAAAAAATCATATAAAGTCAGACCGTATTTCAAAATGACAGGAGAAATTGATAAATTGGTGAAATAACACATTTGTATCTGTAAATTAGTCAAGGTCAGAACCTCAATAAAACATAACATACATCCCTGTGCTGGATACAGAAAAAAAACAAGAGCTGTTTATTTCATAATAAACATACTTATCCATATTAACATGAGTTATTAGCAAAAGAATTGTTTCAATTTTTCAAACAAGAATCTCAGGACCTTCCTATGGAACAAATATCCTAAATGTGATGTTTTTTTATGATTAAATACAGAATAATCTATATTTTACCTCAAATCCTTTCTGGTATCGTGGAAAAGATTATGGAGGGCCATTTTAACAATAAATCTTGAACAGTGATGTGAAATATAATTAGGATTGTTCACACAAAATTATTATTAATGTGGCAGCTTATTTCCTCATTAAACATGCAGTGATGATATTAATATAATTAATATTCTTGTCTGGCTGTCTGCCAGCTCTCTATGCTGATTACATCAGAGATTGTAACCTTACCTCCTGACCTTTATTCTCTTTTCCCTTTGTCATATTTCTTTCATGGTCCTATGTCAGTTTCAATACAATATCAGACATTTAGGAAATGGTTAAATGACCCTGAATATTATGTATATTGTGTGTCTGGATGGCAGGTAATGACTTGTAATATGACGACTGAGGCAGGTAAATAGACATGTCTGGAACATCAGCAAATAATTGACCTTGGTGGAGAACCTGACACCATGGACAAGGTCACAAGGACAATCTAGATTCTGCATTTGTCTCAGTGCTGACTTTAATATTGTTGTAGATCCTTTCTGTAGAAAATTTCAATATCCCTGTCATATTCCCCACCCAGCTGCCTCCTCCCTCCAACATCCGCGTCACATTCCCCACTCAGCTGCCTCCTCCCGCCATCATCCCTGTCACATTCCCCACCCAGCTGCCTCCTCCCTCCAGCATCCGTGTCATGTTCCCCACCCAGCTGTTTCCTCCCTCCAGCATCCCTGTCACATTCCCCACCCAGCTGCCTCCTCCCTCCAGCATCCCTGTCACATTCCCCACCCAGCTGCCCCCTCCTCCCCAGCATCCCTGTCACATTCCCCACCCAGCTGCCTCCTCCCTCCACCATCCCTGTCACATTCCCCACCCAGCTGCCTCCTCCCTCCAGCATCCCTGTCACATTCCCCACCCAGCTGCCTCCTCCCTCCAGCATCCCTGTCACATTCCCCACCCAGCTGCCACCTCCCTCCAGCATCCGTGTCACATTCCCCACCCAGCTGCCTCCTCCCTCCAGCATCCCTGTCACATTCCCCACCCAGCTGCCTCCTCCCTCCAGCATCCCTGTCACATTCCCCACCCAGCTGCCACCTCCCTCCAGCATCCCTGTCACATTCCTCACCCAGCTGCCTCCTCCCTTCTGCATCCGTGTCACATTCCCCACCAAGCTGCCTCCCCCCTCCAGCATCCCTGTCACATTCCCCATCCAGCTGCCTCCTCCCTCCAGCATCCCTGTCACATTCCTCACCCAGCTGCCTCCTCCCTTCTGCATCCGTGTCACATTCCCCACCAAGCTGCCTCCCCCCTCCAGCATCCCTGTCACATTCCCCATCCAGCTGCCTCCTCCCTCCAGCATCCCTGTCACTTTCCCCATCCAGCTGCCTCCTCCCTCCAGCATCCCTGTCACATTCCCCACCCAGCTGCCTCCTCCCTCCAGCATCCCTGTCACATTCCCCATCCAGCTGCCTCCTCCCTCCAGCATCCCTGTCACTTTCCCCATCCAGCTGCCTCCTCCCTCCAGCATCCCTGTCACATTCCCCACCCAGCTGCCTCCTCCCCCCAGCATCCGTCACATTCCCCACCCAGTTGCCTCCTCCCTACAACATCCCTGTCACACTCCCCACCCAGCTGCCTCCTCCCTCCAGCATCCCTGTCACATTCCCCATCCAGCTGCCTCCTCCCTCCAGCATCCCTGTCACATTCCCCACCCAACTGCCTCCTCCCTCCATCATCCCTGTCACATTCATGTTTTATAAACCTATCCTAACATGACTTTTGAATTTCCATCTTCATTTCAAAATTCTGTTTAGTTTTATATTTCATTCACTTTCTCATTTGATTCACTTTTTATCATTAACATATGGTTCCTACCAAATTATCTATTTCTTCTGAAATACATTTCATATGAAGGCAGTTATACATATATCTTTGCTAGGCCCAAATTATTTGATAATGATCTAATGTTTCTCGCACAATCAAAACCACTGTGCAACTGTAGAAATAAGACTTTGTGTTAGGACGCTTATAGGTCTCTTGTAATGTGGAACTTGGTGACACAGGATCCCAAGTTCAACATCCATCTTATCACTAAGCGTCAACATGTCAGTCAAAAAACATGATCTATTCACACCACAAAGATTCTAAAAATATCTCCACAAAGTATGTTAAGTCCACATTTTAAATATAAAAAAAGAAATAGGTTAAAATAGCATCCTGCCATCGCACCGCAGGCAGCTGTTAAGGTGGATACTGGGCGAGAAGTGTGGTGGAGGTTACTGGGGTCATCCTGGATATGGAGAGCAAATGTTAATCAAAGCTTTGCCATTCTTCTCTCCCTGTTATATAATCCACCATTTTTTTTCTTCTTTTAAATCATATCTATTTCTCACATAAAGCTTTGTTTTTCATTGTAAAATCTGCCTTGATATAAAATATAAGCTTTGTTTTTCATTGTAAAATCTGCCTTGATATAATATATTTATATATTATATCAAAGCAGATTTTAAGATCTGCCTTGATGTATAATATAAGCTTTGTTTTTCACGATAAGATCTGCCTTGATATAAGATATAAGCTTTGTTTCTCACTATAAGATATACCTTGATATAAGATATAAGCTTTGTTTTTCACTATAAGATCTGCCTTGATATAAAATATAAGCTTTGTTTTTCACGATAAGATCTGCCTTGATATAAGATATAAGCTTTGTTTTTCATTGTAAAATCTGCCTTGATATAATATATAAGCTTTGTTTTTCACTATAAGATCTGCCTTGATATAAAATATAAGCTTTGTTTTTCACTATAAGATCTGCCTTGATATAAAATATTTATAAGCTTTGTTTTTCACTATAAGATCTGCCTTGATATAAGATATAAGCTTTGTTTTTCACTATAAGATCTGCCTTGATATAATATATAAGCTTTGTTTTTCACTATAAGATCTGCCTTGATATACGATATAAGCTTTGTTTTTCACTATAAGATCTGCCTTGATATAATATATAAGCTTTGTTTTTCACTATAAGATCTGCCTTGATATAAGATATAAGCTTTGTTTTTCACTATAAGATCTGCCTTGATATAAAATATAAGCTTTGTTTTTCACTCTAAGATCTGCCTTGATATAAGATATAAGCTATGTTTTTCACTATAAGATCTGCCTTGATATAATATAAAAGCTTTGTTTTTCACTCTAAGATCTGCCTTGATATTTCTAAAACATAAGCTTTGTTTTTCATTGTGAGGCCTTCCATGATATAAAAAAAACAACTAATGTCCATAAGTATATTTATCTTATTAACATCCGTGAGATCAACTGCTTTCTAATTCTTGTCAAATTACAATGAGCCTTTCCTTTCTAATATATAATAGTATTTATTACCCCCTCATTGATGCTTATTAGCATGTTGTTATCATTTTATGATCTCTATTAACTTCTTTTGATATATTATATTGTAGCAACTGGTGTAAACAGTCAATTTTATGTGATATTTGTGTTATAATTCAATCCTATTTACATATATATGTAAACTTTACATTGTTAACCAATACACGCAAAAAAACATGAAAAAAAATTCTTCTTTCTCATAATCTCATAAGAGGTAATTTGGTCAAATTCCACTTATATCTCTGGTATACAAACACATACTTCATCAAAATGTTTTAAATATATAATAATTCCAACACATTTGACTTTGTCTGTAAACATGTCCAACTGTGCTACTGACCTTGTCATATTTGTAGACAATGTCCGACCTCTCCTTGGCTGCACGTAAAAGCAGCTCCCTCTCCTCATTGGATATTCCACCTGAATCAAACAAACATTCCATATATCTACTGATTTCACCATCAGATATAGTGTGTGACACAGAGGTTGTGAATGACACTGGTTGAACGTCAATGCTTTCTCAAGTTAATGCTCCATCATTTTCTTCACAAAGAAGACTTTTGATAAGTAAACTTAACTATGAAGACATGGCATTCTGCATTGTAATATGAAAATCATTTTATTTTTTTATACAAGTGGCTTAATACTTACTCATATTTCTGCTTGTGACTATCCAACTCCTTGAGTCATTGTGATAAGTTCTGAAATTCAATTTGAAGCACAATTTAAAAGTGTTTCTTTAATAATATTTATGTGTAAACTTTGTTATTTTTGAAGAATTAAAGATTTATTAACAGCATAAATTATTATAACCTAAGTAGGGAACTGATAGGTAATGATTTAAAAAGAAAACAATATTCTTTTCTAGCAGAAGCTAACAGAAGGTTCTGTTTGGTTCAAATCTTATAATGTGCGACACTCACGAATGTCATCCTGACTTTTCCTGAATTGATTGATGACTAATTTTGTTGACACTTTAATTGTTTATGTCATGTCTTAACCCAACACAATTTGTACCAAAATACTTCATGAAAGGACATACTGTACATATTTGGCATATCATCAACAGTTATCAGTCAATCTTGGAATTCAAGTATTATGTATGATTCATCAATACGTGTACTGTGACTTGAGTCGCTTCTTGACATGACCACAGCATTAATTGTGTCTCGTGGACTCGAAATACAAGACTTCAAAATAATCAAATGAATCTGGAAAGGACAAATATGAAAGCAGCAAGCTGCTACTTTTGTTTGGTGATACCGAGAACATCTTTGGAGTCAAAACAACCCATCACTTGTCAAAAATGAGTTGAAATAGGAGGTTCAGGGTTGAATTTCTGAGAGGCCTTTCCTATCAAAACAAACAAAATACTCGCTAATGTATATGTTCTACAAGACCAAATAAACTACATTCAAATCCCTAATATCGTAGAATATTCCTAGACGCCCATGTGTGTCAAATGTACACGATGTAAAGGAAAACAAACGTCAACTTACCCCACAATGTGTGTATTTCTGGTCTGGGAACACCTACTGTCACGTGACCTCCTTCCGGGGTAATATCAACCATAGTTTCGTATTTGATTGACAGCAATACCTTGCTTCAAAATGTCGCGTTAATTCTCGTATATTAAAAGCAAAATAGTTAATAAGCCGATTGGAATTTATTACAAATATTATTGGATAAACATTAGATTTTGTTTAGTGTTATATTTATACGAAACTGCCAGTATAGGAAAGGAAGCGGTAAATTCAAAATTGGTCCTGTCTCGCTCCAGGGAAGATTTACCTGGATGAACAATGCAGCTCCCAGCCAGGCAACAGTTCAAATTGGTCAAATTGGTCTTTACTCTTGATCAATCGAGTCAGTGATATCTGAGAACTTGAATTACACTTTATATTGAGTTTTTCTGGGTATTTGACTTTAATCTGAGAGAAAATAATATTTATTATTGCCCTCAGGGTAAAATTCCTAGATGTTTTTGGCCAAACCATTATCTTTCTCTATGGCCAAACCTATGAAATGTGGTATTTGAATTAGGAAACAATGTCTGACCATGACTGCACTTGATTGTAATATCGAGTTCGTTTTAAAACTTAAATTGTCAAAAAAATCAACCTTGCACTCTCGGCGGGAGGCAATTGGTTTTGCCAGGTAAACTGATAGATGTAGATCATACTTCTTTCTGACACCACACCCACTTCTTTTTTAAAGGAATACTTGTTACAACATTGGCCTACAATGGCTACATTTGTATAGGTAAATTTCTGTCATCCTCTTTTTCCTAAAATTTCTGTAAGTGTTAAAATTTCCGGAGATATTAATGTATCATCAGAATGAACAAGTATTGGATAAATTATAATTATAATAACACATTTGTATAGTGCTATTTCAGACTAGATCTGTTCAAGACGCTTTTGCAGAAAGTGTTTCATATGTAAGTGAGTTTTAAAGTTTAGATTTGAAGCTGTTTAGCACAACACAATTTTTCACTATCAGGAGCAGGGCATTCCAGATTTTGGGAGCGTATACTTCAAAAGCCCTAACACTGTATGTTCTCAAATTAGTTCTGGGGATAATATATTTACTGTTATCAGCTGACCGAAGGGGTCTTGCCCCATGTTTAGGTACCAGTAACTGTGATAGGTACTCAGGTGCATTGCCATTTTGTACCTTCCAGGCTAGTAGCGCTATCTTAAAATCTATTCTAACTTCCACCAGCAAACAGTGCAATTCTATCAGTTTTTCCATCATGTGGTTTCTTTTCTTTATTTTACCTACAACTCTGGCTGCAGCATTCTGCAATTTTTGCAACTTGGATATTTTACATTTATGTCGCCCCACCAGTAGGGAAATTCCGTAATCTAGGATCAGGGGCCCACCACTATATGATATGCAAAAAGAGCCAATTTGCACACTTTTCTGGCTGGCAGCTTGTAACTAATGCATTTCATTTCGAGCTGGTATGTTAATCAGCTGGGAACATTTTTTGTATGAATCAGCTGGCTCAAAAGACATTTGACATTTCAAAATGGCCTAGCTGACAGACTTATGAATTTAATTGGCTGGCTGGTAAATAATTATGATTTTAACACCAACTGGCAATTTCGCCATTGAAAACTGCAAAATAAAAAATAAATTATATTGTATGAACACTATTTGACAAAGATTGTTCAAGCCTAATGATATTTTTAACATTTAATTATTTATTAAAGAAATTGGCTCATTACCAGCTGTTAAAAAAAAATTGGCATTGACAAACATCCATGAACAAAGTTAACAGCTGTTAATTCCATACAAATTCTGAGCTGGTAACTTTCTGGTAAAAAATAACAGCTGACAGCCAAAATCCCAAAATGTAGCTGGCTGGTATTTTAAAAAATATTTCCTTCTAGAAAATACTAAAAACGCATATTGGAAAAATTTTTTTTAGCTGAGTGATATGTTGTTCACAACATTCTATAACATACTCTGCCCAAGTTTCACATCTCTATCTCAATTTTTAATGAAGTTGGTAGTGGTGGGCCCCTGTAGGATTGATGTGACAAATGCATGTACTAGAGAGTATTAGTTACTTTCTCACCCACACAGTTCCGAAAGTTTTTAAACATGAAAATAGCCATTTTTGCTAATTTTCTTAATTTGTTGCTTCATGGAAGGTTCCTGATCAAAAAATAACCCCTAGGTCTCTGACTTTGTTGGATCTAAAAATATTTGTCTCACCAACCGTAATTTCTGTAGGGATTTCTCCATTTCTAAAATGTCACAGTGAGTTTTTACTGTGGGATACGGATTGCCCATCTATGATATCTGGCAGAGACGAATTTACCACATGTTATCATTTCAGTTTTGCCATCATTTATTTTCATTTTATTATCAAGTAGGAATTTGTTTACACTCATTATACATTCTTCCATTTCCGTGCACGATAATTTTGATTCTTTTTTATACCTTGAATCTAGGATGATGTAGGGCTGAGTATCATCTGCATATATATGATGTTTCAGGCCATAGTGCATAATAATTTCAGCTAGAGGTTCCATGTATGTTGTAATTAAGATAGGCCCGAATACTGAGCCCTGTGGAAAGCCATAGTTGATATTCATATTTTCAGATCTTCTCCCATCAATAATAACACATTGTTTTCTGTTTGACAGATTTTTGTTTTTGTTTGGGGTTTTACATCACTTTCAACATTATTTCAGTCATTTCGTGATGAGACCTACTTGTAGCAGATATAGTGCTGCCTCACTGAATTGTCATGTCGCAGGTCCTTGACATGGCAACCCACCCGGTCACATATTTACAAGGACAACGGGTTAACCCTTTTGGCACGGGCCTCAGCTCATGTGGGAAATTGTATCATTAGTTCAATCTCGGCACGGCCGGGGTTCGAACCCACGACCTTTGGATCACCACAGAGGAACTGGTGCTAATAAGCTGGCGCTCTAACCAACTGCGCCACGGCCCGTGGCCCCTTGTTTGACAGATATGACCTAAACCATTCCAGAGCAATACCTTTTATACCACATCCTTTTTTCCAGTCTATTTAATAATATTTTATGATCTATAGTGTCAACAGCTGCCGAGAGGTCTAGTAACACCAGCATTACCATTTTAATGTTATCAATATCCATTAATATATCATTCTGCACTCTTAGCAACGCAGATATTGAAAGAAGATCCTTCTATATTTTTTAATACTTTCACTGTTCACACATTTTCGGAATTAATTAGCATCTTTTGCTGGTTGTGGCCATCTTGTCAAGGGGATTATCATGAGAAGATCCAACCAATCAGAATCATCATAAATGTATTGCAAATTACGATAAAGATGCGGTTAAATAAATCACAAAATGTATGTATGTACTGTGATATTCCAGTCTGTGGTTAAGCATGTTAAGGAAGATTATGATTATCTTACCAAATGAGGTCAATACGTATAAATACATTTGTGTTCCAGTTCATAACTTTCTTATATTATGAAGTGAATTTCTGGTCCAATTTATGACGTGGTTGATACATGATTTTCAATACGTTAATTTCCGGACCACTGTATGAAATGGTCACCTCATGTTTTTCTTAAACTCATAATTTGTATTGTTAGTGAAATATATATTGAGCCAAGTGTATTCCATTAACTCTTTCAAATCAAATTCAAGGAAAATTCATTTCATGACAGGGGTATTACCCAGTATATGACAGGTCCTCTACGCAATGCCCAGAAAGCTATTTGGGGTAATGATGTTAAGATGAAAACCAAAGGGGATTATGTCAATAATTCCCTTCTTAACATATTTTCCACATGACCAATTCATGTCTTTTTCACATGGAAATGGCTAGGTCCTAATGTTAGTAGGGAGGGAATTCCACAGTTTTGGAACAATAGCAGACAAAGCCCTATCCCCCACTGTCTTTAGACATGTCCGAGGAACCAATAGGTATGTGCAATCATTCGACCTTAGGTCTCTCTCACCGTGCTTGAGACTGAGTAGATCACACAAGTAAGGTGGTGCCTTCCCATTCAAGGCCTTCCGGGTAATAAGAAGAATCTTCAAGTCAATTCTTGCATGCACTGGGAACCATTGTAATACCCTCCGCATAAATGTGATAACTAAGACCATATTTTTGTGAGGATGTCAGTAACAGGTGACATGTAAAAGAATGGGACCCAGGATCGATCCCTGAGGGACTTCATACTTAACATACCTCCAAGAGGATCTATGGTGTTCAACCTTAACACATTGTCTCCGGTCCATCAGGTACAACCATATTCACTCCAATGCATGACCCTTGACCTTACAGCACGACTCAAGTATTCAGTTGTATTCGGCCTTATTGTAAAATACCCTACTTTCTGTACAAGAACCTTACTTTGAGTTTTACTAAAAATATGAGCAATTGTATTTATGATGAAAAATTATCATCATACCATTTTTGATGTCGCAGTATTCGACCAACTAACTATAGCCACCATGTTTTCTTGTGCTTGCAAGCAAGGTCAACATCAAAATAAATATTTTCATCAAGAATTTAAGCGCTTTGAACAGACTCTGGTCTGGTATATGCGCTATATAAGCTTTATTATTATTATTATTATTATTATTATTATTATTATTATTAGAATAATTCCAAAATATTCAAATCTTTCTCCACATTCAACTCCTTTTCAAACATAATTTACTTTTAGTTCTTAAATGTAATTTTTGTTTTTAACTGCACAACTTTGATGTTTCTAACATTTAGACTCATTCTACTTAGAATACTGACATTGCAATACACGTTTACATACATATAGTCCCATGCCCGGCTCAAATCATGATTAGGGTATAGGATGGCCACTGATTTCTCAGAATCTATGTTCGATTTCTTTTCATTGGCTTTAGGTTCTGACCAACCAGTCTTCCTTGTGTAAGTGAGTGGACAGTGTGAGTACTCACAATAGTGTAATCTGTTTTGAGTGTGGACAGTTAACTCATCAGTCTAAGGCATACAGATATGTAAATACCGGTAGCTGACCAATCAGAAAAAAATTGCCATGATTGAGGTAGATTAGGGCCGTGTGCAGTGGCCCGTACCGGTCTCTTTCCTGCTTGGAGAATTGAGACAGAATCCAGTCTGACGTTTACATTGTTCTCATCTGACCTCTGATGGATGTATGGATTGAGGAATAGTTTACTGCCACCTGGTGTGTGTCAGAAACATGTGAAAGTTTAGCAAATTGGACACCAGACAGGGTATTTGGAAGACCGATGAATATATCAACTTCGGTATAAGACACATCAGTTCACAACATTCTCGTTCATATGTCAGCTTTCGTCTAAAATTGTTTCATTTAATCTCATCCTCGATTCGGTGCATCAATTTTCTAAAGTCACCATTATCATTAATATTTCTTGCAAATTAGCTTTCAGTCGTAATTGCAAGATGATCAGCATATAATAAAAAATCTATTTAAAACCTTCATTTAATTTGATTCTCATTCCACACCAGAATTAGATCAAATGATTGACTAGTCATTTGCATAACGTTTAAAGAAGGCTGAAGATAATGTACGTCCTTGTCAAACTATTTTTCGTGGAAAATTCAGAATAAAAATCGTGTTTATAAAAGCCATTTAAATCTGCACATGACTCACACTCAGAAATATAGTTTTAATCGTATCTAGCATTTAACCGCAGACAGGTGGCTCAAAGTATTGATGATAGACAAGTTACATAAATATTTTCCTTTGATCTTCATGACAAATATACTTTTACAATTATACTACCTGGGATTGAATGGAAATATCAGTTTGTGTTGATGGGCACTCCTCTGATCCTCTCCATGGTCACTGTAAGAGTATAGGAGATATCTGCATCAGGTCCCTTACCTTCACATTGAATTTAATTAACTAATATAAATATTGAATCAGTTTGAAAATGATATATATGCAGATGATACTGCTTTATATTATTCCTCCAATATGCAATAAGAAATATTTAGATATTACATATGACTAAATAATCAGTTCTCTGTGAGGATATTCTCCTTGCATTGTCTCTTTTTTATTCTATTTTTAAATACAAATTCTTTCAAACCTTTCATACCTCAGACATACACATTTAGAACATATATCGTCAAGTCATTCAATGTGTAGTTCAATCTGTAATGCACATTATAATGAAAATATCATCCTTGGTTATAAACGTAGGTTTGTCTGCCTTGGCACGTATAATTAATTTGTGAATATATACATTTTATTTGGCAAAAACATTATAATATTGACACATTTTATAATACTATCTGGCTCTGGGATTTTGCTTCTCTTCTGAGTGTATTGCTTTCTCAAGCTTCTTATAACTCTCAAGCTACTAGTGACCACAGGTATTGCAATTGGGTCTAGCCTCGTGGGCGTTCTTGGAATGGATGGCTTCCCTTCTGAGGTTGTGTTCTTGTCAACTGCTGAACACACAGGCAAAGCAAAGAGATTCTATCACTTTCGTAAAGGGTCCTGTCTTTGTAGGTGATAATGTCATGGAAGTTCTGTCAGACCTACAATGGCACTTGTTTGGCCATCCATCTTGTATCCCATTGATGAGATGCTGTAACACTGCCTCTTTCACCATAGCATATGTAGATCCGTATGTAAAGAGATGTCCATTCTGCATCAAGCATGCTCCTCCTAACCATGCTAACTAAGCCGAGCTCACTTGCATCAATCTGCTTCAAGACAGGCTTGGTGATGTCATAAAATCGCTATACAGGACCTTGCATGAAGAGCAGCCTCAATCTCTTGAGTGCGAACTCATGGGACTCATCCCAGGGCCAAGCCACCTTGTTCTCAAGCAGCTTGCACAACAGTTTTGCTTCATATGATAGATATGGGGTAAATTTGTGTAGGTCTTGGTCTGTGGTGACAACATGTCCGTCACGGTGCTGACACACTTGGACTAGACTTCAGTCCATCCTTTGATAACACATGCCTTACCAAACCAAGTTCAGGCAATGTGATCTTTGACTTCATTCGGTTGAGTGTGAGCCCTTGCTCATGGCATCTCAGTAGCACTGTACTGAGTATGGTGTCATGCTCGCATATGGACACCCCATTTATCAGTATATCTCCTGCTATTACTTCACACCCTTGATGTCACTAAATATCTCTGACATCTGGTTGAATAAATCACCACTTCTTTATAAAACAAACAGCATGCGTTTATGTCTATAACATCCCATGGCATGTTGAAAGTAAAGAGTAAAGAGCTTTCCTCATCCAAACCCAGTTGCCAATATCCACACTTGGCAGTGGGTCAACCAACAGGGTGATGTCTGTGGCGGTTTGTAGGTGGTAATCTCCTCTCACTCAGCCTAAACCTATGAAGACACCTTCCTTATATTCTTTAAAGTTTGCACTACCAGACTCCAGGTATGCAGTTTTCACATTTCTATTGAGTCTGAATTGTTGGCATGTGTCCCTACCCAAAATTACATCAACACTCTCAAAAACTTCATATGTGATGGCTTGGCCTCAGACTTTTACTTGGAGCTCACCTTTTGGCTGTTTGTGGTGTTTGGACACTCATTTTATTCACCTGCTCATACGGAATAATGCCTGTTTCCCATGCTAAAAACCCATGGCTGAAATCCTGAAGGTCAAGGAAATACTGTATTTCATGCTGAATATAAAATCTTCATATTGGCGTTTTATTTTAGCGGCATATCAGTATATATAGACTTTTTTGTTTTTTTATTTTATTTTTGTTTTTTTATTTTATTTTTGCAAAAAGTGCCAAAAAGAAGGATGAAATCTTCATAATGGGGCTTTATTTTTGAAAATGTAGAAAACAAAAAATACTGATTTACACAGAAATTTGCAAAAGAAAATATAACATGGAGGCTGATTGAATACTGAATTTTAAACTTTGAATAAGTTGGCCACAAAGCCAACCTTTAGTATGCACAGAAAAGCATCAATTACAGCTACGGTTCTGAAGAATGTTTTGAAATATTTTACTGAGAATGATCATTCATTGTTCTACCAAATCCTAAGTGGTACAATGATATATGAATGCATTCTTCTAATCTCTGACTACTTCCTCATTGATTAATTACATAGCATGCATGGGTGAATTAGTAATAGGTATTAGTAACAACTCATTAAAGAACAAAGATATTCACATTTGTTTACGTCTTTGACCTTTTAAAGTTGCAAGTAGTACTTGATTATTATTTCATATCTCATTTCTGTATCTGTAGTATATAGATCTAGGGTGGGTTCTCCACCATAACTTATCCAGGCCACTCATTTTCACTCATTTCTTCCATTGAACCTTTTGTCCTACATTGACTTTGAAATAGTTCAATAGGACGTTAAGCTTCATTCCCTGGCCATGCCGAGATTGAACTCTCAATACAATTTCTCATAGGAGCGGAGGTCGGGCGGGCTGTCATGTCAAAACATATCTACATTGTATGTAAATCTTTTAACCCTTATTTCACCACATAATGTAAACATCAGTTCTCATTTTCCTCACCTCATAGAGTGACCCCCTTTGTCTGATGACAGTTGCTTTATGACGAATTGCTATAATACATGCCAGTGCAGATGGGGAAGGCAAAGAGGACCTGCTACAATGGCTTCAGAAAGACTGTGTGGAGGTGCTGTAATATTGTCATGGTGGCTTGGATTCCTTCAGGCAAATGGTAAGACTGATTTATCAGATTATATATTGATTTAAATGGATATTGCTTTTGGTTTAAGCAGTGTTATAATCAAATGGTGGTAGATTTCTATCTTTCTACTTCTTTCCTTGTCACCTGTCAATACATGGGGTATATGTCTTGCATCATAACACATTATCCGCCATCTTAACCTTAAAATGTTTGTCACATATTTGATTTGATTTGTGAAGTTGGCCATGCCACTTTTGTCTCGTGGGCATTCTAAGCCTATTTCTCTTTGTCATCACATTGACTTTCTGTCATCCACTCTCTTCCTGGAGGTTCAATGCAACAAAGAGTGAAGCCCAGTCAATGCTATTTGATCAATCTTCATCAAACTTTATTTTATATTTATTTTCATTTGTACAACAAATCATAAATATTGTTAATGATATTCTTATCTTGAATGATGATAATGTAGCAGAATTTATGTTTATCATTTCTAGTTTTAGATTTGTGTGGACTGACCATAGAGAAAGGGCCCTTCAATTGGTACCAAGCACGTGATGTATGTACAGTGCAGGACAAGCTCATGGCAAAGATTAACATCAATGGGTTAAGATATCAAATCGGAGACTTCATTGATGCACAAACAGAGTTAGTCAATTTCAGTATATTGTTATAATCATATTCAATGATTGACAATCTTCATGGGTATTTTGTGTTAAACTTCATAGATCCTTAAATCTTACATTTTACAAGATCATTATTCAGAGGCATACATTTTAAGCTTAAATATTTTTTAAGATATTATAAGAGAAAGATAAAGATAGGCTGCTGACCCCAGCAAATCATTAAAAAAAATATATATAAAGGCCAAAAGGTCTTTGTGAACATCTGTATTATAACATGAATGAGCTAATTGCAAGGAAATGTAGATCCTTTGGGCTAAAAATGTAAGTACATGACCAAATTCCAATGACTACTATGGTAGTATGTTAGTTAGTGTGCAGATGGTTGTAACATTGACCCCAGGTGGCAGTGCTTTATTTGATCTGATATGCCCTTCTTGGGTTGTTAATATAAATAAATACCATACAGTGCAGTTGGGACAAACTTTTGGATTGGCGGATCATCTCTGGGTGCTGCAGGGACAAGTCTTGACAGGTGGCAGTGGGTGGATGGATTTTCTGGGTTTGACTGGTCCAAATGGAGCACACACCAAAGAACAGGTCTTTGGCACCCAAATGATCCTGATAGTCGTGACTCTTCCTGTGCTCAGTTTAAAAAGTTTAATATTTCTGGAATCTCAGTATGGCTCAATGTAGATGTTCCTTGTAGCGACTTAGCGGGTGTCTTGTGCCAAATAGGTATGTATCTATCTCTTCATTACTCATCTGAGAGTGATAGATAATTTTGCTATATTTCTCTTGAGGTAATCGTCTTTCCATGGACATGTAATGTTATTTTCCCATCAAATATTAAGAATATAGTGTAAGTTTATATTGTGATTTGTCATTATTTATAGCACTAATTATTTCTGAAATTTAACACAGCTTGTCCATCAGATGCTCCTGCTGTGCAGAACACCACTGTGCAGACATATGGCAGATTGTGTAGAGATATGGCCAACTACACCTGTCTGAATGGATACAGGAAGGAGGGGGGCTCAACTAAAAAGAAATGTAGATCCCAATGGGAAGGAGATGATCTGATCTGCCAATGTGAGTATCTGTGACCTATCATATTTTTATGTAATCATATTTCACCACTTGACTATTAAACTATGGACTCGGAGATATTTTCTTTGTGTGGCCTGATTTCTGAAGATATAATTAAACTTCATACTTTGAAAGTTAGAGCAATGATCATTTCAAGGGTTGAAATAATTTGTACTTCAAATAAGATCGTTTTGTCTGTATGTTTATTGAGGTTTTGTGTTTTTACAACTAAAATGGACACAATATTGAGAATGTTTGTTTCTTTGCAAAATTTCTTTTTTGTAAATGATTCAATCCATAGCTAATAATCATAGATTATGATGTATCATCAGTGCATAGGAACATATAACAATGCCTGTATTGCACTTAATGTGTCCGGAATGCCAGCTGGTTGACTCTTCACACCATCTTTAACACCCACATTACCATTTTTGACATATGAGTGGCACATGTTTACCAAGACAGCTCACAAAACCTCCATTACCATTACAATACAACCACGTATGGGAGCACCATGTAACAGTCCAGATTACATGTACACATATTGCTGGCACAAATCAGAATTTCAGCCAAACTATCAATTTTGCAATAAAATATTTTAGGCTTAAGTTAAGCAAGGCGTGTCTACTTTATGTCTACTTTGACCCATAGAGGAATAGACATGGGGCTGTGGTGCAGTTGGTAAGAGTGCAAGCTTATCAGCAGCAGTTCCTCTGTGGTGATTCAAAGGTCATGGGCATGATTCCTGTCTGTGACCGGGTGGGTTGTCATATCAAGGACCTGCAACTTGACAATTCAGTGAAGCAGCACTATATCTGCTACAAGGAAGTTTCATCATGAAGTGACTAAAATAATGTTAAAAGTGATGGAAAACCCCAAAACAAACAATAAATCAAATACATATTGCAGCAAATTGGACACACAGCATGATTTAGAAATATGGATATCTTGATATGGTTGAGACAAAATACCTCCCTCTCCATTTATTTTCTGAATCAAAAAACAATGACAGGAAACAAGTCATTTCCCCCTCATATTACATGTAATCAAAATGTAATGTAACCATATAAACTGGATCTGTGTAGCTCTGCAATGGAAAAGGACAATTAACAATGAGCAATTGTTTGATTAATTTGTTTGGATATTTTTATAGTTTGGTAAAGATATTTCATATGTCAAAGCAATACAGTACAATGCCGGAGAGAAATATTGGCCAACATCCATAACTGTCAAATTAATTCCTTTTGAGAATTGAGATGCAATTATACATATCAGCACTAGAGGAAATAAACTAGACATCCAACATCACACATGCAATATCACACATATGACATCACACACACTCAAGCAAACTGTAAACCAATCTTTCTAATAAATAACGTATCACTGTTCATTTTAAATATTCATTGTGATGCAACCATGGTAATTAATGCTGGAAATACAAAGGTTGACTGACCCAGAACAGTAACATACAGTTGAGTGCATAGTAACACCTTTGAGTAATACAGAGTATACAAATGCATCAAAGGTCCAAGCCAGGCAGCTGAATATCAACCCCTTGCTCTTAACCTCCTCTGACCATCCTTTCTGTTGGCTTGTAGATCAACTTCCCAACCTTTCCATCCAAATATGTGTTTATTGTGTACGAATCTTAAAATTCTATTTATATGCTTAAAACTTGTGTTGTAGAATTTATTATACTGATGATTATAGCTTTCAAAATTCTCATGCACAAAAATAATTTGTTTGGTTTTCCCCTATAAGTTGAAGAATGTTTAGTTAATTTGAAATTTATTCATATTTACTATTATTTTTATTTCTTGATGTGGTTTTTAGCAGATATATCTATTCTATAAATATTTGATCATTTCAATGAGAACAGTGCAAATGTTCATAATTATATGCTACCTGAGAGTGTTACTGATTTAGGGAAATATTCTCCATTGGTACTAACTGAATACCACACAAAATATAGAAATGTACAAATTAATTATTATTATAATTGATACTGCACCCTTGTCAAGTGTCTTGTATACACATGAGCATGGTGAGGCAGCAGACAGCTTAATTACCACACCTTTGCTGAGAACAATAGACACTGGCCTAATGTCCCAGCAGGTGACACTTATGTTCCGTTGATCAAGAAACATGCAAAACGTACATAAATAGTCAACGGGAAAAAATAACTAAGGGAAATTTAGGATTGAGATGTGTGTAAAATGGTACAATTCTGAACATTATTCCAGTCCCTCACAGCATAAAAAGGTTCATAAGGGAAGGTAACAGTCAAACCTGGATTAGGATGAAGGTGACAAAACATGTTCTGAATTAGGAGGACCCTATTTAGCCCAGCTTCCCCGATAATGCTGACTATGAAAGTAACCCACCTTTGGACAAGGTAGATTCTCTCTGGGGTCCATTAAGTATGGAGTCCCCCAGGGATCTGTCCTGGTACCCATCCTTTTTACAATATACATGTCCCACACCCTTGCTGACATTTGGTCTGAGCTATCATATTTATGCTGATGATACCCAGATCTACATTCCTCTGGATCAAACAAGTAGACATGTCCAGACCTTAACTTGAAAATTCATTAGCGAGGTCAGGTCCTGTCTCATTTCAAACAAAATGAAAATTGATGATGGAAAAAACTATAATGCTGATCTGTGCTGATAGACACATTACTGCTGTGAGGCATAACATCAGTACTCTGAAGGTTGGTGATACTGACCTTTCACCTGGTGAGTCAATGGTTGACCTGGTTATCACCTTTGACTTTAAAGTGGATTTGAAGGCTCTAAACAATGTGCAAAAAATGTGCAAAAAAGGACATTAACACATTAAGAATATTGCTGACATTAAACATTGTCTGGCCACGGGTTGAGGTGCAGTTGGTTAGAGCGCCAGCTTATTAGCACCAGTTCCTCTGTGGTGATCCAAAGGTCATGCGTTCGAACCCCAGGCGTGCCGAGATTGAACCATGATTTCCCATATGAGCTGAGGCCTGTGCCTAAAGGGTTAACCTGTTGTCCTTGTAAATCTGTGATTGAGTGGGTTGTCATGTCAAAGACCTGCGACATGACAATTCAGTGAGGCAGCACTATATATATCTGCTACAAGTAAGTCTCATCACGGAATGACTGAAATAATGTTGAAAGTGAGGTAAAACAAACAATCATTTTTGACCGGGTGGGTTGTAATGTCAAGGACCTGCGACATGACAATTCAATTCAATGAGGAGCACTATATCTGCTTCAAGGAGGTTTCATCACAAAATGATTGAAAGTGATGTAAATCTACAAACAAACAAACAAAATAAACATTGTCTAGACAACAAAACTGCTTCACCCATGCGTTTGTCACTTCTAATTTGAAGTATGGTAATGGTCTCCTAGCTGGTCTCCCTAGTGCAGAAATAAAGAACCGGCAATACCTGCAGAACTCGATGTAGTTAAAATTATAAAGAGCAAAATTTTCAATCCCTGAGACAAATTCTCCGATGTAGCTTCATCTTGCAATTAAACATATCATTTTCTACCAGGTGATTGTTTTGGACTCACAGAAAAATGATTTGATAAACCAAAATATATTCAATAATTACTTATGGGATAGCATTGTAAGATGTTGATTAAATACAAACTGCTGAAATGAAATTTATTTCAAGACACATATTTATGATACAGGAAAAGGAAATTGAATAAAAACCCACACTTTTCACTTTATATAACAGCAGAAGAGAATATCATTATATTGCATGACTGTATATAATCTAATCTATAGAAATGTCATGGGCCTTTGTTAATTATCAGTCTGGTATGTTTGAAAGATATCCCTTGCCTGGCTTCAAGTATAGATGAGGCTCATCCAGATAAATCTTCAGCTCTTCCTGGTGAAACTGTCACATACACTTGTCAAGAGGGATATCAACAAGAATCTGGAAACTTCACAAGGACCTGCCAGATTGGAGGGTCATTGGATGGCTCTGACCCAAAATGCTCAAGTAAGAACTCAATCAAAGATAATGACAAATGTATACATTATGCTGGTTGTACTTCTATACAAGTGTTTATGTAGACAATATAATGTTAGTACATATTTATGCAAAATAACAATGTTAAAAAAATTACAAGAATAAGTGAAAGAAAAGGGTTTTTTTCTTACATATGTTTGTGTAAATAAAACCCTGGTACATCAGTAGAATATGTATAGAATTGTATGGAATATATAATCAGCATGGATATCCGTTATTGTACAGGATTCCAGGCATTTTTGTTCCAAAATAATTATACTTGGGATGATGCTAGAAAACACTGTGAAAGTGTCAACATGACTCTAACAAAAATCAACACAGAGGAGAAACGAAATATCATAAGGGATACTCTCGACAGAGATGGACACGGGTAAGCCCTTAGCTTCAGAGTTAGAAAAAGGTATACATATGCAAAAACTTCAGAATTAGATAGACAGACATATGCTGGCACTGCGTCAGAGTTAGACACACTCAGATATGTATAGACATGTGTTAGCACATGCAGAGTTAGACAAGGTCAAGCATGTGTAAAGATAGCTTCACAGTTAGGCTGTGTTTCCATGTAAGTGCGTCATGCAGACCGTCATGCAGACTGTCAATTTTTTCACACACCATAATGAACAATGCAGGTATTTCCATGTATGTGTACTGCTGTCCGTAATGATGTCCGTAAGCAAATTGACGCATAGGGTAGCGAATGAAAATCTGACCTAGAGAGTGACACATTTTCGACAGACTGCAAGTCTGTGGGAAATGTGGAAACAGAGCCTTCGACAAAGGCAAGTATGTGTAAGCAATAGGTTTAGGCAAAGTCAGACAGATGTAAGCCCTTAGCTTCAGAGTTTGACAAAGTCAGATATATATGCGCCTTTAGCTTCGGAGTGATAATATACAATGCTGTTGAAAATCAGTATAAATATTTTGCTTTGAAATCTAAATGTTTATCACATTCTATTGCCATAATCATGTCCTGACCCTTAACATTGCATTCAAAAAGGATAATTAAACCCATTTACATTTGACATCTTTTAGATTAATAGATATGTGGATAGGTGGATATGCAACACAGACAAAATATTTAGTTTGGTCAAAGGAATGGCTTGATGGAGATGATGTGTTCTTACCAGATGTCTTGTTTGACTCCCAGCGCCATAGCAACTTGTGTCTCAGGTAAATAAATTATCATGATTCATAACATGACAATTGTGTAACACATGAAAAGATTGAAAGAGTTAAGACAGTTTGCTTTTTGATGCCAAATCAGAAGTGCATGTTGAAATGAATATGAGAAAATTGGATATAACTTACTGCATTTCTTTAAATGATTTGTCCCCAATAAATAAGTTCTCTGGGTATGACAGGTGCAATAACCATATGTAATTACCATCCTACTTTTCCAGGTTTACTCATGTTGCCCACTCACAGGGAACTATGACACTGCAGCCATGTGAAATATTACTCTCGCCTCTTTGTGAACTCCAAATACACAAAACAGGTATTCAGTGAGGATATTTACCATAAGGACTTTGAAAAGACTATAATTTATGTGAAAACATTGCTGATATATCTTTGCACGGTGTTGTGAATATATTGCAGATATATATATTTGCATGGTGTTGTGAATATATTGAAGATATATTTTTGCATGGTGTTGTGAATATATTGCAGATATAACTTTGCATGGTGTTGTGAATACATTGCAGATATATTTTTGCACGGTGTTGTGAATACATTGCAGATATATATTTGCATGGTGTTGTGAATATATTGAAGATTTTTTTTGCATGGTGTTATGAATATATTGCAGATATATTTTTGCATGGTGTTGTGAATATATTGCAGATATATTTTTGCATGGTGTTGTGAATATATTGCAGATATAACTTTGCATGGTGTTGTGAATATATTGCAGATATAACTTTGCATGGTGTTGTGAATATATTGCAGATATAACTTTGCATGGTGTTGTGAATACATTGCAGATATATCATTGCATGGAGTTGGATCTTGGTGTCCATATTTGGAGGACATTGTGGATGATATTATGGTGTATAGAGATATCCTAGATGGAAATCCAGAGACTTGTGTGGCATCAATTAACCAGGGGCACCATACTCTGTCCCTCATCCTAAACCTCAGCAACCCTACCCCAAGACCCATTTACCAGTTCACATTGAACCTAGATACTCAGAAGTTTGGTTGTTCTGCTCACGATCTTGTATCAGTTATGGTTCCTGCTGGCAACACCATATGTAGCAAGGCTGCTTGCTTGGACTTTCTCAGTTGCCAGAATTTGGGGAAATGTGTATTCCTTTGCACTTGTCCTCTTGGGTGCCACACAGTTATCATCAGGTCTGAATTAACCGCCTGGGAAACAGAACCATTGGGGATATGTGAAATCACTGTCAGTCAAGAAAAATGGGTGCTGAACTGACATGTCCATATGATGGGATTGCTGTTGATGCGAAGATACATAGACAACATTATTGATCATATTTGGAATAAAGAAAAAATATATTTGTTATACATCAGATAAAGATATAGATCAAGACATCACAGAATGAAAAGTGATGAATAATTCCAATGGTAGATTTATTGGTATTTGCTTGTAACATTGGACATTGTGTCATGACTTTCCAAGCTATCTCAGATCAATTATCACTCAACACATCACAGCAGTTTTTTCGTATGCACCTCTTAGAGCAATGAAAAATATATGTAATAATAAAGACTATATCATGAGAAAGTGCATATATAGGATCAGAGACAATGAGGGCTAACGTGTTTATGTCGCCAAACTTGAATGCGTAGTTCTAATGTTGGGCCTGGGTGAAAAGTGAGAATATTCACAGAATTATATGCCGAACATGAAGTCTAATTACGATGGAAAGTAGCTTATCAATATTAAGATTGGCAACTGACACTTGTTGATAATTTACATTGATAAAATATCCAAATTAAAAAAAAATATCTGGTTGACCGCGGTTAAATGTGGCAGTTCAATACCGCGATCCACTTGATATCGCGGTTGTTTTGACCAGGTTCCTTTCTGAACTGACGAGATTTACTTTGTAATTTCATGAGGCCAGGCCATTTGATATTTGGGGGATGGAGAAATATAAATATAATTTTCAAAAAGGAAATTGCATACCAATTTCTTTTTTAAAAAAAAGACTTTCTTGTTACACAAATTGCCACATGACAGTGATTTGACACGTTTGACCATGACTGATCAAAGATTGTGGTAACAATTATAGAGTTTTTGTTATAATGTAAAAGATAGGTATCCAGTTATTCCTAGAAGATGGGTGGTACGTTTGTTTGACTTATCCTGTGTATTCCTATGCTACGAATTATCATATCTGGGTGTGCATATGATATTGTATAATAACAGATATTTCTCTTTACTTTTAATGAAAAACGTCAGTGTATATTTCGGCACTAGTGTATATTTTATTCACATTTTAGGTATTTAAATCAATTAAATGATTACCGGACAATTTCATAAGAGTACAAATATATTTCATTACAAATTGTTTGGATATTTTAGTTTTGTTGTTGTTCAAGAGTAAATGTTCCAGAGGAAATCTGAGGAATATGTTTTCCTCAGGTTTAACATACATAATTTTGCACGTTTTCACTGATTTAGCACAGTCTAACGTGTTCTTGATATCGGGCCCAGGAAGACAAACAATTCATAAAGCATGTGCAGTGGGGGAAACAATTTCTGTAATTCTGTCTGTCCGTCAAATTCGATCTCTGAAACTACATAATTTAAGATGTTTGTAGATAAAATACATAGGTAATTTGAGTTTTTATAAATATGACTGGAAAACCGTCAAATGTTTCTTACACGCATACATCCAATGTCTCATTTGGCAGATCCATATATGGCATCAGTTTGAGATTTCTGTAGAGATGCAATGTGGGAAAGATGGAGTCAATCCGCCATTTTGCGCAGGTCACTGAACTCTCCTCATGCCTCATTGGCTGTTATCTACCAGCAAAGCTGGGTAAATACGTATTTATAAACCTTTATTCAAAAAAAAAAACATGCAAATACAAATTACAGAAACATGCAAATGCAATTTACAGAAAGGCAAATGTATGCACAGCTTTAGGCTATGTTATTAGACGTAAACCATACATTTTATCAATGTCTGAAAATGATGTGCCAGTCGGTGACCTTGCCCTAATTTAGATGTCATGGGATCCGATCTCTGAAAACCTTGTGATTGTAAGACGTTGATATCGAATAAAGATAACATTACCAAATGCTTGATGCCTAAAAATTCTATTGCTGTAAGCCAGGGGGTCTGCAGTCTCTGGTCGGTATTTTTAATCATTCAGTTGAAAAGATTTAAAGTCTCATGATGTTCTCATGCATGACTACAGAGATGTTGGCTGCATAAAGAAACATTTGATCTTCATTTTTTCAGTGCAACCGTTGTGCAGGACAAATTATATATGTTGTTTAAAATGGATTGATGTGAAGCATGGTTGTGCAGAATATTAAAATAACTGTTGCATAACCAAGGTAAATTTATCTGTGGTGATCCAAAGGTCGTGGATTCGATCCCCAGACTTGTCGAAATTGAATTCATGAATCAATTCATTGGAACTGAGCCAGTGCCTGAAGGTTTAACCCATTGTTCTTGTAAATCTGTTATCAGGTGGGTTGTCATGACAATGCAGTAAGGCAGCACTATATTTGTCATAAGTAGTAAGTCATAATGTTGAAAGTGATGTAAAGTCCTAAACAAACCTACAAACAAACAAACTACGGCAAGGCTGAGATCTGAAGATCTGATCGTATAGACAAAGCAGATCATGTTATTATCTTGCCTTCTCCTGCAGAAATTTTTAAAATGAAAAAGGGTGCTATGGTCTCATCCCGTAAAAACAAAATTAAGACAAGTGGGTCCTACTGTGGAAATAATATATTGAAAGGTGCTCCTGTATTTGAATTAATGAATCAATCCGTAGATTAATTCTTAGTGGGAAGTGGTTAGACATCATTGATGATTATTTGTTTGTTTGGTGTTTTACATCACTTTCAACATTATTGCAGTCATTTCGTGATGAGACCTACTTGTAGCAGATATTGTGCTGCCTCACTGAATTGTCATGTCGCAGGTCCTTGACATGACAACCCACGCAGTCACAGATTTACAAGGACAATGGGTTAACCCTTTTGGCACGGGCCTCAGCTCATATGGGAAATTGAATCATGAGTTCAGTCCAGGAATTGCTAAAAATGAAATCCAAACAAATTATATATAAACGCTTAGTGAAATTGTAAAGCTAGATGAATTAAATAATTTTGCTTCATCCTGAATTGAAATGATATGTGTCAATTTCTTCATCAATTCAATTTTGATGACTGTGGTGTTTATATTATATTATATGTTTAAAAATCATGTTTTATACCAAAGTCACATTCAATGCCTTGCTTACATACCTAACTACAGATAATCAACTTGCAAATGGTGTCTCATATTTAAGTGCAAGACATTAATTGAAGATGTCAGTTTTTTTATCTCTCTCCATTTGACATAAACATTTTTGGCAGACAATTCTATCTCAAGCTACTGTCAAAAAGTGCAGCTGAAGCTATTGAATAGAATCCGTCATAAAATTATCTGTATATTTCTCAAATTTACCAGTGAGAAGAATTCATTGTACTATTTCTTAAAACTATTTCTATTCATTAAAAATTTCAAAATCAACGTAGTTTGTGAGAAAAGAAAAAAAAGTTATTTTGGATTTAACAGTGTTGCACATTATAGGTATCTGGTAACATATTTCCCAGGGATGACTGTTCATATAATCACAGAGATATAATATAAGGCCAAGGACGAGGACGTTATCCCAGGGGACCTCTGGAAAACTTTCATAAGCTTGTCCACCAGGTCATATGTTTCGGTTTGTTTGTTTACATGACTTTCAAAATTATTTCAGTCATTTCATGATGAGACCTACTTGTAGCAGATATAGTGCTACCTCACTGAATTGTCATTTCGCAGGTCCTTTACAAATGTTAACTCAACCTTGCTCAAGAGTATCTTACAAAAAAGTTCAAATCAGGCTGTGCCATACACCAGTGAATAACTCAGAATTAAACGTTATTCATTTGTACAAAACATACTGGAAACCAAAAAAATAGGTTTAGGATAACTTATTACTATGGAAAAGATTTACCATACCCTTCACGTCCACGTCAAACAGACTTCTTTGTCAACATCAATTGCACTTAACAAATCATTATTTTCATCCTTTATAGCTGAAGCGCATGCAATGTACGTCATGGTGACAATGGGTTATAGTGCAAGTGATATAATGAATGCCCCGTCCTGGGTATTATAGCTTTTTTATAACAAAGTTTTGTTTTACCACGACAAAATATACCGTGATTTTCATCATTTAGAAACCAATTCTCTCAATGCCTTTTTGTAGAAAAATTATTGTTTGTTTCACCTCACTTTCAACATTATTTCAGTCATTCCGTGATGAGACTTACTTGTAGCAGATATATATAGTGCTGCCTCACTGAATTGTCATGTCGCAGGTCTTTGACATGACAACCCACTCGATCACAGATTTACAAGGACAACAGGTTAACCCTTTTGGCATGGTCCTCAGCTCATGTGGGAAATTGTACACAAGTTCAATCTAGATAAATAATAGATTGCAGCTACGTTTCTGAAAAAAAAAAATAGATTTCTCATCGTGAAAAGTTTTCTGAAATATTTTACCGAAAATAATGATTTATTCATTATTCTACCAAATCCAAAGTGCTAGGAAGGTATCTCACAACATAAATGTGTATATTAGTAATGGGTAAGGAACAACTCATTAAAGAACAAAGCTATCCATTTTTATATGTATTTTGACCTTTTGCATTATTAAAGACAGTATTAGTTGTCCATTATTCCATATCTCATTTGTGTATCTGTTGTTTATAGATCTAGGGAAGGTTCTCTATCGTAACTTATCCAGGCCAATCATTTTCACTCATTTTATCCATTAAAATGGTTCAATGGGACATTAAGTAATGATCATTCCCTTTTACTTTCTAATAGTTAACAACAATTACATTCATAAAATTGAAACTGCATCCTTTTACTGTTTTAATATTGACCAATAGCATCTATTTGAATTGAGTAAAGCTCTTCACAATTCATGAAGTTATTTGATGATTACATTGGTAGTTATTGAGAGGAAAATGCAATTCCTATTAAGTATATATTCCTATTTTCTGATATTTGTACAAAATAGTGTACACATCAGTTCTCATTTTCCTCAATTTATATAGTGACCCCCTTTGTTTGATGACTATTGCTTTATGAGGGATTGGTATAAGGATGCCAATGTAGATGGAGAAGGCATAGATGGCCTGCTGAAATGGTGTCAAATAGACTGTACAGACGTGCTGTGACAGTAATATTATCATGGTGGCTTGGATTTCTGCAAGCAGATGGTAAGATATAGTTAACTTTGTGATAAATCACTACTTTGGGACTGGTTGATCAGATGGATATTGTTTCAGGGGCCGACCATTTATCTTATTTGAAAAATATCACCCATTGGTGGCTAAGCTGGCAGTAACTAGCTAAGAGAACTTTTCCTGGAAAAAGAATAATGAAAGCAAAGCCTTAAAACTGGAAAATAAAGAATTTTTAATCAGCATATTAGAGCTTAATTCTATAAACATGTGCACAATATAAATATAACTGATAGACATGATAGACACTATTGTTAAAACATGTGAGATATAAATCACAATATCTATTGTTGCCAAATCAGAGGACTATGAGTTATATTTAAAGCATTCATGAAACCAAGAAGGTCACAGGCAATTTTCCAGGGGTTTTGAGTATGCTTAAATGATATGTGGCCACGAAAGTGTGATACAAGCAAGCTATCTCACTAAAATCAACCAAAATACACTGACCATGTGTTTTACTGAAAGTGCAAAGTACTGCCTGTACTCCTTTGACCACCAGGTGGCCACATGTATACAATCATGTAACCTTTATTGTGATTTGCCAGGGTGTACCATTAGACAAACATTAATGAACAAGCAGGGATTTGTAAGCCAAATTCCCCACCCAGCTACCTCCTTTCTCCAGCATCCCTGTCACATTCCCCACCCAGCTGCCTCCTCCCTCCAGCACCCCTGTCACATCCCCCACCCAGCTGCCTCCTCCCGCCACCATCCCTGTCACATTCCCCACCCAGCTGCCTCCTCCCTCCAGCATCCCTGTCACATTCCCCACCCAGCTGCCTCATCCCTTCAGCATCCCTGTCACATTCCCCACCCAGCTGCCTCCTCCCTCCAGCATCCCTGTCACATTCCCCACCCAGCTGCCTCCTACCTCCAGCATCCCTGTCACATTCCCACCCAGCTGCCTCCTACCTCCCGCATCACTGTCAATAAAATAAAGAAATAAAACCTAGTCAAAACTATCTAACAATCTTTTATTTTGTATTTATTTTCATATCAAATCATGAATATTGTTTATCAACACTTTAATAATGATTCATTATAGTGTAGCAGCCCCATGTTTAATAGTTCTAGCTCCTAATATGTGTGAGTTGACCATAGAGGAAGGGCCCTTCACTTGGTACCAAGCACGTGATGAATGCGCAAAGAAGAACCAGCTCATGGCCAAAATTAACGCTAATTTGATGAGAAATAGAATCGGAGAATTTATTGATGGGCAAGCAAAGTTCGTAAATCTTAATTCATAATCATAATCCTATTCAATGATTGATCTGGCGATATTCACAGGATTCGCTTATTGGTCCCTAAACCTTACATTCTACAAGATTTGCATGTACATTTAGAGGCATACATTCTATACCCAAAGCCATTGGTAAGATAGACTTGAAATCCACTGTTTCTAGAAACACCACGCACTGCCCATCACATTGAAGTCCCTATTAAATGAACTTGACCTCTGGCGACTAACTGTTGTACTTACTTACTGTGTCATCATCTTTCCCAGTCATAATGTTTATCAATACAGAAACGGGTGCTATCTATAGTGTCTTTTCCACACTTTTTTATCCGACATTATGCCTGACAACGTGAAATGACATTCAGAAGAGTCTAAGTGATGACGTCATGGAAACAAAGGAGAAACATCATATGATGTCAGAAGCACCACAACATTGTGAAGTTTCCAGATTGTTGCTGTCACTCCTATGAATAAACTGACCCACTTTCACGTCTTTGCGGTAACTGATAAACAATAGCGAAAGGATGCTGAGATCAAGAAAACACAAAGAAATATTTTCAAACAGGACTGACATCTAGTTCTTCCAGAGTCGTGGCTTAAATATGAAGGGCAGTGCAAGATGTTTCTGGGAACAGTGGATTTCAAGTCTATTTTGCCGATGTCTTTGGGTATAAGATGAAATATATTATAATATAATTCAAGAGGAGGACAACAATAAATGTTTTAGAAAATAATCTAAATTGTTCTCAAAGTGCCTGATTCTAGAAGATCAAAAGAAAAAAGGTCTTTGTGAATTTGCATGTTATAAAATGAATGTCTATATACAACACCATACAGTTTAGATCAGACAAGCTTCTGGATTGGCGGGTCATCCCTGGGTGCTGCTGGGACCAGTCTTGGCAGTTGGAAGTGGGTTGATGGATTCTCTAGTTTTGACTGGTCCAAATGGAGCATACACAAAACAACTGGTCTTTGGCATCCAAATGATCCTGATAGTCGTGACTCTTCCTGTGCCAAATTGAAGAAGGTTTTCTTTTTTGGCATCCCAGCATGGGTAAACAAAGATGTTCCTTGCAGCAACTTAATGGGTGTCTTGTGCCAAACAGGTAGGTATCTATCTCTCCCTCATGTTTGAGAGCAATAATAATATTGCAATATTGATCTCAGCTGGAGTTAGTTGTCTTTTTATGGACCTTTATGTTATGTTCTCATATAATATCCTATAATGGAAAGCAAACTCCTGAAATATATTCAGTGCCTAACAATAAATACCAGAGGATAATATTAAATATTTTATGCAAAACATTTTTCTGTTGTATATATATATATATATATATATATATATATAGTAGTTTAAAGCTATTTGTCATCATAGCGCTGATTATTTCTGTTATACAGCTTGTCCATCAAACCCTCCTGCTGTGCAGAACACCACTGTGCAGACATTTGGCAGATTGTGTAGAGATACGGCCAACTACACCTGTCTGAGTGGATACAGGAAGGTGGGGGGCTCAACTGAAAAGAAATGCAAATCCCAATGGAAAGGAGATGATCTGATCTGCCAATGTGAGTATTTCAAGGGTTGAAATAATCCATGCTTAAAGATGGTTTTATCAGTGTGTTCATTTAGAATTTGTCCTATTAATCATTTTTTGTGTCTATCACTTCTGAAATATGTTCTCCATATGGCTCACATATGGCCTATATAGACCTTTTGGGCATATATCGTCCAAAATAAAGGAATGCATATGGATAAATCGGCCATTAACATCCATGCATTGGAATCATCATAATTTTGATCATATAGAGGGCACCACATGCAGGTGACCTTAGAAAAATTCATGTGAAAAATATGCACATCACTTGTATCAAAGATCCCACAGATCGACTGTCAATACCAACAATTACGTAAGAAGATGCTAATATTATTATTCATTAATGATTTAACAGACATTTATAATTTGCCAGAATAAACCCCATGCCAATGCACTTAATATTAAGCCCATACTCTCTAAGAATGTGAGGCAAAATAGGCCATAAGTGACCAACGTCAACATGGGTCTAGTTTGGTGAGAGAATGCATTAACATAAAACCCTAGTACATATTGAGAATGTTTTCTTAAAAAACTCATCTTTTGTAAATGTAAGTATTAATCATGCATTGGTGGATTTTAACATATATCAATGCTTGTGTATCACTTGATGTATCCTCAATGCCAGCTAGTTTAATATTCACATCATTTCTGATACTTGCATTACCGTCTCCAACCCTCCATTCCATAAGGATGCAACTACGAAAGGTGTTTCATGTATAACAGTACTGGTTATGGGTACACACCTTGCTAGCCCAAACCAGAATTTCAGTCTATCATTAAACTTCATTTAATGAACTAGCGAGATATATCTATTGCATGTCTACTTGTCTGATCCAAAGGGGTATAACCACAGGCCATATGGTGCTGTTGGAAAGAGCACAAAATTGTTAGTACCAGTATCTGTGGTGAACCAAAGGTCATTGGTTTGATGTCATGTCAGTATTGAATTTCAATTTCTCATTTGAGCTGTGACCTAAGAATATTTAGTTAACCTGTTGTCCTGGTGTCAAGGACCTGCAGCATAACAATTCGGTGAGGTCATGTCATGAAATGACTTTAATAATGTTGAAAATGACTTAGAAACTCAAACAAACATCAATGAGGTAAAGATTACTCTCGTTTGACCTGATATCTAATTGATTTGATGGACGATCTGAATCCATGCTGCAACCAAATCACAGTGCAATGGAACAGTGACTATTTTGTGCTTCAGAATGACCTGAGCCTTCCTTTGGCGACATTAGTGGTACCCTGGGGTGCCTACTAAGTAATGCTTGGACTCATATGAAAAGATTGAGAGCATCTTCCTGTACTCATGCTAATCAGCAGAAAAGAAGCTGAGAATCATGCACTTGATCCCACTATGAAAGATTCAATATCTTTGGTGTGACATGACAAAATTATATTTAATCAGAATTAAAAATATGTATACTTTCCTATCTTAAATCAACAGTTTACAACCATGGTTTTCTACTGGGTAATATATTTGGACTTAAGGTATAGATGAACACAAGACATATAATCATATATTACAATAGGAAATCACAAAAGTAGTATTCATTTTATATGAGTATGTAACAGCAACAGAATATGTCATTATATTGCATGTATGTTAAAAGGCTTATTTGATTTATAACATAGTAAATTTCATAGGCATGTTTAAATCAATAATTTCTAATGTTTTAAGATATCCCTTGCATGGCTGAAAGCAAAAATATGGCTCAGCCAGATAAAGCTTCATCTGTTCCTGGTGAAATTGTCACATACACTTGTCAACAGGGATATAAACAAGAATCTGGAGACTTCACAAGGACCTGTCAGATTGGAGGGTCTCTGGATGGCTCTGACCCAAAATGCTCATGTAAGAACTCTATCAAAGACAACGATAATTTTATACATTTTGTTGGTTTAAATTTATAAATGTATATATGGTGACAATATAATGTTCAATAAAATGTCAATGCATATGTATGCCACATAATGACATTTCAGAAAAGCAGATCATAATTATATTAAAAAGTTTTATTTCCAGGGAGCACATAAATGTTTCATCTTAACCAAAATTATATATTAACAAAAGTAAGAAACTATAAATAATTTATGTTTCATTGTCAATGACCACATGATAACAGGATAAAATATTGCAGGCAAGTTGGCAGGTAGGAATCTTTAGGAATTTTAGGGCAATTGCAGAGAAGGCTCTATCTGCTACTGTATCCCCTTCCAGACCTATCCTGGTGATTTGACTGAGAACGTTTCATGATATATTTGCAGTCATTAGATCAAGTTGGTATCAAAGTTCTTTTTCATTACGAGCTTTTGTAGCATTTTTTTAATATCCTAATATTCCCCATTATTCAATATTAGAGTTCTGTCGGTTTTATGTCATCAACCAGGAGTAGCAAGAGTAGATGTCACAAAGGCATAAATGTATACCGTTTTAACATCAAGACAAATGGCAGATATGGTCTTAATGTGTAATAAGCAATGTTGCACATCTGTCAGAATTTGGGTGTTCATTTTCATATTTGAACAAAGTAGATACCCAGGTCAATCTGTCTGATTACCGGTGACAGATTCTATTGCAGCAATGTTCTGTTTTGGTCAGAGTAACCGACTTTGTTGGGAGCTGATTGGTCATGCCATCATCAAACCTGATTGGTTGGTTTGCATGCACTAGTGTAATGGCAGGTCTTTCACAGAGCTCCGTATAGTTTTGTCATTATTGACGATTTTTCAAGGTTTACCATAAGTCCATCACGTCAAATTATTGCTGCATACTGAGTCTACTAGGTCTATCTGTTACTAGAAAACTCTGACGGCAGTCTTGGGTTGAACTTGCTTGCGGAGGCGAATTATGGTCGAATTATAACCAAGTGGACCGCGCTGTTGAACTGCCACATTGGACCATGGTCAAGCTGCTGGCAATGATACCACATCTCTAGCATTGTACTGTTCTGTACGTCTTTTCACAAGCTACACTATGAGCTATTTCACCAGCCTTTCATCAGGCCGACGGGTTAACTCAATAGAAACAACTTCAATGTTACACAATCATAGCATTTGTTTATTATATGTTCGTGTTTTAACATATACAACAAGAATACTAACATAAACATTGAGACGCCATCCTTACCCCACAATGGTATAGGTTCAAACAAAGTTCTGCTATGTGATGATCATACAAGCACTTTCAAAAAGAGCCTGCCTTTGGGAGATATTAATTTTAATATCATCACAAGTGTCCAATATCAGTCATTGCAGAACATTGTAGCTTATTCAAATGTCAAATATATTTGAGTCTAAACAAGAAATCGAATTGTTCCCCATTTAATTTTGATGGGTGCTCGATATTTGTGAATACATAAAATCAAATACATTACTATCCGTACATGGGGCAGGCAGGCAAAATTATAAATTCAACTTTACATATACGCAAATATCTCACCCAAATCAACTCCACTAGGAAAACATATCTGTATTGCCCACTTGTCCACGTAAACAAAACAATATAGTTGTTGAAACTTAAAATAAACAATCATTGGTGGACCACTTTCGGCAAGACCATGGGCCGTGGCACAGTTGGTTAGACTGCCAGCTTATTAGCACAAGTTCCTCTGTAGTGATTCAAAGTTTGTGGGTTCAATCCCCGAGAATGAATTCATGATACAATTTCACACATGAGCTGAGGCCCGTGCCAAAGGGTTAACCTGTTGTCCTTGTAATGCTGTGACAGTGTGGGTTGTCATGTCAAGGACCTGCGACACGACAATTCAGTGGGGCAGCACTATATCTGCTACAAGTAGGTCTCATCGCAAAATGACTGAAATAATGTTGAAAGTGATGTAAAACCCCAAACAAGCAAACAAGCATTGTCTAGATGAGAAAACAGCTGTGGCATTAATTCATGCTTTTGTTACATCTACCCTAGACTACAGAAATGGTCTCCTTGCTGGTCTCCCACAATCAGAAATTAAGAAGTTGAAATATCTGCAGAACTCTGCAGCACGTGTAGTGGGAAATATCAGGAGATTTGATCATCTGATTATTCAGAGAAAATGAGGGAATTGCATGCTAGAATCGACCTCAAAATTCTCATTATGACCAGGAAGGCCTTAGATATAAACTTCATTCAAAAGGACAACCCAGATGTTTAGGTCAGAGTATTTTGCAGTGATATTCCTTATTCTTTGATTTTTGAATGATTTTTCTCGGGTTGTTTTATTTTTTGGAGATCAAAATAAATTTAATCATAGCAGGGTCCAGTAGGAACCCATGGACAATGTGAACTTTGAGTCTCATACCACGTCAAAGGCCAGGATAGGTCGAAGGTACATCTTTGTATGTGAGAGGGCTTTGGACCCACATGCTAAAATCTACAGATCAGTCATATGATAACATGTCTAATATGATTCATTTTCAGTGGTACCATGTCTTGCCACACCAGTGAATCATGCCATACCTGATGGCGCCATCATCTTCCCAGATAAAAAGGTTAAATACGAATGTGAGGTGGGGTATGTTAAAAGTACTGGTCAATTCACCAGGACCTGCCTGCTTGGTGGAAAGCTGAACGGAGAGGAACCTTTCTGTATGCTGCCTGGTAGGTATAAACAACATGTTCTCATATTCTCATCTATATAGGCATTAGTCAGATGGAGCTGTTCAGATATATATTGCCATAAATAAAGAAATGCTTATGTCTGAAAAGGCCATATGCATGTATGTACTGGTGTGATCACGATTTTGATAATATAGGTGGCATCACATATCCAGCTGATAATTCTACGTTTTTTCTATGTTGTGGGCACGTTGTGTTTTGGTACTAAGCATCCAGATAACGTGGTGAGCATGTAGTGGTATAATGTTTTGGAAAATGGAGAATGGAGAAAAATCAGACCTGATACATAATTTTCAAAATCATGAATATGTAAAGAATAATAACTTATTGATTCCAGCTGGCAATTGTGGCCCCTATCCAGAGATTGAAAATGGATTTGTCTCATCAAGAACAGTCTCTCCAGATGGCATTATTTACAAGTGCTATCCAGGTTATGAGATGAGAGGTGGAGCCACTGTGAAATGTTTAACTTCCAATAACTGGGGTCCTGCAATACCTCACTGTTACAGTATGTTAAGTATCCTTATCATGGGCATAATACTAGTTAGAAAGATTTCTTCTTCAGCATGAAAAAAGTACTTTTCCCAAATGGGATTCAAACCCTAAACCTTTAGTTTGGGAGACAAATGTTTTACCAACTGAGCCACGTCCCACTCCTGTTCTAGAATATTTCTGGGTTTTTTTCTACTTGCATTATTATTGATATTTTGGACAATCTCGAAATAAACTTCGAGAATATTTGAACAATAAAAATTGTTCTAATTAAAAAGAATAATTTTGTTCAAATCTAGAATTGTTCAAATTAAAAAGGCATTAACAACAATGTTAGAAAAGACAATGTCTTCTAAAATATACTCAGTGTAAAAAAGCATACATGGAATACATGGAATACATGGAATACATGGAATTGTATGGAATATTCAATTAATATGAATTTCTATGTTTGCAAAGGAAACCAGGTTTTTTTGGTGCAAAATAAATACACTTGGGATGATGCTAAGAAATACTGTGAGAATGTCAACATGACTCTGACAAAAATCAACACAGAGGAGAAACGAAATATCATAAGGGATACTCTCGACAGAGATGGACATGGGTAAGACCTTAGCATCAGAGTTAGAAAAAGGCAGACATATATGAGCCCTTAGCATCAGAGTTAGAAAGAGGCAGACATATGTGAGCCCTTAGCATCAGAGTTAGAAAAAGGCAGACGCTTAAAAGCCCTTAGCATCAGAGTTAGAAAAAAGGCAGACATATGTGAGTCCTTAGCATCAGTGTTAGAAAAAGGCAGACATTTAAAAGCACTTAGCTTCAGAGTTATAAAAAGGCAGACATATATGAGCCCTTAGCTTCAGAGTTAGACAAAGACATGTGTAAGAACTGAGTTTCAAAGTTTCTGCTGATCAGCCTACAGGACACTCTTCAGAAATCTTTATCACATGAGATCACCAGAGTATCAGTAGTTGAGACTTGAATAAGACAGACAAATGTATGCACTTAGGTTCAGATATCAGATATGTGTTTTTCTAATCACCTAGCTTCAGAGTGATATTATATAATGTTGATAATCAGGATAAATCTATTGCTATGGAATCTGAAAGTACGTCAAGTTTTAGTCCCTTTACATTTGATTTCATTTTAGATTAACTGATATATGGCTGGGAGGACAGGCAACTCTGACAGACACTTCAGTTTGGTCCATGGAGTGGCTTGATGGAGATGATATGTTATTACCAGATGTCTCATTGGAATCTCCACCAATTTTCCAGAGCATTTTTTGTCTCATGTAAATGTTATCATGATTCATCACGATTGTATAATAACAGAAATATATGTTGATGTAACTGTATGGGAATCAAATATAAGACCATCATTTCTTTTCTTCTTTAAAATAATTTATCACCTTTGAATATGTTTCCTGGATGTGACATTTTTAATCACAATATGTAATTACTATCCTACTTTTCCAGGTTTACTCACGTTGCTCACTCCCAAGGAAATATGACAATACAGCCATGTGATATATTACTCTCACCTCTTTGTGAACTCCAAGTACACAAAACAGGTATTTATCTATGTTTTAAGGAGAGGTGAGATTAGAGGGTGGCTCTTGGCAAGTTGTGTCTGACTTCAGTTCATTATTATTATTATTATTATTATTATTATTATTATTATTATTATTATTATTATTATTATTATTATTATTATTATTATTATTATTATTATTATTATTATTATTATTATTATTATTATTATTATTATTTATTATTATTATTATTATTGTTGTTGTTATTATTATTATTATTGTTATTGTTATTATTATTATTATTAGTATTATTAGTATATTATTAGCATATTATTAGTATATTATTATTATTATTATTATTATTATTATTATTGTTATTATTATTATTATTATTGTTATTGTTATTGTTATTATTATTATTATTAGTAGTAGTATTATTAGTATATTATTAGTATATTATTAGTATATTATTAGTATATTATTATTATTATTATTATTATTATTATTATCATATTATTATTATTATTATTATTATTATTATTATTATTATTCAGTTCAAATTTGTTGTTTGTGAAGTCTATTCTCTATGATATCTGTCCCTGCCACCAAAGATAAAATGTGCACACAGGATCAGCCACAAGTCATGACTTCATAATAATCTGTCAGTGAACTGATTGGTGAAGAATAAATGCCTATTGATACAGATTCTTCTTTGTTCCAAGAGCTGTACCAATTGGTCAGCTCATGGCCCAAAAAAGAAAGTTGTACCCTGATGTAGGTCAATTCAGATTGAGTGATAGTTTGGTGATCAAGAGTATTTATGACTTGGGAATACAATTTTGAATGACATCAAATACAGTGTAATGATGGCAGAGGTAGTGGGAAGACTGAAGGACGAGCATTGCTACCGATATAATGAGGATAGGAGTCTACACGTTTATGAAGGTCTCCAGTTGAAATATATTTTTAATGGGGCAGGGTTTTTATTTACTATACAGCCAGAAACTGTGTCGATCATGAGCAGGCCTTCACACAGAACTTACTAGGACTTTAAACCTTGTGACTATAACATGTTAACACAAGGAACCGGTTGTCCAATATGGGGTTATTGGATATTCTGAGCATTCTGGCCATGGAAGAGCATGCCTAATTTCAGGTCTCTGTTGCATGGGTGGGACTACATGGGGTTTCAATAGACTCCCAGCTTTTGGGAGCTGAGATTATATTAGTCTGCTGTGCAGCAACTGACTTGGTGCATACCCATTTGTTCCAAACACAGGTTCAGAAACTCCAACAGTGAATTGTATTGGTCTTTGCCACGTTTTTTTTCTTTTTTGTTTTGATCAGTCTTTTTATCCATTTGACAGCATTCTCAACCTGACCATTTGCTTGTGGAAAACTCGGACTTGTAGCTGAACTCATGATATCCCTTACTATTGTTGCTCATGACCTTGTCCAGAGTGCCATTTGGGGCCTCGGGGTATATTGAGTTGTAATCAAGCACAAAGAGTAAATCCTTTCCACCCATCTCACCCATAAATGATCTATTCTAAATTGCTTTTGAACATATGAAATGGGCATATATATGTGTACGATTGTGATATTGTGCATGAACATGTACAAGAGCAAGCTAATTGGAGAACTGTATGGTTATTGTATGCTGATGTGTGAAAAGGGTAGATGCAATTTAAAGTAATAAGAATCATGAAAAGACAATATTTTATATGAATACATTGCAGATATATCTTTGCATGGAGTTGGATCTCGATGTCCATATTTGGAGGACATTGTGGATGATATTATGGTGTATAGAGATATCCTAGATGGAAATCAAGAGACTTGTGTGGCATCAATTAACCAGGGGCACCATACTCTGTCTCTCATCCTAAACCTCAGCAACCCTACCCCAAGACCCATTTACCAGTTCACATTGAACCTAGACACTCAGGAGTTTGGTTGTTCTGCTCACAATCTTGTATCAGTTATGGTTCCTGCTGGCAGCAGCAAGTGTAGCAAGGCTGCTTGCTTGGACTTTGACAGTTGTCAGAACCTAGGAGAATGTACATTCGTTTGCACTTGTGCTCTTGGATGCGATAAAGTTATTATCAGGTCTGAATTAACTGCCTGGGAAACAGAACCATTGGGGATATGTGAAATGACTGTCAGCCAGGAAAAATGGATACTGAACTGAAATGGTTTTCTATTAATTGTTACACATAGGTCCACATAGCAGGATTGCTATCAGGAAACAGTGACAACAGCATTGATCCTATAAGGAAGAAATTAGTTTTTTCATGTTATGCATCAGTGATGAATAATTACAATGGTAGATATAATGGTATCTGCTTGTAATATTGGAGCGTGTCATACATTTCACAACCCTGCTAAAATGTTGATGAATTATTCAATGACATGAATATTCATGAAATGTTGGCCTTACATGTCTTCCTATCATATTTTACTGACGCCTGTTCTTTAGACAATATGTCCTCCCTACCGGACTCCACAAGGTCATACATTTCTCTAATTTGCTGCTGGTTGTTCACTTTTACTCTGTGGTATTTAAGGTCAGAACTCGAAAAGGTATGCTTAAAGTTTGCTTTTCAACTTCGAATTTTTAAAAAAATTGCATGAATTTGTACGTTTAAGCATTTCCCTCATCTATATTAGTAATAAGAACATGATTTTATTTCTTGGAGATTTACATAGAATATAGCTGTCACCTAGAAAAGAATATGAAGTAGAAAATATGCAACAAGGTATACTACATTTGAATATATCTTTCACCAACTTTGCAAACGTTCCTGAACAGTTCTCAAGGTTGTTCATCAACTTTGTGGCATCACGTGTACTTCCCTTGAGAGAAATCCAGTATATTTTCAACCTATTTTCTGCCATCTTGATCTCTATTATTAGTGAAGTTATTGAGCATATATCTACATATTAGCTCCCTATGAAATCTTACCAGACTACTTCACATATGACTTCACCAGAGAATTGCACAATATCATTAACTTTCTTTGTTCTATTACCTTTTCCTATTTTTCAAGTTCAAGTGAAATATGTCAAATGTGTCTTCACATTATATGAGGCACTTCATATACAATAAGAGTCAGCTAGAAAATTGTGTCTTAAATTTGAATGAGACATGAATTGAAAATATTTTATTGTAGTTTACAAAGGTGGCTCAGTAGGTAAGACGTCTGTCTCCCATGCTAAAGGTTTGGGATTCAATTCCCAGTAAGAAAGGTTTTTCTTTTCATGCTGAAGAAGAAATCTTCATAATGGTATTTTATTTCAGCACTATGTGTGCCACAACAGATATATTTGAAATGTTTTTGTGAACGCAGGAAATATAAAAAATAATGACAGGCAACAATAAATCTACATATTGGGTGATATACACACATAAAGAAATAATGTTTTTGTGAACATAGCAAATATAGAAAATAATGACTTCATACAGAGTACAAATATGAAAACTTCAAATTGGGTTTATATTTGAACGATATGCATGTCAGAACATAAAGAATTGGATATTTTGTCAAAGTAGAAAATGTAAAAAATAATAACTTTTTTCAGAAAACAAATATGAAATCTTCATATTCATGAATGTTCATGTCTTTGTTAAAATTCAAAAGACAGGTATCCAGTTATTCCTAGAAAATGTATGAATATATATATATATATATATATATATATATATATATATATATATATATATATATATCAACTAGACAATTGTGTCTTAGAGCAGTTATAATTATATAACCATTACTATTTGCATATTATTTTATTACTGCGCTATTTTTTTCGTATGTATATACTTTTCACATTTTATATATTCATAGCTATTCAATATCTGTATTTTGCGTCAATATATGTTAAAAATAAACACATATCAAGTAATGATGAGGGCAAAAGTTGTATCAATAAAAGACTTCACTGTTTCTATCCCTTATGAACCTTTTTGTATACAGCGCTTAGAGCAGTTAATTGTGTAGATGCATTCGATTTGTACTCTCGTGATTTTAGTTTCCGAGCAGGTTTGCAAGTGCAGGTCATTGACGTCTATGATTTATCACAACTTCAAAATGATGAGAAAATATAGATATCATTTTCAAAATGGAAACGTTATAAAAATTCATATTTTTAAAAAAGACTTTCTTGGTTATGCTGTCAGTGCCCTTTCTTATTCGGGGCTGTAACTCAGTCAATAAAAGATTGATTGTCCTGAAATACGAAAATTATTACAAAATCAACAACAGAATATTTCAACTTGAAAAACATGACGGTTACACTGTGCAAGTTTGTTTAAAACATCTCCAGAATCATGTACTTTTGACAGAAAAAAGCAAGTAATAGCAAAAATATCTGATAAGAAATTTTGGGCAGATTGGTGCTTTTCTTTGTCACAAGTTATGAATTCCTGTGGTGACTGGTTGTCTTTATGTCTTATTCTTAAAAAGACTGATTAGTGCTAATATAAACACACAGGACATGAATAGCTGAACTGATAGAAGAAACACACTTGTTCTGTGAAGTTGACTGGTTCCATATCTCCTTAACTTCGCTCATACGACTTATAAGTATTATAAATATTACCTCCATTGCAAAGGCTCTCAAATATTAATTTTTACTATCATTTTTGCTTTCTAAAAGATATTAGATATCAGTTTCAAAATCAATTTCGTGCATTGATGTGGTTATTTCTTAAACAGAGTTTAAAAAGATATCACTCTTTTTTGTAATCTAATCATGGCAATTTCAATGAAACGACGTTATTTTTTTATAACTTACACGCATTAAATCAAGGGGAAAAAAATCAGAGTCTACTGGTTGTCATTTTGGTTGTATTGATTTTGATCACATTAAGATGCGATATTTTAATGTAGATACTGGTATATTAAAACTTCAAACATTTATCTACACATTGAGGACTTAATTCACGTTCATGTTTCTGTGATCAAGTGAATGATAATCATCCCTTTGCATAATCATACTATAATTGTTTCCTAATTTTCTTGTCTATTATTAATATCTCTTATAAATTACCTGTGTTTCTATCCCTTTTATCGCACAGGTACTGGATGACCTTAATGTACTGATGTTTAATTAAGAGTTCATTCATTCATTGACACCAAAAATACCCATCCCATGATGATACGACACGAGACAGACCCATCCCATGACAATATCACACGAGACCGACCCATCCCATGACAATATCACACGAGACAGACCCATCCCATGAAAATATCACACGAGACAGACCCATCCCATGACAATATCACGCGAGACAGACCCATCTCATGACAATATCACATGAGACAGACCCATCCTATGACAATATCACACGAGACATCCCCATCCCATGACAATATCACACGTGACAGACCCATCCCATGACAATATCACGCGAGACAGACCCATCCCATGACAATATCACGCGAGACAGACCCATCCCATGACAATATCACACGTGACAGACCCATCCCATGACAATATCACGCGAGACAGACCCATCCCATGACAATATCACACGAGACAGACCCATCCCATGACAATATCACACGAGACAGACCCATCCCATGACAATATCACACGAGACAGACCCATCCCATTATCCATTCCATAAATAAATAAATAAATAAATAAATAAATAAATAAATAAATAGATAGATAGATAGATAGATAGATAGATAGATAGATAGATAGATAGATAGATAGATAGATAGATAGATAGATAGATAGATAGATAGATAGATAGATAGATAGATAGATAAATAAATAAATAAATAAATAAATAAATAAATAAATAAATAAACAATATGACATTAAACAGACCCATCCCATGCCAATATCACACAAGACAGACCCATCTTATGAAAATATTCTTAATATACTTTTAAATTATTAATTACACTGAGTATTCGTTCCGCCGGAGAACTTAATTACACTTTAAGTTTTCTGATTCTGTATCGGATTTCAAGGAATCTGCCCTATTTTGTCGATTGTGAAAGTTAAAAATAACTAAATATACAAATATATAAATAAATATAACAGTATTGCTCTCAGATATAGTATGATATAATCGACCAAAAATATGTCCTTCATATCATATGTATCTGTATTTTTTTTTTTACCTCTGCACGTGTTAATAACCCGCTATGTTTTTTCATAACTTGTGAATATTTAGATAAACATTACTGCAGTATGGCCTTGCAATGATTGACGTTCCAAGTTGGTCCCAACATAAACAATTAAAGGATACTATTTTCAGCTCGCAGTGCCCCTGGAGGGTAACCAGTCCGTCACGATGCAGTCATAAACCAAGCCAGATCTGGGTCAATCAATTTGGTCCTAGATATGACTGAAATCACTGTCATATTGAAACAAGTCTCATATTACTAATTCGTGAGATCGTCATTCTTGATGTAGTTCCAAGCCTTTTTTAAATTAAAATCGTCGTTTCGATCTGACATGCTTCTAAAGATGTCAACATTAAGCATGTTAAGGAAGCACGTGGCTTTGTTGACATCACGTGACCTATGAACGTCACTAGATTGAGGTCAACATGGACGTGTGGATAAGGTGAGATAAAAACAAAACTTTATCAACACCTGACAAGTTCTCGTGGAAGGCAGATACAACATTGAGATCGTGCTGGTGTAAGTATGAAGCATTGTAGTACATAAATATACAACTTTCATTTCTGAATGTCTGGAAGCAAAGTAAACACAAAGTGGATTTCAAGCCCAGGTTCTACAGGTGTGTCAAAGTTGAAACCCACACATGTATATCTGCACTGGACTGGATAGAGATCCAAGGTTTCACATTGAGGGAGTATTACACTTTACATTAATGTAGTGATACAGTGCTATATCGTGTTCAACCACACTAGATCTGTTCATGGCAGTTTGCAGAAAGTGTGTGTGAGACAAGGTCGATTTTAGTTGTATTTTAAAAGTTTGAACAGATTTATAGTTTTTATTTTTTATTGATGGAGTGTTCTATTTTTTGAGGGCAAACACCTCCATAGATCGATCACCAAACATCTTCATCGGGCAATTGTAAATCTCAACGCTAATTTTGTTCCACCTTTAAAAAGTACACACCAGAACTGTACTACTTTACTAGAACGAGAACTTTACAACTCCTCTTAATGTAATCATTTGTAATGACCACTGGCATGGGGCCTATGTTAGATTTCATCACCATATTGATTCTCATCTTTCAAATAATCTCTGGTCTCCAGGACTGATACATGTTACAAGTAGCATACTAATTAGTTCTCTCAGGTCTTATTTTTAATAGATATTTTTCTTTGATTTTTAATTATTTTTATCAACTCATGCTGTTTGGTATTTGGTATGATTACATTTCAGTGTTGCCATGAGTCAGGGAAAAGTCAGAGAATTTTTACTAAGGACAGGGAAAACCAAATTTTCTTTATATTTTGGTTAAGCAAAACTGGCTTTGGTCAGGGAAAAATGTTGGACAAAATTATGACTATTTTCATGGTCAATAGAAATAAAGTATGGACTTGATGTATTAAGCTTTTATGATAATCGTGAATACAAAGTACACATACTTAAACATTAATTAATAATAGAAATTTAACATTAACAAAAGGCCAAGAAAATTCTGGTATTGAGAGACTGAACCTGAATGACTCTTGATGTTGTTGAAATAGTCAGAGAATAATGAAATTTGAAAAAGAAATAGTCAGTAAAAAGGTCAGTGAATTTTAGATTCAGATGTGGCAACCCTGGGTTTATTTCATCTGATTATTGCTCTGCGATCTATAGTGTCCACACTAGTACAATCTTTACCTGTTTTCCACAATCATTGATCTATGTTTAGTTTACAAAGCCAATGAGCATCCCACTGGGATTTTGTTTCTTATATTATACTGAAACCAAATGTTAATTGATATCTGAACATAAACACAGCAATGGTGAGGTGAAGCTAACCTTGTGCCTGAGATGGTCCTTACTGCATGGAAAATAGAATGCACCAGTTTTTGTTTCTTTATGAAAACCTGTAAATCTGAATATTTTTTTCAGTAAACTTGATATGATACATTTAAAAAAGACACAAACTTTCTTTACATGAAAAGCAAGAAGGTACTTAACATGGGACAATTGATATTTTTGATCAGTGCCTTTCTGAATTTTAAGGAAAAAAAGTCTAAAAAAAACAATACCAAATTCATGATTCTTGTAATTGTCATTAGCAAAAAGACTTGTTGGCATGTTACATGAGGAATAAACTATTTATGTAACAATGTTCTTGATGGGACAACCTTTTTGATGGGACAGTCTTTTTGATGGGACAATCTATTTTATGAGACAGTCTTTTGGATGGGACAATTGATTTTATGGGAAAATCTTTTTGATGAGAACAACCTCTTGGTGGGACACCACTAATGAGAGAATTTTGTTAATGAGCAAAATTTTTGATGGGGCAACAATGTTCACAGAGTGATGATATTGTTAAATAATCTCGAGACTTTTTTATGTCTTTATAAGGTCACTCAGTTTTGGTGGATTGCTGATGATATAGGAACTATTTAAAACATGTGGTTTATCGCCTGACGCCTTTAGATTTGCATAAAAGTGTAAATAGCTGTGAGCAATAGTTTTAAAAAATGGGCATTTGGGAAACTTATCAAAGCCCCACAATAGTATAACCTATATGCTCAAGACTAAAGAATTCCATTAACTTTTTTCAAATGTTTATTACAGGATTGATTTATATTCGTAATAGCCTCAGGTAATGAATGTAACCCCATTACATGATATACAAAATGCGAAGCATTAATTAGTTATGATTCAATATATTTCAAACCGGGAAGTATCACTTTCAGAATGAAAATGATAATATTTGCCAGACTGTATTCAGAATGATTAGAAAAATGCTGATCTGGCTATTTTTTAAAATTCATATGTTCCAATTTATTTTGAACATCATTATTTATGATAACCTCACCATATTAAAACAACATTAATAGATAACAGACAGAATATTTTCATTCCTATATTTTTTATTTTTGAAATGCCATATATTATGAACACTATGTTATCACCAGGAAGATAAACATTTTTATGAAGTATTCATTAATTTTAAGATTTGTTTACCATGCTGAAAGTCCCAGATCAAACCACTTTTTATCTGTGCTGACTTAGAAATTTTCTGTCCATCGAACTTGATCTTCTCCACTGAAACTGCATAATATATTATTAGGTATTTGATTATATCAATGTTGGGTGAATGCTGTATGCAAAGGGTTTGAGACTCCCCAACCATTGTACAGTAAGAAAGATTGTTAAAAGTGGCCTATTATAAAGATAAAATATGCAGAATCCTAAATATAACTGTTACATTTCCGAGGCGATGGGCCGTGGATCACAGTGCAAGCTTATTAGCTTCAATTTCTCTGTGATGTTTCAGAAGTTGTGAGTTTGATTCCTAGCCATGCTGAGATTGCATGCATATTACAATTAATACGACAAGTAGGTGTCATCATGATATGACAGTTCTATAATGTTGAAAGTAACATAAAACCGCAGATAGAAAAATAAACCAAACTTATATGAAGATCAGACCTTATCATCTTGCATATTTTGATCTGAATATCAGTTTGTTTCAAAAATGATATTTTTTTTAGGTGTCAGTTGTAATGATCGAATTCCGTGTTATGATATTGAACTGGTCCTTGTTGTAAGAGTGGTACATGCATATATGTGACTTCCGAGCATGTCATGTGACCCTGACAGTAGCTGTACATAGGATATACTCCATGCTCGTGAGGACCCTTCTGACTGCATCAAGTCCCTGGCAAACAATCATTAAGATAATGTATAACAAGTACATAACAAGATATAACAAACGTGGTGTGCTTGATCCAAATCAGAGGTTACTATTTGTATTTGTGACAAATATATTCAGAATGCTTTATTTGTTTTTATTTCATTTTATATAAACCATACCACACAGGCTGGTGTACTATTGATAAAACATTTAGGCCTGGATAGTGTTCGAAATTGATTTTGGATATTAACCTGTTTTAATCACTCACACAATAGAAAATAGAAATAAACCACAAAAGTTGCTGGCCATTGCAAATATAGTGTGCTTGGGGCAAATAGTAAGCTCAAAATTCAACACTGGGCCTGAAGAATTGATTTATACAATGCTTTGGGGATTTTGGTTGAGGCCAAGATCAAAATAGCATGTTTGCTTGTGAGTGCACTTCTGGCTTAAAGTATCACAATATTTTGGACAGAATAATCAACCTGTGAGGGGCTTGGATAAATTTGATATTGTGTGACAACCTCAACCTATTTTCAAGGTCACCTGATTCGGTTTAAAGAATTGAGGTGCGGTTCTGACTTCACAAGCCAAGCTTTATGTGATCCGGATATGAGCGTCCATATCCTCCTGAGACAACCGTTCTGAGATAACCATGGAATCTTAAACAGTATCATCAAATATAACCTTGCAATATATATAAAAGTAATATATATATATATATATATATGGGCTCGGCCAAGCGGTAACGGAGGGACAGCATCACTGAACAGCATAACATAAATGCATTTATTCCAGAAATACAAAATTTTTAGAAATACTTAATTATTGTTTTTGACAAAGCCCACTGAACATTACAATATGCCAAAGTATTGAGGATCATACTGTAACAGTTTATGTCTGGTATCAAAATATGTTTTCTGTAACGGAGGGACACTTTTGAACAGCAGCTTTGGAGTCATGTAGCAAAATGGGCTTAACATAAAGTTCTTATGAATATTCTTAAAAATCACTATATCATATATCATCTACACATACCTAAGTAGTAAATACCAAAATATCAAGTTTATAACCTTAACACTGTTTTATTTATTAAAGAAATATTGTTGTAACGGAGGGACAACAGAAAATAGTAACGGAGGGACACAAATGTTCAGCTGTAATCTTGTCAACAAATAACTTCTGTAGCAAACTGTACATGTACTATTTAGGTGCTAAATCTTTATGAACTTGACAGAATAAATTTACAGAATAAATTGAATGAAATTACATACCGTATTTACTCGTGTATAAGTCGACTCGTGTATAAGTCGACCCCCCAAAATTGAGGTTATTTGACTTGAAAAAAACCAATTTCCGAATATAAGTCGAGTTGGTTTTTCAAGAGATATCGGCTCTGCTACCATTCAAGCTTCAGCTGAAGCTTGGTGGTCATTTTAAAAGTGAAACGTAAATTTGCTTAAAATATAAGATATTAGACGTCTTATACACGAGTAAATACGGTAAAACGTAAATACGATGTTCGTATTTTCGAAATAACGGATATCAGACCTAGCGGGTCGATTTTAATTGCGTTTTAAATGATAAATAAAGGTATTTACGCAATATTATCACAAATTGTTCGAGAACAGAACAAAACCATCAATCCATTTAAAACGCAATTAAAATCGATCCACGTGTGAAAGCATTTCTGTCAACAAGGGAAGACACGACTCAAAGCAGTGGAAACAAAGACGTATTGCAAAACTGTGAACGCTGATAATTGGAATCAGTGAGAACAAAGTCAAAACAAAGTGTTTCGAAATTTTTTGTTTTGTTCTGTTCTCGACCAATAATATTGGGTAAATACCTTTCTTTTTCAAATACGATGTCCGTGACGGAGCGGATCGATTGGCCACGTGACTCACGTATCATGTGATCATTGACTTTGCAGATTTGCAGGAGAATTGCGTTTTAAATGATAAATAAAATCATATACCCAATATAAACACAAAACACGCTTTGCAGGTCAAGAACAGAACAAAACCATTCATCCATTTAACATGCTTTACGCAATACGAGGTCGTCATTTTAGAAAGGGGGAGTGACGGGGACAAGCTCTTATTTTTGGTGCGAAAACAAATGGAGTGTATCAACTCGCATTGAAATATTAATATATTGCGCAATGATGGATCCCTGGCTTCTCCTCGTGTTGCGGACGTGAATTAACGCGACGTCACGTACATGATATTTACGTTTTACTTCATGGATAAATTCTCGACCTGCGAAGCATAATTTGTGATAATATTGGGTAAATACCTTTATTTATCATTTAAAATGCAATTAAAATATCAAACTCGTTTTCGCGCTAAAAACAAGTGCCTCTTCCCGTCACTTCCGCCTTTCTAAATTGCAACCACGTGTTGCGACCACGTGTTGACGATCTTGAGAAATTGACAGAAATGCCTTCACCCGGGGATCGATTTTAATTGCGTTTTAAATGGATTAGTTATATGCCATAACATACCGTATTTACTCGAGTAAGTACATTGGCGAACAATTTGGGTTAATACCTTTATTTATCATTTAGAACGCAATTAAAATCGATCCACGTGTGAAAGCATTTCTTTCCAAACGGGAAGACACGACTCAAAGCAGTGGAAACAAAGACGTATTGCAAAACTGTGAACGCTGATAATTGGAATCAGTGAGAACAAAGTCAAAACAAAGCGTTTCGAATAATAGACCAGTAATATTGGGTAAATACCTTTCTTTATCATTTAAAACGCAATTAAAATCAATCTGTTGCGACTGATATTCGTTATTTCGAAAATATGAAGATCGTATTTACGTTTTACCGTAATTACTCGAGTATAAGACTGTTAAACCGACCCGCTATGTCCGATATTCGTTATTTCGAAAATAAGAATGTTCGTAATGAAAACTCATAGTGTCGTAATTTTTTGGCGTAAATCCTCGTCCACAGGTTGCTCTCGTGTATAAGTCGACCCCCTAAGCATTAACTAAGAGTTTTTGGAAAAAAACCTCGACTTATACTCGAGTAAATACGGTAAGTCACAAAGACCAAATACACACCACAAATGACGACTGGGTACTAAGGATTGATTATGGTCAAAATAACCATGTGACAAAGGTGACCATGGTACTGAACTGCCACATTAGACAGAATTTGGACATTTTATGAATCTAACTTATCCAGAAGTGTAAATTATCTACAAGTTGGAGAAAATATGAGTTTAACAATGCTTAGAAATGCATACTATTTATGTTTTTGAAGACTAAGACTTAAAATGGACGCCAAGCTTTAAAGGTTATGCTAATGTCCAGGCCTGAGTGGAAAGTGAAAATATTAACAGAAAGATATGATGGACATGAGGTATAATGACGTCAGAAAGTAGCTGAATAAGATTAAGATTGGCAGCTATGTTCAGGTTTTAGATAAGAGGAGGGAATATATAGCTATCAAATGAAATGCACATGCACTTGGTCCAGCGGTCCACTTCGTATCATGGTCATTTTGACCATGGTCATTTTGGTCATTATAAGGATGACACACACAACTCATTCCATTACATCATCATGTTCTTAGCCTTGTGTTATCCTAACTGTAAGCCAGGAACACTGCATTATCCCTAAGAATGGATTTGTCAGGTAAATTAGACACTTTGACAAGATCAAACGGTTACATAGTGTCACAAGGAATCACACCTATCAAACAGCAATTGTGTTGTCTCTGATGGGACAGCTTGTGTACCCAGTGCAGGTCAGCTGGTGGCTTTCTTCCTCTGACTAAAGTACCAATGCAAACAAATATGATTTTTTTGCCATAAACTCAGACAGTATTGAAAACCAGTGTTTATAATACATGAGTATGTAGACAGGGAAATAGAATTATGTATCAATGACCATGTTGATTGATGCATGAGTATAAACACGAAGTGTCTATTGTCTGTCAGGTGATAGACCACATATTAGCCAACCAATACATGTTTAACCAAATAAATTGTTTGTGTCCATTTCCACTTGACATAAACCACTTTAAGAAATAAAAATTTCTGGCAAATAACTGAAATAATAACAACTTGCATGAACCTGAACATTTGTCCCTCCGTTACTAGTAACGGAGGGACAGGTTTTCTTCATATAAAATCAACCAAAAATTAAATGAGTTTCATAAAGCATACAGAAGGTTATGATACTTCACTATAAGCACCTTACTTCTAGAAAGTTTCACATTCCTTGTGATATGCATTATAGCATGAGGTAAAAATTTCAATATTTTTTGTAACGGAGGGACATGTAACGGAGGGACAAATTCATATTTTAAAGTTTTTCCCCCAAAACATCTTTAGACTTGTGTGCCAAGAATTTGACTTTAAATAATGATAACATAGCATCTCAACTTCATTAAAGTCCCATTTCCACTACTTTGCATGTGATTTCTAATAAAATACACCATATTTTCTAAATTGATAGAAAAACGACGACAGACAGCAAAATGAACCAACAAAATAGGGTCTTAAACAAATTGTGATTATTTCGCAACCAATAAGGGTAAAGAAAAAAATAAAACAGTTTCAGAAACTACAGTTTTTAGTTTATAAGGTACGATTTAAAATAAGCACATATTTTGAGTTCTACTTTTTCATGTTAATGTTCACTTCCCCTTGGCTGAGCCCATATATATATATATATATATATATATATATATATATATATATATATATATATATATATATATATATATATATATATATATAATATATATATATATATATATATATATATATATATATATATATGGGTATTTGGATACATATACATGAAAAGTAATATATATATATATATATATATATATATATATATATATATATATATATATATATATATATATATATATATATATATATATATATATATTACTTTTCATGTATATGTATCCAAATACCCTTGAAATAGATATATATGACTCAACATATGTGACCAAATGGATACATGGATCTAACTGTTTATAAATAACAAGGTATAATTATATGTGAGGACCTCTCTCTTAGTCCCCTCTGTGATTTGCAGACAGGTCTCTTCTGAGGAGGCAATATTTGGAACATTTTGATTATGTTTTTAGCTTATACATGCATGTTACCTGCATATTATGTAGGACAGACTCCTGAATGTTTATATGACACAAACATCAATATAGCACAGTGAAAGTCAGTAAACAGTAGATGTATGTCAGCACATCATTAGGCAAATGCCAACATCTATATGGCAATGAAGATTTGTGATTCTATTAATGATATCACAAGGCCAAGTCAGGGTCTGAGGTATGAGTCTATGATGTAAATTTAAGCTTGGTGTGTACGTAAGAGTCTGAGGTGTAGGTGTGAGACTGAGGTGTAGGTGTGAGACTGAGATGCAGGTGTGAGTCTGAGGTGTAGGTGTGAGACTGAGGTGTAGGTGTGAGACTGAGGTGTAGGTGTGAGACTGAGGTGTAGGTGTGAGACTGAGGTGTAGGTGCAAGACTGAGGTGTAGGTGCGAGACTGAGGTGTAGGTGTGAGTCTGAGGTGTAGGTGTGAGTCTGAGGTGTAAGTGAGAGACTGAGGTGTAATTTTGAATGTGAAGTATGAACATTTTGTGAAGAGAAAATTCATAAAATTAATTATCAATTATTTCTTTTCATATAATACAGAGAGATGCAAGGAAAATGTTTTAATATTAATTTTTTTAATGAAAGAGTAATAACTATATCTTAATTTGTAATGAAATATTTCCTGTCAGGGTCAGCTCTGGATAACAGGGTATATATTTAGGAAAATAACTACATGCAAGATATTTTGATAAAGCTCACATTTCATTACAAAATTAAGGAAACCACCGCACTGCTGAAAATAACTATAGGAACATCAATGCTGATGACAAATAGATATACAGAGAGATTTACAAGCTGTCTCATATAATATGATAATACAGTTAATCCTTATTTATTGCATTCTGTCAATAGATAGCACAACACTCCACTTCCGGTATGTCTGGTCCAGTGGGAGATCAGTTTATTATCACTAGACATACAGAGTTAAGGCCAGGGAAAAAAAGTCTAATTTCTCATATTGTTTTCAAAAAATGGGAACATAGAATTGTTTTTGACACAAATTTATATGGCACAGTATTTTAAGCTTTCCTTGTGGGCCTTTTTCGGTTCTAATAATAGTTCACTCTCTTATGTAACAGTTCCACCCAGAACTTATTTATATTTTAAACCAAAATTGAGAAGGACAGTGATGAGAAACAATAATATTTTCCCCTGGCTTAACTTCATGTAAACCAGTGTTAGAATTCACTGACCATTTAACCATTCCTCTCTTCAACACAATTTGACAAAATTCCAGAATTTGTCGTTTGAGTTTTAGATCTTTAAAATCGAAGAAACTTTTAAATTATCCTTACTGAGAGTTCCAAGCTCTATATAAGAGTACACAGTAATTGTTAGCACCACTCTAAATTTGAAATACGGAAATACATGTTGACATGCAGGAAAAATTTACACACCAGGTGGCAGCATGGCCCACTTGAACAGTGAGAATTGATAACAATTCTTATATGCTATCTCCAGGCTGTCCCGATTAATTAAAAATTTAACCCTTTTATTTAAAAAAAATGTTTTCTCTTAAATGACTTGTATTTAGGATATATTTCAATACTCATAAATTTATAGAAAAAGGTTTTCCATATTTTTTGTATAGCACATGCTGTTAATGAAGTATATAAAAATTGTTACTCTTAATCATTTCCAGTCATACGTTTACCGAATATCTGTTTATTATGTATTGATAATGTAAATTTAAGACAAATATCTGGGTAACCTGAGTGGTAAAAAGCAATTGGCAGATAGTAAGTAATTATTGAGTCTGATTATCACAGTACCTGAGGCCAATAACAGATAGATCTACTGGTAGACATAGAATTGGATTACTCGTTATGTAACGAGAGTGTACAGATACATATTTGCAGTACTTTATATATGTTATCAGGTTACGATATCTGTGAACTTATTGTATATGTTGGTATCGATGAGTGGTAGTTCCGTTTTGCTGGAAATTGTCTGGCAAATGTCTCAAAGATTTCAGTATTTTTTTGCCAAATTGTGCTGCACAAGCCAATCATCTGGTAAGGTGAGGCATTTAAAAAAAAAATTTTAGTCGCTGAAAACGTGCTTGTTGCCATTGGAAATATGTGATCCTCTTGACAGATGACACAAATAACATGTTTCAGTGTTAATTGGTATAAGATTGACTTTTAAATGAGAAACATAAAAGTCTTCTAGCTTGCAAATTTAGATTTTTCTATTTTCCAGGACACACTTTTCTTTCATGGCCTAATTATGATTTAAATGTATAATTTGTGATTTAAATGGCGTTAAGTAAAAGATATTTGTTGAAAAAAATGAGAATAATTCAGCTTATTTTGATTGATAAGATTGTGAGGTGTGAGTTTTTTGCCACTAGAGGGCAGACGTGATCACTCTTCACAGGTCTTAGTGGAAGTTTGAAGGTAGACCCTCACACCAGGTGGCACTGATATACTGCCATCTGGGGCATCTTTAATAATATCCTGAAGCCAGTTTGCTTTATATCAAGCAGCAGCGGCACAAGTAGAAAGGTGGAATTTGGTTGCGCAATGTACCTGCGTCCCCTGCCTCAGCAGACATACTGTGAGAGCTGCCTCTTATGAAACCTTACTTAAACTTGTGCACCTTTGACATTTACACATAAAGAGCACCAGAAATATTCATGCTGGACTATGCATAAAAAAATAATATCCATAAAATATTTGAGTTCTTTTTAAGGAGTGATTGAGATTTTGTGCCGTTTTAACTTTGGCAAAAGTTGAAAGTTTTTCCTGTGGCTGAGTGATATTGACATTTTGTCATTGGTTATTTTACGACAGGTGTTGCCTGCATTTGTGAAGTGAGAAAAGACAAGAGCTGAGGTGAGTACAGATTTATCTTATCAGACATGTTCCTCAAACACGAATATCTTATTGATGCCTGTGGTCTAACAAAATTATGACAATATTGATTCCTGGAGCACCCAAGGGTATATAGTGCCCCTCTGGGTGTGACCATATTGATTGGTATAGGGTTCCAGGGTATATAGTGCCCCTCTGGGTGTGACCATATTGATTGGTTTAGGGTTCCAGGGTATATAGTGACCCTCTGGGTGTGACCATATTGATTGGTATAGGGTTCCAGGGTATATAGTGCCCCTCTGGGTGTGACCATATTGATTGGTTTAGGGTTCCAGGGTATATAGTGACCCTCTGGGTGTGACCATATTGATTGGTATAGGGTTCCAGGGTATATAGTGCCCCTCTGGGTGTGTGACCATATTGATTGGTTTAGGGTTCCAGGGTATATAGTGACCCTCTGGGTGTGTGGCCATATTGATTGGTATAGGGTTCCAGGGTATATAGTGCCCCTCTGGGTGTGACCATATTGATTGGTACAGGGTTCCAGGGTATAAAGTGACCCTCTGGGTGTGAGACCATATTGATTGGTATAGGGTTCCAGGGTATAAAGTGACCCTCTGGGTGTGACCATATTGATTGGTATAGGGTTCCAGGGTATATAGTGCCCCTCTGGGTGTGTGACCATATTGATTGGTATAGGGTTCCAGGGTATATAGTGCCCCTCTGGGTGTGACCATATTGATTGGTATAGGGTTCCAGGGTATATAGTGACTCTCTGGGTTTGTGACCATATTGATTGGTATAGGGTTCCAGGGTATATAGTGCCCCTCTGGGTGTGACCATATTGATTTGTATAGGGTTCCAGGGTATATAGTGCCCCTCTGGGTGTGAGACCATATTGATTGGTATAGGGTTCCAGGGTATATAGTGACTCTCTGGGTGTGTGGCCATATTGATTGGTATAGGGTTCCAGGGTATAAAGTGACCCTCTGGGTGTGACCATATTGATTGATATAGGGTTCCAGGGTATAAAGTGACCCTCTGGGTGTGACCATATTGATTGGTACAGGGTTCCAGGGTATATAGTGCCCCTCTGGGTGTGACCATATTGATTTGTATAGGGTTCCAGGGTATATAGTGCCCCTGTGGGTGTGACCATATTGATTGGTATAGGGTTCCAGGGTATATAGTGCCCCTCTGGGTGTGACCATATTGATTGGTATAGGGTTCCAGGGTATATAGTGACCCTCTGGGTGTGTGACCATATTGATTGGTATAGGGTTCCAGGGTATATAGTGCCCCTCTGGGTGTGTGACCATATTGATTGGTTTAGGGTTCCAGGGTATATAGTGCCCCTCTGGGTGTGATCATATTGATTGGTATAGGGTTCCAGGGTATAAAGTGCCCCTCTGGGTGTGACCATATTGATTGGTATAGGGTTCCAGGGTATATAGTGACTCTCTGGGTGTGTGGCCATATTGATTGGTATAGGGTTCCAGGGTATAAAGTGCCCCTCTGGGTGTGAGACCATATTGATTGGTATAGGGTTCCAGGGTATATAGTGCCCCTCTGGGTGTGTGACCATATTGATTTGTATAGGGTTCCAGGGTATATAGTGCCCCTCTGGGTGTGTGACCATATTGATTGGTTTAGGGTTCCAGGGTATATAGTGCCCCTCTGGGTGTGACCATATTGATTTGTATAGGGTTCCAGGTATATAGTGCCCCTCTGGGTGTGACTATATTGATTGGTATAGGGTTCCAGGGTATATAGTGCCCCTCTGGGTGTGACCATATTGATTGGTATAGGGTTCCAGGGTATATAGTGCCCCTCTGGGTGTGACCATATTGATTGATATAGGGTTCCAGGGTATATAGTGCCCCTCTGGGTGTGATCATATTGATTGGTTTAGGGTTCCAGGGTATATAGTGCCCCTCTGGGTGTGTGGCCATATTGATTGGTATAGGGTTCCAGGGTATATAGTGACCCTCTGGGTGTGTGGCCATATTGATTGGTACAGGGTTCCAGGGTATATAGTGCCCCTCTGGGTGTGATCATATTGATTGGTATAGGGTTCCAGGGTATATAGTGCCCCTCTGGGTGTGACCATATTGATTGGTATAGGGTTCCAGGGTATATAGTGCCCCTCTGGGTGTGACCATATTGATTGGTATAGGGTTCGAGTGTATATAGTGCCCCTCTGGGTGTGTGACCATATTGATTGGTTTAGGGTTCCAGGGTATGTAGTGCCCCTCTGGGTGTGTGGCCATATTGATTGGTATAGGGTTTCAGGGTATATAGTGTGACAATGTTGATTGACATAGGGCTGCAAGGTAAAAAACGGAAAGATTGTAAATGTACTCTTGACAGGGCACATGTATGTAATAAATTGAATACATTTTTTACAAACACAATTTACTAACCTTTATCTCAGGTGAATATCAAGAGGTTGTGTGGTGGGGCATAGATGTGAATGATGGATCAGCATTTATATATGACATTATGAATGTTTAGCCTGAGATAGGGATTGTCTTTTTGGTGTGATATTGGTTGACCATTTTGCCAGACATAAAACTTGCCTATTTTGCATGATATTTATTATGACCATTTGGCCTGACATAGAGGTGGCCTATTTAGTGCGACCTTCGTCGTGACATTTTAGCCTGACATTAGTTTTATTGCTTCTGATATTATATCACTCATTATCATCTATTTTGTGCACGACTCCTGAAATCAGTACTCAGAAACAATAGAATTGTTATATTTAATTGTCACAAAATATGACAATAAAAATGTGAAAATAATTGAACAGATAGATTGCAACCAAAAGCATTCTCTGCATTTTGTTTGTTTACATTAACATGTTTTTCTTTTCATATGAGTTGATGGAGATAAAATGGCCCATTAACTCCCTCTGGTGTTGACAGTCATAACCACTACTTAGTGTTTAGCTCAGCACAAACCATCACCATTATCTAGGAGGTAATGTCTTGCTAAAAGCTGTAATGACTTGAGAAATATGTAACTGCCTTGGTTCTTAGTTATCCCCAGAGCCTTCTGGGGCTGTTCCTTTAGATAGTTCAACAATTAGGAGAAGTATTTGTGTAATTTGGATGAAATGTAATGGATAATTGCACTTGCATATGTGCACTTGATGATTTTCGCATTAGCTTTCTTCTGCAGATGCAGACTCGTGTGACTTATTAGAATCGCTAGCATTACTTTAATATCAGAATAATTACTTACGTGTTGAAATATTATGTATGATAGAAACAAACTATGGTAACAAAAAACATAAAATTAGTTTCACATTGTAGAGCACATTCTAAAGGCACTCAAAATTATTTGAAAAGAAAAATAATAGAAATCCTGTTTATATGAAAAAGAGTATAGGTGAATGATTTGTTGAAAGGTCAAAGGTCGCATGTTAAATGTTATATCACAGTATATGCAAGAGGATGTTCTCACTAATACACAAGACTGGGTAAATTGTAAGGCTCTACTGATAACAACAGCATCAGTGTGGATGCCATATCAACCAATCAGAATGCAACTATCTCTGAAGTGCAGACAGTTGTTATGAGGTGACAGAATTTGTGTGGCTGTGGGAGTACTTGGGTGAGAGAGTATATATATTTGTCTTAGATCTACTTCCAGGTCTATGCACAAAGGTGCCAGAGTTACTGATTGGCTTTTAATTGAAAATCCATTCCTTTTGATTATCCCAATTCGCCGCATGCAGACCAGTAAATTACCGATGTGAAGTGAAACGATCAGCAAAGTGGTTTCTTTGCTACTTCCCCCAGACCTTTATTGCAAGGGAGCAGATTTTTCTTCACACCGACCAAGAATAAGAGAGATAGTCTCACACATTTGAGTCGTGTTGGTCTTTTGATCATCTAGGTTTAAATGAGTGCACTTAGATGGGGATTATGAGGTGGGATGAGATTAGTTTCACACTAAGAGATAGGCTGGGATTGGCAGTAGGGGAGGCTGTGTGAGTCTCGTGGGATCTTCACCACACTGCAGTCTGGCACGCTCACTGTCTCATAGCCTCCAGGAAAAGTCCAAGGTCACTTCCACTACCATAAAACAAAAAATCAATTTCAACTTATGACAAACTATATTTTGCTTATTTTAACCTTATTAAGACATTTAGGGTTTTAAAAAAAATATCTTAATATTTTTATTTGATTTGACTGGAATGATAATTTTTATATGTAGGGAACATGCTTTGAGTGAAATATTGCAAAGTGCAAGGGTGACCTTGACCTTGGATAGAGGGAAGGTTCTAGTGATATGAGTTGTCTTGTGGTAGTGGTGCTTATTACAGGTTCATTACACATACAGAATATATAGAAGTAATTGCCACAAACATGTTGATCCTCTGTATGGAGAGTGAAAAGATCAATACGCACTCCATGTCAAGGTGTGGGGCAAAAGAAAATATAAAAGATTGATCAAATGAACAAATAGTAAGATCTGTTAATTGAATATCAAAGGGTGGCAAACTGCACTGTCCATTCGTATAAGATCCTGAAGTCTGCCTGATTGGTCATATAACATTCAGCCATATTAGATTATGCTGTAAATAGTGTAATCTTCTGTTGTAATGTCTTTATCCAACTGCACTAGTCTGATAACTGTAATCCTTGTGACCATTTGCTTCAGGTCGTGCTACCAGTTATTACAGTTCCAGTAAACATCTTTTATGCACCCAGTACCTGTCTGCTAAAATTCCAGCAACCAATCTGTGCTGCAAATTACTGTTACCCTCCCCTAATATTCCTGTAATCATCACTAATATTCCTGTAATCATTCCCTATTGTTCCTGTAATCATCCCCTTTTGTTCCTGTAAACATTCCCTATTATTCCAGCAACCGTCCCCTATTGTTCCTGTAATCATCCCCTAATATTCCTGTAATCATCCCCTATTGTTCCTGTAACCATCCCCTATTATTCCTGTAATCAACCTTTATTATTGATGTTACCATCCATTACTCTTCTAGTTACAGTTCCTATTATTCCAGTAATTCTGTAATTATCCCCTATTATTCCTATAAGCATATACTGTGTTTGATTGAGATGCTGTTGAGCCATCGCCGCTTCCTGGACATGCCAGTGAGAACACATGGCTCAGTGAAATGGCAAAGGTTACTCCAAGATGGTGGAGATTGCATTGTGAAATCTACAAAGAGATCAGTTCCAAGGGGTTTTCAGATAAGAAGCATTTGATGAATATTCTTTGCTGCTTATTTGGAGCTGCTCAGTGTTAGTTATGCTCAGTGTTAGTTATGCTCAGTGTTAGCTATGCTCAGTGTTAGTTATGCTCAGTGTTAGTTATGCTCAGTGTTAGTTATGCTCAGTGTTAGTTATGCTCAGTGTTAGTTATGCTCAGTGTTAGTTATGCTCAGTGTTAGTTATGCTCAGTGTTAGTTATGCTCAGTGTTAGTTATGCTCAGTGTTAGTTATGCTCAGTGTTAGTTATGCTCAGTGTTAGTTATGCTCAGTGTTAGTTATGCTCAGTGTTAGTTATGCTCAGTGTTAGTTATGCTCAGTGTTAGTTATGCTCAGTGTTAGTTATGCTCAGTGTTAGTTATGCTCAGTTTTAGTTTTGCTCAGTGTTAGTTATGCTCAGTGTTAGTTATGCTCAGTGTTAGTTATGCTCAGTGTTAGTTATGCTCAGTGTTAGTTTTGCTCAGTGTTAGTTGTGCTCAGTGTTAGTTGTGCTCAGCGTTAGTCGTGCTCAGCGTTAGTCGTGCTCAGCGTTAGTCGTGCTCAGCGTTAGTCGTGCTCAGCGTTAGTCGTGCTCAGCGTTAGTCGTGCTCAGCGTTAGTCGTGCTCAGCGTTAGTCGTGCTCAGCGTTAGTCGTGCTCAGCGTTAGTCGTGCTCAGCGTTAGTCGTGCTCAGCGTTAGTCGTGCTCAGCGTTAGTCGTGCTCAGCGTTAGTCGTGCTCAGCGTTAGTCGTGCTCAGTGTGTCAGCTGTGCTCAGTGCGTCAGCTGTGCTCAGTGTGTCAGCGGTGCTCAGTGTGTCAGCTGTGCTCAGTGTGTCAGCTGTGTTCAGTGTGTCAGCAGTTCGATGTGTTGCCGCTCAATGTGTCAGCTGCTAAATATGTTAGCTGCTCAGTGCAGTAGCTGTACTCATTGTACACTGTACACGGCATGTGAGCCGCTCAGTGTGTTAGCCGCTAAGTATGTTAGCCGCTAAGTGTGTTAGCTGCTCTGTGTGTTAACTACTCAGTGTGTTAGCTGCTCAGTGTGTTCGCCACTCATTGTGTTAGCTGCTCAGTGTGTTAACCGCTCAGCGTGTTAGGCGTTCAGTGTGTTAGCCGCTCAGTGTGTTAGCCGCTAAGTGTGTTAGCCGCTAAGTGTGTTAGCCGCTAAGTGTGTTAGCCGCTAAGTGTGTTAGCTGCTTTGTGTGTTAACTACTCAGTGTGTTAGCTGCTCAGTGTGTTAGCCACTCAGTGTGTTAGCCACTCAGTGTGTTAGCCACTCAGTGTGTTAGCCGCACAGTGTGTTAACTGCTCAGTGTGTTAGCCACTCAGTGTGTTAGCCACTCAGTGTGTTAACTGCTCAGTATGTTAGCTGCACAATGTGATAGCCACTCAGTGTGTTAGCTGCTCAGTGTGTTAACTGCTCAGTGTGTTAGTCCCTCAGTGTGTTAGCTGCTCAGTGTGTTAGCCGCTCAGTGTGTTAGCCACTCAGTGTGTTAACTGCTCAGTGTGTTAGCTGCTCAGTGTGTTAGCTGCTCAGTGTGTTAGCTGCACAGTGTGTTAGCTGCTCAGTGTGTTAGCTGCACAGTGTGTTAGCTGCTCAGTGTGTTAGCTGCTCAGTGTGTTAGCTGCACAGTGTGTTAGCTGCTCAGTGTGTTAACTGCTCAGTGTGTTAGCTGCTCAGTGTGTTAGCTGCACAGTGTGTTAGCTGCACAGTGTGTTAGCCACTAACAGATGCCTTGAATAATTGCCACCCAATGAGGGCCTCGGCAAGACTTACTTGTTCTGCTATTTTCTTTCTATTGATTGCATCGAGGAAGTGAGTTTGATGTGTTTACAAGTGAAGGCGACATGAGATGTTTTGCTAAAAATAGCACTGGTTTGAAATGTCATGATGCTTTTGGAGCTCATACAGGAAAGAGAAGAAAATATGTGTTAAAGCTTTGTGTAGTTTCGGGTGTGAAAGGGATCAGAATATTCTGTATGAAAAAGGTCTTCACCTGAGATCATTGTTATAAAATATTCTGCACCTCTGATCATGAATGAATATTGCTGGATTGGAATGAACTCAGATCTCAGAACTCAACTTATTAGTCCAAATCAAAAGATATATGAAAAGTCGTCCACGAGTGTCGTTCACGAGTGTTGTCCCCGAGTGTCGTCCACGAGTGTCGTCCACGAGTGTCGTCCACGAGTGTCGTCCCCAAGTGTTATTCCTGAGTGTCGTCTCCGAGTGTCGTCCCCGATTGTCGTCCCCGAAAGTTCTTCCCCGAATGTCATCCCAGGTGGATTATATATATCAAAAAGAGCTACCAAGAGCAGCGTGCACTCCATAACAACACATCATTTCCTGAAATAAAACTCTAATACATTTCCATTTGAAATGAGTTAGATATGTACATGTATATGGCAGTCCTTAGTGGGACATAAGTGCATGTGCTCATGTTTCATACTCCCTTTAGTCCCTGAAATATAAGCTCAACTTTTGCCTTGAAAGCTTTGGTACAATGTCAGTTCATTTAGCATTAATATTTCAACTTCCTCCTCCACATATAGTTGCAGAAAAATATAGAGGACCTATTTGTGCTTGTTATATGAGGAAATAGCAAGATCAAAATATAGTTTTTCATATTAAATTGATGCCATACAGAATGATGTCAGCAGAGCACAACCAAACAGCATAACCAAACAGAGTAAAGCCACGGCCTCGTATAACCAAACAGAGTAAAGCCACAGTGTAGCATAACCAAACAGAGTAAAGCCACAGTGTAGCATAACCAAACAGAGTAAAGCCACAGTGTAGCATAACCAAACAGAGTAAAGCCACAGTGTAGCATAACCAAACAGAGTAAAGCCACGGCCTAGTATAACCAAATAGAGTAAAGCCACAGTGTAGCATAACCAAACAGAGTAAAGTCACAGTGTAGCATAACCAAACAGAGTAAAGCCACAGTGTAGCATAACCAAACAGAGTAAAGCCACAGTGTAGCATAACCAAACAGAGTAAAGCCACGGCCTAGTATAACCAAATAGAGTAAAGCCACAGTGTAGCATAACCAAACAGAGTAAAGTCACAGTGTAGCATAACCAAACAGAGTAAAGCCACAGTGTAGCATAACCAAACAGAGTAAAGCCACAGTGTAGAATAACCAAACAGAGTAAAGCCACAGTGTAGCATAACCAAATAGAGTAAAGCCACGGCCTCGTATAACCAAACAGAGTAAAGCCACAGTGTAGCATAACCAAATAGAGTAAAGCCACGGCCTCGTATAACCAAACAGAGTAAAGCCACAGTGTAGCATAACCAAATAGAGTAAAGCCACAGTGCAGCATAACCAAACAGAATAAAGCCACAGTGTAGCATAACCAAATAGAGTAAAGCCACCGTGTAGCATAACCAAACAGAGTAAAGCCACAGTGTAGCATAACCAAACAGAATAAAGCCACAGTGTAGCATAACCAAACAGAGTAAAGCCATAGTGTAGCATAACCAAACAGAGTAAAGCCACAGTGTAGCATAACCAAACAGAGTAAAGTCACAGTGTAGCATAACCAAATAGAGTAAAGCCACAGTGCAGCATAACCAAACAGAATAAAGCCACAGTGTAGCATAACCAAACAGAATAAAGCCACGGCCTCGTATAACCAAACAGAGTAAAGCCACAGTGTAGCATAACCAAATAGAGTAAAGCCACAGTGCAGCATAACCAAACAGAATAAAGCCACAGTGTAGCATAACCAAATAGAGTAAAGCCACCGTGTAGCATAACCAAACAGAGTAAAGCCACAGTGTAGCATAACCAAACAGAATAAAGCCACAGTGTAGCATAACCAAACAGAGTAAAGCCATAGTGTAGCATAACCAAACAGAGTAAAGCCACGGTGTAGCATAACCAAACAGAGTAAAGCCACAGTGTAGAATAACCAAACAGAGTAAAGCCACAGTGTAGCATAACCAAACAGAGTAAAGCCACAGTGTAGCATAACCAAACAGAGTAAAGTCACAGTGTAGCATAACCAAACAGAGTAAAGCCACTGTGTAGCATAACCAAACAGAGTCAAGCCACAGTGTAGAATAACCAAACAGAGTAAAGCCACAGTGTAGAATAACCAAACAGAGTAAAGCCACAGTGTAGCATAACCAAACAGAGTAAAGCCACAGTGTAGCATAGCCAAACAGAGTAAAGCCAAAGTGTAGAATAACCAAACAGAGTAAAACCACTGTGTAGCATAACCAAACAGAGTCAAGCCACAGTGTAGAATAACCAAACAGAGTAAAGCCACAGTGTAGAATAACCAAACAGAGTAAAGCCACAGTGTAGAATAACCAAACAGAGTAAAGCCACAGTGTAGCATAGCCAAACAGAGTAAAGCCAAAGTGTAGAATAACCAAACAGAGTCAAGCCACTGTGTAGCATAACCAAACAGAGTAAAGCCACAGTGTAGAATAACCAAACAGAGTAAAGCCACAGTGTAGAATAACCAAACAGAGTAAAGCCACAGTGTAGCATAACCAAACAGAGTAAAGCCAAAGTGTAGAATAACCAAACAGAGTAAAGCCACTGTGTAGAATAACCAAACAGAGTAAAGCCACAGTGTAGCATAACCAAACAGAGTAAAGCCACAGTGTAGAATAACCAAACAGAGTAAAGCCAAAGTGTAGAATAACCAAACAGAGTAAAGCCACAGTGTAGCATAACCAAACAGAGTAAAGCCACAGTGTAGCATAACCAAACAGAGTAAAGCCACAGTGTAGCATAACCAAACAGAGTAAAGCCACAGTGTAGCATAACCAAACAGAGTAAAGCCACAGTGTAGCATAACCAAACAGAGTAAAGCCACAGTGTAGCATAGCCAAACAGAGTAAAGCCACGGTGTAGCATAACCAAACAGAGTAAAGCCACTGTGTAGCATAACCAAACAGAGTAAAGCCAAAGTGTAGAATAACCAAACAGAGTAAAGCCACAGTGTAGCATAACCAAACAGAGTAAAGCCACAGTGTAGCATAACCAAACAGAGTAAAGCCACAGTGTAGCATAGCCAAACAGAGTAAAGCCACAGTGTAGCATAACCAAACAGAGTAAAGCCACTGTGTAGCATAACCAAACAGAGTAAAGCCATGGTGTAGCATAACCAAACAGAGTAAAGCCACAGTGTAGCATAACCAAACAGAGTAAAGCCACAGTGTAGCATAACCAAACAGAGTAAAGCCACAGTGTAGAATAACCAAACAGAGTAAAGCCAAAGTGTAGAATAACCAAACAGAGTAAAGCCACAGTGTAGCATAACCAAACAGAGTAAAGCCACAGTGTAGCATAACCAAACAGAGTAAAGCCACAGTGTAGCATAACCAAACAGAGTAAAGCCACAGTGTAGCATAACCAAACAGAGTAAAGCCACAGTGTAGCATAACCAAACAGAGTAAAGCCACAGTGTAGCATAGCCAAACAGAGTAAAGCCACGGTGTAGCATAACCAAACAGAGTAAAGCCAAAGTGTAGAATAACCAAACAGAGTAAAGCCACAGTGTAGCATAACCAAACAGAGTAAAGTCACAGTGTAGCATAGCCAAACAGAGTAAAGCCACAGTGTAGCATAGCCAAACAGAGTAAAGCCACTGTGTAGCATAACCAAACAGAGTAAAGCCATGGTGTAGCATAACCAAACAGAGTAAAGCCACAGTGTAGCATAACCAAACAGAGTAAAGCCACAGTGCAGCATAACCAAACAGAGTAAAGCCACAGTGTAGCATAACCAAACAGAGTAAAGCCACAGTGTAGAATAACCAAACAGAGTAAAGCCAAAGTGTAGAATAACCAAACAGAGTAAAGCCACAGTGTAGCATAACCAAACAGAGTAAAGCCACAGTGTAGCATAACCAAACAGAGTAAAGCCACAGTGTAGCATAACCAAACAGAGTAAAGCCACAGTGTAGCATAACCAAACAGAGTAAAGCCACGGTCTTGGAAATGAGTTTAGGCATCACTTTATTTGGTTCAAGTTATACTTAAATCTATTTGGTTTTGAATATGTTTGACTTTTTTGGTCATGGCATGAGAAATAAACAGGTGTTTACTTTAAGACTGTTGGTGACTTTTCTGTGGATGCTAATTCAGAATTGCTTATTTACAGTTATTCAGTGAAACCTGTCAATCTTTTGAATAAAAATAATTAATTAATAAATCAAAGTTGTTTTGATAGATGCATTAGTGTAAAATAATGAGAGGATAATCATACAAACAAGACAAGAAACCTTTGTGCACAATAAAGGATAAAGGTTTATCTGTCAGGAAATTGAGGCTAAAAGCTTGCACCGGATAGAATACGCACACACTGGTGTTTGTTCCTTAGTTAATGCCTTTCTTGTCTTGCGCAAACAAAATAATTACACACTTATGATAACCTTTAAAAGACCTACCAGTATTGGCAGCAAGGGGATACAATGCAAGCTGAGTCTAAACACCTGTGCCCTATCACAATTTTATGACCAAATAAGGTCGTTTACAGGTTTCACATGGCTCTATTTAGTCACATGGCTCCATTTAGTCACATGATATCATTTGGTCACATGGCTGCATTTAGTCACATGATATCATTTGGTCATATGGATCCTTTTGGTCACATGACCCATTTGGTCACATGGCTCCATTTAGTCACATGATATCATTTGGTCATATGAATCCTTATAGTTACATGACCTATTTGGTTACATGGCTCCATTTAGTCATATGATATCATTTGGTCATGTGAATCCTTTTGGTCACATGGCTCCATTTGGTCACATGACCTCCTTTAATCACATTTGGTCCCATTTATTTCAGGAATAGCATATTATGATCCCGCAACAGTGTGACTTCATATATGTAGTAATAATGTTCCTGACAAAATCAATGTTTGGGCTCAGCTTAGAGCCTGGAAGCATGGCACAGAAGGGATAAAAGATCAAAGCCAAACCATAGAGACATGTCAAGCCAAGCTCTCTCCATGTGCTAACATGGCTCCCAGAGAAACACATCTACACTGCTATGCATTTCCACATCTTGACTGCCAGTCTCATAAAAAACTAACTTCATCGAAATTGACATTATCAAAGAAATGTATGACTAATGTGGTCACGCGATATTTATTAACAAAGTAAAACAACACAAGCAATGCTTGAATTTTATATCGGCAAATCAAATTATAAAAAATATTTACAAGTATTTCTGATTTCAAAAAAGAAATGCAAACATTCCTGACCTGCATACCTGATGTACCTGATGTACCTGATGTACCTGATGTACCTGATGTACCTGATGTACCTGATGTACCTGATGTACCTGAGTAAGACCATTTATAGTGATTTCATTGGCTTCCTTTGTAAAAAGACGCCATTTATAACACAATGTCTGTGAACTAAAGTGCACAAAGGAAAATTGCATATATATTCATTTAAGTGTATAAAATTTCTTTTGCAAATGTCCTCAGGTGGAAGCGTTCCCACTTTGTAAACTTGCGTAAGATTTTATTTTTGCAATTTTATTATCTCTTGAGTTTTTAGAATAAAAGATGTATCTTCAGGCATGATTTATTTCAACTAACAGTATCCAGAAACCAAAAATATATTAAGTAGTGTGTTACTCGGTAAAGAATCCGTCACATTCCATTAAAATATCTCTTTGATGTTGAGTCGTACCTGGAAAATGTAATATCAGCTGAGCCTGGGGTGGCACCATTGATATCCCTCTCTTATTGTACTCAGCATCTTCTCTGGTTATGTCACATCATACAGGCTCTGTCATATTCAATTAAATGTGTTTATTCTCATGTCGTAAAAAATATAGTCCCCGTCTCAAACAGTTGTAAAAAGTTTTTATAGATATCATATTAGACAGCGTGAGTTCTGATTTTAAAGGACACGCCCTAAATATAAAAAATAGGCAAATCCATTTGTATGACAAAGCACCCGTACATATTCTTGGATATATCATAAATACTGTTAATTTTTGCATAAATCTATTTGGACAGGTAAAGACACATTTTCTGAATATGCATCAATTTTCTGAAGTCCATATCAGTTTTTCAGTGTCTTGTAGTGTACGTCATGAAAGAGACTTGTAAATTGTAAACTCATATATATATATATAGCAAGTCCCCAGTGAGTCCCGACGTATTTACATATGTAGGCTGGGCGTCGTCTATACTGAGACTGAGCTCTACTCGACTCACCGTAACTTTTTGCTACTTTAATAAAACAGTGCTGTTCAGTCTCTCAAAACTGCACATACTAGAATGTAAGTCGGGTAGAAATCCTCGTCCATCCCCAGATTTTGTGGGAGATCGTGTTATGGTAAGAATGGTGAATTGTTATTGCATTATCAATAATATTTACAAGGAGCACAGGGTTAGTACAGGCCTTGACATAAAGTAAAAAAATGTTGGTTGCCCAGTTGGGCCACCAGAGCATGAGAAGTGGTGGCCCGAAGTTTCTTAGGATAATAGCATGTGTGATACAATAAAGAGCATTGTACATAAGGCTGTATAGTGTGTGAGTGGGGGATACTTGTCCCAATCAAATGTCTATTGATAGTGACATGATATCTATCAAGGATTACAATAATAAAATCAAGATAGTTTGGGCCAATAAAAGACCAAAAATATGGTTGGCCAACTGGGCCACTACAACAGAGCATTCACTGACCCGAACAGAGGATCTGGTGGTCCCGGGCCACCGGGCCAGTGCATATGTCAAGCCCTGGGTTAGGTTTAGGCATGTTGATAATATCAGACATTCCTGATATTCAGCTTGGTTGTTTGATTTGATTTGTTTCTATTCAACACTGTTTAGATTATATCAGGCCAGATAGATACCTTTCATGGGGTAACAATGCCCTACTCCTTTCAAAGAGTGACTAAGCATCTTTCTTTTGCATTATCACATAGATAATATCACAAACCATGGCTTTTGATAAATAGTAATGGAGCAATTGTTGGAATGGAAAGGAACTCAGTAGCAGATATCCACTTCTCTCGCCCATGCAGCATTAATGAGGTACATGTCCCAACTGGGATTTGAATCACTGACCTTTAGCATGCAAGACATATGTCTTACTTACTGAGCGATATCCCACCCCCTTAGCTTTGTTGGAGTGTAAAATTTATGATGTGGATATTTTAAGCTCATATGTAATCATTTTGGTAAACGGGTTTACAGAAAATCAACAACGTTCCAGATTTGCTCCAGGAAACAGTTGGTAAAGGCTGTAATCAAATGTGGACATTTTCTTATTTTCTAACATGGACCATGGAAATTCTTCAGTGCTACTTCAGAAACTGTGTATCTTGCATTTGAATAAGTCTGTAATGTGAATTTAAAGCGTGGTTTATGTCTGTTGTCAAGGATAATTTGACAGCAGGATAGTTAGGATTTACAAAGTCAGGATGTTCAGGTGACTGGATTTAGTTAAGATTTGCAACAACCTAAGACTCACGAGGAGAAACCTAAGACTCACGAGGATGAACCTAAGACTCACGAGGAGGAACCTAAGATTCATGAGGAGGAACTTAAGACTCATGAGGAGGAACCAGTGGAACCTAATACTCACGAGGAGGAACCTAAGACTCACGAGAAGGAACCTAAGACTCATGAGGAGGAACCTAAGACTCACAAGGAGGAACCTAAGACTCACGAGGCCAAGGTTTAAACATGACCAAAAATTATCCTGACAAAAATTGGTCAAATTCCAAAACATTCAATTAATTTTAGTCGAATTGAAAAAGTAAACCTGCAATATAAATATATTATGAGAGCAGTGTTGTTCTTTAAGTAGATAAAGAATAACACCTTTTTAAATGTGCAGTGAACGCTACTCTTACGGTGCCCAGATGTGGTTTTGAGTGGGTATGGTAGGGGGCAGTTGTGGAGAAGAGGCTTTGTAGAGATGTCATGGCAACAGGACTGCTTGGCAATGACTGGTCCAGGGAGATCTATTGTGTATACATAATTGTGTTTAAAATACACCAGGGTCTGTCGGGGACAACTTATTTAAAAGTTGCCAAGTGCCACAAAAAAGTTAGCAAGTGCCAGAGGAAAGAGTCTGACAACGAGGCGAGTAGTTTTGTGCTGTATATCTGCTCTGTTAATGGTCAGAATTGTTTTCATTTTGAAACCATGAGTTTTTAAAAAAATTTTAAACACAGACATCCTTTATCAGACCATATGACTCATTTTGTTGGATTTTGAAATCATCTCAGCATCAATTGCAAAAGTTGCAAAAATCCCAATTATATTAAAAATAACAACTGAGTGGTTATAACGAGTGGTAAAAAGTGTCTGAGTAATGTCGCTAATTAATGCTATAATTGTCAGATAATCATTATCATGATAGAGGAAACGATGGGATGAGCTCTGTAACAATAGGGGGATGGCGACTCTACTCGGCATATTTGCTCATTGAGACTGCATGCTGTCATCTCGCCATAACTGAATTGCCGTGCTGTCCACTGTAATCAGGGTCCCACGAGAAGTGAAATCAATAAAATGTGCAAGTTTTAGTCTTTCAGCATGATAATTATAGAGGCTTGCGTGGCTCTACCTGCTGGAAGCAAGAGGTATTAATCAATGGGTGCTGCTATCAATGTAGTCACACTTAGACACTATGAGGTCCATTAGGCTGATTGGTATGAAGGTCTCACTGGATCGCCACAGAAGAGGATTAATATTTCGGACCAGCTTATAACAGACAAGCTCCAGCTTATATACCCAAACACATAAACCCTGCTTATGTGCCCCACATAGAGGGCATGAACTCATTGACCCTGATTATGTACCCCACACTGAGGGCATGATTCATTGACCCTGATTATGTACCCCACACTGAGGGCATGAACTGATTGAACAAGCTTATATACCCCACATAGAGGGTATGAACTCATTGACCCTGCTTATATACCCCACATAGAGGGCATGAACTCATTGACCCTGATTATATACCCCACACCAAGGGCATGAACTGATTGAACAAGCTTATATACCCCACATAGAGGGTATGAACTCATTGACCCTGCTTATATACCCCACATAGAGGGCATGAACTCATTGACCCTGCTTATGTACCCCACATAGAGGGAATGAACACATTGATCCTGATTATATACCCCACATAGAGGTCATGAACTCATTGACCCAGGTTATATACGCCACACTGAGGGCATGAACTCACTTACCCCACTTATATACCCCACACAGAGGGTATGAACTCATTGACCCCGCTGATATACCCCACGCCAAGGGCATGAACTCATTGACCCTGCTAATATACCCCACATAGAGGTCATGAACTCATTGACCCTTCTAATGTACCCTACATAGAGGTCATTAACTCATTGACCCAGTTTATATGCCCCATACTGTGAGCATAGAGGGTATGAACTTATTGACCCCACTTATATACCCCACACAGAGGGCATGAACTCATTTACCCCACTTATATACCCCACACAGAGGGTATGAACTCATTGACCCTGCTTATATATGGATAAGTAGATGCAGATTGATATAAAAGGAGAAACAGATCAGACACAATGTTTGATGACAAATGAGCCATTAAAGGTGTGAATACATACATGTAGGTGTGGCACCACAGGTTTCTATCGCTGCAGTGAACAACACTTGATATAATGACAGGATGTGCCAACACCCTCAAGAAGTCTTATTTATAAATAGCTCGACAAACTATGCATCTTGAGTGCTTCCATGGCTGAACCATTATGCTTCAGAGGGACGAGTATTTGTATATATTACGATGTGCTATTATGAATTCTCACAGCTCAAGTGGGACCTGCTGCCACCTGGGCTGGATTGTGTCAAATCAGGGCTGAACCTCAAAATGGACCCCCAAAGTATTGCATCAACAAGGTTAACACCAAAATTGATGTTGGACCCACCGAAATTTAGGGGGTTCAAATTGGCTGCAAAAACAAACCAATTTTACAAAATGATAAATATATTTTATCTTTACCTGATTCATATGAAAATTGGCAGCCCTCAGGCAATACATCTATGTATATTCTGTGAAAGTTTCAAAAGAATGCAAAGCTTCTATATTTTTATTAGCCCCAAAGTTATGTAAAGATTTGGATCCAAACATCAATAAGAACATTACAAACGCTCCATTGTGGCCTCATGATGTTATGTAAAAGCCCGTCTGGGCCCCACAGTAATTAGGTCACGGTATAGAGTGTCAACAAAGTCAGCGTGTTTACATTTTGAGCTGCATATTGCTGTCTTCATGACTGAAATCAGCATAAAACTCAAGACTCTGTCATGTAAATAAATAAAGATGACAAATATTATGAAAATAATTGTGAATCAATTCAAATTAGGGTGGTGCAATTCAGTGTTCAAGAACTACAACCCTGAAATTGTTTTTTTGGAGGTGGAACATGTTCATACAATGCTTTGGGGTCCAACACCAACTTCTGGGTTTTTGAACACCAATTTTGACCTCCCCCCCCCCCCACCAACCCCTTGAATGAAAGGACCTTGTAATTGAGCTCCAAATTTATTTCACAAAGTTGTGTTGACAAATGAAAAATGACTGGACAAAGTGGAACAAGCATCTGAACTTCATTAGAAGGTCTAGCTTGCCATTTGTCACCCCAAGTAAAAAATTTAGTTCCTGTGCCATTTGGTGGACTGGTTCCTGTGTTGGACTGGTCTGTGTGTTGGACTGGTTCCTGTGTCCTGGTTTGGACTGGTTCCTGTGTAGGACTGGTTCCTGTGCCCTGGTATGGACTGGTTCCTGTGTTGGACTGGTTCCTGTGTTGGATGGTTCCTGTGTTGGACTGGTTCCTGTGTTGGACTGGTTCCTGTGCCCTGGTTTGGACTTGTTCCTGTGTTGGACTGGTCCCTGTGTTGGACTGGTTTCTGTGCCCTGTGTTGGACTGGTTCCTGTGTAGGACTGGTCCCTATGCCCTGTGTAGGACTGGTCCCTGTGACCTGTGTAGGACTGGTCCCTATGCCCTGTGTAGGACTGGTTCCTGTGCCCTGTGTAGGACTGGTCCCTATGCCCTGTGTAGGACTGGTTCCTGTGCCCTGTGTAGGACTGGTCCATATGCCCTGTGTTGGACTGGATTGTCTGTCATACATTGGACCAGTGTATCTGTCCCATGTTGGGCTGCATCCTTCACAGTTGACTTGGTTCAGGTGTGTTTGGTGTCAACTGCCACTTCCTGCACATTCCCTTCTAATATTCCTCTACCAGCAATTCACTAAATAACAATGGGAATGGAAGATGGGAAAGAGAAGTGGGAAGACCTTGAAGGAAACCAGGAATTACCATCATACACCATGGAGTATTCCTCAATTCCCCATTTCCTCTATGAGTGATTCTGAGCAGAAATATGCTCCAAATCACGAGAAATGTGGTCCAGAGATTATAACTGTCAGGTGGGAGACAATAGTGGAGAATGGTGTCACTTCCTCTTGCTGATGGGTGTGATATATAGAAGATACACGTGTCTCACACCTTGAGCAGGAAGCAGCCACTTTCCCATACCCAGCAATGCGCTATAGGTGACAGCTTGCTGTTTGTGTGGAGAGAAACTGCTCAGTGAAGGGGAGAGAATATATGGCCAGAATGGTGCTACGCTCACCTGTAGCTCACGTGAACCATCTTGGCAGTTATACTTTATTGCTCTGGAAGTTGCAGTCTGGTATTTTAGTATGAGCCTGTAGTCCCAGACTGGTAGAAACACTGTCAGGCCAGTACACCTGTCTGTCTTGTAGCTAATCATGATTTTTCAAGTATTGGTAAAAACATCCTTGTGTCATTTGATTAATCTTACTTGAAATGAATTGTCCAAACCGAGAGAAAAATGACTTGGGCTAGTACACTTTGATTTGGGCAAGTGCAGATCTCTACTTACTAACCTGACTGCCTAGTTACCTAGATAAAATGATTACGATCAAATCTAAAGTATATAAAATGAAATTGCGCAAAATGCATACACATGATCTAGCTCAGTAATTGATAAAGTTAACCTCCTCAAGAAAATATAAAATGAAATGATTCAAGAAGCAAATTAAATGGTATTGCTCAAGAAATAGACAATGAAAAAGTGCCTCAATAGATATGATCTCATAAAATTTAATATCTTGTTAATGAAAATTTTTAGATAATAATAAAGAAAATGATTAATGTACATGCTGAATAATGAAAAATTGTTGATGAAGTATGGATATGTAAATAAATGGTGCCATAATGGTGGTGTTAGGAGGAGAGGATACCATAGAGATGTACAGGTGGATATGTGAAGATATGGCGGTGATAGGAGGAGAGGATATCATAGAGATATACAGGTGGATATGTGAATATATGGCGGTGATAGGAGGAGAGGATACCTTAGAGATGTAGAGGTGGATATGTGAATATATGGCAGTGATAGGAGGGGAGGATACCATAGAGATATACAGGTGGATATGTGAATATATGGCGGTGATAGGAGGAGAGGATACCATAGAGATGTACAGGTGGATATGTGAATATATGGCGGTGATGGGAGGAGAGGATACCATAGAGATGTACAGGTGGATATGTGAATATATGGTGATGATAGGAGGAGAGGATACCATAGAGATGTACAGGTGGATATGTGAATATATGGCAGTGATAGGAGGAGAGGAAACCATAGAGATGTACAGGTGGATATGTGAATATATGGCAGTGATAGGAGGAGAGGATACCATAGAGATGTACAGGTGGATATGTGAATATATGGTGGTGATAGGAGGAGAGGATACCATAGAGATGTACAGGTGGATATGTGAATATATGGCAGTGATAGGAGGAGAGGATACCATAGAGATGTACAGGTGGATATGTGAATATATGGCAGTGATAGGAGGAGAGGATACCATAGAGATGTACAGGTGGATATGTGAATATATGGTGGTGATAGGAGGAGAGGATACCATAGAGATGTACAGGTGGATATGTGAATATATGGCAGTGATAGGAGGAGAGGATACCATAGAGATGTACAGGTGGATATGTGAATATATGGCAGTGATAGGAGGAGAGGATACCATAGAGATGTACAGGTGGATATGTGAATATATGGCAGTGATAGGAGGAGAGGATACCATAGAGATGTACAGGTGGATATGTGAATATATGGTGGTGATAGGAGGAGAGGATACCATAGAGATGTACAGGTGGATATGTGAATATATGGCAGTGATAGGAGGAGAGGATACCATAGAGATGTACAGGTGGATATGTGAATATATGGCAGTGATAGGAGGAGAGGATACCATAGAGATGTACAGGTGGATATGTGAATATATGGCAGTGATAGGAGGAGAGGATACCATAGAGATGTACAGGTGGATATGTGAATATATGGTGGTGATAGGAGGAGAGGATACCATAGAGATGTACAGACCATGTCAGAGAACATATAAGCTAGCAGTGAGCACGTGCTGAGATTCTCTATGAGTTACTCAAGAAGTGTAATGGCTGAGTTTACATAATACTCTGTAATAGTGGGAATCTGGAGGATTTCCCTCGACCTGGTAGACAGCAGTGGATTAACAAGAATAGTGTATTTAGTTTGTCAACTGAGTTGTTCCTGGAAGACATTATCAGCTATTTGAGGTTAGGGCTGCAATCAGTGCCTGTGGTGGCTTATACAGGCTGACATAAGAGTGACCACTGTGTCCGGTTGCTAAGGCAGAACGGTTACTATGTCCTAAGTATGGAAAGTAATTAGAGTTGAGGTAGACCATTATGCATATGACTATTATTATGATGTGAGTCAGAACCGTTTTATGGTCGCATATACTTGTGATCAGAAATGGTCATATTTTATCCCAGCAGCTAGATGCATTCACATCTTTATAGGGTCATGCATAAACGTGACCTAATGTGGTCACGTATTCACGTAATTTGACCCCAGATGGTGTGACACAATATGGTCACATAATGGACTGCTTGATATTATTTGGCTTGAGAGTGTGACCTAATAGTGTCATAACCATAGATGTTTGTGAGCTCATTAAAGCGGTTGATACGTGTGACCAGATGTGTGTCTGGCTGGACTGTTGTCAAGGACTCAGTCAAGTAGGGTGTGTATGATGGGTAGAAGTGTTGTTGCAGACATGCTGAGGCCATACTGCCTAATAATCTGCCTATTACACTTGGCCACAGCCCATCCTCAACATGATGTAACCAGTCCACTCATCAACACTACACGATCACTTCTCAGGACCGCAAGGAATAGCCTCACCTCATACTCGAACCAGTTGTGCCGCAGGCCCATCAGTCAGAACAGAACAACGGTTTAGTGTTGCACAAATGTGACTTGGTTGTCTAAGCCTTTTATGTGGAATCTAGTATAGGCCGATCATGGGTCGCCATAGTGTCTCATTGAAAACAACCCACAGAACTGCATAAATAAAATAGGGAGAGCACAAAAACTTTTAAAATTGAAAAAAAAGAAAGAAAAAATAACAAAGATGGTGCCCCGCAGTGGCACTATAGTTGTTTGTACCTGACTGAGCACATGTTAGAGGACCTTGCTGAGCAGCACTAAAGCTTATCTTGCTCATAAATGACCTTCTGCTCACACCCGCCACCTTCACCATGCCCATCACTCACAGCAGCTTGCGAACAATCATTGTCCTGCAGGAAATAATTATCAGAACAATAAAGTTATATGTAAGCAAATTATGATCCGAGAACAAAGCATATGAGTGATAGGTTAAACTGTGCAGAACTTACAACAAAACTGCAGTGGTAAGAACTTGTCCAATCCCATCATGCCTTCAATATGCCTGGACTTGTAAACTCATCCTATTTTGATTTTTTAATTGTTTGTATGAATGTTTAAGCAATATCAGCTCAGATAGAAGCCTGTCACTGGGATTCAATGCCATACTCTTTTTGAAGAATCTCTAGGGATTATTTTTTTGCATTATTATTTAGATGTAACACAAACCACAACGTTTGATCACCAGTCATGGTGCACTGGTTGGAGTGAGGTTCAACTCAGTGTCTGATATGTCAAGGTTATACTTTGTTTACCAAACATCTGTGTCAAAGTCCCAATAATCACTTTGGTGTGTTTGAAATTTGAAATATTTGAACTGTAAAAATATCATTTGTTCAAAGCTTGGGAAAACAAGTCTGCTTCAGATTATTGTGTGGACAAAAATTGTATTTTTCTGGGCAAGACTTTTTGGTATGAAGTAGTTGTCATGGTGATAAATTATTAACCTCTGCAGCATATGCTTCTTGTACAAGTTTCCTGCAGGAAGCACGTCTGCATCAGCTGGGGGCAATTGTTAGTGTCTTCCAAAGAGGCAAGATAGGTAGAATCATACAGAAAAAAAAGAATTTTTGAAAAACAACTTCTTGCCTTCTCATCTGTAGCATACAACATCCCATATATATTCAAACACAATTTACTCCAGTTGGATTTTATCTCTGTCGAAAGTTGACTTGATTGACAACTGTAATTAATGCAAGGTTAAGCGATTACATCTGTCAGTTTATTGTAAAAGGAACCTTTATCAGGAAGAATGGCTGAGTTAATTAGCACCAAAAAAATGGCTTCCTGTTCTGGTGCCATCGACACAGAAACAGGTGTTACATACAGGAAAATGCAAACAAACTTGATTGCAGTCTCCATGTTAATAGCACCTGCCTCCGCTCAGTCATGTACACAAGAGACTCAAGAATTCTGCCATTGCTTTAGCAAGATTTATATGTTGTGAAGGATGGATGTAACCTCTTACTATGACTTGAGTTAAGTTTGGAATGAATCACACAGTTCAATTTGACCAATTAAAAACTTCAAAGATAATATAGTCTGCTACCTTCATGAAGAATAAAAATAATTTTTCAGCATTAATTTATTTCCTTATGATAATAGCATCCTCAAGCTTGATACCAAAAAGCAATAATTTGAGAAGAAAAGCTTAATAAAAGAATGACTCGCCAAGATATAAACAGGGATAAGAAATTTCTCCCTGTGTTACCCCTTTAATGTGAGTCAGTTAATGTTTGTGATGATAAGATCATTTGGGCAATATGTTAGCCTGAGGGCACAGGCATAATGCATCTGGGTGTGGCCAATTTTTCTCACGACTTACCTCATATTGTGATGGAACTTTACTCATTTATACATATTGTTTGAGACATTTGATTGTCTGCCAGGCTCTTGTTGTTATTAACAGTTGGTAGGGCGTCATGAAGAGATGGAGCCAGTCTAGACCATGTGCATATACAATGAGGTAATTTTGAAATACCCTCCACTGATTGAAGATTGACTTGGGATGTTTCTAAAGATAATATAAGCGTGTGAAACAACTCATTAGCAGGTATTTACCTATGTCAATCTCAAATGAGGCCATAATAATTGCTCTAACCAGCCTCTTTCTCACTGAGGTACAACTCCACTTGGTCAATAGACTTGATATACTCACTTGAGTATATTTTCACAGACTTCAAGTCATATATGACTAATTGGATTGTTTTGATAACCAGGCATGACCTCTTGTTGACATGGAAACCATTTACATAAGAGTCAGCATTAAGGAGTATCATCGCATCATTTAGCAGGTTTAAGCAGATCATCAGGGCTTCCTGGTTTAGCCAGCCTCTCTGGTTAACTAACAGTGGGTGTTCCACATCATAGGCATGTGTGATTGCCTCATGCTTCTTCAATTTACCTTAATTTTATTACATAAGGCCACCAGCTGTGGTGCAGCTGGTTAGAGTGCCAGCTTATTAGCAGCAGTTCTTCTGTTGTGATCCAAAGGTTGTGGGTTCGATCCCCGGCCATGCCGAGATTGAATTCATGATACAGTTAACCACATGAGCTGAGGCCCGTGCCAAAGGGTTAACCCTTTGTCCTTGTAAATCTGTGACTGGGTGGGTTGCCATGACAATTCATTTAGGCAGCACTATATCTGCTACAAGTAGGTCTCATCATGAAATGACTGATGTGAAACCCCATACAAACAAACAAATTTATTATACAAAGAGTTGCAGCTGTGAGGAATTGCTTCCTGAATCATATTATCAGAGGCCTTATATATGTGATCTTTACTGTATATAAACTGAAAAAAGATTCCTTAAATTAAGATTCCTTAAATTAATTGGAGTTCTTTTCTGTTATTTTAGATATAATATGGCCATTTATGCAATTGTAACAATGAAAAAAGGATCTATTTTAGGAATAGTCCAACTATTCCTGTAAAAAGTAACAGGCATGAATTATAGAGTAACTGACTGGAGTTATATAATAACCTAGAGTAACCTGCAAGAATTATGTAACAACATAGAGTAAATTACAGGAGTTGCATAATTTAGAGTAACCTAGTAGAGTTATGGAACAACATAGAGTACACAACTAGAGTTATACAACAACCTGGAGTGACCTGCAAGGGTAACATAACCTAGAGTAACATAACCTAGAGTAACCTCCTAGAGTTATAGAACCACCTGACCTTAGTGGAATCCACCTATTGCCTTATTTGCTGCCATGTTTGTGTGAGCAGTTTGACAAGGACCGCCTGAGTGTAAGGTTAACAAGGGAACATTCTGGCAGGAACCAGGCAAGAGATAAGCTGATAACCGTGAGCAGCCACCATTGTTCTCACGTCCGATTACACAGAATCAATGCTTTGATATCTCCCCAGCTCTGACATCATCTTACCATGGTAACACAATCAGGTAATTTGATTATTGAAGAGGGGGTGACACAGAGATTTCTGCAGACCTTAATCAGATTGAACAGGAAGTAAAGTGGTTACCAGCAAATAAGGTAAGCATCGGCCGGTCGCTATAGCGATGAACTTCACCTTGGCTACACAGAATAATGTCCTGTTGAGGGGATCCTGTGAGCCAGACTGTCAGCTATTAGGCAGATTTGCTCATAAAGGGACCAAGTATATTAAGTCTATGCAGCACAAACTTGATTTGCATCAATATCTAATGACAACTTAACTGTCAAATATATGTTCTTCTCCATTAACTCACAAGTCAAATCATAGAGACCAGAGGGTATTACAAAACCTTACTATGTCATTAATCTTATTTTCTGAATCACTTTAAAAATGTATCATTAGGCTGTACAGGATGCTCACGATCCACACACAGGAGATCTGATGTTTTATCAAAATACTTCAAGTGAGATGGGGACATAATATTCTAAAGAGTAATTTGTGGGATTTGTCCATTACAAAGAAATAGTTATGTCAATAAATGTAATCTGTGTATCTGTAGAAATGTAGGAATCTATAGGAACATAATGCCATTTCATGTGGAAATTTCCATGAGATTCTTGATGTTTTATTTTACTTCTTATTATTTTATCTTATCTTACTGAGCAGAGCAGAAGAGGCATGTTATGGTCCACTGAACAGATCAGCTGAGGCATATTATGGTCCACTGAACAGATCAGCTGAGGCATATTATGGTCCACTGAACAGATCAAGTTAGACATGTTATGATTGAATGAGCAGATGAAATGAGGCATGTCATGGTCCACTGAACAGATCAAGTGAGGCATGTCATGGTCCACTGAATAGACCAGAAGATTCATGTTATGGTCCACTGAACATATCAGATGATTGATGATATGGTCCACTGGACAGAATGTAGCCAATGATATTTTAAAGAAATTGTTTTGTTCTGAAAGCATCCTTCAACAATTGTGTATACAATATATGATAGTTGCCAGATAACAGTTTTTAACAAAACCAAAAATGATATTGAGCAAGAATGACACTTTAAGTGTAAAAGGAGTGTGTTACTAACTATAAATATTTGACTCTTTCGAGTCCTTGATCATCAAAGGAATATAAAAAGTATGTGATGGCTGTGAACGAGAAGAGTTTAATGGCATAGACGAAGCGAGGCAAATTGCCTGCAATGAATTTTGAGTGATCTTTGTGTGGCTGTTCGCATGCATTGCCTTCCAATGAAAAGTGGTTGTAAGGGTTGTGCATGTGGTGAGAGCGATCAAACATCTATAGTGTGTGACTAACGGAGGAGAAACGAATTGTTTGTGTTAGTTACAGCACGATAATGGCATGATTACAGTCCTGCATAAAACATGGGAGGCGTCCAGTGAAGACACATTGACAGTCACGCCATATGAGTCATGCACACCACTTTTATGCGGTATGATATGGTCATGAATAAACCACACTCGGGAGATAGAGTGCTGATAATATAGCCTTCTGCTGAATACATTGCTTCTTAGCTCGGCTGACTATGTCAGTGTAGTTGATGCAGTGAGAATGGACGGGGAGTTATCTGTCATTCTGTCTCATGTCAAACATCTCCTGAAAAGATTGAGTGGATTTCTTAGTTATTCATAGATAAACTATAGTATTGAATTGTTTCTCACGCTATATATATATGACATGTTCATATATACCTGAAACATCCAGTGCATCCTTCTGCTTATCTAAGTAAAGCTTTAGTTTGTATAAAGCAATGTGGGGCGATGGAGTCAGACCCCATATTGGGTATATACTGTTCCAATTTGGAAACTTTTCCAGAAAATTTACACGAATATTACAAAGAGAGCAATGACCAGCATAGCTCTCAGGCCTTTGGTCTCAATTTTATCATTATACAATGCAATAACTGAGAAATGTTGGTCACTCTTGGTGACAGTTCTATAATGAGGGACTCTCGACATCTCAGTGTCAGATGGAGGGATATTTGTTTTTGTTTGATCAATGCAGAAATATTCTTACTCTACTGGCAACTTCTTGACTATTACCATCCTTTCTGAACCTTTTTTTATGCTGTGAGGGTCCATACCTTTTTAGAGGGAGGGGGTTGTAACTCAGTCAAGACACTTCAGGTGATTGCTACCTGCATATTTCCTCATTTCCTTTCTTCTCAAAGATGAATCATGATATGGTGAATCTTTCTGAATGTGAGCAGTTTCCTTCCTGAATGTGAGCAGCTTCCTTCCTGAATGTGAGCAGTTTCCTTCCTGAATGTGAGCAGTTTCCCTCCTGAATGTGGGCAGTTTCCTTCCTGAATGTGGGCAGTTTCCCTCCTGAATGTGGGCAGTTTCCCTCCTGAATGTGAGCAGTTTCCCTCCTGAATGTGAGCAGTTTCCTTCCTGAATGTGAGCAGTTTCCCTCCTGAATGTGGGCAGTTTCCTTCCTGAATGTGAGCAGTTTCCCTCCTGAATGTGAGCAGTTTCCTTCCTGAATGTGGGCAGTTTCCTTCCTGAATGTGAGCAGTTTCCCTCCTGAATGTGAGCAGTTTCCTTCCTGAATGTGAGCAGTTTCCTTCCTGAATGTGAGCAGTTTCCCTCCTGAATGTGGGCAGTTTCCTTCCTGAATGTGAGCAGTTTCCTTCCTTAATGTGAGCAGCTTCCTTCCTGAATGTGGGCAGTTTCCTTCCTTAATGTGAGCAGTTTCCTTCCTTAATGTGAGCAGCTTCCTTCCTGAATGTGGGCAGTTTCCTTCCTGAATGTGGGCAGTTTCCTTCCTGAATGTGGGCAGTTTCCTTCCTGAATGTGGGCAGTTTCCTTCCTGAATGTGAGCAGTTTCCTTCCTTAATGTGAGCAGCTTCCTTCCTGAATGTGGGCAGTTTCCTTCCTTAATGTGAGCAGTTTCCTTCCTTAATGTGAGCAGCTTCCTTCCTGAATGTGGGCAGTTTCCTTCCTGAATGTGAGCAGTTTCCTTCCTGAATGTGAGCAGTTTCCCTCCTGAATGTGAGCAGTTTCCTTCCTGAATGTGGGCAGTTTCCTTCCTGAATGTGAGCAGTTTCCTTCCTTAATGTGAGCAGCTTCCTTCCTTAATGTGAGCAGCTTCCTTCCTGAATGTGGGCAGTTTCCTTCCTGAATGTGAGCAGTTTCCTTCCTGAATGTGAGCAGTTTCCTTCCTTAATGTGAGCAGCTTCCTTCCTGAATGTGGGCAGTTTCCTTCCTGAATGTGAGCAGTTTCCTTCCTGAATGTGAGCAGTTTCCTTCCTGAATGTGAGCAGTTTCCTTCCTTAATGTGAGCAGCTTCCTTCCTGAATGTGGGCAGTTTCCTTCCTTAATGTGAGCAGTTTCCTTCCTTAATGTGAGCAGCTTCCTTCCTGAATGTGGGCAGTTTCCTTCCTGAATGTGAGCAGTTTCCTTCCTGAATGTGAGCAGTTTCCCTCCTGAATGTGAGCAGTTTCCTTCCTGAATGTGGGCAGTTTCCTTCCTGAATGTGAGCAGCTTCCTTCCTTAATGTGAGCAGCTTCCTTCCTGAATGTGGGCAGTTTCCTTCCTGAATGTGAGCAGTTTCCTTCCTGTTCCTTCCTGAATGTGGGCAGTTTCCTTCCTGAATGTGAGCAGTTTCCTACCTGTTCCTTCCTGAATGTGGGCAGTTTCCTTCCTGAATGTGAGCAGTTTCCTTCCTTAATGTGACCAGTTTCCCTCCTGAATGTGAGCAGTTTCCTTCCTGAATGTGAGCAGCTTCCTTCCTGAATGTGGGCAGTTTCCTTCCTGAATGTGAGCAGTTTCCTTCCTGAATGTGGGCAGTTTCCTTCCTGAATGTGAGCAGTTTCCTTCCTTAATGTGAGCAGTTTCCCTCCTGAATGTGAGCAGTTTCCTTCCTGAATGTGAGCAGTTTCCTTCCTGAATGTGAGCAGTTTCCTTCCTGAATGTGAGCAGTTTCCTTCCTTAATGTGAGCAGCTTCCTTCCTGAATGTGGGCAGTTTCCTTCCTTAATGTGAGCAGTTTCCTTCCTTAATGTGAGCAGCTTCCTTCCTGAATGTGGGCAGTTTCCTTCCTGAATGTGAGCAGTTTCCTTCCTGAATGTGAGCAGTTTCCCTCCTGAATGTGAGCAGTTTCCTTCCTGAATGTGGGCAGTTTCCTTCCTGAATGTGAGCAGTTTCCTTCCTTAATGTGAGCAGCTTCCTTCCTGAATGTGGGCAGTTTCCTTCCTGAATGTGAGCAGTTTCCTTCCTGTTCCTTCCTGAATGTGGGCAGTTTCCTTCCTGAATGTGAGCAGTTTCCTTCCTGTTCCTTCCTGAATGTGGGCAGTTTCCTTCCTGAATGTGAGCAGTTTCCTTCCTTAATGTGACCAGTTTCCCTCCTGAATGTGAGCAGTTTCCTTCCTGAATGTGAGCAGCTTCCTTCCTGAATGTGGGCAGTTTCCTTCCTGAATGTGAGCAGTTTCCTTCCTGAATGTGGGCAGTTTCCTTCCTTAATGTGAGCAGTTTCCTTCCTTAATGTGAGCAGTTTCCCTCCTGAATGTGAGCAGTTTGCTTCCTGAATGTGAGCAGCTTCCTTCCTGAATGTGAGCAGTTTCCTTCCTGAATGTGAGCAGTTTCTTTCCTGAATGTGCGCAGTTTCCTTCCTTAATGTGAGCAGTTTCCCTCCTGAATGTGAGCAGTTTCCTTCCTGAATGTGAGCAGTTTCCCTCCTGAATGTGGACAGTTTCCTTCCTGAATGTGAGCAGTTTCCTTCCTGAATGTGGGCAGTTTCCTTCCTGAATGTGGGCAGTTTCCTTCCTGAATGTGGGCAGTTTCCTTCCTGAATGTGGGCAGTTTCCTTCCTGAATGTGGGCAGTTTCCTTCCTGAATGTGAGCAGTTTCCTTCCTGAGTGTGAGCAGCTTCCTTCCTGAATGTGAGCAGTTTCCTTCCTGAATGTGAGCAGTTTCCTTCCTGAATGTGAGCAGTTTCCTTCCTGAATGTGGGCAGTTTCCTTCCTGAATGTGAGAAGTTTCCTTCCTTAATGTGAGCAGTTTCCCTCCTGAATGTGAGCAGTTTCCTTCCTGAATGTGAGCAGCTTCCTTCCTGAATGTGAGCAGTTTCCTTCCTGAATGTGAGCAGTTTCCTTCCTGAATGTGAGCAGTTTCCCTCCTGAATGTGGGCAGTTTCCTTCCTGAATGTGAGCAGTTTCCTTCCTGAATGTGGGCAGTTTCCTTCCTGAATGTGGGCAGTTTCCTTCCTGAATGTGAGCAGTTTCCTTCCTGAATGTGAGCAGTTTCCTTCCTGAATATGAGCAGTTTCCTTCCTGAATGTGGGCAGTTTCCCTCCTGAATGTGAGCAGTTTCCCTCCTGAATGTGAGCAGTTTCCTTCCTGAATATGAGCAGTTTCCTTCCTGAAAGTGCGCAGTTTTCCCCCTGAATGTGAGCAGTTTTCCCCCTGAATGTGAGCAGTTTTCCCCCTGAATGTGGGCAGTTTCCCTCCTGAATGTGAGCAGTTTCCCTCCTGAATGTGGGCAGTTTCCTTCCTGAATGTGAGCAGTTTCCTTCCTGAATGTGAGTAGTTTCCCTCCTGAATGTGAGCAGTTTCCTTCCTGAATGTGAGCAGTTTCCTTCCTGAATGTGAGCAGTTTCCCTCCTGAATGTGAGCAGTTTCCCTCCTGAATGTGAGCAGCTTCCTTCCTGAATGTGAGCAGTTTCCTTCCTGAATGTGAGCAGTTTCCTTCCTGAATGTGAGCAGTTTCCCTCCTGAATGTGGGCAGTTTCCTTCCTGAATGTGAGCAGTTTCCTTCCTGAATGTGGGCAGTTTCCTTCCTGAATGTGGGCAGTTTCCTTCCTGAATGTGAGCAGTTTCCTTCCTGAATGTGAGCAGTTTCCTTCCTGAATGTGAGCAGTTTCCTTCCTGAATGTGGGCAGTTTCCCTCCTGAATGTGAGCAGTTTCCCTCCTGAATGTGAGCAGTTTCCTTCCTGAATATGAGCAGTTTCCTTCCTGAAAGTGCGCAGTTTTCCCCCTGAATGTGAGCAGTTTTCCCCCTGAATGTGAGCAGTTTTCCCCCTGAATGTGGGCAGTTTCCCTCCTGAATGTGAGCAGTTTCCCTCCTGAATGTGGGCAGTTTCCTTCCTGAATGTGAGCAGTTTCCTTCCTGAATGTGAGTAGTTTCCCTCCTGAATGTGAGCAGTTTCCTTCCTGAATGTGAGCAGTTTCCCTCCTGAATGTGGGCAGTTTCCTTCCTGAATGTGAGCAGTTTCCTTCCTGAATGTGGGCAGTTTCCTTCCTGAATGTGGGCAGTTTCCTTCCTGAATGTGGGCAGTTTCCTTCCTGAATGTGGGCAGTTTCCTTCCTGAATGTGGGCAGTTTCCTTCCTGAATGTGGGCAGTTTCCTTCCTGAATGTGAGCAGTTTCCTTCCTGAATGTGGGCAGTTTCCCTCCTGAATGTGAGCAGTTTCCCTCCTGAATGTGAGCAGTTTCCTTCCTGAATATGAGCAGTTTCCTTCCTGAAAGTGCGCAGTTTTCCCCCTGAATGTGAGCAGTTTTCCCCCTGAATGTGAGCAGTTTTCCCCCTGAATGTGGGCAGTTTCCCTCCTGAATGTGAGCAGTTTCCCTCCTGAATGTGGGCAGTTTCCTTCCTGAATGTGAGCAGTTTTCCCCCTGAATGTGGGCAGTTTCCCTCCTGAATGTGAGCAGTTTCCTTCCTGAATGTGAGCAGCTTCCTTCCTGAATATGGGCAGTTTCCTTCCTGAATGTGAGCAGTTTCCTTCCTGAATGTGAGCAGTTTCCTTCCTGAATGTGAGCAGTTTCCTTCCTGAATGTGGGCAGTTTCCTTCCTGAATGTGAGCAGTTTCCTTCCTTAATGTGAGCAGTTTCCCTCCTGAATGTGAGCAGTTTCCCTCCTGAATGTGAGCAGTTTCCTTCCTGAATGTGAGCAGTTTCCCTCCTGAATGTGGGCAGTTTCCTTCCTGAATGTGAGCAGTTTCCTTCCTGAATGTGGGCAGTTTCCTTCCTGAATGTGGGCAGTTTCCTTCCTGAATGTGAGCAGTTTCCTTCCTGAATGTGGGCAGTTTCCCTCCTGAATGTGAGCAGTTTCCCTCCTGAATGTGAGCAGTTTCCTTCCTGAATATGAGCAGTTTCCTTCCTGAAAGTGCGCAGTTTTCCCCCTGAATGTGAGCAGTTTTCCCCCTGAATGTGAGCAGTTTTCCCCCTGAATGTGGGCAGTTTCCCTCCTGAATGTGAGCAGTTTCCCTCCTGAATGTGGGCAGTTTCCTTCCTGAATGTGAGCAGTTTTCCCCCTGAATGTGGGCAGTTTCCCTCCTGAATGTGAGCAGTTTCCTTCCTGAATGTGAGCAGCTTCCTTCCTGAATATGGGCAGTTTCCTTCCTGAATGTGAGCAGTTTCCTTCCTGAATGTGAGCAGTTTCCTTCCTGAATGTGAGCAGTTTCCTTCCTGAATGTGGGCAGTTTCCTTCCTGAATGTGAGCAGTTTCCTTCCTTAATGTGAGCAGTTTCCCTCCTGAATGTGAGCAGTTTCCCTCCTGAATGTGAGCAGTTTCCTTCCTGAATGTGAGCAGTTTCCCTCCTGAATGTGGGCAGTTTCCTTCCTGAATGTGAGCAGTTTCCTTCCTGAATGTGGGCAGTTTCCTTCCTGAATGTGGGCAGTTTCCTTCCTGAATGTGAGCAGTTTCCCTCCTGAATGTGAGCAGTTTCCCTCCTGAATGTGAGCAGTTTCCTTCCTGAATATGAGCAGTTTCCTTCCTGAAAGTGCGCAGTTTTCCCCCTGAATGTGAGCAGTTTTCCCCCTGAATGTGGGCAGTTTCCCTCCTGAATGTGGGCAGTTTCCTTCCTGAATGTGGGCAGTTTCCTTCCTGAATATGAGCAGTTTCCTTCCTGAATGTGAGTAGTTTTCCCTAACCAGGAGAGCGGTCATTCTGCACTGAATCTCATGGCATGTCAAAATACACAAGATTACATACACAGTGTGGCAAAAAAATACTTGACGCCAATTACAAGACAACTCATCAATAACAAATTCTTTTATGTCTAAATTGTTTTCACAAAAACAAATTTGTCAAAAGTCAGCAGAAAGGTGAGTTGGTTGCTAGCCAATGCACTGTACAGACCTGTGGCACCGTTCCTCGGTGACGACGCTGACAGGGCAGTATAAGCGATGTCTGTGGAACTCTCTATATGGAGAGTGCTATGTGAGGGGGGCTATTTTTACCTTGCCAGTGTCAGGTTATATGTGACACGGTGTAGGATTTACCCATCATCCAGGTGTCTGGTTAAGTCCGAGGTCTTTTTTATTTTTCATGCCTGCATGTGGCAGTATTCAGCAGAAATAGTTTGCTGCAAATATTAACATCATGTATTTGAGGAAAGGTGGATCAGAAGACTATTATTAGCAAATCTGTAGTCACTATATGTTTGTCAGATGTTTTAGTTTGCACGCACAAAAGCAGGTTTTTATTTTGTGATGGCTATTTTACACTATTTTTGCTATTTGGAGACAGAAATTCTGAGATTGAATAATTTATAAGATACAGGGGGATACTAAGATAATAATGTGTTTGAGAAAGTATCAAAACAAATACAATTTTGATATCTTGTTTTTGATTTAAAGAATCAATAATGGGAATTAAGAATATTCAGAAATATTCAATCTGGGGAGAGGAGATGGAATACTTGCTGTGAGCATATCTGTCTCTGTGGAAGTGTGTTAGCATTAGTCACTGGTGGAACAAGCGATGTGAAAGTCATCTACCTGAAGGTGAAAGTCATCTACCTAAAGGTGAAAGTCATCTATCTAAAGGTGAAAGTCATCTATCTAAAGGTGAAAGTCATCTATCTAAAGGTGAAAATCATCTATCTGAAGGTGAAAGTCATCTATCTGAAGGTGAAAGTCATCAGTCACATCCTGGCTCATAGCACCCTCAGCAGTCACATCCAGGGTCATAACACCTTATGCAGTCACATCCTGGCTCATAACACCCTCAACAGTCACATCCAGGCTCATAACACCTTATGCAATCACATCCAGGTCCATAACACCCTCAGCAGTCACATCCAGGCTCATAACACCCTATGCAGTCACATCTAGGCCCACTTCACGGTCTACAGTCACAAACATTTTCCTGTGGTTTAGAAGAGAAACATTTTCCTGTGATTTAGAAGCAAACATTTTCCTGTGATTTAGAAGCAAACATTTTCCTGTGATAGTAGTAGCAACATTTCCTGTGATACAAATAGCCTTTCTCTGTTATTGAGTTTCACAATGTTTTTGATTTATTTATGGACTAGTGTCTTCATCAGCTTTATCATTTTTCAGCCGGTTTCGTGACAGAGGAAAATATTATTCTTAGATTCAAGGAAATCATCTTGTTACGTGCCATTGTGGTCTTTGATCCCAAACCAATAAATCTCTTCCTCATCTCATCACTGGCTGAAGCATATAGTCCTGGCCAGAAGGGTGTGTGCTTATTTTATACATTATAAGAACTGATATATGACAATAACCTGCAACATCTAAGATTTTGAGGTCTAATCAGACAAGCTCAGTGGTGAAATGGATGGTGATGATAACAAAATAAAATAAAATAAACAAACAAACAAACAAATAAAACATAAAGAATATATTATGAAATAAAATGAAAACAACAAAGATTGTGCACAAATAAATAAATGAAAGAGCACAAATATAATTCATACTGTACCTGTAGTAGGTCAAGGGAATGTGTGTTTCGTTTCTACCAATGACCTGAGACATGACCTCTAAAACTTAAAAGTCAAAGAAATGCATGTACTTAGTCACAAAGATCAAGACCTTATAGTCACAGATATGCATGAACTTTACAGTTACATACATCCATTAGCTTATATATTCATAGACCTCCTTGACCTCAAATAAACACAAATAGTGAGAGACCTGCCTAACCTTAGAGTTACAATGACAGTGACCTCATAGTCACATATATGCATTTTATGTGACTATGGTATATTTGTCACATATGGGAACATCTAATGGCATGACAAGGCACAGACAGTTCTGCACTCGATATGTTTCTATAGCTTGAAGCAGTAATGACTTTGGATACAGAATCTGTCTGAGCTCGTGCTGGCATAGACACTTTGGCATTGTGTGTGTGTGTGGGTGTGTGTGTGGTTTTTATAAATCGAGGTTTTATAAATACAGGATATGGGCCGTGAATTGATCAGATGTAATGGTGAGATGACTGCCGCGTTCTCAGATGACTGAGCTTGGAGGGATAATCATGATAATTGACACAGATTGTGGTGGGGTTTCCTTGCTCCATGAGATTTCATCACATGTTGGCATTGCTTTAGAAGCTCCATGACAGGATCTGACTCTTATAATTCCTCTTTGATCAGACTGCTGCCTCAATGACAGGATCTGACTCTTACGATTTCTCTCTGATATGACTCCTATTTGTGCTTTCAATGACAGTATCTAGCTCCTATTTGTTCACTCAATGACAGGACCTAACTCCTATTTGTATTACCAATTACAGGACCTGCCTCCTATTTGTGCTGGGCTTAGCTCACATCAAATATATGAAACAACTATTGATATATCACACATTGGCAATATTGCATGCTGTCATAGGCCTTTATCCAGCTCAGTTTACCTACAGGGGATGGTGATATTACACGCTGTCATAGGCCTTTATCCAACTCAGTTTAAATACAGGGGATGGTGATATTACACGCTGTCATATGCCTTTATCCAACTCAGTTTAAATACAGGGGATGGTGATATTACACGCTGTCATAGGCCTTAATCCAACTCAGTTTACCTGAAGGGGATGGTGATATTACACGCTGTCATAGGCCTTTATCCAACTCAGTTTACCTGAAGGGGATGGTGATATTACACGCTGTCATAGGCCTTAATCCAACTCAGTTTAACTACAGGGAATGGTGATATTACACACTGTCATAGGCCTTTATCCAACTCAGTTTACCTACAGGGGATGGTGATATTACATGCTGTCATAGGCCTTTATCCAACTCAGTTTACCTGAAGGGGATGGTGATATTACACGCTGTCATAGGCCTTTATCCAACTCAGTTTACCTGAAGGGGATGGTGATATTACACGCTGTCATAGGCCTTTATCCAACTCAGTTTACCTACAGGGGATGGTGATATTACACGCTGTCATAGGCTTTCATCCAACTCAGTTTACCTACAGGGGATGGTGATATTACACGCTGTCATAGGCCTTTATCCAACTCAGTTTACCTGAAGGGGATGGTGATATTACACGCTGTCATAGGCCTTTATCCAACTCAGTTTACCTGAAGGGGATAGTGATATTACACGCTGTCATAGTCCTTTATCCAACTCAGTTTACCTGAAGGGGATGGTGATATTACACGCTGTCATAGGCCTTTATCCAACTCAGTTTACCTACAGGGGATGGTGATATTACACGCTGTCATAGGCTTTCATCCAACTCAGTTTACCTACAGGGGATGGTGATATTACACGCTGTCATAGGCCTTTATCCAACTCAATTTACCTGAAGGGGATGGTGATATTACACACTGTCATAGGCCTTTATCCAGCTCAGTTTACCTACAGGGGATGGTGATATTACACGCTGTCATAGGCCTTTATCCAGCTCAGTTTACCTACAGGGGATGGTGATATTACACGCTGTCATAGGCCTTTATCCAACTCAGTTTACCTGAAGGGGATGGTGATATTACACGCTGTCATAGGCCTTTATCCAGCTCAGTTTACCTGAAGGGGATGGTGATATTACACGCTGTCATAGGCCTTTATCCAACTCAGTTTACCTGAAGGGGATGGTGATATTACACACTGTCATTGGCCTTTATCCAACTCGGTTTACCTGAAGGGGATGGTGATATTACACGCTGTCATAGGCCTTTATCCAACTCAGTTTACCTGAAGGGGATGGTGATATTACACACTGTCATAGGCCTTTATCCAACTCAGTTTACCTGAAGGGGATGGTGATATTACACGCTGTCATAGGCCTTTATCCAACTCAGTTTACCTGAAGGGGATGGTGATATTACACGCTGTCATAGGCCTTTATCCAACTCAGTTTACCTGAAGGGGATGGTGATATTACACGCTGTCATAGGCCTTTATCCAACTCAGTTTACCTGAAGGGGATGGTGATATTACACGCTGTCATAGGCCTTTATCCAACTCAGTTTACCTGAAGGGGATGGTGATATTACACGCTGTCATAGGCCTTTATCCAGCTCAGTTTACCTGAAGGGGATGGTGATATTACACGCTGTCATAGGCCTTTATCCAACTCAGTTTACCTGAAGGGGATGGTGATATTACACACTGTCATTGGCCTTTATCCAACTCGGTTTACCTGAAGGGGATGGTGATATTACACGCTGTCATAGGCCTTTATCCAACTCAGTTTACCTGAAGGGGATGGTGATATTACACACTGTCATAGGCCTTTATCCAACTCAGTTTACCTGAAGGGGATGGTGATATTACACGCTGTCATAGGCCTTTATCCAACTCAGTTTACCTGAAGGGGATGGTGATATTACACGCTGTCATAGGCCTTTATCCAACTCAGTTTGAATACAGGGGATGGTGATATTACACGCTGTCATAGGCCTTTATCCAACTCAGTTTACCTGAAGGGGATGGTGATATTACACGCTGTCATAGGCCTTTATCCAACTCAGTTTACCTGAAGGGGATGGTGATATTACACGCTGTCATAGGCCTTTATCCAACTCAGTTTACCTGAAGGGGATGGTGATATTACACACTGTCATTGGCCTTTATCCAACTCGGTTTACCTGAAGGGGATGGTGATATTACACGCTGTCATAGGCCTTTATCCAACTCAGTTTACCTGAAGGGGATGGTGATATTACACACTGTCATTGGCCTTTATCCAACTCGGTTTACCTGAAGGGGATGGTGATATTACACGCTGTCATAGGCCTTTATCCAACTCAGTTTACCTACACAGTCAGGATCGAACTGTGGAAATTCCCCTCGAAATTGACACTTGCGGGGTGACATCTGGTGGCAATATTTTTAACTAGCAGGTGCTTCAGTGTGCAGGGCAGGAGCTTATTTGTGCCTAACAAGTGGGATAATTATGTTCTAATTATTACTATCATACCCGGCATTCATGTTTCATGTTTAAACATACATATATTAAGTTTGTTTGAAAATTCTTCATGATTTGTTGAGAAAACAGTGATGTCTCCTGTCAGAGAAAATGGCTGCCATTTTGGCATTTGAGAAAGTTGACTCCACACTGACTGGTGAGAGTTGTACATTGAAATGGGTGCTGTAAATTGGGGAGAGTAATGCTGACACTTATATCTATGATCTGTGTGAGTTTCAGCATGGTGAATGTAATAGGGGAATGTAATAGATATTCAACCCCAAACATTGCTCTCATAGTAGAGCCAATTAGGCGTCCCTCATGAAATCACTTGGTAAAACCCATCCAACAGCCAAAGAAATTCACCATCAATAGGCATCAACAGCATAAAAAGGTTCATAAAGGATGGTAACAGTCAAAGGGTAGATTGCATATATGAATTAGTTCTTATTTATCTGATGCTGATTATAAAAAGTACAAGGGGGGTATTCTGAATGCAATGGTGGAGAGAAATAATAAAGTTATTAGTTACACAACTCGCCACAGGTGGGCCTCGCCAACCATGAATAGATTAGCAGGTTGAGTATCATATATATGTAAAGAAAGTTCTGATAGACGGGTTTCTTGTGCCCTCCATATCAGGACTTCTCTATATCAGTCCCTGCCACCAAAGCTATAAATGTGCGCACAGAATCGAGCACAAGTCATTAATATTCAGAAAAATCTGGCTTTCAACTCATTGGTGAAAGAATATAAATAGGTTTGTTTTGTACTGGCAGTTGTACTGATTGGTCAGTATATGTGCCAGACACCTGGTTACAGTTTGTGACCTAATGTTGGTCGATTCAGATTTGATGATATTTTTGTGAGCAAGGCAAGTATATATTTATATCATAGACCTAGTTATAAAAATCTTTTTTGGATTTCTCCACATCGCACTCCTGACTGCTGCAAGAGACGGTTATATGACAATGCAGTTAAGCCTCCTTACCGGCTGATTGACTAAATTCAATCATGTGAAGCACTTGGCACGGTGTCCCTCAAGGATTTCTCCAGACTTTCGAGACCTAACTGGGCGGTATTTGCAGCACTACACATACGGTCAGAGAGACATGAGACACCTGAACATAAGCGGCCCTCTTGTCACAAGTGCTGCACAGCGCCACCTCAGTCATAAATTGTGTACAGAAAATCTGGACATCAAAGAAAGAGGCATATTATCAGATCCTTTGAACATGGAAATATTTTAGACATTTAGATTGATGTGATATAAACGTACTTCACATCATAACAGGCATTTATTCTTTTAGCCCATTTTTATTATTATCAGTAAACTGATTTCTGGGTTGAGATTTAAATGAAAACATACTGAACTTAAGCAAAGTTAGGTTATGAGAAATATTTGGTCAGTTGTATGCTATCATATCCAGTTATTGGAGAGTGTACATAATGTGACCTTTGTCCATGATTGTCATGCTTATATTCATACTCTAATGAAATAGTACATGCCTGCTGAAAGTCCCTTTATGGTGGTTGTTAAGGGCAGTGTTGTTGCCAAGCATCAGCATTGTCTGTAGTGACAATGGAGACTTTAGATCTTCCTCTTTTATCAGACACACTATTATATGTGGGGTCCGTAAAGTCTGGCCACAGGCTCGGTCATGACTCCCTAAGTACAACTTAATTGGTATTAATTGATTATCTGAGCATCTCAAGATGGCTGCATGTCAGAGAGCAAAGGTCAGAGGTCAGGGAGGGGTCTGCTGCAGACGTCTCCCGTTGTCAGGTGCACATGACATAATAAAGACGTGCTGAAGTAGCTTATTCTGGTCCACACAGCTCTCCATACTCCTCTCCCGAGTCCCAGATTGGTTCTTTTGGACAGGTAATGGATGACAGGTATTACATCATGCCATCATTTATAATATAAATAGATCTCCTCTGTCCTGATGATAGATATCAAGAATTGATCTTGGCATGATTGCATTTAAAATGATCCTTGTCCAAATGAGTTTTGATGGACACCACTTTTCCCTGAAGCTATAGATCAGTAATTTGTTACCAGAATTATAAGGTTAGATTTTACAACCTCCAAATGAGTTGTGCCCAAAATTTGTATATTGGTATATTTTGTATATTGGCATATTTTGCCACAATCAGACATGGGAGATGCAGGCCTGATCGGAGAGGCGCTGACCACCGAGAGAACAAGCAACGCTGAACTGAGGCTGAATTATTCATATATAACTGTCACATGTCACAATATGGTCAATATGGTCACAATATGGTCGCAAATTAGTCTCACCCTGGAGAGAAAAGGACTGATGCTTGCAGTATAGAAGATAGGACCGGTAGTTGCACTATAGAGGATAGGACCGATACTTGCACTATAGAAGATAGGTCCGATGCTTGCACCATAGAGGATAGGTCCGATGCTTGCACTATAGAGGATAGGACTGATGCTTGCCCTATAGAGGATAGGACCGATGCTTGCCTCATAGAGGATAGGACCGATGCTTGCCTTATAGAGGATAGGACCGATGCTTGCACTATAGAGGATAGGACCATTGCTTGCACTATAGAGGATAGGACCGATGCTTGTCCAATATAGGATGCTTGCACTATAGACGATAGTTCCGATGCTTGCCCTATAGAGGATAGGACTGATGCTTGCCCTATAGAGGATAGGACCGATGCTTGCCCTATAGAGGATGGGACCGATGCTTGCACTATAGAGGATAGGACCGATGCTTGCACTATAGAGGATAGGACCGATGCTTGCCCTATAGAGGATAGGACCGATGCTTGCACTATAGAAGATAGGACTGATGCTTGCACTATAGAGGATAGGACTGATGCTTACCCTATAGAGGATAGGACCGATGCTTGCCCTATAGAGGATAGGACCGATGCTTGCCCTATAGAGGATAGGACTGATGCTTGCCCTATAGAGGATAGGTCCGATGCTTGCACTATAGAAGATAGGTCCGATGCTTGCACTATAGAGGATAGGATCGATGCTTGCCCTATAGAGGATAGGACCGATGCTTGCACTATAGAGGATAGTACCAATGCTTGCCTTATAGAAGATAGTACCGATGCTTGCCTCATAGAGTATAGGTCCGATGCTTGCCCTATAGAGGATAGGACCGATGCTTGCACTATAGAGGATAGGACCGATGCTTGCCCTATAGAGGATAGGACCGATGCTTGCCCTATAGAGGATAGGACCGATGCTTGCCCTATAGAGGATAGGACCGATGCTTGCCCTATAGAGGATAGGACCGATGCTTACCTTATAGAGGATAGGACCGATGCTTGCACTATAGAGGATAGGACCATTGCTTGCACTATACAGGATAGGACCGATGCTTGTCCAATATAGGATGCTTGCACTATAGACGATAGTTCCGATGCTTGCCCTATAGAGGATAGGACTGATGCTTGCCCTATAGAGGATAGGACCGATGCTTGCCCTATAGAGGATGGGACCGATGCTTGCACTATAGAGGATAGGACCGATGCTTGCACTATAGAGGATAGGACCGATGCTTGCCCTATAGAGGATAGGACCGATGCTTGCACTATAGAAGATAGGACTGATGCTTGCACTATAGAGGATAGGACTGATGCTTACCCTATAGAGGATAGGACCGATGCTTGCCCTATAGAGGATAGGACCGATGCTTGCCCTATAGAGGATAGGACTGATGCTTGCCCTATAGAGGATAGGTCCGATGCTTGCACTATAGAAGATAGGTCCGATGCTTGCACTATAGAGGATAGGATCGATGCTTGCCCTATAGAGGATAGGACCGATGCTTGCACTATAGAGGATAGTACCAATGCTTGCCTTATAGAAGATAGTACCGATGCTTGCCTCATAGAGTATAGGTCCGATGCTTGCCCTATAGAGGATAGGACCGATGCTTGCACTATAGAGGATAGTACCAATGCTTGCCCTATAGAGGATAGGACCGATGCTTGCCCTATAGAGGATAGGACCGATGCTTGCACTATAGAGGATAGGACCGATGCTTGCCCTATAGAGGATAGGACCGATGCTTGCCCTATAGAGGATAGGACCGATGCTTGCCCTATAGAGGATAGGACCGATGCTTGCCCTATAGAGGATAGGACCGATGCTTGCCCTATAGAGGATAGGAACCATGTTAGCCCTGTCATCTGTTATCAAGGATACATATATTCTGATATTAAGATATATATAGCAACATATATCTACAGTGCTATTTGTATAAGGCCAACAGCAGAGCTCATTCGGAAGAAGTATAAATGTTGCACATGATGGGATTATATTACATATTTCTTTATATCAATATATCATGATCACCTCATGTTATTTCCTCACTTATTCACTTGTAACTAATTTGCTTTGTAATTAAGAAGAAATGGGTTTATCATGAAAGGCCTGGTAATGTTCTTGTTTAGTGTGATCATAAACTTGTACCATTTTGGATGAAAATAAACTTGTACCATTTTGGGCGATAATAAACTTGTACCATTTTGGGCGATAATAAACATTCACCATTTTGGGTGATAAGAAACTTTGACCATTTTGGATGATAATAAACTTGTACCATTTTGGGCGATAATAAACATTCACCATTTTGGGTGATAAGAAACTTTGACCATTTTGGATGATAATTAACTTTGACCATTTTGGATGATAATAAACTTTGACCATTTTGGATGATAATTAACTTTGACCATTTTGGGTGATAATGAACTTGATAATGAACTTTGGGTGATGATTTTCATGAGTCTAATTGATTGATTATTAGCAGAAGAGGATTGCGTTTTACATTACAAAGAGAAGAAAAAGATCAGGCAGGATTTAATGAAGACTGCTGCATTCAATCATTCTTGATAAGCTAGCTGGAGATAACCATATCTTAATGGTAGCATTTTCACTTGGAAGAAGAGACTGGGTCTTAATGCCCTGCCATAAGATATGTCTTGCTACTGCGATCTCTATCATTGTTGAAGATGAAGCTTAGAAAACTGACCATTAGTCACTTTGCAATATCTGTTTTGAAATAGAAAAGGGATTGAAAGTCAAAGTAATACAAGCAAAGGGTCTTAATGCCCTGCCATAAGATATGTCTTGCTACTGCGATCTCTATCATTGTTCAAGATGAAGCTTAGAAAACTGACCATTAGTCACTTTGCAATATCTGTTTTGAAATAAAAAAAGGGATTGAAAGTCACAGTAATACAATCAAAGTTAGGTCAACATTTGTTCAACCAAGCAAAAGAAATGACATTTTCTTGATAGGTCTAAAATGGCAGCTGAATGTAGCTCACTTTGTGTATTGGCTTGACATGTATGTCTCATTGACGTGGCATGATGTATAGGAATGGAAAGTAAACAGGAACTAGCTTATCAATAGAAGAAATCCTGTCTGAGTACTTCTTACCTGTCTTAGCCGGCCTAAACTATTTTATATCGCATCATGAAAATATGGATTTTCCTGAGTGTGAGGGTAAAATGACTGAATAATATATGAAAATACAAAACAGAAACCTCAAAAATGCTACTCGTGTGAAAGTAAAAGGGTTAGTTTGTACATGTGGAGCATTTGGGCTTAAAGCTGGTGTTTCAGTCCATGAACACTGAAGCAAATGTTGTGTCAAGATGTGTGCACCTGATCCAACAGGTCTGCAGCCCCCCAGAACACCTCACTGCAAGCAGGTGCCATTTACTGAACTTATACCACAGTTAACTGCTCTCATGTTTATATTTAGATCTAAGCCATGGAAACAAATTCCATCAATTTTGCAACAAATTTATAAAATGTTTTATGGATTAAGCTTAAATCTTTTTTTTTTTAGATTTATATTTCTACGCAAAATAGACAAACTTAATTATCTTTGGTGTTTTTTAAGATGGCCAACTTCTACACTGTCTTTCAGGCATAATGTCCATCACTGGTGCAGAAGATTTCATACCTATAAGTACAGCTTTATTACAAAGTCATTTATAAGTGTCAGTACTTGGCTTCAAGAATAATCTGTATATTTGGTATGTGTCTATGGTATGTGTCTATGGTATGTGTCTATGACAGCTGCTGTGTTAACCAGCCTAGATTGGCTAAGGTCCACACTCCACACAGCAGCATATCATAGTAGCTTACTTTGTTAACCAGCCCTGGTTGGCTAAGGTCCACACTCCTCACATTGACACATAGCATATTGCTGTGTTAACCAACCCAGATTGGCTAAGGTCCACACTCCACACAGCGGCACATTATAGCAACATGTTGTGTTAACCAGCCCTGGTTGGCTAAGGTCCACACTCCTCACATTGACACATAGCATATTGCTGTGTTAACCAACCCAGATTGGCTAAGGTCCACACTCCACACAGCGGCATATTATAGCAGCTTGCTGTGTTAACCAGCCCATATTAGATAAGGTCCACATTCCACACAGCAGCATATCATAGTAGCTTGCTGTGTAAACCAGCCCTGGTTGGCTAAGGTCCACACTCCTCACATTGACACATAGCAAATTGCTGTGTTAACCAACCCATATCAGATAAGGTCCACATTCCACACACCGGCACATCATAGCAGCTTGCTGTGTTAACCAGCCCTGATTGGCTAAAGTCCACACTCCACACAGTGGTATATTATAGCAACTTGCTGTGTTAACCAGCCCTGATTGGCTAAGGTCCACACTCCACACAGCAGCATATTATAGCAACTTGCTGTGTTAACCAGGCCTGATTTGCTAAGGTCCACACTCCACACAGTGGCATAATATAGCAGCTTGAAATAGAAGCAAATATAACAATATGATCATCTGTTTCTGTCAGTTTCATTGAAAGAAAACCTGTCATATTTCTGGTACCAAAATGTCACATTTTTTATTGGGATTCTCTTTGTTAAGGAATTAGTTATGCAAGTAGATTATTATCGGAGATCAAATTAATTTGCTAATTTTATGTAACCAAAGCCTAATAGTATTTCAGAATTGGATATCTCCCTCAAGCCGACACCCTGCAAATCACACCTATTATCAGATAATGCAAAAGCATAATCAATTTGATGTTTTGCTGTCATCAGTGAAATGGATGATATTGTATTCCTCAATATAATTCACATTTAAGCTTATAAGCTGTGAAAATGTCCTTAACTTTGAGATCCTGCTGAGTGGAATGGCTAAAAATAGGCAGTATATTTCCATATAATTAAATGCCATCTGCATGTCCTGTCTGTTAATATTGTTATAATGGTTTGATATATGGCACCAGTAGCAAAATATGACCAGTAAAGATGTGGTACCAGTAGCAAACTGGGACCAGTTGCAAAATAGGACCAGTAAGGACATGGTACCAGAAGCAAAAAAGGACCAGTTAAGACATAGTACCAGTAGCAATGTACATCCAATAACAATGTGAAACGTGTAGTTGTACAAAACAAATAGAGACTTGGTGTCATTTAGTGTCTGACCTATGTTGACATTTTATGGGTGTATTTGCCTCCATGGAAAATGCTCTGTTGAGGTATGGTTGTGTTTGCCTCAGTGGGAAGTGTTCTGTTAAGGTATGGGTGTGTTTGCCAGCATGGGAAGTGTTCTGTTGAGGTATGGGTGTGTTTGCCAGCATGGGAAGTGTTCTGTTGAGGTATGGGTGTGCTTGCCAGCATGGGAAGTGTTCTGATGAGGTATGGGTGTGTTTGCCAGCATGGGAAGTGTTCTGTTGAGGTATGGGAGTGTTTGCCTCAATGGTAAGTGTTCTGTTGAAGTATGGGTGTGTTTGCCAGCATGGTAAATGCTCTGTTGAGGTATGGTTGTGTTTGCCAGCATCGTAAGTGTTCTGTTGAGGTATGGGTGTGTTTGCCAGCATGGTAAGTGTTCTGTTGAGGTATGGGAGTGTTTGCCAGCATGGGAAGTGTTCTGGTGAGGTATGGGTGTGTTTGCCTTCATGGGAAGTGTTCTGGTGAGGTATGGGTGTGTTTGCCTCAATGGTAAGTGCTCTGTTGAGGTATGGGTGTGTTTGCTTAGTAAGTGTTCTGTTGAGGTATGGGTGTGCTTGCCAGCATGGTAAGTGTTCTGTTGAGGTATGGGTGTGTTTGTCTCAATGGGAAGTGTTCTGTTGAGGTATGGGTGTGTTTGCCTCAATGGGAAGTGTTCTGTTGAGGTATGGGTATGCTTGCCAGCATAGGAAGTGTTCTGTTTAGGTATGGGTGTGTTTGCCAGCGTGGGAAGTGTTCTGTTGAGGTATGGGAGTGTTTGCCAGCATGGGAAGTGTTCTGGTGAGGTATGGGTGTGTTTGCCTTCATGGGAAGTGTTCTGGTGAGGTATGGGTGTGTTTGCCAGCATGGTAAGTGTTCTGTTGAGGTATGGGTGTGTTTGCCAGCATGGGAAGTGTTCTGTTGAGGTATGGGTGTGTTTGCCAGAATGGGAAGTGTTCTGTTGAGGTATGAGTGTGTTTGCCTCAGTGGGAAGTGTTCTGTTGAGGTATGAGTGTGTTTGCCTCAATGGGAAGTGTTCTGTTGAGGTATGAGTGTGTTTGCCTCAATGGGAAGTGTTCTGTTGAGGTATGGGTGTGTTTGCCTTCATGGGAAGTGTTCTGAAGTATGGGTGTGTTTGCCTTAACTGGAACTGCTCTGTGAAGTGTATTGAGTGGCCAGTGATGTATTCAGTGCGGGCAGGGATGAGGACAAGGGTTATACATTATCTGGCCTCACATATGGTAGGGGGGCATGGATAAAAGAGACCTGTACAGCATGGGCTGCAGGAAGATAGTACAGTCTCCTGCCTGCGTCTCACTCCCCCGCCACTCCACCAGGGGGCACTGCCACCAAGAAACATTCATACCTGAGATACTCTGCTTAAATAATACATGCATATAGTTGTGATGGTTATGAGGTGAAATATGGTGCATTGTTATTGGGTTTTGTGTGGTGATTCTTGCAATTAAAATAGCGCTGGTTGGGGGCCTGGGTTGTGGGATATTGGGCTGGGTTGCAGGGTGGGGTGTGGGGCTGGGGTACGCTTCAGGGTGGGGGTGTGGTGCTGGGATGGGTTGCAGGGTAGGGTGTTGGGTGTGTGGTGTGGGGCTGAGACGGGTTGCAGGGTGGGGTGTTGGGTGTGGGGCTGAGATGGGTTGCAGGGTGGGGTGTTGGAAGTGGGGTGTTAGCCAGGAATGGGTTGCAGGGTGGGGTGTTGGGTGTGGGGTGTTGGGTGTGGGGTGTTAGCTGGGGACAGGTTACAGGGTGGGGTGTTGGATGTGGGGTGTTAGCCGGGGATGGGTTGCAAGGTGTGGTGTTTCATGGTGGGGTGCTAGCCAGGGACGGGTTGCAGGGTGGGGTGTTGGATGTGGGGTGTGAGCTGGGGACGGGTTGCAGGGTGGGGTGTTCCATGGTGGGGTGTTTCATGGTGGAGTGTTAGCCAGGGACGGGTTACAGGGTGGGGTGTTTCATGGTGGGGTGTTAGCCAGGGACGGGTTGTAGGGTGGGGTGTTAGCCAGGGACGGGTTGCAGGGTGGGGTGTTTCATGGTGGGGTGTTAGCCAGGGACGGGTTGCAGGGTGGGGTGTTGGATGTGGGGTGTTAGCAAGGGACGGGTTGCAGGGTGGGGTGTTAGCCAGGGACGGGTTGCAGGGTGGGGTGTTTCATGGTGGGGTGTTAGCCAGGGACGGGTTGCAGGGTGGGGTGTTTCATGGTGGGGTGTTTCATGGTGGGGTGTTAGCCAGGGACGGGTTGCTGGCTGCAGCAGTCTCTACACATAGTGGGATGATTCACTCCCTCATTCTCTCTCTCTCTCTCTGTGTTATAGGAAGCATGTGCTGTGCCTTAATGCTAACCACCGGGCGGCCCAGCGATCCCCTCCTCACCGCCCCCTTCCCCCCACTCACATCCACTCCAGCCCTCCAGCCGTCACCACCTCACCGGGGTCTGTTTTGGGGTGGCCAGTGGATGTAGTCATTCCCTGTGACGCTTCTCACTGAGGTGTGTGCGTTATAGCAGGCCACCGTTGTCACTGTGACACTAACACTGCTGCCTCTTGTTAGTTTACAGGTGTGCAGCTCCTGGCCTGTGTTAGCCAGACCGGGCTGCTCCACATGGGCCCGCGGTAAACCTCAACCTGTCATTATACAGACTTTCCCTCATCACCGTGGATACGTACACAATTATCTACAAGACACACAAATCGCCGTAGCGAATGTCAGCACCTTCCTCGGCTTAAACACAGGTGAGTGATAAAATAGTGATGTACATGTGTTCCCATATGTTGTCTCAGGCCTTGTCTATCCTGTATGCCTTTAATAATGTAAATGCCATTATTGAAATGAAACAATATTGATTGTCATCAGGCGAGGGTTTATTATTGACTCATACCTACAAGATGATAAGAGCACATAGCTGTATGGGATGAAACATTCCTCTTGTTGACTCCAACATCATCATACTTGTACATATATGTAGGTATAGATATATAAACATATACAGAGATATGCATATATATATAATGTGAGTTTGTGCATCTCATGGAAATTTGAATAAAACATGATTCAGCTCCAAATGTCTGTCAACATTGATTGGTGTCCACTCAAACGTACACTTTATGTAGTACAGGAGTCCGAGTAAACCAGCTCAGGAACATCTTGTTGGGAATCTGGACTGGGAAGTTGGGATGTTCCTGGTACCATATAGTCTCTATGGGAGATAGAGATGTTCCTGGTACCATAGAGTCTGGGAGGCAGGGATGTTCCTGGTACCATAGAGACTGTGAGGTAGTTATGTTCCTCTGTTTGGTACCATAGAGACTATGAGGTAGTTATGTTTCTCTGTTTGGTACCATAGAGACTGGGAGGTAGTTATGTTCCTCTGTCTGGTACCATAGAGACTATGAGGTAGTTATGTTTCTCTGTTTGGTACCATAGAGACTGGGAGGTAGTTATGTTCCTCTGTCTGGTACCATAGAGACTGGGAGGTAGTTATGTTTCTCTGTTTGGTACCATAGAGACTGGGAGGTAGTTATGTTCCTCTGTCTGGTACCATAGAGACTGGGAGGTAGTTATGTTACTCTGTCTGGTATGATAGAGACAGGAAGGTAGTTATGTTCCTGGTACCACAGAGACTGGGAGGTAGTTATGTTCCTCTGTCTGGTACCATAGAGACTGGGAGGTAGTTATGTTCCTCTGTCTGGTACCATAGAGACTAGTAGGTAGTTATGTTCCTCTGTCTGGTACCATAGAGATTGGGAGGTAGTTATGTTCCTCTGTCTGGTACCATAGAGACTGGGAGGTAGTTATGTTCCTCTGTCTGGTACCATAGAGACTGGGAGGTAGTTATGTTCCTCTGTCTGGTACCATAGAGATTGGGAGGTAGTTATGTTCCTCTGTCTGGTACCATAGAGACTGGGAGGTAGTTATGTTCCTCTGTCTGGTACCATAGAGACTGGGAGGTAGTTATGTTCCTCTGTCTGGTACCATAGAGACTGGGAGGTAGTTATGTTCCTCTGTCTGGTACCATAGAGACAGGGAGGTAGTTATGTTCCTCTGTCTGGTACCATAGAGACAGGGAGGTAGTTATGTTCCTGGTACCATAGAGACTGGGAGGTAGTTATGTTCCTCTGTCTGGTATCGTAAAGACAGGGAGGTAGTTATGTCCCTCTGTCTGGTATCGTAAAGACAGGGAGGTAGTTATGGTCCTGGTACCATAGAGACTGGAAGGTAGTTATGTTCCTCTGTCTGGTATCGTAAAGACAGGGAGGTAGTTATGGTCCTGGTACCATAGGGACTGGGAGGTAGTTATGTCCCTCTGTCTGGTATCGTAAAGACAGGGAGGTAGTTATGGTCCTCTGTCTGGTATCGTAAAGACAGGGAGGTAGTTATGGTCCTCTGTCTGGTATCGTAGAGACTGGGAGGTAGTTATGTTCCTATGTGGTTTGATATCTCACCAATGATTTTATGTCTCTTACGCTCCTCATGGGCAGAGTTTTAGCCATATTTCCTTAATTGTCAAGATATGCTATTGACAGGTCAAGGCAAATAATATATGTATGTAGAATATGAATGATGTGTTCTGTAATGGCTAATAGTCGCAGCTTCAGTGGATGATTGGCAGGGATAATATACATCCCAGTCTCCAGGGAATCAATCGATTGTCGTCACTTGACACAATGCCACCTGAAAGATCACTCAAGTTAACACCACCAGTCTAATGCCTAATCAAAACTAATCATATCAAACTATTTCACAATCCATTTGAAACATTTTTGTTGTGATTTGTATAATTGTCAGAAGTCTGTAATATATTGTGATGGATGTTGTTGTATCAGTGCAGCCCCACACAGTAGATGGGGTGTGTTCTTTCCACACATCAAGATGTGCGCCTGACATTTACCTTGCAGTTTGGTAGTCTGTGATGCATCCAAATGCTTCTGTATATTATTATCCACTGAATGGTTCAGCTCATCTCATTACGTAATGTAAGTTAAATGTCAGCCTGAGGGTCAATAACAGCATCAGCCTGGCTATCAGCTGCAGTGTCAGCTGCAGTGTCAGCTGCAGTGTCAGCTGCAGTGTCAGCTGCAGTGTCAGCTGCAGTGTCAGCTGCAGTGTCAGCCTCAGTGTCAGCCTCAGTGTCAGCCTCAGTGTCAGTCTCAGTGTCAGCCTCAGTGTCAGCCTCAGTGTCAGCCTCAGTGTCAGCCTCAGTGTCAGCCTCAGTGTCAGCTGCAGTGTCAGCTGCAGTGTCAGCTGCAGTGTCAACTGCAGTGTCGGCCTCAGTGTCAGCTGCAGTGTCAGCTGCAGTGTCAGCTGCAGTATCAGCTGCAGTGTCAGCCTCAGTGTCAGCCTCAGCGTCAGTCTCAGTGTCAGCTGCAGTGTCAGTCTCAGAGTCAGTCTCAGCCTCAGTGTCAGTCTCAGTGTCAGCCTCAGTGTCAGCCTCAGTGTCAGCCTCAGTGTCAGCTCCAGTGTCAGCTCCAGTGTCAGCCTCAGTGTCAGCCTCAGTGTCAGCCTCAGTGTCAGCCTCAGTGTCAGCCTCAGTGTCAGCTGCAGTGTCAGCATCAGTGTCAGCTGCAGTGTCAGCTGCAGTGTCAGCCTCAGTGTCAGTCTCAGTGTCAGCCTCAGTGTCAGCTCCAGTGTCAGCCTCAGTGTCAGTCTCAGTGTCAGTCTCAGTGTCAGCTGCAGTGTCAGTCTCAGAGTCAGTCTCAGCCTCAGTGTCAGTCTCAGTGTCAGCCTCAGTGTCAGCCTCAGTGTCAGCCTCAGTGCCCGCCTCAGTGTCAGCCTCAGTGTCAGCTGCAGTGTCAGCCTCAGTGTCAGCTTCAGTGTCAGCTCCAGTGTCAGCTCCAGTGTCAGCCTCAGTGTCAGCTCCAGTGTCAGCTGCAGTGTCAGATCCAGTGTCAGCTTCAGTGTCAGCTGCAGTGTCAGATCCAGTGTCAGCTTCAGTGTCAGCTGCAGTGTCAGCCTCAGTGTCAGATCCAGTGTCAGCTGCCGTGTCAGCCTCAGTGTCAGCCTCAGTGTCAGCTCCAGTGTCAGCCTCAATGTCAGCCTCAATGTCAGCCCAAGTGTCAAATCTAAACTCAGTGTCAACCCAATATCAGCCTTAATCTCAGTGTCAGCCTAGAGTCAAACTCAGTGTCAAATCCAAAATAAGTGTCAGTTGAGTGTCAGCCTCAGTGTCAGTTGAGTGTCCGCCTCAGTGCCAGATGGCTGTGAGCACACAGAAGACTTCACCGGACACATATTAGATTACAGCTCAATTATTTTAAAATATAAAAGCATGTATTTTTAACAGTTATATAAAGGTTCAAACTAAATCGGAAAAATAAGAAACAAGAGAAGAATATCATGACGTTGCCATGGTGACGAGATATGACTATTTTGCAAGCTAAGCACTTTGCACTTTAGGTAGAGATAGGGTACCTTTCACCAGTAGTTTTGGCACTGATAAAGAGGCAATATGACACTGCCCTGGAACTGCCATGAACATGGTGTCTGGAATTCACACTGTCCTGTTTATTTTTATACTTTCTCTTGAAAAATCAAAGCGTTTATTTAAAAATTTGAAACATATCGATATTTACAGTTGGGTAGTCGATATAATTCTTTCCAGCAGGTTCAAATGTGTGGGAGGAAGTGTTATTTGAATAATGCATATCATTTTCATCATTGAGGTAGTGTTACCACAGAAAAATGGGCATCCTTCCAATATCATTTGATATTTTCATTGAAGGCACACTGTGCTCAAATAGGCAGAAATCTCCATGGAGCAGGAGGGCAATTTTCATATAGGCATCAGAAAGAAAACTACCTGAATGAGATAATACTCGGTCAACTTAAAAGAGGCCGGTCAATGAGTAAAACAATTAGAAGAGTAAAAATATTAGCCCACCTGGGCTGTATCTATATATGTTGGAATCAACCACATCCAAACAATATTGACAGGGATCAAAATTATTGAACAAAGATATTAACAAATTTATGATATATATGTATATATAGATAAACCTTGAATTAGCCCAGTGTTGTGAGGCCAGAAAAAATTAATCTGATTATTGTCCGGCTTTATTTTTTTTTTACCATTCCTGAAATGCTAAGACCCCTGACAATGTGTGGTTATGACCACATGAAAGGTAGCAATGAGGCCACAAAATAAATCTATATATTACCTCCCTTACAACCCAGTGAAAAATTGTGAGAAACAAGGCTCATTTTCCTGGCCTTATTGTGAGAGCTGTAATAATTATATTGCTAATAACTCCTATATTAGGTCAGGTACACAATCAAGAATCCATATTAAATTGCAGCAATTAGTTCAATCTTATCAGCTGTATAGTTGTGCATGATTGTGACAACACAGGTGGCATAATTACAAGCCAACCACAGCCTGCGTGACCATATAGAGTCACACAATACCTTCATGTTGTTGCCAATAAGCATGACCCTTTGCATGTTTAGACCAGACTGGACAGATCATATAATCAATATGGTTGATAAACAAGGAAAGTTAGCAGGCAAGTCATATGTTAACAAGGTAAAAGTGGTCGAGAGCAGTTGCCGTTCATTATAACCTAATCTATACACGTCAATACCGTGAGCTCCCAGCTTCCTCCGCGATCAACACAACACTGAGCTCCTGTGATCTGTACAGCAATTATGTTACTTCTGATGGCTTGTGGTTGTCTTAATGAGGGTTTAAAAGTAGTCTTCCTGACAGCCCCGACAGTTCCGACAGCCCCTGGCCCTTGATCTGTCCTTGTGATATCATCATCATTACATATGTCAGATTGTCACCTGTCGGCCGCAGGGTCAGCTGATCAGGCAATCAGCTGCAAAAATGGCCGTTAAGAATGTTTTTCCCTCTGCCTGTTATTGTTGCAAACAGGATAATGTTAGAAAGAGTAGAAAGAAAAGCATTATGCTGTCAATTTGGCTCTCTGCATTTGTTTCACTCATGTCTATTAGAGTCTGGGAACTAGGAGAGACACTTGGAATGTATTTTATTAAATGCCATTCTCACAGATATGTTTGGGCTTTTTTCTCGGAGGATGTGACGTGCATCAGCAAGAGAGATAATTTTAGCATTGTTATTGTCGCCCTCTGCTGGTCAAATGTTATGCTCACATTGTACATCATATATTAAGCTTTTCTGAATACTTCAACCATTAGATTGACTGTAAATGTATATCCGCTGCAGTGAGACAAAAAAGGTTTGCAAACCGAGACAGATATTCCATTCTTTAAATTATAGATTGTTTTCATAATCAGATTGGAAGTATCTTTATTTAATATGTAAATACACAAAAAACATGTGGAATGTATCATTATATTGGCTATAAATATAAAGATTACATCTAAAAATACATTGAAATGGAAGATATTGTATGAGATGTCTTATTTTGACTCTAAAGGTTCCTTTAGATAAGAAATACATACCACAGAAATCAGTGAAGTAGTCTGAATGGATATAGAAGAAAAACGGTCTCTTTGTTCGACAAATATTGAGCATGTGTAGATACACAGGACAAGGTACCATAATACAATGCAAGAGGTTTATTTAGGAGCACTTTGAGGACTTGGTAAATGTTTTATGATTTCTTGCATAACAAAGAATACCCCTGGGCTTTTATAGTGCCGGAATTAATCAGAAACAAATATGCAAATATGAATACTCAACCTGATCAATATACTTTATTAGCCGGCAGGAAATTATGAATAGTCATTAGCTTTGTTATATTATGATTATTCATCAGCCGTTATGATACTCTAGATTACCTTTTCATTCATTCATTGTCTTTAAATTTGTGCAAAAATTGTATTATAACATTTACTACTTCTTTTTCTTGTTTTTATTAGCCAGGTTAAGGTCGGGGGTTATAATTTCTAGTTTACTGGGCAAAGTTAAGGTTGGAGGTTATAATGTCTAGTTCCTTGGGCAAGGTTAAGGTCGGAGGTTATAATGTCTAGTTCACTTGGCAAGGTTAAGGTCAGAGGTTATAATGTCGAGTTCACTTGGCAAGGTTAAGGTCGGGGGTTATAATAGGGTATATTTCATTGGATAAGGTTAAGGTCGGAAGTTATTGTAATTTTGGCAAGCAGTGTTCCCATCTTTGTCTGCGGCAAATAATCTGGTGGAAGAACATTATCAGAGAAGCTGGCATAGGTAGGATATGGGATACAGTAGAGATAAAACTACGATCAGTTCTGAGAATATATCATAGCAGTCTTGCCTCATTCATGCTGTGAGGTCATCACTGGGTTTTTTTCAGAAGTAAGGGCAAGATGCTGCTTGGGAAATCAACTCAGGATGTGTTAAACCTTAATGATTGATATCTTTTAATGTAGGAAAGAAAACTCACAGGGTTTCCATCATGAGAGTAGGGCATTGAGTCCCCATGGCAGGTCTGGCCTGACCTGATGTAGATTGAAGTAGGCTAAAAAGGCTTTCAAATATCAAATGTTAAAGCGAAGCTGATATGCACTCTTTGTTATGTGATAAGTTTATGTCAAATAGAAAAAGAAGACTCATTTCCCATTTAGCCACACGGCAACAAGTGAAGCACACTCCTCCAGTGATGCACTCTTTTAAAACTGGAAGAAAAAGGTCCTTAATTATCACATCGATAATTCTTTGGTAGAAGTTTATAAGGCTTTGTCTATTTCAAAGAGGATTACATATATTTGTATAACGTTAATTAAGAAGAAAGATTTAGGGGGAAATAATTGTCAAATCTTGTTTTGTGGTCTGTAATTGGCATGATTATGTTTTGTTTACTGCAACTGGGAGGGTTGTGGAGACAGTAAGCTGATATTTAAAAAGAGATGAAGGGATGAAGAAGTTCACTTGAGTCAGTTATAATTGTCTCTGTCTCTTTTACCACAACAAGATTACCTCTTCTTGCTCATTGTGTTCAAGTCAAACTCTCCCAAAGTATAGATAGGATTGGCGTAAATACAAAAACATTTCTTTGATCCCTTGCAGATTAAAATCTATTGTTTTGATGCCCAACTCTGTGATTGAGAATATATGGATACTGATATTATCTTTAATTTTAACCAATGAGGGCCTTTGTTGCATTACAAAAACTCATATTAACCAGTGAGTGATAATGTAGCATAAAAAACATGACAAAGTAGCCAATGAGTGATGTCCTTTCATAATAACCGCACATCATAACCAATGAGTGATGTCCTTTCAAAAAAATACAGCACTTAACATCCAATGAGTGATGTCCTTGCATTCCAATAGCTCTTATCAACCAATGAATCCCTTGCATAACATCAGCTCATCTTGACTGAAGAGTAAAGCCCACTCAAACCAAACACTTGTGATAATTTGTAAATGTACACATGTATATCCACAGCTGTATGAGTGCTTTATCAAGTTGACATGATGTTTAGAAAGGGCACCTACTGAATGCAGACACACATAGTTGTATATTCTGCTCAGTGTTCGACAAATGACAGTTTTTAATCGCCTCTAGTGCAATATTTGAATAATATGATTAAATTTAATGTAAACTGCAAAGTCCTCAAAGAAGGAAAAGTTTATTGTGAATTTATCTGATAGGGATAGACTGTAGAGATTTCTCTCCCTTATAGCGTGTTATTTCTTTAGAAACATATCTGGTATGGGTCTTCAGTATAACAGATGCTCCAAGATGGCTGCTGTGTTACGTGCATTGTCTTCCATAGTATTCTTATTATCATAGTGGCTGGAGCAGGAGCAGTCCTTCTGCATCTGCTTGTCGTGAGGTCTGGATAGAGCAAGTATTGGGTTGTATCTCTATGACCATGCATGGTTCTGTTATATTTACCCTGACCAGACTTATCATTTCAGTCATGAACCCCAATCAGCTATTGTTACGCGGTCAAGATATATATTGATGCAAAATGTCGTTCTTTTGGGATTCTAGCTTATAACGCCAACCTTGAATAATGAGTCACAAGGTGTATTTATTATCTGCTTTTATAGGGTGTTTCAACATGATGTCAGGATCTCAGACCTGCTTTTATAGGATATTTCAATATGATGTCAGGATCTCAGACCTGCTTTTATAGCATATTTCAATATGATGTCCAAATCTCAGACCTGCTTTTATAGTGTATTTCAACAGGATGTCCGAATCTCAGACCTGCTTTTATAGGGTGTTTCAACATGATGTCCAAATCTCAGACCTGCTTTTATAGGGTGTTTCAACATGATGTCCAAATCTCAGACCTGCTTTTATAGGGTATTTCAACATGATGTCAGAATCTCAGACCTGCTTTTACAGGGTATTTCAACATGATGTCAGAATCTCAGACCTGCTTTTACAGGGTATTTCAACATGATGTCAGAATCTCAGACCTGCTTTTATGGGGTATTTCAACATGTCAGGATCTCAGACCTCCCATATCAAGCATGAGAAGAAACTGGTGCTACTTTTACTGCATGAGAAGTATTGTTCAGCATCTCACCTGATGAGAGACCAATAACAGAAAAAAACATGTATGGCTGCAGAATGGTTGTAAATGAGGGGGCTGGACACAGGTGCGCTGTGATTGGTTAGCACTGTAACATTCTTCTTCGTCATCCTCTTCATCTGAGGCAAGGTCTATTACAAGACATACCTTGACTAAATTGTTGTGATTTCAGTACAGGTCCACCTCAATTATGGCAAAGGGCGCACTAATTTGGCTAAATAAGTTTGGACGTGCCCCTGCTGTACTCTGACCATATAGACTTGCGGGGGTCACTTCCTGAAAAAAGTGGCAGAGGAAATAGTGGGAAAGAACAGAAAAGGTAGATGCAGCTCAGATGTGCAGTTTCATACTGGGCTCAGTCTAGTCCTGAGCCAGATCTGGTCACGCAACCTGATATCTGATTCATGCTCCAGAGGTATGGTTACCTGGCAACCTTCTCATATCTAGATTTGTCCATATTTGTAGGCATGTTATAGGAAAAAGCTAGATATTGTGTAACGAAACTCCCGCCCAACCAATGTGGCTGTACGCCTGTGAGACTAGTTATAAAGAGTATGGTAGCAGACTGAGGACAGAGGACTAGTTATAAAGAGGATGGTAGCAGACTGAGGGTAGAGGACTAGTTATATAGAGGAGGATGGTACCAGACTGAGGGCAAAGGACTAGTTATATAGAGGATGGTACCAGACTGAGGGTAGAGGACTAGTTATATAGAGGATGGTACCAGACTGAGGGTAGTCGACTAGATATATAGAAGATGGTACCAGACTGAGGGCAGAGGACTAGTTATATAGAGGATGGTACCAGACTGAGGGTAGTGGACTAGTTATATAGAGGATGGTACCAGACTGAGGGTAGAGGACTAGTTATATAGAGGATGGTACCAGACTGGGGGTAGAGGACTAGTTATATAGAGGAGGGTACCAGACTGAGGGTAGTGGACTAGATATATAGAGGATGGTACCAGACTGAGGGCAGAGGACTAGTTATATAGAGGATGGTACCAGACTGAGGGTAGAGGACTAGTCATATAGAGGATGGTACCAGACTGAGGGCAGAGGACTAGTTATATAGAGGATGGTACCAGACTGAGGGTAGTGGACTAGATATATAGAGGATGGTACCAGACTGAGGGCAGAGGACTAGTTATATAGAGGATGGTACCAGACTGAGGGTAGAGGACTAGTCATATAGAGGATGGTACCAGACTGAGGGCAGAGGACTAGTTATATAGAGGATGGTACCAGACTGAGGGTAGTGGACTAGATATATAGAGGATGGTACCAGACTGAGGACAGAGGACTAGATATATAGAGGATGGTACCAGACTGAGGGCAGAGGACTAGTTATATAGAGGATGGTACCAGACTGAGGGTAGAGGACTAGTCATATAGAGGATGGTACCAGACTGAGGGTAGAGGACTAGATATATAGAGGATGGTACCAGACTGAGGGTAGAGGACTAGTCATATAGAGGATGGTACCAGACTGAGGGTAGAGGACTAGTTATATAGAGGATGGTACCAGACTGAGGGTAGTGGACTAGATATATAGAGGATGGTACCAGACTGAGGGTAGAGGACGAGATATATAGAGGATGGTACCAGACTGAGGGTAGAGGACTAGTTATATAGAGGATGGTACCAGACTGAGGGTAGTGGACTAGATATATAGAGGATGGTACCAGACTGAGGGTAGAGGACTACGTGTAGTCATATAGAGGATGGTACCAGACTGAGGGCAGAGGACTACGTGTAGTCATATAGAAGATGGTACCAGACTAAGGGCAGGGGACTACGTGTAGTCATATAGAGGATGGTACCAGACTGAGGGCAGAGGACTATGTGTAGTCATATACAGGATGGTACCAGACTGAGGGCAGAGGACTACGTGTAGTCATATAGAGGATGGTACCAGACTGAGGGCAGAGGACTACGTGTAGTCATATAGAGGATGGTACCAGACTGAGGGCAGAGGACTACGTGTAGTCATATAGAGGAGGGTACCAGACTGAGGGCAGAGGACTAGTTATATAGAGGAGGGTACCAGACTGAGGGTAGAGGACTACGTGTAGTCATATAGAGGATGGTACCAGACTGAGGGCAGAGGACTACGTGTAGTCATATAGAAGATGGTACCAGACTGAGGGCAGAGGACTACGTGTCGTCATATAGAGGATAGTACCAGACTGAGGGCAGAGGACTAGTTATATAGAGGATGGTACAAGACTGAGGGCAGAGGACTATGTGTAGTCATATAGAAGATGGTACCAGACTGAGGGCAGAGGACTACGTGTAGTCATATAGAAGATGGTACAAGACTGAGGTCAGAAAACTACGTGTAGTCACATAAAGGATGGTACCAGACTGAAGGCAGAGGACTACGTGTAGTCATATATAGGATGGTACCAGACTGAAGGCAGAGGACTACGTGTAGTCATATATAGGATGGTACCAGACTGAAGGCAGAGGACTATGTGTAGTCATATAGAGGATGGTACCAGACTGAGGGCAGAGGACTAGTTATATAGAGGATGGTACAAGACTGAGGGCAGAGGACTATGTGTAGTCATATAGAAGATGGTACCAGACTGAGGGCAGAGGACTACGTGTAGTCATATAGAGGAGGGTAACAGACTGAGGGCAGAGGACTAGTTATATAGAGGATGGTACCAGACTGAGGGTAGAGGACTACATGTAGTCATATAGAGGATGGTACCAGACTGATGGCAGAGGACTACGTGTAGTCATATAGAGGATGGTACCAGACTGAGGACAGAGGACTAGTCATATAGAAGATGGTACCAGACTGAAGGCAGAGGACTATGTGTAGTCATATAGAGGATGGTACCAGACTGAAGGCAGAGGACTAGTTATATAGAGGATGGTACCAGACTGAGGGTAGAGGACTAAATGTAGTCACATAAAGGATGGTACCAGACTGAAGGCAGAGGACTATGTGTAGTCATATAGAGGATGGTACCAGACTGAAGGCAGAGGACTATGTGTAGTCATATAGAGGATGGTACCAGACTGAGGGCAGAGGACTAGTTATATAGAGGATGGTACCAGACTGAGGGCAGATGACTAGTCATATAGAGGATGGTACCAGACTGAGGGCAGAGGACTACGTGTAGTCATATAGAGGATGGTACCAGACTGATATTATATTAGGTTTGTCATGAAGCAGACAGAGAAATGGTCGTCTCATGTATTGCATTATATGGTTTTGGCGGTGAATTAGTCAGTTATCGGCTGGCAGGAACTCCTATAATGACAATCATACTCGAGTCCTGGATGATGAATGTTTGAAAATATCTTTTTTCCTCAACAATATGACAGTATTAAAATAGTAGAAGGCCAATAATGTAAAAATAAAAGAAGATTGGTAAAGTGACACCTTTCTAATTGGTTCTATTGGATGATGGGCTTGGATCGAATTTTATTAATTTCTATTCATTCTCATCATTGTTTCCCAGCCACTTTTTGAACTACTCGTCGTTGATCTGTCACAATGTTTTATCTCACTTTATTTTCGGCACCTATCAAGAAGGCCAACTTCTTGTTGGAAGGATGGAATCATGTTAAGGGGTAGGTGTGAGGTCATCTTTTTTCCAAGGTCTTGATATTTATTTGATTCCCGGTCCTGCCAGAATTGAATTCATGTTACAAATTCTCAAATGAGCTGACGTCCGTGCCTGAAGGGTTAACCCATTGTCCTTGCAAATCTGTGACCGGGCGGGTTGTCATATCAAGGACCTGCAATATGACAACTCAGTGGACCAGCACTATATCTGCTACGAGTAGGTCTCAGCATGATATAACTGAAATAATGTTGGAAGTGAGATAAAACCAAAAACAAACAAACAAACAAATAAAGAAATAAACAAACTCTTTTTTTCAACACACTTAAAGATTATTCTAAGCAAAGTAATACATTTTCACTCTCTATTATATAATTCTATTTTGGCTCAGATGGGGATTGGAACCACCCAGGACCTCAGCCGAATAATCAGTATGGTCATTTCTCTATTTGCCTTCCTTTTAATTTACCAGGAGAAATATAGAAAGAAAACAATTGAGTCTCTCAAGCTGCCAAGCTCTCACTAGATGTGGCCTGAAATATCAATATAGCTTTCCTTTTTAGGGTATTTGCTTTCCTGAGAATTTCAAACAAAGATGTTTGGTTGTTTGGAATAATTGTAGTCATTCAACGCATCTGTAGATTAAAGACACTCAAATAAGTATTGCAGTGGAACACCATGATTCCAATACTCTACTGGGGGTCGATGGTTAATATCACGAGCCAAATCTAGCAAATGAGAGACTCATTTATTTTATTTCTTTGTACAAAGTCAATATCCAAGAGACATTATCCATTATACACCCATAGAAGGCAGGTGTAAACACTTCATCCAGTTTTAATTGATTTTACTCCAGATAGATGCCTTGTTTTGTAAAAGTCTCACTGCAGTATGAGAGAAATTTCTTTGGAAAAAACCTAAACATCAGAAAAAAATATATACTGTGTAATTGCTGAAAAGAGATATGGTATATATATATATATATATATATATATATATATATATATATATATATATATATTGTGCAGATATTTTTTGTTCATGTACATATGAATGACGTTTAGTAACGCAATATCTATTTCAGTAAATGTATCAATTAGCTACTTTGTGAATGGCAGAAATTCTGGTTATTATGGCTGAATGCATATTATGCACAGATAAGTAGAATTCAGACACCTGCTGTATTATAGCCAGCGATTTCCAGTGTCTCATTTTACAAATTGAGAAGTCCGCAATGATATTAGGATGTTGAATTTGTTTGCTGGCATAAATACATTATATATATATTTATATTTATTCCTGGAGGTGTGAGTAATGGCGTGTATTTTACTTGATGAGTTTTCTTAATTTGAACTGATAAAATGTCGGAAAACAAAACACTTAGTATTGATAACAGCATACGCAACAATGTGTTATTATATTTGAGACAGTAACTATGACAACCCAGGAAAAAGATACTCATGAAAAAATAAATTGCATTGGAATTGAAAAAAAGTTAAATGGATGCAAGGTACCTTGAGAAGATAGTAACCGTTAGAAAGATCCTAACGTATGTTACAGACAGCTTCTTTGGTTTCATGGATTACCATGGTAACAAACTGTCTTTCTTTGTAACATACAGATTGAGTTTTTCTTTGGCCCCACTGCTTTGCCCATATATGGGATATTGCCATCTTTGTATCTGTATGCTGCTTGAAATGACATTAGCACATGGTGGAGCTCCCTGTGTAAATTATTTTACATAAAATTTGCATTATTAATTGTGTTTATCTTGTGCAAAACATATGGTTCTCAGTTAGCTTTTCCATTTTATATGCCAATATTTAAAGTTTAAGAGATCTTTTTCTGTGAAGCAAATTTAGAATTTTGGATAATGTGACCTTTTTCCCTAAAACCCACCTTATAGTGACAATTTGGGAGCATTTGATATAATTATAATTCACTTTTTGAAAATAATACCACACCTTAAACACCCCAATTTATCTTGCCTTGCTGAGATGGAAATGACTAAGTCAAGATATAACACCAGGGTCTGCGGTTTATTACATGATGAATTTAAAAAAAAAAGATTTCCATAATAAAATTGATAATTGAATAAAAACATTAAAATCTAATAAATCTGGGATATCTTGAATTGATTTCCTTACCCTCATGGTGTACATCCTTTAAATGTTTGTTTAATTTTTCCTGCCATTAGCAAGGGCATATATGTCCATAATGGAATCAGTAAGTGGGTGAGTGAGTGTTTATCAACACCAGCATGGTGTTGATAAACACTCACCATAAAAGTATGCAAGTGTGCAGAAACTGTCAGTTTACCACAATTAGGGATTATTTGTATTTGTAATGAAAACAATCAGTTGTAATAGTCTCTTTACAACAGCATCATGCAACCACTGTTATATTTGCCCCACAGGGTCCTGTACAATGCTGTAGGATTGTACGCTGCTTGTACATATCTGAGCGTGTGACATTTTCAGAGGCATGCCATGTAGATGTGCCTCGCAGGGAGTGGGGAGCAAGGGGTCATTTCCTGGGTAGAGTTATCCCTTATTTGGCAGGGCACTCAACTCCATTCGGTCCCACCTTGTGCAACATTTATACTTCCTCCTAATGAAGTTATATCAGCTCTGCTGTTGGCCTTATACAAATAGCACTGAAGATATGTATATATATATATATATATATATATATATATATATATATATATGTATATATATATATATATATATATATATATATATATATATATATATATATATATATATATATATATATATATATATATATATATATATATATATATATATATATATATATATATTCCGTATATATATATATTCTGTATATATATATATACTCCGTATATATATATATATATATATATATATATATATATATATATATATATATATATATATTGTACAGCTAATTTATCATTATATATATACAATGAAATACAAGCAATGTACAATCCTGCTAGATTCAAATAATTATTTTACCCACTTAGAAAAGCTCACTCGTTCTCTACTACAATGTTGGATAAAGCTATTACTTTAGACCACCTTTAACAATTGATGAGACAATGCTGTTGTTATGCATCACCATTAACAATAGATTAGTTGACGTTGTTACTTATATCATCCGAAACAATGGATGAGACAATGGACAGATAACAATATAGTTGGTGACTACTTACACACCCTAAACTATATATAATTGTTCTCTGAAAATAGGAAATTTCAAGTTTTTCAACAATTTTCATTTACCTCAAATCTATTAGCATCTTGCAACAATGAAAAAATCCCTTTAATGATAATTGCAAATGCTCATTTTGTGTTGCAAATGTTAAAATGCATATTGTTATTTCAGATTCTAATGTTGAGTCTGATGTGTGCATAAATAGCACAGGAATGAACTATTCAAATATTAATACAGCAGATTATAGCAAGAATGATAACAGGTAAATCATCTTTGGATAGCTCATGTGAAAAAAACAAATTGATTCAGCTGAGTAGATGAAGAAAGGAAGATTAGTCAAAGGTGCGGGCAGGAAATATAAATGATAGGATGCCAGTGATTAATCAATCTTGTTGATTTCTAGCCTTCACCAGGCATTTCCCCAGTTACCAATCTTTGTTTTCCGAGGATTTGATAACCGCGCAATCGAAGAATTGCATGACAGATCTGAATAGAAGGGTTGTGTATGCGGCCGCCTGACTGCTCTCGTGTCTGGCAGGAATATTTCAACCTATTTGGCATAGATCAGAAAACCTAACCATTTTCTCACATTAGCTTGGTAAACAAATACGTGATACCAGGCCAGCGTATGCGCCTAAGCCATACATGTGGGCCTCATCTTTTGCTAATTTATCATTATATCATTTCCTGAGGTTTAATATTTTATGTGTACTGTGCCTGATTAATAATGAGTAGATGGCAGGTTCTCAATATGTCTCACATTAAAGGAGCTCAAGGGTTAAGGTCGGTTTACAATGAAGGATGTTTTTAACAAATTTTGCCAGAAGATTTGTTGTTGGAGAGAACAGACAAGTTAGATAAAATTTATTTACTCAGAATTTAGATATAAACTGCCCTGACAGGGCTCATGAATGTCCTTTTTCTGATTTGTAACACATTTCTGGTTATTTTATATATATATATATATATATATATATATATATATATATATATATATATATATATATATATATATGTATATATGATATTAACAATGGTGCCTATGTCAGCAATATTTTATGGTTAGCCAAGAAACACTGATGAAAATTGAGCTTCGAAAAAGCCTTTAATACTTTTCAAAGTGCCTTTATTTGACCTTAATATAGCCTTTATTTTCACAACAATTGAGTGCCTGGCTTTTATAAACTTGAGGCAGAAGATGCCAGTGTTGAATAATGAGAGCACAACACTCCAGGTCTGAAAAGCTTGAGAGAGGAGTTGAATGGTTGACCAAATGGATTGACTATCTGACATCGGATGACAAACAAGCCACGATGTAGCTTTGTTGCTTAGTGCATGCTGGATTTTCCGCCTTCCTACTGCTGGATATTTCTCTCGAGAAAAACATGTCATCATGACATCAGCATAGTAAGAGATAGAAAACATCCCTAAGGGATGTATTTTTTTTTTCAAGATGACTTGAAATCACAGAAACCAAGCTATCTTCTAAGAATTACATATTCATTATTATTTCCTTTTTCCTTCCGTGGTTTAATCAGAGAACATTTTAAGCACAAATTAATCCATTCTTGTGATGTGATACTTGTAAGCTCCATCCGTCTCAGTTGCCTCATATAAACATCACTACCATGATGATAACAAATAATATTTTACATTTATATAGGGCTGTTCCCAGATATTATCTGCCCATGGCACTTAATAGTAACTGGATGGGATTTGAACCCGGAATCCCTGGGTCTCAACACAAAGGCAAAAAGAACTACTCTTCCAATCCAGCTATTTCAGCCAGATATTGTATACAGAATTGTTATGTTGTTTAGGCCACATTGCTTTGTGAGGAAGGTATCTTACTCGCCCTCAGAGAGCTCTGACTTTATATATTTACCATTGTATTTGGCCTTTGATTTCCCCAGTGGTGTCACAATAATAATGGAGGCACTAATGTTGTCATAATTACATATAAATACTCTGCTTGCCTGCACACTGGTAATCAGCCTGAGTAAATAGCTCGCAGGAAGTCTGCTACTCTGCTGGCCCTTTCTTCAAAATGAGCACTTAACCATTTTAACTTTTATTATACCTTATGTTTCAGGGGCATTGTGATCAAGTATTATATATCATGGTTATGGCATGGTTCCAGATCGGAGCTTTCAGGTTTATATAGTTTTTTACAGGCTTATGCGTTTGGTTCATTTATACCTTGATATGCTGTGGGACATGTGGGTGATAGTCACTTGGAAGAATTTGTTAATTCTTATATTATATTTGATAAATGACTCAAGAAAGGAGATCATAAAATATTATGTTAAAAGTATTGGCAGAGTGGTGGGAAGATGATGTCAAGCAGAGTGGTGGGGAGAGGATGTCAGGTAGAGTGGTGGGGAGATGATGTCAGGTAGAGTGGTGGGAAGATGATGTCAAGCAGAGTGATGGGGAGATGATGTCAGGCAGAGTGGTGGGGAGATGATGTGAGGTAGAGTGGTGGGGAGATGATGTCAGGTAGAGTGGTGGGGAGATGATGTCAGGCAGAGTGGTGGGGAGATGATGTCAGGCAGAGTGGTGGGAGACAGTAGACTGAGTACAGGCAGAGTGGTGGGAGACAGTAGGCTGAGTACAGGCAGAGTGGTGGGAGACAGTAGACTGAGTACAGACAGAGTGGTGGGAGACAGTAGGCTGAGTACAGGCAGAGTGGTGGGAGACAGTAGACTGAGTACAGGCAGAGTGGTGGGAGACAGTAGACTGAGTTCAGGCAGAGTGATGGGAGACAGTAGGCTGAGTACAGGCAGAGTGGTGGGAGACAGTAGACTGAGTTCAGGCAGAGTGATGGGAGACAGTAGGCTGAGTACAGGCAGAGTGGTGGGAGACAGTAGGCTAAGTACAGGCAGAGTGGTGGGAGACAGTAGACTGAGTACAGACAGAGTGGTGGGAGACAGTAGACTGAGTACAGGCAGAGTGGTGGGAGACAGTAGACTGAGTACAGGCAGAGTGGTGGGAGACAGTAGACTGAGTACAGGCAGAGTGGTGAGAGACAGTAGACTGAGTACAGGCAGAGTGGTGGGAGACAGTAGACTGAGTACAGGCAGAGTGGTGGGAGACAGTAGACTGAGTACAGGCAGAGTGGTGGGAGACAGTAGACTGAGTACAGGCAGAGTGGTGGGAGACAGTAGACTGAGTACAGGCAGAGTGGTGGAAGACAGTAGACTGAGTACAGGCAGAGTGGTGGAAGACAGTAGACTGAGTACAGGCAGAGTGGTGGGAGACAGTAGGCTGAGTACAGGCAGAGTGGTGAGAGACAGTAGACTGAGTACAGGCAGAGTGGTGGGGAGACAGTAGACTGAGTACAGACAGAGTGGTGGGAGACAGTAGACTGAGTACAGACAGAGTGGTACGAGACAGTAGACTGAGTACAGACAGAGTGGTGGGAGACAGTAGACTGAGTACAGGCAGAGTGGTGGGAGACAGTAGACTGAGTACAGGCAGAGTGGTGGGAGACAGTAGACTGAGTACAGGCAGAGTGGTGGGAGACAGTAGACTGAGTACAGGCAGAGTGGTGGGAGACAGTAGACTGAGTACAGGCATTGATGGTGTATGATGTTTTCAGTTGATCTCATACTCCAGTGCTTATTCTGGGATCACAAGGACCCTATGCACCTGGATCTACCACCCACTACAGCATTCTCCTGTGTCACAAGAAAACTTCACATTTATGACTATATGTTGGTATAGCAGTATATCTATGAAGATAAAGATGTAGGCGTATATCTATATATATAGAGATGTAGGCAAATATCTCTGTATGTAGTTGAGATGATATATCATTGTATTAATATCCCAGTCACATTTGTGCAAATTTTAGTAAAGATGCCCTGCCAATGGGTATTTTTCACAAAGTTGGCTGGCTAGCCAGGGTGCCGTGAGGGCACTGGGAGATCATCGGCAACAATTGGGCAATTTTAGGACGTTGTACGGGTCATCAGGAATTTTTTCAACGACTTCTTTTCACCAAACATCTTAAAGTACATGGCAGGCTCCCAGCTGTGTATGTTGAAAATAGGATTTTTTAAAGTTTATTTTTGTCCCAGGCGATCGTCCGATAATCCTAAGGGCCTCCCATGACATCCTCCAGAGGTCTGCTTCATTTACCAGACATTTTTGGGATATCTTGCAGATGTATGTTAGATGATACAGACATCTGTAAGATATTCTAAAGATGTCTGTGTCATTGAATCTTGCACATGCTGTGTGGTACCCATGTATAATGTCACCACAGCCAAGGCATTTCTTAATTTTCACTGATAAACTCCCCGGCACCCGGGACCTTGTAAAACTGGTAGTAAATTCTTAATTCCCAGTCGGCGCCCAGTGCAAATGTGATTGGGGCATTAGATATATTAATATATCTATATATATAAAGATGTATTAGAATATCTATATATAGATGTAGCAACATTTAGATGTTGCAGTTTACCAATATTTAGATTTAGCAGGAATTCTCTATATATAGATGAAACAACATATTTATATTTAGATATAGCAGAATATCTATCATTAGATGTGGCAGTATATCTTTATATAGATGTAGCAGTATAGCCCTATATATAGATGTAGCTGTAGCAGTATGTCTATATGTAGATGTAGCAATATATCACTATATATAGATGTAGCTGTAGCAGTATATCACTATATATAGATGTAGCAGTATGCCTATATATAGATGTAGCTGTAGCAGTATGCCTATATATAGATGTAGCTGTAGCAGTATGCCTATATATAGACGTAGCAGTATATCACTATATATAGATGTAGAAGTATGCCTATATATAGATGTAGCTGTAGCAGTATGCCTATATATAGATGTAGCAGTATATCACTATATATAGATGTAGCAGTGTCATCTACACTTCATTTTCCATTGCAAAGGAGATTGCTGCCCAAAGCCATTCCATAGTTTTTTTAAGTTTCACAACTCTGCTTATTTACCTGTGAAATAAGTTATTCACACCCATTACTGTGTTTACCTGTATAATTGCATGAAGCGATCTTGGAGCCATCTGTGTAACACTGATTCAAATAATGCCCTGAATTATACTTGATAAAAAGCAAGCTGTCAGTCATGGAGATGACAGTCGAGGGACTAGCTTCCTGTGTTAGCAAAGGGTTAATGGAAATCAGACAGGCTTCACTCTGCATAAGTATGCAGGCAATAAAACATTTAGAGTTCTCTTCGTCAGAATACAGCCAATCAACATGAAATAAACATGAAATGGAGCTAGATAGACATCACCGTGGGATGATAGTAATCATACATGTAGCATGTATGGGTCAGCAGCATCAGGGAGAGTCCATTTATTATGTACATATCATAATGAAATGAACTGATCAATTTGTTTGTTTGGGGTTTTACATCACTTTCAACATTATTTTAGTCATTTCGTGATGAGACCTACTTGTTTCAGATATAGTGCTGCTTTACTGAATTGTCATGTCACAGGTCCTTGACCAGTCACAGATTTACAAGGACAACGGGTAAACCCTTCGGGCACAGGCCTCAGCTCATATGGGAAATTGTATTATGAGTTCAATCTCGGCATGGCCGGGGATTGAACCCACGACCTTTAAATCACTACAGAGGAACTGGTGCTAAGAAGCTGGCACTAATAAGGTGTTGCTCTAACCAACTGCCCATGGCCTGAACTGATTAAAGAAATCATTAACATTGATGTGTGAGAAATACAGTATCTGTCATAGAATGATATAATCTCCTTTATATACTTGGTTAGGTAGAAGGCTGAGCGATAACAGGTACAAAACAGGAAAACTTGTTGATTATTATGGCATTGTTTGAACATGAAAAGAAATGCCTCCTGTGATGTGCCAGAAAAGATGGCCTTGACCTTGGTGTCACACAGGGAGCAGGCATTGTATGTAATTGACATATATGACCTACTTTCTTTTTTACCCTCAGCCCCTGATGTAATCAGGCTGAGGGTATTGCAGTACTCCTGGCGTGGGTATGTATGTATGTCTGTATGTATGTATGTATGTCTGTAGCGAACATCCTTGTCATCGCGATAACTCAAGAACAAATGATGGCAGCTTCATGAAACTTGACACACATATGCATCTGGTGAAAACCTCGGACGAGTTCGATGGACGGCGACCTTGACCTATTTTTCAAGGTCACAGGGACAATTATGTGAAATCCCAAGAATCACAATAACTCAAGAACGAATGATGGCAGATTTATGAGATTTGACACACATAAGCATCTGGTGAAGCCCTCAGAATTTTTCCTATGAAACATGACCTTCACCTACTTTTCAAGGTCACAGGGACAATTATGTGAAATCATCTTGTCATCGCGATAACTCGAGAACAAATGATGGCAGCTTCGTGAAACTTGACACATATAAGCATCTCGTGAAAACCTCGGACGAGTTCGATGGACTGTGACCTTGACCTATTTTTCAAGGTCACAGGGACAATTATGTGAAATCCCAAGAATCGCATAACTCAAGAACAAATGATGGCAGCTTTATGAGATTTGACACCGATAAGCATCTGGTGAAGACCTCAGAATTGTTTCTATAAAACATAACCTTCACCTACTTTTCAAGGTCACAGGGACAATTATTTGAAATCATCCTTGTCATCGCGATAGTACGAGAACAAATGATGGCAGCTTCGTGAAACTTGACACATATAAGCATCTGGTGAAAACCTCGGACGAGTTCGGTGGACGGCGACCTTGACCTATTTTTCAAGGTCACAGGGACAAATATGTGAAATCCCAAGAATCACAATAACTCAAGAACGAATGATGGCAGCTTTATGAGATTTGACACACACAAGCATCTGGTGAAGAGCTCACACTTCTCATGGTGGACCATGACCTTCACCTACTTATCAAGGTCACAGGGACAATTATGTGAAATCATCCTTGTCATCGCGATAACTCGAGAACAAATGATGGCAGCTTCATGAAACTTGACACACATAAGCATCTGATGAAAACCTCAGACATTTTTCTATGGAACATGACCTTCACCTACTTTTCAAGGTCACAGTTACAATTATGTGAAATCCCTATCATTGCCATAACTCGAGAACGAATGTTGGCAGCTTTATGAGACTTGACACACATAAGCATCTGGTGAAGACCTCAGACTTCTCTTGATGGAACATGACCTTTACCTACTTTTCAAGGTCACAGGGACAATCATGTCAAATCCACGTCATTGCAATAACTTAAGAACAAATAATGGCAGCTTCACGAAAATTGACACACATAAGCATCTTGGAAGTTTTCACATGAGTTTGATGGACGGTGACCTTAACCTGCTTTTCAAGGTCACCTGCCCATCTCAATAATTCTAGAGTAAATGATGACAGTTTCTTGATACTTGACACACCTAAGCTATCAAAGGAAGTAGATTTTATGGGTTTTTTTTACCCCTGCATCAATTTGCCTTGGTGCAGTGACGTTTTGTTCACAAATATTGTGTGGAGCGAATGTTGTGCAATGAGTTACCAGGGCTGAGGGTTGATGCATCTCTGATGCCTATGTTTGATACCTACGTTATTTGAGTTCACGGGGTCAAAACAAATACATGTAGTGATAAGTAAATTTGGTGAAAATTGCTTGACTTACTTGAAAGAACATCATATGGAGCTGGTGTGTGTGGGGGGGGGAGCAGCGTGGGGGGCGGGATGGGGGGTGGGGGTGTGTAGGAGCAGCGTGGGGGGTGAGGAGGCATGTAGGGAGTAGATTAATTGAAACGATAAGTGTACAGAAGAAATTAAATTAAAATAGGAATTCATCAGACATGGTGAATATGAGAATTGTCTTAAAGTTGATGAAGATCATTGTGCATTTTATAAAAGAAGACAATCCCAACAACGCACATGGGTTCTGTTCTAAAAATAGCTTAAATTGGCAGCATTGTTATTTGGTTGGAGTGGGTGAGGGGATGGAGAGAAGGAGGGGTCAAGCCAGCCCCGAGGGGCTCAGCGAACCTACCACTGGCAAACGCCCGGCTTATCCCGCACAACAGGAAATCAAGCCGGGCAGCGGCCACTGACTTCCCGGGCTTCCCGAAAATGAACAGGAAATCAAACATCTTCCAGGTGTGAGCTTCCCCTGGTGCTGAAAACAATTACCACATCAGGAAGATGAGAATAAAAATGCAATTTGTCAGATATATTTTATGTATTGAGCTCCATGTATCGTGATTGGATGTACTTTTTTCAAGCATAAAAATGAAGCAGCTTTATATTTGCTCTGAGGCAAATGGTATCAGGATTTATATTTACAAGAAGATGTATGTAATTGAGGATGGTGTTATCAGAAAGCTGGTACCCAGGGAATGTGAAGATGAACAGTGTCTCATTCACCTGGGATAGAAAAAAAGGTTTGTCCTAAAGATACACAGCAGGTAGAAATAAAATTGTGGATCTCTGAAGAGAATATTAGCATAAAAATCTTACCAAATCCCCATTTAATGGAGTTTTCTTTTTAAGATCATATAGTAATGATGATGATATGTTTGGTAATGTTGTTAGCTATCATGGAGGATTTGTATAGTCTCTTTTGTTCCATATTATGAAGATATTCAACTTAGTAATCTTTAAAATCCCTGAATAAAAGAAGGTTAAATTTACTGCCACTGGAGTCTCTACACTGCCACTGGAGCCTGTCTCTACACTGCCACTGGAGCATGTCTCTACACTGCCACTGGAGCCTGTCTCTAAACGGCCACTGGAGCCTGTCTCTAAACTGCCACTGGAGCCTGTCTCTACACTGCCACTGGAACCTGTCTCTACACTGCCACTGGAGCCTGTCTCTACACTGCCACTGGAGCCTGTCTCTACACTGCCACTGAAGCCTGTCTCTACACTGCCACTGGAGCCTGTCTCTACACTGCCACTGGAGCATGTCTCTACACTGCCAATGGAGCCTGTCTCTACACTGCCACTGGAGCCTGTCTCTACACTGCCACTGAAGCCTGTCTCTACACTGCCACTGGAGCCTGTCTCTACACTGCCACTGGAGCCTGTCTCTACACTGCCACCAGAGCCTGTCTCTACACTGCCACCGGAGCATGTCTCTACACTGCCACTGGAGCATGTCTCTACACTGCCACTGGAGCATGTCTCTACACTGCCACTGGAGCATATTTCTACACTGCCACTGGAGCCTGTCTCTACACTGCCACTGGAGCCTGTCTCTACACTGCCACCAGAGCCTGTCTCTACACTGCCATTGGAGCCTGTCTCTACACTGCCACTGGAGCATGTCTCTACACTGCCAATGGAGCCTGTCTCTACACTGCCACCGGAGCCTGTCTCTACACTGCCACTGGAGCCTGCCTCTACACTGCCACTGGAGCCTGTCTCTAAACTGCCACTGGAGCCTGTCTCTACACTGCCAATGGAGCCTGTCTCTACACTGCCACTGGAACATGTCTCTACACTGCCACTGGAGCCTGTCTCTACACTGCCGTATGTCTCTACAGGTCGTGCACTGCCACTCAATGTCTTCACAGGATATGATGTCATAATCACTGTATCAGAGTTCAGAATTAAAGTATATTAATGTGATTATCATTTGACTAATCAATATACAAAGTGGCCTAATGATTGAGAAATGGTTAATGAAGGATTACATAATATGCACCAGGATGGGTATGAATTAATTGTATCATTTGGGTAATTATTTTAATTGTTGCCAACAATCCTGACTGATTTCACAGCATAATACTTGCAGGTGATATCATGAATGAAATCGACATAATGGAAAATGACAAGGGTAGCCACAGGACTCATTGACACAGGACTCATTGACACAGGAATCATTGACACAGGAATCATGGACACAGGAATCATTGACACAGGACTCATTGACACAGGAATCATTGACACAGGAATCATTGACACAGGAATCATTGACACAGGAATCATTGACACAGGAATCATTGACACAGGACTCATTGACACAGGAATCATTGACACAGGAATCATTGACACAGGAATCATTGATACAGGACTCATTGATACAGGAATCATTGACACAGGAATCATTGACACAGGAATCATTGACACAGGAATCATTGACACAGGAATCATTGATACAGGAATCATTGATACAGGAATCATTGACACAGGAATCATTGACACAGGACTCATTGATACAGGAATCATTGATACAGGGGTCATTGATACAGGGGTCATTGATACAGGGGTCATTGGTACAGGGGTCATTGACACAGGAATCATTGATACAGGAATCATTGACACAGGACTCATTGATACAGGAATCATTGATACAGGACTCATTGATACAGGAATCATTGACACAGGAATCATTGATACAGGGGTCATTGATACAGGGGTCATTGACACAGGAATCATTGATACAGGAATCATTGATACAGGAATCATTGACACAGGAATCATTGACACAGGAATCATTGATACAGGGGTCATTGATACAGGGGTCATTGATACAGGGGTCATTGATACAGGAATCATTGACACAGGAATCATTGATACAGGAATCACTGACACAGGAATCATTGATACAGGGGTCATTGATACAGGGGTCATTTATACAGGGGTCATTTATACAGGGGTCATTGATACAGGGGTCATTGATACAGGGGTCATTGATACAGGGGTCATTGATACAGGGGTCATTGATACAGGAATCACTGACACAGGAATCATTGATACAGGGGTCATTGATACAGGGGTCATTTATACAGGGGTCATTGATACAGGGGTCATTGATACAGGACTCATTGATACAGGGGTCATTGATACAGGGGTCATTGATACAGGGGTCACTGGAGTTGATGATGCAGGAGTCGATGAAACTGGGTCAATTATGAAAAAGTCGATATAATTCCATCAGTAGTGAAATTATAAGAAAAGAGTAAACAATCAGTTAGATTTTATTGTATCAATAGTGGATTTAAACCATTTAATAACAAAGTTTTAGTTCATGTGCCATTAATATTCAGTCTCAGAAAACATACCAATGATAGCCAGTGCCATATCAAATATGGACAAATAAGAAATTGAATCAATTTTCAAGAAATCAGCTTTCTAAAATCTGCCCAGAATTAAAGGTATCACTTCCCCTCTTATTTGCTGTTTAAATGTCATGATGTAATTAAGTTGATTCTGTGAGAGAGAAGTCTGCCAGTTTGGTGGATTTCTTCTCTTCACCATTACTACGGCAACCATTGTGTGGCAGAATAAGCCAATCAGCTTCTTGATTGGACATTATAATTGGTTTGAATGTTGTCATAAGAGGGCTTATTTAGCCATATTTACTTTCAATAACACATGAAAATGACTCTATTACAAGTTATTGATGAAGACAGCTAGTCATGATTCCTACCAGTTTTGTAAAATTTTAAGAAAATTGCTTTAGAATTTTTGATAAATTCTCCATAAATGTTTTGTTATTGAAAGAATGCCCTGGGTATGACCTGCGTAGACTGTCATATCTACACAGTTTCATGTTGTGGAATTACTTTTTTCTGCAACATCATTTGTAAACAAAAAAGCTTGCAATGAAACAGTTCAAGATCGTATCTCATTCTCAGTGTTCTCGCAGCTGTTTTATATGTGTATGCAGTTCTGTTGCTGATAAGTGTTGCGTTCTTGTGCCTATTCGTGTTCGTTGGAAGTCACAATGTAATTGTGAGATGTACAGAAATGTATTTGCTTTGGTTTTTTAATTGCGACTATCTCTATTTTGTAAAGGGCAGTCCCAATTATTGGTCTCAGTTGTATCTCTATTCATTGCTTGTGTTTTGTATTTTTTTTACTCTATACCTCATCATCTTTGTACCTCTTCGCCGTTGTACCTCAATGCCTCTGTACCTCATTACCTTTACTTCAATTCATCACTTCTGTACCTCAATGCCTCTGTACCTCATTGCTTCTGTACCTCATTGCTTCTGTATCTCATTGCCTCTGTACCTCATTGCCTCTTTACTTCATTGCCTCTGTACCTCATTGCCTCTGTACCTCATTACTTCTGTACCTCATTGCCTCTGTCCCTCATTGCTTCTGTACCTCATTGCCTCTGTACCTCATTGCTTCTGTACCTCATTGCCTCTGTACCTCATTGCTTCTGTATCTCACAGGTGATGAGGTACAGAGGCATTTTGTGTCTCATCACCTCTGTACCTCATCACCTCTGTACCTCATCACCTCTGTACCTCATCACCTCTGTACCTCATCACCTCTGTACCTCATCACCTCTGTACCTCATCACCTGTGAGAGACAGTGTGTGCTTCATTGTCTCTGCACCTTTGTACTTTATTGCACTATTCAGTTGGATATACAGAGGTATATTATCAGTCTATCAGAGACAGAGGTTGCCACACTCCAGACAGTTGTATAAATACACAGGTTCAGAACTAAAAATACATGGGTGCTAACTCTACAGTTGAATGGAGTCTCGGCCTGCTTCATACATCTCCATCATTGTGCAAACGATAATCACACCCTGGCAGGAAAAGTTCATCATTGCTTCATCATTGGCTTGCGTGATCTCTTCATCTTATCCCCAATATAATTCATCAATAAAACAGACAGAAGTGTTCTGATAAAAAGTTGTCATTGTGCTACAGATAATGCACATATCATTTTGCAAACTTCACAAATTTCCCAGTGTGGATCAGGAGTTGGAACTGCAAGATGTCACTTTGGGATCCTACCGGGTATCGGAGGGAAAGTCGAGGACAAAGCCCAAAGACAAATAATGTGAGCTGATGTTGTCTACTCGGATAACCCAACATGGAGATCCTATTCCTATCCTGCAAGCAGATCATCCCCTCCGAGAAATTAATTGACAAGTGGTTTTCTAACATCGCTGCGTGCTGCAACATGACTTTTCCATTAATTTTCTGCATTGTATGAATGATGACAGCTTTCATGACGGGCAGACAACTGCATATAAGAGTCATTAGCCTAGAAAGGATTAAAGCATTTTTTTATGTGTAGATAAAACTATTTTTATATTCTTCCATTTTTTAGGTGATAACAAAAAAACTAATATTCTTTTCCAGAAAGCCAATCAAAACTTCTAAAGATATGTGTTTGGTAGACACAACTGAGAATAATTAGGTTCAGCTAAAACTGGAGTGTTAATGTGCTTATTGCATTGGAAAGGTGTGGAGCAAGGTTTTCATTGGCTGACAGAGACATGGCGGCAGTTATGGAAACTGAATAGAATCATGTGTTCCTGTCTGTTAACCATGTTGTATGTAGACGTCATGATGTGGGGCAAGTATGCATTGTTATCAAGCAAAGAGTCTCTTATGGTTCAGGTTACTGACATGTGAGGTTACCAGCATGTAGGGTCAAGGTTACCAGCATGTAGGGTCAAGGTTACCAGCATGTAGGGGCAAGGTTACCAGCATGTAGGGTCAAGGTTACCAGCATGTAAGGACAAGGTTACCAGCATGTAAGGACAAGGTTACCAGCATGTAGGGACAAGGTTACCAGCATGTAGGGTCAAGGTTACCAGCATGTAAGGACAAGGTTACCAGCATGTAGGGACAAGGTTACCAGCATGTAGGGACAAGGTTACCAGCATGTAGGGTCAAGGTTACCAGCATGTAGGGGCAAGGTTACCAGCATGTAGGGTCAAGGTTACCAGCATGTAGGGGCAAGGTAACCAGCATGTAGGGTCAAGGTTACCAGCATGTAGGGGCAAGGTTACTAGCATGTAGGGACAAGGTTACCAGCATGTAGGGGCAAGGTTACCAGCATGTAGGGGCAAGGTTACCAGCATGTAGGGTCAAGGTTACCAGCATGTAGGGACAAGGTTACCAGCATGTAGGGTCAAGGTTATCAGCATGTAGGGACAAGGTTACCAACATGTAGGGACAAGGTTACCAGCATGTAGGGGCAAGGTTACCAGCATGTAGGGACAAGGTTACCAGCATTTAGGGACAAGGTTACCAGCATGTAGTGACAAGGTTACCAGCATGTATGGTCAAGGTTACCAGCATGTAGGGACCAGGTTACCAGCATGTAGGGGCAAGGTTACCAGCATGTAGGGGCAAGGTTACCAGCATATAGGGGCAAGGTTACCAGCATGTAGTGACAAGGTTACCAGCATGTATGGTCAAGGTTACCAGCATGTAGGGACCAGGTTACCAGCATGTAGTGACAAGGTTACCAGCATGTATGGTCAAGGTTACCAGCATGTAGGGACCAGGTTACCAGCATGTAGGGGCAAGGTTACCAGTATGTAGGGTCAAGGTTACCAGCATGTAGGGGCAAGGTTACCAGCATGTAGGGGCAAGGTTACCTACATGTAGGGGCAAGGTTACCAGCATGTAGGGGCCAGGTTACCAGCATGTAGGGGCCAGGTTACCAGCATGTAGGGGCAAGGTTACCTGCATGTAGGGGCAAGGTTACTAGCATGTAGGGGCAAGGTTACTAGCATGTAGGGGCAAGGTTACTAGCATGTAGGGACAAGGTTACCAGCATGTAGGGACAAGGTTACCAGCATGTAGGGACAAGGTTACCTGCATGTAGGGGCAAGGTTACCAGCATGTAGGGACAAGGTTACCAGCATGTAGGGACAAGGTGACCAGCATGTAGGGGCAAGGTTACCAACATGTAGGGGCCAGGTTACCAGCATGTATTCATTCTTCTCATCTTTCTTCTTGAGACAATGTCAGATCAGAACCAGGATGGGATAATCTGGTCTGTGTGAGGATGATATCAGCACTATTTATATTACAGAGCAACAGCAACACAAACAGAATAGTTCCTTTGCAATTTCCTCAAACATTTGTTAGCTTCCTTTTTGATTCCTGGTACTGCATTTTATATGATGCTGATCCCTGTACTTGATGCATGCTAATCCCTGCTGATCGCTGATACTGTACTTGGTACCTGTGTTGATAACTGATATTGTAATCCCTGCCGATACCTGATACTGTACTTGGTAACCGTGCTGATACCTGATACTGTACTTGATAGCCATGCTGATACTGTACTTGATAGCTGGGCTGATACCTGATACTGTACTTGATAGCCATGCTGATACTGTACTTGATAGCTGGGCTGATACCTTATACTGTACTGGATAGCCATGCTGATACATTATACTGTACTTGATAGCCATGCTGATACCTAATACTGTACTTGATAGCCATGCTGATACCTAATACTGTACTTGATAGCCATGCTGATACCTAATACTGTACTTGATAGCCAAGCTGATACCTGATATTGTACTTGATAACCGTGCTGATACCTAATACTGTACTTGATAGCCAAGCTGATACCTGATATTGTACTTGATAACCGTGCTGATACCTGATACTGTACTTGATAGCCATGCTGATACTGTACTTGATAGCTGGGCTGATACCTTATACTGTACTGGATATCCATGCTGATACATTATACTGTACTTGATAGCCATGCTGATACCTAATACTGTACTTGATAGCCATGCTGATACCTAATACTGTACTTGATAGCCATGCTGATACCTAATACTGTACTTGATAGCCAAGCTGATACCTGATATTGTACTTGATAACCGTGCTGATACCTAATACTGTACTTGATAGCCAAGCTGATACCTGATATTGTACTTGATAACCGTGCTGATACCTAATACTGTACTTGATAGCCATGCTGATACCTAATACTGTACTTGATAGCCATGCTGATACCTAATACTGTACTTGATAGCCATGCTGATACCTAATACTGTACTTGATAGCCAAGCTGATACCTGATATTGTACTTGATAACCGTGCTGATACCTAATACTGTACTTGATAGCCATGCTGATACCTAATACTGTACTTGATAGCCAAGCTGATACCTTATACTGTACTTGATAACCAAGCTGATACCTGATACTGTACTTGATAGCCGTGCTGATACCTGATACTGTACCTGATAGCCGTGCTGATACCTGATACTGTATTTGATAGCCGTGCTGATACCTGATACTGTACCTGATAGCCGTGCTGATACTGCAGGTATGCTGTCCTGGTTCCTGTACAATCAGGTGCTTGTGTTGCATGTTAGTTTGGCAAGGAAACTTGCTGACACGTACATACTTTCCTCCCCCACAGTCACAGAGCAGATGATGCCATTATACCAGCAAAGGAGGCTTGCTTTGTTAACATTTAACAGTTACTCAGACATCTGTGGAGCAATGATAAGAGTCCATTATGCAACACTGAGCATAAAAGATGCCTTGATTTGATGCAATCATTGCAGGATCAGCAGAGTTCTGGTAAAGGCTGGAGATCATTCATTAATCTATCACTATCTCTGTGTGCCCTATCACTATCTAGGGGTAATTTCTTTAAATTCCCTAGGCTTTTCTGTCACTATCTCATGCTCTAATCTATCACTATCTCTGTTTGTTCTATCACTATCTAGGGGTAATTTCTTTTATTATCCTGGGCTTATCTGTCACTATATTATGCTCTAATCCATCACTATCTCTGTTTGCCCTATCACTATCTCTGTTTGCCCTATCACTATCACTATCTCAGAGTTATTTCTGTTACTGTCCTGGAATAATCTATCATTATATTATGCTCTAATCTATCACTATCTGTGTTTTGATCTATCATTATCTCAGGGTAATCTATCACAACCTCACACACCGAATATTGTATCTTTTGATTATGCAAACCATTAGATGTTTGACCTCTGGGAGGGCTACCCAGCAAACAATTTTACGTATTAACTACGTAGTTGGGACGTAATGGTTCGGTTAAACTTACGTAAATTGTTTACGTATTTACTACGTAACTTTGTGGACACCGGTTTACGTATTAACTACGTAGTGTCACTATGTAGTGAAATTACCTTTTGTCAACCAATTTAGGATGTACCATTAAACTACCTTTCCAGCACATTTCTACTACCTTAGGCGGATCATTTTACAACATTTCAGCTACTTATTTATCAGTTCCTCCACACAACCTTCTAGAGATCCTTTTTCTACCTTTTGAATACCTTTGTAGGACCTTTACAGGCACTTTTTCATGGGGATGTATATGGGACCATTCTACTACCAATTTACTACCTTACTACAACCTTTTGGCTACATATATATCAATACCTTCTGACAACATTTTAGGGGCCTTATTTCTACCATCTGAATAACTTTGGAGCATGTTTGAATGCACTTTCTCATAGCATCCAAATGGGACTATTCTCATACTGGATCATTCTGCTACACTTCTTAAACAAACATGTCACACAAGACAATATATTTTATGTCTACATTATTTATTTTTATTTCAATGCCATTTATTTACAGTTTATTCAAATATATTCATTAATCTATATCCTCCTTCATCTATATCCTCCTTCATCAAGCTCTCTTTCTACACACATTCAGTCTGAGAATTCCTCAGAATCAGACACCTCACGATTGGAATGGACTGGCAAGCTCCGTCTCTGAAAATAAATTAACATTTTAGAAATTGAACACAGACAAGGACAATGAGAATATATTGTCAATTGTAAACACTTTTTATATTGTGCAGGTAGATTATCTTATCAGTTATTTGGGAAAAACCATCACTATCTGAAGTTTCGTGTCCAATTTCTGCATAATCCAAAGTAAGAGTATGTTCTCTGTGTTCATTATCTGAGAATTCATCACTGTCAGATTAATATGAGAAAGAGGATGGCATATTTTGCATTTTTCGCTTTTTGGTCCGGAAATTCCTCATCCATTCTCTCTTGTATAACTTACGTTGATTTCTCTTTTCTTCATCCATACCTCAATAATAACAAGGGTGGCTATAAAAAAAATTTTAGTACAAATTTGTTAGTGCATGCCATAACATTTTATCTTAATTTTTTTAATATTATAGAGGGTCAATCAAAGTTTTAATTTTGCATTCAGATGCATTACAAATTGTTTATTAGTTATTTGTGTACTGTATATACTTGTGTATTCGCTTACGTCTTGTATTAGCCAATCTTTGATTTTTTTTTCTCCTCTTCAATGTAGATGTAGAGAATTCAATACATATTTTCACTACATACATACCACGTAGATACTACGTAAAATCTGACCAGAGCAAAATGGGACCAATCACTATATGTAACACCAGATGGCAGGGCATGTATGGCAGGTTCTTTGTGACACCAGATCTATGGCAGGGCATGTACACGTATGGCAGTTATTTTTAGAATTTGAAGTTTGTCCAAGAAACATCAGCATGCTATATTATTTTCATGAAGGAAAGATGCGTACTTAGTATATCAACCTAGATCATATCAGGTGGTGATAAACTGACTAAATTGTCCTGAACTGTGAACATTGTGAGTGCTGATCAAATTTCAAACATGCATGCATGCTTCTCTAACACGTGCACATCCAGTCTGACTAAAGTTATGAATATTTCACGTTTTGTGTGGATATTTTCTATAAAACTGCATTAAACATGTTCTTTAAACTTACATGCAACTAGCCTTGCGTATACAAACCTTATGCAATAAGACTTATGATGCTAAATTCGTCTATAGGGAGGGGGATGCATTAAACATGTTGATGGTAAGGCTTGCAGAGAGTTCATATTAGATATATATACAAGAGTGGCAGACTGTCTACTTGAAGAATAGTTGGCTCAGATGAAAATGCCACGACAAAAGACTTGATGTAAGGAGAGTAACAAATGTCTGTCTGGCTCTTATAGTAGGACTACAGAATGTTAATACGCACAGAGTACAGCTTTATGTTGGTCAATATCTCACCCAGAGAGAGAGAGAGAGAGAGAGAGAGAGAGAGAGACAAACTGTGTCGATAGCCAGATTTCAAGGATTATAAAAATAAAACGATTTTTGTGTTTTTGGTCCGATTTCTGCACATTTTTAATGTCATAGCTGTAATCATGGCAGTTGTCATTGTTAAACCTTGAAAGATTATTTCCAGCAAAAGCTATTACAAGATGAAGAATTTGTTATGAAGACTGATATCATCAGAAAAGTGATGTCTGTTTAGATGGGCATTGATAAACACACACAGATGTTCATTTTGTCACACTATTTGTGGCACGATGTGATGGAACTTACAGAGAATTGCCTCCTTCTTTTCAAAATAATTCAGTAAATGTTTGTTTATAGTCCCCACATAACACTTAAGTCATCAGACACTGTGTAGTTATATGCCATTGATAACTGAGCGCTGTTGACCCATCCTGTTTTGATCGGTTTGAGTAAGGTGATCTCATAAGGAGCAGTGCATTAATTTTCATTATCTGTCTATTTTGATTGTGTTACATAGAGGAGTGGGTAGCAGAGTCAGCACTTAGGGTCGCTTTGGTACTCTGGATGTGGTAACATGGCCCTTACAGCCCAACCATATGCCTCAGACATCCATCAGACCTCTACATACTCACCTTCCTTGGATACACTTTATATCTCAGTAACAACACCTCTATTGATTTAAACAATATATTTATTAAAGAAACAGGATTAAATAGGTGTCTGTTTGGCGGGACGTCCATAAAAGGTATCCATATGAGATATTGTTCGCAAAATGAATTTATTTCTTTATCTGTTATCAATAATGTTCAACCTTTATAGAACTGTCCAACAACAGGAAGCGAGTTTTCAGGTCAGGAATTGCTTTATTATACAGTTGTGTCTTGATGTCAGTATTGAGACACGCCCCAAGCTAAGTGTATAAGATTGTGTAGCCTTGGTATCCATCATGAATTGTATATGGGAGGAGAATCAATAAATGGGGAGGAAGGAGGGGTCTTTATCTCTATAAGGCAAGAAAAGATGCGTCAAAGAATGTAGGGAGAGGGTTAGAGAACGGGCCGGACTCTATATATGTAGGAGGTAGGAGGGGTCTTTATCTCTATAAGGCAAGAAAAGATGTGTCAAAGAATGTAGGGAGAGGGTTAGGAGACGGGCCAGACTCTATACATGTAGGAGGTAGGAGGGGTCTTTATCTCTATAAGGCAAGAAAAGATGTGTATCATAGAATGTAGGGAGATGGTTAGGAGACGGGCCGGACTCTATAGATGGAGGAGGTAGGAGGGGTCTTTATCTCTATAAGGCAAGAAAAGATGTGTATCATAGAATGTAGGGAGAGGGTTAGAGAATGGGCCGGACTCTATACATGTGGGAGGAAGGAAGGATCTGGATTGACTTCTAAAACCAGTCCCAGATTTTAGATTTCGACTTACTGTACAGTTATAGGAGGAGAGTGGAAAAAAACTTGTATTGCAGAATGCACTGCAAATAGGATTGCATTTATGTGGATTTAATTAAGAAATATCCTGTGTAAGTTCAAATAGGATAACATCTATGTGGATTTAATTTAAGAAATATCCTGTGCAAGTTCAAATAGGATAAAATCTATGTGGATTAAATTAAGAAATATCCTGTGCAAGTTCAAATAAGATAACATCTATGTGGATTTAATTAAGAAATATCTTGTTTGTGTGTTCATAACTGAGGAAAAAAGAAAATATACCAACAGATTATTAAAATATTGCTATCGTCAATGTTATCTCATTAAATGAGAGATAATCAAAAGACATCCTATATCTTGTTAAGGAATAAATATATTTCAGAAGTGTATCATTGAAGGTATTTTTTTAGATATTCTAATCAGTATAAATATCCACCTCTGAAATTATTTTCTAATCTGTAAAAATATTGACCTTTTTATGGGTATTTAATTCAGTATAAGCACCAATCTTTTGATGTTCTATTCAGTATAAATAGCAACTTCTTAATGAATGTTCCAATCAGTATAGATATCTAGCTTTCTATGGATGTCTTTGGCATGGTCGGAGAGGTTTTTTCTCTTGTTGGCAGCCTCAACAGTTGTACTGTTGGTGGATTTGTCATAGCACAGAGGATGGTTAGATTCCTGGAAATATTAGATACCACCAGAGCTACTTTGACTGCTTCCTTGACAAGCTATTGATCATGTTGAGAACAATCAATGATGACACAGGGGGCCTTGGCTATTATTATATAAGCCTCATAATATATTCATCAAAATTTCTGAATCACATTGTATTTTTTCTTAATTGTTATTGCATTCTAAAGAGTTCCTTTCTTGGGCAAAAATGAAAATGTGTGTGCAACCTCTGAAAAATCCCTCATACTATCGCAATAACACAGAAAATATCCCGTGGGTATAGGTTTTGATTGAATTCTTTTATTAGAGGTTTTAATTTGGTCCAGTCGAAAAGCTCTGTTATATCTATTGTGCTTAATTGGTGTCTTGGTGGAAATTAACTTTTCTCAGAAGGACCATTGTGCATAAGAAATGGGGATGAATATTCTGTGCTAACCCTCAAAGAGAGATAAAATCTTCATATCGCCATCATAACAATCACTGCAGTATGAGTGAAATGTGAAGTTCTCAGTAAATAACAATCAGAATGGTCTCAAGCATGGCTGTTATATTCACGCAGCGTCAGTACTCATCTCACGTGATTCACTTACATTGCTACTGTAGCGTCTCATACTTCCACTTTGCCAACATTTCCCATAATTCTTGTCATGTGTTGTCAGCAATTTCTTTGTATTTTATTTGATGGGTCAGTTGTTATTGTTGACATTTTCCTGACTTGGATGAATGAAATGTGCCAGATGTTTTGACAACGTGAGAGGTGCTGAAATTATATTGGGCTTGATGTATCAGATGTTGCGACAATGTTAGAGACTCTGGCTTAATGTGTCTGATATTACATTGGGTTTGGTAGGCCATATGTTGTGACATCACGAGAGAGGCAGTGACATTATATTGGGCTTAATGTGTCTGATATTACATTGGGTTTGGTATGCCATATGTTGTGACATCACGAGAGAGGCAGTGACATTATATTGGGCTTAATGTGTCTGATATTACATTGGGTTTGGTATGCCATATGTTGTGACATCGTGAGAGAGGCACTGACATTATATTGGGCTTGATGTATCTGACATTACATTGGGTTTGGTATGCCATATGTTGTGACATCGTGAGAGAGGCAGTGACATTATATTGAGCTTGATGTATCTGACATTACATTGGGTTTGGTATGTCATATGTTGTGACATCGTGGATGGGGCTGACATTATATTGGGCTTGATGTATCTGATTATCTGATATTACATTGGGTTTGGTAGGCCATATGTTGTGACATCACGAGAGAGGCAGTGACATTATATTGGGCTTAATGTGTCTGATATTACATTGGGTTTGGTATGCCATATGTTGTGACATCGTGGATGGGGCTGACATTATATTGGGCTTGATGTATCTGATTATCTGATATTACATTGGGTTTGGTAGGCCATATGTTGTGGCATCGTGGGAGAGGCAGTGACATTATATTGAGCTTGATGTATCTGACATTACATTGGGTTTGGTATGTCATATGTTGTGACATCGTGAGAGAGGCACTGACATTATATTGGGCTTGATGTATCTGATATTACATTGGGTTTGGTATGCCATATGTTGTGACATCACGAGAGAGGCAGTGACATTATATTGGGCTTAATGTGTCTGATATTACATTGGGTTTGGTATGCCATATGTTGTGACATCGTGGATGGGGCTGACATTATATTGGGCTTGATGTATCTGATTATCTGATATTACATTGGGTTTGGTATGCCATATGTTGTGACATCGTGAGAGGCACTGACATTATACTGGACTTGATGTACAGAGGTTGTACTAGTACAAGTAGGCAGAGACTTGCTTTGAGAGACTCTACAGTGATCATTAAAGTGTTTACAATGCAAGGGTATTGATTCACTGAACAAGAAATCAATGTCCTTGTCTGTGTACCTATGATGGCAATGACTCCAGTCTTCAGTAGCTGTGTAAAAGACTTGTTAATGGCAGGTAGTGGGGGTGGGTCTGAGTAGGGGAGAGTGGTGGGTGGGTGGGGGAGGGTGTGAGGGAGAGAGAGTGGTGGGTGGGAGGTAGTGGCTCAGTCTGGGTTGGGGAGAGGGTCTGAGGAGGTGAGAGTGGTGGGTGGGGGTAGTGGCTGAGTCTGGGTTGGGGAGAGGGTCTGAGGAGGTGAGAGTAGTGGGTGGAGGGTAGTGGCTGAGTCTGGGTTGGGGAGAGGGTCTGAGGAGGTGAGAGTGGTGGGTGGGGAGAAATTAATACTATCATTGCTCACAGTTTTACCCTTACCCTTTGCTCTTAATTTTGCCCTTACCATTACCTTTGCCCTTACATTTGCCCTTACATTTTCCCTTACCTTTGCCCTTACCTCTGCCCTTACATTTGCCCTTACCTCTGCCCTTACCTTTACCATTACATTTGCCCTTACCTCTGCCCTTACCTTTACCCTTACCTTTGCCCTTACCTCTGCGCTTACCTCTGCCTTTGTCTGCTTTGTCAGCAAGACCGGCCATTGGTGTGCTCACGAGTTCACTGTAATCGTATTCCTTAGTGCCAGGCTTTCTGTGTGTGATAATACAAATATCAGAGGCAATGTACCAGAATGCCAACAAAGTTGCCCACTTTCCCTCAAACACATCGAGTAGGAACAGCTGGATTCTCTAACATCATTTTGCAAATGCCACAAACAAAACATTCTTTTATATGCTGTCAGAAACTTTTGTGAGTTGTTGGTTATAGATTTGTTCCGAGCTTTGCTTGTCAAAGCTTTGCCATCAACGTGATCGGATTCCATACAATTTCATCAATATGTTAAATCCCACAGCGGATCTGGGAGCAGTCAGAAGATGTCCGGCAGTGTAGCGTGGAGCAGTGGTTTATCCCCTTGTTTCTTTCATTCTATTGAGAGATATGGTGATTTGTTATTGATAATTAAAGCCCAGGGTGGAATATGTGTTTACATGTGATACTCCTCTCTCCCTTTGCAGAGACTTAATTTGCCACGAGGACCCATAGTCCATGAATAATGATAAGTTATCTAATATTAATTGGGAAAAAGATGATGGATGAAAATAATGAGACAGAATCATTTTAAAGGATTGATATTATAGATGAAAAAGAAGAAGCGCTGGTGATGTCAAGGAGGTCAGGGGTCAGAGGTCATACTATGATGACTTTGTGATGTATGCCCTAGTTGTGTATTAATGAGCAACCAAAGGGAATGACAGCAGACATATTAGGCATGACCTCAAGGTCACGACCCAGATTATTATCTGTCTTACATGGACAACACATGTGTTCATCTCTTTGTCACAGAGTTATCAAAAGCTGACATTTCAGAAGTATTTGCCAGCCATTGCAGTAAGGTATAACCCCTTGGGGGCAGGGATGCTGTTATAGTAATTGTATGACCTAGATCTGAATACATGACCTAGATTAAGACCGTATGTATTAAAGGCAGTTATAAATATTGATATCACTGAAGACAAAAGAGCCCGTTTTAATTTTATTGGCTATTATTAGATTTATATTATTGTAAACTCACATTGAGTATAGTATTTTTGTTGAGATATTTCCTGGTATTGTTATAGAGTTTATGTAAATAAGCATAATAGCTGTCATATACATGTAGCACAGGATGCAAAACTATTGACCATAATGCCTGCGTAAGCCTTGCCCACAATATATTACCTGATTTTGAACTTTGATGTACTGTCAGGGCATAATATAAAGAACGGAAGAACAGCATTTAATGCTTATGAAATCACAAAGGTCGCAAACAATTTTCGCAGAGATTTGGGATGTGTTTCAATGATTTATGATCATGGAACTGAGATATAAATATTGCCAAGCTATCTCCCTGAAATCAACCAAAATACACCTGCGAGGATTATTTTGTTTTGCTGAATGTGCTCAGTACTGTGCTGTACTCATGTGACCACTTTTGTGGTCCGTAAGGGTGCTAGGCCTGTACCAATAGACAAACATTAATGGGCAAACAGGCCTCAGGAAGACAATGCACTTGTGCCCCAGTCTTAATGTGCCCCATTGTCAGCAAACCTCTAAGTAGTTAGATAACTGGTCAGCTGAGCAAAGTTAGTCAACATGTTCAATGGATGATTTGGATATTAGCAGGAGACTCGTTAAATGTCAAATTTATGTAGGGGGTAATATGATGAGTGATAACATTTTATCTCAAAATATAGACAGTATAAACATTTATATTGTTTGAGGTTGATGATGATGAAGATCTGGGGAGATTAAACCCATCAGGGCCCTCGTCCAGCCATATTGACCTTTCTATTTAAAGGTATCAAGCATCAATTATACAATTTGGTGTATTGAAAGCTCCGCCACATATGAACATCATGACAAATTGAAATTATAATGGCGTAATAATAAAAGTTGCTATCAGACATAAAAGTTGCATTCCCAGCAGAGGTCAGAGTTGTAATCACGGGTAGCATGAACTTTGTTTGACCTCAATTGAGGCTCAAAGTAGGGTAGCACTGTTTGATGTGATTCTGGCACTATTCAGAGGTCAATACATTTCATGGCGTCATAAGTATGTTGCAATACTTTTATGACATCATTTTTACCTTTCAGTGCCTCGATGATAACACTCCACATAAAAGTGACGCCAAGAAAGGTTATAAAATAGGGTCTTGTTCAAATAGATTTTACAGACAATAATGGGGATGCAGTTTTCAAAAGGTTTATAGGTATGAAAGACAAATACATTTATCACCAAAATGTCAATTTTAAACATTTGTTGCAAAATTGATGCTTAATCCCTTTAAGTGAAAAATGCATGAAAATCTGATTACATGAAAGCTTTAAATTAATTTAGTCAGAATTATTACCTGATAAAATACTTAAAAATGTGAATAGTTTTTCCTGGTGGGTGTTATATGATAAGTTCATAATTTGTTGAAAAGCCCATGTTCTTTCCGAGCCTGTCTGTGTTATCCAGCTGGGTACAATGAGACACACAGACAGAAAGGGACTGATTAGCCACATATAATATGGCCCTGTTAAATGATTGGTAAGTGGAGAAGAAGATTCTAAGGCTGAATGGTTGCATCCCGGTCTCCGCAGAATTGCCGCAGATCACGATTAAGAACCACACAATAGCATTTGAGGTTCCATGAAGATTGGTTTTATCAGAACAACTCCAGTATAGCACTAGTGATACTACCACACATGATTATAATCTAAAACCGCCGAGAAATTAATTGGGAATGGAATCTCCTGGGCTGTAGATCTTGTTCACGTGGTATCTGGCTGTTTAATAGGGGTACAGTTTCAATTAGCCCAGCTGACTATGGTGTGCTCCTGCATCTCCTCCTCCATTACTAATGATCTGACAATGCTAATTTTGTCACTATAGTGCTTCTGTGCGGCCAAAGTTTGGAACTGAATAAATAAACAAGAGAAATGCATCGTTAATGTATATTGTGGTAGTATCGGGTGGACAACAAGGGATGGTAATTTCTGTGTGTTGTGCTTTATCACATAAGGCCATTCTATAACATTTAATGAAGATTGATGCAACACTTTATTAAGAAACGTTTATTTTTGTTATCAAATTTAAACTTTGATTTCTCTCTTTTGCTTTTTATATTGCAAATCATTGCTTCTCAGCGGTTTATATTGTAAGGTCAGCAAATAAGTGTTATTGTTATGGAGGGCTCAGATCGCGACCTTTTAAGCGCGCAGCCATTTGATGCTGTTCATTGATTAGCTAAGGTCATTTTGGCATAGAGACTTTATTGTCAGTGCTGAGATGTGATTATGAGGCCCTGAAACTTATCCCTACCTACCAGGAGGCTGATCAATCATTGATTATCTTCACCACCATATAAAGTACAAATCAAATAACTCCCGGTATTAAGCTGATGATAACTACATTGTTTTTTACAGCCAATATCTAGATGTAAACAAGATTCTTGCTCTGTTAATTCTGCATTTCAGCAGCATTCATTTAGGTCCCATTAACTCAGACTTAATGATGGAGACGGGATAAAATCTGTCAAAGAGAAAGTAGAGTGATTAGATTTCCTGCTCCCAGAATAAGGAAATTCAATGCTAATTGGTTGGTCAGATTTAAACTCTGGGTATTCCAGCCTGGCTGAGGCCACAAGACTCTGCCAGACAGCCCATTGCCACTCAAAGTCAATCTTAATTGATTGAGCAATTACAGTGTGAATTATATGTGGGGGTGTGAATGTCAATAATTGTTTGGAATTGTGATTTCAGTGCCAAAAACCTTTGTGTCATTCTAAAAGGGTCCTTTTAGTTGGGGTGAGATAATTAGAATATAGTATAAAATGACACTTTTAATATCATTTAAAATAAAAATATTCTGAATATATCTCAAATTCAATGGTATATTGCTTTTATTATTTTTTTTTCAAATTGAAAGAATATCAAGAAAAAAGTGGTTATAATAAAAAATATTTCTCATAATTTAAACTTTAATCCAGTCCTAATGTTTGGTGGCACTTCATAAGGAAAGTAGAGTAGATCTGGAACAAATAGAAAGGAGCATTTCATTGTATGTTAACACTTGATTGTGAGTCAAAGAAGGACGTGACTGCTCTGATGACAGCAGCTTCACAAGGAGACCTATTTATGGGCAAGTGTTCAGGTCCGGCCACGCACAGGGAGTTTGTCAGCGTGTGAGGCGAGGCACTGAGCACTTAGTAGATCACATCCTTCTCTGACCCCTGACACCTGTTATCACATGACAGCTGCCATTGACACCACTTCTCAATCTTCATGACAGGAGAATGCTTCCATTGAGGCATCAACCTTTCTTCCTTAGGAGAAGATTATCACTTTGGATTAAATTCATATAATTTGTAAATAATATTTTTATTCAAAGATATAATCAGTTCATTATCAAGATTCAAAGATATGATATTTGGCAATGTGTCATGGTTTAACTTTTTTACAGAAATTCATATGTCAGAGCTTGCCAAAAAAATGAGATAAATGAAATACAATAAGAAAGAGGGCCATTTTGGTTCATATATAGACGGTGAAAAGTTGAGACATCAAACAAGGCAGATTTACGACCTTGATAGAGTGGACTGCCAATAGTAAGAAATACTCATCAACACCTCGCCGGCAAATAAATCATGGAGCTGCCATTTATTGGGGTCATATTTAGCTTACTGTGACTCAGGCCTGGAGACAAGAAGCTTGATGGATGGACGTCGTGGCTGGTAAGAAGCTGCGAGTCTCTTGGAGCCTGTCTGCGGAGTACTTGAGTGGATGGCGAGTGTGAGCCGCCATCAGAGTGCATACCTCACCTGCCCCCCCCCCCCCCCTCCCCATCCAGTAACTTAATAGACCAGATATTTTTACATTCATAGGCTGGCTTTATTGGTGTGCTGGAATGTTGGAAGTTTGTATTTTCAACTTTTTCCCATAATCAGGGATAGAGTTGCTAAGTCTGTTTGCATAGTGAGGTAGTCACTGGATTATATCTTCAGTGATAAAATGATCTAAAGAACACGGGTCAGAACACTAATCACATTGTAAAAGTAAAAACGAGTCGGTCATATTCAACAGTGAGTTACTCTTCTTGTTTGCCTTTGCATTAAGACGTGTCAAGAAAGGCAAGCTATGATGTATATAATACTCAATGAACTCAGCAAGGCAAGCTATGATGTATATGACGGCAAGCTTTGGTGTATATGATACTCTTTGACACTGGCAAGCTTTGATGTATATAATACTGAGTGAACCCAGCAAGCTTTGATGTATTTAATACTCAATGAACCTGGCAAGCTTTGGTGTATATGATACAGTCAGACCTCGCCGGACCGTCCCCCGATAATCCGGCATATCAATTACCGACAGTGATTTGGCTGCAACCATTCTAATCTTTCTTTATTTGTATTCATTTGATGTCCGTTTCATCAAACCGTCAGACTCATGAAACCGGCAGAATTATGTGTGACAGACCATGACGGACTGGCGGGGCTTGACTGTACTATATGAACCCAGCAAGCTTTAATGTATTTAATACTCTATGAACCTGGCAAGCTTTGGTGTATATGATACTCTTTGACACTGGCAAGCTATGATGTATATGATACTCTGTGAACCCAGCAAGCTTTGATGTATATGATACTCCGTGAACCCAGCAAGGCAAGCTTTGATGTATATGATACTCCGTGAACCCAGCAAGCTTTGATGTATAGATAGTACTCAATGGAACAAACAAGCAGCAACTTTCAGAGAAGAATGAATGTGTTTGTGACAGAAATGAGACATAGCAAAGTTTTCATGCTGAGCCCACTCTCTTCAAAAACTTGTTTTATTCGTAATAAACATGACAAATGGAGGAAGGGAGCCATGAATGTCACAATGATTCCTACAGAATTTGCCTTTTCTAATGTCGTGATGACCTGACTTAAATGTCAATTGCATTGCTTTGTGAGACTTCTACATTTTTGCTTTGTCCATTGCAGACAATCAATTTCTCCACCAAGATTTCCAGGAAATGAAAGTTTTACATTTGAAGAATATGTCAGAGCTCTGGCAATGCTCTCAAATAAAAGTTACAATTATTTTTGCAACTGAGAATTCAAATAAACTAGATTGTGTCTTGATTATATTTTTTTTTTTGGGGGGGGGGGGTTCATTTGTCAAATAAATATATTTTTACTTTTTGAAAATTAAAGAGAAAAAGTGAAAATATTATTTTTTTTAAATCAAGAAAAATATTGTGAAATATCTGTTACATTTTGAGAGAAATCATGCCTCATGGAACAAAATGGTGTCACTAATCATTCTCCATTGGCTTACTCCAGCAAGTCATGTTTATGTTAGTATTGTGATGTAAGATAACCAATTTACCTGTTGGCAGAGAATAATCATAAGATTTGCTTAATATTAGTATCACCAGAGATGATGGTGATCCCTGTTGAGTCATAATCAGGTCATGTGCTGTTCACTACTCTGAGGCCACATAAACAAAATACTGTGTCTCTTAAAATCTATTTGATTTGATTTGATTTGATATGTTGGCCACTCCACTTTTGTCACTCAGAGCCAATGCAGCAAGGCTACCCAGCTAGAGAAGAGATCCAATACGCACTACCATATTTTAAAAAGGCAGTGTCCTGGGGTGGCCATCCCCCCAGTATTCCCTGAGGGTGGAGAGGCAGAGTATGACCTCTGTGTCCTGGGACGACCATCCTTCCTGCAGCAGTATTTCTCTAGGGTTTGGGAAGCAGAGTATGACCTCTGTGTCCTGGGACGACCATCCTTCCTGCAGCAGTATTTCTCTAGGGTTGGGGAAGCAGAGTATGATCTCTGTGTCCTGGGACGTCCATCCTTCCTGCAGCAGTATTTCTCTAGGGTTGGGGAAGCAGAGTATGATCTCTGTGTCCTGGGATGTCCATCCTTCCTGTAGCAGTATTTCTCTGGGGTTGGGGAAGCAGAGTATGACCTCTGTGTCCTGGGATGTCCATCCTTCCTGTAGCAGTATTTCTCTGGGGTTCGGGAAGCAGAGTATGACCTCTGTGTCCTGGGATGTCCATCCTTCCTGCAGCAGTATTTCTCTGGGGTTTGGGAAGCAGAGTATGACCTCTGTGTCCTGGGATGTCCATCCTTCCTGCAGCAGTATTTCTCTAGGGTTGGGGAAGCAGAGTATGATCTCTGTGTCCTGGGATGTCCATCCTTCCTGTAGCAGTATTTCTCTGGGGTTCGGGAAGCAGAGTATGACCTTTGTGTCCTGGGACGTCCATCCTTCCTGTAGCAGTATTTCTCTGGGTTCGGGAAGCAGAGAATGACCTCTGTGTCCTGGGATGTCCATCCTTCCTGCAGCAGTATTTCTCTAGGGTTGGGGAAGCAGAGTATGACCTCTGTGTCCTGGGATGTCCATCCTTCCTGCAGCAGTATTTCTCTAGGGTTGGGGAAGCAGAGTATGATCTCTGTGTCCTGGGATGTCCATCCTTCCTGTAGCAGTATTTCTCTGGGGTTCGGGAAGCAGAGTATGACCTTTGTGTCCTGGGACGTCCATCCTTCCTGTAGCAGTATTTCTCTGGGTTCGGGAAGCAGAGAATGACCTCTGTGTCCTGGGATGTCCATCCTTCCTGTAGCAGTATTTCTCTGGGGTTTGGGAAGCAGAGTATGACCTCTGTGTCCTGGGATGTCCATCCTTCCTCTAGCAGTATTTCTCCAGAGACACTTCTGTAGCAGTATTTCCCAGAGGGTCGGGAAACAGAGTATGACCTCTGTGTCCTGGGACGTCCATCCCTCCTGTAGCAGTATTTCTCTGGGGTTCGGGAAGCAGAGTATGGACAGATTAAGGATCCTTACAATCAACCAGTTGAGATTTAAATGATTCGTCAGAAGCAATTCCTTGAGCACATAACCTGTTGCAAAATAATAACTTCACTTAAAGATAAATGTCTCAGTTTGCTGAGAATCAAAATTACTCTAAATTGATAGTGTGAAAGATTGAAAAGCCAGTTGAGATGTGAATTAAGCCCTGAGGAAGCTAAGCTGTAATAGTAAAGGCAAGATTTTATGACAGACCTCGTCAAAGAACATCTGTTGACAAAAAGAGATAAGTTTATTAAAAGTATGAAGCATTAGTGATATAATTTGATTTTGTATAGTAACAGCATATCTACAAGGGAACATCATGACATATGGAAGCTTAACACAGAGCAATAAGATAAGTTGCAAGAAGACATAGAAGTTGCACTATTAGTAGAGATCTGTCTCAATCATCAGCTGTACGTGATGGGTAAACATGGATAGTGTGAACCTTTTATGACCTCACATGAGGCTCACAGTAGGGTAGCACTGGTTGATGTCATTCTAACACTACTCAAAGGACAATGCATTTCATGAAGTCATCAGCATATTGTCATACTCTCATGATGTCATTTTACCTTTCAGTACCTCAATAATAATACTGCACAAAAAAAGAAGTGTGCTTTCAAAAGGGGGCATTTAAATAGTTCCTTGTTTAAATAGCTTTTATAGACAATTATTGGAGTGCTTCTTCTACCCAAAATGTTAAATAAATAAATGTTAAATAAATAAATCACCAATGTATGGCTTTTATATGGGTATTTTTCCAGAATGAGTGCATAATTCCCTTAAACTCCTTATTGCACATAAGATATTCCTGCCCGGTGTTTGTCATATGGATTAGGGCTCAGATGAATTCATACATGTAGAGGTCCCAAGATCATAGTTTTTGTGCAAAAAAATCCTGTACAAGATATGAAAATGAAATATGAAAATATTTGATATCTTTTCAGTTCTTATAACAGATAAAAGATAGATTGGCATTATTCAGATTTCCAATGGGCATGAAAAAAAAACATTGATGACAGATTTCGAGTAGCATTTCAAAGTAGAGTCACCTATTTTCCTCGGTATATTTGCTGGATTTGACTGTGTGAGTGAGTTTGATATTTGCCACCTACTTTTACAAACTTTTTAGCAGCCAATCAGTAATGATTCAATATGTTTTTCAGGCATGAATGAAATAGACATGCAGACTTTGCAAGTGTAACATTGTGTTCATTTTCAAAGAGTCTACCAAAATCAGTCTCTGCCTCCAATGATAAAAAAGTGCACCCAGGATTGGTCGCAAGTCATGACTATTGCATTAATGTCTCTCACATACATCATTGGATGGACATGGAGTTCCAAATTTGGAACAACACCAAAACAGGGCAGAGGTAGTGATAAGATTGAGCTGTCATTACTACTGATGTAGTGCAGAGTACCAACAGCTTAGACTACGTAGACCATTCCTCCGTTCTACAAGTGACATCATGCCCTGTGACATCATGCAGGGCATGATATAAACCTCGCTGAGAAGGACAACCAGGTCTATCACTCCAATAATATAGATGTCCATTTTCAGAGAAATTCATTTCTTGTTTGAGATCTAGTTTGTGACATGGGGCTGTGAGATAACTGTGACTATTAGAATGACTCCAGGACTTCAGTGATGATGTAAAGTTGATCTATAGTAAGAGCTTTGCAGTAGCTTGTCTGATATCTTCTCTGTGACATGTGTTCTATTTGTCAGAGCTGATCACCATGACAACCAGAAATGCAAAAATCAAGTTGTAAATTGATACACTTGACTTGTTTGTACCTGACCATGTAAGGTCATATAATGATGGGTAGAGTCATGATATGGTTATATAGGATTGATGCTGCTGCTGCTGCTGCTGCTGCTGCTGCTGATGATGATGATGATGATGATTATGATTATGATGATGATGATGATGATGATGATGATGATGATGATGATGATGATGATGATGATGATGATGATGATGATGATGATTTAGCACCATATGAGACTCAGTCTGCTCATGATGCTCGAGTGCATAATATTTCTGAAACATATACATCTGCAGTAGCCATGTCTTGTTGAACAATACAGGCAATGGTCATGTGTGACTGTATATGCTCACACTGTTTTATTACCAAATAAATTCTCTGTCTCAACTATTCAGGAAACAAATGTGAGATGAAAGGCTGAGCAGAGAAAGAGAGACAGAACGGCAGGAAATACAAAACTGTTTCAGTGAGAATCTCTGCTGACGTGAGGGTTGTTAATTGCTTTGTGCTTTGGAAAGCAATCTTCACCATCAAAGAATGACAGCAAATACAACTCGTCTGTAAAATGTATTTAAGTTGAGCGGCAGCCTGTTTGATCGTCAAGGTGTGCCTGGATTCCTCATAGATGTTACACAAGGAGCTGATGAGAATACAACTTTTCTTTCTCAAATATGAAAGATTACAGCCACCCACACGTCTCACGGGCAAGTGAACTGAAAAAAAATTAAATATATAATTTGATGATGTCTTTTTGATCATTTCTGTTCCGTCACTGTGCTAGCTTTTTGCTGATAAATCACGGATTAAAGCAGGCCCTGTTCTATCACAATGTAAGCTAGTATTCTCACAGGTTTTGAATTGAGTTGAATTTTCGCAATGGGAACTTTTCTGAGATTGGTTTGTTATTTGAATTATTGATTAGGATACGTGCCTCCGCAGTTACATAGTCCCACCCTTTCAGTGAAGAATGTCTGACTGCGCAGGGCAGGACCAATCAGATCACATCATTCCAAATGACCCATATCTCAAGATCAGATTAAATCAGTGATTGCGTGATACGTATGTGTAGATCCAGTAGAATCTTAGGATTATCTCTTACAAAATTGAAGGCTTTTGGACAAATCAAATATTTTTGTTATGCCTGAAATATAAGTGAATTATCTGATATTAGAATTGATATGGGTTTATTGTATTCGTTCAAATATTTGCTGTCATTCTTTTTGATCATTTGTCTGATATATATTATTTTCTTTTTAAAATTCAACAAAACTCCTGAGTCATTTATAGGAATATGCTTTTACATTTGGCAGCAAGCCAATGGAAGTTGATTTCAACTTTAATGGAATTGACTCCTGGAATGTGACCTGTATTGCATGTTTGCTCATTTCCCAAGTCTTGCTCTGGTTTGAATTGAATGGGCGGTAAGATTTCAAAGACATTCGAGACCGAGGAAATGTTAATTTTGATGACGTCAGACAAGAGCGAAACTATTGTCCATTCAAAGCTTGCTTTGTGCGCTCATTTGTGATGAATTTCCTTCAGTGCCTAAAGACCTGCGATTGTGTAGTGTATCAGCTGTCAAGATCACCCATATGGGATTTCCCATGTGGGATTTCCCATGTAGGATTCCCCATGTAGGATTCCCCATGTAGGATTCCCCATGTAGGATTCCCCATGTAGGATTCCCCATGTAGGAATCCCCATCTAGGACTCCCCATGTAGGATTCCCCATGTTGGATTCCCCATGTAGGATTCCCCATGTAGGACTCCCTTGTAGCATACCCCATGTAGAACTCCCCATGTAGGTCTCCCCATGTAAGATTCCCCATGTAGGACTCCCCATGTAGGATACCCCATGTAGGATTCCCCATGTCGCATACCCCATGTAGCATACCCCATGTAGGACTCCCCATGTAGGATTCCCCATGTAGGACTCCCCTGTAGGATTCCCCATGTAGGATACCCCATGTAGGACTCCCCATGTAGCATACCCCATGTAGGATACCCCCTGTAGGACCCCCCATGTAGTATATCCCATGTAGCATACCCCATGTAGGATACCCCATGTAGCATACCCCATGTAGCATACCCCATGTAGGATACCCCATGTAGGACTCCCCATGTAGGATTCACTTGTAATATCCCCCTGTAGGACTCCCCCTGTAAGACTCCCCATGTAGGATTCACTTGTAATATCCCCCTGTAGGATACCCCATGTAGCATACCCCATGTAGGACCCCCCCATGTAGGATTCACTTGTAATATCCCCCTGTAGGACTCCCCCTGTAGGACTCCCCCTGCTGGACTCCCCATGTAGGATTCACTTGTAATATCTCCCTGTAGGACCCCCCATGTAGGATTCACTTGTAATATCCCCCTGTAGGACTCCCCATGTAGGATTCACTTGTAATATCTCCCTGTAGGACCCCCCCATGTAGGATTCACTTGTAATATCTCCCTGTAGGACCCCCCATGTAGGATTCACTTGTAATATCCCCCTGTAGGACCCCCCATGTAGGATTCACTTGTAATATCCCCCTGTAGGACCCCCCATGTAGGATTCACTTGTAATATCTCCCTGTAGGACCCCCCATGTAGGATTCACTTGTAATATCCCCCTGTAGGACCCCCCATGTAGGATTCACTTGTAATATCCCCCTGTAGGACCCCCCATGTAGGATTCACTTGTAATATCCCCCTGTAGGACTCCCTTAGCATTGATACAAGAGGAATATGTAGGACTAATCCTGCCTTGTGAATGGAAGAAAGGGCTGCCAAGCACACCCACATTCCTGCCATATCAAATTCCTCTTTTGTGGAAATTCAGATCAAAGTAATCTTGCAGAGACAGACATGGGAATTCCTTGCAGACAGATTAAAGGATTTGGGTTAAGATTCCTCTCTCAGGCCTCAGAAAATGAAGTCTACTGAATATTTCACTGAAATCTTAGTCAGCCAATGTTTACATTTGCAGAATGATAATCAGATAATATTTCAGTAAGATTTCTATAAATTCATTGACATCGAGAAAATTTCATCAATTATAGAAAAAAAAAAATAAGAATCTTTTGTTATCTTGATGTAAAGCTCCATTTTGAATAATCAAACTTCCACATTTGTTAAAAAGAAAGATTTCCTGAACAATGGACTATTGTACTGTGACTACAGGCAGTGGGGGAGTTGTGGCATTCAAGGCCATCTCACATCCTATAAATGTGTCCCTCGATTGGTCTCCTTTCAGGAAAACCTCTGCCATCGGAACTTTTATATAAAGAGCATAAAAATCATAGTATAAACAAGAAAGATTTCCTTAAAAAAGAAATCATGTGCTGTAAATTATTAACACCCTCATATAATAGTATTCTACATTGCGTATATGTATTCTAATATGTATTCTATATATGTATATGTATATGTATTCTATATATGTATATGTATTTGTAGGTTCTGATTCATTGATGTTTTCATGATTAACATGCCTGATATCCAAATATGGGTCAAATTTAGACTGCCACAAGCACACAAACTGATGATGTTTAACGCTCCACTTTTGTCTTGTGGGCACTCCAGAGTGTGACCACCAGAATCAGTGGCATTGTTTACCAGTGTGTGAGAACTTTTCATAGAAGTCTCAATAATGTCACCTATTATTGTCCCCCTGGTGGCGAGATATGGGATAATATGAGCTCCTTAATTGTATAGAGATTGAAGGTAGACAATACCAGACATGCTACCTTCTTCGTGTACATCTTAATATGCATGGTGGAGCGTGTTGTTTTGTGTTTGGAGATGGAGTGATTTCCTCCCCACAGAAGTAGCACCCTCCAATCCTGATTAGGCTCCCCGCATCACACTAGCTTTCATTGTTCTCTTTTTTCTTTTTTTCTACTCAGCCTGATTGGCTCATAAGCACTGACAATCTCACTGGGAGGTGAATATTAGACTTGTTGCTGTGTGGCATATCTCATCTGTGTGACATATCTCATCTGTGTGGCATATCTCCCAGTGTGGCATATCTCCCTGTGTGGCATATCTCACCTGTATGACATATCTCACCTGTGTGGCATATCTCACCTGTATGACATATCTCATCTGTGTGGCATATCTCCCAGTGTGGCATATCTCACCTATGTGGCATATCTCACCTGTGTGGCATATCTCACCTGTGTGGCATATCTCATCCATGCAGCATATCACCTGTGTGGCATATCTCACCTGTGTGGCATATCTCATCTGTGTGGCATATCTCATCTGTGTGACATATCTCATCTGTGTGACATATCATCTGTGTGGCATATCACCTATGTGGCATATCTCACCTGTGTGGCATATCTCACCTATGTGGCATATCTTATCCGTGTGGCATATCTCACCCATGTTGCATATCTCACCTGTGTGGCATATCTCACCTATGTGACATATCTCACCTGTGTGGCATATCACCTGTGTGGCATATCTCATCTGTTTGGCATATCACCTGTGTAGCATATCACATGTGTGGCATATCACCTGTGTGGCATATCACCTGTGTGGCATATCATTTGTTTGGCATATCTAATCTGTGGGGCATATCTCACCTGTGTGGCATATCTCATCCATGTGTCATATCATTCATGTGGCATATCATTCATGTGGCATATCATTCATGTGGCATATCTCACTTCGAAATATGGCCATGCTGCCTACCATGCGTATTGATATCAGATTGATGGTTATATGACAAGTGTTAATATTGCCTATAGACATACGATATATACAGAGATATATGATATATATATTTGTGATGTGTTTCTAGGGTAGAGGATGGCTCAGGGCTCCACGCCACCCCCGGATATCCGCATTGATGACCTGGATGACAGCGAACCTGACCACAGTGACATCAATCAAGAGTTCCGCAACTTCAACATTCGCAAGCAAACTTCATACAGGTATGAAGGATTTATCTCTTCCGTTTTTTAATAAAAAAAACACTGCTTGTACTTGAATGTATGCAAGAAGTAGACAAATTGAAAATGAGATTAAATTGTCTGCATGTTTTATCCTCAGTTCAGATCAGTATCAATGCAGGGATATTGTAGCCGGCCATTCTGTAAGGTTGGAGGTCTGCGGAAAATTCCTTTTGGACATTTTATCTTACCCGGAGTTTTTTTATTTCTGTTGTTAATTCTAGAATGAATATGATAAGAGAACCGTACAGCAGGTATTTGGTTATGTTATTAATGATATAGACCTCTGGTTATACAGCTGAAAAGAAAATATTTAGGATTTATTATGACATTCCAGGCTCAAATTATAAGCATAGGTGGGTCTGGGGAGGGGGCAATCTCACTTTTGTTAAAATTTGATTGTAGATTTTTTTTTTAATCAACTGAAAATTTGTACATTTCAATGGCAGCACACTGGTACCACAAAGTTGGGATTTTCTTTACAACAAAATATATTATTTGTGTAAATATGTTATACTATTCTGTGGTGAACGGGGTGAATGCGGAGAGTAGGAAAAAAAGATATTTGAAAAATCCATTGGTGAGGAAAAAGATTGAGAACAAACATTGAGGAAACCAAAAAAGAAACAATTGTTTGTAGGGTAGAAATGAAACTTTGAAAGGTGTCTGAACCAAACATTGAATTGGTCAAATTTAACCAAATAAGTTCGCGCACAGTTATTGTGTGGCATCATCTGGTCACGTATAGCTGTTGTGTGACACTATTTGGTCACACATAACTCATGCATCACACAATATGGTCACCAGTTGATAATGCGTGACCTTATTTGGTCACATTCATGTGTGACCATATAGGTGTTTGGCTCCAACTGGTGAATTACCATCATGGTAATTATTGATTCCAAAACAGAAGGCCCCGTGTTCTTGATTGACACTTGTTGAATGACTAGAGTTTGAAGTGAGAGTTTTGTTGGCTTCTCACAGTTTTCCTGTCTAAACAAGGCAACCTCTATGGTGACCAGACAGAAAAACAAATCTTTGTCCATCACACTGAGGGGAAGAAAGCATGCCATGATTTGCCTGGGAAAAAATGGTGGCATATCGGATACTGGGCTTGCAAAGAAAAAAAGAAATTGATTGTTATTTTTTTTCTACCTCCTCTGAATTATCAATGTTCTTTGTCTAACTGGTTATGCCAAGAGGAGTGGTGTTTTTTTTTCCAACACCCCCCCCCCCCCCCCCCCATTCCCTTGTCAGAATCGTAGATCCACCAATGATAAGTAAGTCACAGTGTTATATAGACCACTGGCACTTAATGTGTGAGAATAAAGCGAGAGAGTGTGAGAGCAGATCCCCTGTATAGTGCCGCGGTCTGTATGCGAGCCCCAGTCTATAGGCTTGTATTGATCTCTGCCTATGTATACCCAGCATATATCTCACCCTGCGACCATCCAGGCGATCACAGATCAAACCCTCAAAGCCTCATCCAGCCAGGTCTTCTGATTGCTTGGCGCCTGCCTACTCTCAGACCCGCCGTGTCGTTCTCTCTAACGTCAGTGCCACCCAACCACCCCTCATTGGCTTCATTGAAAAAAAATGTCTGGGAAAAGTCAAACAAAGTCGACTTGCATTTGCTGCCCCAACTGGCATTTGTTTGAAAAATCCATATTTTTGATTTTCCATAGCTAGTCGTATGGTGGGCTTTGTTAGAAGTTAGATAAAGGATGATTGAAAAAGTAAGCCCTCAGGAAGGTAAGCTTCAACAGCAAAGGCAATGTTTTGTGACAGACCCTATCAAAGGGCATCTGTAGACAAAGAGAGATTAGCCCGTTAAGCTCCATATTCCAGGTCAGATAATCCTGCCCGGTGTTTGCCGTATGGATTAGGACTCAGACGAATTCATACATATACGTGTGTGTATCTGGTGTGGATGTTTTTTTTCGTGTGTGTGTTCTCCATAATAAGGAGTTGTGGTGCTCATGTTTTGCATCAGGGTGTCTTGCATATGTGTGGTCACCATGGCAACGGGGAGAGGAAGCACCACTCAATGGGTGCGTCTGCTGACATATATGAAGAGAGAGGGAAGAAGTGCGAGGATTGCATGTCCCATTGTCGGCCGTGTATTATATACATGTGACAGTATGACAGCAAACGTCTTGTCTGCATTTCCCTCGCATCGCCATTGTGACAGCAAAAAGGCTCAAACTACTTTCTGTTTGTGACACCCTCATGAAAAGACTCGTCACGTTTTGGAGATGGAACGTCCTCTGACATTTTACATTGACGATGAAGCATGGCGTTTGGGAGAGTCACTTTGATGGACACCACCCTGTTTCCATTGTCTCTTTGGTCTTTTTTTCTCGGTTCACCATGTCATTCTCTGGTGGAGTTTGTGCTAAATGTTAAATGACTACCAGGGAATTGTGGGAGTGACTATTATGGGATTGACAAACGTAGATTGATAGGTGTGCAGCACAGACAACAAAGTATGGCGAAAAGATGGTGCAACATGTCTCTATCCGCAGAACTCGGGAAGAAACGTAAAGCTGAGTGGATGAAATGAGATGAGGGGAGAGCTATGGTAATGCAGGCGGAGAAATCATACTTATCAGAAGTTTGGTCATGCTGTGATCATAATGGTGGCTTTCCAGCAGCTAATTACCCCAGAGAGAACACAGACAGCACTCCAAGTTCTTTTGTGTTGGAGTCATATTTAGGTCTGCAGGCAGACTGCCTATCACTTCGTGGACGTTAGTTCATCAGGGTAACACTAGGTGTCACTTGGCATATAAATCATCTCTCTGCTGTGGATGTTCACTGCTCAGAACTAAATTATGTTCTAAAATTAAGTAGCCTCCCTCGCTCTAGGTTCTATTTCTTCTTAGTTTATGGCTTTAAGCTATTTTTTATTGGAACTCCGTGATTATTAAAAGGAGAAGTCACTGCCCTCTTTAAAAAAGTCATTAACCTTACCGTCCTGCCTTGAAAAGTGAGAAGTCATATTCCAGAGAAAAGTGTCCCAGAGATAATATCTCTGAGATATCTCTTTCAGAAATATTGTCTCAAAGAGATTTAAAAATCAGAGACACTATCACAAACATTTATTCTCAGTACAGTATATCTCAGAAATTATTATTTTTCTCAGACACATTTATTCCAGAGACAGTATCTCAGATACATTTACATCAGAGACCATTTGGTTCAGATGTATTTATTCTAGAGACAATATCTCATTAACATTTATTCTAGAGACAATATCTCAGTAGCATTTATTCCAGAGACAATATCTCAGTAACATTTATTCTAGAGACAATATCTCAGTAACATTTATTCCAGAGACAATATCTCAGTCACATTTATTCCAGAGACAATATCTCAGTAACATTTATATCAGAGATAATACAGTTTAGATACATTTATTCCAGAAAAAATAAATTTCTAATACATCTATTCTGGAGACAATATCTCAGAAACATTTATATCAGAGACAGTATAGTTCAGATACATTGAGAGGATGGCTCAGAAGTCAGTTTTCAAGAGATGAGTATTGCGCTGACTACGTGTCACCACACAAACACGTACCACTGGGTTGATGTGCAGTAGACTCGGCATGCTGCATTGTACTGACAATTGCTAACCACCAAAGTCACTTCACTTAGGTCTCTCCTTTCACATCAGGATGAAGAGAAGGTCACATCATGATGGCAGACTGATGTACCCAGCATTGCTTTATTTTGATATGTTTTTTACGGAGTAGCTTTGCGTGGCAGATGTATCTTCTTTTGTTACCCATAATGCATCTACTGATGACGATTAATCATGTTTATATGGGTGTGGCATTTGGCAAAGTATACATCATAATATTACGAGAGATTGCATTTGTCAATGTGAAACCAAATTGGCAAATGCAGCATAATGTTGTATGAAGTTATGTATAGACTCATCACCTGATTTTATTCATTGTTTAAAGCTTTCATGTAATCAGCTTTGAAAATACTTTTTCCCTACACAATATAAATGCCTATACCCTAAACTTTGTGATCAAATGTTAATATCCATTAAAAACCCCCAACTTGAATTTCTGTGCCATCTAAAAGGAGATTCTTCTGTTAAATCCAAATGATCCATTGCAAACTCTTACGCTATGTCTTGCTAAAAGATTTCCTGCGAATGCCAAAGAAAATACAGAACTACTTTCTTCAGTGGAGTATACAAATCCCGGGGGAGTGATCAGGCAGAAAAACAACAAAGATGGCTTCTAAAACAAGAGTTTAAAATCTATCAACCTCTGATGTTTACAATATAATACAGCTGGAGTGAATCTTTGAAAATAGTAAACCAATATATGATACTGAGTAGACCCATCCCAGTTTATAGCACAATTTGTTCTGTTATTTGATGTACTACATGTACATCATATTACTCGCTATTTTGAAAGGAAATGGCATATCAGTAGGCAATGTACAGAGATCGGTTGTTTTACATAGTCATATTAAAAAAATCCTTTTATAGCCTAATGATCATTGTCTTCTTTAATTTTGTATTTTCAAAAGAGACAAAAGTATTTTCTTTCAGCAATGTCTCTGAACAAAGTGCAAAGGCACTAAGTTAGGTTAATGTTTTCTTAACCTTCTCAGGAAAGACTGAAGCAAAAAATGATGGTACATAAATAAAGGTATAACTTGATGACCCCATTGGTGAAAGTTGTGATAATGCCTCTCTCTCTTTGTTGTTGGCTTCTCAAGGTTATAGTTTTGTAGCTCTCCTGAGAAATAGAATACAAATAATTAAGATTATATTGTTTCAGTTTTAGCATTGGGTGTTTTGCATGGTAATAACGCTGTTGGTTCATCTGAGAAAACTTACAAATAGAAAGCACACGCCTGTCAACCCAATGTGCATTAAACTTGGTGCAGGTGACTTCTTGGGTACATTTTCATTAGTCAGGAAAGAAAGGAACTTTCTTTAATGTGTTTCAACCCATCTTGAATCACTCAGCATATTTTGGACACACTATATAACTTGGACACACTACATAACTTGGACACGCTACATAACTTGGACATGATACACAACTTGGACACGCTACATAACTTGGACACGCTACATAACTTGGACACGCTATATAACTTGGACATGCTACATAACTTGGACACGCTACATAACTTGGACACGCTACATAACTTGGACACGCTACACAACTTGGATACGCTGAATAATTTGTGATAGCATGATGCTAATATTCATGACTCTAAAATTTATCTGTCAAAACAGGTCTAAACTTCTTCGGCTCATTTTTGTCAGTAAATCTTTTTTTTTCAATTAAAGATAATCAGCAATTTATGATCATGCTAAGATGAATAAGTATGATAGCTAAAGACAGATCAAATATTTATCTGCCTTAATGACTTATGTATAGGAAATTTAGATGCACATTTCAGCTGTTGATTCAATAAACAGAATTTCTACTCTTATTTCCAGTTGATAAACACGTATCTCGTCATTCTTCATCAAACAGTGAATTGCTATTGAACTAATTGCTGAAAAGAAAAAGTTAAAACCTTGATGTAGTTGTTGTGCAATTGTGAGAACTGAGTTAATGTTTTAAGCGTGATGACCAACCTGAGACCAACATGGCAGAAGAATGGTAAAAAATCATGCCATTATATCACAAGGCTCTTATGGATAGTGAATTGTTTACAAGATTTATCCTTAAATAACCAAATTATCATCAAATTCAGGAAAGTTTAGATAAAGTTGCAATGAGGTAGGTAAAGGGAGAATTTTCACAGCTGACTGCACTGACATCTGGTGGCAAGCCATGAGTTGATCCAGGATTTGCCGACGTGCCATGGATCTCAGTGATGATGGGTTTTGATGGCAGTGTTTTAAATAGCTGAGAACACGACAATGTCTCCTGTGAAGGATTAGTTTGTGAATATGGAGGTAGGACTCCAAGCCGGAAAAGGAAGCGTGAGCTTGGACCAGCATCAGCACCAGGTGAGGATCCTCACGCTCCACTGCCATCTGTAATGGGGTCAAAGGTCGCGTCCTCACTGCATCAAACTGAACATAGGGGGCACTCACGTTGCTGCCATTTCGGATTAATTCCTTGACAATATCAATGTTATAGTCAATGAGGCTGTGAAGGTCGTAGGTGAGCAGGGCAAGATGCAGGGGTGCTGCCCCCTGGTGATTAGTAACGTTAGGATCAGCCCCATACTCCAGCAAATACCTTACCATTATATACTTTTGGGCAAAAATAGCTTTGTGAAGGGCGGTCTTGCCGAAGTCATCAGCTTTATTTACCTGGCAGCCATGTGCCAGGAGAACTCGGAGTATTCTGGTGTCATGGCCGTCGACAGCTTTGGCCAGTAAGTTAGCACCGTTCCCAGTGTCAACGTCCACATTGCAGCCGTTCTGAAGCAGAACCTGGACACTGGAGAGATCCTGATTGGCTACCGCTTCGTACACAGGCACCTGACTCCAGGTGGCGTCACCGTTGGGGTCTGCTCCGGACTCCAGGAGGACGGTCAGCACTGAATATTGACGGTGAAGTGTGGACAGCCACACCAGCCACCGCAGGCAGATGTCGGGCAACATGTGCGAACGGAGCAGAGTTTTAACACTCGGCACGTCACCCTGGGTACAGGCTGTGACCATCTTGCCGTGCAGTGCGCTGGTATGTCGGGGATGTTGGACACGCTCCATGTGCCATGCCGTGTACTGGTGTGGTGGCGCTGTGAGCTGCGATGTACAAGTCATCTCGTACACGTCCATCCTGCAATCATAAAACACACACATGATCCCCGCCCCATTACAAAACACACGGCTTGCCGGCCGGCCAGATGTCTCTCTCCTCATTAACTGCTGAGATTTGTCTTCTTGATTTGAACCTGATATCTTTGAGAAGAATCATAGAACTGCGACATTAAGTTTTCTAATTTTGTGGGATGAGGATTTGTTTTGGGAGGAAATGGTGTGAAGGGTAGAAAGAGACATTTATAACAGGCACTAATTTTCACGAAATTACATGTAATCTCATGGTCAAAATATCAGAGTTCTTTGGAAAAGAAATGTTGAAAATGTGTTTGAATAACATGCAACTTCCTATCAAAACTTAATACTAAACACAGTTAGGTGAAGGTAAATACCTACTTCCTGTCTGAGATCAATCCACTAGTAAGAACTCCAATCAATAGAGCTTTTTTCAGCAACTTTGATTGAATTGTTCAATAGAGTTGTTCAATAAACTGTTGCATGAGATACATGTGTTAATCTGTTGTGATCAACCTGACCCGGTTAACCTACTGTGATGAACTTTGCTGTCCTGTGTTAAATGTTTTCATATCTCTTTACAATGATAACAAGTAGATCATCAGAACTATCAAGTACAAATAGGATATATATTATGTTGATATAATTTTATGTTTTGATTAATATATGTTTCCATTAGCTAGATTAAGGATATTAATTAATATGGCCAGAATTAGGAAATTATGTTGATACAGATATTATATTCTATAGAGTGTTATTCGGACATTAAAGTGGTGCAGATATTATGTGTTATACATTAAGACATATCAGTGTAATCAGGATATATCTTGTTGCGGATATTATGTGTTTTACAGCAAGTTTAGTCTCAGCAGAACTATTGGTTCACTTAGGCTACAAGTCCAAATATCAAGTGCTTTCAGGCCTTGAGCAGCGTCCAATCAGCATCACATGTGGCCTTTTCGAAAAATAATTTGGTTCAATTTGACAATCTTGCAATTGCAATATTATACCCCAAACAAACACGTCAAGGCTGACAATAAAATAATACCTGTTAATCAGGACATGTAAAGATAGCTCTGTTATTGTTCATATCTCCAAGATTGTTGTCATCCAAGTAGAAGCCCTGTGGCACTTAGTGGCAGGCAAATTACCTCTCAAGTGAACACTCGACCAATCTGCCAAAATAAGGAGCTAATGTTGCCTAATTACTTGATAATCGCACGCTACTCTGTAGTAATTCTCACCTTCCAGACAGTATGGATTGCAAATAGTGATATGTTTGTCATTATGTTGCAAGATGAATATGGTATTAATTAATTCAATATCTCTTACTGGAAAAAGGAAAAAGGAAGAATCATAAAGCAGAGAATATCTAATGAAAACACAATTCTTAATGTTCAAGTGTGCCCTGCTGCTACCTGGTGTATTAAAATTTGTCATGCATTTATAAACTTTGTAGACATGCAAACTTGGCTCATTATCGTCATGAAGGCTGATTGACATGTCATTTTCTTTCAATAAGTTTATTACACCCATAACTGTTTTTCTATTCTTCTCTGGAACCGAAAACTGATTAGATTTTTCTCTGTGTGACTGTGTGCATTTCTTGCCAAAATGTTGTCCCTTCAGAGAATGCAGAATGGTAGTCATCACATCAGCTGTCACGTCTACAAAGCTATCCCAGCATGCATTGTACTTAACACAAGAGAAACCTGGTGCACTAGAGAAAATCTAAAACAAGTATGAAGAAGATACAACCAGAAAGCGGCAATTATTAAGGAGATACCACTTTGGAATAGAAAATAGTGCTGGCTCCAGCGATATGTGAGAGAACAAAAAGTTCTCATTTATCATCAGAAAGAAATGTCATAACAAAGTCATTGGCATCCAGTGCTGCCCAGTCTGAGGCAATGTTACATGGAGGTGACAGGTCACGTTTACTCTCAAACGTGTGACAAGTCACGTTTACTCTCAGTTGTTGGACAGGTCACGTTTACTTTAAGTTGTTGGACAGGTCACGTTTACTCTCAGTTGTTGGACAGGTCATGTTTACTCTCAGTTGTTGGACAGGTCATGTTTACTCTCAAACGTGTGACAAGTCACGTTTACTTTCAGTTGTTGGACAGGTCACATTTACTCTCAGTTGTTGGACAGGTCACGTTTACTCTCAGTTGTTGGACAGGTCACGTTTACTCTCAGTTGTTGGACAGGTCACATTTACTTTCAGTTGTTGGACAGGTCACGTTTACTTTCAGTTGTTGGACAGGTCACATTTACTTTCAGTTGTTGGACAGGTCACGTTTACTCTCAGACATGTGACAATTCATGTTTACATTCAGACATGTAAAAATTCTCACTGATAGATGGGATAGGACTTGCTTACCCTCTGATATGATAGTCTTTGATTTTAAGGTCATTTTGAGTCAGATCTTGACTGTAAATGCTTTCCTTCGCCTACATAAATTGTTCTGAGCTTGATTTAAATGAGACTTAACCATGATACATCAGCTAGTTGAGAATTATGATTCTTTTATTGAAAAAGACGAGTAATAAAAGTCGCTCACTAAAGTCTGTGAGAGTGAAATGGCCTGAGATACCTTTCATATTTAAGACTGGGGTTATTGATTCTTCTCTATGACACTCACCTGTGTGCCACTTCAACTTCACTCTCCAAGGAATGAATGGCCCAGAGATCAAAGGTAAACGGAGAAAGAGAGGAGAAAAACTGATTGACTTAGAAGTACCTGAGACAACCCGCCCCCCAGTTTCATCTCATTTAAAGGCAATATGTTGACAATCAGCATCAAATGAAAGCGTGGAATGTAATGAAAAACAAGGATTGTGATGGGAAATCTGTCTGTTTTGTTTGATGTTAAGTAACTGATTGTTTGCTTTGAATACAAGCACTCCTTGTTTTGCAGAATAGTTTTTAGTGTTTATTTGCCAAACATCATTCATCCTATATTTTTAATTCCTTTTAATTTGATACATGTTTACGCCACTGCATTACCTTTATATTTTTCTTAGCATCAAGAATTAAAATCTCTTCTGAAACATACCAACTTTGCATATGAAGTGAGAGTGACGCCTGGTGGATCACAAATGTTGAACTCAAAAAAGGAGATTTAAAATATCTTCTGAGATGCACCTCCTCAGTTTATGAAGTAAGAGTGACACAAGAGACACCTGATGGATCACAAATGTTGAAACCCAAGCAGTGAGAATAAAAATATCTTCTGAAATGCACTACCTGAGGATGTGAAGTGAGAGATACACAAGAGACACCTGGTGGATCACAAATGTGGAAACTCAAGCAGTGAGAATCAAAATATCTTCTGAAATGCACTACCTGAGGATGTGAAGTGAGAGTTACACAAGAGACACCTGGTGGATCACAAATGTTGAAACCCAAGCAGTGAGAATCAAAATATCTTGAAATGCATTATCTCAGTATAAGAAGCGAGAGTGATCTCTGGCATCAAATAGAAGTTTACCTCTCACAAAGTAAACAATACCACTCCCCCTTTCTTACGACGTCATCACATAGTATACAAATGTATGCAACACAAAACAAATTATTGTCAACTATCCTTAGTGTTAGAGAGATTGAAGACCGATGACTTTCCTATAGGTTGATAGGTTAATATAAAATTTGGGGTTGTTGGCGAAATTAATTATTTACTTCTGAATGACATCTGTAGAATTGTTGGTGACAGAAATAAATAATTATCATGGACTGATTAAAGGCAAGTGTGCAGGTGACTAGAAGTTGCTAAACAAGATATAATGGTGTGTGTGTGTAAATACTACTGAAGAACTAAACAGCACATAGACCGGGTTCCATCTCAATTCTTTTGGTTAGTCAGAATTCAACTAATAGAACTCTCACACATTTGGTTCAGGAACAAGACTAAACAACACATACAAACATCACTGAATACTAATTGCACACAATGGGTCAATATTTTCACAGATTCTTTCCAAGGCCCATCATAACATTGCATTCCTTGTTATATATCTCATAACAATGTCACAGAAAAGTAGGCATGATGCCATTGGTATATAGAGGCAGAAAAACGTGTTGTTACGGTCACACAAAGAAAATATGTTTGAGGAAAAGTTCTGATATTATGATCCAAGGTCATAGTGTCAATGGCTGTAAAAAAAGTTGTGCTATCCAAATTTAACATATTATATCATTGTACAATTTAATAAAAAATTGAAACCTTCCCAGTGCTTACCAGCCACCTGGTTGTGAATTGTGAAGCTTTTCCTATGAGGTGAAACCCTATATCAAAGCACAGACAGACGGGAATAGCAAAGTGTCAAATCTGTCAGGTAAATTCTTATTGTTCACATATATGTGGATCTCAAGCATGACAATTGTCAAGATGATAATATAGAAAATAACGTCAACACTTAGAGCTATGCCATGGGAATTACCTTAACAAGAGATGCATTGAAACATTTCTCAGGTGCAACTGTTATTTTCGAAAGGTTTCATGAACTTTTCAGACATAATTGCAGATGTAAGCAGTTGAGTGTACTTCGCCATGCAGGGGAACAGTGGGAAAGTTCCTACATTTGGCTCTCTGCTTCAGATACTTCCTCACACTGTTACTAGTACGCCCTCTGTTGTTGACAATGTGATATACATGTGCCTGATGTTGACTTATTATTGATATAATGTGGCTGTGATTTGGTGGATGCTCTGTTGTGTATTGTCTGCCTTCTGTTTCACCATTTCCCCAAGTCAGATTGGCTTGTTTGTGCTTTTTGAGTACGGACAAGAAATGTGACATGGCTTTTGACATGATTTTATGCGGTCCAGTAAGTGTTGTGGGGTTCGTTGACAAAACCTCGGAAGGAAGCATTTCAAGAAAGGAACCTTGCTGATGGAGGGAAGGAAACAGGAAACTGTCGGAGAACTTTATTTGTCTCAAGTCACCTGATTGGCCGACGAGAGCAAGAGTGAAATAAATGATAGCATTTGATTGGTTTGGTGAGATTTTGGAACGCAGATGATACCCACTCAGTAGGGGAAACCCATTAGTGTGGGAATCACTTACAACCTAAATAGCAAGTTTTGAGTTGCGTATTTTGCGTGTAGTTCCGCCCTGTAATGGCCACCGGAATAGTGGCATCAGATTCCCCCAGTACCACCGACATCACCTGGCTGCACTTAAAGGACAACAACACTCTCTCGATAGATTTGTCTTTGCAAATTTACTGATACCGCATAAAGTCATGTCAAGTTTGAAAGTTGCAGTTTATCAGTCTAGACTTTGCTCTCCTCAGCAGATCCAGGATTTATACCTGGCTCTGCAAGTAAATGACATATTCAACTCTTTGAGTGAGTGCGTAGAGGCCACACCCAGTACAACAGTCAACAGACACTGAGTAAAATATCTTGTCATGTGTTTTAAAACAGCCAATCATTGTCATTGTTTTGGTGAGAAAGTGAGTACAACATCAAATGCATGTGTTGATAACAACATGAGAAAGTAACACTCAACTACATGTACGTGTGTGGTTGTGGCAGCTTGTTTTGGTCTGAAAATGGGCGGGCATGCAGAGTATCTGAACTTCAGCCCATGAATCGTATAAAGGTGATATGTTCAGGCATATCCATTCTATAAACTTAAAGTCACTGTATTTTGCCATATTTTGTTTGCACCTTTGAAAGGCACTTTCTTTTGAAATGTTAATATTTTTGTCTCAGTGAACACTTACTGCAAGAAACTACATTTTATTTTGTGTCAGGCCTATAACAGATATTCGGACAAGTTTCAACCAACTTTGGGCAGTTTTATGCATTCAAAATTGCTCTCCCACACAGTCACAATTGACTTTGACCCCCCCAAAAATACTTAAAATATAGGATTATTTTCCCAGTTAGATCTTTTCTAAGTCAAGAACATTCTCAATCTCGACAGAAAATACAACATGATAAGGCAATAAAAATAAAAGCCTCATTTCTCATAATGTGCCCTGATAAAATAGGACAGGGGATGCTTTTTATTTTATTTTTGTTATTTTTGTTAAAAGTGATCAAATTTATTGAGAATGGATATGTATAAAATTATAAATGAAACTATGTTTTTTGAAACTATGTTTTTTCCAGCCCCCAAAAAATACAATAAAAAAAACAACAACAAAAAACAAAAAAACTTCAGGGCAGCTGCTTTGAACTTGGGTAGGTTGGGAAGTCAGAAAAAATCTTCTTTTTTCTCGGCCTAACCAGGTTTGTAACTTACAAGCCGTCTGCACCACTGATATTTCAGCTATAGAGGGCGCTGCTCAGCTCGCAGGAAGTATTACCTTAGTGCACTCGCTTATATGAGTTTTGTCAGATTAATCATGTTTTGCTAATGCAGAAATAATTGTGTTTGTAGACATGGAGTAATTGAGTTGACATCAGCGCTCGCTCCGATTGTTGCCATGGGGTTAGCGTCTTTGTACCTGATCCCTTGTTATTGTGGATAAATATGGCAGCAACTGATTAAGAAAGTCAAATCAAAATATCACATCTGTAATCATGTTCAGTATAGCCATCTCTTGTTGAAATGAAAATATATTTTATTCTTCATTCTGTTGCATTTTACACTTTTTGTGATCAAAGTACAAAAACACTCACACACACACACACTCATGAATATTAATATGAGTTAGTTAGGAATATTCAGGTCAGTATTGTGCAGATTTAAGTTAAAGTACTTAAAATATAATGTTTTGTCAGTTCAAGAGAGCGATCTTGCAGATAAGCAGACCAATGTGATAATGTCTGATTTGGTTTATATAGATCTAAATCTGGGCAAATCTCAGGTGTTTTTACTCAAAATGCTGGAGTTGTGACAATCAAAATATGATCAGGAAGGGAAGAGATTTTATTAATTGGCTTTGGTCTCAGATGGGAAAAAACTTTTGACCTTGAGCAGGTTGATTAATTTCACAATAGCCAATTAAGTTGATTGCATTATTGCTAGACTTCTCATTGTTGTTAATCTTGCTGTATTTTTCAAAGTGATTAAAGTTGTTCTTGATTGATGAAAATAGAATACTGGACCTTCAGTTGTTGTTATTTATTAATAACCTTTTTTCCAAATGTGTGACCAAAGGTTCATTCACATTAATGTATTTCAGGAGTGAACATATAGGCTATGAATTCCATTCGTATCTAATCTGGCAGGTGAAAAACATTTTTAGAATATTATTGATATTATTAATTATTAGTAGAACATTATTAATGTACATGCTGACCATTCACATCAATATATTGTTATCCAGATGAATTGCCAACACTAGGTGGCACTTAAGTTAGAAATACTTTGTCCACTAGGTGGGGACTCTGCTCTGGCAATGAGGCAGCCTCTCTGTGTTGTATTGGCTGCTGATGAAGTATGAAGCAATCTGCACTGTTCCTGTTCTATACAAGGCTTGTGAAGTCAGCACTGGTCAGTGAGGTGCTATGAGCTTACTCAGCACTGGTCAGTGAGGTGTCATGAGGTGACTCAGCACCGGTCAGTGAGGTGTTATGAGCCAACTCAGCACTGGTCAGTGAGGTGCTATGGGGTGACTCAGCACTGGTCAGTGAGGTCAGTGAGGTGTTATGAGCTGACTCAGCACTGGTCAGTGAGGTACTATGAGGTGACTCAGCACTGGTCAGTGAGGTGCTATGAGGAGACTCAGCACTGGTCAGTGAGGTGCTATGAGGTGACTCAGCACCGGTCAGTGAGGTGCTATGAGGTGACTCAGCACTGGTCAGTGAGGTACTATGAGGTGACTCAGCACTGGTCAGTGAGGTGCTATGAGGTGACTCAGCACTGGTCAGTGAGATGCTATGAGGTGACTCAGCACTGGTCAGTGAGGTGCTATGAGTTGACTCAGCACTGGTCAGTGAGGTGCTATGAGGTGACTCAGCACTGGTCAGTGAGGTGCTATGAGGTGACTCAGCACCGGTCAGTGAGGTGCTATGAGGTGACTCAGCACTGGTCAGTGAGGTACTATGAGGTGACTCAGCACTGGTCAGTGAGGTGCTATGAGGTGACTCAGCACTGGTCAGTGAGGTGCTATGAGGTGACTCAGCACTGGTCAGTGAGGTGCTATGAGGTGACTCAGCACTGGTCAGTGAGGTGCTATGAGGTGACTCAGCACTGGTCAGTGAGGTGTCATGAGGTGACTCAGCACTGGTCAGTGAGGTGTCATGAGGTGACTCAGCACTGGTCAGTGAGGTGCTATGAGGTGACTCAGCACTGGTCAGTGAGGTGCTATGAGGTGACTCAGCACTGGTCAGTGAGGTGCTATGAGGTGACTCAGCACTGGTCAGTGAAGTGGTATGAGGTGACTCAGCACTGGTCAGTGAGGTGTTATGAGGTGACTCAGCACTGGTCAGTGAGGTGTCATGAGGTGACTCAGCACTGGTCAGTGAGGTACAATGAGGTGACTCAGCACTGGTCAGTGAGGTGCTATGAGGTGACTCAGCACTGGTCAGTGAGGTGTCATGAGCTAGTATTATGAGTAGTATGACTAAAATGTTTCTTGACATTAACACAAATAGAATAAAAGAATTTCAGATATCCACAGAAAACAGATTAACTTCTAGGCATTTAGAATACAATATGAATGAGGAAAAGCATGGAAAATTGATTGAATAGTTTATATTAATAGCGGCAATTAACCCAGAGTGTGACTCATCCATTAACAATCAATGCAATAGCCTTGTCAGGAATAGGTCAAGATGATATGATGAATAAATATGGATTAAAGTAGGACAGACAAAGTTCATGTAGGGATTAAGCTAGGCCTGGTGTTGACAGTGATTATAGATACATTACAAGGAGATAAGCCAGGGTCTGTACTCCTGGGCAAACATCACATTATTCATTTAATAAACCAAATCACCACTCTCTGAAATGCCCATTCACTGTGTTTAATAGTGCTTTGTTTATGCATGCTGTGGTTTGTTTGTGGGTGATTGTTGAATGGTGATGCACTCTATATAGAGAGATATATATCTATATACCTGGTATATTAATTAATATCTGAGGATCTGATTATGGGTAGAGTTTATGAGGAAAAGATTATTGGCATAGGTCAAAGGTTATACAACCTATAGATCTCATCTTCATTGCAGTCCTTGATGCAAGATGCTTATCTGAGGCTCTCAACATTAAATTATCAATCCTGTTTTGCATGAGGCTGTTGCAGGATAAACAATTGTTTTAAAAAAAACTTTTGGTTGAGCAGTGTTGTATTTTAGACCAACACTGAAGGTTTCACAACACCAATTGTTTATTTTGATTTCTGAGTTTTTCTAGAAAGATACAAGGAGAAGTTAGTTAAGATATGATAGTTTGTTGGAGGGTGGACAGCCTCTTTGGAGTGATATGTTGTTGATGTGAGAGTTGCTGTCTCACAAGCTGGAGAGCTCACATGGTTGTGTTTCTCACAGTTATTACTGTACCTATTAGTCTGCCTGCAGTCTGTACGATACTGGGATACTTACTGATCCCCAGCCACACTGGATTCTTGGATACTAACTGATCCCCAGCTGGATGCAGTAGAGTGGGATACTAACTGTTCCCCAGCTGCACGAGATTCTTTGATTCAAACTGATCCCCAGCTTGATGCAGTAGAGTGGGATACTGGGATACTAACTGATCCCCAGCTGTGCGCAGTAGAGTGGGATACTGGGATACTAACTGATCCCCAGCTGTGCGCAGTAGAGTGGGATACTGGGATACTAACTGATCCCCAGCTGGGTGCAGTCTGGTGGCATCATGGAGAAGTTACGGCACTCTTTCCCCGGAGCTTTCCGTGGTCGCCGGGGGTCAGCAGATATTGCAACCAAGGAGGATTATAAGGCCTATAGGTAAGCTCCAATCTTGTGATGTGAGGAAAAACTCAAGGAAAAACTAATTGTCAACTGTATCATAGAATTCCTGTTTTTCGTTTAACCCTGTGTTGCCATCTAATGACTGGCCCAATATATGGTGCTTGGACATTCTTTATTGTTAAAAATATCAATCATGACAAAATACTGTGAGGATGGGTCCTTGCAATCTTTTTGTAATGAGATCATATCTTGACACTATTTTGGGAACTCTTGAGGACATATTGATTGACATGGATGACTTTTTTCTTATCATGCACACATTGGTTCATGGGACAACTGGTATTTTAACGCTCTGCAAGGTTTGAATGCTAATAATAAAAATACAGAACAGAATGAAAAAGCTAAATTTACCAAATGTCTCAGCAATTTTACTCTGCTTCAAAATTCTGATGTAGGAAAATTAATTAAAGAAGCTAATAGTAAGTCTTGTGAATTGGACCCTATGCCTACTTGGCTATTAGTGTTTAGGGCCGCTACTACCTATAATAACTGATTATTAAAAAATCCCTCATATCAGGTAACATGCCAGAATCACTGAAACTTGCCATAATAAGACCTCTGATAAAAAAAATTAGGACTAGAATTAATCAAAATGAATTTCAGGTCAGTGTCAAACCTGGCATATTTGTCTGAGCTCATTAAAAGGGCAGTGGCTAAGCAATTTGTCGGACATCTTAAAATTGATGATATTCAAAGTATGTTCCATTCAGCTTATAAAGAGTTTCATAGCACTGAAACTGCACTTCTCAAGGTGCAGAATGATATACTTAAGGATTTTGATAACAATAAAATGGTAATGCTGGTACTACTCGACCTCTCAGGGGCCTTTTACACAATTGACCATAGTATACTGTTGAATAGATGAGAAAAAAGATGTGGTATTTATGATGTGGCACTTTTGTGGTTTAAATCATATCTCTAATAGAAAGCAGTGTTTTCTTTGATGGAAAAATGTCACAAGATATTGATATAAAAAGTGGTGTTCCTCAGGGCTCAGTTCTGGGCCCAATTCTCCTCGCAGTATATATGTAGCCTCTTGCAGAAATCATTAGCAAATATGGCCCAAAGCACCACATGTATGCAGATGATACTCAGCTCTATATCACAAACGATCCTAAATCTGAAAAAGAGACAAAAATATCCTGTGAAGACATGGAAGAATGTATAAAAGAAGTTAAGAGTTTTTTTGTATCAGAGAATAAGCTAAAGATTGATGATGGAAAAACAGAAATGATAATCTGTGGGAAAATTTCAGATTTTAAAAATGGCATAATACCAAATGAAATTAAGGTAGGGTCTGCTTTAATTACCAAATCAAACAAGTCAAAGACTTTGGTATAATATCTGATGAGGAATGCACATTAAAGCAACAAATAAAAAAGTGTAAAAATGTTGTTTTTTTTTCATGTAAAAAATCTATCATTGATTAGCAATTGTTTGGATGAAAAAACAGCCAATACTCTGGCACATACTTTTGTCACATCAACTCTTGATTATGGTAATTCACTCCTGGCTGGCCGACCTAAATATGAGTTAGCCAATTGCAAAAATTGCAGAATGCAGCGATGAGAGTCGTGGGAAAGATAAAGAAAAATGATCATATAACAGGCAAAGTAATGGAGTTGCATTGGCTGCCTCTTGAAGCTAGAATAGATTTCAAAGCTGCACTTTTAACCTGGAAGGTACAAAATGGGTGTATGCACCTGAGTACCTATCATCACTGCTAAGACCTGAGACTGGACAAAAATACTTACGGTCAATAGAAAATAATGAATATCATATAAAGATGTATGGTGGTATGGCTTTCGAAGTATATGCAGATCTGATATAAAGATGTATGGTGATATGGCTTTCGAAGTATATGCAGATCTGATATAAAGATGTATGGTGATATGGCTTTCGAAGAAGTATATGCAGATCTGATATAAAGATGTATGGTGATATGGCTTTCGAAGTATATGCGCCAAAATTGTAGAATGCCCTGCCCCTGAAAGTGAAAGCAAATCAATGGATAGTTTTAAATCAAATCTCTCCACAAAAGATGTTTTAAGTTTTAAAGATGTTTTAAGTTTCTCTTGTGATGAGGAGAAATTTTCTTAATCAATCTGTCCGTCAACTTTGGTCTCCTGAAACTACTGCTGGCAGGAGTTCCCAGCAATTAGTGGGAAAGATGTATTTTCAGAGGACCAAATTCTATTTATTTTCCAGTAGGCGCAGATTTTTTTTCTGGTATGTTATATTTTTTTGAAAGGTCTATCTGTAGTAGCTATCACTGAGGTGATGAGGAGGCTGCCATTTTGAATAACATAACAATTATTAACTAATGTGAATGGAGATATCAAGTTTGGTCATAATTAAATATGTAACCTCTCTTTTGATTGGCCAAAATTATCATCTGCTCAAATCTGCTCAGGAAAAGGATTTAAATGATCTTTCATGAAAAATGTCCTGAAAAATGTTCAAAAGCATTACAAAAAAGCAATGATCAGCATAGCCATTGGCCTATGTTTTATTCTATTGCATTTCCATTGCTCAGGTCAGGTCAGGTCATGTCGGGGCAGTTTTTGGCTGACAAGGTCATATACATATTCTGAAAGGATAGACTAAAACTTATGTTGAGCAATGATAGTTTAGAATATAAAAGGTTTGTGTGTTTTGTTATGAAAATGGAGAACTAATGTAGTTTATCTAACCTTTCTTTGTTTTTCTGTATTTGCAGGTATGTACAAACTAGACTTCTAAAAGTGTTATCTTTCTTCACTTATCAAGGTGCAGGTGAGAAATTTGACTCAAATAAAACTAAATGGCATTTTTGTTAAATGGCATTGGCTGCAAAGATTGAGAGTTTGTTTTTACCAACCAGGTGGCACTGTTGATTCAGGTGAGATCAACAAATACCTTCACCTGCTGCAGGTTTCCTTACTTTCAATTTCTTCCAGTAAGGGAAGAGAAGCATTTTGATCAACATATTTTTTTCACGATTCAATTTTTTACTCTCAGTTTTATCATTATTTAAGTTGTGCTGTCACAGGAGCAAAGCAGAAATTGCTTAATAAATGACAATAAGCCAACAGGCCATAATATTGCATCATTTGTTTTGTTTGTTGAACAAGTGGTGCCATCTGTTGGGAATTTGTGGTTACAACATGAGGCACCTGACATTCTAGAAATTTTCAGGATAAATGAGGTGGAATACTGAGAATACTTATCAGAAGGAAATGAGTATAAGGAAAATGCCATACATTTGACACAGTTTAGCATGATTAATGGCATTAAATGCATTAGATATATGACAGAAGAGAAACTTTTCACATCAACCAAAGTTCAGCCTGAGAACAATTTAACATATCTGAGGCTGCCTTTGTTCAATGATCATATTATACATGTATGTTACAGATATATATTCATATATATTGATTGGAAATTAAGATTTTAAGGGAAAATATTTAATTTGTTCTATATATAGATCATTTGAAATTTAAAGGCAAGACTGTCATGGGGTATGTTTTAACATAGTCTGAGCACTATTCAGTCTAACTTACATATACATGTACATGCACATATGTCGTATGTGTGGAGTGATTTACAGGTTTGTGCCTTTTCAGAAATACAGATGTGACACACACTCCCTGTTCTGCTAATTGTCATGTGACCTCCACTTTCTGTTCCCCTAGTGGTCATGTGACATCCACTTCCTGTTCCCCTAGTGGTCATGTGACATTGGTTTCTTGATCCTCTGATTCATTAAAAAAAACTTGGTGATAAGAACACAAATCTTTGTATAATTTATATAATTTAGACATCTCAAAAATGAAATCACCTACTTTAACTTTGAGGCAAATATGGCAGTCTAACTAGCCTTCCTGGAAGTATTAACTATATCACAGTATTTGCCAAAAGGGATGTGGCATTTAATCAACATAATAATATGTTAAACAGAAAGCTTGAAATAGAAATAAATACTTCACTATGGTTGAAAAGTTCACCATTCAGAGTGGACAGGAGATAAATAAAGAACAGTTTATAAAAGAAATAGGATTATATTGAGGAACATCTTTTGTGAATGGGCAAGTTTTCAAGTAGAATCAATATTATGGACAGTGTTTTCGGAGCATGTGAGGTTAGCTATGGAGGAGGCAGTTTGCTTGCTATCATTGCTCCCTGGCCTCTACTTTGTCTCCAAGCATCACAGACTTTGCAACTTAAAATGACAACTGAAAATTTCCTGTCAAATCTGATCATCATATATGTACATAATGTAACCTCTGATGATTTCAGTAACAAAAAACGCATTGTTATATTCGTTGAGTTCCTTTCTTTTTAAAAGTTAACCGGATCCCAAACTTTGAAGTTTTTAATCACTTTAATTTCACTGAATAATTCATTATCACATTGATGTAATGTTAGGGACGGAAGTAATGTCAAATTTCTTGATAATTCTAGGAGCATGATCCCAGCATTGCAGCAAGCAAGGTCATACAAAATCATCAACATAAGTGAAAATGATAACTTCTATTTGGGTTATTGCAATCTTAAGAGTGAGTGCCTCAATAGGTTTTATAATGTCAGATTTTGATTTATTTAGAGAGATATATAGATATTGCTGGTGATTATTATTGCAAAATGTTTGAAGAATGTTTGATTTTCTAAGTAGTCACACCAGTACACACAGGAGACAGGTCAGGATCACAGGAGACAGGTCAGTATCACAGGAGACAGGTCAGGATAACACAGGAGACAGGTCAGTATCACAGGAGACAGGTCAGGGTCACAGGAGACAGGTCAGGATCACAGGAGACAGGTCAGGGTCACAGGAGTCAGACAGGTCAGGATCACAGGAGACAGGTCAGGGTCACAGGAGTCAGGTCAGGATCACAGGAGACAGGTCAGGGTCACAGGAGTCAGGTCAGGATCACAGGAGACAGGTCAGGGTAACACAGGAGACAGGTCAGTTTCACACAGGAGTCTGGTCAGGATCACAGCAGACAGGTCAGGATCACAGGAGACAGGTCAGGATAACACAGGAGACAGGTCAGGATAACACAGGATACATGTCAGGATCACAGGACACAGGTCAGGATAAAACAGGAGATAGGTCAGGATAACACAGGAGACAGGTCAGTTTCACACAGGAGTCAGGTCAGGATCGCACAGGAGACAGGTCAGGATCATACAGGAGACAGGTCAGGATCACAGCAGACAGGTCAGGATCACAGGAGACAGGTCAGGATAACACAGGAGACAGGTCAGGATAACACAGGAGGCTGTAGGCTGGGACCAGGCCAGCATTATGGAGGAGAGACTAAATAACAATTGTCTTCAGTGGAAAGTCTTCACTAAGTTCACTTATCTTCGCAAAGTTTGGAACAAATTTAAAGGGACATTATCCAAAAACATCACTATTTGCAAATAAGACCGGTCAATGAAGAGCACTCTGAACGAGGATTAGCTCATCATACCTGGTAGTTCTATGTGGGATAAATTTGTATGTATTAATGACATTCTGCAGTTTCTGTTAACTCTGCCTATTGCAGATATGCAGCCCATAATTATTCTTTGCAAATGTTGATTGTCATCCCCTGAGCTTCTTGACTTAATCATGGTATTACCATTGTTAGGGACAAACAAGTGGTTTATAATTTTGGAAGCCAGATATTTAGCTTATTAGAATGAGCAAACTTTCTTATAAAGTTGACGATGTTTCTCTATATTTAGCTGTTCTCAGATAGCCATAGTATTAGTATTAGCAAAAATAATCAGCAAGACCTGTTTATTGCTGACATTGCCAGGGTTTGGCCGACTTTATATTCAGTCAAACCTGTGTTACAGATATTGCCAAGTTTACTAGTCCTTAGAACCCTGTGTGTTGCAGATATTACCAGGTTCACTAGTCCTCAGTACCCTGTGTGTTGCAGATATTGCCAGGTTCACTAGTCCTGAGTACCCTGTGTGTTGCACATATTGCCAGGTTCACTAGTCCTGAGTACCCTGTGTGTTGCAGATATTGCCAGGTTCACTAGTCCTCAGTACCCTGTGTGTTGCAGATATTGCCAGGTTCACTAGTCCTCAGTACCCTGTGTGTTGCAGATATTGCCAGGTTCACTAGTCCTGAGTACCCTGTGTGTTGCACATATTGCCAGGTTCACTAGTCCTGAGTACCCTGTGTGTTGCACATATTGCCAGGTTCACTAGTCCTATGTACCCAGTGTGTTGCAGATATCGCAGGGTTTACTAGTTCTCAGTACCCTGTGTGTTGCAGATATTGCCAGGTTTACTTGTTCTCAGTACCCAGTGTGTTGCAGTTATCACCTGGTATTGTCACTTGGCTAGAATGAGGGAATCGTGACATTCTCCTCGGATTAATATGATCAGACATTGAAGCGTGCAGGGCAGATGCATGTAAATGCACCATAAAATTTAACCTTCTTGAAAGATTTGGTCAATTTTCTATCTGCACTGCTCTCCTAAGCAGATCCTGGGTTTATACCAGGCCCTACAAGTAAAGGCCGGACAGTTCTAGGAGCCTGCAACCAGTCAATAGGCACAGAATCAAGTATTTTGTCAGTCGGTGTCATTGTTATGATAAGAAGTAAGTACAAGAACAAATGAGTAAATATATTGATGACATGTTTACCAAAATAATCAGATAATATTCATGGGGTGGACCAATGACCCTCAAGGGGGACATTGAACATAAAGAAAAATCCTGATTTGTTTATGCCTTGGTAAGGCTAATATATCAAGGATATATATATATATATATATATATATATATATATATATATATATATATATATGTTGTGGCATTGTACGAGAACATATACAACAGCCAACCAATTGCCCAGTTGTAACTGCATACTTTTGTCCAGAATTCTTGGACAAAATGTATATTTATTGAGGTAGTATGTGACTCTCACCATGCAGAGTAAATCTGTACCAATTTTGTTGAAAGATACAAGGAGGTTTAACCCTGAACAGACTAGCCTGTATAAATTGTGTTGACTGGCAGGACTAACTAATTTTTTTCTGGACAAGTGTATCTGAATGCTAGATGAATAAAGTTTGTAACCATGGTTATTCAATATTTTCAACAAAGTCCTGGGGTCAAAAGTTCATGACCCAAGCTGACTGACGGCATTTTTATGATTACATTGTAACAAGTTTAATCCCTTCAGAATGTTACAAAATGACGTCATTAAGCCAGAACAATGGGGGCATCAGCGTCCCTCCCATCCTTTGACCGTGGTAGACGTTGCCGTCCTTCCCATCTGTTAGGGGTTAAATCTGTATACAGCTATTGATATATTTTACTGACGTACAGCTGATGGTATGTTTTAGTGGTATGCATGTATATTTGCAAAATGTACAGCTGTTGGTAAATTATAGGATTGTACAGCTGTCGGTACGTTTCAATGGGTATTCAACTGCTGGTGTTGCACACAGCTGTGTTATGGTACAGGGATGGACGTTTCATTGCCCATTCCTTGTTTCTGTACAGGACTTTAGCATCACCCCACAAGTAGTGCTCAGGTGTTTTTGGTAGGATGTATGGTTGACACAGCCATCATCCGCACTATGTTGCCATGGCGACCGGGCCCTGGAATGTCGAGACTTAGTTGTGATCTTGTGTGACACTTGGGACAAACTGGACAGAAAGCAGAGGACATGTGTTCACCCTGATAGTTGCCCCCGTTTATGTGACCAAACAAGGTCACTTAGGACTATTGCATGACATCATCTGGTCACGCGTGGCTTTATTTGGACAGACATAAATCTTGTGTCATATAATATGGAAAAATGCTGATCATGTGTGACCTCATTTGGCCACACTCCTACACGGCCAAATAGATGACTGTTATTTGGATAACAGCTAACTTTGACAGTGATGAAAAACTGCTAAAAAATTTTCTTGTAATAAACCTGGAAAGCATGACTTTGTCATGATAAATGTATTGATTTGGTTTTGCAGACATTTCTAGGAAAGATGGAAGTCACAGAGGTTAGTGTTTAATATGCGTATAGTCATAAGGAGAAAATATCCCTCCAGGGAAGGACACAACACTCAAATTATCGTCAGTCCGTATGTTTATTTATTGGTGGCATGCTTTGAGTCACACATTTCTGATACTTTTTAGTTGCACCATTTTGATTTATTTGAGTAAATTGATTTTAGTGGAGAGAGGGAGTGGGAGGAAAGTTGAGTTTTATCTGTCAGTGTCATACATGATCCTACCTGTACACCCCCAGGCTTGTAGAGTGGTACCTCCCACCCTAACTGAACACCCTGGGCTTGTAGAGTGGTACCACCCACCCTAACTGAACACCCTGGGCTTGTAGAGTGGTACCACCCACCCTACCTGAACACACCAAAGCTAGTAGGGTTGTAACTCCCATCCTATCTCAACCCTGTTGGGTGTTACCCCCAGTGTCACATACCCAGGGACATGTCATATACCCTGTGTGTATGTGTGTGTATGTGTGTGTGTGTGTGTGTAGGAAACCCTTGACGTCACATACCCTGCGACTGTGACACATACTGTGGGATTGTGTCAAATAATCTGGACATGGGTATCATGCCCTGGAAGTGAGTCAGACACCCTGGAAGTGAGTCAGACACCCTGGAAGTGTGTCAGATACCCTAGGAGTGTGGCAGATACCCTGGGAGTGTAGCAGATACACTGGTAGGGTGGCAGATACCCTGGGAGTGTGTCAGATACCCCGGGAGTGTGTCAAATACCCTGGGAGTGTGTCAAATACCCTGGGAGTGTGTCAGATACCCTGGCAGTGTGTCAGATACAAAGGGAGTGTGTCAGATGCAAAGGGAGTGCGCCAGATACCTGTGTCTAGGTGTGGGTGTTGGACCCTGGGAGTGTTAAGACACCCTGGGGGTTGGTCAGATACCCTGGGAGTATGTCAGATACCCTGGAGTGAACCATTTATCTAGATTGTAATATGCCATTGAAGGAGCACACTTTTTTAATAATGTAGTTTTCTAAGCATTTAGACCAGACATCCAACCTTGGTAAAAGCTGTAACAATGGTGGCTGTTTGTGGCATTCTTGTCGAGTGTTTACGCCACATCACGCTGCCTCGTCTTGAGGGCCCCGTACAGAGGTGGCTCAAGATTTAATAGTTACATGACCTTGGCCACCTGCTAGCATTGTCCAACTGGAGGCCATCTTTTCCAGCCCCCAGGCCAAGCTCTCAGGAGTGTGGAGAGTGCAGGGTATTCACACCTCAATATTGCCTTATACATTAACTCAGCATTAAAACGTAGGCTTACCACTCAATCCACATTACATACCAGAAAATGTCAATACTGCATTCTAGAAATATTATATACTATCTACATTACATACCAGAAAATATCCATATTACATACCAGAAAATGTCAACATTTCATACCAGATAAAATCCACATTACATGTACCATAAATATCATACACTATCCACATTAGATACCAGGTAATGATAGACCTAGAAATTTTCACAACTACAAGAAAAATGAAATATCTTACCGTATCCGCTCGGGTTAGCGCCCATGGGCGGCTAATTGGGGACAAAGTAAAAGAGGGGGGTGGGCGTTTACCCAAGCATGGGCGTTTATAAAGATGGGTGGGCTCTTACACAATCATAAATCTTTGTAAAATGTACACAAACTTGCCTCTTTCATCGATAACATGGGGTGCCGTTGTGAGCGATAATACAGTGACACCTGTGACGTCATCAGTTTCAGTGCAGAAATTTGAATAAGAGCGCATAAAGCGATGACGAGTACACAACACAATGCTGGAGAAGATGCAAACTTTGCAGCTTTGCAAGCACATTTCTATCAATTTTCACGAAACTCTACACAACTTTCACAAATAAATACACGTGAACACTGTGATAGGACATGATTTAACAGAATATTGGGGTATGCTTCAAAGATTTCACTTGTTCATACTGTAGGAAGATGTTAAAAGTCAGATCTGTAGAGACCAATATGACATGATGGCGGACATCCAGGGAAGGTGGGCGTTTAATGATTTCTTCCTAAAAAGGGGGGTGGGCGTTAAGCCAAGCATGGGCACTAACCCGAGCGGATACGGTAAGTACAAAAATTGAAATATCAACAAAACAAGAAAAGTAACAGATAATTTTCTCATTACAAGACATATCAGATATTTATCCACATTTCATATCAAATAATCCATGTTAATAGTTACATACTGGAAAATATCCAAATTATGAGTGACATACCAGATAATATCCACATTATGATTTACATACCAGATAATATCCAAATTATGATTGACATACCAGATAATATCCACATTATGAGTGACATACCAGATGATATCCAAATTATGATTGACATACCATATGATATCCAAATTATGAGTGACATACCAGATGATATCCAATTTATGATCTGCATACCAGATAATATCCACATTATGAGTGACATACCAGATGATATCCAAATTATGATTGACATACCAGATAATATCCATATTAGGATTGACATACCAGATGATATCCAATTTATGATCTGCATACCAGATAATATCCAAATTAGGATTGACATACCAGATAATATCCAAATTAGGAGTGACATACCAGATAATATCAAGAATGCATACCCAGTTATTTCATCATCACAAGTAACATACAAAATAATATATTATCTTTTTCGGTGAAAAAATGAGAATGATGAAATCATAGGGACAGTGTATTTACAAACTTTGCTTCGTCAGAACTAGTGGCCCACAATGCAAAACAAGTGTGGTAGAGACTTGATAATGGCTGGCTTACCTGGGTGAGTTAAGAGGGTCAGGGAGGCATCTTAGCCTGCGGGTCCCAAGTGACCACAGAGGACAGGTTAAAGTACGGCTCACTCTCTGCCACTGGACACCACCAAATGTATACACTCCCAAATATAACCATAACGATGTACTCCCCAAGATAATGATGTACTCCCCAAGATAATGATATAATCCACAAAATAATGATATATTCCCCAAGATAATGATATATTCCCCAAGATAATGATATACTCCCTAAGATAATGATATACTCCCCAAGATAATGATATACTCCCCAAGATAAAGATATACTCCCCAAGATAATGATATACTCCCCAAGATAATGATATACCCACCAAGATGATATACTCCCCAAGATAATGACCTACTCCACAAGATAATGATAAACTCCCCAAGATGATGTACTCCCCAAGATAATGATATACTCCCCAAGATAATATACTCCCCAAGGTAATGATATACTCCCCAAGATAAAGATATACTCCCCAAAATAATGATATACTCCCTGAGATGATATACTCCCCAAGATAATGATATACTCCCCAAGATAATGATATACTCCCCAAGATAATATACTCCCCAAGGTAATGATATACTCCCCAAGATAAAGATATACTCCCCAAAATAATGATATACTCCCTGAGATGATATACTCCCCAAGATAATGATATACTCCCCAAGATAATGATATACTCCCCAAGATAACAATATACTCCCCAAGATAAATATATACTCCCCAAGATAATGATATACTCCCTAAGATGATATACTCCCCAAGATAATGATAAACTTCCCAAGATGATGTACTCCCCAAGATAATGATATACTCCCCAAGATAATGATATAATCCACCAGATAAAGATATACTCCCCAAGATAATGATATACTCCCCAAGATAATGATATACTCCCCAAGATGATATACTCCCCAAGATAATGATATACTCCTCAAGATGATATACTCCTTAAGATGATATACTCCCCAAGATAATGATATGCTCCCCAAGATAATGACATACTCCACAAGATAATGATAAACTCCCCAAGATGATGTACTCCCCAAGATAATGATATACTCCCCAAGATAATAATATAATCCACCAGATAAAGATATACTCCCCAAGATAATGATATACTCCCCAAGATAACAATATGTTCCCCAAGATAACAATATACTCCCCAAGATAATGATATACTACCCAAGATGATGATATACTACCCAAGATAATGATATACTCCCCAAGATAATGATATACTCCCCAAGATAACAATATACTCCCCAAGATAATGATATACTCCCAAAGATAATGGTATACTACCCAAGATAATGATATACTCCCAAAGATAATGATATACTCCCCAAGATAATGATATACTCCCCAAGATAACAATATACTCCCCAAGATAATGATATACTCCCAAAGATAATGATATACTCCCCAAGATAATGACTAATATTATCCTATAGCTCCACCGACAATGAGAGGGTTGACATGCGCGTATTCATTTTGTAAAGCCATTGGATTTGACTTTCAAAGTGAGGTCCCCAGTGGTCTGATGTTAATCCCTGAGTGCATTAAACCGCAATGAAGGATCACGAGTGGCTCAAGGTCAAACCTTGCTGGGTTTCCTCAAATGTGTTTTGGTGACAAACACCCTGAAAGTAGAAAATATAGAAAGTGTCTCAATTCAGCCCTCTCGCCCACATACCGCACTTCTCTACCACAGTCGCAGTGTTTCATCATATGCTTTATTCTCCCTAATATCTGCAGTTTAATGAGTACGTAATCATTTTTTTTAAATGATGTTGATGGTGGGACTTTAATGGGCCTAAGAGGAATAAAATGTAAAGCAGTCATGTCTTAATGGTGCAGTCAAAGTTACAAATTGGTTTTGATGCTGGCAAAATCATTCAGAAAGAAAACATTGACAGAGAAAATGTCTTGTTGGTCTTACAATCATTCCTTTTATTGTTATCTCAGTCATTAGTTGTATTCAGATATTTTGATATTATCCATGACACATGTTTTTTTTTCAAGTGTTCCTTTTTAACCATCTGTTACCACAGGAGGTTCAAGTTAATTGATGATGCAACTTTTAAATTCCAAATGCAGTGTGAAATAAGAAACTGTGTATTGTGTATAAAAAACTGGCCTGAATTTCAACCAGCATTTCAGCCATTTTGTATCACATGTGGTGAGGACAGTTATCTTAGATCAACAATTGTTAGAATGCAGGTGGGACGAAGGAGTATGGTTTCCTGTCTCTGAACGACTCAAGTCTTGGAATAACTGTGAAGGTATATAAAGGTCTATCATTGCATTAAATATGTGTAGAAACACAATTAAAAAGCAATTTGTTGGATTTGAATGAACTATCTAAATGCAACATTCAATCCTGGTTGCCAATCATAAAATTTCCTACCTTGCGCCCCCCCCCCCTCGGGAACTAACCCTCTCTCACCCCTCCCATGGGAACTAACCCTCTCCCACCCCTCCCATGGGAACTAACCCTCTCCCACCCCTCCCATGGGAACTAACCCTCTCCCACCCCCACCCCCCACGGGGACTAGCCCTCTCTCACCCCTCCCATGGGAACCAACCCTCCCCTCCCCAGGGAGTGTAGAACTAACCCTCTCCCACCCCTCCCCAGGGAGTGTAGAACTAACCCTCTCCCACCCCTCCCATGGGGACTTACCCTCTCTCACCCACCCCCAGGGAGTGTAGAACTAACCCTCTCCCACCCCCACCCCTCCTGAACAGTAGACCCTCATTAAGCACTTTGTATATTTATTAGGACTGCCGCTAATCATGCTATATTGTGCAGGCCTGCATGCAGTAAGTCTTATATAAGCCTGAATACAGAGCAGATCTCACAGAGCTAGATAAGTGGCCAAAATATGTCAGTAGGCCACCATGTTTGCCAGGATGTTCTGACCATTACATGAGATCTGACCATCTTTCCCACACAACTGACATCACAAGAAATAACAGTGCGCAACAGACTGCAATGAGTTACATATCTCAGTGAAACTAAATTGCGTTGGTGAAGCAGAGTTGAGTAGCAGTAATCGTCATATACATTAATTGATTTACGCTTGATCACGAGTTATTGTGACAACACAAAATGTCTAGCACTGTGCCAATCTTTGATTAATCGCTTCTGTGAAAGATGTTTTATGTGTTATGTTTTTTTTAAAATGATTTTGGACAACCTGCCAATGAACATGTTTGTAGGGTCATCTGCGTGTGGATTATGTGTGAATATTTCAGGTAAATGTCCTTATGTGACACAAACAAATATAAGAAATTCTTTATAAGACTTGCATTTAAATACTTTTAGGGCTAAGATTTTCAGTAATAAAAAACCTTTACTACTTTGAAACCATGATTGGCTGTTTCACAAAGATGTGAGGTCATATGATTTAATCATCTAAAATATTTAGGAGCCCACCCCCCCTCCATATATTGGTGTGTATTTTTATTGTCTTTAAATACAGCAAACATTTGAGCAACACAGTTCTCACATTACAGGCTTAATTAGCGGGCTTTGAAATGATATAGGAATAACAGAATGTGGATAATTAGATTAGCTGCCAATTAGGGTATGTATCTTGCTCTGGTAATTACAAATGAAGCAGAACATATGTTATGTGAGAACGTTTCATTTTTTATGAGAGCAATTAGGTGGAAATTCTTTGCAGAGTGGTAGGTGGTTTGTCATTTAAGGCAATCAATTTATTCCTTTTGCATGCATATCCATTTTGAAATGTAATACAGTGGGCCTATAACGTGAGGCAGGAACAAACCCCCTGATGAGTACTCGTGATGTCACTCTCTAGAAGTGGAGATTCAATCATCTCCTCCCCCACATCATAATGGAAGCACGTCATACTCTCTACGTATCACAGACAAAAGATCATTGAAGAGGAATTTACAATAATCGTTGAAGATGAATATATGAAGCGATGACACTGGGCTTAATAGAATAAAGTATGAATTTGATGTGTACTTGAGTGTGTTTTTAACTCTTTTTTTACAGTATTTCAGAATACTTGGTAGCCATTGCCTTCTATTTCACACTCAGAATGATTTGTAGATGGTTTGAAATCAAAGAATAAGATAGCTTTTGACATAGAGGGTTGTGATGATAGGGTTGGTGCTGTAATGTATTGCTACATGTCACTATGTACTCATGGAGGGCTTGTGATGGCAGGATTACTGCTGTAATGTCTTGCTACATGTCACTATGTACTCATGGAGGGCTTGTGATGGCAGGATTACTGCTGTAATGTATTTCTACATGTCACTATGTACTCATGGAGGGCTTGTGATGGCAGGATTACACACTGCTGTAATGTATTGCTACATGTCACTATGTACTCATGGAGGGCTTGTGATGGCAGGATTACACACTGCTGTAATATATTGCTACATGTCACTATGTACTCATGGAGAGATTGTGATAGCAGGATTACTGCTGTAATGTATTGCTACATGTCACTATGTACTCATGGAGGGCTTGTGATGGCAGGATTACTGCTGTAATGTATTGCTACATGTCACTATGTACTCATGGAGGGCTTGTGATGGCATGATTACTGCTGTAATGTATTTCTATATGTCACTATGTACTCATGGAGTGCTTGTGATGGCAGGATTACTGCTGTAATGTATTGCTACATGTCACTATGTACTCATGGAGGGCTTGTGATGGCAGGATTACACACTGCTGTAATATATTGCTACATGTCACTATGTACTCATGGAGGGCTTGTGATGGCAGGATTACTGCTGTAATGTATTGCTACATGTCACTATGTACTCATGGAGGGCTTGTAATGGCAGGATTACTGCTGTAATGTATTGCTACATGTCACTATGTACTCATGGAGGGCTTGTGATGGCAGGATTACTGCTGTAATGTATTTCTGTATGTCACTATGTACTCATGGAGGGCTTGTGATGGCAGGATTACTGCTGTAATGTATTGCTACATGTCACTATGTACTCATGGAGGGCTTGTGATGGCAGGATTACTGCTGTAATGTCTTGCTACATGTCACTATGTACTCATGGAGGGCTTGTGATGGCAGGATTACTGCTGTAATGTATTGCTACATGTCACTATGTACTCATGGAGGGCTTGTGAGGGCAGGATTACGTTCTGCTGTAATGTATTTCTACATGTCACTATGTACTCATGGATGGCTTGTGATGGCAGGATTACTGCTGTAATGTATTGCTACATGTCACTATGTACTCATGGAGGGCTTGTGATGGCAGGATTACTGCTGTAATGTCTTGCTACATGTCACTATGTACTCATGGAGGGCTTGTGATGGCAGGATTACTGCTGTAATGTATTGCTACTTGTCACTATGTACTCATGGAGGGCTTGTGATGGCAGGATTACTGCTGTAACGTATTTCTATATGTCACTATGTACTCATGGAGGGCTTGTGATGGCAGGATTACTGCTGTAGTGTCTTGCTACTTGTCACTATGTGCTCATGGATGGCTTGTGATGGCAGGATTACTGCTGTAATATATTGCTACATGTCACTATGTACTCATGGAGGGCTTGTGATGGCATGATTACTGCTGTAATATATTGCTACATGTCACTATGTACTCATGGATGGCTTGTGATGGCAGGATTACTGCTGTAATATATTGCTACATGTCACTATGTACTCATGGAGGGCTTGTGATGGCATGATTACTGCTGTAATGTATTGCTGCATGTTACTATGTACTCATGGAGGGCTTGTGATGGCAGGATTACTGCTGTAATGTATTGCTGCATGTCACTATGTACTCATGGAGGGCTTGTGATGGCAGGATTACTGCTGTAATGTATTGCTACATGTCACTATATACTCATGGAGGGGGCTTGTGATGGCAGGATTACACACTGCAGTAGTGTATTGCTACATGTCACTATGTACTCATGGAGGGCTTGTGATGGCAGGATTACTGCTGTAATATATTGCTACATGTCACTATGTACTCATGGAGGGCTTGTGATGGCAGGATTACTGCTGTAATGTATTGCTGCATGTCACTATGTACTCATGGAGGGCTTGTGATGGCATGATTACTGCTGTAATATATTGCTACATGTCACTATGTACTCATGGATGGCTTGTGATGGCAGGATTACTGCTGTAATGTATTGCTGCATGTCACTATGTACTCATGGAGGGCTTGTGATGGCATGATTACTGCTGTAATATATTGCTACATGTCACTATGTACTCATGGAGGGCTTGTGATGGCAGGATTACTGCTGTAATATATTGCTACATGTCACTATGTACTCATGGAGGGCTTGTGATGGCATGATTACTGCTGTAATGTATTGCTGCATGTTACTATGTACTCATGGAGGGCTTGTGATGGCAGGATTACTGCTGTAATGTATTGCTGCATGTTACTATGTACTCATGGAGGGCTTGTGATGGCAGGATTACTGCTGTAATGTATTGCTGCATGTTACTATGTACTCATGGAGGGCTTGTGATGGCAGGATTACTGCTGTAATGTATTGCTGCATGTCACTATGTACTCATGGAGGGCTTGTGATGGCAGGATTACTGCTGTAATATATTGCTACATGTCACTATGTACTCATGGATGGCTTGTGATGGCAGGATTACTGCTGTAATATATTGCTACATGTCACTATGTACTCATGGAGGGCTTGTGATGGCAGGATTACTGCAGTAATGTATTGCTGCATGTTACTATGTACTCATGGAGGGCTTGTGATGGCAGGATTACTGCTGTAATATATTGCTACATGTCACTATGTACTCATGGAGGGCTTGTGATGGCATGATTACTGCTGTAATGTATTGCTGCATGTTACTATGTACTCATGGAGGGCTTGTGATGGCAGGATTACTGCTGTAATGTATTGCTGCATGTTACTATGTACTCATGGAGGGCTTGTGATGGCAGGATTACTGCTGTAATGTATTGCTGCATGTTACTATGTACTCATGGAGGGCTTGTGATGGCAGGATTACTGCTGTAATGTATTGCTGCATGTTACTATGTACTGATGGAGGGCTTGTGATGGCAGGATTACTGCTGTAATATATTGCTACATGTCACTATGTACTCATGGAGGGCTTGTGATGGCATGATTACTGCTGTAATGTATTGCTGCATGTTACTATGTACTCATGGAGGGCTTGTGATGGCAGGATTACTGCTGTAATGTATTGCTGCATGTTACTATGTACTCATGGAGGGCTTGTGATGGCAGGATTACTGCTGTAATGTATTGCTGCATGTTACTATGTACTCATGGAGGGCTTGTGATGGCAGGATTACTGCTGTAATGTATTGCTACATGTCACTATGTACTCATGGAGGGCTTGTGATGGCAGGATTACTGCTGTAATGTATTGCTACATGTCACTATGTACTCATGGAGGGCTTGTGATGGCAGGATTACTGCTGTAATGTATTGCTGCATGTCACTATGTACTCATGGAGGGGGCTTGTGATGGCAGGATTACACACTGCAGTAGTGTATTGCTACATGTCCCTATGTACTCATGGAGGGCTTGTAATGGCAGGATTACTGCTGTAATGTATTGCTACATGTCACTATGTACTCATGGAGGGCTTGTGATGGCAGGATTACTGCTGTAATGTATTGCTACATGTCACTATGTACTCATGGAGGGCTTGTGATGGCAGGATTATGTACTGCTGTAATGTATTGCTGCATGTCACTATGTACTCATGGAGGGCTTGTGATGGCAGGATTACTGCTGTAATGTATTGCTACATGTCACTATGTACTCATGGAGGGCTTGTGATGGCAGGATTACGTAGTGCTGTAATGTATTGCTACATGTCACTATGTACTCATGGAGGGCTTGTGAGGGCAGGATTACGTTCTGCTGTAATGTATTTCTACATGTCACTATGTACTCATGGATGGCTTGTAATGGCAGGATTACTGCTGTAATGTATTGCTACATGTCACTATGTACTCATGGAGGGCTTGTGATGGCAGGATTACTGCTGTAATATATTGCTGCATGTCACTATGTACTCATGGAGGGCTTGTGATGGCAGGATTACGTACTGCTGTAATATATTGCTACATGTCACTATGTACTCATGGAGGGCTTGTGATGGCAGGATTACTGCTGTAATATATTGCTACATGTCACTATGTACTCATGGAGGGCTTGTGATGGCAGGATTACTGCTGTAATGTATTGCTACATGTCACTATGTACTCATGGAGAGCTTGTGGTGGCAGGATTACACACTGCTGTAATGTATTGCTACATGTCACTATGTACTCATGGAGGGCTTGTAATGGCAGGATTACTGCTGTAATGTCTTGCTACATGTCACTATGTACTCATGGAGGGCTTGTGATGGCAGGATTACACACTGCTGTAATGTATTGCTACATGTCACTATGTACTCATGGAGGGCTTGTAATGGCAGGATTACTGCTGTAATGTATTGCTGCATGTCACTATGTACTCATGGAGGGCTTGTAATGGCAGGATTACTGCTGTAATGTATTGCTACATGTCACTATGTACTCATGGAGGGTTTGTGATGGCAGGATTACTGCTGTAATGTATTGCTACATATCACTATGTACTGATGGAGGGCTTGTGATGGCAGGATTACTGCTGTAATGTATTGCTACTTATCACTATGTACTGATGGAGGGCTTGTGATGGCAGGATTACTGCTGTAATGTATTGCTACTTATCACTATGTAGGGCTTGTCATTGGTCTGTTTCACTGAATTCTTTAGAAAGACAATTTTGCTGGGAAGCTGTTGGGCAGGATGTCTATCTGCAAAATGAGTGGCATATCTGGATTAAATGAGTTGGCATATCTGGGTTTAATGTGTGGCATATCTGGGTTTAATGAATGGCATACTGGATTTAAAGAGTAGCATAGTGGGTTTAAAGAGTGACACATTTTGGTTGAATGACTGGCATATCTATGTTACATGTCAGCTTGCCAGTGGAACTATCTCACATATCAGTCAGTGAGAATACAACAAATGTTGGTTATCTCTTTTCAAGGTAGATGTAATAAATCTATTTGGAAATGCAGGTTAAGTGGGTGTGGTGACGTTGATGGATTTACCATAATACAGGTATATAAAACAATGAGATATATATATATATATATATATGGCATATATATATATGGCAGTGCGTCCTGATGGTGAAGTGATAATTAGGTGAGGACACATGTGGCTTCTGCCATCAATCACTGCACATAACCTATCAACACATGATTTTTTTTAATCTCCAGAAGAAGAAGTCAACTCATGATATTACACCTGAAGTTAATTTGTTCGCAATATAAAGGTATATCTAATTAGCTCTTGTTTCATACTGTTATTTGGCTTAATTGGAGATGATGTCTTATAGATTGAAAGGCAAGAATGCATAGAATCAGCTCTCAGCAGTAATTTATCCTCAGCAGTGATTACCCTGACAAGCTGTCACTCGTAGCAAATTCTGATAAGCTGTCATTAGTATCGAATCCTGAGAAGCTGTCAGCTGTTATTCATTTGATAAGCTGTTAGCAGTGATCAATCTGATAAGCTCTCAGCAGTAATGAATATGACAAGCTGTCAGCAGTGAATTCCCTGATAAGCTGTCAGCAGTGATTACCCTGATAAGCTGTCAGCAGTGATTACCCTGAGAAGCTGTCAGCAGTGATTACCCTGGTAAGCTGTCAGCAGTGATTACCCTGATAAGCTGTCAGCAGTGATTACCCTGATAAGCTGTCAGCAGTGATTACCTTGATAAGCTGTCAGCAGTGATTACCCTGAGAAGCTGTCAGCAGTGTTTACCCTGAGAAGCTGTCAGCAGTGATTACCTTGATAAGCTGTCAGCAGTGATTACCCTGATAAGCTGTCAGCAGTGATTACCCTGATAAGCTGTCAGCAGTGATTACCTTGATAAGCTGTCAGCAGTGATTACCCTGGTAAGCTGTCAGCAGTGATTACCTTGATAAGCTGTCAGCAGTGTTTACCCTGATAAGCTGTCAGCAGTGATTACCCTGAGAAGCTGTCAGCAGTGATTACCCTGATAAGCTGTCAGCAGTAATGAATCCTATAAGCTCACCTGACCCTGCAGCTGGTACCTGTGAAGGGTTCAAATGAGCGATAATAAGGGATTTGTAATGAACTGATATTGATGAGGAATCAGCACTGTGCCCGCCAGAACCAACACGGCGCTGGCGGCATAATATGTTACAAGGGAACGGTAACGCTGTCTCCACTCATCCACCCTGTAATCTGTGGTCCATTTAACTCACACTTTACTGTAACATTATGGTGTCTGGTTCTGCTCTCGTGTGCTCACGTCAAGTGCTCTGATTAATAAATTAGTTACATAAGCATCAGGAAGAGAACCATTTATTGTCTAGTGTAGACAGAATGATGTGAAAAAGACTCGAGGGAAAACAGCCACTAAGACTGTCAAACAAAATGAGCAGGTGATAAAATCTGAAATGATCTATTGTGTTAATATGGGGATTCTCTCAGTGGTTTAAACAGGAAATGTAATAAATTGTCATTAGACAAAAATCTATGCTTATTTGCATATATTTTGCATTGTGGGCAAAGAAGTATTCAGAGTGTAGATAATAGCTCCCTAGAACAATATTACAAACTCATTCTGCACATAGACCAGCCTAGGAATGGCAAATGTCAGAACACTGTTACCTTATTCCCATCAGGACGCTTTACCCCATACCCTGCAGACCTGGCAGGACTAGCCAGTGTAGGCCGTGGAGGGAGGAGGAAGCATGTTATAATGTAAGCCGCAGTGGCCCGAGAGTCGCCCACAACCTTCCACATCCCCCAGCCCCTCTCAACACCACAGCGCCCCCTGCAGTCATACCTGCTGCATGTATATTATTCCATTACATGTCATCTGTGAAAACGGCCAAGAATCGTGCACGATTCTGGGAATCAGCTGGAATCCCATCAGGCCTCTGGCGAGAGAAAGCCTCCTGCACCAGCTAAATGTCATGCTTGTTTGCTGTTGTTTTTGGTGTAACTTTATCCAGATAAACTGAAAATCTCACCCCAACTAATAGGTCATTCTAAAGATTTTTTAAAGTGGAAATGGATATTACCAGACTGTGTGAATAGATATGTAAGAGAAAACTTGACTTTTTAAGTTGGAGACAGACATATGAGAAAGTTTTGATTTAAAAAGCAATTCATATCAATGGTATAAGATGATTGGTTTCTGTATTCTTTATTTGATAAAAAAGGCACATTGAATTTGAGTCATAAGAATCAAGCACCGCATAGAAATGGCCTTCAAGTACACAGACAATTCATGCTGAAGCAAAAACATGATAGGAGATCAGTGAAAGGGGAAAGGGAGGAGAGGAGGGGAGGGGTTGGATCCAGGAGGGGCGGGATCCAGGAGGGGTAGTATCCAGAGTATCCAGGAGGGTGGTATCCTGGAAGGAGGCATGAAATAGGGGCAGGGAGGGAGAGTCAAGTGCAGGCATGTAGAGGTCTCACCTGTGCCAGTGAGGCAGACAGAAAGCAGAGCTTGTTGTGAGCGTCATTGGCTACCAACCACATGCCAGCAATGCAATGAGGCCAATGCTCATCACAGAGTGAGACGCTGGCCGCTCCAGACTTGGCTGCTGCAGCAGGCACTCACTCCACAGCTGATGGGCCGGATGGCTCACTCACTGCCACCCTATGATTTATACCTTCAGAAAGTTAGTGTAAGCCACATCAACACAAGCAATGCCAACATAGCAGCGTGGCTCAGCAAACAATCCGGGTTTTTTTCTGATGTGCAGTTCAGTGAGGAAATCAGTGAAGTGTGACTATCTGAGCTCGTCAGGATAGTAGGCAATGTAGCTGGCTGCGGTGGTGGTACCTGCCCGCCCATCATCTCACACGCTGCCTCAGTGTCTGCCAAGTCATGGATCACAGATAATCAGAGCACATCTCCGCTCCCTGGGATTCTATACTGTAATAATGACTGGGATGTTAGCGGTGGTGAGTGCCGTCAGTGAGCACCTCTGTGAGTTCCTCGGGGAGGAGGTTGGTGGTAGTATGGACTAGAGTTACTACACACATGCTGCAGGTCTAACCTCACCTGTTACATCACACCCACTTCAGGTAACTGTATTCTCCTATAGCAAAACATGAATTACTTCAGAAAGAAAGCGCGACGGAGAGCCAAAGCAGAATCAAAATCTTTAGACATTCCAAGATTAACTTTACAGAGGCAAAAGGAGTCCATAAGTACATGTCCACTGCCCGTGGGCTCCGACTCCAGCTCCGCAACTGGTAGTCCAGAGCTTGCGGAAGGCAGTCAGGGATATAGTTCCGGTGGTGCTTCGGCACTGGAAGTTCCCAACCAACACCCTCGGATAAGATCGTCCAGTTTTGATACGAGCACTTTACACCATGAGGAAGAGACGTTGGATGCAGATAACACTCTGCAAGTGCCAGGAGCCAATGACAAGCGATCCGCCTCCTTCGACGCAGCCTACGGATCAACTTCCGACGACTGCAGCTCAGACAAAGAGAAACAGTATTTGGCTTTTTTGTTAGGCCTTCCTAAATATTACCGGCGGAGGTCGCTGGAGATTCCGAGACTGTGCATCCACTGTGTCCATCTGGAGGCCTTATCCAGCGGAGAAGCTTCTCCGGCCTCCGCTGGAAGCTTCGACTACGAAGAAGACCAAAACAGAATAAGTAAAAGTGCCTATGCAGCGAGCATATCAGACGTGGATAGCAATAGTGACTGGGAAGAGGAGAGCGTCGGCGAAGACGACGAAGACACTGGAAAAGAATCCCGGCTCATCGCCAGAACTAAAAACATAGGAATATCCATAACACCGTCGGATTCGGAGGATGCACTGGTGCCGGTCGATCCTTCTCTCATTGAGAATTTTGACCAAGATCAAGGGATTATCACCCTAAAAGTTCCCATACTCAAGCCCCGTTCGTCCTCGTTGGACGCCTCGTATCTCCAGCCGGGGATGGGCGACGACCGACGATGCTCTGTCGATGCTGACTTCCTCAATGTACCGCAACAGCCACGTTCCAGTTCAGTGGATGTGAACCTGCCAACGGAGGAGTCTGCGGGGAGGTACACGGCCGTGCGTAGCCCCACATCGACCAATAGGTAAGTTTCCCTCCGCATCACCAAGAAAGATGATAGAGACAATATAGACATCAATAATCAAACCTGATGACCTACATTAATCAACCTCATTATTACTTTAATATTAGTAAGCTTGAACAAAGGATCTCATATTTATGTACATTTGTTGATTATCCCCTGCAATAGCTCAATTGATGGCCTTGAATTAATGAAAGCGTGAGTAATTGACCTATTTTATCATCACCCAGTCTGACTACTCTCATCGCAAACCAGCACAGGTTAACACTCTCCAAACCACCTGCATAATTCTCATATTCTTATATTTCTGATAAATATAAAAAAAAGTTTGCTTTTGAAGGAATGACATGTAAAAACAGAATATATCTTTCTGTGATATGATGTGTTTCTCCACTTTGCATGACCCCATGTTGACCTGAACTGGACTTGCTCTCTGTTTTCGTGTCATGCCACTTTGGTGTCACACTGTTGGTTTCCTTCTTGATTTCATACCCAGTGGGCCAGTATATCTGTGTCGATATTTTCATTTTCACGGATGACACTGGTACCGATTCTTTAAGGCAATATTGAGATTTGATAGATGTGACCTAGATTTGGCAGCAGGTGGCGCTGCAATCACACAGTTTGCTCCAACTGTAGCTGTTCCACAATTGGTACCATGTCTCTGAATCAAGATTTGTCTCACTTTCCTTCACAAACTTTCAAACTGTTTTGAGGGGTTGTTCGTAGTACATTAGCATCTTCAACCCATCACCTCTGTTTTAAAATAATCCCCATCACTCATAACATTAGCCCTTAGAAGATAGAATCTAACACATTTTTAACTTTTCAGTGTGTGTGTTTTTTTTCTACTTATAACATTGCTTTGCCTTTTTTTAGAACACATTTTCAAGATATTTTTGTTTTTGTCATGATATCGATTCATAAGACGTAACCGAGTTCAGCGCTTTCAGCCACTGAGCTTTTGTGTGTTTACAGAGTCAGTACAGAAGAGTCAAATAGAAGGATGCTATAATATAAAACGACCTCCACTTAATCCCTGTCAATATCAGACACGGTATCAATATCACGTTTCCTCAGAGTGACTTGGTTGTCGATTATTTAAAAACTTATATAAAAAACGATAAAAGAGTTGAGTGACAATTGGAATCCATGTTTGCTGGGATTGATCCTATCGGCGTGTTAGATGGTTCATTTAGATGAGCTCGGTGGATTATAGAGTTGATCTGGTGGATTATCAGCTAGTTATAGCATAAGTGTGGGCCTGCAGGATGTCACTGCCACAATGCACATACCTCTATTGATTAAGCTGCACGCCCTGTGCATTATATTTATATTATACGTATAGCCATATAATTATACATTTATATAGCGCTGGGTGTAGTCTTTATGGTGAGAACACGTACACGCACAAAGAGACTTTTTGGTAAGGATTAAGTGGGGAATATCTGGCAAAGTAATGTGGGTACTGCAGGGAATAGGTCTATAAGTTGGTCTATTTGATCTTATTGATGTAATTTAAGCTGGGATAGTGTATTGTGGGAAAGTAATTAGTGATCATAGAGGTCATACCATACCATACCATACCATGATCATACCATGACTATGCCATGCCATGCATTGATAATGACCTACCATGACCATACCATGACTATGCCATGCCATGCATTGATAATGACCTACCATGACCATACCATGACTATGCCATGCCATGCATTGATAATGACCTACCATGACCATACCATGACTATGCCATGCCATGCATTGATAATGACCTACCATGATCATACCATGACTATGCCATGCCATGCATTGATAATGACCTACCATGACCATACCTTGACTATGCCATGCCACGCCATGACCATGAGTTATCATAGCGTTCTTTAAATGGACTACCATATTAAGATGCTAACACCTTAATAAACAAAACCAAAATTATACATACTATACCTAAATCCTCAAATACATGCTATAACGTACCATGGTATACCAAACCTTGATATAATATTCTTTGACAAAACCTACCCTTGACAAATGATGCATTGACATTATACCATGTGATCTGATTTCTCTCAGAAAAGATGAACAAAAGAATGTTTTAATGACCCAGATAGAACTCAAAGAACACACTGTTAAGTTGTTCTCACAGCTGATTGGTTGGCCCACCTGTCTGGGTTTCAAGGTCCCACGACCCAGATCTGAAATGTCGTCTGCTGCATGTCACAACAAACCCAGATGTTAATTACATCAATTACATTTATTATGTAATTGTTAATTATTATGATATGTGTATACTGATATGTTATTCAACTGAATATTTCATTCATCTCAATAAAATATAGTTCTAAAAGGAAACATAAAAATAAAGGAAAATAGTTTGGCACAAAGGTGATCTTCGAAAGTATGATGATTCAGTCATGACAACTAGATTTATATATTTCCAGATTACATAAAGATGAGAATTGTAATGTTGAATATAACACTTTTCAAGTCCTGTCATAAGTTGCACATCAAAGTGTTGACCATCTCACAGATGTTGGATGCCATGATATGAAAAGAAATCTCCTTATTATCCTCACGCAATATGATTTGGCTCATGATTATTATATATGTGTATAAATATATAAATGAAAGAAATGTAATACTGATCTCTGTAATTAAAAGGGACCCACAGAGCAGGTTTAATTAGGGAAGGCAAGATTCTGTATCTGCCACCATGACCATTTTCAGTTTTGAAAACCTGGTCTTAAAGAGACCCAGCTGATTTTTTTTCATATACAAATAATTGTTTTTAACAAAAAAATTTCATTGAAAATACTTCTGTAATTGTAAGAATAGTGAGATTCTATAAAGGAAAAGAGATTGATAGATGCAGTGTATGTGTAATGGCAGGTTGTGTAAGGCAAGGAGTGTGTATAGATGGTGCTAGGAGTGTGATTGGAGTGTGCATGGAGTGTGCTAGGAGTGTGCATGGAGAGTGTATGGAGTGTGCACATAGAATGTATGGAGAGTGCATGGAGAGTGCCCTAGTTCATTGATTAGAGTCTCACTACACCACACAATGGTTGTCACGGTGAGAACAACACCCAGACTTCTTCAGACTTCTTCTGCTGCCATGATTGATTTTCACACTAACTACTACTGCTAGATATGACTCCATCTCTGGATGAAATATAATTAGTAACTTCAGAGTGAGCAATTAATTTCCTAAGCAAGTGAGAAGTACAATTTGGGAAAGATTGACCTGTATTTTGTTTGGCAGTGAGTAAAATCACGTGGTCTCTCATTGTGTTTTGGGATACCACTTGACTCATCAGTATTTGGCCAATCACAACATGATGAATGGTCCTTCTTATTGAGAAAAATACCGTTCATTTAGTTTCACAAAAGTTTAATTATCTTTTGTAAATGACGATTTTTTACATACATTCCAATAAGCTGCAAGTTTTAAACCAATGTCATTAACTTGGAAATATGAGTTGTTGTGAACAAAACTCAGAAATGTTTATAATGAGTTTGAGAGTGTGATTGAAGATCTATATTTAAACAATGTCAGGAGTACTTGGCTTGAATAACACCGTTATTCTTGCGGACACATAATTTGATGTAAGACTTAGTATTGACCACTAAAATAGACCACAGGTTTATGTAATGTTAACGGTGAGGAAGTATAATAGTGGCCCTGGATTCACAACAAATACTTTGCCGTGGGTGTGTGTGTTGTATTGACTGACCACACCACATGCATACAGAAAAGGCCTCCATGTGGGCCGGTCCCAGGCCTGGCGGTGTGAGTGTCATGGGAAGGCATCTACATGCCGTGAGTCTCAGCTGGGTAAAACGCTCAGAATTGCCTTCATGGTATAATATCTGCCTCTGTGTTATACATCCCTCCAGCTCTGTGATAACCAAGAGGGCTTTTGTCCTTGGCTGTAGTCCGCCATATGTGTCTTTCCCGAGAATTCTATGCTGCTCATAAGTTTGATATTTCAGGTTTTGAAAGACGGTCTTAAAAGGTAGAGATTTGACTCGTCAACTTATGGTTTACAGCACATATAAGATAAGAGGCGACATCACTTACCTCAGGGGAACTGCCGATATTGCCCTACTCTGCATGGCGAAGTAGCGTCACATACTACCTCTGTAAATATTGCCCTACTCTGCATGGCGAGGTAGCGTCACATACTACCTCTGTAAATATTGCCCTACTCTGCATGGCGAGGTAGCGTCACATACTACCTCTGTAAATATTGCCCTACTCTGCATGGCGAGGTAGCGTCACATACTACCTCTGTAAATATTGCCCTACTCTGCATGGTGAGGTAGAGTCACATACTACCTCTGTAAATATTGCCCTACTCTGCATGGTGAGGTAGCGTCACATACTACCTCTGTAAATATTGCTCTACTCTGCATGGCGAGGTAGAGTCACATACTACCTCTGTAAATATTGCCCTACTCTGCATGGTGAGGTAGCGTCACATACTACCTCTGTAAATATTGTCCTACTCTGCATGGTGAGGTAGAGTCACATACTACCTCTGTAAATATTGCCCTACTCTGCATGGCGAGGTAGAGTTACATACTACCTCTGTAAATATTGCCCTACTCTGCATGGTGAGGTAGAGTCACATACTACCTCTGTAAATATTGCCCTACTCTGCATGGTGAGGTAGAGTCACATACTACCTCTGTAAATATTGCCCTGCTCTGCATGGCGAGGTAGCATCACATACTACCTCTGTAAATATTGCCCTGCTCTGCATGGTGAGGTAGATATTGAGATAAGCATTACTTAAAAAGTACACTCCTTGGACAATTAATGGTCCATCCTTAGTATAGGTTATATTTGTTCAGTGAAATTATTGTTTTTTGCTCAACATAAATTTTTTTTTCAGGAGGTGTTGTTGTACAACCCAAAACTCACTGAGCCTGGTATAAAACAGTTATGATAAAATGGTACTATCTGTGATAATATGAGTTGATAATTGAACAGATAAGGTTTTCTTCGGCTTATAATATTTGACGTTACAACAGACTGTACAGGTTATTAGATATTGATAATTTGATTTTTGCTAATATTTACTTAACTTGATACCATGACTACAGGTAAGATACACGATGGAAACAGACAATGATATTTTGTCACCATGGAAACAGATAAGATAAGATGCATGATGGAAGCAGACAATGATATTGTGTCACCATGGCAACAGATAGGATAAGATGCATGATGGAAACAGACAAGTTATCTTGATTCCATGGCAACAGATAAGATAAGCCTTATAACAGAAACAATGAAATCTGGATACCATGGCAACAGACAAGATGTACGATGGAAACAGACAATGATTTTTTGATACCATGGTAACAGTTAAGATGAGACAGACACATTATTGAAATAAACGATATCCTGGTATCATGGCAACAGGTACAATAGTTGGAGGGAGAGGATGGTTTGCTTTGGATGCTGGGTATAAGCCAGGGATGGTACCTTACACAATGTATATTAGATTGAAGAAAACAAGGCACCAATTGCCACCATTCACTGTTAATGATATCAGAAAGGACACACCCATGTTCACATCGTAATATATTCACTAGAGAAGTGACTGGACTTGAATCATATGAGTTACAGACAGGTAAAAAGACACTTATGTTATCAAGACAAGAGCTGATATTGCATTTTATATGAGACGTAATATATTTTAATTGTGACAGAATTGCTTTGTTGCACATTGTGTCCTGGGTTGCCACCAGGTGGTGCTTTGGTCGGTGCCTTGGAGCATTAAGAAGGGAGAGCCTGTTAAGGAGTGGCGGTTTGCATGTGATGTGTCATGATATGGCAACTCACTACTTTGATTACACAGGAAATGATGATTGGAAATTGTCAGTATTGATACTGTCTGCTTCTTATCAGAATTTCATGAAGAACTCATTCAATTTGGAGGTCTTCGGCAGCTTTGTTGCGAAGTATTCAGAAACGTGACAGGAGCATGAAATAGATCATGCACGTTTCATTAGGTTTGACGAGAGTGCAGTGTCTAACATGTCTCATGGCCACCAACAAAATCTCATGTTGTCTGCTCACCACCCCCATATATATATATATCTAATTTACCCATAATGCAGCTGGATAACATATATACCTGTATGACACTACCTAGCATGTACATAGCATTATAATTCCTGTTATCTTACTGAGCCTGCCTCCTCCCTCTGATAACAGACCTAGTGCTTATGGTACCAATTGGCATTCAAACTGAATACTAATTAATCATTCAGTCATGTGAATCTTCCCAGTCACTTACAATATCATAAAATCATTTAAAGTCATGCTTTGTCTCCTTGTATCAACATATAAGAGTCACTTCATCTAGCATAATGTCATTTTATAGCCTGGGACTCTTCCCAAATACAGCTGTGTGCCCAGCCTGGGACTCTTCCTAGATACAGCTGTGTCTCCAGCCTAGGACTCTTCCTAGATACAGCTGTGTGCCCAGCCTAGGACTCTTCCTAGATACAGCTGTGTACCCTGCCTAGGACTCTTCCTAGATATAGCTGTGTTCCCAGCCTGGGACTCTTCCTAGATACGGCTGTGTGCCCAGCCTAGGACTCTTCCTAGATACAGCTGTGTGCCCTGTCTAGGACTCTTCCTAGATACAGCTGTGTGCCCAGCCTAGGACTTTCCCTAGATACAGCTGTGTGCCCAGCCTGGGACTCTTCCTAGATGCAGCTGTGTGCCCAGCATAGGGCTTTCCCTAGATACAGCTGTGTCTCCAGCCCGGGACTCTTCCTAGATACGGCTGTGTGCCCAGCCTAGGACTCTTCCTAGATACAGCTGTGTGCCCTGTCTAGGACTCTTCCTAGATACAGCTGTGTTCCCAGCCTGGGACTCTTCCTAGATACAGCTGTGTGCCCAGCCTAGGACTCTTCCTAGATACAGCTGTGTGCCCAGCATAGGAGTCTTCCTAGATACAGCTGTGTGCCCAGCCTAGGACTCTTCCTAGATACAGCTGTGTGCCCAGCATAGGACTCTTCCTAAATACAGCTGTGTGCCCAGCCTGGGACTCTTCCTAGATACAGCTGTGTGCCCAGCCTAGGAGTCTTCCTAGATACAGCTGTGTGTCCAGCCAGGGAATCTTCGTAGATACAGCTGTGTGCCCAGCCTGGGTCTCTTCCTAGATACAGCTGTGTGCCCAACCTAGGACTCTTCCTAGATGCAGTTGTGTGCCCAGCCAGGGAGTCTTCCTAGATACAGCTGTGTGCCCAGCCTAGGAGTTTTCCTAGATACAGTTGTGTGCCCCGCCTAGGACTCTTCCTAGATACAGCTGTGTGCCAAGCCAAGGAGTCTTCCTAGATACAGCTGTGTGCCCAGCCTGGGACTCTTCCGAGATGCAGCTGTGTGCCCAGCCTAGGAGTCTTCCTAAATACAGCTGTGTTCCCAGCCTGGGATTCTTCCTAGATACAGCTGTCAATATAGCCTGTTGGTTTCATTTCATCTGTGTAATGAAAAGCAGAGGGAGTCATCTTATGTGCATCATGATCTGTAATCAGAAAAATAATAATAACCATCCAAAATTATTATCATAACTGAATAATGGTATTCAACATGGTACATTATGGTTCTCATTAAATATTTCCTGTTTGTCATCTAACCTCACAAAATGAGGTCGGGAGAGGTATGTAATTGATGCAAGTTCAGAAAGTTCCTCTGAGGTCACATGCTTTGGGGAGGATTTACATTTGATCATGTTTCTGTTATCTCCCACTTCACAGATTTTGTTCAAATTCTCCATATAGGTTGAATTCAGAAAGGAAAAATGTTATGTGATTATTCAAAGAAACCATAACAAGGATAAATTCATATCACTATTTTGCAAGAGAAGGACTTTTCAAGGAGATTAACTCACATTTTAGAGTGTGGAAGAAAGGGAAAGCTTGCAGGAACTAACCTACTTTTGAGAATAAGCTAGGTCATGCTGACCTATTTATTCACCACAGATTTAAGTGAAAAAATTATCAAATTATCTAAATATTAGGGTTTGTGCAATTTTCAAGTTGGTAAAATAATTAAATTGAAAGTAGTTTCATAGTCCCTAAATTATTCAAGTAATGAAATTACATTGGTCTAGGATATGCATACAGTAAAATTAGAATTCCAGGACGCATTTTATCACTTCAAATATATATCTGTGTTGATAAATAGTATAGGAAGTAATCATGTGAAAACAACATACATATGCTAACAATTTCTGAAGCACAGTAGATTGTTCTTTGACTTGTCGGACTGAGATTATGGAAAGATCTAGCTTAAGGAGGCGTATTTCTCGAAAGTGCTCTTTGCGTCAGGCTCGTAAATACAGGTATGTGCATTAGATTCCTTTTTAATGAATATTTTATTGTGATATATAAGGCTTGCCATTAAATCTAGGATTGATAGAATTATTTCCTTGTGGAAACAAACCTCGAAGCATTTTAAATGTCAAGATGAGTTTAATAGGATGATTGCAGAGCTTGTATCTGGTAGGGCAGATATGTAAATATAAGCACAGTGCTGTGATTAACCTTTGGAGGGTGACCGGCAGATCCACATATACATGATGCTACATATCATTAGATCTGTTATTATCGGGCAGTGCTCTATTACTATTTATTATCTCCCCTGTGAAAGCTGTCAGTGCTGTCACCTTCTGTCTGTCCGTGATGTGTTAATATTTAGAGTCATTAACTTTATTCAGAAGTCATTACAGATAGAGCTATCATTATTGGTGGGATGATACATCTTGAAGAGTAGTGTTAGTTAATTAGATGAAAGTCATGCTTCAGTGAATAGTCACAATTCATTGAGCAATTCAAGAGTTTGAATAAAAAACTTTGTTATGTTACTCATCTGGGCTGATTATTCAACATCCAGGCTAAAATGCATATTGAAATTGTAACCTTTTCCTTTTTATTCTTGAAATACTTCAATAATTAATTTAAGAGGGGGATGCATAGACAGAATGATTATTGGGGTGGTGAACAGAGTCCCCTTGAGGTCAAGGTCATGGCCATTAGCACAGTGTTACTATCATCTCATCTTGAAATAGTAAGCTCTCTGATTTTTCAAATAATTACAACTGCTATTCCAAATTTCATGCCCCCAGATTTGTATTGATGAAGTCTTACTGCCTGCAAACTATTGAAACCTTGAATGACCTTGAACTTTGATGCATCCATCAGGATTGTTTTAATGATAAATTAGGTCGGGATAAGAGTGCTTATCTGGAAATATTCATATAAAAATGTCTGCCTGTCAGTCTGTAAGAGGTACACAGGCAAATGATCGAACTAAACAATGACAGTATGGGTCTAAAGCAGAAAAATCGTTAAAGCAGAAAAAAAATCATCACTCCAGTGATTTTTTGTGCATGGGTACTTACTGGGAATAACAATAGTGTAATTGCAGAAATATTTGTTGAGGTGAAATGGCAGCAGATTATGACATGGAAACACAGATATGCTGGAGGGATCCGTCCTTTAAGTGTGCTTCAACATGGCCATTTTGATTAAGATCCTGAGGGAGAATACATGATGAATGACGTGACGTTTTCCACACGCAAGCTTCGTGCCGTCATCTCAAAATAAAAAAAAGGGAAACAGGAAGGGGTTTACATTCAAGGCCATTTCCTTTTATGACACAGTCTCATTTCAGAATACATTTGCAGATCATTGTGTAACATGTCACATTACGACATTCAAGCAAAGTGATTCAAGCAAATCACTTTGGAAATATTTACAATGTTCCATTGTTCCAGTTTTTCTTTTGACCTTTGAGACTTGTGAGTAGGTGACAGACATTCAATATGATTATCAACTAGGTATCTTGATTTCTAAATTTTCTTGTTAAATATATTGATCATAACATGCTTTTATTATGAAATTTAAAGTTGATAATGATAACTTGATAAATAGAACCAAACAAAACCACTGGTTGCCATGGAAACACATACCCCCCTGCCAAGACAAAAATACATAGACATGCACTCTCATATATATATTTCTACAATTTTCTCTTCATGGTATTTGATGAAAAAAATGGGTTTAGAAAGAGTCAAGGTGAGGATGAGGAGGCAGAGCGTGGTGAAGGGGACGGTGAGTGCTGCTGGGCCAGATATGGTAGAAGCAAATATGTGCTCTGCTCTAGATAGGTGTCCCGTGATTTGTGGGGCAAACACTTTTAGCAGCGCAGACAATGGGCAATCGCTCGTGATTGGTGCAATAATGCATTTCTCAGGTTGGCTAAATAAGCTAATACAATATTGACAAATTACTGTGATTGATACGGCCACGACGAGTACATAAATCATGGTGGAAAATGGTAAGATTCACTCAATTTAGGCTTAAAATAAACGCATCTGTGTGTATGGAATGTTCTGATAGACGTTTGCTTGTTTACTCACAAATCTTGTTGTTTTTGTCTCACGATAATTGGTTGGAAAAATAAGTTCAGAATGAAGCTGATTAGCTCACCAAATACTGGAAATCAATAACAAAAAGTGAGTTTCATCCTTGTTTTTTGTCCTTGTTATCCGCTATATAGTTGGTCAAGGCAAATGTAGTACAATGTTAACACCTCCAGACAGCTGGTATTGCTATCGGGCTGGCAAGAGACGAGGTTTGCTTGAAGTGATTGGATTGTGAATGAGGCATGACAGTACTCAATCTTTGTATCCACCAACCCCATGTACGTTGTACCACACAATGCCACCCCCAACAAGCAGTGTAGAACAGTGTAGAACAGTGTAGAACAGTGCAGAAGCAGTGTAGAACAGTGTAGAACAGTGTAGAAAAGTGCAAATGCAGAACAGTGGTGTAGCCATTTCGCTAACAATGAAATGTACACAAACGCACATGCATTTGAATGGAAAGGGATGCAAACACAGAAGTATATATATGTATATAACAATCTGGCCACAGTAGTTATTATATTTTAGTCATGTCCTAATCTCCTGACCTGGCAGAATGGCCCAGGTGTGTGTCCGCACACTTTACCTTCCCTGGTATTCCTGTTCTTAGTAATTATCCTGAATTAATAGGTAATTTCATCAGGCATGTTTGGCCATGCCGTTTTGAAATAGGACGATGGCAGGTGCCTGGTGTGAGATGATTGATGGAGAAGGGCTGGGTGACAAAGTGCTAGCCAAACTCAAACTGCCTCAGGGAGGGAGACAGGGGAGTGTGGTCAGTGGACACAACAGGTAGAGTGTGGTCAGTGGACATAGCAGGGGAGTGTGGTCAGTGGACATGGCAGAGGAGTGTGGTCAGTGGACACAACAAGTAGTGTGTGGTCAGTGGACATAGCAGGGGAGTGTGGTCAGTGTACATGGCAGAGGAGTGTGTTCAGTGGACATGGCAGGGGAGTGTGGTCAGTGGACACAACAGGTAGAGTGTGATCAGTGGACACAGCAGGGGGAGTGTGGTCAGTGGCCACAGCAGGAGGAGTGTGGTCAGTGGCCACAGCAGGGAGTGTGGTCAGTGGACACAGCACGGAGTGTGGTCAATGGCCACAGTAGGGGGAGTGTGGTCAGTGGCCACAGCAGGAGGAGTGTGGTCAGTGGCCACAGCAGGGAGTGTGGTCAGTGGACACAGCACGGAGTGTGGTCAATGGCCACAGTGGGGGGAGTGTGGTCAATGGCCACAGTAGGAGGAGTGTGAGCAGTGGACACAGCAGGTAGAGTGTGATCAGTGGACACAGCAGGTAGAGTGTGATCAGTGGACACAGCAGGGAGTGTGGTCAGTGGACACAGCAGGGGGGTGTGAGCAGTGGACACAGCAGGGGGGGTGTGAGCAGTGGACATAGCAGGTAGAGTGTGGTCAGTGGACATAGCGGGGAGTGTGGTCAGTGGACAATCAGATGAAGTGTTGTCAGTGGACAAAACAGGGGGAGTGTTAGCAGTGGACACAGTGGGGGAGTGTGGGCAGTGGGTGATGTGGATGAGGTTGGAACACATAAAAGGTGGTCAGGTGGAGCAGGTTTAGTTAATGGATAGAGCAAGTGGAGTGTGGTCAGTGGGAGATGGGTTGAGGGTTTGGTACATGTTCCTGCAATCTTTACATGCCTGACTGAGAACCAACACATGCCTCAAGAACAGGCACTGTACACTTTTGAGGATCATGTCAGCAACATTGCTATATCTTGTCAGCAGCATTGCGATATCTTGTCAGCAGCATTGCTATATCTTTTCAGCAGCATTGCTATATCTTGTCAGCAGCATTGCTATGTCTTGTCAGCAGCATTGCTATGTCTTGTCAGCAGCATTGCTATGTCTTGTCAGCAGCATTGCGATATCTTGTCAGCAGCATTGCAATATCTTGTCAGCAGCATTGCTATATCTTGTCAGCAGCATTGCGATATCTTGTCAGCAGCATTGCTATATCTTGTCAGCAGCATTGCTATATCTTGTCAGCAGCATTGCTATATCTTGTCAGCAGCATTGCGATATCTTGTCAGCAGCATTGCTATATCTTGTCAGCAGCATTGCGATATCTTGTCAGCAGCATTGCTATGTCTTGTCAGCAGCATTGCTATATCTTGTCAGCAGCATTGCGATATCTTGTCAGCAGCATTGCTATATCTTGTCAGCAGCATTGCTATATCTTGTCAGCAGCATTGCTATATCTTGTCAGCAGCATTGCTATATCTTGTCAGCAGCATTGCTATATCTTGTCAGCAGCATTGCTATATCTTGTCAGCAGCATTGCTATATCTTGTCAGCAGCATTGCTATGTCTTGTCAGCTGCATTGCTATATCTTGTCAGCAGCATTGCTATATCTTGTCAGCAGCATTGCTATATCTTGTCAGCAGCATTGCTATATCTTGTCAGCAGCATTGCTCTGTTATGTCAGCAGCATTGCTATATCTTGTCAGCAGCATTGCTATATCTTGTCAGCAGCATTGCTATATCTTGTCAGCAGCATTGCTATATCTTGTCAGCAGCATTGCTCTGTTATGTCAGCAGCATTGCTATATCTTGTCAGCAGCATTGCTATATCTTGTCAGCAGCATTGCTATGTCTTGTCAGCAGCATTGCTATGCCTTGTCAGCAGCATTGCTATGCCTTGTCAGCAGCATTGCTATATCTTGTCAGCAGCATTGCTATATCTTGTCAGCAGCATTGCTATATCTTGTCAGCAGCATTGCTATATCTTGTCAGCAGCATTGCTATGCCTTGTCAGCAGCATTGCTATGCCTTGTCAGCAGCATTGCTATGCCTTGTCAGCAGCATTGCTATGTCTTGTCAGCAGCATTGCTATGTCTTGTCAGCAGCATTGCTATATCTTGTCAGCAGCATTGCTATATCTTGTCAGCAGCATTGCTATATCTTGTCAGCAGCATTGCTACATCTTGTCAGCAGCATTGCTACGTCTTGTCAGCAGCATTGCTCTGTTATGTCAGCAGCATTGCTATATCTTGTCAGCAGCATTGCTATATCTTGTCAGCAGCATTGCTATGTCTTGTCAGCAGCATTGCTATGCCTTGTCAGCAGCATTGCTATGCCTTGTCAGCAGCATTGCTATGTCTTGTCAGCAGCATTGCTATGTCTTGTCAGCAGCATTGCTATATCTTGTCAGCAGCATTGCTACGTCTTGTCAGCAGCATTGCTCTGTTATGTCAGCAGCATTGCTATATCTTGTCAGCAGCATTGCTATATCTTGTCAGCAGCATTGCTATGTCTTGTCAGCAGCATTGCTATATCTTGTCAGCAGCATTGCTATATCTTGTCAGCAGCATTGCTATATCTTGTCAGCAGCATTGCTCTGTTATGTCAGCAGCATTGCTATATCTTGTCAGCAGCATTGCTATATCTTGTCAGCAGCATTGCTATATCTTGTCAGCAGCATTGCTATATCTTGTCAGCAGCATTGCTATGCCTTGTCAGCAGCATTGCTATGCCATATCGTTCTGACTCGTCCCTCACATAGCTCTCGCATTGCCCTGGCTAAGTAGACACTAACCGCACTCTGGGCATACGCTTAGTGCTGCTTGCCGGTCTGTATCACCCACAGCATTCCTATCTTAATTGTGTCCATTTCCTAAGTAAACATGCTCGGCATGATACCAGACATCATATCCACTGAGCTGCTCAATCTCTCATTGGCATCATTTCAGGAGTAGCTCAGGTAAACAAATGGGTTCTATGATGTGACCTATATCGGCATGAAAGAGCCCAGGGGGTACATCCTCTACTTGATGTATGAGCTGTCAGGATTGAGTGCCAACCTTGGTGTGATACCTGCCACATGTGCCACCTGCCATGTGTGCTACCTGCCACATGTGCCACCTGCCATGTGTGCTACCCGCCACATGTGCCACCTGCCATGTGTTCTACCTGCCACATGTGCCACCTGCCATGTGTGCTACCTGCCACATGTGACCAGTATATAGACTTACTATCAATGACATGTGACCAGCATATAGACCCACCTACACTGTTATGTGACTAGCAGACAGACCTACCCCACTGACATGTGACCAACAGATAGACCTACCCCCACTGACATGTGACCAGCAGACAGACCCACCTACACTGTTATGTGACTAGCAGACAGACCTACCCCACTGACATGTGACCAACAGATAGACCTACCCCAACTGACATGTGACCAGCAGACAGACCTACCTTCACTGTCATGTGACCAGCATATAGACCTACCTACACTGTCATGTGACCAGCATATAGACCTACCTACACTGTCATGTGACCAGCAGACAGACCTACCTACACTGTCATGTGACCAGCATATAGACCTACCTACACTCTCATGTGACCAGCAGACAGACCTACCTACACTGTCATGTGACCAGCATATAGACCTACCTACACTGTCATGTGACCAGCATATAGACCTACCTACACTGTCATGTTCATCATCTCAGTCATATAGAATTCTGAAAAATGTAGACAAAATATCTCAATGGAAAGTACAACATCAAGAATTATACTCACATCATAAGTTACAGTACACATGTCAAGTTTTGTAAAAAGTTTGTGACAAAATAAATGTTAGGTAATTAAACAACTAAAAAGGCTAATATCTAATATTACAGCCTAATATCTGAGAGTGGGGGCTTAAGTTTGATATCATTATGTTATTTCTCCCAATTAATGCAGAGATTAGTTTTTTGATAGTGTTACTTGCCGTCAGTGGGGATGGAATAATTTTGTTGCATATAGATTTAAAAGAAGTGATACAAATTGTTAAATAGAGATATGATGGGAAAATATACTGCAAGAGACATCACTGGCTGCTCCTTAATTGCACAAATTAAAAAAAAAATTAAATGAAGGTAAAATAATGAGCAGTAAAGTTTCATATTATGACAAATTTAAGCAATCAAGAATAATGAACATGCGTGGATGTAGAATTAGATTTGATTGGTTGTTAAAGTGAAATCCACAGAAAACGTTCCCTTTATATCTTAGCTTATGCAACACTTTTTCTCACCATTTCCAGGATGGGAATATGCTAATCAGGTAAAGGTTAAACAGAGGCAGTGACCGCCAAGGCAAATGGTCTTGCAGTGGCTGTGTTTATTGAATCAATAGCCGGGTGACAGTGGAAATAGAATAAGTAACATATCTACCTATGATTCCTTCAGTTATTAGGTGCCCCGGTTCTGAGGTGTGGAGTAAACATGTTCCAGGGACTACACTGCCTCGGGGAAGGTGAAGGGGGGGCACTTGTGGACATAGGCACTGATTGCTTTGTAAATGTCAGTACACGCGACCTTAAACGGTGAAATAATTCAGATTCTGATATGATGACACAAAACTTGGTTTTATGTTAAAAATCTGGAATATTAATATTTACTGAATGTGTTTCTTTATGTTTCGATGCACATTTCAGGTTTAGTACACAAGTACTTAACATCAATATTTTTCAATAAAAAATGTTTGGAATGAGACCTACTTTTAGATCGTTAGTATGTGCCTTGAAATGACGACTGATAAAGATATCCGACAAAGGTATTATTTTCATCAAATAGTATTGATGGCTTTTTGCCATTTAGTAGAGATATATAGATCAGAAGTAGTTGTGTGTGTAAGGTGAGCTGGCCACACCCCGCCTCAGGTGCAAATGGCAACAATGCCAGCCACAAACCTTGGGTATTATCACCCACTTCTCAAATGCCAATACTTGGCACCAGTTGCTTTGAAGAATATACCATCAACATGACTTTAGTCACATATAGATCAAAGGTTTTTTTTTCATAACCGGAGGTTGTGTTGCATATTGCCATTTAGAAAGCCAGATATAGCTAGGTTGGATATTTGTATCTATGATCTATTAAGAACGTGTATTTTTGGATGAAGATAATTATAATTAGTTCACTCATGTGACATTAGTTTTAAGCAAGTCGTCTTATAAATGCTCACACTTATAAGTTATGGTGCAGACAGATCAAGCCACAGATCAAAGCACAGATAGATCAAGCCACAGATAGATCAAACCACAGATTAAGCCACAGATATTTCAAGCCACAGATAGATCAAATCACAGATTAAGCCACAGATATTTCAAGCCACAGATAGATCAAACCACAAATAGATTAAGCCACAGATATTTCAAGCCACAGATATTTCAAGCCACAGATAGATCAAGCCACAGATAGATCAAGCCACAGATAGATCAAGCCAAAGATCAAAGCACAGTTAGATCAAGCCACAGATAGATCAAGCCACAGATATTTCAAGCCACAGATAGATCAAATCACAGATTAAGCCACAGATATTTCAAGCCACAGATAGATCAAACCACAAATAGATTAAGCCACAGATATTTCAAGCCACAGATATTTCAAGCCACAGATAGATCAAGCCACATATAGATCAAGCCACAGATAGATCAAGCCAAAGATCAAAGCACAGTTAGATCAAGCCACAGATAGATCAAGCCACAGATAGATCAAGCCACAGATAGATCAAGCCACAGATAGATCAAGCCACAGATAGATCAAGCCACATATAGATCAAGCCACAGATAGATCAAGCCACAGATAGATCAAACCACAGATAGATCAAGCCACAGATAGATCAAGCCACAGATAGATCAAGCCACAGATAGATCAAGCTGTAAATAGATCAAGCCACAGTTTATTCTCAGTTTGAATCCTCTGACAGGCATAGGTGGGAAATATTTAAATCTCATGTCATTTTCTACATTTCTGATATCAGTAATTGCTTTATTGGTCGGGACTGTGATCGTCGTCAAGCTCTATTCTTGTGATCCTCGCCTTATCTACTATCAGTAATTGCTTTAGTTTGGGAATGGTTTTCTGTGAGCAAGTAGGTGACAGAGCAGGTGTATGTCGTATACTGGGCCTGAGGTGTATTTTAGTTCTACATGTAGTCAAAGGAAGATCTCTGGCTGGTAGTTAGGGGGCCCCGATGCTTGGCAGGTGTCTGTGTTTGTATTTATGAGTCCTTGGCAGGCATTCTTTGCTTGTATTGTTCTTACTGTGTAATGTAGAAATGAGTAACAGAAGAATGAGTAACACTGTATAAATTCTCACACACGGAAAACAACCAGCTGTGTTTTTGTCTCACCATTTTTGTTGTTGATTTTCATTATATTGAAGCAAAACTATGACAAAATTGAGATAATAGTAGAGGTTGGTTCCTTTGATTATTTAAATGTGAATATATAAAGTTTACACCTTTAAATGGTGATATGTTTAAGCTATTTAAGGACAAGAAACACTTGACATTTGAATTTCATGCTGACCTTTCATAGACATCCAGTTAAAAATATTGATTTGTGAAAATACAATATTTTGGGTAATATTTAGCAAAATAGGTTAAATATATTTATACTGCAATTGTACTACAGTTAAAGAGCTCATAAACTGATGACATCATCAAATCATGCTGACATTACCCACATACAGGTCAAATCTTCATCATGAAGAAGCTTTCCATATGAACAAATTTCCATTTATGAATACATATTGTCCTCCATAAAATACATTTGATAGTAATTCATCAAACAACAACAGTTTTAATATATACATATATAAGTTTGTACCTGGACTGGCTATCAAACTGCCAATTATCTGTCACACCCTATCCCAGCAATCATACAATATGGGGCCACGGGCCGTGGCGCAGTTGGTTAGAGTGCCAGCTTATTAGCACCAGTTCCTCTGTGGTGATCTAAAGGTCGTGGGTTCGAATCCCGGCCATGCCGAGATTGAACTCGTGATACAATTTCCTACATGAGCTGAGGCCCGTGCCAAAAGGGTTAACCCGTTGTCCTTGTAAATCTGTGACCGGGTGGGTTGTCATGTCAAGGACCTGCGACATGACAATTCAGTGAGGCAGCACTATATCTGCTACAAGTAGGTCTCATCACGAAATGACTGAAATAATGTTGAAAGTGATGTAAAGCCCCAAACAAACAAACAAACAAACAAACATACAATATGTCTACCAAAACTAGGTTAAGGAATATCCAAGGCCAGTAGATTTACAGCAGTCAGATTTTACCACACATTTGTACCAAGTTAAGACTGTGTTGTAATGGGAATATTGGACATGAATGAGATATTAATAACAGCAGAAATAGAATTAATACAGGTGCTATATTAGAATAGCTTGTCATCAGAGTGTAGAATGTGAGTTTGTAAGTTTTTTTCAGATATAAGATTGGCTAGACAGAAAGAGTGGAATTTCACACTAGAATCTTCATCTCAAAGTGAAAGAACTATCAGCTCTTCCTTTGTAGACGATCATATATAGTGATTACTGAATGCAGAGACGGAGGGGAGAGATCCTCGTATGTACATTTATATGAGAGTTTGTGAGTGACTTGATGGTTTGCACGATTTAGTATCCTCAGGTAATAGGAACAAAAATATATATTCATATCCTCACATGAAGAGGTTGAAATTTAAGAATTAGTGATATCTTAGTGTTTTAGTGTTGCCTTCGACTCAGAATCACTGTGATATAATATATCGTAATGGGTTTGGTCATAAGAGATCTAATATGTCTACGTGATGACAGGAGTCAACTATGAAAGCAGTGTTAATATAGTGTTACACAAGACATTGCGATTATTTTACCATGTGATCTTACTTCAATGGCCAGCGAATCATCTACCCAGTAATAACAAAAGTTTCTTACAGGCCAAATGCCCTCGGCCTGCACAATTTCAACTTTGATATGAAATTAGAGTTTGTGAAACACTTGAAGATTGTTCATAATTGCGTATTTTGCTTAATAGTTATGTAATAATAAAAAGGTTAGCAGTGCAGATATAAAAAAAATGTAGAAAAATTTTGCATTAGAGTGGACCTTTCTGCATGGCAATGAAGGGGACTGTTTAGTATGATCTTCTTATTGGCCATTTTTGCCTGTCCGCCATATGAAATATGCACAAAATAGATTTGACCATTTCTTCCTTGACCAGGCTATTTGTTGGAAACATTTGGAGACTTTGCAAAGTATAAACATTTTCATGCTAGATGATTGGTATTGAAATAATCCAAGTCATCAAGGAGAAACTCAGTAATAATAATAATAATGATAATGATAATAATAATAATAATAATAATAATAATAATAATAATAATAATAATAATAATAATAATAATAATAATAACAATAACAATAACAATAACAATAATAATAATAATAATAGTAATAATGATAACAAATTTATATAGCGCTGACACCAGAACAGTCTGTTCATAGCGCTGATGTGTATGCGACATCTGTAGTGTGAACAGTGGCACTTTGTTCTCTAAGAAGGGAGAAGATGACAGGAGTCACGTTAGCATTGCCCTGTGTGGACCGCCAGGTAAGGCTTGGCGTCTGTCAGGTATGCCATCAACAGAGGCAAGACCATCAACAGAGGCAAGACGTTGATAACTGGTGATCACTTAACAGACACGTGTGCATCTTTGACATATCCTGCTTCATCATGGATAAGTTTGCTAATTCTGAACAAAGAGACATTCATGAAATCATCTCTTTATTCTGCCGTGCTTATGTCGGCCATTTGCAGACATTTTATGACGACTATCACATTGCCATTATCCGTCTGAGAGATCCCCAAAACACAGCAGGTCACAGCGCTGTGTCATATCTGTGGCCAAAAGAAAGGCAATGTCGTTGATGTTTTACTGCAGTTTTATAGTGCCACCCTTTGTCAGCGTTTTGTTTATTAATGTGATACACGCAGGTTATAAATGTGAGAGAAAGTCAGGTTTGCATGACCTGACTTGACTTGGCTTCCTGTCTTGCTGTAGATGGTAGGTAAGCATTATATTATAAGGAACATCGCTGCCTATTATTTGTATATATGTATCAGATTGCCGGCAAGAGTGTATACTTAATGAAGAACAGTCACATATACATGTAGAATGAAGAACTAAAATCCAGACATGGAAAGTAAATGTAGATGAAGTTACAGAGGTTTAAGAGAAGCTAAACTTATAATACTGGGCTTGAAAGAAATTAGAATTGTGAGGCTGATCTAAAAGTAGGTAGCAATTGAATGTAGAACTGGGGAGTAGAACCAGCAGTAGGACCGTAATGTAGAACTGGGGAGTAGAACTATAAGTTGGACTGGAATGTAGAACTGGGGAGTAGAACTATAAGTTGGACTGGAATGTAGAACTGGGGAGTAGAACCAAAAGTAGGACCGCAATGTAGAACTGGGGAGTAGAACTATAAGTTGGACTGGAATGTAGAACTGGGGAGTAGAACCAGAAGTCGGACCGCAATGTAGAACTGGGGAGTAGAACCAGAATTAGAACTGTAATGTAGAACTGGGGAGCAGAACCAGAAGTAGAACTGTAATGTAGAACTGGGGAGTAGAAGCTTTTCACATATATATCAAGACATACATTTGTTATACACTGGCCCTATGTATTATAAAGGCCGGTACACCTGACATTGTGACACCATGTCGGCAAGGAGTCAGTCCTCAGGCCTGTACCAGGGAGCATGGCAGACGGCTCAAAGCATACAGAACAGCCAATATATTGACACATTTCATCACAAGCTGACTGAGACCAGGTACCACTATTCTGATAGCACCAAAATTGCAGTCTGTAAGGAAATAAAAAGCTGAAAAACTAATCAGTGCTGACATCTGCTGGGGCAGTCTGACTTATGCCATTAGAACTTATCGAAGGTCAAAGTGTGAAAGTATCAAGGTCACCACCACTTTGCTTTCGCAAATTCCCTATAAAAGGATACAGCATTTTTTTCTACCCTCATCCTTTTAAAGTGTGATTTCATTTCCCTATGTAAGTAAGAGAAGTGCTCCATGCTGGCTCCAAGCAAAACCCAATGACAGGCTCTGCTTAAGTGGTTTAACCCAAATTCTATTAGGTTGGCTGTCGTCGCAACTTATCAGAAGGTTGCATCTGATTGGACAACTCAAGTCACAAGGAGATGAGTTCTGACTGATTCAGTTGGTCGATAGTTGGGGCAGGGGAAGTGAAGGAAATTGATCACGGCAGGTAACAAGAAAGCTTGCACGTTATTATATCGGATGAGATGTCCTGTGCGGCAAGTTCTATCATTTTCTAGTTTTGGATTTGTCTGGCAAGTTAGATAACGCAGGACAGACTAATGGGGTGTTTTTGTTACCGTGGTTGCGGTTCCAATTTCAATCAGCAGCAATTTATCATATAAGTATTGAAACACAGCTTAAATATTGAAAATCTTATAAACTTTTAAAAGTTTCTGAGCCTTGGTGATAAGTGCTAAGGTTTATAAACTTTCTGAACCTATCAGAAAACTCTCTGAACCTTTGCAGTGAAACAGAGTATAATTATTGAAACAGAGCTTATATATTGAAAATCTTTTTGAAAATGGCATGCTTCATTTTTGGTCTGATATGCTAACTTATAAAGTTTTCTGAGCCTTGGTGATAAGTGTTGAGGTTGTGGTCACATGTGGTTGGGACTTCTACGCCACAAGCAGTTGTGTGTCTTTCATGGTATGGTGTTTATTCGCATGTCTAAGTCCTTCTTCTCCTGATTCTATAGGAACCACAACATTAATCTGTCCAACATTCTTGCCGGGGACTCGTGTCAATTCAGAGAATATTCCTTTTGTACCTTTTTGGCTTCCCCCATTTGTTACCACTTGACGCCCACAGTGAGGCAGAGTATTGAGTTTGCAGGAGACCTCAGAGAATAATGCACAAGATGACATGTACCATGGCAATGTTGCTAGTTATCTTGCTGAATGCCACCGTGAGCTCTTTCCAGAACTCCATTGTAGAATTTGGCACCACATTCTGAAAGACATTTTTAGGGGATTGCAGGTTCTGGCAGGGATGAAAAAAAAACTGGTTATTGCTCTCTCACTGTAACACATTCACACACACTCGGCAGGTAATTACTTAAGGTGCTGCATTGATAGCACTGAACAGCCCCCTGGTGGGAGAGTGTTTAGATAAAAAACAAAATAAGGAACATGATGCTGTGCAGGATGTGCGGAGAAGTTTGTGATTTGATAGTCTGAGGTCGGAAATAAATTAAGGTAGAATTTTGTCTGGTTCATGCAGTGTGGGAATAATTCTGAGAGATTCTTTGAAATAATTATTCTGGACATCTCACAAATATAATTTAGATCAGAATGCATTCATAAAAAATCTTAATTTTTCTACAGGCCTTCTAGAAGGTGCAGTTTCTCTGTGAAAGATTTTACCAAAACGTTCTGACATATTGACTTGACTAAATCTTTACTGTCACAAAGTATGAATGACTCTAAATAAAACCAGCTATTACATGTTGATATATAGATGGCTTTACCACAGATCTGGCATATTCAAAAACATTTTTGGAACACAGATGAGCAAAAATAGGATTCTATAAATAGAATGAGATGCTTTGAGAATAGTAGGAGGTTGCGTTTGACGGAGGCGTGGAGTGTGACACAGCGGCGTGGAGTGTGACACAGCCATCAGAGGTGACATCTTTACTTGGAATTTTAAGTCAACGAGTTCATAGAGGAGGCGGCTTGCCACACAATGGCCACGTTGACGGCGTACAGTGAGCTTCATATCGGTGCCAAACTTGCCACATCGGCAAAGCTGTCACTTGCCAAATAACTAATGAAACATGCACGGCAACAGAGCTTATCTGGTGCGGGGTGACCTCCAAGCAGATGCCTGCAGTCCCTACTAGACGTGACCTCCCACTTCTCCACACATCTTTTATGATTCATATAGAAACCCCACAAAAAGAATCAAATCCCATTAAAAAGATAAAAAATTCTGGCATTCTGAAGTAGGTATATGAACTTATCTCGCGTGGGGCATCACAATTCAGTTTTCTTAATGTCTGATGTATTTGCGGCATTGTGAGATGAAGACTCTGAAATGTAAGTGACTCTGTTTCTAAGGTGACAAGGAATGCATGCACACAAAGCATAAAGCCACAGTAAACATGTTGACATGGTGTGATATTTGTTATATGATAGGAGAGGGAGCGGATGGCAGAGTCATCCTAGCATAGCAGCAGCAGGTTTGGGGTGATGCACTCTGGTCGCCGACAGTTGTTATGCTCCTCCACCTCACTGTCACATTGTTGGCAAACACGTAGACCTTCTTAACCCACAAACCAATATCAATACTGTCAGAGGGTACAAGTGATGGCTTAATAATAACAACCTTTGAGCGGTTTGTTGCTTTATTTTAGTTTTCAAACGTAAAAGAAACCTTTCTGAAAGTTTTCTATAAATGTTAAGGTTTGTGAAGGAATGTCAAGACGCAGGGGTGATGATATGGGAAGATTATCGGATGAGCCAATATATGTGAAGCAATGTTCACAGATGAAGAAGTCGACAGCGACGTCATCCGTATTGTTAATCATCTCACATGCCTGTGTTTCATAATCTTGGCGGGTTATTTTGGGCGTTGTAATCACCTACTCAGCCGTCCCACTGAGAAGGAGTGTGAAGCAGAGTCGTGAAGCGCAGATAGTTGAACACTTAGAAGATCCCACAATAAAGACTGAATGACAAGTTTCCTACAAGGAGCATCTCGCAGACTGACGCTTTGTTTCACTTTAAAATAATTTGATACGGACGATGGAAAATGAATAATTGTGCTTTGATGAGAGAAGCAGGGATTTATTAGCACAGAGTGGGAGATTAGCCCAGATTAAAGCCCAGCAGGCCCCACTTCTTAATCCCTCAACTAATCCCATTGTCTAACAGGGCGTGATCACAGATCTGTTTAACACATCTGTTTAACAAGCACATTTCAAGGGCTTTTAAATTATTGAGTCAATCCTCAAGGAAAAACACTAAAATAGTTCAAATTACCAGAACAATTTGGCATATTAAATCAACTAATTTGCATTAAGGATGTAAAAGCATATAATTAGAGTGACAAAAATTCTTATTTATGATATTTGACTTTCTCCTTCATTTCAAACACCACAGGCTTATCTTTAAAGGCAGCGAAAGAATGAAAAAAACTTCATCTTGATCCAATAAAAAATGTTTTGTCAGCTTTTTGAGGAGATTATCATTTTTTGTAAAAACAATAAAGCAAGGAAGGGAGCCATGCCTCAAGGGGAGGGTGCCACACTTAAAGGGGAGGAAGCTTTGACTCAAGGGGAGGAAGTCATGCATTAAGAAAGCCACACCTCAAAGGGAGGAAGCCACACCTCAAAGAGTGAAGCCACACCTCAGGGGGGAGGAAGCCACACTTAGAGGGAAGGAATCTATGACTCAATAGAGTCTCTTGCCTCAGTCCGAACTCCTGTACCATAATGATCCACTTATATAATGGACAACTGCACGCCAGTCATCCTTATGTGCTGCCAGAGGCATGTCATTGCAATATATAACTAGTAGTTGTCACACTTCTCGCACACTCCACCAGTGATGGCTCACTTGATACCTCTGCCAAACTTTACAAACAACTCTTGTGAGACCTTTTTATGAATTTTGTAACAGTATATCAACTTTTTTTCAGTGAGTTGTGATAAAGTAAAGAAGGGATAGTTTTACCAGAAAGACATGTGTTTGGAATCCAAGTCCTTGCACAAACTTCAACAAACATTGTTGTCATTGAAGACTTGCTTCTTGTTACATGATGAATTGTTCATCGTGGGAATACGGCTGTGGAAGGCAATATGAGAGGTTCTGTCAGGAGGCCATTTTTCTGCCTTGACCCGAGAGGTCTGTTAGGAGGTCATTCTTCTGCCATCAAATAGATACTTAATACCGTTACTGTTTGCCTGCAGGGAAGAAATTCTCCGGCGAGAACATGGCCTGCCCTATCACACAACCCTGCTCTGCACTCACAACAAATATCAGAAAAAAAAACATTCAGTGAAATACATGGATTCTTACAAAGTATTAGTGTTTGTGAGCAATATCGGCTGGGGAGAAATGTCTCCTCATTAAGTGTCCCCATGTGACATATAGCCCTGGCATTGTATAATAATATGACATATAGCCATGGCATTGTATAATTATATGACATATAGCCCTGGCAATGTATAATAATGTGACATATAGCCCTGGCATTGTATAATTATGTGACATATGGCCCTGGCATTGTATAATTATGTGACATAACCCTGGCATTGTATAATTATGTGACATAAAGCCCTGGCAATGTATAATTATGTGGCATATAGCCCTGGCATTGTATAATTGTGTGATGTAGGGTTGTTTGTGCACATGGAGGTAACCAATCAGTGAACCACCTTATTTAATACTGCTGATTGACTTGTTCAGCTAGAAATAAAAGACTTGATCACAAATTCTAGTTTGCCTCTGTCGGCAGAGGCTTTGATGTGGTGTGACCCATGTACCACCAAAAGTAATTCTTCTGCCATGGAGGCAATCAGTAATTCTCTTCCCGGGGAATTAATCTCCGACCGCAGGATGGATCTGATCATTGCAGTCTGTGATTTGCTTTCTGATGGGATGTTTTTTGGTAACAGAAATTCAGATACAGTGATTCTAAAGTCCATAGGGAGAAAATTAAGGATATTTTTCTGATTGATCATTCAAATTGTATTTTAAATGATTTGGCACTTGTAAATGTAAATTCACTAATACCATCTAAATTTATATGTGAGCGTTTATCATGAAACAGTGATCTTCTGTCGGAATGTGTGATTGAGTCAACCAGTTATGAGCTCAACCAGTGCCTGGCAAGTGAGACTCTCTATGATGGGCCGGGTGATAGAGCAAAGCACACGCTAATGTTGAAGACACTAAAACACACCATCCCGGATCGTCCCAGATCGTCAGCATTAGAACTAGGGATCAAGCGACGTGAATGGAGGGATGCGGTAATCGCAGCCTCCAGTCCCAGATACCTGCCTCATTGACGTTGATAATCCTTTAATCTGCTGCTAGGTTTGGAGTGTGAAGCTGGGATTATAAAGGCTTGCGAGACTGGGCGGGAGTGGGGGAGGGATGGAGGTGGGAGTAATCCCAGTGTTATAATTAGTCATGTTATCAGTGAGTAACTACACCATCAGATCAGATACATCAATCTTTATTAGATTTATTGTTGTTCTCAGTTTGGGAGTTTGATGTATTGACATTTGATAATGATCTGATAATGGAACTTGTCCGTAACGGATATCTGTCCATCCATTAGTTTTTCATGCAGTCAATACTACGAGGTTTGAACAGAAGATAATCTGTGGCAAATATTTGTGACCTTGACCAAGATCTCAAGGTCACAGGCATCAAATTATACCCTTATAGGCATATGTCAGATAACACAAGGTCATAGCTTAGATCTGTGCACAAAGCAAATAATTAAGAATCCGATTATGATAAATAAATAGGTCAAACATCACTTGATAATCTTAATTGAATTATGTTTATATGTTTGATCCAATTAATTCCAATATAATTTTGTAAATCTGAATTAAATTAATGTTTTATATGTTTGATCCATTTACTTTCAATATGAATAAGTAAATATTTCTGTGTCAATATATTAATGATTATTTTTTTTCTCATTTCATGTGCTGATTCATGGTGATCTTCATATAGGTAAGTGATTCAAATATTTGACTTTTTACATATTCTTGATGCATCAAATTATAATACTCAAATCAGATGTGAGTTTTAATCAGATATTTTTCCTAAGATTCCAAGCGAGGGATGTAAACTCGAAATTATTAATTCTGAGTAATAGCAACAAAAGTTTGTCTGATTTTGTGCACTTGATGACATGAAGTGAGTAAGAGTTGGTTGAGGCTGAGATATTAATGGTTGGCATGTATCTTTTTAAGGGTGTGTGAAGAAGGCATGATGTAGTAGCCCACCAGGCCAGGGATATTACCACTCTATATCAATCATAATCTATCTGGATAGAATGGCATTTTATATTCAATTTCATTCATAGCTTTCACAGTGGAAGGGAATACAGTACAAAAATTATCAACATGTAGTTATGTCTAAGTTGGTGTGCCAACACAAAGTTTCTGAATGTTTCCTCATTTAACTTGATTCTTTTGTTTGTTATTTTGTTTTAACAAAATCAGCACAATTTAAGCTGTAAAGGTCATGTAGGAGTATGCCACTGGGACCGAATGCCCAACTCATTATGAAGAGTAAAATGCACTGTCAAAGCCCAGCAGGGGCATATTGAGAGTACATTTCTCAGTCAGAAACTGGTCACAGATATTTTTTTTTGTGTTTGAGAATATCTACTATCTCATCGGATGTAGAAGCAATACACATTGGGAAGGACAACATTTTTGTACAATGGAGATGGCTGATCTTTTTCGGTCTTGATTAAGTCGATTCATTTGGTTTCGTGTTATATTTAATTATCCTTATTATCCATTGTTATTGTTACCATGGTAATCTGCTCAAGATGCGGCACACAAAATATGGACAAAATTGTAATTACTGGTGTTGGAAATCCTCTGCACCTTTCTGAATGAGAGAAACAAACAAGACTAATTGCCACTCTCACAGATGGCAGCACCGAGCCCGCTCTCCAATGTCATATGTTTTCATTTCCTGTCTCGGGATGTGAGGTATTATAGCAATTAGCAGTGATATTATTAATTATATGATTATAACATGATATCTTCCTCTCGTCATACTTAGGGTTTGTGTCATGTCTGCTTTACAAGCTTTCTGAAATGATCTGAAATAGAATATAGCTGAGGATGTGTGTCAATATTTGCATACCCAAAGTCCAAATATAGCTGAGAATATGTGTCAGTATGTTCATCCAAGTATATCTGAGGTTATTTGTCAATACTGACATACCTACAGTCCAAATATAGTTGGGAAAATGTGTCAGTATGTGTATCCAAATATATCTGAGGATATGTGTCAATACTGACATACATAGAGTCCAAATATTGCTAAGGATATATGTCAGTATATTCATACCCACCGCCCAAATATAGCTGAGAGTATGTGTCACTTGAGTTGTGTTTTGTTGACGTATAATGGTGTGTTTTAGTGCATAACCCACGTTTCCTCCAGGCTGTATCTGTGCACCTCCAGGCTGTATCTGTGCACCTCGGGATGACTGACGTGATATCATAATGGATACTATGAGAGCAGGTTCTGCTAGGAGTGCCTCACTGACCTTTGCCCAGTGACCTGATGCCTGAATTAGCCCAGGCAATATTTCTACAAGCCATGGTGCCACAAGGTCCCTGTTTTGGACATACATTAAGCATAGGCCACAGATGGCCACAAGTCTCGGCCATGTGACCTCGTGATCTTTGACATGTGGCTCATGACTTTGATTTTGATTTATTTCTTGAGTCATTGATCACATTTATTTCATAGATACCATTTGTAAGCTTCTGAGTCAGTAGGAATATTAGTCTACTACTGTTACTACTGATGCCAGGAATACTACTGTTACTACTGATGCCAGGTATATTAGTCAACTACTGTTACTACTGATGCCAGTAATATTAGTCTACTACTGTTACTACTGATGCCAGGAATACTACTGTTACTACTGATGCCAGGTATATTAGTCAACTACTGTTACTACTGATGCCAGTAATATTAGTCTACTACTGTTACTACTGATGCCAGGTATATTAGTCTACTACTGTTACTACTGATGCCAGGTATATTAGTCTACTACTGTTACTACTGATGCCAGGAATATTAGTCTACTACTGTTACTACTGATGCCAGGTATATTAGTCTACTACTGTTACTACTGATGCCAGGAATACTACTGTTACTACTGATGCCAGTAATATTAGTCAACTACTGTTACTACTGATGCCAGGAATACTACTGTTACTACTGATGCCAGGAATACTACTGTTACTACTGATGCCAGTAATACTAGTTTACTACTGATGCCAGGAATACTACTGTTACTACTGATGCCAGTAATATCAGTCTACTACTGTTACTACTGATGCCAGGAATGTTAGTCTACTACTATTACTACTCAACCATTTTGCACTAAGTTGATTTTACCATTTGACCCATTAATATTTCTCTCATGACTGAGACCTTGAATGATTTGTGCTGGCTATTTAATTACTATAAACAAGGTACGTTTCATATTGAAAACCCAAATTCATGTGTGTCAATTTATTTAGTTCATCTTATTAGCTTTGTGATTGGAACCTCTCGGAATGTGGCTCAATTTATTTAGTTCATCTTATTAGCTTTGTGATAGGAACCTCTCGGAATGTGGCTCAATTTATTTAGTTCATCTTATTAGCTTTGTGATAGGAACCTCTCGGAATGTGGCTCAATTTATTTAGTTCATCTTATTAGCTTAGTGATAGGAACCTCTCAGAATGTGACTCAATTTATTTAGGTCATCTTTTTAGCTTTGTGATAGGAACCTCTCGGATTGTGACTCAATTTATTTAGTTCATCTTATTAGCTTTGTGATAGGAACCTCTCGGAATGTGGCTCAATTTATTTAGTTCATCTTATTAGCTTAGTGATAGGAACCTCTCGGAATGTGACTCAATTTATTTAGGTCATCTTTTTAGCTTTGTGATAGGAACCTCTCGGATTGTGACTCTATTTAGGTCATCATATTAGCTTTGTGATAGGAACCTCTCGGAATGTGGCTCAATTTATTTAGTTCATCTTATTAGCTTTGTGATAGGAACCTCTCGGAATGTGGCTCAATTTATTTAGGTCATCTTTTTAGCTTTGTGATAGGAACCTCTCGGATTGTGACTCAATTTATTTAGTTCATCTTATTAGCTTTGTGATAGGAACCTCTCGGAATGTGGCTCAATTTATTTAGTTCATCTTATTAGCTTAGTGATAGGAACCTCTCGGAATGTGACTCAATTTATTTAGGTCATCTTTTTAGCTTTGTGATAGGAACCTCTCGGATTGTGACTCTATTTAGGTCATCATATTAGCTTTGTGATAGGAACCTCTCGGAATGTGGCTCAATTTATTTAGTTCATCTTATTAGCTTTGTGATAGGAACCTCTCGGAATGTGGCTCAATTTATTTAGGTCATCTTATTAGCTTTGTGATAGGAACCTCTCGGAATGTGGCTCAATTTATTTAGTTCATCTTATTACCTTTGTGATAGGAACCTCTCGGAATGTGGCTCAATTTATTTAGTTCATCTTATTAGCTTTGTGATAGGAACCTCTCAGAATGTGGCTAAATTTATTTAGGTCATCTTATTAGCTTAGTGATAGGAACCTCTCAGAATGTGACTCAATTTATTTAGGTCATCTTTTTAGCTTTGTGATAGGAACCTCTCGGATTGTGACTCTATTTAGGTCATCCTATTAGCTTAGTGATAGGAACCTCTCGGAATGTGGCTCAATTTATTTAGTTCATCTTATTAGCTTTGTGATAGGAACCTCTCCGAATGTGGCTCAATTTATTTAGGTCATCTTATTAGCTTAGTGATAGGAACCTCTCGGAATGTGGCTCAATTTACTTAGTTCATCTTATTAGCTTTGTGATAGGAACCTCTCGGAATGTGGCTCAATTTATTTAGTTCATCTTATTAGCTTTGTGATAGGAACCTCTCAGAATGTGTCTCAAATTATTTAGGTCATCTTATTAGCTTTTTGATAGGAACCTCCAAAAATGTGACTCAGTTTATTTAGGTCATCTTATTAGCTTAGTGATAGGAACCTCTCGGATTGGGACTCTATTTAGGTCATCCTATTAGCTTTGTGATAGGAACCTAATAAAATGTGACTCGGTTTAGGTGATATTATTAAGTTAAAGATAGAAACCTCTCAAAGTCTGACTCAATTTTGGTGCCTTATCAGGTTGAAGATAGGAATCTCTTGGAATGTATCTCAATCAAACTTATTTTATTAACTTTTATTAGCTTAAGAGATATTTACCTCTAGTGATTCAGATTTCATGATTTTATTAGCATCGAGAAAAGAGCATGTAGAATTCTTTGTATAAAACATTACACGCAAGCCAAATGGAAGCTTAAAATATACACACCAGGAAAAGGATGTTTACTACTGGCGTACTTCCCGGAAGTAGAAATGATATTATTTGTCCAGTGAAAGGAATGTGGATGTTTTTTTGATGCCACAGAATAGGAACAATGTAAGATGGCATACGGCAGGCAACCTGAGAGAGTTCTGCAGACAGATGTGGTCTGCGGCGGAGTTCTGCCATCATCGCGGAGGACACCCACACCAACCACACCACAAAGCACAGACCATGCTATGACACATGCAACACCATAGTTTAGACCCACTAAAAATTCTCTCTATAATGCTTCCTGCATCAAAATGGTCAGAGAAACAATTAGGGTACTGTGTCTGAAGCTTGAAGGTGTGTCAGAGACGGACACTCTGAGAATAGAAAACGCATTTAAAATTGGAGATTGTCGAATACTTCCTGTTGTTTTGTCATTAAATAGAACAATATTATCTAAACCGTAATTAGTTGGGTAACGTTTGAATTCCATTCAGGCAGATAATTTGATGCGATATTTTCTGTTAAAGTGTCGTCTCCAATGTAGCATTCATCACATTATGATGACATTAAGATGGTGTATATTTATTACACAAGATCTCGGGGATGTTTCTCGTTTTGATGATACACTATCATATTAACTGGTGCCTATTATAGCAAAGAAACCTTCAAGGAATTACGAGTTTGAACTTGAATAAACAGAGAATTCTACTTGTTTAGAGTGACTCATTACAGCACAGCATAAAAGATATTTTTGCCTCTGAATATAAGTTCTTGATGTTAAGGCACTTTCTTTGTGAGTGCTACTTGGCAGACTTCAGAGGAGCAGTAATCATACGCTGACCTCATTGCCTCTCTTGTACCACTACGCACTTTCTATCACCTCAAAGCTTTGTGCTCGCTCAATTCACCATTAAATTTGGAATTATGTGAACAGATTAATTTAGATTTTATGATTAGTAATAAAATGTTTTCACCCCACCAGCAAGAAGGAAGTGTTTTTATCAGAACCTCGCCGAGATTTTTTAAAATCACGTTTTAGTTTATTTTATCAGATATTTTTATTACCTAATTGACAGCGATTGAGAACTCGCCTATCTCCAGGATTATTTGATGATTAAATGAACTTCAAGGTGATTCAGATATTATTATATTCCTAGGGAAAATATGCACCTAATTTGAAATGAGAACCAAATGCTGGCCAATTAAGAGGGGATTTCAGTTAGTGAGTTTCTCTTGGGTGGTCTATTGGTCTATATCACTGCAGTGATATGATACGCTATACTCTTAATTACCTCACAATAGAAAGTGGGTAGACACAATCAGTCATTAAAGCTTCATATGGATATAGTCATTTACTTGTAAACTTCTCATTAAGATATGAAATACTTATTATTATTTAGCAGCATAAAATAAGAATAAAGCCATTGTGGAGAGTTAATTATTTCCCTTTAATAACTTTTGTCGGTCTTCATCTCGTAAATACATTTATAGACAAAGGAATAACAAAATAAAAAAAAGTGTTGGTTGCAAGTTCACTGACTGTTTTAGTCAAGGGATAGGGGCTGGTTCCATGAGCAGTATACATTCTTTAATTACAATATTTGCAGTTAGTTGTACACACAGTTGTGTAATCAAATGTTTTACAATATTGTAATGTAATTTATCAGTTATTTATTCCTCGGGCAAAATAGAGGAAGTGATAGATACAATTTACAGAAGGCAAGGTCACATGTAGGTCACAGGAGTAGATGTGCACATGTATCAGAGCCTTGGAGAGGGAGGAGAAAGAGGGAATGAGGGAGGAAGTGGGGATTATTTACGGGACAATGCCGGTATCTGTGAGCGGGTCAATGCCTGTATCTGGGATAATGCTGTACCTGGGATAACACCTGTATCTGGGATAACGCCTGTATCTGGGATAACGCCTGTACCTGGGATAATGCCTGTACCTGGGATGGTGCCTGTATCTGGGATAATGCCTGTATCAGGGATAATGCCTGTACCTGGGATGGTGCCTGTACCTGGGATAATGCCTGTACCTGGGATGGTGCCTGTATCAGGGATAATGCCTGTATCTGGGATAATGCCTGTACCTGGGATAATGTCTGTACCTAAGATAATGCCTGTATCTGGGATAATGCCTGTATCTGGGATAATGCCTGTATCTGGGATAATGCCTGTACCTGGGATAATGCCTGTACCTGGGATAATGCCTGTACCTGGGATAATTTCTGTATCTGGGATAATGCCTGTACCTGGGATAATGCCTGTATCTGGGATAATGTCTGTACCTGGGATAATGCCTGTATCTGGGAAAATTACTGTATCTGGGATAATGCCTGTATCTGGGATAATGCCTGTACCTGGGATAATGCCTGTACCTGGGATAATGCCTGTACCTGGGATGGTGCCTGTATCTGGGATAATGCCTGTACCTGGGATAATGCCTGTATCTGGGAAAATTACTGTATCTGGGATAATGCCTGTACCTGGGATGGTGCCTGTATCTGGGATAATGTCTGTACCTGGGATAATGCCTGTACCTGGGATAATGCCTGTACCTGGGATAATGTTTGTTCCTATGAGCAGGATGATGCCCGTACTGGTGAGCATCTTGTTTGTGGTTGCTTGCTATCCATCAAGGTGTGAATAACGCGGCCATTATCAGCCATCTGATGAGATACCTCCATAGTGACATCTGGCCACATTCCCACATTATCACTGCAGCTTTGGGTTTTTTTGTTGTGGAATAGGGCAAAATCGGATTGCCCTGGGAATGAATTCCTGCATAAACAAGCTGATTTTCTTTGTTGTTTATCTACATTGGGAAGTTCGCTGCCCTTTTCCAATCATAGCTGCATGAGGGAAATCCCAAGTAATTATTTCTTAGAAGGCAAAGCAGATTTGAGCTTCAAAAAAAAAAAAAGGATTGGATCCTGGCAGAGAAAATTAATGAAGTCTTATAGTTGTGTTAGACACCAAAGAACATAACTCTTCCTTCAAACCTTTTTCTTGGGTTTATTGTCTAATTAGTGTTGTATTGTTATATATCTGTCAGACCTGAGGCCAACATTGATACTGGTGCTTTGTGGGTAATGGTCAGCTTTTTCTATAGTTTCTTTGTTATTTTTATCCTGGGTATCAGACAGGTGGATACCCAGAAACTCACTGGATAACCTGGAAAACAGTAATTGAGTTCAAGTGTATGACACTGCAATATTTCTATATTTATTCCATGTCAACCAACAAAGATTGACATCAAACGTAAATCATCTGGTCCCCTACCTCATTCTTGATTTAATTGAGAAATCGGGTTACTGCCTCAGACAATGATTATAGCAATTTGGACAAAAATGGGATTTAGTGTTTTCAATTGGACCAATATACCAAATATTCTGTAAATGTTGCATTTCATGTGTTTTTCTTTGTCATCTATTAGTGGCTGTCATAGTCTGGTCATTTGAATGTCATTTATATTGGATCTTTGAAAATAAGATCAATAAATAGATCTGGTTAATTAGAAATGCTGACTTTATGCTTCTTGTCGGTGACTGACCTATAGTTTGAGGTCATGTCAGTTGATCTCTATACTGAATATGCTGTGGAGTATTATAGTAATGCATATAGTACTGCATTACTGAGGCAGTGAATAAAGCTACACTACTGGTACCATGTCTCTACTAAGTATAATGGAGCTCCACTACTGGTACCATGTCTCTACTGAGTGTTATAGTAATACCCAGTGCTCTACCACTGGTACCATGTCTCTACTGAGTGTTATAGTAATACCCAGTGCTCTACCACTGGTACCATGTCTCTACTGAGTGTTATAGTAATACCCAGTGCTCTACCACTGGTACCATGTCTCTACTGAGTGTCATAGTAATACCCAGTGCTCTACCACTGGTACCATGTCTCTACTGAGTGTTTTATTAATACCCAATGCATCACTTCTTGGACCATGCTTTTACTGAGTGTTAGTACCATGTTTCTAATAGGCCAGATGACCTGCGGGGCTGCATTGTATATACTGATTCATTGTCCCACCAGCCGCCAGGAGTGATAAATTTGGTAATTCTGTAATGCAGATGGGGATCTGGATATTATGGCATGACGCCATCACGCACAGTGCCACATCTTGCATGGTGCAACAGCTTAGATGTCATGCAATCAATCTCATGTACTCAGAATGTACTCTGAATGTACCGGAATGACATGTGCCAATAGTCCAACCTGAATATCATGGGTTATCTGAGAGAAATAGATGAGTTAAAAAGATGTGTGATGGGGTTTCTACAATTGTTTTTTTGTGGGAGATATTTTATTACTGCAGTCTGGTAACTTGGTGAGATGTTTTAAATGTGAAGGAGATGAATAGGCAAGTATCCATTCTGGGCTTACTCTAGTTTTACTGTGAAACGTGGCCAGATTTCTGGATGCCTCAAATGCTGTACATCATTATTCTCCACTACAAATGCTGCAGCACCTCTTACCAGGAAAGGAGTTTTACACTAGTGTAATCATGCTCACTCCTGCCAAGAGCAATCACATAATTGGAAGTGTCTCATCTCAGAGTGCCTGGGTATTCTCATGTCAGAGTGCCTGGGTCAGGCAGGGTATTCTCATGTCAGAATGCCTGGGTGAGGCAGGGTATTCTCATGTCAGAGTGATTGGGTATTTTCATGTCAGAGTGTTAGTGTCAGGCAGGATATTCTCATGTCAGAATGCCTGAGTCAGGCAGGGTATTCTCATATCAGAGTGATTGGGTCAGGCAGGGTATTCTCATATCAGAATGCCAGTGTCAGGCAGGATATTGTCATGTCAGAGTATTCTCATGTCACAATGCCAGGGTGAAGCAGGGTGTTCTCATGTCATAATGCCATTGTGAGGTACAGTATTCTAGAATCAGAGTGCCAGGGTTTTTTTCCTGCAAAACTTTAAACATTCATTTGGCATTAATTTCAATATGGCTGCTGAGAGCTCAGATGTGAAAAGCACTTATCTGTGACTCCAGCCTCTCTGCAGATAATTGTCTCGTGAAAGATTCCCCGAATCTTTTTATTTCATTGTCTTTGTCAGAATGAATCTATATTTTGTTGTGTTGTTGCTTTGCGATTTTGAAAGGATGTCAAATTAATGTCTGTCATGTGCAAATTTAATCAAACAGCCACACTGATTAATCACAAATTAATACTAATAAAATTAATCATGTAAAACTAAATGTTTTTCAAAAACCGACACTAAAATAGGCACGATCATCCCCACGTCACAGGAATTCCGTGGAGAGAAAATCAAAATGAGGTGTTTTGAAATTTTTTAATGAATAATCTCACCATGGTTATGCCACAAATGGTTAATATCAATCAGAAACATATATGTTGTTTATTTGTGTATCCCAGACAGCCTAGGACATTCACCGGACATCCTCTTATCTATTATTTTAAACATCTCCATTAAAAATGTCTCCATTAAAAACTCATTCTGATCTCTATCTATTCTGAGTTATATCTATATTCTGATCTATATCTATTGTTTGATCTATATTCTGATCTCTATCTATATTTTGATCTCTATCTATATTCTGATCTATATCTATATTCTGATCTGTATCTATATTGTGATCTATATCTATATTTTAATCTATATCTATATTCTGATCTATATCTATATTCTGATCTATATTTATATTTTTCTGTGGGATTTTTATGCAAGACTTTCAAATGTAAACAATTCGACCGTAAACAGGAGGTAGTTTATAGTTTGTACATAAAAAACCTGAAGGTACAGATGTGCAACATCATGTTGATTCGACCTTTTAACCCAGCTGCAATGACTTCGATTCAGAAAGAAATTCTGGGCTATTTCTCAGTTCATATTCTGTGTGTAGCATAACCTGCCCCGAGAGTATTTAGAAGTTTTGGATCGTGGGTGTTTTGGACAGTCTATGATTCTTGGATGATTATGTTTTCCTTGGACAAGATCTGTCTATTTTGGAAGTAGACTCCTGGAGTCTGTGCTTCAGACTTTTTGAGCAGCTCACAAACAGGTGAATAGTCCAACCTCACAAAGTAATACTATCAAACTGAGTAATGTAGCTGGTAACTTGATTGAACCTAGTCCAGTTACTGTTAATCTAATAGAAACACAGGCAAGCAAGCGCCCTCTGCTGGTTGAACCATGCTTTGATTTGAATATTATGCATATTTAGATAGAGTGTTGTGTGATAAAAAGACAACATTGAGAAAACTACTTTGTATGACATAATGAGGAGAGATCAGAAGTAAAGTGAAGGTCGAAGTTAGTGACCTTGTCATGAAGATTACAATTAATTTTCTGCTCCTGAATGGAATCCATAAAGATTCTCTGGTGCAGATAGTGTGCTCCGTCTGGAGTAAGGTGACCTTGATGTAAATTGCCCTCAGAGAACGAGGTAAGAGTGAGTAAGACTGGAGGCCTTTATTAGCTAATAAAGGCCCCCAAATTTGATTTATTTGATAGCTAATAGGGTCAGTCCATGTGGCGTGGATAGGGCCAGATTGGAGCACGGCAACCTCAGCCTCGGACTCGGCACAGTTAACCTACAAACCTGCAGGCCTCTTGTCCCCACTGATGAAACAGGCAGAAAGTCAATTATTAATCAATTACACACTTGATTAGAACCTTATATAAATAGGCGAGAGATTTATGGCAAGAGAGAAGTTTGATTTTAACAGGTTGATGTCAGTTCATTAAGGGAATCTCTTATACATTCTTGGTTTAGTCTATATTACTATGAGGCATATAATGGATATAAGTCATATTAAGGATTTCTGAATTGTTTCTTGGAATATAAAATTGTAGATGTTTTAAGTGTGGGCTGTATGTGTAAGTGTTTAATGCAGGATTCACTTGCTGGATGCACGTTTTAAGCATACCCACTGCCTTTGACAGGAGCATACCCACTGCCTTTGACGGGAGCATACCCACTGCCTTTGACGGGAGCGTACCCACCGTCTTTGATGTGAACACACCCACTGCCTTTGACTGGAGCGTACCCACCGTCTTTGATGTGAACATACCCACTGCCTTTGACGGGAGCATACCCACTGCCTTTAACGGGAGCATACCCACTGCCTTTGACGTGAGCATACCCACTGCCTTTGACTTGAGCATACCCACCGTGAGCGTACCCACTGCCTTTGATGTGAGCATACCCACTGCCTTTGACGTGAGCATACCCACTGCCTTTGACGTGAGCATACCCACTACCTTTGCCGGGAGATATCTAAAGCAGCACACCTGGCTCTCATAATTGACACAGAGCTGCGTTTACTTACTCAGCTGGTCGCGTACAAACAGGCTTACATAATGCCAGGCCATTAGGGCCTTGTAGCAAGTTCAGAGCCCCCTGGTGGACATGGTTTGTCAATAAACATAGGAACACCACTCTTTGTTAGGGCCGTAGCCCCATCACATGTCTATCTCTTATGAGATGGCCACATATCTCTACTCTGCTTGTAGATAGCCGACTAGCACTCTCCATGTATCTATCCTCTGCCTGGAAGTGACATCCTAGCACTCTCCACATATATCTACCCTCTGCCTGGAGGTGACAGCCTAGCACTCTCCACATATATCTACCCTCTGCCTGGAGGTGACAGCCTTGCACTCTCCACATATATCTACCCTCTGCCTGGAGGTGACAGCCTAGCACTCTCCACATATCTATCCTCTGCCTGGAGATCACTCGCACTCTCCTAGTGTCACATATTATCATTTTAGTCTCATTAAGGACACACCATAGTTTTGTTCCTCATTATTATCCGTACTTCAGCAGTGAGATTTATATATATTCCTCCTGATATGTTCTCCTTCCTTTCAGATTTTAGGATCACATGGCTACTAATCACATGGCATTTCTTATTGAAAAGATAGCGTGTTTATATATCTAATGTAAAGTATGGAGTCAGCTTGTGAGTGTCATGAGCAGATGGGGGCTGTATAGCAGCTCTGTGTATTATAAGATGCACATGGCACGTGCTGGGAATATTTCCAAGAGATATGGGAATATGAGATGAAAGCTGAGATGCTGTATGTTATGTAATAATCAGCGTCTGTTGTGGAGGTTATCAAGGCTTGGTGGTTGCCTCACCGGCAGATATGATATGTGGGAAGATGGCAGGGTCTGCTGTGGAGGTGGGTGTAGCATGGCTGGGCATACCGTGACGTGTTTGCCAGCAAATTGTTGCAAGCATGCTGCTCTCATTCAACCTCTAACCCCAGCCTAACAAGACAAATTACTAAAGAGAACTTTATTATTCCATAACTCATAAATAAACTCATTCGCAGCATCAAATCCTGAAGATAAGGTGTGAAGGGTGAGATTTTGATTCTTCCCTTCTTGTTTCAGAGGTCAGAGGAAATGCTTGAAAAATGATAATCAAATTACAGCAACACAGGTATATTGATAGATTGGCACTGTTATTTACCAAGTATTACTCAGAATGCTAGTTTCCCATTTTCAAAACATTGGAATTAGTAGAATAATTTTGGGACCCTGGTGTAGCTTAGGTTCATGGGAAAGGAATTTAGCGTAGACCCATGGGACCATAGCTTAGAGCCATGAAACCAGGATTTAGTGTAAATCCATAGGACTAGGATGTAGCTTAGATCCATAGGACCAGGATGTAGCTTAGATCCATAGGACCAGGATGTAGTTTTGATCCATAGGACCAGGATGTATCTTAGATCCATAGGACCAGGATGTATCTTAGATCCATAGGACCAGGATGTAGCTTAGATCCATAGGACCAGAATGTAGCTTAGATCCATAGAACCAGGATGTAGCTTAGATCCATAGGACCAGGATGTAGTTTAGATCCATAGGACTAGGATGTAGCTTAGATCCATAGGACTAGGATGTAGCTTAGATCCATAGGACTAGGATGTAGCTTAGATCATGGATCCAAGCTACATCCTGGTTCCATAGCTCTAAGCTATGGTCCCATGGGTCTACGCTTCCATTCCCATGAGCCAACTATGTGCTGGCCCCAAAATTATTCCACTAAACTCCAATGTTTTGAAAATGGGAAACTAGTATTCTGAGTAATACAAACTGGGGATAAATCCTTCTCCAGTGTGACATCATAAACCAAAGGCTTGCAAGCTGAAAACAAAATGTTCTCTCATGATGACATCATAAGTAGAAGGCTTGAAAGCAGCTGGAGATAAAACCTTCTCTCTCCAATGTACAATATAGAAATACTATTTGTTATATGTTAACTAGTAGCATAATTTGATTTATGTCTGGTTGTCTGCTCCAGAATAATTCTTCCTGCGAGGATAGATTGTATTATAAATGTGGTGAGTGAGGTATATTAAGCTTATTAATTACTTCATACAACACACATTGCACTTAGATTTAGATCATCAGAGAAATATGATATAGCAGAGAAGACCGAAAGGATGGTGACAAGATGTACAGGGTTATTGTTCTATTGTGTCATATATTTGGACTGTACTCCACTCACACAGTAGACCATCCTCTATCGTACTATGCCTTCATTGTCTACTAGTTATTTTGAAAAGACAATAAAAAAAAATTTCAGTTACTTAATTAATTTATATTAAGATAAGTTGGAGATATTGTATACACGTGTCTAATCTCAAGCTAAAAATGAATTAATATTTTGTTTTTGTTTTGCAAAGAATGAAAACAGATGTCATGTTAGTTTTAAAAGCAACAGCATTTATAACATTTCGAATTGTTGTACAGGTGTTATTCACCTCAGACATAGACATATGAAACTTCTCATTATAATAATCCAAGATTGAGAAGAGAAGAGAGTTGTCATCCTGATGCTGGTGATGGCTGCCATTTTTTTCTGTGGCATGTTTGTGGCAGTGGTCAGTAATCAGTGGTCATTCTGTGGTCATTCCATGGTCATTCTGAGGCCACTGGTCAGGCAAGATTCACCTCACTGTCACTACTTAACACAGAGTCAGGAGCCCAGCAGGAGTGGACAAATTTGTTATATTTGAGTTTTGAGTGGGATCTGTTGGGGAGGTGGCCATCGGTCACGAAAGCCACTTCTTCGGAGGCAACCACATGGCCACTGTATGCAGAAGAGTTAATAGAATGAAGCATGGACAGGTCCGCAATCTCATGCCCTCTCTTCGTATCACCAGTCTGAGTTATTGTGGGTTTTACTTATATTTTTACCAGCTCTGTTAGCACAACTGGTAGAGCATTGGATTTGTGCCTTTGTTATATAAATGGTGGACGGGAGGTGGTGGGTTCGATTCCCTCTGTTGTGTGGTTTGATTTTATGATCTGTTGGGTGGTGGGTTAGACTCCCACGGCTGGCAGTGTTATTTCTACACTGGTTAAAAGGTTCAAGAGTTGACCTGATATAGCCAATATTGTTGATGGGTTGTAAAAACGCCATTTCATCGTTACTTATATTGTGTCAATATTGATACATTAGATATTGGCAAAACAGACAAGATGGCACGGTATCAATATAAACATATACAACATCGCCCTCACGTTGTTATACTCAGAGGTAAGTTCAAACTTTTGGCATTTGCAAACCCCAAGAGAACATATATGCTCACATTTGATCAGATTTGTCCCAAATTATTTGGACAAGGCATTGCAGTTAAGGTGATAATGCCTGAGTAGGTAGCAGAGAAGGTCCTTGATGTATCTCCATAGAGACTAAGTGTGCCTCCTGCTCAACTCCACAGATAGTGCTCGCAGTAAACTGTGTCCATGAGAAAAAGTTCCCCTCACAAATTATGAAAACAGAATATCGTACTTTTATGCCATTATCTGTATAATTCAGGAGATGTTTTTCCAGATGTGTTGTAAAAATATATTTTATTTTGTAGCTGCGTTTAACATTTAATGTGGCCCCTTTATCACATTTCAACATGGTCACTTTTTCGTGTTCAATATGGCTACCAATTACATTTAGTATGGCTGCTTTTTCACCTTCAATATGGCTGCATTGTCATGTTTAATGTGGCTGTTTTGTCACATTAAATGTGGTCTTTTTCCGCTCGCATTTGTTTTGACTTTAGGGCTGAATGTTCAAGGTTTTGACATGGTTAAGCTGGAAGTCTATGGAGCATACCCTGATTATCGGTCCATGGCGGCCATGTTTTTGGCACGTTTTTCCTGCTTACACCGTCAGATAGCACTTTTGTTTCAGAAGTGATTTGTGAGTCCGTAGTAGAGCAAGAAGATTTTCTCAGATTTTGCATTGGGATTTTGCAAACTTATGCAAGCCATGATCAACATGGCTGCTTTATCATGTTCAACATGGCCATTTTATTGCATTCAATATGGCTGCTTTAACACATTTAGAACAGTTGCTTTATCACATTCAATATGGCTGCTTTATCACATTCAAAATGGCTTCCTTATCACATTCAATATGGCTGTTTAATCACATTCAATATTGTTGCTTTATAACATTCAATAAAGCTACTTTATAACATTTAACATGGCTGCTTTATCACAGTTCTGTTGCTGCTTTGCTGAAGAAGTACATAAGCCATATGGCTATTAAATAGTACTAATTTTGACATTGAGAAATCGGTATAGGTTTCAGCACAAATAAGAATGAAGAATTATTCAGGTTGCCGCACGGAGAAAGTGAGCTGTCTTCAATGGCAACTTGAGAGGTTTCTGTTGAATGTTTGAAATAATGCGTAACTGCTCTTGACAGATCTGTTGTGTGTTTGGATTTTGTGATCCGTTTATGATGGAGAGAATGAGAACGTGTCTGGGTGGTGTAGGCTGGGTGGATGGCTTGTTGACGCACACCTCTCTCACGTGGCGGGCTTTTATGGCTTCTGGTAGGAATCAAAGCATTCGGCCTAATGTGGTTTCTTTCTCTCACTTTGTTTTCATAAATTACTCTGAAGAAAGCTATCGCTGTTTACAATGACAGGAAAAGGGGGGCTCAAATCATGCTCAAATCCTTTCTATAATAAGATGATGGTGAGATTTATCACAGGCATTTATCATAAAATTTAGCTGACAGGTCAACAAAAGCCAGATGACTTGCGGTAATAGCCTTTTCTTTGCCGAGGCATGAACGATGATGACAGTGTCCCTACCCCTGACTCAGAATTAAATTGTGCCCCGTCAGTTTGCATCAGCGTTGCCGTCACTAGCCTGAGGAGATTCCTAGTTCTATTTATAGCACACAGGAGAGGTGAAACATGATCTGATGATGCGTCTGTGTTCTATTAATAGCACCGGGGTCAGCACTCTGGAAGAGGGTTCTGTATGAGTTGGCATTATGTTGGTGATGTTTTAATGTTTATTGGCTATTTTGGTCCATCTTGTATTAATATATCGACCTTAGCTGTGAAGGTTATGTGTCCGGGAGAGTCAGTTGATGGTAAATAATGGTGATGACTGCACATGTATAATTGTATCAGCATCAGGAATAGGGAGGGATCTTTTTTTCTGGGAAAGCTGAGCCTGCTTGATTGCATTGGAGTGTGGTGTGGCTAGATTAGAGCAAGTCCTGTAGCCTCTGCCTAATTGGGCACACTCCTCCTGAAATTATTTTTATATTTGCAAGATGCACATATAATGTTTTTTTGCCAGAAAGTTAGAACCATTAGGAGAACTTAAAGTTGGCAGTGTTCATTGCACAGCTAATCCACCAATGAAAATAAGAAATATACTTTAAAATCTTATAAGAAATATAAATAGATTTGAGAGATTACCTCAATCAATGCTTCCTGTTGACCATATAATTATTACAAACATATATTGGTCTGTGATAGTTTATATATTTTTTCAATTTGTATTTTTCCAAAAAGCACATTGAGTGGTCAGTGAATAGTCTATGAGTAGCCAATGAGTAGTCAGTAAGTAGTCTATGAGTAACCAGTGAGTAGTCAATGAATAGTCTATGAGTAGCTAGTGAGCATTCAGTGAGTAGTCAGTGAGTAGTCAATGAGTAGTCAGTGAGTAGTCAATGAATAGTCTATGAGTAGCCATTGAGTAGCCTGTGAGCATTCAGTGAGTAGTTCGTTTTCATCATGAAGCCGATTATTGTGGGGGATGTCAATTTAATGAGATGCTAGACATGTTTAAGAGCTGGTTTTTCTTTCACACCACCATTTACAGGTTGCCATGGCAGCAGAACATCAGTCTCTTCCCCCATTTTGGCATGTTGTAGTTACAATGTGGGTAAATCTTTTCACATTGAGTATAAACCAGGGCAGGAGCACGACCATTATCTGCACCTTACATTATAAACCAGGGCAGGAGCACGGCCATTATCTGCACCTTACAGTATAAACCAGGGCAGGAGCACAGCCATTATCTGCACCTTACAGTATTAACTAGGGCAGGAGCATGACCATTATCTGCACCTTACAGTATAAACCGGGGCAACTATAGATTATATATGACTGGACGGTAAGGCCACCTATAGATTATATATGACTGGACGGTAAGATGTTGTAAGATGTTAGTCCAAAATATTCAAATTTTGATTATTTCAATTATTTTCAATGTTTGAATGTGACCGAGAAGGTTCAAAATGTTGTGAAGTTTTAGATTTGTGATCACCAATCTTGTTGTTGGTGAGCGCATGTTGTTTACATGGGGTGAGGGGCTGCCGGGATGTTTTCATCAGTGGAGTGGTCAGCATAGCCATTAGGCTCCATCCTTTAATCCTGAGTGCTGGAACAGATAATGGACACGAGGCTGTATGGCAGGGCATTAAGGTTCTGTGTGAGGTTACTTATATGCCTCCCCTGTTGTCACCTACAGTGCTGCCTCCTTGTGAGTGTTTACTGCAGATAAATGTGACAAATACTCCTGAAATATTAAAGATATGAAAGAGTTAATATGCAGGTCATATGTCTCTATATAACATATAGATAAGATAGTAATAAGACTGCAGAATAGTTAAATGTGTATGAATAATATAGCAATTCATATTCCACGTGTGACTCAAATTTCAGGTTTCAGAGAGAGAGAATTGTCACTTGGTAACGTTGAAAATGTCAGAATACAATAAAAAGGAATTGGAAGCTGGAGACAGATTATAGCACTAAGCTGAACCCATATTATTGGATTTGCCAATGAAAAACAATTATTAATTGCATTGTTAATGCTGGAAATCCTTGTCGAGTGAAGCACTTTGCCGGTCTTGTGATGTTGACTGGCAGTATTATAGGTCTTGCTATGTTGACTGGCAGTATTATAGGTCTTGCCATTTTGACTGGCAGTATTATAGGTCTTTCCATGTTGACTGGCAGTATTATAGGTCTTGCGATGTTGACTGGCAGTATTATAGGTCTTTCCATGTTGACTGGCAGTACTATAGGTCTTTCCATGTTGATTGGCAGTATTATACATTTTGTCATGTTGACTGGCAGTATTCTAGGTCTTGCCATTTTGACTATATTCTAGGTCTTGCCATTTTGACTATATTCTAGGTCTTGCCATGATGACTGGCAGTAATTTTGGTCTTACCATGCTGACTGGCTGTATTTAAGGTCTTTCCATGCTGACTGGCAGTAATTTTGATTAAGCCGATATTAAGTCCTATGCTGCCTTTGGTATTGCCATTGTCTCACAGGTGTAAATGGCTGTATTCATCTGCTTTCAGGTGCAAGTTCTGATTTATTCTCCTGATAGATTCATTAAAGATAATGAATATTATTTTTCAATAAATGTAATAGTTCCTATAGTTATTACATTGATGTTTTTTATGTCATCCCAATTTGTGTTAGTGTTATGTTGGAAATAGGAATGTATTGGATTTCTTTGTCTCATTTGAAGTTACAAAGTCTAAGCTTTTATTCTGATATCAGTTTCTGTGATGGTTGATAAATAATTTTCACTACATTCAGTTATTACAGTTCTTTCTGCCTGTTTTACATTATGTGGACGAAAAGACCAGTGTGTGTGTGTGTGTGTGTGTGTGTGTGTGTGTGTGTGTGTGTGTGTGTGTGTGTGTGTGTGTGTGTGTGTGTGTGTGTGTGTGTGTGTGTGTATCAAAGCATCAAAGTTATCAGACCCAGATTAAAGGCATTTCAGTTTGTCTAGCAAGCCTGTCCTGTTCACCCAGATATAGTTCAAATCTATGAGTGCAAGATTCAAATATATTTCAAGTCTCAAGTGTGTGAGTACAATTGTGAGTGTAAAAAGAGAACAAATACCTTGATACCATAGCTAATCTGGCAAAAGATCTTGAGATGTTTAAGATTTATTATATGATAAGCTAGGTAAGAGCAAAGCTGTATGCAGATATACAGGCTGGCTCTGCTTGCCTGTGATAACACTAATTGCTTCTCTACTGTATCATGTTTGTATCTTGCCCCCCAGTGGAGGAGCATGTTTATACGGTGGAGCCAGCTTGTTTTCAACCACGCTTCCCTGCAGGGCTACAATTTCATTAGACCAAATTGGATAATAGTCGTCCAGGTTAAGTCTGTTTTGGTGGAGGAGGTTTTCAGCCTCATTGTGATTTGTGGCCAAAGTGGTAGCCAGGGAGAAGCCACATTGTGTTGACTGGTCCCCAGTCTTTGCTCCTCATTGAAATCGCAATTGCATTGCCTATATGCTGAAAGTGCCTGTCCAAGAAAGGTTGAGAGGAAATGTGATTATGGAAGTCTCGCATCGGTCTCATCTCGGCTACAGACGTGGACAACTTTATCATTACCGTAACTTTGTGTTGACAAATTAGTGGCAACATTGTCGGCAAGGGTTTGCCACGTCACAAGACACTGCTGTCTTGCTTGTGGTTGCTATGGCAATTAAACCAGGGGTCAGAATATGAGTCTGGTCCCCTGCCCTAAAGTGTCATATTATCAGACCATGTGACACCTCCAATTACATCTTTGACTTGTCCCACTACATGCACAATAGCGCCATGATTTGATTATGCCGTCTATGAAATATCATATGACCCATCAAGCCAGGCCTGTAAGAATCTGTAGTAATAGCATTGCTTGGCCAAGCGTAAGGCAGGCTGCTTCCAGGTATGTTTACCTTACCAGTCCAGTTTCTCCGATTCCTTGTCAAACTAACCCAGTTAACACGTTGCCGAGAAAGCCCAGAACAGTATTAAGTGTTTGCTTATACTTTAAAGGAATTATGCAGTGATTTTGAAAACAAAATAGGCATTAAAATCGTAAATGGATGATAAAATCATTTGCCTTTCATGTCTATTTACCTTTAAGGTTGATGCTCCCTTATTAGTGTCAATAAACTTGTTTTAACAAGATCCTAATTAATAGCCTTGTTTTGAAGCACACTCCTTGGTTGGCATCATTTTTAGGGAGAGTGCTGTCATAGAGGTACTGAAAGGTAAAATTGCATCAAGGGAAATGGAAATATATTATGACATCATAAAGTCTTTAATCTTTAAATAGTGCTAGTATGATGTCAAACAGTTTGAGGTTCACACCTCTTGTCTATTCACATTACATGAAGCCTTGGGTTGACAAAACTTTACCAAAGTGCAGCTTCTCCGTCTTAGTGCAACTCATCTTATTGCCCTATGAGAATCTTTCACGTGTCACTATGTTCATGTTTAAAATTTGAAATCGTAGGATTGGTGCATTATGCTGTTGAGAGTGAAAGATTGATTTCTAACAAGTGCGCTCCTGTGAGGACTGTTTGACCTTTCGCAAGGTCACACGTTGGTTGCCAAACATATACATTTCCTCTCCTTAACTGAACACTATTGTAATATCCTCAGATAGCTTAAACTTTTGACATTAGGAATCTTAATCAGATGTTTTTGCCATTTCATTTAATTTTTTGTGACTTAATTCTAAGGTACAAACCACATTTTCTTATATATTTGTATTATACTTTTTCAATCAGGTTTTAGTCCCAAATATATTAGTTTTGAAGGGTTTATTTTGCGACAATTATTAGTTGCTGTTTTTCTGTGTCATTCAAATTGACTTTTTGCTCTGACAATCAACTTGTCTTTATACTTTGACATTCAACATGCCTCTTTTCTGTGGTATTCAACTTGACTTTTTCCTCTGATATTCAAATTTCCTGTTTCCGCGTATAAAAAAAATTATAAAAGAAATCATTGTTAAAAAAATATTCTTTTTTGACATATGATTAATTCCAATAATGCTTTGATATTCCATGATATTGTCACTTGCAGGAATCTAGAGAATCGACAAAACATTTATTTTATGGCAACATGATTGGACAGTTATGAGGTTGAATTTAAGCAGAATCATTTACCAAAATGTTATTTCTCTTTTTAGAAAAGCGATATCCAAAAGTTGTCAGGAGCCTAACGACCTGCTTCATCCTCGCCATGCAGAGATTGGGTACAGCACCAAGAAGCAGGAGCTGCGATCATCCGTCGACTGGACGGTAAGACCACCTATAGATTATATATGACTGGATGGTAAGACCACCTATAGATTATATATGACTGGACGGTAAGGCCACTTATAGATTATATATGACTGGATGGTAAGGCCACCTATAGATTATATATGACTGGATGGTAAGGCCAACTATAGATTATATATGACTAGATGGTAAGGCCACATATAGATTATTTATGACTGGACAGTAAGACCACCTATAGATTATATATGACTGGACGGTAAAGCCACCTATAGATTATATATTACTCGACGGTAAGGCCATCTATAGATTATATATTACTGGATGGTAAGGCCACTTATAGATTATATATGACTGGATGGTAAGGCCACTTATAGATTATATATGACTGGACGGTAAGACCACCTATAGATTATATATGACTGGATAGTAAGACCACCTATAGATTATATATGACTGGACGGTAAGGCCACCTATAGATTATATTTGACTGGACGGTAAGGCCATCTATAGATTATATATGACTGGATAGTAAGACCACTTATAGATTATATATGACTGGACGGTAAGGCCACCTATAGATTATATATGACTGGATAGTAAGACCACTTATAGATTATATATTACTCAACGGTAAGGCCACCTATAGATTATATATGACTGGACAGTAAGGCCACCTATAGATTATATATGACTGGACGGTAAGGCCACATATAGATTACATATGACTGGATGGTAAGACCACACATAGATTATATATAATTGGACAAGACTATGGATCATCATTGCGATAATTTTTTATCACAAGAAATATTGTCACACAATTAAATCGCCAATGCTTGTACACTACACAAGAATCTCTCACTGTATATGAGAGGTTGAGTGATCGTGAGTCATGTGACATAATAGCTGATATACGTCAGGCTCTTTGCACAGGTGCGTGATATTTACATTGCTGACAGTGTGATGATTCAGAGCAGGGGAAGAAAGTAGGGAAGATCTTATACGCTACAGCTGACAATGGTGCAATGTGCAGAAAGATAAGAACAGATCTGACTTATCAGCACGAACAAATAAAGAAAAGGCGGAAAAGGCCTCGAGATGCGATATATCCAATGCAGCCGAGCATCAAAAATGAATGATCAGGTGACTGAATCCACACCCGCCATGTCAGCTACACCTGTATTGACATCTGTTGCTTTCGGAGGATTGTTTGCCTTCGATCGCAGCCAAATAGTGTAATGCTGCCAATGTTAGCGGAGACATGCCGGGAGCACAAAATCGCTGTGCATACCCTCAGCATGTTCACCACAAATGTAAATGATTAAGCCAGTATCTTGCATCATGCTGACCTTTGGTTGACCTCAGTTATTCAAATATGACCTTGCCCATTTATTCTCACACAATTGTCTTTTTTATCCCCCCCAACAAAGCAGCTTCCGAGCTCTGATTGTTGTCTTGAATGCAGGGGGGGAGGGGAGGCGTGGAGAGAGGGGGGGCTGATAATGCCGGCGCCTGGCAGGAGATGATCGTCTGACGATTGTGTGGAAATAGTCTGACATGACACCTAAAATGGGAGCGCATCCACATGGAAATTGTCATCAGCGAGATATAGATATTTCTGTATGAATGGAGCGGAGATGGGCCACGGTGTTCATTGTACAGATATATTGTGACATTTAATAAGCCCAAGCAATCTCTTTTGGAGGCACCAAAGGGATTATTCAAATCTCTGTCACAAATCTCTCCTGGCCTCTCTTGCATCATATTTTCAAACTTCAGATTTAGAGACATATTGTAGTAAATCAAGTTGTAGATTTCTGGTATTTTGAGTGATTCATTTGAGCATGATGAAAGTAAGAATAGTAATTCTGAACAAATCCTGATGAACTCATCTGTAATAAAATATTGTGTTTTATGAGTTTTATGACCACAAGGGGGCACTGATTGGGTCAAATGGGTCATTGAGGAATCCATATTAAAAACACACCCAGGGGCTTGCAGTAACAGGCATTCTTGTAGAATTCTGCAAGATGGAAGAAGCATTTAGGTCATGACAGATATCCATAGCCATCCTGGCATTAAAATAATCCATACTTGAAGGGTTGACCTGTTGTCCTTGAAATGCTGTCACTGGACGGAGTGTCATGTCAAGGATGTGAGATATAAAAATCAGAAAGGCTTTACTTTGTAATCTCTGTCTGTCCTGTCCAGTATCCATTTGTTTCCTCTAATGCCACTATGTTCTATAAGGCTCTGGGTTTTTACATATGATCTATCTGAGCATCCATGAGATTGTGTGTCATAGGTAAGTTATTTTAAATCATGTGTATATGTAATACTTTTGTTTGCAAGTTACATTTATAAACTTATGTAATATCAGGGGACATGAGAGATGATCTTTTGATCTTTTGTGTTGTTAGGCAAAAGCATGGCAGTGATTAGATCCCCGTCCTTATCACTTAACTGCACAATACAGCTGCTTGCAATAGAATATATTATAAACTGCCATGCCCTCACTGGAAGGCCTATTGACCTACTCTTTAATGATCAGTGATAAAAATAGCCTCTGACTTAATGTACAATAGACTGTATGTGTTGTTATCTGTATCCAGGCCACTGAAATAGGGCCTTAATCTCTAATTGTGCCTATGAATTGGATCAGGCAGCAGAGTGCAAATGCACCAAACAGACTGCAGTACATAGTTCAAAAGCCAGGTCATTAGGTCAGAAAACAATCTTTTGATGTATGACACTTGCAGTTCAATGTATATAGTGCTAAGGAATCTGGTTGTAGTCAATTCTACTATTATTGTTAGCACCACAGTTTATTACAGTACCTTATGTGACAAATTTGTCACAAGGTATCTAGTTATAAATGTGTCAGACACAAGATGGGTGTATTGGAGAGTGGGAAGTGACAGAGAACATACAGCCTTGAACTATTTCTTGACACGTGACAGAAACATGAGATGTGGCCTTAGCCTGATAGACGAGACAAAAGCATAGGTGGCAGGAGATAGGTAGAGTGGCAGGCGGAGACACTGGAACCATCAAGAACCATCAGCAACCATCAGGAACCATCAGCATGACAAGCAGGAAAGCTCCGGTAACATGGCATGGACAAGATGCAGTATGACTCAACTATCACTCATATAGACATGGACTCCAGTGTTAGTACTGATGTGGCTGCTCACGTGTGCTCGCACTCATGTCACTGGAGACTCATGCTCGCACTCATGTAGCCAGAGATTCATACTGTCACCGATAAAACCAGGGACTTGTGCTCACACTCATGTAGCTATAGACTCATGCTCCCACTCATGTAGCCACAGACTCATGCTCACACTCATGTAGTTATAGACTCATGCTCCCACTCATGTAGCTATAGGCTCATGCTCACACTCATGTAGCTATAGACTCATGCTCCCACTCATGTAGCTATAGACTCATGCTCCCACTCATGTAGCCACAGACTCATGCTCCCACTCATGTAGCTATAGACTCATGCTCACACTCAACTCAGACATTCCCTGAACCTTTACCACCCCAGCTCCCCTTAACCCCCCAACCCCCCATCCCCAGTGCTAAATATCAAACAGAGCATCATGTTACCATCTTCACTGACCATTGGTCAATATTCAGTATACCCTGCATACCTAGAATTTTGAAACACATTTTAAAGAAGACATATGAATATGTATCAGAATTTTCTGTCTTTCTGTATGCCCATCATCTTCAATCTTCTCAGTCCTCTGACATAGCTGCCATTGAATTGTCAGGGACATTGCCATTTTGTATAACATGACAAATATCAGCCAATGAGAATCAATATAACAACAAAACTTAGGACCAAATTCAAAATGCAACATGCATTTTGATTGGCAGAAATTATCATCTGCTGAAGTCTGCTCTGGGAAAGGGTTTAGTTGAACTTTTATGAGGCGATTTGCAGGCTTGTACAGAAAATGTCCACAAACAATACAAGATGGCATTGATCAACACAGCTCTACAGCCATTGGCCTATGTTGTTTTTTTTTTCAAACCAAAGATGCTGCACAGATCTGCCCCTAAAATCGATAGATTACTGGTTTCTCATTCCTATTCTCATGAATGATTCTTTTTCCAATTTCTATGTCTACTTTTGTTGTTAGAATTCCTTGGTTAATTTTTTAAAAACATTAGGATGTCAGATGTTCTGTATCTTTCCCTTATCAGCCTTCTGGAGGTGAAGTGTGAGAGTGGCTGATCATTCAATATATCAATAGATGTATATTTATATTTATAAAATTTTAATATTTGAAATCAAATTTTAACACTGAAAATGATGGCCAAAATGTGATTTTAGACATAATACAGAAAGTAATAAAACAAAATTTAAGTCAAAATTGGGCATTGTCGGTCCAGTTAAATGTAGGTGCCATTATATTCATGTGGAAACTGCCCTGAATTATGACCATTTAAAAAGTGTGCAATGCGAGTGAGCTATCCTATAAGTGCTTTTAAATAAGTTTGTGGTAGGCATTTACAATGTTTCTTTTCAATAGAAATGTTTGCATGCTATGGTAGAGGTTTTTGACTCCATTTATGGAGAGTAGTGATGTTATGTAAGATATGACGTTGACTCTACTGACCTCCTAGGCTTAAGAAATACAAAACAAATTCAAAAAAGATATCCATGGCCGTGGATGTTGAAAGTTTGATGATGTGTTCCATCAACTTTGTGGGGTTATGGAATTAGGCAAGAAATCCCCTGTGAAGGGGATCTGTCATTATTTAATGTGACAGCTAGATAGGGAGCATGAATTTTTCAGGCACAAGACACTTTCGTGGCAATTGGGAAAAGACTTGTCTGTGTCAATAGCGGGCAGAGAACGGGGCTGTCAGAGCAAACAAATGCCTTATCTGTAAACAGCTCGACCAACACAAACAATGTCACTGAACTCAACATAAAAGCCTGCAAACAAACAAATCTTTCAGAGTAAATAAGTACATTATCCTTTTAGAAATGCTCATAATCATGCAATATGGAAATCAATCCGATCAAACAATTGGCATTTTACCAAAAAGGAAAAAGTCTCTCTACATTTAAGTGATCAGTGTTTTGTAATCACGAACTGATAAAAAGGAATTATTCATCAATAGTAGATAATTATCAACTAATTATAAGATTGTGTAAAAAATCATTTTCCTTACAAGATAGAAAAGTAGGTCACTACCAGCCACCATTTTGTTTCTTCATTTCCTTCCTAATTCATCAGGAATTTAGCCGTGACCATTTGACCTTTGGTGGCTGACCTTTGATTTTGTGTTTTTCAGGATACTGCAGTTAATGGGGAGCATATATGGGTGGACACCAATGGCTCAGGGGATTTCTGCTACGTCGGGGAGACCGACTGCACCGTCAGCAGTGCCGTGAGTACTTGACTTACACTCAGTTTATGAAATAAGTAAAATAGATAAAATAGATAAAATAGATAAAATAGATAAAATAGATAAAATAGATAAAATAGATAAAATAAATAAAATAAATGAAATAAATAAATAGATAAAATAAATAAAATAAATAAAATAAATAAAATAAATCACCTCTCTTCTGGTTTAGGATGTATGTGTTTTAATGTCTTTTGTTATCTTAATTTGACTGTGAAAGGTCTTTTAAAGGAGTGTTTAGTAAACCAAAATTATCCCTTAAAGTAGCGTTTTCGTGTCTTCTGGACCTAATCATTGTATATAAGAGGTACTATTTTATTTTTTGCCAAGAAAGTTAGGTGTTCAATTGTGTGATAAACTTCACACAATTTGTGGATTATGCTAATACTTTCCACTTAACCATGATGAGGAAAACTTCTAGATATGATCACTCCAAGGAGAACAAATATTCTACATGACAGTACCGCATATAATGGTAAATGTAAATGGCTCTAGCTTGATTCCCAACTTTAATCTAGAGTTTCATTATAACTCTCGACTAACAAATTAGATCAGTCATTCCTGTTGGGAAATTTAGAAATTTACCTGACATCCATTTCCTCTTTGGGATTGGCAATATTCCAATTATTTTGCAATTAATCGGGTGATAATTAGCAAAGATCAAAATGAAAATGATTAGTTTATGGGCCAGGACCTCATAGAGATATTTAAGGTTTGATAACTCAGTATCGCCCCTTTCTGGCACGTTTCCTTTATCACACTGATTGTTTACGGCACTCAGCTATTTATAGAAGCTTTTAAATACCAATATATTGGAAGCAATGATAAATTACGACGGAAATAGAATTCTCATTGCTTTTATGTCTGTCACATTTCACATTTGCACCTATTTGACATTTTCTTTATTTTTCACGAACAATAACAATGAATTGAGTGTTTTGTTAAAAAAAAAAGTTTTCTGAGTGGTTGGCATGATGGTGTTAACTGGGATATATGTGATGTCGAAATCTCAGGCCACACATGCCATGCGCACATACTATACATACACCTCACTCAAAGGGTCTTGGGTTTGTAATTGCATTCATGATATAATTTCTCATATGAGCTGAGGCGATGCCTGAAGGGTTAATCTATTGTCCTTGTAAATCTGTGACTCAACGACCTGTAACATGAAAATCCAGAGAGGCAGCACTATATTTGTTGCTTTAAGTTCATACACAAAAACACACCTGTACAATACACATATAAAACCATATACACTCCCCACATAAATTATACCACACACACATCACATATACACCACACACATATACACACACACACCACACACCATGTCTACACCATACACACGCACCATGTCTACACCAATTACACACCATGTCTACACCAATTACACACCATGTCTACACCAATTACACACCATGTCTACACCAATTACACACCATGTCTACACCAATTACACACCATGTCTACACCAATTACACACCATGTCTACATTTCTACACCATACACCACACACATATACACACACACATGCCATTTCTACACCATACACCACACACATACACACACACACCATGTCTACACCATACACCACACACATATACACACACACGCCATTTCTACACCATACACCACACACATACACACACACACCATGTCTACACCATACACCACACACATATACACACACACATGCCATTTCTACACCATACACCAAACACATACACACACACACACACACACACCATGTCTACACCATACACCACACACACATACACACACACACAATTTTATAGGCCTTCCCACCACAAGTACCTGGACAAACATGATGAAACGTTTTCTCTCGAAAAACTTTAAATTTACTCATTGATTAGCAATAATCAATGACCTAATTTAACAAAACATGATTGCAATTCACAGCAATCACACTGCAGGGCCGCTTTTCCAGGCTACGGCCCTCTTGCCATTTAATATTGCACAGATTTCATTCATTCGTATAGGCCTTCAGTTAATATTATGAGTTGAAAAAGGATTTATATTGTGTTGACTTTGTTTGAGATAATACAAGGTGAGTGATGATAAGGCAGCACATTGCAGCCTTAGATGTGCATATTGTACATGATAAAGTTGAGAGTGAAGTGGGCGTGTCTCATCAATAATTCTGGTTTCATCTTCTTGTGATGTGTGACCATCATTAGCAAGTTCAACACCAGAGGGAGGGACTATGACTCTCTCCATCTTACAAGGGTGGTACCAAAAACACTCCATCCTACAAGGGTGGTACCAAAAGCATTCCATCCTACAAAGGTGGTACCAAAACATTCCATCCTACAAGGGTGGTACCAAAACACTCCATCCTACAAGGGTGGAACCAAAACACTCCATCCTACAAGGGTGGAACCAAAACACTCCATCCCACAAGGGAGGTACCAAAAACACTCCATCCTACAAGGGAGGTACCAAAAACACACCATCCTACAAGGGTGGTACCAAAAACACTCCATCCTACAAGGGTGGTACCAAAAACACTCCATCCTACAAAGGTGGTACCTAAACACTCCATCCTACGAGGGTGATACCAAAACAATCCATCCTACAAGGGCAGTAACAAATCGCTCCATCCATAAGGGAGGTACCAAAAACACTCCATCCTACAAGGGTGGTACCAAAAGCACTCCATCCTACAAAGGTGGTACCAAAACATTCCATCCTACAAGTGTGGTACCAAAACACTCCATCCTACAAAGGTAGTACCAAAACACTCCATCCCACAAGGGAGGTACCAAAAACACTCCATCCTACAAGGGAGGTACCAAAAACACTCCATCATACAAGGGAGGTACCAAAAACACACCATCCTACAAGGGTGGTACCAAAACAATCCATCCTACAAGGACAGTATCAAATCACTCCATCCACAAGGGAGGTACCAAAAACACTCCATCCTACAACCTGGGCAGTAACAAAACACTCTATCCTACAACCTGGGCAGTACCAAAACACTCTATCCTACAACAAGGGTGGTACTAAAACACTCCATCTACTCCATCCTCCGAATCTGCCATTTCCAATAAGACTATACCTGTGATATAAACCAACAATTTAAAACTGAAATGAGTAACTTTTTGGGTTCAAAATAATAACCCAAGTGTGAGTTCAATTGAAACAGAAATCTGAAATTTGGTTCACAGACCACAAACTTCTTGATAGAATACTTATACCAATTGTTTTATTCATTTGAATCAGATTTTGAGCCCCATATTGTTGTTATTGTGAACCTGCTGATACAATACAGCCCCAGTGGTGCCATGAAGATATATATATCAGGCATTATGTTCAATTTGTTTGTGTGTACTCTGCCCTAATACTTCTACATTCTACCTGCACAAAGTCATAAAATTCTCTTTGAAGTTGCTGAGCCTGGTAAACAATAGCAGATCTCTATAGAAGTGCCACTGGTAATTTCCTATTGTCAAACGTTGCTAGGGACACAGGCACTCCATACTTTATTTTATTTTGTCATTGTCAAACTATTGAATTTTCAAAGCAGAAAAAGGTTACATTTTGTTAATTTCCCAGGCTTAATGGATTGACAGTCCATGTTTATAATCCTACCGATTCCTGCATTTTTCATGGAAATTTTATCCGTCTTTTTTTTTTCAAATTCCTCTCATTTATTTACATATCAAGTCAGTTTTAAACAGAGAGCCATGTCTGGGATAGGAAACTTGCTTGTGTTAACATGATAGATTTTTGTCTGTTTTGAATATGTATGCACAGAGGTGTTCACTTGGCACACATGTTTGCCAAACAAGCCGAGAGCTTTGCAGATACCTGCTGAATACTGTCTGCATAATGAAACATTTAAACTGCACTTTTACATGTACATTCCATCATCCACTCCCCACCCACATTAATGTTGACATCAAATTTCCCAAGAACAGTTTTGCTTTGACAGGACGTTTGTCTGAGAGAAACAAGCTGCAGCTTCGCAGATGGGAGTATTATTATTACGTGCATTACAGCTGCAAACGATCCCATAATTAACATCTATTGTTTCTGGCAGTCCATTTGAACACGTGGGTCTTCTGATATTTGACACCCAGTATTCACAGACTGAGGTGTTACTGCAGGAAATTTCTCTAGCAATCTTGTTAATGTGAGACTCACTTAACATGTGCCTTAAAAAGGGGTTAAAAGGGAGTCTGTATGAATGCCCGGCCTGGTGTGTGGAACTCACTTTATTATGTCATTTTTGGTGTAATATTTGGCTACAAAGTGCTTATTAATACCAAATTGCTTTCAAGGAGCAATACCACTTTTGGTGTGTGATATCTAATACCTTGAAATGGACCAGCATTCTGGGGGAGAATAACATGAAATTGATCAGTCCTACTCACATTGTCTATTTCTGAGTAACTATTAATTCATGTGTTTTCATTTCTCTGTGACAGGCTGTGAACTACATGTTTTAGGAAAAGTTATCTTTATCGCAATGTACCAGTTATAATGCTTGATATTTTTTGTTGAGAAAAATGAGATCAGACATACACACACACACATTCACACACACACACACAAACACACACACACACAGATATGCTGACAATATTTTAGAGGTGACAATAGTTAAGATTGTTTAGTATATAAATAAGATGGTAGAATCTGTGGCCGAGGTCTGGGAGTGGTGTGTTCCTCCAGGTTTTCCGCTGAGCGGTCAGACTGTGTGAGGTAATTTGCTGTCATTAGCCTGGCGCATGATCACAGAGAATCCCTCACTCCGGAACAATCTTGCCTCCTCACAGATGCTCCGTAACAAAGCTGCCGGCCGGCCAGCCCACCTGGCATCGGCCGTAATAGGCCACCGTCTTGGCATGGGAGGATGTCCATAGCAATTTACCTGCCAGAAGATTCCTGAAGCCGCACAGGAGTGTTGCTCGCGCTGGCCAATCGGTGTGGCAGCCAAGTGATAAAACATTCCAAAAGACAAGATTTACTCAAAGTTCTGTGCAGACATAAAGTATATTCCTTTGGTGTTTGTCATATGATCTTAGAACAAGGGTTGAAGCTTAGATAAGAGATTTTGTTTTGTTTTATAGAAAGGACAGCGAGCCTGTAGGCAAACTTGTTGATTCTGTCTAATAATCCCCTCGTTCATCCGCATTACATGTAATTTGTGACACCCATGACCTTTTTGACCTTCAGTGCTCCTCAGGTCAGTAGGTCACCAGAGAAGCTTTTATTTCAGCATGCCGGGGTGTGCTCGCCACAAAGATAATCTGTACATTGCTCGGCCTCGGACCCAGCCAAACTGACAGAGCTCTGACATAGTTATCGGCAGTTTTTGTCAGCTGTAACTTGCGAGCGGTTCCATATTAGACTCATTATTAAAGATGACCAAGCCAATCCTCATCCCACGTGACCTATGAACCTCCATTTTTGACCTTTCTATATATTTGTTTTTTTATAGAAGACTGGACAGAGAAAGAAGTGCGTTGCCTGCAAGATTGTCGTCCACATGTGCTGTATGCCGCAATTAGATCGGGTAAGTCGAGGCTTTTCATTGGCTTACACAAATCACTTGTATTCAAAAGTATCACTAGTCAAATGAAAGATTTTGGCTGATATCACTGTTTATTGATGTGTATCATTCAGAAAGCTGTGGTACGTTAAGATGGTGAAGTATTTTTCTATATTAACGCTCATAAACAGACTTTTGTTCAGAGTGGAGGTGGCAAACCTGGCATCAGTATTCTGTGGATGATTTAGTGTGTTTTTCCAGAATATTGTTAGTTATTTTTCATTAAGGCTAATGAAAGACAAATGAGAGGGAACCAGGTGGCGTGTGCTCCGATGCCGCCGACTCGTGGGAATATCATATGAGAACAGCGGTGCAAAATATCATTAACCCACAAACCCAATGGGTAATGCAAATCTGTCGTTGAATTGGATAGATCTTCATTACAAAGATAAATTATATATCATGCTTTGATTGTCAATGAATAAAAAGTATTCATAGTTTTGTGAAAAATGGTTCGTCAAAACTCATCTGATTTGCCTGGTTTCCGACCTTTGTGATAATATATCACCCTCTGCGAGGATTCGCCATATTCTGCCAGATATATTATCTCTGATTGTGACTCAGTTGGAAGGAACATCTGATTGTCAGGGAATATGAAAAAAATAAATGTTCTGCACAGCTGGTTGGTGGGTAGGAGCTGTATTCACACCTGGTTATGTGGATAGGACGTGTCTTCACACCTGGTTATGTGGGTAGGACGTGTCTTCACACCTGGTTATGTGGGTAGGACCTGTCTTCACACTTGGTTACGTGGGTAGGACCTGTCTTCTTACCTGGGTACATGGGTAGGACCTGTTTTCACACCAGGTCACGTGGGTAGGACCTGTCTTCACACCTGGTTATGTGGGTTGGACCTGTCTTCACACTTGGTTACGTGGATAGGGCCTGTCTTCACACCTGGTTACGTGGGTAGGACCTGTCTTCTAACCTGGGTACAGTAGGAGCTGTCTTCACACCTGGGTACATGGGTAGGACCTGTCTTCACACCTGGTTACGTGGGTAGGACCTGTTTTCATACCTGGTTATGTGGGTAGGGCCTGTCTTCACACCTGGTTATTTGGGTAGGGCCTGTCCTGGGCTGCAGACAGAGGTCAAACAATCCTCTGATTTATGGCTGATCATTAGACACAAGGTGGGAAGTAGGTCAAACTGTCACATTTGCAGAGTGAGTCAAGTGTTATTGTGTGCTTGAGATGTTCTTGTTAATTGTTCCAATTAGCTGATAAAGAAAGAGCAGAGGATCTGTGTGGAGGCCGAAGGGCCCTGCAACATTAACACCAAGCAGTCACACTCCCCCGTCCCCCCCCCCCCAACCCATCCCTAGGTACCATATATTCCAGTGTCATTATTTAAATACAACCAATCATGGATAAGTCCAGCTGAATTTTGTCCGTGAGAATGCACAACATGGCAATTGCCATTGGTGCTAAATGTGTTGAAATCTATGCAGATGCGAAATGTAAGTTGTTGTTTTCCGTGCCTTGGCAGGAAGGGTTATGATCATTTGCAGCTGTCCACGATAAAGCTCAAAGAACGAAGCTTAAAGCAGCACAAAGTCCCCAGCTGATCTGCAGGAAATGTTGGCAAAGATAACGTCTTATGTCGGGCTAAGGTCAGTGTGGTGCATTCTGGGAAGATTGATTCTCTCACACCTGAGCCTCATTCTGAGAACATCAGGCCCACTGAGAAATGAGCCCATATAAGCCCTCTCTTTGACCTACTGACCTCAGGCATATGTAGGTCATGTGCAGCTGAGCTGTGATTAGACCAATGCATTGAATCAGTGGAATAATGAAAAAGCAGATCAAAATTATTTTACCACCAAAATCTGATCATTTTTCTGTCAACTGTGTTCAGTTTAGAAACGCAGCAGTAATTGTTTGTTTGTTTGTGATTTCCATGATTCATAAACAAGGTTCTCAATGGCCTGGCACATATATTATACTGTCTAACTGTTTCATCTGATTGTGTACATAGTATTTTCATTTGTGTACTATACCTTATCAACATTTCTAAACTTTTTGAAATAATTATAGACACCTTATTTTTTCCTCGTAACTTATTCTTCAGTATCTCAAGACTAAATCTAAAAAAGTCTGTTATTGACATACATATGTAGTTTGAATATCAGTGGGGAAAATGTCAACTTATGTAATGTTTTCATGATGGATATGAAAGAAGAATCATATGACACACGTCAACCACTACTGTGGCAGAATTATAGGCGCCTGTATTACAGTGTCATATAATTTGTTGCAGTGTCACATAGTTATTGTTGTCACATAGTTTGTTATAGTGTCCTATAGTTTCTTGTAGTGTCATATAGTTTCTTGTAGTGTCACATAGTTTCTTGAAGTGTCACATAGTTTCTTGGAGTGTCATATAGTTTCCTGTAGTGTCACATAGTTTCCTGGAGTGTCACATAGTTTATTGTAGTGTCATATAGTTTGTTGAAGTGTCACATAGTTTCTTGTAGTGTCGCATAGTTTGTTGAAGTGTCATATAGTTTATTGTAGTGTCACATAGTTTTTTTGGGGTCACATATGTCTGAGTGACACATAATTCATTGCAGTGTCATACAGTTTGTTGTAATATTACATGGTTTATTTTAGTGTCACATAGTTTGTTATAGTGTCATACAGTTTGTGTCATTGTCAGATAATTTGTTGTGGAGTCTTGAGGCACTTATTTTCCTGGCGAAGCACACTCCATACATGGAATGATCCCCTAGAAGTGCCCACATTGTACTCCAGTCTCGATGCTCCACACCATGACCAGCTCCACACATAGGCACAGACTGCCAGAGACCGCTCAGCAGAGTCACGGCCTTTACTTTGAAGAACATTAGATTTATAAATGGCAATATCGTCATTGAAGGTGTTATTACTTCTTAACAAATGGCCAGTAAATCTTGCATGCAGGTTCCAAATGTAGGCTACAAATGCTGTTGATGTGGCATAAAGAAATGGTATAACGTGTGGTATCCTGGGTAAGCACAAGTGGAAGGCAAGCATGTGCTGGAGGAGGTTATATTTGGCCTGTAGTCTCCTTACACTTGCAGCATCTGTCAAGGAGGAAAGTAGTCATCACACAGGAAATGCCTCAACAGCCAATTCTTGTAATTCTTTCACAAATATTGTCACACATTAAACAGAAATTATATTATGATAACATTGCCAGAAATCCCAATAAAACTGGTAGATGATCATTTTAATGGTTAGAACAAGTGAATTGATTTAGTAAGTTTTATGAGGAGATTTGGCTCTTTGTGTGTTTCATTACGGGCAGCAGTAGGATAACTTTTGCTTTGATATCTGGGGGAGGATGTGGGTTGGTGGGAGAGTGTATTGTATGACTGGACATAAACTACACATCCTTGATACGTCTCGTAGAGTAGACAAAGTGGGTTGATACGAGGCGAGCTGACGTCATGACAGTCACCTCTCTTTGTCTACCATGGCAACCACATCTGAGGAAGGATTTTAATTGTTGAAAAGGAAAAAGCAAGACGGAAATGTAACCCAAACACTTGTAAATAATGCAAATATTTATCCCGGTTACAAACCATGGCACAACATTTTATAGGATGATATAGAAAAACCATTTTTTTATGATAGTGACAAATTGTTTTGTTGCTTTCTGTAGGATTTGATAACCATTGAGGTATTAGCTGAAGGAGACAATGACATAATCCAGTAGATTAAGATGTAATATGTGTAGGCTGGACTCAATCCTGTATCGGTGTCGGGAAGGTTGTATTGAACAGTCTGGGGAAATCTGTGCCTACTGCAATATTCAGCACCGGACTGACTTACATTCCTGGGTCTTGCTTATTCTAAATGAAACCTCTTCTGTGACTCAATTAGGTCATTCCCAACTAGGTTGACCTACTTTATGTCACACTTAGGATATACTTTAGGACACTTTATAATGCAGTTGAGGATAGAATTTAGGGCATAGTTTAGAACACATTTTAGAACAATATAACACAATCTAGAATTGACTTTATGGACACACTTTAAGATAAGATTTAGGACACCTTATAGGACACACTTCAAGATACACTTTACAACACATTTTATGAAGGACACATGACAAAATATTCTATCTTCACTGGGGAATGGCTTGATAGTCCTATCACATGACACATGATATAATGGGCCATAAATTTTATCACATTTTATAGGCCATTTTCTTTTCCAAGACCATGTCTTCTGAAGTAGTTCTGTAGACTTTATCCTTCACTGAGCTGTTATAATACATCCGAGAATAAGACAATTTTTCACCAAACATAAGAGGAAAGATCAAATACGTTTTTTCATTGCATGAGCAGTAAAATTTCTGCCCAGCACGCAGCGATGCAAAATAGGTTTTTGACTCAATATTTGATTATCAGAATAGAGGAGTTGGCTTAAAAGGATACTGGGTCAGCGGGTGCATATTTCTATTGAGTGCAGATGTCTCGTTTCAAGGGCTAGTACAGAGCAGATGAAAAGAGAACGCTGGCTATTCAAGGATCGTCTATTTAATGAAACATGATGAAAGAATAGCACCTGTCTTCAATTGAAAAACGGTATCTATGAAAAAATTAGGTCATTTCGTGCAGATTGTGCTTCAAGTGAAGATCCCAATAAAGCCAAATCCTTCAAAAACCATGCCTCTCCCCTTGAATATGGGACATCCCTTGTCAAATAATAGAATATGTGTGAAAATTATATGGCTTTCAGAAAGTTTTGGATAATGATATGAGCACCATCTAAAAGTCAAGTTCAAAAAGTTCACAAGCACATATGGTTAAGTGCTGTTAATATTGCTTTGTGTAAATGTCACTGTAAAAGGACAATTTTAATGTCATACAAAAAGGTCTCATCCGTAAGTTTTGCCAAATAGTACAGGTTGATTGTCCCCCGAAAAGGTATATTTGCAGCTCTATATTTGGCGCTGTTTATGAAAATGTAACTGAGCTAAATAAAATTAAAAGTTAAAATAAAAATCGGATATGGTTGCTAGGAATATTCACCTGCTTTGCACCAGAAATGCATCCTCTTGTTTTTAACTGAAGAAAACAAGTTTTGAGTAATGTTGAATGAGATGACATGCAAAAAGGTCATCTGTTTATATCGGAGAGAGAAAGAAAATGAATAAAATGCAATGGCAATGCATGTTAGTGGAATGTTTGACTGTTGATTTTATATTTATGCTCGGCCAGGCATTTTTAAAAGTGCTAGGACAAAGGGAGATTTAATTCATTATTTTCTTGAGTTGGGTATATTTAGGATAAGGTTGAAGATAAAATACCACATATCACATGATGTGAAACATTTTAATGCATCAAAGTGTGTGAACTCTGTGTTTTAATTCTATTAATGTGACTGGCATATCTATTAAGTATGAAATAATTTGTTCTTTCAGATAAATTTCAAGTGCAAACCAACATTCAGAGAGGCTGGTCCAAGAAATTATAGAGAAGTAAGTCTTTCAACCCAAATTGCTATGCACATGGTATATTTTAAGATTTAGAATAAATTTATAGATATTTATCTTTATTTCATGCATGACAGTAAGACATTTATTATTTATGATTTTGAATTATTTTATTTTGTGCAGAATAGCATAGTAAGCATGGTTTCATAGTGAGTACGGTTGCACTAAGTTTGCCTTTTGTGGAAATGCTTCAATTTCAAAGCCATCTTATTTTACTTTTATTTCCCATCTACATGTATATTCTCATAAACAATGGAATAGTATCTTGAGGAGTTATGTTAGTGTCTACAAATCTTGTTTAAAAATATCAGTGATTAATTTAGGCACCATTGGCATCATTTAGGTCTTATTGGCTAATGTATTATTGGGTGATACAGATATCTTTGTTTCATGTAGGTATCATTGGGTAATGTAGGTTGGGTGATGTAGGTATCATTGTTTCATGTAGTTATAATTAGGTAATGTAGGTTGGGTGATTTAGGTATCATTGTTTCATGTAGGTATAATTAGGTAATGTAGGTTGGGTGATGTAGGTATCATTGTTTCATGTAGGTTGGGTGATGTAGGTATCATTGTTTCATGTAGGTTGGGTGATGTAGGTATCATTGTTTCATGTAGGTATAATTAGGTAATGTAGGTTGGGTGATGTAGGTACCTTAGCTTATATATTTTTCATTGAGTGATATTGGGGCAGTGAAATGGAAAACAAGCCACTAAACAGTTTTTCTAATCAAATTGATTTGTGAAAAGATTGAATCTATCTGACAGAGGGCTTCATGAAAATCCATGTAAAAATGTTTGAATTAAAAATGTTTTGATTAATACTAACTCAGACTGCCATTATTGTATCCTAACACAGCAGGCCTTGGTGTCCATGTGTTAATTCAACATCACCACTGAGTTTGACTCTATTAATCATAGATATTTTTATCAACTTCTCCTTAAGTGTATGGTAATCATTTTAACAGTCGTGTTCTCAGACTCACCATGTTACACCATGTTCTACCATGTTCCACGATGTTCCACCATGTTTCACCATGTTTCACCAGAGGAAATATGTCAAATTTCCATGGCACTCTTCATGTTTAATATGCTAATTATGTTAAGCAAATTTCCTCTTTTCTTGCGTTGTGTTTAATGATTAAAATATTAAAAACTATTTTTTGTTTTCCTCTTTGTGTATGATACTAACAATTTATTTGCAATTCACAATACTCAAGTATTTAAGTTACATCACAAAAAAAAGAACTTTTATTAAAGTCATAAGATGAAAAATAAAATTTAGAATATTTCACTTTAAATATAATAGCTTCCTTTATCAGGCATAGTGTTACGATTGAATGCAGTTGAGATGGTCGTTTGTTTGTGATGTGATTGTTGATGTTTGTTTCTTGCAGCAAACACATATGAGGCACCACTGGGTACATCGGCGGAGGCAGGAGGGCAAGTGTAAACAGTGCGGCAAGGTACGAAAAAACTCCAACTTCGCTCTCACAAAACTTGAAAAATATTGCTGCCTTTGTTTTGCCCGGAGATTTTGTAATTATAAATCTGATCTTGGGTAGGTCAGAGAAGATGCCATACAGTAGAATGTTGGAGGGTAGGGGAGGCCTGGTTGTAGACCAGATGTCGGATGGTAGGGGAGGCCTGGTTATAGACCAGATGTCGGATGGTAGCGGAGGCCTGGTTATAGACCAGATGTCGGAGGGGAGGGTAGGGGAGGCCTGGTTATAGACCAGATGGCGGAAGGGAGGGTAGGGGAGGCCTGGCTGTAGACCAGATGTCGGATGGTAGGGGAGGCCTGGTTATAGACCAGATGTCGGAAGGGAGGGTAGGGGAGGCCTGGCTGTAGACCAGATGTCGGATGGTAGGGGAGGCCTGGTTATAGACCAGATGTCGGATGGTAGGGGAGGCCTGGTTATAGACCAGATGTCGGAAGGGAGGGTAGGGGAGGCCTGGCTGTAGACCAGATGTCGGATGGTAGGGGAGGCCTGGTTATAGACCAGATGTCGGATGGTAGGGGAGGCCTGGTTATAGACCAGATGTCGGAGGGGAGGGGAGGGTAGGGGAGGCCTGGTTATAGACCAGATGTCGGATGGTAGGGGAGGCCTGGTTATAGACCAGATGTCGGAGGGTAGGGGAGGCCTGGTTATAGACCAGATGCCTGAAGGTTGGGGAGGCCTGGTTATAGACCAGATGTCGGAGGGTAGGGGAGGCCTGGTTATAGACCAGATATCGGAGGGTAGGGGAGGCCTGGTTATAGACCAGATGTCGGAGGGTAGGAGAGGCCTGGTTATAGACCAGATGTCAGATGATAGGAGAGGCCTGGTTATAGACCAGATGTCGGATGGTAGGGGAGGCCTGGTTATAGACCAGATGTCGGATGGTAGGGGAGGCCTGGTTATAGACCAGATGTCGGAGGGTAGGGGAGGCCTGGTTATAGTCCAGACGCCTGAAGGTTGGGGAGGCCTGGTTATAGACCAGATATCGGAGGGTAGGGGAGGCCTGGTTATAGACCAGATGTCGGAGGGTAGGGGAGGCCTGGTTATAGACCAGATGTCAGATGATAGGAGAGGCCTGGTTATAGACCAGATGTCGGAGGGTAGGGGAGGCCTGGTTATAGACCAGATGTCAGATGATAGGAGAGGCCTGGTTATAGACCAGATGTCGGAGGGTAGGGGAGGCCTGGTTATAGACCAGATGTCGGAGGGTAGGGGAGGCCTGGTTATAGACCAGATGTCGGAGGGTAGGAGAGGCCTGGTTATAGACCAGATGTCGGAGGGTAGGGGAGGCCTGGTTATAGACCAGATGTCGGAGGGTAGGGGAGGCCTGGTTATAGACCAGATGCCTGAAGGTTGGGGAGGCCTGGTTATAGACTGGGTGTTGAATCTGTATCAGGCAGGAGGTTTCATATTTGATGACTGTCACAGCATATTGTGCATATTGTACAGACATGCAGTTTCATGTAGCGTACTCAGGTGACACACTCAGGTGACACACTCAGGTGACACACTCAGGTGACACACTCAGGTGACACACTCAGGTGACACACTCAAGGGTTTGCGTGTGGCACGATGCGAGTCACGTCGGCACGAAACTAAGGTCATCCACTAGTAATTCCTGTTCTCTTTTACTCACTTCAGTACTATGAAGGATGCTTTATCACATATTGGTAAAAACTGTCAGTGGCAAATTTCCTTGAGACCTTTACCAACATGAAAATTGAAATATAATGTCAAAGACTATCGAACAGAAATTGAATAAAGGTCCTTTTTTATGTTCAAGATATGAATGAGGAAAGTTTGATATTGATCTTTTTTAGTAAAACCACATGAGACCTAAGAAATCTTAGTGCTTACGATATTGGCTGTATAAAATGGATTGCTCACTGAGGATATGAAATTTATCTGAATATTGGCACCAGGTGGAGCTGTTGACATTAAAGATATAAACCTTAAACCCTCCTGCCCAAGGGTTTGAGTTGTGCAAGTCACCATCTGAGGCTTGCCTTAAAGCTTCGGGGGCTGAACACCATACATAATTCCACATGTGGCGGCTGCCAAGGAATATGAGCAGGAGATAGGCACGTTTTGGTAAATGCCGAGAAAAGCTGTTTGCTCTGTTCGGGGTGTAGAACAAGTGTCTGATACAAGACATTGTTGTCTAACATGCAGGTCAATATGCCAAAAGACAGGAGAAATAAAAAGACCAAAAATGCCAGTTAACAATATCACCGTTAAAGTACATTTAAACAAATCTGTGTCGGACAGATGAATTTTGACCAATCAGTTATCAGATATGTGTTTTTAAACATATCAGTGTCAGAGAAGTGAATATGAATAATTTTTTATCAGACAATTAAAACAAATAAATATCAGATAGGGGCATTTCAACAAATCAGTTTCATGAAGATATTTCTCAATCAAGTCATTGTCAGAAAGGTATAAATCAAATCAGTGTCAGAAATGTTTATTTGAAATAATTTATACAAATCAATGTCAGAAATGTTTATTTGAAATAATTTATCCAATCTGTGTCAGAAGAGTGCAACTTGAATATCTTTTATGCAATATCAAGATTCTAATCTGTTATTTTTTTCTTTTCAGAGTTTTCAGCAGCGGTTTTCATTTCAAAGCAAGGTAAGTTTGCTGTTTTCATTTTAGTCATTACTCTCTCCTGGCCGGCTTCTCTCGAGAGGAATCCCTGGTGGATTGCAATGGATTGCTCTCTCAGGCCTGTAAAGTGTATTAGTTGTGGTAATGGATGGCTAATTTTACCCTGCACCTAATTTGGCATGAGCTTGGAAAAAAAGTCATTGGCCAAAATATATATGAGTGTCAGCCATATGATAGATTTGAGCTGCGATATGAGATTGCTGGGAGGGGTATGGAGGAGGGATTGCTGGGTGGGGTATGGAGGAGGGATTGATGGGTGGGGTATGGAGGAGGGATTGCTGGGTGGGGTATGGAGGAGGGATTGATGGGTGGGGTATGGAGGAGGGATTGCTGGGTGGGGTATGGAGGAGGGATTGCTGGGTGGGGTATGGAGGAGGGATTGCTGGATGAGGTATGGAGGAGGGATTGCTGGGTGGGGTATGGAGGAGGGATTGCTGGGTGGGGTATGGAGGAGGGATTGCTGGGTGGGGTATGGAGGAGGGATTGCCGGGTGGGGTATGGAGGAGGGATTGCCGGGTGGGGTATGGAGGAGGGATTGTTGGGTGGGGTATGGAGGAGGGATTGCTGGGTGGGGTATGGAGGAGGGATTGCTGGGTGGGGTATGTAGGAGGGATTGCTGGGTGGGGTATGGAGGAGGGATTGCTGGGTGGGGTATGTAGGAGGGATTGTTGGGTGGGGTATGGAGGAGGGATTGCTGGGTGGGGTATGGAGGAGGGATTGCTGGGTGGGGTATGGAGGAGGGATTGCTAGGTGGGGTATGGAGGAGGGATTGCTGGGTGGGATATGGAGGAGGGATTGCTGGATGAGGTATGGAGGAAGGATTGCTGGGTGGGATATGGAGGAGGGATTGCTGGGTGGGATATGGAGGAGGGATTGCTAGGTGGGGTATGGAGGAGGGATTGCTAGGTGGGGTATGGAGGAGGGATTGCTGGGTGGGATATGGAGGAGGGATTGCTGGGTGGGATATGGAGGAGGGATTGCTGGATGAGGTATGGAGGAAGGATTGCTGGGTGGGATATGGAGGAGGGATTGCTGGGTGGGATATGGAGGAGGGATTGCTGGGTGGAGTATGGAGGAGGGATTGCTAGGTGGGGTATGGAGGAGGGATTGCGGGGTGGGGTATGTAGGAGGGATTGCTAGGTGGGGTATGGAGGAGGGATTGCTGGGTGGGATATGGAGGAGGGATTGCTGGGTGGGATATGGAGGAGGGATTGCTGGGTGGGGTATGGAGGAGGGATTGCTGGGTGGGGTATGGAGGAGGGATTGCGGGGTGGGATATGTAGGAGGGATTGCTGGGTGGGGTATGGAGGAGGGATTGCTGGGTGGGGTATGGAGAAGGGATTGCCCGGGACTCCATTAACTAACTGATTTTCATAGGATTGGAGATTGTGTTATGATTCAAGAACATTTAAAATATGTAAAATTTGGGACAATTTTAGAAGATTTGTGAATATATTCATCTAATAGTATAGTTTGTATTATTTAGCAAAAACACACACTAAGTAAGAAAGTGAGTTCAGCATAGCCAGAGAGGGATGGGCATTGTGGGTAATATAAGCATTACTAATATATGTGGCTATATTGGGAGGTCAGTCATGCCTGGGAAGTCCTGCCCCCTACAACATTCATCAATATTCCAAATTGAGGCTGTCCGTTTGTACAGATGACTCGTCTGAACCAGACAAGATGCATAGAGAGAGATAAATTGATGATCTCTCCGTTCTGACACTCCAGCAGTGGGGCCAGTCATCCTTGTCAGCACATGACCTTGACATTTAACCACACTTCTTATTTTTTTGTGGTTCTTTATTGGAGACTGCTCCCGTATGGTGATTTCAGAACACATCTTACAGTCAGGTCTTATACTGGCTTACTCAATTTAAAATTTCTCCGCAGCTCAGCCCTCAGGCCTTTCGTAAAATGTAACTGGATTTTATCAGGTATTAAATTGCCATCCCTACGAGGTAGACTGTTACAGATTTTATATTCTGTCTGGATAATATGATTCCTCTCAAATCATACTTAGTTTCATTTATTTAAGTCTATTTTATATCATTTTTCATATTTATGTGTCTCTGATAGAGTTTCTGGTGGAGTAGTTTTGTCTGGCATTGCCTCCCCTGTGTGTTCGGACGGCCAGACTCTTTCCCTCACAACTTCCTGTGTCAGTTAATTCAAAATTGACAGCGTGTCATTAGAACAATGTCCACACGGCACTCTCCTTCTAACCAAACAGAGACCATAAACGGATACGTTGAGTGGAATCAATACAAACGCATCCTGATTACACTCTCCTGACAAATGACGCCAAAGTCGGACATATTTCTTTCAGGGAGGATTTGGATTCAGAGTCCTCGCACCAGAATCAATCATGGAGATTTTCCCATTTTCTGGTGCGATGAAGTGTTCCACTCTCAAAAAATCGTATTTGACTTGTCAGCTAGCTTATTGATCAATCTCTCCCCAAAAAGGCTGAAAACAAACTTATGAATCACATATGTTCCGTGCAGGAAGATGATGAAAGTATGCACCCATCTCTCACTGACAGGCCCTTTTCACCAAGATTTCCCTTTATTTGTACAAGCGAGGATAGCTTGTATGTATTTTGTGTGGAATGTTTGGTTCTGCTGTATGTGATGGGACCAGCCAATCAAAGAATACGGAGTAGACATGTTTAGACAGTGGATGCATATAGAGCAAGAGAGATGTGAGTAGAATCCCACAGAGAGCGCTCAAAATCACTCCAAAACTTGAGCGGACATGGTAGTTAAATACAAGATATCTATCTTGGTCTGTGATTCTTTGCAAAGTTGTGGTGTAAATCATATTTCATGTCACACGCAATCATGTTTTCTGGCTGGGTGTTTGGGACTGGTCTTTGTAAACCTTACTCGGCTGATGTCGTGAAATTGCCCATCAGACTAAGACGTACTGACTGCAAAATGCCACAGGCTAAAAAGCTGATTTGGATCATTAATTAAAAGGAAATGCTTCAGACTATTTTGCTGGCATTGAAGGTATTTTTTTGGCAATAAACTGATTATTTTTTTTGTGCAGATTATTTTACTGCAGTTATAATATTTCCCATGAAACAAACAACCCTTTTGGTCAATATAGATTTAATAGAACATTGAGTAAGTGAGGGGACAGCCCCCTCGGTCTATATTTGGTCCACTGAGACAGACAAAGGACAGCTCCCTATGCCTATATTTGGTCCACTGAGACAGACAAAGGACAGCCCCCTATGTCTATATTTGGTCCACTGAGACAGACAAAGGACAGCCCCCTATGTCTATATTTGGTCCACTGAGACAGACAAAGGACAGCCCCCTCGGCCTATATTTGGTCCACTGAGACAGACAAAGGACAGCCCCCTATGTCTATATTTGGTCCACTGAGACAGACAAAGGACAGCCCCCTATGTCTATATTTGGTCCACTGAGACAGACAAAGGACAGCCCGCTATGTCTATATTTGGTCCACTGAGACAGACAAAGGACAGCCCCCTATGTCTATATTTGGTCCACTGAGACAGACAAAGGACAGCCCGCTCGGCCTATATTTGATCCACAATGTGCTCCAATGAACAGTACCATTTGTCTCAAATGAATTCCCTGATTTCGTAGAGAAAAAAAACCATATACATGCAAATGCAATGTTTGACATGCAGATGTGGTTGTTAAAGGTGGGCTTGTTGTTTGCAGCGTGATGGAGAGTACTGTTACTTCAGTTACAAGAGCATGATGTATGGAGACGGCTTCCCCATTTTGTAGATGTATTGAGCATTTATGGCAGTTTTATCGTTTTATTGAAATGCTTGTTTGGTTTGTTATTCAGGAGATTATAGCCATAAGTTGCTCGTGGTGTAAGTCGGCGTACCACAACAAGATCAGCTGCTTCATGATGCAGCAGATCGAGGAGCAGTGCACCCTGGGTATCCACGCAGGAATCATCATTCCCCCGTCATGGATCATCAAAATGCCAAGAAAGGTGGGCCTTTATTGACAATAACAAATGTGAAGTGCCGGCTGTTTTGGTTTCTGCGTTTACTAATAACTTGGAATAATGAGAAAAATTACTGCTTTCGTAATTAATTGTTTTGTTAGGTAAATGAGAATGCAGAAAAATACCTAATGATATTATCAAGTTTTAAACCTTGCTAGATTAAATGACGTCAAAATAAACAAAATAATAAATTGACATGAAATGCATAACAATTAATTAGTAATGTTTTATCTTATTAATGTAATCTGGTCACTGATGTTCTATGAGCATTAAGAGACTACTTTTCAATCCAAATTATTATAAAAGAACATTCTTTGTCATTCTTATTTTATTAATTTTTTGTTAATGTCTTACTCTTTTTGACAACAACAAAAAATACTTACATTGCATTCATTTTAGTCTCAGGGCTATACAGGGACCCCTCTGTACTTTATTGAGAGACCCAATTTAAATAATATGGGGGCCCTCATCACCTAAACCAAGGACCCCTCTGAAACAAATGCAGGGATCCCTCTTAAGTGACTACTAGGACCCCTCTGTACTTAGTACAAGGATCCCTCTCTACCTAATACAGGGACCTCTCTGTACCAAATACAGGGACCCCTTTACCCCTAATACAGGGACCTCTCTATACTTATACCAGGTACCCCTCTGTACTTAGTACAAGGGTCCCTCTTTACCTAATACAGGGACCTCTCTATACTTATACCAGGTACCCCTCTGTACTTAGTACAAGGGTCCCTCTTTACCTAATACAGGGACCTCTCTGTACCTAATACAGGAACCCTTGATACCTAATACAAGGACTGCTTGGTACCTTATACAGGTACCCCTCAGTGCTTAGTACAAGGATCCCTCTTTACCTCATACAGGGACCTCTCTGTACCAAATACAGGAACCCTTGATACCTAATACAAGGACTGCTTGGTACCTTATACAGGTACCCCTCTGTACTTAGTACAAGGATCCCTCTTTACCTCATACAGGGACCTCTCTGTACCTAATACAGGAACACTTGATACCTAATACAAGGACTGCTTGGTACCTTATACAGGTACCCCTCTGTACTTAGTACAAGGATCCCTCTTTACCTCATACAGGGACCTCTCTGTACCTAATACAGGAACACTTGATACCTAATACAAGGACTGCTTGGTACCTTAATATCCCCTCTTTTGTACCTAATATATCAACCCTGGCCACCTCTCAATATCAAAGCTGATTTGGATCTCTGCCAAGTTTTCCACTCTTCTTTATCATGGATTATAAATGCTTTGAAGTTTCCAACTGACTGATATTTGGGAGGCGTTTACATCAACACTCCAATGACTGGGTGCAGTGATTCCTGGGAAGCTGGGGAAAATAACAAATTTCCTGCTCCTATTAAAAGTGTTTGGTTTTGTTTATTTCTCTCTATCTTGAGACTTCTGAGATGATATTGTTCTGTTTCACCGTCGTGGTCATGTGACATTCCACTTGGTCATGTGATAGCGCTATGTGGTGTGACTGTATATGGTCACATTTATGCAGTGTCCTTCGACCGTTTGACGGCAGTGACACATCTGTCCGGGCTTGTATTCACTCTCTGCACCTGCTGCGTTACTCGTACAGGAAATGATTTAAATGGCCAGTGGCCAGTGGCCGATGGAAACTGTGTGATGTCTGGTGGTCCAGTTTATCTACTGTGGCTGTACTCTTCATGTTATGTATGGTGTCCTCTTTAACAAAACTGAGGCTCAAATCAACGCGAGAGATTCACACATCAAAGAAGGAAACTTACAAATAATTAAAAAGGCATAAATTGTATATCCTTTTGTTTACTTTGTGATGGCTAACAATTTATATGTGAACAAAACTGTCAGCCTTAAAAAGATGAAAAGGAAGGATTTGACGAAAAGGAATGATTTCTTGTGAAGGACACAAGTTTTGTCTTGAGGCATTTGAGACTGTTTGTTTCATGTTGTTTGCAGGTGGTTACATTAAAAACAATTATCCAGGGTCCTCATCAGGTACTGAATGTGTGCCCGCAAGAAAGTTATTTGATATTTTATTATCTCCGTCTTGGCATTTGCGATGATTGTTTTATGCCAGTGGAAAGAGTAGAGTTGCCTCGTTCTAGAGAATTAATGAATCATTCGATGAGTGATTAAAAGTCGATTTGAGAGGACAGAAGTCAAGTTTTTGTGTAATCCAAAGATTACTTGTTCTTGTTACATCAGCTCTAACTATGTGACCAATTTTCCTTGTTTTTTAGGATTGCGTAAAACCTACATCTGCAAGATCCAGTACTCCAGTATTTTAAAATGACTTATACATTAAGATAAAAGTTTGAATGAATGTAAGGTATGCCAAGGCAGCAGGCAGTGTTAGTTGAGTGATTGGTTGTCTGACATGGGGCTTTCACACCTGTTCTGCAATCTCTTACCGGAGACAAGGCGGTGGTGACAAGGTGAAACACATTCTAAGGTCAGTGTGACCTCACACCTAGTCTCTACTGCAGTAATACCAAGGCCATGTCCACCTTGACAAGATGACCTCTCTGCACTCAGATACCTTAACAACTCTGTACAATTAAATATGTTGACAAGGTGACCATTTTACATTTAGACACCCTGACAATATGACCTTTGTACACTCAAACACCTTGACAATTTGATCTCTATCCACACAAACAGCTTGACAATATGACCTCTGTACACTCAGACACTTTGGCAAAAAGACATCTGTACATGTACACTCAGACACCTTGATAATATGACCTCTGATAACTTGGTGAAATGATTTCTGTACACTCGTGCACCTTTACAATGTGACCTCTGTACACTCAGACACTTTGACAGTATGACCTGTACACTCAATACCTTGACAACATAACCTGAACATTTGCCAACATGACTTCTGTACACACAGACACCTAAAATATTTGACCTCTGTACACCCAAACACCTTGGCAATGTGACCTCTGTCCACTCAGACACCTTGGCAATATGACCTCTGTACACTCTGATACTTGGTGGAATGATTTCTGTACACTCAGACACCTGATATTATTTCAACAATTTATTTTTAGGGCTCATTTAAATCTTCTATACGAAAGAAGAAGAAAGCATCGCTGAAGAAACGAAAAAGTCGGGATGATCATAAGACGTTCATGATCAAGCCAATACCTTCACCCCACATGAAGCCCCTACTAGTGTTTATCAACCCCAAGTCTGGAGGGAACCAAGGTGCCAAAATGATCCACAAGTTTCAATGGTTACTCAACCCACGCCAGGTGTTTGATTTATCTCAGGGAGGACCTCGTATGGGGTAGGTTCCACTCACCGCCATATTGGTAATGCGAGTGCTGTTTTGATCATTATTGTCAATTTGATCAATATTGTTCAGATTTCTTGTCATTTTGATCAATATTAAACAACTTTGCATTTTCCTTTCAACAATATATCTAAAAGTCAGAATATCTTTTATTTTGTTCAAACTTTTGATTTGAGAAGTTTTGATCTAAATGGCTGACATTTCTTATATAAAAATGATTTTTTTTGTCTTTAAATGTTATATAGAAATGAATATCTCTTAAAACTTATTTTTTCTTGCAGGTTGGAAATGTTTAAGAAAGTGCCAAATTTGCGTATCCTGGCTTGTGGGGGGGATGGGACGGCCGGGTGGATCTTGTCTATGATAGACAGCTTAGGAATACACCCGCCCCCGCCGGTAGCCGTCCTACCCCTGGGGACCGGCAACGACCTCGCCAGAACACTCAACTGGGGAGGGGTAAGTAACACTAATATACAGCATCTGAACCTCATGTATAGATGCTATATCTGTGACTGCTACAAGTAGGTCTCGTCATGATAGGACTGTAATAATGTATAGATGCTATATCTGTGACTGCTACAAATAGGTCTCGTCATGATAGGACTGTAATAATGTATAGATGCTATATCTGTGACTGCTACACATAGGTCTCTTCATGATAGGACGGTAATAATGTGTAGATGCTAAATCTGTGACTCCTAGTTATAGTATATAGTTTCATTACAAAGATCTCTTTCTTATCACGATATTGTTTGTGCCTCTTTATATAGGATTGTTTAGAAAATGAATGAACTTTGTATTCAGCTAAGAGCATCAAAAAAGCAAAGAAATAGAATTTCTCTTGTGGCTTTGTGTTGCCTAGGTTGTGAATTGAAATTTGGCTGCCCTCTGTAGCACAGGTATTCCCTTGACACAATTAAAATATCTTGGCATTTAAAAGTTCGCAGTCGTAAAATAATCAGTCAGGTTGCGGTGGCAGTGAACCCACGCAGCTCGCCAGGGAACTGGCAAACATATTGATCAAAATAATCCGCATGGAGAAAGTCCCTCAAGGTATATGTCCTGTGATTGACTAATATTCTATGAGACAGTCTACTCACCGGACACCATCTTTTACAATTCACATCATGATGGCAAGAATTACAGAAACATCTTTCTTGATGTAGGGTTTGAACTCATGACACCAGGACTGTAAGAGACATGTTAGCTACTGGACCACAGGATTGGTCTTGTTAGTTTCTCAATGATAATCTGGGTACTTATTAAATGTTAGAAAAGGCTTGACCTGACAAGATACATTTTTGAGATTTTGCAAAGGGTTCTGCTTCTGTGGGATCTGAAATAAATTTCCTATCTTTTTGGCACATATTATGATAATATAGAGAAGGGCAAAAAGGGGAGTTGAGAATAATTTAATTGTGAAATTGAGTGAGCATTACCGTACATGCATGACTGATATGCCATCACCTAAACATAAATCTGGTGTTGGACTGTTATCCGTCATCCATGTGATAAAATATAGAGTTTGTGCTAAAAGTGCAGCTTTTTTTTTATAAGTTGATAAAGATGCCGCACATTTTGAGCAAAGTGAGTGTGGACATATGGCAGAGGTGTGAGCCACTGTGTGGAGAGTGTGGCACTTAACACATGGAGCACACTATCCCAGTAGCCTCTGCCTGCCGATATGGGAGGTACGACTTAATACCATCAAAGAAAAGCATAACTCAAGGTCTTGTCCGCGGGATGCAACAAATACGTGCGCTCCCGGGAGAGAGAGCTAAGTAGGCCATCCCCTCATCCCACGACTATCACCGTCAATTAGATCACCATCCACTCTAACAAACACGATCATCTATTTTGAAAATGCAATTTACAAGGTATATGTCCCTGGGGTATGTTCTGTGTGCTGGAGTTGTGGGCTTCATCTTGGTAAGCTTTGTGGACTCCGCTACACTGTGGTCGTTTGGAAAATATAGTTATATTTGTATTTCAAAAAAATAAATAAATAAGTGAATTAATAAATGAATAAATAAATAAAGAAATAAAAAAAGTTCTGAGGACAGGAGGTATACATTGACCTCATCCGTACCATGATATAACATGATCAGCCTAGATTCCTGGGGACACGAGGGACACATAGACCATATCCAAGGGACACATAGACCATATCCGAGGGACACATAGACCATATCCGAGGGACAAATAGACCATATCCGAGGGACACATAGACCATATCCGAGGGACACATAGACCATATCCGAGGGACACATAGACCATATCAGTACCATGATATAACATGATCCGCCTCCATTCCTGAGGGTATGCCATGCACATTTAACATACTAACCAGTATCATTATTCGAGGGACAAATAGACCATATCCGAGGGACACATAGACCATATCCAAGGGACACATAGACCATATCCGAGGGACACATAGACCATATCAGTACCATGATATAACATGATCCGCCTCCATTCCTGAGGGTATGCCATGCACATTTAACATACTAACCAGTATCATTATTCGAGGGACAAATAGACCATATCCGAGGGACACATAGACCATATCCGAGGTACACATAGACCATATCCGAGGGACACATAGACCATATCAGTACCATGATATAACATGATCCGCCTCCATTCCCGAGGGTATGCCATGCACATTTAACATACTAACCAGTATCATTATTCCTGTAAATGTTAAGTCTCCAGGGATTATCGTCTGCCCTGATCAGAATCACAATTGCATTATGAGAGGGACATTTTTTTATGGGTTATTTTGGCCCCTACCTACTTGATTAGGTCTTGTATCAGACGGTAGCCATCATATGCGTGTTCTTAATCTGGCTATGCATTTGGCTCATTTATTCTGGATCATGTTCCCCAATATTCCGGTACCATTTGGCACCGGAGACCACTGATCCATTATGACAGGTTGACAAATTGAGTATTAGATTTTACTGTGCATATGTTAGATTAGGCTAATTCTGGCATTTAGAATAAATACCTGATCCATCATACCATAGATGCAGAAGACATCAATTCTTTTATAAAAAAATATGTTTACTTGGTATCTATAACAGAATAGTCCACTCCAAAATTACATTTCTTTGTGGACTTTGGCCAGTACCTGGTGTATGGTTAACAGGGACCTTCCAGATAAGGTTTATGTGTGTGCATGCCATGCAGGGATTACCAGCCAGGCTCACAAATACTATGGAAGGAAGGAGAGTGTAGAGGTGATTAAGTAATTTAAGTGGACCAGAATATAATGGAATGAGAAGACATGGAATACTTGCATTGGCTTTAATTAGGTCAGTCTCATTTGAGCAGTTCTGAATTAGTCACACTATGCTGCACTGGTCAGTCAATGTGGAACCGATCTGAATTAGGTCAGTCAGTGCGGCACTGATCTGAAATAGGTCATTCAGTGTGGCACCGATGTGAATTAGTTCAGTCAGTGCGGCACCAGTCTGGAATAGGTCAGTCAGTGTGGCACCAATCTGAATTAGGTCAGTCAGTGCGGCACCAGTCTGGAATAGGTCAGTCAGTGTGGTACTGATCTGAAATAGGTCATTCAGTGTGGCATCAGTCTGAAATAGGTCAGTCAGTGCCTCACCAATTCCGAATTAGGTCAATCAGTCCCTCACCAGTCTGAATTATATGAAATGTCAAATAAGAAATATCCTACTTTTATTGAGAAAGACACATGAGGAGATAATTAATAGGAGAGGACTCTTTTGTGCTCTACACCCTTTTATGTGGATTTGATTTCATTTCCTTCATTTGTGTGTGGAAAGGAGATTATTACAGGTCATAATCACGTGGGTTCAAGCTATTCTTGAGGACATGAAGTGTGGCGTAGGGATTTTGTTATCTGCGAATGATTGAGACGTGATGTGATAGAACACAAGTAAAAACTGTATATTCTCTCTGCCCCAAACCTAGTTCTCCTTTGTGGGCCAAGACTCGGGTCTGCCCTCTGTGATAAGCAGCTAAAACTCAAGCAATTAACAAATATCTGAGTCTTGCCAACTGTTTTATTGATTCTTCCATGGGAATGGTCACACGATAACTACATTTTTCTGACGGACATAGTGGACGCAGGCTCTTTGAGTTTTACACATAAATAAGAGAGCATTCACGACATGCACATTCAGAGACAAACGTTTTACCGACAGCTCTTCTACACCAAATAGAGGCATAGAAACACCCTATTTTCTGCCTCTTGACTATTGGCAGGAAATGTCTCTTTCTACCCTACCAATTGGAGAGTTAATGTGAAAGGAGGAGACTGGCATTCAGAGTAATACTGCTACATTGTGCGAGGATGTTTTGGCAGTCAGCGCTGCATCGATCTTGGGGAGCTTTCTCACAGTTCTCTGCCTCCTCTGGACCCAGCAATTGGACGGGGCTCGGCAAAGTCTTTATAGCATTTTTACTCAAGACCACAATTGATTCCGAATCATGGGCTTCCCTTTGAGATACAAAGAACACTTTAAATAGAAACTTGTATTCTCAGAAGGTTGTGAGAAAGTGTGATGCTATGGCCAAAAATAGATATCTACTTTCAAGCTTTATTGCGGTCTCCACCAAAATGACTCCCAAATCCCGTGAAAGTTGTTTCAACATCAAAGTTGTTTTTCATTTTGATAAAAAGAGCCCTTTTTCTTTCTTGTGTGTTTGCCACCAGTACAATTAGCAGTGATCGATATCAACAAATTTGTCTGGATACAGAATAGGGAGCAACATTTTCTAAATTGTAAACATCGTTTAAAAGCTTCCTCTTTATGAATAAGCAGAAAGCTCATAATTCACATGACATTTCTTTAAAAAATGTGAAGCTAGGTACACCTTTTGAATACTGTTATTGAAAATATAAGAAATGACAGGACCCAGTAGTGCATGTGTCTGGTGGCCATCTTTTAATGCTGTGATATGGTTGGAAAGTTCATGAAAAACGAGATGAGTTTCTTGACAAAGCAATCAGTAGGAGGATCGAGCCACGTGCGGAAATCTTCATCAGAATAAGTGGCCTCACTAGGGACAGAACATGGACGATTTGTCTGTATTAAGCCTGGCAAGAGTCTGATCCTTGATCTGCAGTCACTCTCGCGGCCACTTATTGTGTGACGGCATCTGCACATACCTACATTTCTGCAGACATTCTCGTGGCCGCAATTATTCTGCAGCACTTCTTGCCAAACAATTGCCATCTGCACTTTTGACTTTGACCAGACAATTATATAGTCTTAAAAATATATGGCATCACAGATTTTACTCTACTTGACTGATTTAAAATACTGTTTTTTATACAGTGCCATCTTGATCTATCAGAACAAAATATTTGTGGAATAACATATTTATCATAGAATATGATATAGAAGGTACTTATTGTCAGCACCAACCTTAAACTAAAACAACGATTCAAACATCATTTAGTTTGTGAATGCAAAGCAGCCTCATTTTTGTGCCAAATTTTAATCTATAAATGTTCATATACAGCCAGTAACAGAGCTGTGGATAACAACAGAGTTGCAGCACTGCTTTCAAAGGTTTTTAATTTTATCTGCACCAACAACAATATTCCCATATGGTTGCTGTTGGACAAATGGTGGGGGAAACACTGATAAACTGAATCGCAGCTTTGTTGTCATCCATAGCTCTATTGTCATTGACTGTACAAAATGAATAAGATTTTGATAATTATAATAAGTTTTATCCTTTTTATTTTCTACAACATGAGCGTGTAGATAAAATCATATTCAATAGCACAGTATTATTTCTTTTTCAAAAAAATCTTTATTGTTTAGGTACTCAAGTCCATATGATGTCTTGCATGTTTGTGATGTGAGTGATAATATGAGTGAACAAAAGTAACAATGCAAAATGCACGGCACAATCTTTGACTGAGCTCCATCTTGTTTGTCTTATTGCAGGGGTACACAGATGAACCAATATCAAAAATACTATGCAGTGTTGAGGATGGACCAGTTGTGCAACTTGACAGGTCAGTACCCAAACTCGTGAAAGAAACTCTTTAACATATCAAAGTAATCTTCTAATTTACAATGGAATTAGCCAAGTAAATTGCATTATATTTAGATTTAATTGTAAAGATTGCATGAGTTATAACAGTCCATATTGATCACAAATGTGCTGTGGACAATTAATTATTTCAAATGTTGATTAATGGAAGTGACAGAGTAGTTATACTCTGGAATGGTCGGCAGCTGAGAGATACCTGAGTGAGGATTAATGTCACCGTGTACTGACATTGGAATAGATTGGAACTGACCAGCCATGGTGGACCTTGCATTCATCGCGACTCCCCCCGTGCACATTTGCACAATGATTATTACAGAGATGCCCACAAGGCCTGATCCCTAGATGACTGGGGAGACTTCAGTATTTGTTAGATTAGAAAACTTAATATTGCAAACATTTGAGTCTTCTCAAATATGATGAGCCCTGATTGATTATGAAGGGTGTGTCACAGGAAAATGTTTCACTAGTTATTATTAGGAAATAGTAATATTTATAATCATAGGAAATAGTAATATTGATAATGAAAAGAAAAGATCTGATTGATAATACATTATTGAATGTCACAGAAAAAGGTAATATTGAGTGTCACAAGAAAAGGTCATACTGAATGTCACAGGAAAAGGTAATATCAAGTGTCACAGGAAAAGGTCATATTGAGTGTCACAAGAAAAGATCATATTGAGTGTCACAGGAATAGGTTTTATTAGGAACCATTGAATTAAAGAACATCAATCTATATGCTGAGGATTTGGTGATATTTTTTCAGATGGCAATTGAGATTAGATCAGAATTTTGGTGCTCGGGAGGAGGATTGTGTGCTGGACGACCATTCTACGCGGTCCCTGCCACTTGACGTCATGAACAACTACTTCAGCCTCGGAGCAGACGCACATGTTACACTTGAATTTCATGAATCCAGAGGTAATAGACACAACAATTATCCGTGTACTTCTGGGACCTCTCGCAACACCCACGTCTCACACACACACCCACACACACACACACACACACACTCACAGATCCACGTATGCACACACTTGCACTCACATACACACTCACACACACACTCACATTGAAGGCCATTTTTACCCAAGGTATTTTTTTCATTCTTTTATTTCAGATTCTAGGAATATATTTTCAACTAATCATGTTTTATTTATTCATAGATCTATTACAAGAGACATTTTGTTTGGCTATATCAGGACTCAAATATGACAAACTTGCTGGAATTGTACTCTGGAGAAATGTCATAGATCCTGGTCTTCCCAAAATGCAGCACTGAGGAACAGGAAATGGTGGACAGGAAGTGGCAAATGATGTTGACCTGCCTCAGGGCATTCTGGGATAGATTATAGAGAGGGATGTTAGACGACATGGCAGAGACTAGCTTCCAATCAATAGGGATCAATATACTATGAATACGGTCACAAATTACCACACCAACCAAGAAAAAACCCGGGAAGAAATGACTAGAAAAGCCATAAATAGTCTCCTGTCCAAGTCAACAAAATTTGCTTATTAGACCTTGAAGATTTCTGGATGTATTTTCATTAACTTTCATCAAGGTTACAGCAGTTTCAAAGCCAATAAAAATGTGCTAACCTTTGAGGCATCAACACACATTTGTCATCTCCTAGGATCTCTTTGCTCGTTAAATTTAATTTAAGAAAAAAATAGATTTTCAGAGTTCTCCTTTGATGTGGCGGAGTTGGTTATATGGTCCCGAACATCGTCGGTCTTCACACAGTTCTAATAGAAGGTCACATTGACCCATCCTTTTGTCTGAAATTAAAAAACAGACGTTTTGTTGTTTTTAGATGGAACTTACTGGTCGATCCGCATCCAGAATTTGATCCAGAGCCAGATGATGGGGGCGGAATTCCAAATCTCCCTCTGGACATCATGAATAACTATTTCAGTCTGGGAGCTGATGCTTCTGTCACGCTTGAGTTTCACGAGTCCCGAGGTAACTTAATCCCCCCATCCCCTAATCCCCCATACCCCCATCAGCTTGTTCCCCCCAACCCCCCGTTATCCCATCCCCAATACCCCCTGGATTTTTTTTATTATTCTCCGACTATTTCTTGCTTAATGTTTATATCAATATAAACACCTGAAAAAAAACAAATCTTAAATATTCACTGTACCATGGAATAAATGTATTGCTCTAAACTGTAAATTCAAAGCTAGACATCTAAACATGGGTAAACTCAGCGATTGACTCATTCAGTAAAAATTGATTGAGCCTACAGTGAATATATGGGATACTCATAGCTTACTAGGAAGGGTCAATAACACGGAACTCGGGGAAAATAAACATGTGGGATGGCATTGTTATTGACCAAACACCGCCACTTATGGCAGGCATACCCCAGAGAATGTAAAGCTAAACCCCTGACTGGACTGAGATATTACTGACCAGATACATAAACACAGTGGAGGGGTTTGCAAGGGCTTGCTTGCACATTGATGAAGGTCATTGATGAAGGTCATTGATGAAGTTCATTGATGAAGGTCATTGATGAAGGTCATTGTGAAGGTCACGGTGGGTGGTGACCAGCACTGGCAGCCCAGTAAGTGGTGAAGTGCTGCACGGTTTCCTGCCGCTTGTTGAATTCCCTACAGACTCCCTACTACATTAACATCCCCCGTGCATGCAATTTGTTGTAATATTTCTTAATGTCGCACAGGCATTATTCTAGTTTTAGCATTGTAGAAGACTCTCTACCTCCATCCCAAACAGACTGTGACAAACCTTTAAAAAAAGACTGTAAAAGCTTCATGATTCTTTGAAAAACAAAGACCTCTCTACTTGTAAAAATACTAGAACAAATCAAGCAAGAAGTAGGTCATCCCTGTCCCAGGATGCACTGAGATGACCTACTTTTGCAGGAGGATCATATGAATTTTCTTTCAGTTTATCCATTAAGAAGATAATACCATAGTTTTTGTATCAGGAGTTTTTGTTTGCATTGTTTGGTTTATTGGCATTGTTCAGATTGTGATATTGTTTATATAGTCCTTAACACAGGACAGACAGAAGAGGTTTGTCAGATATTGTATATGTCACCAAACCCATCTTTTCAAAATAATATCTACCGGTATTTATCAATATTGTGCACTCACCAACTGCAGTCATTGAGACAAAATGTGGAAAACATCTTTTGTTCTCACGTACAATTTTATGAGCACAACACTTGATATTTCTGCAGGTTTTTCAGTGAGGTGACTGGCGGGATTGTTTAACACTGCTGACAGATATTTTTATTTGATTTGGTTTCTACTTGATATGGCATGCATTGCATTGTATTATTCCTGCCTCAGTATGTACACTGTATATAGAAACTAACAGACTCCTACCTCCCCCACCCTTCAAGTGTGTGACTATTTTATTGATTATCATACAATGTTGTTTTGCTCTGTACTTGATTTTGTTGATACATATTTATATATACTTGGCTACAAAGAGAACAATTTAAACTGAACATTTAGTGATTTATTCACTTTTTGTACAAGGAGGGATATTTTGTTATTTTTTGAACAGTTTGTAACACAAACTCATTTTTTTAACAGTTTGTAAAACATGAACATTTTCAAATAAATCAATACTTACAGACATTTTTAGTGTATAAAGTTAAAGCCAGACATTTTAAATTAATTTTTTTTGAAATTTTGTTTTTTGATTTTTACCATGTTTAAATTGGTACAATGTTTGTCTGGTACCATGTTTTGATTGGAATCATGTACAATGTTTAGAATGGTACCATATTTTGACTGGTACTCTCTATACACTGGTGCCACGTTTTGACTGGTACAAAGCATGGAGTGGTAGCATGTTTAGATTACTACCATGTTTTGACTAGTACCATTTTTTTGGTATATGGCATATTGTTTTGACTAGAGTCATGTTCCTTTTACCAAGCATCTATTTTTTTAAAGCCATCCTTAAATATTAAGCTCAATAGATTTTTTAGGATTAACAAATGTCATAGTGTATAATTTAAACTTTTTTTTTCAGAGGCCAATCCTGAGAAGTTTAATAGCAGATTTAAAAACAAAATGTTTTATGCAGGCGTAAGTTGTTTTTAATGTACCGGTAATATATAATTACTCTTTTTGTACAACTCATTTTAAATTTGATCAACAATTTTTGGTGAAAAGAAATACAGTTAAATTGGACAATTATGGAGTTTCTTATTTTGCTCAATGTTATCTGTCATGTATGTAGACACATATTTGGTTTATTTCAGGCTGGGGGGAAAGATTTATTGAAGAGGAGTTGGAAATCCTTAGCCGACCATATTACCGTTGTAGTAAGTACCAACCATATAATACTATACAGAAAAATATCTTGGACTCTTTCTGTACAGTACATTTTGTTAATTTTATTCAGTAAAATATGATTCCTAAGTCTAAATAGCTAAATTTTCAGTGTGAGTTTCAGTTTTCGATGTTGTTCAGAATCATAGATATGATAACCTTGTTATTAAAATGGACCAAAAGCTAACATACCTTTTTAAAGCATCATAGACATGTAAAATACCATAAAGCAGCTAAATTTGCTTTGTCACATATATACAGATAAAGTATTTAATGTAATATAACATGTATGTTTTATCATACAAAAGGCAACATGTCATATTATGTTAAATACACTTCCCGATATTACAATAAAGGTGAAACTATTTTTTGGTTTCAGTGTGATGGCATCGATATCACAAATAAAATAAAAGGCATGAAACTACATTGTTTGGTCTTCCTTAATATTCCAAGGTAAGCATGTTTACTTTAACCCACGTCCCAACCAATAGAAACAGAGAAGATATGATAAGGCACAACATATAAACAGATAGATTTGATCTGAAATCTGCTGCCGTAATACTAAAAAGTTAATTTCAGTACTTGAGTTTTAATTAGAAATTTTAATAAAATCAAAGTGACATTGAATAATGGGTTCTGCTGATACAGCCGAGTAAAGCAGATTTGCACAGTGGCGCCATCTTGGGGCAATTACCTACGTTTATTGCTTACTGTGTAAACTGAGACACATTCAGCCAATTAACAATAAATATGTGATCTAAAATGTGACTTTATACAATAAACTCTTGATCTGAATCATACCATTATTTCCAAAATCAATTCTTCTTATTCATTTTGATGATAAACAATTATTATATTAAAGCTTGGATGGCTTTCTTAAAAACCCTGCTGAGAAGATTAGATCATTATTCATCAGTGAGTTTTGTTGCACTTTTCATGTATGCCATGCTGTGTTGTGTAGGTATGCAGCAGGTACAACGCCGTGGGGCAACCCCAGTATGACCACGTCCAACTTTGAGCCCCAACGACACGATGATGGAATGCTAGAGGTCATCGGCATGACAACAGCTTCCATGGTAACGTATACTGAACATACAATCTTAATATTGAATAAGGGGCAATCCATTAATGTCATCCTGGTTCTTTATGATCAAGTGAGTTTGTAACTTTGCGACCCCAGCCTATCCTGCAGATATGACCAAGTGGCCATTTTTCCCCAGGGGGTCATGGGAATAATGAATATTTTATCGGCCAGGCTTATCTAAAACTGCCAGCTTATATGCAGTTTGTCTTCATATTATTTTGTATGTCATGTTATTAATTGCCAACATCAAAGCAATCCACTTGTATTGAATGGATTGGAAACATTACCCATGATAACACTAATCTCTTCTACATATTGATGACAAATATTGACTGTTTTCTGGGATAGATTCGTCATGGCTTCTCAAGATAGATTTGTATGTAACATTTAATTCGGGTAGATATGTACATATACACCATACCTTATCATGGTATATGTATACATGATACTTTACCTGGAAAGATGGGTTATAACACTTTGATATTTATTTAATATTCTATTTGGATATATGTCTCCATAATACTCTATCAGGGTAGAAATTTACATCATAGAGCAGGCTGCTTTACACATGAGGAGTCAGGGTGTGTTAATAATGGTGGTGGTGTGATGTATTTTGCAGGCTGCTCTATGGGTGACATATTTTGCAGACTGCTCTAGGTGTGATGTATTTTGCAGGCTGCTCTAGGTGTGATTTATTTGGCATACTGCTCAAGGTGTGATGTATTTTGCAGGCTGCTCATGATGTGATGTGTTTTGCAGGCTGCTCTCGGTGTGATGTATTTTGCAGGCTGCTTGATGCGTGATGTATTTTGCAGACTGCTCTAGGTGTGATGTATTTTGCAGACTGCTCTAGATGTGATGTATTTTGCAGACTACTCTAGGTGTGATATATTTTGCAGGCTGCTCTCTACATGGGGGGTCATGGTGAGAGGTTGATGCAGTGTCAGACGGTTGAGCTCACCACGTATAAGACCATTCCCATGCAGGTGGACGGGGAACCGTGCCGACTTCTGCCCTCCAAGATACGCATCTCTCTACGCAACCAGGCCAACATGGTGCAGAAACCTAAACGACGCGGCTCCATGCCCATCGGAAACGAGTAAGTGCCCCCTGGTGACCAGAAGAAATATTCATATTTAGCAAATTAGAGGGTTTTAAATGTCATACATATCATACAGAGTTGATATGGAGAACAAAGTGCCCAGCCCAATAAGATACTCACCTACATTTTTGTATTTGAAAATAATTTACCAAAATCTCCTATATGTTAAACCCCAGCTTAAAAAATGTCTATTCCATTGGTCCTGTTCTACTATGGTATTTTATCTGACAATTATTTTTACCTTTGGAATACATACATTGTCCATTCTTTAATGTATAAATAATGAAACTGTTATGACAGTGAAGTGAATCATTTGCAATCAGTATCAGTTATATAATGTGTCGCATGAGATTTCCTGATATATGCCTGTGTTGCCAGTCTGGTTTTATGTGCCGCAGCCTAATTCCTATGCACTGTAATGCCGCCTAAAATACAAATATATAAGTTTTTTCTTCACATGCCCTGACCCGAATATTCTCGTACCAATTTTTCTGGCTAAAGAGGAGTTTGAAGTTGATTTACCTGTTCAATTGAGTCGTGTGATGTATGATGTTCATGTGCATAAGAAATATTCTTCCTCTTCATAATGTACCCGGTTTATGATTCAAGCTTGGTTATTATCCTTTGTGATCTGGTTTATGTTTTCTGTATATGTGCTTCTACAATATTACCTCCCCCGTACATTTGCTGATAGAATTCTCTGGTTTGTGTACTGTTATCCTCTTTCATCTTATTTTGTTGTTTGTTCCGACATTAAACAGTCATCAAAGTTACACAAACTTGTACCTGTTGTTTTGCAAAGTGCCAGTGGTGTCATCTGGTGGCAAAATATCTTGGCTTTCGTCATGGTGACAAATGTGAATCCATTATGACTGTGATGATAAATCACAATTAATTTACCTTGATTTCATTTGATTCTTATTTTATTATTGGTGATAATTTTGTCAATAAATTTATATATTGATTTCACGTTATTTTTGATTTCACGTTATTACTTGACCCAGTTTTGTTCTCTTTTTAGTTTGCATGGATTCAAATGTTTTGTTGTATTCTAGAATTATGTTCATAAGGTTTTTCACTAAAATGTCCTCCATTGCTCTTGTTTTAACGAGAGTTGAAATGTAGACAAATAATGTAGATAAGGAACTGTGGGTTAACTCTTTACCTGATTTTTTACCATTTTTAGGTTACCTTATTTCTTCTCGTAAGTAGCTCTAACATTTGACCTTGACATGACCTTGTACAATAAGGCCATACCCCCTGTTCTCTTACCTTGTTTCGTGACTTTGTGCTTTGTATCACATTATCAGATGACTACTTATTTTAAAAACTTACAACTGTCAAGTTCACAACCTTGAGAAATAGGTCAAGGTCAGTCATCTTGCGTGTTCAATTAAATGTTGCCACTGTACAGTCTTGTGATCTATTTGTTTTCTTCTTGTGTCCTCAGTTGGTGTCCATTCTAAACCTTGACTGTCACAGCTCACTGTGTTCTCAAAATAAAACATTCAAGGAATGCCTTCACAAATATCCACCGTAATAAATATTTCACGTGTCAAGAGATATTAAAGATGTTAACAAATCGTAGCAACATATATTATCACCACTTTAATGCATCAGAGGATTTCAGAAGTATTTGATTATTTCTGAAATTATCAGATGAGTTTCTGAAATTGTCAATTTACATATCAAAGTAAGATTTATCATATCTAAATAAGACATGATGTATCAAAGTAAACATGTGTCAAAGTATTGTTTGATGTCTAATAGATGAAATAATTTATAACTAAATATTTAAACAATGATGGTATAGTTCTGGTATATCCAATATTTCTTTCAAATTAAAAGGAAAAAAAATTTCACAGACTTCATATCAGATTTACATAAGTTTTCATCATTCCTGAGAAAGTTAATATAAGGTCAAGATAACTAAAAAAGATGTGTTCATTGTGCTAACCCAGCGGCATAATGCTGGTTGCCATGGTGATAGTGGCCACAGAGATAGTAAATAATTTGAAACGTTTGGCAGATCCTTTTGGCAGTGTTTTGATAACATGATGATTTGTAAGCAATAAAAATGGTAACAAATGAAATCCAAGAAAATAAGTTGAATATTTCCAGTTTTGAAATTGTATATCTCAAGATTATTTTATCATCAGTCCAGCTGATCTATCATCAAAATAATTGCCTGATATTGAGAGGGTCAATAATGGACATTAGGCCACAGATTGGCCTTGGTTGTTTCTTTATATTACTGATCAACCCTTAGCAATACACCTCCATCCATGTATTGATGTTTATGTTTATATACAAATTATATCTAAACAAATACCTTGAAGTTTTTATTCACAAAAGTACATAGAAACAAACACAGTAGATGTCCTGCAAAAAGCATGCAACCCTTAATATGTAAACACAGGAATATGAGAATGATTTATACATAAATCTATTAAATCACGTGTTCTTATTATGAAAATAATACATTTTTTTTTGTAGTTCACTAAATCTATCAATGAAACCTGTTTTTAATATGGCAAGATTTGAAATTTCATAAATCGTTGTTTATTACAGATATATAAATGAGTTAATATCATCTAATTCAAATCTAGCTATTTTTACAATTTCAAATCGACCAGTATAATTTATAATCCAATCAATTAAGAAAAAATAAACCTCCTTTGATAAAATTGCATATTCCTTTCTAAATACAGGAAATAACTTCTCATTTTTATTAACCGTCCACTAATCCAAGATAAACTCCAAACAATATTCAAAGAAGCATGTTGTATGCATCTTCTACATAAAAACATTTTTTTAGATTTAAAAATGTACATGTGTATATTTATTATATGGGGCCATTTAAAGTGTGATTGTCTGTATGTACGTGTATGATGAGACTTATGGTGTATGTTGACCTACTTTCAGGCCTCAGGCAACACCTGAGCGACTCAGGGTTCAGGTGAGTCGCATCTCAATGGCCGACTACGAAGCCCTCCACTACGATAAGGACAAACTCCGGGAGGCATGTGAGTAGCAAACAAATACCTTCCAATCTCCTCGATTATAAATCTGAATATATTTTAATGTAAAACACATGTGGCATGAAAATTCTTGTAATACAGAGACACGGTAGATTTTTTTATTATGTGTTACAGAAAATAGAATATTTGAAATGTTTGACTTTTGTGTTTTTGACAGCGGTGCCATTGGGCATCATTGTGGTGGAGACGTCAGCAGACCTGGAGGAGGTTCGCAAACACATCAACGGCCTACACGAGGTACTCACTTCAGTAATTCCTCTTTAACAGCAGGGCTTGACATTAGCACTGGCCCAGTGGCCCTGAAGGGAATTTCAGCATCTGGGCCAGTATGGGCCAGTGGTTTTGAAACTCTATTGGCCCGGATTTGTTCAAAAAAATTTTAAAGTTTTTTTATGTTAAAGGCCAGTAGTTGACATTGAACTGGCCATTGAACTCGAGGGCAGTCTTACTTTTTGGCCCAATGACGACAATCTTTGATGTGAAGCCCCGAAGAGCACTTTTTAAGTCTATCACCAAAGAAATATTATTGCCAGAAATTGCTCCACTCTAATTGTCAGAATTTGGATTATTCTCACTTTAAGTCAAAATTCTTAACAAAGAGATTTGAAGAATCGCTATTATGGGAGTTCCGCCATCAAGCAAAACAAATGAGGAATTATCTGTGAGGTCCCATTGATATGATATATTGATTTAACAGAAAAGATAAATTCTGCCTTATATTTTCAGGACATGGTAAAGAACAGCGGCAACAAAGCGCCATCTCTCTCAACAAACTGGTGCTTTGTCGATTGTGAGTCAGTCTTCTCATGCATTACTTGTTTTGCAAACACAATTGTTTTTGAGATAAAATATATTTTGCTGTGCTACTCAAACCTAACCATCAGCTTGTAAAATAACATTACGTCACAAATAAAGAATATCCTTGATACAGGGATGTGTATCATGCAGTATAGGTTGATGATGATGTTGGTGTGTATTTGATACATATTTTATGCACATTTGATGCGTATTTGATGCACATTTGATGTATATTTGATGTGCATTTGATGCGTATTTGATGCGCATTTGATGTATATTTGATGTGCATTTGATGCGCATTTGATGTATATTTGATGTGCATTTGATGTGCATTTGATGCGTATTTGATGCGCATTTGATGTATATTTGATGCACATTTGATGCACATTTGATGCGTATGTGATGTATATTTGGCAGCCACGACTGCTGAGCGGTTTTTCCGGATCGACCGAGCCCAGGAGCACCTCCACTATGTGACGGACATATCATCCGAGGACCTATACATCATGGACCCAGACCTCAACCTCAGCTACCTACCCCCCCAGCTGCAGTCCACCTCCGACCTACATTCCAACGGCCTGCTCCTCGTCAGCCCCGGCCCCGCCAGTCCGCACTTATTCCCTAACGGGGAAGGCTTGCATAGGCTCACGCCACCAGCGGCCGTCATCGTACAAGATACCGATGGTGTCAACGGTACCTCAAACGGAGGAAACCAGAAGTTCACGTTCTCCCTCCCAGTAACACCACCCAGAACGCCAGGGTTAGTTAATTCCCATATTTCTTAATAATTCTATTCATAAATATATATACATGTATATGTATATATAGAAATCACTATATAGCTAAGGTAGAGGAAGCTGTTTTCTTGCCACTAGTACCACATCACTGCTTATTTCAGATTTGCTTTGTGTAATCACAGCATTATTGTTATTATAAAGAAGGTAGTCGTCTATGAGCACTTCACAACTATTAACACTTGTACATGTATACAGATATATGTATGTATAAAAGTAGGTCATAATATGTGTTATATGTACATGTTCTGCTAATTAGGAATATATGATATGTCACATGATACAACTGAGGGCTTATGTTGATTATTTTTAACCTGATGTAATATTGCCTCCCCGACAGCAGTCCTTCTGATATGATTGCCTCTTGCAACATGCTGCGTCTGCCAAGTCTGGACAATCTCTCCATCCAGCCTGCGTCTCCAGGCCCTGACAACAGGTGCCACATTTTACGTCCACCCTTTACATATGTAAACATGTGTACCCGTCTCATGACACCTCAGTGATGAAAGCAGGCACCTCTCTGTTGTTCTGAGATACTGAATGTCACATAAAAAATGGCATAAATTCAAATATCTGTGGCATTTTTACTTTCATCACTGGGGTTGAGTAACGGACATATTCTGGCCTTGTTTGTTTCTGTTTTATTTATGCATGCTTTCTTGTTTTTAAAACAAATATATTTGTTTACTTGTAAAAAATTCCATTTCATTGAGATTTTCACAAAGAAGATATCCATATCCATTGACATAGTTTTAATTTTGGTAAAACTTGATTTTAGTAATCTCCATGAAGTTCTGTGTTAGACTGAGACTTCTGTCTGTATGTCTTCCATATTCGGAAACCATTTGGCTGAACTGACCTCCCATAACAAACAGAAAACAACTCCAAACTTTCCCTATTTGGCCCATAAAATATACATATATAGACTACTTAAACATCTGCGATATTTATCCACCTTTATTGTGGCGATACTTCCTTTATTGTGTATCTCAGGTGTTTGGAAGGTCGAAAATTTGGTCTGATTTTGTTATCAGTTTGAAACATCTCTGTGCTTCCTGATTTTTCCTTGTACATAAATATTATTGGTCTAAAAAAATCAATGTGAAGCATCATTTGAATTTGTTTTCTTCTTTCTTTCAAACACCTGATGTGTGGAAAATATGTAGACTTAAGTTTAGGAATTGTGCTGGTTTATTTGTAAACAAATAAAACTTGAGAAATATATTTTTCTTTTTTTTTTCCGACTGCAAAACTCAAGGGACAAACGTGATAATAAAAATAATAATAAAGATATCATTAATGAACAATTATACATAGAATATATTTATTATAGAAAGTACTGACGCTTCACATTAAATTGATGAAACACATCAAATATGAAAGCATAAAAAATATCCGAAACAACTCCTCTCTCAAAAGACTGGGACTGGGAATAATGTAGTTTTTCAGTAATGTAGTTTTTCAGTAAATAATAATTGCTTTGTAAGCATACTAGAATAGGGTGACTTTGTGGTTTAAATGTGAGATATCTTGTTGCAGTTTTACGGTTTTTGGACTGGTTGCAAGGTAATTTACAGGAGGACAGGCCTTCCCCGTGTCCTTGACCTTGTTGTGTAGAGTACTTTCCCCTTCATCTTTTGTCCTTGACCTACATGAAAATGACAAGTGTATAAATGTGATTCATTCTTGTAAAAAATAAGAAATTGTGAGAGATTTCCCCTGTGTTTTTTATTATCTAGCTTCCTCTTGAATTGACTGTAATTTGTTATGATAAATGTACTCTACAGTTTTTCAGCCAATTTTTTTTTTTTTTGACAATCATAATCTGAGATTATTTGAGAGCATTATCACCCATGGATGCTTTGACAGATTAAGATAAGTGAAGGTTTGACATTGATGTCGACGAAAATAAAAAGCAGGTTAGATCGTAAAAGCCAGGAAAGACGCAAGATGGAGATAATGCTAACAAATATGGTAATAGAGTGTGCTCATCATCATGTCCGATGAAACCTATCTCAGTATTGATGTTATTGATCAAAACATGTTCATTATGTAATAAATATGGAGATCTATATGTTATTTATATTTCCATTATCTTTATTATGGTGGTGTTTGATTAATGTCTAGTTTTGCTCGCTGTACTGCTTTGTCAGTGATAATTCAATAATACTTGTATCTGGTGTGTTTGTGCTTATTTCAGTATTCCTCAAATCAAACATTGTTTAGTATCAGCCATATAAGGCAAATGCTGTTATGTTAACCCCTCAGCCAAGTATTCGGGCATGGGAGTACTGCAATGGCCAGGGTTATCCGTCAATTCTTTTATGATTACTGTAGTATGGATTTTCAAAAATGTATATGATTTGTATGTTAGTTCATATGGATGTGCAACCTCATGCATTTTAGCCCAGTAGTTTATTCTTATCAATGACATACTGAACATAAGGGCATAGATGTGATATGAAATTTGTACTTCTTTTGACATTTATCCTATTGCATTTGGAGATGATTGAAAATACATCTAAGGTACCCTCTCAGTTTTCCTTCAGTCAAATTTTGATTTCCCGAGATTTAAATGTGAAAAAATCCCTCAAGCAACAAATGTGTCAGGACAACAACAAAATATATTTCAGACTGCGACTTTAATAAAGGGAAAATAAAATTCTGAAAAAGGATGTGTGTTTTTAAAAAGAACTGTGTTTTCCAACCGAATCCATATTTAGGACGGGACCACTGCCTAGACAGCACCTGATAGTGTAGACAGGTGACAACATACGCTGAGGCAGGAGTGAGTGATAATACAGCACACAGAGATGATGTCACAGTGCCACCTGTTGCCAGTGATGTACACTTTGGAGCGACCTACAAATAAGCCTGCCAAGTATACAGTAGCAATGTTTGGCAGCAGAGAGGAAGTGAACTCATCAATCCATGTCAGTTCCCACCTGCATTCATTGACCGGAGACCCCATCTCATCCCTGTCATAACCTCTTCTTTCTTGTTGAAATGGCCTGAACAATAATTCTTATGTTGGTGCTGATTGAAGCCTAAAATAATAAAAATAAATGTTTTCATATATTGTCACATTCAGTTTGGTTATCATAATATACATGTACACAGGGAAAATTTTATATCTTGTGAATTATGCTAATGTTACGGTATTTTTCAGATATTTTTCATGTAAACATGTCATAGCATTAAATGTTTGAGGGATGATATAGAAATGGCACTGTTAATGAAAAAAATTAGTTTGAAAATCAAAGAAGCACATTAAGTAAGAAAGATACTTTTCTGTATATTAGAGGGCAAGTTTAGCATGATGTCGCCAGTAGAGGGCACTGGATGTGCTTTCCATTGTTTTGACCTCTTGCCTTCTCCATCTCTGACCAGGGTATTTTTTGTGTGATTGCAGTTCTGAGCCCGGTACGCCGAACTCTCCTCGGCTGGAGGTGAAACAGTTCCAGGTGAAGTCGGACAAACCAGTCCTGTCCACTGCAGACAGAGGTAGGTCCCATATCAGCCGGCACGCTGTATAAACCAGCCAACGCACAACCCTATTTACAAGAAAATAAACTTTCAATAACTTATATATTGATTAATTCTATTGTAACATTAAGATTTATTTTAACTCTCATTACTTTTGTTGAAAAATTATTCTTTTACTGCATCTCAATACTATAGCTATTTTGTTTGCTGAAAACCCCGTCAGAACCCCTACTATGAAAGGCATGACCTTGACATAAGCTCTTGTGTGACGATTTGCATGATACCACTTCCTGTTCCTCTCTGTCTGTGGAACCCCCGGTCATCATGTGAAAGTGTTATCCCTGGTATACACTTCTATCTTGTCCCCAAATTTGTGATGTAGTTATTATTTTATATGATAACATATAAGGTAGAACAATATGTAACTGTAGGGTAAAATATATATTGTCACTTTTGAAAAAAAAAAAATTGGTGATTCTTGTCATTTTTATAAATGGAAAGTTTACCACAAAATGATATTAGAAGTCTAATGAAGCAATGCATCATGGGTAGATGTCTAATGATGCAATGCATCATGGGTAGATGGGTAGATGTGAATAAGCTCTTAGATACCAGTTATTAAGAAGTTTTGTTTTAGGTTTATTGGAAAAGTAAAAATTGATTATTACATACCATGTATGTATTTAAACAGCTGAAATGTGGAAATACAATGAGAAATATATCTCATAAATAGCTATATATAGTTTGAGCAGATTGCCCAAATTCCTAATTTAGAGACATTTTGTGTTTGACTGAAGGGTCCACCTGTACACGAGTGTTTGGCTCAATGCCCTGACTGGGACAGCATCGTGGTCACATAACAGTTCCGCAGCAAGTGTACACGACGCACAGTATTGGACACTTCAGCTGTTACCGTGGCAACAGCTTGTAGTTATGCCTATACTTGTTTGGCATGCGTTGCCCTGAGACGGTGACTCCGCTCCACGGCCCAGTTTATTAATAATATGAGATGTACAGAAGCCAGAAGAAGCAGAGTGAAACCACTGTGAAGTTACTCACATAATTACCACTATAATCGCAACTCAGTGTTATTATTAATATTATTATTGTTACTTTGGTGTAGGAGGTGTCCACCGTGATCTATGAGATAATTTAACCACTGCCAATTATAAGAGTTATATAATGCTAAACACAACTGGACTTATTTTTCAGGAGTGAAAAAGAATTAACCTTAATCAGGAATAAGTGCAGGAATATTATCATGGAAGTGGGAAATTGAAGAAATTTTGACATTATACATTGGTGATATATGGATTTCAACTTTAAAGGATACACTCAAATTTATATGAATTGCTATTGGACATATTCTACAACCTACAGTATATTTAATTAGAATATGGAAATATTGCTACATTTTCCAGTTTATTTGATAAGATTCTGGAAATATTGCTACATTTTATAATTTATTTGATAAGATTCTGGAAATATTGCTACATTTTCTAATTTATTTGATAAGATTCTGGAAATATTGCTACATTTTCTAATTTATTTGATAAGATTCTGGAAATATTGCTACATTTTCTAATTTATTTGATAAGATTCTGGAAATATTGCCACAACCTCCAGTATATCTAAAAAAGATTCTGTCTGGATACAGAGCAGATTATTTGTCACAGAACCAGGAAACATTTCTACAGCCTTGAATATATATGAAAAAAAAGAAAACTTTGAAAAAAAAATGTATTTCCAATATCAATGAGTTATAATGTTTTGAGATATTGAGACAACATTTTGTTCCTGAGGGAACATTGCAGAAACATACCATGATACAGAACTTTAAAAAAACATTGAGTTCACTATAATTTTATGATTACGACTATTTTAATTTATAATTAATAAGAGAGATGTTGCTACAAAGGTTTTTTTCATATTTATTATAAACTCCAGGATATATAATGTACAGAACATAGAGATATTGATAATCAACCATGTGCAAACTATAAGGGATAAAATCTTAATGGTCTCAAATCCCACCAAGGCAACCAGTTTGAAACATTTCTAACATTATTGTATATATATATATACACATATAGTCTTCAGCACCACCTCATAGTGAACTTGTATACAGAATGCTGAGAACACGATGGCTGGAACGAAATCAGATTTGAGACATTTTGTGGAGAAACAGAATATCTATTTTTTTTCTAAATTTGCTGAGATACCCTTGACTGATTGGCAGGGAAAACTAGTTAAGTTGCAATGTTAGTACATGTGGAAATAAGACATTAGAAGGATTAAGTGTATAAGGATTGCAGCTATGTACATTATGAACAGAAATGCCTGACAATTTACAGCAGTTCATCAAATGGAATAATTCTCCCACGGAACTTACCAGACCTTTTGTTTTGGAAGTTTCAGAAATGTGAATTGAATTTTTTTTAAGATAATTATATTATTGCTATTTATGGAGGATGGGAATGGCCGCTTAATGAATCATTAAACAAGGATGGGAATGGCCACTTAATGAGTCATTAAACAAGGATGAGAATGGCCACTTAATGAGTCATTAAACAAGGATGAGAATGGCCGCTTAATGAGTCATTAAACAAGGATGGGAATTAATGAGATATTAAATGAGGATGAGAATGGCCACCAAAGAGACATTAAACAAATATTGGAAAGCCCGCTTAATGAGACATTGAACAAAGATGGGAATGGCCGCTTAATGAGACATTAAACAAAGATTGGAAAGCCCACTTAATGAGACAATGAACAAAGATGGGAATGGCCCCTTAATTAGATATTAAATGAGGATGAGAATGGCCGCTTAATGAGACATTAAACGAAGATGAGAATGGCTGTTTAATGAGACATTAAACGAAGATGAGAATGGCCGTTTAATGAGACATTACACAAAGATTGGAAAGCCTGCTTAATGAGACATTAAACAAGGATGGCTTGTCAGAGACGCTGCAGTTATAAGACCTCCAGAGGTGAGATTACAGGTCTTGGTGGATGGTTATACAGTCTCGGTGGATGGTTATGTTATATGGTGTATTTAATATGTTGAGACTCACTGAGCCCAAGGGTGAGGGTTACTAGCAGACATATTCACCCTGATACTGCCATTATCCGGGCCAAACATATAAATCAATCCATGCAGGATTGACATTTTATTTTCATTTTGAATATATATTGAGAAACCATTTCAGGAGAATTGTTTTATGCTTAAAAATCTCGTCTTTTTTTTATCCTTTCTACCCCTCCCCTGTGTATTTCATCTGTGACCTATATAACTATGACCTATATAACTATGACCTATATAACTATGACCTATATAACTGCTCCTTGCTCTACTTCCTGCTGTAACCTGACCCCTAGTGGGCACTCTGGTGTCTGCATCCGACCTCGCAGTTCTCTTTTTATATTTTATTCTTTATATAATGTACTGTTAGCCTGTGGTTGGGTGCTTGTTAATTTATTATGTTGTCTCACTCATGCTGGTATATGGTTGCCAAACTTACAATAATCTGAACAATAGATCTAGAGTCAAATACAGTCAGACCTCGCCGGACCGTCCCCCGATGCTCCGGCATATCAATTACCGACAGTGATTTGGCTGCAACCATTCTAATCTTTCTTTATTTGTATTCATTTGATGTCCGTTTCATCAAACCGTCAGACTCGTGAAACCGGCAGAATTATGTGTGACAGACCATGACGGACTGGCGGGGCTTGACTGTACAAATAAACACATAACGTGGATCAAAATTTATATATTTTTAATGGAATTGACATTTATTTATATGTATATGTATGTTCTTATGCACAACATGTTGTACACATACAGAAAACAAATGATTCATTTACGTGTTTGTAAATGAAGTACTTCTGCAAAGCTGACAGTCAAAAGACCTCATCCTTTGTCTTTTCCTAGTCATTCCAACGCAGTCGGTGTTGTTGAAGTATTGTCAGTTTGCACCTTAAAACAACTGGCCTCGGATCTCACTTTTTCATCTGTGTTAATCTATTCACTTGATGTATCAGTCTCAATATATTTAGGTTCCAATATATTTAGGCTCCAATATATTTAGGTTCCAATATATTTAGGTTCCAATATATTTAGGTTCCAATATATTTGGGCTCCAATATATTCTGGCTCCAATATATTCTGGCTTCAATATATTTAGGCTCCAATTTGTTTAGGCTCCAATATTATTTGGATCCATTATATTTAGGCTCCAATATGTTTAGACTCCAATATATTTTGGCTCCAATATTATTAGGATCCATTATATTTAGGCACCAATATATTTAGGCTCCAATATGTTTAGACTCCAATATATTTTGGCTCCAATATTATTTGGATCCATTATATTTAGGCTCCAATATATTTAGGCTCCAATATGTTTAGACTCCAATATATTTTGGCTCCAATATTATTTGGATCCATTATATTTAGGCTCCAATATATTTAGGCTCCAATATGTTTAGACTCCAATATATTTTGGCTCCAATATTATTTGGATCCATTATATTTAGGCTCCAATATATTTTGGCTCCAATATTTTAGACAATATGGGATTATAAATTATTGTGCAATTTGAGAGACAATAAAAATATTTAAAGTAATATCCGTCATTGCATCCCTGTATGTATCTATGGTAGATCTTTCTTTAAAATATCATCATTTATTTGCCCTTTATATTTTGGATGTGATATATTTGAGAAATGCCCTTTACCCTATGACCTTTATATTGTACTGATTGGATATATTTAAGAAATTCCCTTTACCCTATGACCTTTATATTGTACTGATTGGATATATTTGAGAAATGCCCTTTACCCTATGACCTTTATTTTGTACTGATTGGATATATTTGAGAAATGCCCTTCATCACCTTCGTATTGTGTTGATGTCATAATTTGCGAAATGACCTTGTTTATATGACTTTATTTTGTGTTGATGTCATATATTTGTGAAATGCCCTTTTTTGGTTTTTTATGTTGTAATGGTAATTTATATTCCATAAACCCTCCCTCATGTTGTGAAATCCATTTTGTTTTTGTAAAATATCATCCATGTCGTTTCTGCCTTCTTCCATTCCCATCCATATTGTCCCTGTGTTGATGGTTCATTTTCATCTATTCTGAGATTTAACATTTTTTATAACAAAAGAACACGTTTCCCATGATGAATGATAATTGATAGAAGATATTTAAATAGTAGGAGGTAATAGATACAAGAAATGTAATAAAAACATGTTAATGGAGTTGTTTATTTTATTGACAGTGCTGATTGACGCTGCCAAGAGAGGGGACCTGCAGAAGGTAAGTCCTATGATTACTGTATTATAGTGGGGCATATAAAGATACGGAACACAAGGTTATTATTCTGACTCGGACATCAACCTTAGAAATCTGATAACATAATGACTTTGGAATATCCATGGTTGACTTGGAGATTATCCATGGTTGACTTGGAGATTATCCATGGTTGACTTGGAGATTATCCATGGTTGACTTGGAGATTATCCATGGTCGACTTGGAGATTATCCATGGTTGACTTGGAGATTATCCTTGGTTGACTTGGAGATTATCCATGGTTGACTTGGAGATTATCTATGGTTGACTTGGAGATTATCCATGGTTGACTTGGAGATTATCTATGGTTGACTTGGAGATTATCCATGGTTGACTTGGAGATTATCCTTGGTTGACTTGGAGATTATCCATGGTCGACTTGGAGATTATCCATGGTTGACTTGGAGATTATCCTTGGTTGACTTGGAGATTATCCATGGTTGACTTGGAGATTATCTGTGGTTGACTTGGAGATTATCCATGGTTGACTTAGAGATTATCTATGGTTGACTTGGAGATTATCCATGGTTGACTTGGAGATTATCCTTGGTTGACTTGGAGATTATCTATGGTTGACTTGGAGATTATCTGTGGTTGACTTGGAGATTATCCATGGTTGACTTGGAGATTATCTATGGTTGACTTGGAGATTATCCGTGGTCGACTTGGAGATTATCAATGGTTGACTTGGAGATTATCCATGGTTGACTTGGAGATTATCCGTGGTCGACTTGGAGATTATCCAAGGTTGACTTGCAGATTATCCGTGGTTGACTTGCAGATTATCCCTGAGTGAATGGTACTTTGTTGACTGGGAGATTATCCATGATAAGAGAAACCACCAGACTTAAAGAGACTTAATTTGGGTCACCAGCCAGTCACCTGCCACACTTTCTCTTTTGGGGAAAATTCATTGCATAATCTGCATATTAGATTGGGTAAATTTCATGGAATATATAAAGATTTTCCAGAACCTAAACATTCTAATGTTTTATGTTCCAAAGCTGGTTGACATCCATAGGAATGGTGCGAGCTTAACGGTGTCTGACCAGTACGGGATGACCGCACTTCATCATGCTGCCCGCTTCGGACATAAAGAAGTGGCCAGGTACCTCATAGAACAAGGTATGTGAAATAGTAAGCAGGTACCTCATAGAATAAGGTATGTGAAATAGTAAGCAGGTACCTCATAGAACAAGGTATGTGAAATAGTAAGCAGGTACCTCATAGAACAAGGTATGTGAAGTAGCGAACAGGTACCTCATAGAACAAGGTATATGAAGTAGCGAACAGGTACCTCATAAAACAAGGTATGTGAAGTAAAGATGTTAGGGCAGAAATGCAACATGCATTTTGATTGGCTGAAATTAATGTCAACTCACCACCGTTCTGGATAAGGATTGTAATGATCCGTAATGAAGCAATTTGGAGGTATTTCCAGAAAATGTTCCCAAACTTTATAAAACAGCAGTGATCAGCATAACTGAGGACATTGGCACAAGTTTAAAATTATTCTGTTAAGATATATCATTGATTCAAAAAGAGATGTGTTTTAAGATTAATTTTTGTTCATATTGCATCACCGAGACTTGATATTGTGTGTTTGCTTGCAGCCTCTACTGCACTATTGGACATGGTGGACAATGAAAAGTAAGAATCTTAATTATCTTATCTTAGAAGACATCTAAAGAAGGAATCTCACTGGGTATCAATACCTGATGCTATCAGCAGATTTAAACTTGATATTTGACTGTTACCATCCCTTGTGAACCTTTTTTAAGCTGTGAGGGTCTAGCTGATTTTAAATTTAATCAAAAATACAACAATTTGTAAAAAGTGCCATGGAGAGAGAAGGACACATCCCTCAATATGTTTATGTCGGTTAATTTTTTTTTGAGAAAAAAATCCAGAAATTCACTAAAATATGCTATCATCGAAATGTGTTTTTGAACATTATGTTTAAAATGTCTAAACACAATACATGTTATTTAAGTGGTAGGGGGGCATAGTTAATGTTTTTCATATATTTTTTATTTGTGTGGTAGGGTGTATGTCTGGTACATTTGTTATGTGTGTTGTAGGGGGCAGACTGCATTACACAAAGCTGCGTGGTATCAGCGTCGCACTATCTGCTATTTGTTGGTGGCAGCGGGGGCATCTCTCACGATGACAGACTTCCAGGGCAACACTCCCAGGCACCAGGCCCTCAAGGCTGATGACAAGGACCTCGCCAACTACCTGAAAAGTACCTCAGATTCATTCCTATCTTAAAGTGAATTGTCAATCAATTCCTCCCTTAGTTATTTTAACCATTGCATTATGATAGTTTACTTTGGAGTTGGAAACAATATCTACAATTTTCTAATGATATTTACATGTGTTATCAACATTCTTAAGGCTCAAGCTTAAATTTAATGAACCAGGCAAGATGGCTATAATGCGAGTTTGGGTTACTGACTTGTTTTTAATGTTTAGATTGTAGAGAGTTTTTTTGGGGCACTTTAGTTTTATGGGGCACTTTTGATTTAATTGTGCTGTTTTTCTGGAATTTTTATGAATTAATTTAATTATTTTCAGGTCAGGAACACTTTCAGCTGGTGGTTGCCGAAGACCAGGAGACGGCGGTATAGCAAAAGTTTCACCTCAGGGAAATTCCGCATCATGTCGGTGACGGTCAGAGAGGTCACAAGCAATGTGGGTCAAGGTCACATTGAAATGAGTGGAAACTGTGATTACCAGAAATCAACACAAGTTTGTAAGATTGCAACGAGTTCATGAAGCAAGAACAAGAAACATGAAACAGAACATATGAAAGGATAACGTGATCACATATATAAACTCATGCTGCAGATATCATTGAAATTAAAGCCTTATTGTACATGTAGATTGATACGTAGCTACTCTGATAGTGGAAGACTTATAGATGTACTGAGCATAGACAAATAGCAAGACTTGAGCATGATATATTTCTGTATTGTGTGTGGCATGCACGGTGGTGATGAGCCGAAGTTTTGTAAATCTCTTTGTCATTGTGATATGTGATACAGGGTCACACCAGGGCTGGCTCCTTGCTCGTAATCAAACCTAACAAGCAGGACTTGTGATTCCTAGAGAGACAGGTGTCTGACAAAATAAATCCCTGTGTCTTTATACTGTGAGATAGGAGTAATGTTTCTGTGGTATGCCTTGTATTTGTCGAAGGTGAATGCAGGGAGCGAAGCTGTTCCCACTTCTATGCACTTTCTATTAATAGAAAACAAAGCAGTATTCTTTCCCAGGGCAGGTATCCTGCTCTGCCACACTGTACCCTGCCTGAGGCCATACATTTGGGACCACGTAATTCTGTGTTTAATTATCATCCCACCCTCACAATGACTTTAATGCATATATGTATAAACAGCAACAATGTCAACTGTTGTTCTGAGTTGACAGAATTTGTTGCTTTACCTTTCAAAAAGAAAAATCAATTAACAGATTATTTGTTAATTTTGTGATTAAACTTCTTGGCTAGATATGTCTCAGTTCGTAGTGTACATGGCGGTGGCGGTGCGTTGGGTGCATTGCCGAGGGGTCAGGCCCTGCACTCAACTCAACTGCTGAACACACCTACCACAGTTGTTTCCATAATTCTCTTGGATTATATGTATTATTTGAATTTAGCAAAAAATCATAATGATCAAATTGAGATCATATAGTGACATTACAGTGGTTGGAATTCTGCCAATGCAGTGGAGAGTCCCAATATAAGGTGAAAAGTCATGAGGTGTACGGTAGAGTACAGATAACAAAGTACCACAATTTTGTGGGATAATTCAAGGTAAGTTTAGTACCCGAATCTGGTGGGAATATATTAATATATAGTGGTTGGCATTATATTGTTAACTTGTCAGGGGTACTAAACGATATACATATTTATAAATATTTGCCTTTACTGCCGAGGTAGTTTTGTGGAAAAGAGCAAATTCAGCTATGAAACCCACAAAGACAACCGTTGGCCGTGAAGCCCAAGTGCTTTGTTAAAAAGATCTTAAACAGAATAAGAAATAAGCAAGAGTGTTGCTGAGAGTGTGCATTGGTTGTTATTTTAAACATATATTTGAATGGAAATGCAAGTGTAAATTTGATCCAAGTTTGATTGGAGATTATATAAAGAATCATTAGATGTGTATAGTGATGGCCGCTATAACCTGGGCATCTGGCCAAACTTAACGAGCGAATTAACAGGGTGACTGTGTCCATGCTTTACTGTACTATTGCAAGTTATAATATATGCCTGAATATGTACATTGCGAACACGCATAACTCGAAATAAGCCTGTGATAAGAAACGATCAAAAAAGGAATGATGAATGAGGGGAGAGTGAATGATTGGCCGTGTGAATACTTCCCCCATCCTTCCTGGTGTGTAGGCCAGTAAATTGTATATTTAATTATTATTGGCGGAAATTGTACAGGATTTGTATATAGGTGTGTTTCTATATTTTTGTGGGAAATTATTTCACTAAGTCAAGTAGTCGTTCAAAGAAATTCAAAATCAAATAATTCTTCCTTTTTGCCCATTTTACTACAAAAAAATTTGTTGGTGATAATTATTTGAAAATTTTGAAATGATTTAATGATGAATTGTCCGCAATAGGCACAGTAAGATATTTTTTAGGTATTTAGGATATCTCTAGAGACTTTGGGGTGGGAAATTACATAAAAAAGGAAGAAATCCTGGAAATGCAATATTTTTGTAATTGAGTGTTTGTTTGTAGTGACTCAGCAATTTCTATATATACATTTCAGTAGAGTCCGTACCTTTCTGGGATACCTACAGAATATCTGACCATCAGACAGGAGTCACACTGGACTGAATCACAGGCAGAGAACCATCATGTCACCACACCCAGCTTGGTAGCGTACTCCGAATTCTAAACACTCATTGCTCCTTGGATAAAAAAAAAAGTCACAGAAATTCAATTTATTATTTAAAGTTGTGGCCATAGTGAAGCAGATTAGAACAGGAATGGAATTTTGGATAGAATGGTTCTCTGACTGTGACAACCTTGTCATGTAATACCAGTGCCTTTCCACATTTAATGAACATATCAACAAACTTAATCCACCATGCATTATTAGGGTGAAATCTCAGCAACTGTGCGCCACCTGTTGACAGTCATTTTTGCTTTGTGGTTTGTTGCCTTTACAAAAGTATATTCCACAAAAAGATAACTTTTTTTCAAGAGGATTTTTTTACCAGTTTTACAAAAATCATTTACATTGTCCTTTAAAACAAAATTAGAGTTTTAAAAATTTCTGGCTTCCAGGTGGCAGCACATGGATTGGTGGTGCATCACCTTAATTCCTCTCACTCTTGGCTCTTTCATTTAAAATGTAGAATTATCAGCCACATGTATCCACGAGTTGATACATTGCCATAGACCCGCGAACAGCTTCTGTATATTGCCATGTGTACTTCACCACTGACTGGGACCGGTATCAGACTGACGTACCTCACCACTGACTGGGACCGGTATCAGACTGACGTACCTCACCACTGACTGGGACCGGTATCAGACTGACGTACCTCACCACTGACTGGGACCAGTATCAGACTGACATACCTCATCACTGACTGGGACCAGTACTAGACTGACGTACCTCACCACTGACTGGGACCAGTATCAGACTGACGTACCTCACCACTGACTGGGACCAGTATCAGACTGACGTACCTCACCACTGACTGGGACCGGTATCAGACTGACGTACCTCACCACTGACTGGGACCGGTATCAGACTGACGTACCTCACCACTGACTGGGACCGGTATCAGACTGACGTACCTCACCACTGACTGGGACCCGTATCAGACTGACGTACCTCACCACTGACTGGGACCAGTATCAGACTGACGTACCTCACCACTGACTGGGACCGGTATCAGACTGACGTACCTCACCACTGACTGGGACCGGTATCAGACTGACATACCTCACCACTGACTGGGACCGGTATCAAACTGACGTACCTCACCACTGACTGGTACCGGTATCAGACTGACGTACCTCACCACTGACTGGGACCGGTATCAGACTGACGTACCTCACCACTGACTGGGACCGGTATCAGACTGACGTACCTCACCACTGACTGGGACCGGTATCAGACTGACGTACCTCACCACTGACTGGGACCAGTATCAGACTGACGTACCTCACCACTGACTGGGACCGGTATCAGACTGACGTACCTCACCACTGACTGGGACCGGTATCAGACTGACGTACCTCACCACTGACTGGGACCGGTGTCAGACTGACATACCTCATCACTGACTGGGACCAGTACTAGACTGACGTACCTCACCACTGACTGGGACTGGTATCAGACTGACTTACCTCACGACTGACTGGGACCGGTGTCAGACTGACATACCTCATCACTGACTGGGACCAGTACTAGACTGACGTACCTCACCACTGACTGGGACTGGTATCAGACTGACTTACCTCACGACTGACTGGGACAGGTATCAGACTGACGTACCTCACCACTGACTGGGACCAGTTCTAGACTGAGGTACCTCATAAGACGGGAGGAAAGTAACCAGGCACTTAAATCTTACACATGTCTGCTGGGTCTGTCTCGGGTCCTAATCAGTGGTGTGGCAATGAAGTGGGTTGAGACCCATACATAGGGCTCAACTTATCTATTTGTAATCCTGTATATATATAGTATAGTTGTCATGATGACAAGTAGGTCCATTTTATATTTGACTGGATGATGTAGAAACAGTTAGTCATTAGGCATTATGAACCAAATATACAGTAAAAAATCTCTTGGATAAGATATTAGGGTTAAGGTTGTAGATGATTAATGGGGAAGAGGATTGTGGGTAATACGCTCACATTTTGCAGAATACAGAAGGAATAAAAAGTACAAAAATGTGCGTTAAGCAATTTGTGGCTCCTTTGGTTGGTTGAAGCCTACCGTTGGAATCCACCAAAAAATCAGTTTGTGTTGACTGATGAAGTGTGACAATGATTACTATTGTGTAATAGCCGAGGTGTGAATTGCAAAATGGGATGGATGTCAGTTTTGAAATTTACCGGTCCATATTTATTACATATGTGTGTTTATGAAAAATGAACTTGCAAATTTGAAGATAAATTCAAAACCAAATAAGAGGTGAAAATGTGAAAATGTTGGCCATATATAGTCATTGTATGGTAAACTAAAGGTTATATGCTGTAGCCTATTAAAACAGTGTTTTTCTATGTTCATACATGTTATAATCAATTTGTTGAATGGTAAACCTTACATTTTTAACACGCTATAGATATATGAATATATAAAGTGAGTTATATCAGTGAATACATTGTTGTAATTTTAAACATGACATCACACTCATGTGTCTTAGAATGAGTAATTGCCTTGCACCAAAAACCTTGATAGATACATGCTACAAGGGCTGATCAAAACTAGTTGTAAACATTTGCAGTAGCATTCCTTCGCCTACTAAATACATATATATATATATTCCAAAAAATAAAACTAAGATTCAGTTCTGTCTGAAGACCTTACAGAAGATTTTATACAATCCTGTAAAAATGGAAATGTTGGACAACTTTTGAGTAGGCTTTGTAGCTTTGAACCTTGTTGTCCACGATGCACTAAATAGTTGGTTTATATTTTTATATGTTTCTCAGATATTGTTTGTAATTGACTCTATGCACTCTGTATTGATATGGATTTTTCAAGGGCAAAATAGTGAACACAGTAAATGTTTGAAGAATTTGCAAATATTCTGATAAGGTGACGTCAGACGCTTTTCATTCCAGTGCTTCTTCGCCCACATCAAATGACACCAGCCCTGAACTTTACGATACATGTTCCCTGGCTGCCAGGGAACATGATTATATAATTCTGCACATGTTGGTCATTTTCTTTGAAGGGAGAGCTTTGCAAACCAAGAAGAAAATATACCACTCCTACAAGCGCGAGTCACTACGTACACGTATATGCAATAAAAAGATGTTTTCTTCCAAACCAGAGTGATGGTATTTCTGATATCTGTGGAAACTTATTTGCCTAAAGGTGATAAATGATGCATAATTAAACAACAACCTTTTATAGCTATATTGTTATCGCAGGCTGTCTGTGAAGGCTTTGACATGCAGGAAGTCCTTGAATGTGTTTCACATAACATTGACTGAGCAATTGTTTAAAATATCTACATAATTACCAGGATAACTACTTTGTGCCATACATGGGTTAATGTGTGACTACATTAAGTAGGCAAACACCAAGAAAAACTGTTGGGATAAAAACTTTATTTCCTACATTTATATAAGCACAGATATCAAAATTTTCCCAGCACGAATGTAAATCTTCACCATGAAACCAATAAATTTAAGAAAATGTTTGACTGAACCCAAAGATATGGAGTGTACATGTAATTATATTTAGCAATATAAAGTGAGGAGAAGAAATTGTATTGATCATCAAGTGATGTTTTCTGCAAGCATCAAAAATAGGTGTTATTTAACAGTTGAAATCAAAATTTGTCAACTATATAAAACATATTTGAGCTTAAGTCTATGTTTCCATGTGTGCAGTCTGCAGTGCTGTGTCGTGCCTTGATGCCATATCTGGTTAGTGTTGGTAAAATAAGCACAGGGCCCTACACCAAAGATACGCCATTCCATAGTTACCAAGAGTTACACAATGCATGATGTATCCGCGGATATGCAGTAGATAAAAAGCCGTTAATTATGTCTTGCTTCTCGGCTCTCTATACAGTGATGCCAATGTGAACACTATGGCTCACGGTGGTGTGAACACTGGCTCACGGTGGTGTGAACACTATGGCTCACAGTGGTGTGAACACTATGGCTCATGGTGGTGTGAACACTATGGCTCACAGTGGTGTCAGACTGGTCCCCTGTGTCAGTACTTTGATGGTTACTTACAATTGAGAAAGGAAGATTTCTCTAAATATGCAAGGGTTCACTCTGCCAATATATCCAGCACGAATGGCAAAATGGAGGGTAAAAGACTGGCACATGGTAGCTGGCTGCTTGGAGGAAGCAACTGAAAAATAGGGCCTGAAATGAGTATGTGAAAATAATAAAATGTGATGAAAACATTGCAAAAAATATAAAATGAATCAAACAGGGTCTCACCGTTATGTTCATAATAATGGAATATTTGAAGAAAATCACCAGGGATATAATATTTTTGTTCTTTGGTTAAACCTTTAATCCTTCATCCTTTCTAAATATAGATTGTCATTTCAATAATATTCTTTGTCAAGTGAAAATTATATATACGAGTCACTGCTTTGTGTCCAATCCCCAACCGGAGTCCAATCCCCAGTCAATATCTTATCCTGAAACCGTCTTCAATCATTAATTTGTGTGAACAATCCCCAATATGTAATACCCAATTTCTGTCTAATCTATGATTTGTGTCCCATCCTCAATCTGTGTCTAATGCCTATTTTAGCCCAGCACGTCTATTGACTTTTCCCCAGTTCATTTGGCATCTGCTTGGCAAGAATCCGAAAAAGACGGGAGAAAAATCTGATAATATTACTGGGATAGAAGGGTAAAATGATGCGCAACTATAAAATAATATGAAGATGATGTACCAGATAAACAGTGTAAAGTTAACAGGTTATGGAAGGAGTCCTGAATTGGACATGGGGCAGAGATAATGGGTTTCCTTGTCCCTGATTGGACACAACTCAGTGCCATCTATATATAGATAGCATTCAAATACACCATGCAACTCTAGAGATTAACTGGAATAAGGTTGTCCGCAAATATATATATATATATATATATATATATATATATATATATATATATATATATATATATATATATATACATATATATTTGTATCCATTAAAACTGGAATGTAGATTGTCCACCAAATGTTCCAGGAAGCAGTTGAAGAATGGTGATTTATCTGTTCTGAGATCATGGAGTGGCTATGCCCTGCTCCACACACAGGCACTGCCATAGCATTTTTTTGCAAATTGGAAAATCTTAATGTGCTGCATGCTAAAATTACATGATTTTTTCTATTGTTCATTAAATATGATGGCATTTTACATTAAATGATGCACATTAAAAGGTTGCTATATATTTATTGATCTTAATGGTGTATATTTCTGTTTTTTCCTATATAAGTATTACTAATGTTTAAATATTACAAATTTGATTAAATGTAAAATTACTGTTGCACCAAAGTTAGTTTTGTAAATGCACCAACCAAATCCATCAGAATGTTTTGTAAAATTCCAATGTAAATGTTAACATTTTCGATGAGAAATTTACCTTCATGCTACCATTCCACTGGTTACACTAATTTTGAGAGTTTAAGATATTTTTTTTTATTATTATTATCTATTGTCTGGTAAATTAAGTTAAGAAATCATGAAGTTTAAAGAAAAATAAATTATTTTAAACTGTTTTAGCTGTTCTGACTTTGCCAGAATAGCTTATGCAGTGAGAAGGGGAATTTTTCCGTCATTCTGTTTGTCCTTCAAATAAATCCTTTCTTTTTTCCATGTGGCTCACATTTTGTTAAATTTTATTTGAATTTTTTTACATGCAATGGCAACAAATGAATTGTTTCTCACATGCTCAGACACCTGGAATAACCAGTGTCTCTTTCTGGAAATCTAAATATAGCCTCAGTTTGAGTGTCAGCCAAAATGTCGGATACAATAGTTTTGCCACAACGACTGTTCTTAACCTGCAAAGCTGAGGTACATACTAAATATTACCATTTATGAAGCAATTTGGAGATATTTCCAGGAAACAATCTCGGGACTTAACAAAAAGCAAGGATCAGCGCAGCTCGCGGGCATTTGGCCTGTGTTTAACTTCATGGATAGTGCAAAGAATGGAAATATCTGATTTAAGTTGAAAGTGAGGAACAAGGAATTGTTTGTTACATGTGTCCTGGGCATGTACCAGCTGTGATTTCTCCATTTCTTAATGATGATGTTCTTAATGTGATATTCTCTCATCCAGATTGACACATTTGTACAGTTCTATCCATGGATGTCACATTTTTGACAGTCTTGAATGTTTGACACTTTTCAATGTTGGTAGATTTCTAATCAGACTACTCACATTACAGTTTTCTTACTAGAGTCACCCACTGTTGATAAGAAAAATAAAAACCATAAAATACCATGTGCTGTGTTGTTGCTTTGTTAAGGTAATTCTACAGATGCAGATGATTAAGCATTAAGGTTCAGATGGGGAAAAGTTAAGCTCCTGGTTATCGTTTGATATGGGGGAATAAAACTGAATCCACTTCTATATTGAATGCTAAACTGTGCAAAACTATGCACCATTTTTAAAATGATAGATTGTGAAATAAAAACTCAGTTCATAGATTAATCCAAAGTGTCGGGAAAATCGAAGGGAATGAAAAGACGAGCGAGATCTCTCTTTGACCCAGAATTTACTATGCTTGTTATTGTTATTCTCTAGAGCAGGACTTCTCTATCATACCAGTCCCTGCCACCAAAGCTATAAATGGGCGCACAGAATCAAGTGCAAGTCATCAGTATCCAGGAAAATCTGGCTGTCAACTCATTGGTGAAAAAATATAAATAGATTTGTTTTGACCTGGCAGTTGTACTGATTGGCCAGTATATGTGCCAGACACCTATTACAGTTTATGACCTGATGTTGGTCAATTCAGATTTGATAATATTTTTGTGAGCAAGGCAAGTATTTATGACTCGGGGGAATTCCAAACTTTGAGATCAAAAACAGGTGGGGAATTCCAAACGGGGAATTCCAAACGGGGAATTCCAAACTTTGAATGAGATCAACAACAGGACAATGACTGCAGAGGTAGTAATTAAATACTACCTGTGTAATGCATAGTAGACTTAAATAAGCAGTAAAATAATCCATTTGGTAGTCCTCTTGAACAAAATGAGATCTGGTTGATAGCTCTCCATTTATTGCATCAATGAACCAAGAGGAAATAGAAAACATTTGTAAGAATGTTTGAAATTTACAAGAATACTCACATCAGAGGGGGGACCAGACAGGTATACGATCATGTCCTCCCAAAAGTATAAATTCTAAACATTAAAGAGACTTTTGGTGTCTGAACTAATCAAAACTTGTGACAATCGAGAAAGCCTGAAAGATTACAAGTGCAGATTGAAAAAAATCAAAATTGTGTTATTTTGAAAACAAGATTTCTAAATTAAAGACCAAATAAAAAATATATTTTCAATTTCAAATCATTCAATGCTTGCCGTTGGCCCAATTGAATTGTATATTTTTAAACCTAAAATTTCTCTATATCTGCCCACAAGGAGCAAAGATCACATGGTTTTCAATTCAGAATCCAACAATTCCAAACTCAAACAATTCAGAAAATACAATTTCAAACTCAACTGTCAATTTCAACAAAGAATTAGTACTACCGGTACTTGCAATGTATTTTTATATGATATTAGCACAGTGTCACTATTTTGACTGACTGCTGATAGATGAGCACAGCTAACAATATAAAGCAACGACCAAAACACATGACCTTTTAATTTAAACACGTGCTTTGTTCTCATTATGCTTTAATATACACTTTAATATACATTCTGCTTGCTCCACAATGGTGTATATGTGATTTATCTAAAATATATCATTTTACTGGATGTTTTACAATTGAAAGGTTGTAAGTATGAATATTATATTCATTCACCTAGCTTTGCAGTAACTGCTATGTAGTTAATGTTTGATAGGTCGATAAATCAAAGACAATATTGGCAACTCATGGAAGGCTGCAATTACATGTCCAAGCAATTGTGTGTCTATATATGTTTTGCCTTGGTTGTGTCATGATAATGCACATATTGATGTTTGGCTCAGATGAGACTCGCCTATTGAGACACTGATCAATGACCAAACAGAAATAGGATGATGGACTGAATAAATCCACTCTGCTTTGCATGGGTAGTCCATCCTTTAATAAGTACTTCTGCAATGCCTTCAAATTACTTTCGTGTAAAGAATCTCTAGTTATTGATATGTATACACCATGTACACAAAACAAAACACAACATTTAACTGTAGTATATGCTCAATAGCAATGGAACAATCCCAGCAGACAAGCCACATGAAAACCACTGGATTTCTGGTTGATATTTCAGAAACTCATATCTGGTGAGCACCTTTTCCTTGCATAAAATAAATGTTTATACCCCAATCGAAATCATTCATTGGACACTTTGTCACTAACTATGGGGCACCTTCAGATTGGGAAAATGGAGTGAGTTGGCCTACAGAGGCCGGTTTGTCCAATGGTACAGGCCTAACACCCTGAAAGATCACAATAGAGGTCACATGCTTGTATACATGTGACCACCTGGTGGTCAAAAGAGTACAATCAATACTTGGCACTTTCATCAAAATAACCATGGTCAGTGTATTTTGGTTGATTTTAGGGAGATAGCTTGCTTGTATCACAGATTCATTGCCACATATCTTGTGGCAATGAATCACAGATTCATTGTATCACAGATTCATTGGCTTTAAGAGCCACCTGGTGGATGAATACTTATCTGATCATAAAATGATCAAGATATTTCTTGATATTTCACCTCCAAAACCCCCCAAAAAATCTATCAAATACAGGAATTTCAAGGGATTAGATCTTGAGTCCCTAAGGAGGGACATCAAATCCCTAACTGGTAGAGACACAACATGGGAACACTTATCCTTGAATGACATGGTAAATTACTATGACAGGGAACTCACAGCACTCATGGATAAACATGCTCCTATCAAGGTTGCCAAGGTCACTCATCGTAAACCAGTTCCCTGGATGAGTGACCAATTAAAGCTGATAGATCTCTCAAGAGGAGGCTTGAGAGAAAAATGAGCAAGACTGGCTCTCACATTGACAAGGAGCTGTATAACTCTCAAAGGAACAAATACAACTCAATGCTTAAATCTGCACAATCAGCATATTTTTCCAACCTGGTTGAGGAAAACAAACATGACCCTAAAAAGCTCTTTAGAGTCATCGACACAGTCATGCACAAGAAAAAGGACACACCTATGCCTCAATCTGACTGCGAGATCACTCAAGCTGAGAAGTTTAACACATTCTTTCTTGAAAAAATAGAGAGAATCCGCCTGGACATTGATAATGCTCTATCCTGCCAAACCTCGCCACCAGGCGACACTGCGAACAATAGTACTACATGTCTGGAAAGGATCACACCCTTAACCATTGACGACGTACAGAAATTGGTCAAAAGGTCTGCAAAGAAGTCATGTGAGCTGGATCCAATTCCAACCTGGCTCTTACTTCACCTCTTAGATGACCTCCTACCAATAATTACTTCCATCATAAATAAATCACTGATGGAATCAGCAGTATCGGAAAATATGAAAATAGCCATCATAACACCCCTGCTGAAGAAACTTGGTCTAGAACTGGTTGAAAAAAAATATAGGCTTGTTTCCAACCTAACATTTGTCTCTAAACTAACTGAGAGGGTGGTTGCAGACCAACTAGTCCCCCATCTTGTAAGGAATGGTCTTACTGACAAGTTTCAATCAGCCTACAAAGAATATCACAGCACTGAAACCGCTTTGTTAAAAGTGCAAAATGATATCTTGGGTGCTCTAGACAGTAGAAAGTCAGTTATCTTGCTGTTGCTTGACCTTTCCGCTGCCTATTGACCATGAAATCCTTTTGGACAGACTGAGGGATAGATGCAACGTCAAAGGTCATGCACTCTCCTGGATTCGGTCATACCTAATGGACAGGAAGCAATGTGTGAAGGTGGGGATCCATAGATCCCGTCTCAAATCCTTAAAATATGGGGTACCCCAAGGCTCAGTCCTATACTGTTCACCATCTACATGACACCCCTATCTGATATACTTGCCAAATATGGTCTGAGCTATCACATTTATGCAGATGATACTCAGATCTACATCCCTGTTGACCACGCTTCTCCCCATCATGTGGATATGAGCAGACACAAACTGGAGGAGTATGTCAGTGAGGTCAGAAATTTCCTCATATCAAATAAGATGAAGATAAATGATGGAAAAACTGAGATGCTCATATGTACTGACAGGTACAGTACTACCACCCATAGCAGTATCCCAACCACAATCAAAGTGGGTGACTCTGATATTGCTCCTAGTCAGTCAGTGGTTGACCTTGGTATCACATTTGATTCCAACATGGACATGAAGGCCCAGATCAAGAAAATGTGTCAGAAAGGCTATTATCATATTAGGAACTTGGCGGCCATCAGACATTCTAGCAGGTCTTCCTAAAACTGACATCAGGAAACTGCAATACCTCCCAAACTCTGCTGCACGGGTAGTAGGAAAAATCAGGAAATTTGATCACATTTCAGGAAAATTACAGGAACTGCACTGGCTTCCTGTTCACGCGAGAATTGATTTTAAAATTCTTCTATTAACCTGGAAAGCCCTTAATGGTAAGGCTCCGCCTTACTTACGGGATCTACTCCTGATTAAAGAAGGTGAACGCTGTCTAAGATCCAATGATGGCACCCACCTACAAGTACCTAATACTAAGCTAAGGACAGTAGGTGACAGGGCCTTCTCATCTGTGGGTCCAAGGCTATGGAATTCCTTGCCTACTAATATTAGGACAAGTACTTCAGTCTCCTCGTTTAAGAGTAGGCTGAAAACTCATCTCTTCAGGATGCATGTCCTGAGATCAGCGCTATGAACAGACTTGTCTGGTATCAGCGCTATACAAATTTTATTATTATTATTATTATTATTATTATTATCATTATTATTATTATTATTATTATTATTATTATTATTATTATTATTATTATTATTATTATTATTATTATTATTTATTATTATTATTATTATTATTATTATTATTATTATTATTATTATTATTATTATTATTATATCATTTAAGCATACCCCAATGATCATGATGATATCACTCAATATAATGATACTATCCCCCAGTATAATAATATTATCATCAGTGTAATAATATTATCACTTAGTGATATGAAACTATCCCCAGTGTAATAGTAATATCACTGAAAGTAATTTCACAGTTAAGTACATCAAGTGTAACCAAAAGGTGAATAACAAACTAATCATGCAGGTTTAATTACATATCCAACTGTGGGTTCTCATGCATGTGACACCCTTTGGCTCTGACAGGTGTTCTTTTCATTCTCGACCTTTTCATTTGGACTCCTCTGTTGTATATACTCCCAGTATTTGTTGCGATAGTCTCCACAAAAAGAGTTTCTTTAAAATCCCACCCCGAGTAGTATTAAGGCAGTGCCTCTGGCTGCATTTCTCTGATTGTAATATGGAGGGAAGCCTTCCACTGTATGCAAGACTTCATCCCCCAGTTTCAGAGTTTGCTCAACCTTCCTTGAATGTTGGGATTTAATTTGATGGATGGTAGAAATAAATTGCAATTGTGAAATGCTGTTTTTACCTATAAATCAGTGTGAAAGTAACACAACCAGTAGAGGGAATAGAACTGACCACCTCCCGTCCTCTATGTCTCAATATTTGGTAATGATTTTTTTTCCAAAAAGATTGATCTTTGTTCCATATAATGAAAGTATGGTCAATTTTGTAACTAGAAATGGCAATATAATCTATTAAATAATCAATAGGAATGTTCAAAATCAATAGGAATGTTCAATTCTCACAATATTGTGTATTTTTTTTTTCATAAAGTTTCACATAATATGAGATCCTTCAAAAACTTTGCATGTGACAGCAAACTCTGAATCATTGCAGTTATATTCAGTAATGGCAGTGCTATATAGGGAAGTAAATTTTGGAAGTTAAATGCTGGAATTTTGTATTAACCAATAAGCAGTTATCTTGTCGTCACATGACTCTTGATTGACAGGTCATAAGTGACTAAAACATGCTCGATCTAAGGGTACATGCTATTGGTCAGTACAATAACTTCAAGGCATCATCCTCACAGCTGATTGTCAGTACATAGGGAATCTATGTTAACATTTTGCCAGGAAAATAAGCCAGAGTTTATTCAACCATTAATAGTTTGGGCCACTAGCAAAATAAAGTCACAAATAATGTGACTGGAAATCCACCTCAGGCACAGAAAAATAATGCAAAATTCTCTGTACACATCTGTTCCACATCACTTGGAAATCTTTGACATTTACATCTGAGAAATCACATGCTGCAGTTCCATACAAATGAGCACATTATGTATTAAAAACAGTGGTGACAACATTGTCAGGACTTCTCCCAAGTGTGACTAGAAGGTTATTCACTCTACTAACAAATCACTTTTCTTTCTTTTCACTTCACTTCTCTCACTCAAGTTGGCATCAAGGACATTGCCCAGATCTTTTACACTGTCAACCCACTGTAGTGGTGTTCCACACAGTGTAATTTCAGGTTTTGGCTGCACCTTCTTTCGCTAAAATAAAATGCACACAGTCTTGACAGGATTGTATTGTACACCATATTCCATACCATGCTCGCATGTCTGTAACACATTCCTCAGTCTTTTCACACTTGGCACAATAAGTTTGAGATCATCTGCATATCCCATTGCTCCATAGAAATTCGATCCCACCCAACATCTGATGCCATCAGCTTCCAACCTATTCATCAGGATGTCCATGTATACACCAAATAGTACTGGTGACACTACTCCTCCTTTGCGAATGCCATTACTGGTAGAAAATTCACTCGAGTATGACTGATTGTTCAAATAGTACTGAATAACTTCCTTTGTGACAAAGTTGCACATCACAGTACCGTGTTTTTCCTCAAATGCAAATTGCGGTGCACTTGCCTGGAGCTGATCCTTATATCTCATGATAAGAATGATGTCCATCAACTTGCTCATGGAGCTGCACAGGGTTACTCCAATTCATCCTGTATATGCTGCTTTATTCTCTCCATGTCTGCCTTGGTGGAGGGAACAGAATTATAGAGCTCATTATATTTGTCCCAAAAATGCTTGGCTATCTCCTCAGGTTTCACAAATCCATCGATAAATGGTGCTGTTCCTTCTTTTGGGTTTAGCTTCCGGAACTTGCTATAGAAATCTCTGCTTCTATTTTAACACATTGCAATAGACATTTTTTCTTTTCTTTGGAACATCTGTCTATGTATGCATTGGGATGGAACATCTGATTATATTTGAAAATCTCCACTTTTACATTGATGAAGACCCAAAAATATTATGACAGTACATCGTATTAATAAATAACACTGTAAATAATGTAGTATTGATAAAATAGATATAGCATGACTGCCATGTTGATATTTAGATGCAACAGGACTATAGTATTGATGAGGACGACTACATGACGACTATTATAATGACTATTATATTAATCTGAAATTTCAGTTTGATCAGGCATCAACTTCAACATCTTTCAGAATCACATCACGATAAGACTGTTTTGTAGGCAATATACTGTATTAATTACATCCTCGGGTATGAAATATCAGCTCTATATGAGACACTATAAGAAATATGGATAAGATATTGAACTCTGAATAGTGAAATGTCTTTATTGTTATGTACAATATTACTATTAGATATTCATTGCACAGTTAAATGATGATGTTGAATTATATCTTTATTAAGACAGAGCTCATAGATGCCATTTTTCAGTTGTGGTATCATATTATGCTACAAAGGGCTATAGTATGGCTTGCTTTTGACATTGATACACTTGTGTGATAACATTGAACATTGTCACAACTCATTCTGCCTCACAATTTAAAACTCTTTGGAATAATATTTGTACTGAGTGGATGTTTTTATAGAGATATATTACATGTTTGATTTATGGATATATAAGTGGTCAAACTATCAGGTCAAAGTATTTCATCTATTGTGAGAATATGTTGTCAAGACCTGAGGGTCATTAGTAACACACCACTGCCCCAACACACATTAAGGGCTGACCATGGCACACTTCCCTCATTACTGCTCATAATCACATTCATTTATACCACAAAGGCTTCAAAGTAGTATCATATTCTTATACATCAGAGTTCTGGTCTTCTTAATACTGCAGTTATGCCACATTTATATAATCAATACAAAGGTCATTCTTCATCTATTTCATTAATACAAAAGTTATGGATCATTTATGTCACCAATACAAAAATCATGACTTATCTTAATGCTGCAGTCACCCTACATATATCTCATCAATCCTGCAGTCATGTCTATTTATCGTCGTCATTAATACTGTAGTTATGCTTCATCCATCTACTCAACACTGAAGTCATGATTCCTCTATGTCAAAAATACTACAGTCATGCTTCATCTATCCATCAAAACTGCAATCATGGTTCATCTGTGTCAATACAAAAGTCATGCTCCATCTATGTCATACAAAGACTTGCTTTATCTTGTGTATTGTAGTCATGTTTCCTCAATTTTATCAATACAAACAAAAGTCATGTTTCATTAATGTCATTAATACTGCAGTCATGCTTAATGTATCCACTAAATACTGCAGTCATGCTACATCTAACTCATCAATTCAACCATCTCTCTTTCATCTATACTGCAGTTATGCTTAATTTATGTCAATACTGCAGTCATTCGTCGTTTCTATCAAATTCAAACGTCTACCCCATCTACACAATACTGAAGTCATTTTTCATCTTTGTCATCAATACTGCAATACTGCAGTCGTGTTTCATTGATGTCATCAAAAATCATGTTTCATCTATCTACTCAATACAGTAATCATGCTTCCTCAATGTCATCAAAACTGCAGTCATGCTTTATCTATCCATCCATACTGTAGTCATGTAGTCATCTGTATCATCAAAACAAATGTCCTGCTCCATCTATGTCATCAATACAAAAGTTGTGCTTTATCTAAATACTATAGTCATCCTTCTTTATATCATCAATGCAAAATTCATGCTTCCTATATCTACTCAATGTAGTCCTGCTATATCTCACTCATCATTACTGCAGTCATGCTTGAAATATCTCATAAACACTGCACAATTCATGTCATCAATACTGCAGTCATGCTTCATCTACCTTCTCAATACTGCAGTCATGTTTCATGTATGTCATCAATACAAAGGTCATGCTTCATCCATCTACTATAGTTATGCACCATCTTTGTCATCAATACAAAAGCCACGTGTCATCTACTCAATACTGTAGTCATACTTCATCTCAATACTGTAGTCATGCTTGTTCTGGCTTAGGTAATGTAGTCATGCTTCATTTATCTTCTAAATACAAAACTCATTCTTCATTTATCTACTCAATACAAAAGTCATGCTTCACCTGTCACCAACACTGCAGTCATACTTCATCTACTCATTGTTGCAGCTATGCTTCACCTATGCTTCACCCATATATATATTTATTCTATGATCACTGTGTATTCTGTGCTGTGATTGGTCAATTCCTGGTCACATGAGCTTCTCTAAATTGTTTTATACTTTCCACTGCACTGATGGGGAATTCCATGGCGGGAAATGTTGGGGAAGCCCTATAATGACGTCACCAGCTTGCTCTGAGTGACCTGCAGACTGGGAAGCAGACGACAGCAATCACAACAATGTCCAGGTTTGCCACACTAAATGATGCTGATACTGAGGAACTTTTACTTTCCAGGGTATTAACACAGTGATCATAGAATAAAACAAATATGTACCTGGGTGCGCCTCGTGCAATATAACTTTCCGAAGGTCCATAAAAAGTCATATTGCACGACACCGAGGTACATATTTGTATAATATATATATATATATATATATATTTATATATATATATATATATATATATATATATATATATATACTAAGGGGAAAAACAGGTGTCAGTTAATTGAAACTTAAATGTACCTCAACAAGTAGCCATTATCAAGATAAACATTATGACCCCCAACACTTGCCCAGATAGCAATCTCCCACAGCACGCCCTCCATGGATCGGATTAACCCTTGCATGCACTCTAATCATACTTTAACATTTAAATTACCTGTCTTTCATACATATCTAGCAAGGATCGAAGCACAACTGCTAGTATCTTCCTATCAATCAGAATATCAAATAATTTATCATGACGTTTCTTTTAATTTCTTTTTGGACATCTCACCATAAACCTGTATGTTATAATGCACAAATTGCAGTATCTGATAATATGAGCAAATAAAATCAAAGCGCCAGCTGGTGATTTATATGTAAACTATTTTCATTTGGTTTGCATCAATTTTCCGAAACGTCACATTCTTAGAGCTACAACATCAGAAAATTGGGTTCTGTTTTTTTCCTAGCGATTCTGTATTCAAGGGGTCTCTGTCAGTAATAGATAATTCTACAGGGGTTCTCATGCACCATGTGCCGTAATTGACACTTATCTGTGTGATTTTACATGAATCATTTTTCAGTGCCAGAGGTGGATTTTGTGACGGCTATGAGTCACACAGTTTACCACACTACATTTTGTGACGTGAAATCATCACATTATTTTGTGACGCTTTTTGCTAGTGGCCCCAACTGTACATTGAGTAGGTAATTCCTTTTATGTTTTTGGCCATGATAATCAGGCAGCTGATCAGGACTCATATCTTCCTGTATAGCTGTGACCAATGGTAACACACGTTGAGAGAGTACACACCCCAGCAACCGTAACTCTACTAATCTATGTTCCGCTTCCGGGACGTAATTAAACAATCTTGACATACAACAAACGTCAAGTTTATCTTACAACTGGTACATTAAAGCTACTCATCATGATCATGGGAGGTATTGTTATAAAGTAAAGGTCAAATCCTAATTAATATAAGAGTAGCCTTCAAAGAGTAGACCTTTTTCACAAAGTGGGAGCATCTGTTTCCAGCCTCTCTTTTATTATATTCTGAGTTTTATTTTTTGTCACAATTTAAATATTGTTTTGTTGAGTGTAAAAATTGAAAATAAATGTTAGCTGAATATATTCATCTGTATATACATATATATATATATGTGTGTGTGTACGAGTGTACATATTTTAGGGCTCTTAAATAATGAGTTAAATTATGATTATTGTACTTATGCAAAGTCAATAGCTATAAACCACCTGAATGGCTGACTCTGAATGGCTGTGGAAGAAGTCTGTCTCTTTCTGATGATACATTGATGATGTTAGGCTTGATCTGATTAGTTCTGATATTTTGTGGAACACTACCCAGAATTAAATTTTCAAATATTACCCATCATTCATCTAGCAAATGAAGTTTGATTCAATGCCAACATTATATTTGGAAACTAAACATCAGTATTTGATAGTTTGTTTGTTTGTTTGGGGTTTTACAACACTTTCAACATTATTTCAGCCATTTCGTGATGTGACCTACTTGTAGCAGATATAGTGCTGCCTCACTGAATTGGCATGTCGCAGGTCCTTGACATGACAACCCACCCGGTCACAGATTTACAAGGACAATGGGTTAACCCTTTAGGCACGGGCCTCAGCTCATATTGGAAATTGTATCATGAGTTCAATCCGGGCACGGCCGGGGTTCGAACCCACGACCTTTGGATCACCACAGAGGAACTGGTGCTAGTAAGCTGGCGCTCTAACCAACTGCGTCACTGCCCGTGGCCTTTGAGACGAATTGACAGATCGTTTGTTTGTTTGTTTGGGGCTTTACATCACTTTCAACATTATTTCAGTCATTTCGTGATGAGACCTACTTGTAGCAGATATAGTGCTGCCTCACTGAATTGTCATGTCGCAGGTCCTTGACATGACAACCCACCCGGTCACAGATTTACAAGGACAACGGGTTAACCCTTTTGTTACGGGCCTCAGCTCATGTGGGAAATTGTATCATGAGTTCAATCTCAGCATTGCCGGGAACGAACCCACGACCTTTAGATCACCACAGAGGAACTGGTGCTAATAAGCTGGCGCTCTAACCAACTGCGCCATGGCCCGTGGCCTTTGACAGATCGTGCCATGTCCTGTAATAGATCGTGTAAGTGTGACTGGGGCTAATGCTTCAGTCACATTTGCACTGGGCGCCGACCGGGAAGTAAGAATCAGCCGACTTCACAATCTGCCGGGCGCCGGGGAGTTTATCACCAACAATCTGAGAGATGCCGTAGCTGTGGTCACATTATTAAAGGGCACCGCGCGGCACGTGCAAGACTCAATGGCACAGACGTCTGTAGGATATCTTAAAGACGTCTAGATCATTGACAGACGTCTGTAGGATATCCTAAAGACGTCTGTCTCATTTGACAGACGTCTGAAAGACATCCTAAAGACGTCTATGATATATCGCAGGGAGCCCATGGGATCATCTGACGATGGTCTATGAACACATGAAATAAATATAATCCTATTTTCACCGCACGATGCAACCGGCAGCCCTAAGATAATCTGCCGATGTCCCTGCGGGACCCCGCCGTGCACTTTAAGATGATATTTGCTGATAAGACATCGGGGAAACGCCAGCAACTTTTATGTTGCAGCTAAAAGTTCCCGATGAACCGTCCGATGTCTTAAAGATGCCCAATTCTCCCTATCTGCTCTCCCGTATCCGCTGCATTTTCAGAGCGCTACGATCGAATTTCACCTCGATTGTTGCACTGGGTACTTCCGGTCCAATTATACACCAGTCAAAACAAACGCACGTTATTCCTCCCTCATTTCAATCTGCTAGATAAGTGTGTACAGGTCTTCAACGGTCATCTTATGTACACTAATTGATTAATCATGTTCCAATGTAAATAAACTGAACTGCAATTTCAAAAATATGTGCTGCATGTGTCCTGAGTGCAGACATTCACTACGTGAGGTCCGTGGGCCTTGAGTGATCTGTCAGTGCCCCGGAAGTATAGCGTGCAACAAATCGGCCCACAATGCATTGCGAATCAACCGAGCTGACATCTGGTGTTCAATAAACCGGGAGAGCAGATAGCGAGAATTGTGGCCGATGATCTCCCGGTGCCCGTACGGCAATCTGAATTGCCGGCCGATTTTGTAAATCTACACATTGGCCGGGCATCTTTTCGGAACTTTATGTGGCAGCTAAAAGTTCTGAATTGCCGGCCGATTTTGTAAATCTACACATTGGCCGGGCATCTTTTCGGAACTTTATGTGGCAGCTAAAAGTTCCCGATGACCCGGCCGACATTTTAAAGATGCCCAATTGTGGCCGATGATCTCCCGGTGCCCGCACGGCTATCTGAACTGCCGGCCGATTTTGTAAAAAATACCCATCGGCCGGGCATCTTTACTGAAATCGGCGCAAATGTGACTGAGGCATTAAAGGGCACCGCACGGAAGTGCAAGATTGAATGGCGCAGACATCTGTAGGATGTCTTTACGACGTCTGTTTCATGATACAGACGTCTGCAGGACGTCTTTAAGACGTCTGGGTAGGCTTAAAAAAATTAATCCTATTTCCATCACATGATGCCACCGGCAGCCTTAAGATAATCTGCCGATGTGCCTGCGGGACACTGCCGGAACCCTGCAGTGCACTTTAAGATGATATTTGATGATAAGACATCGGGGAAACGCCAGCAACTTTTATGTGGCAGCTAAAAGTTCCCGATGACTCGGCCGACGTCTTAAAGATGCCCAATTGTGGCCGATGATCTCCCGGTGCCCGTACGGCAATCTGAACTGCCGTCCGATTTTGTAAAAGATACACATTGGCCGGGCATCTTTACGGAATTCGGTGCAAATGTGACTGAGGCATTACGTGTGTGAAGTTTGTTACTTATTCACTATTCACTGTTCATTATTCAGTTTTTTTTTCAAAATCGATAGTTCATATTTTTAATAGTCTTCAAAATCCTGAAAAATAAAATTGAGGCAGAAGATGAATGTTGATAAACTGTTATAAGATCCCCCCTTAAGGTTTCTGACTTACCCTCTTCACAGGGTGGTGTGTATATAATTGAAAAGCAAACATGGTCTCCCATCTTCTCTGAGACATGCAACAGCAACTAAAGGGCTCCATTTACATGTCGAACATCAAGGGCGTGGATTCTTTTCATACAACAATAATGTTGTACATGACTATATTCTGTATGGTATTAACAAATTATGTTCTCCCCATATCAGACATGTCATGTGTGTGTGATATTGACATGCTGATCCCTGCTTAATTATAAAATGTACGTGGTTTCAGCATGAAAATGTGCATTTGACTATTTGTCATTTTGTTATTTGGGTATTTTATGCACAACTCCTGAAACAGGGTATCAATTTCTGATTGCATCACCCCCAGGTCAATGTATCATTTTAATTATATTATCATCCCTAAATGAGTCTATCAAAATTTAAGCTTCTCCTTAATCAAGCGTAAAAATCATGAAAGTAGCTCCCATTCGGGGCTCATGGTCTCTGTTTTAAAGTTGATGTTTTGTGGTTTCTTCAGTGGTCTAGTGAATAATACGCTACGTTTTTTGTCAGATTTTGATGCATTTTAGATGTCATTTTCCACTTTATTGTGCTATGACTTGTGACGTTTTTTCTGGTCAGGAGGCGGAGAAATCAGGTAGAGACATAGATTATGTTAATTTATTTATGTTAGATGACGTCATGGAAGACATTATCATTCAGTGTTAAAACTGATGGGAAGAGTTCACAGAGAGAACAGAATGAATATCACTGATAGGAGCATGCCGGCCGGCACACCAGAGGGCGGTAATGACAGCTTTGTGACAACGTTCTCCTCTGGTATCTCTGGTAATAATGTGTGGAATAGCCATACCATGGTATCTCCTTTATGGGCGGTTGTCACTGATAATATTCAGCTGGTTATAACTATTGCAGGATTTCTAACTAACCTTTTAACACTAATTACTTTATTTATCAACGGGGAACAGATCACTTCCACGATGCTGGTACTGATGCGGCACCAGACTTTTGCTGACTGTTTCGTTTCCGGTATAGGTACCATACTTCTACTTCAGCCCAGTGTTGAATCCATGACTGGTGTTTATCTAATAGACCTTTTTCTCTGCCATGTTTGGTATAATCAAGTAGTCTACTGGGCATTAGCGTATGTGTCTATCTGGAATTTAGTATTAACAGCCTTTGATCGGTTCATTGCTGTATGTTATCCATTGCGCCATTATCACGTGGAAAAATATCTTTGCTATTATATTGCTTGTATTTATATAATATCCTTTTCTGCCATGATTATGCCCCTCACATTCCAAGATTTCAATGATGGCGCTTGTGATTTCAGATATCGGGTCAATAGGACACCCTTAGTAATCTACAACCATTTCCGGGCTATTTTCTCTTATTTCTTTCCCATAAGCCTCCTTGGCTTCCTCTATGGGAGTGTTTTGGTGGCATTTAGGCGCAGATTGGACAACACTGAACTTGGACGATCAAAAGTGATATCTAGCGCAAATAAGAAAATAACTAAAACGGCCATCATAATTTCTGTCTGTTTCATTCTGCTGTTTGGATTTGATCCCATTTATTTAATTTTGGCTGCTAATCGCATAGTGAAATATGAAGTTCTTTCTCCTCAGCAACAGGCTGGTATATTTTTAAGTGCCATTAATTTCAGCATCAATCCATTCATTTTTTATGCCACTTTACCAGTCTTTCGCAGAAATATTAAACATATTTTCCGGTGTCGCAAAGAAGGACAGGGCGATCCCAATGCGGCCACCACTTCAAGCAAAGATCAGCAATCTACTACAGGGTCCACTGTCATACAGGAAACTAACTACCAACTGAGCAATGATGATGTATGTACAATAATTGTAAAATGACTGATATTTCTGGTGACGATCTCTTTATCCACTTTCGCCGAATGCCATGTCTAGCTGCCTCTCAATAATGGCATGGACACATTTGTGTAGTAAATTTAATGTTTTATTCTTTTTGTTGCTTCATGTCAATTTTCAAAATATGTCATCCATTACAATATATGGATTTAAAAAATCACTTTTGGCTCAACATATTATCGAGTTGCATTTTGTGTTATTTAAAAACATTTATAGATGGTTATGAAGTGTTTTTCTTTAGATCAAGCTATATCATAATCTTGTCAAACTATACATAACCCCCTTAAGATGTCTTTTCAAGCAATTAGGCAAAAAATGGCCTTTTTTGTTAAATACCTTAATATTAAGGAATATAAGAATTTATTCCCACAAAACTAATCACATTTGTTTAATGTCACAAGCGAGATTGATGATAAAACAAAATTGTATATTAGCCTGTGAGAAACGTGAAAAAAAATCAAGACTTTAATGACAGCCACGCGCCCCGTGGCTATAACTAGAAACCAGATCAAATGGCAGATAATGCAGTTTGTAAAGCAATGAGCCTGTTTGTGGATTGGACATTGTTGAAAGGAGACAATGGGCACGAGTCCATTAGTGGGGGTAACAGGCTCCAGAATTAAGTATGCTCAAGTATTGCAACTAGCTTTGAATATAATCAATTGCAGGTAAGACATGTAGACTGATGAATCCAGGCAGTGTAGAGTAAAGAATCCAGACAGTGTAAAGAATCCAGGCAGTGTAGAGTAAAGTGTCTGGGCAATGTAGAGTAAAAAATCCAGGCAGTGTAAAGTAAAGAATCCAGGCAGTGTAAATAATCCAGGCAGTGTAGAGTAAAGAATCCAGGCAGTGTAGAGTAAAGAATCTAGGCAGTGCAGAGTAAAGAATGTAGGCAGTGTAAAGAATCCAGACAGTGTAAAGAATCCATACAGTGTAGAGTAAAGAATCTAGGCAGTGTAGAGTAAAGAATGTAGGCAGTGTAAAGAATCCATACAGTGTAGAGTAAAGAATCTAGGCAGTGTAGAGTAAAGAATGTAGGCAGTGTAAAGAATCCAGGCAGTGTAGGGTAAAGAATGTAGGCAGTGTAAAGAATCCAGGCAGTGTAGGGTAAAGTGTCTGGGCAATGTAGAGTAATAAATCCAGGCAGTGTAGAGTAAAGAATCTAGGCAGTGTAAAGAATCCAGGCAGTGTAGAGTAATGAATCTAAGCAGTGTAAAGAATCCAGGCAGGTAGAGTAAAGAATCTAGGCAGTGTAGAGTAATAAATCCAGGCAGTGTAGAGTAAAGAATCTAGGCAGTGTAAAGAATCCAGGCAGTGTAAAGAATCCAGGCAGGTAGAGTAAAGAATCTAGGCAGTGTAGAGTAATAAATCCAGGCAGTGTAGAGTAAAGAATCTAAGCAGTGTAAAGAATCCAGGCAGTGTAGAGTAAAGAATCTAGGCAGTGTAGAGTAAAGAATCCAGGCAGTGCAGAGTAAAGAATCTAGGCAGTGTAAAGAATCCAGGCAGTGTAGAGTAAAGAATCTAGGCAGTGTAGAGTAAAGAATCTAGGCAGTGTAGAGTAAAGAATCTAGGCAGTGTAGAGTAAAGAATCTAGGCAGTGTAGAGTAAATAATCTAGGCAGTGTAGAGTAAAGAATCCAGGCAGTGTAGAGTAAAGTGTCTGGGCAATGTAGAGTAAAAAATCCAGGCAGTGTAAAGTAAAGAATCCAGGCAGTGTAAAGAATCCAGGCAGTGTAGAGTAAAGAATCCAGGCAGTGTAGAGTAAAGAATCTAGGCAGTGCAGAGTAAAGAATGTAGGCAGTGTAAAGAATCCAGACAGTGTAAAGAATCCATACAGTGTAGAGTAAAGAATCTAGGCAGTGTAGAGTAAAGAATGTAGGCAGTGTAAAGAATCCATACAGTGTAGAGTAAAGAATCTAGGCAGTGTAGAGTAAAGAATGTAGGCAGTGTAAAGAATCCAGGCAGTGTAGGGTAAAGTGTCTGGGCAATGTAGAGTAATAAATCCAGGCAGTGTAGAGTAAAGAATCTAGGCAGTGTAAAGAATCCAGGCAGTGTAGAGTAATGAATCTAAGCAGTGTAAAGAATCCAGGCAGGTAGAGTAAAGAATCTAGGCAGTGTAGAGTAATAAATCCAGGCAGTGTAGAGTAAAGAATCTAGGCAGTGTAAAGAATCCAGGCAGTGTAAAGAATCCAGGCAGGTAGAGTAAAGAATCTAGGCAGTGTAGAGTAATAAATCCAGGCAGTGTAGAGTAAAGAATCTAAGCAGTGTAAAGAATCCAGGCAGTGTAGAGTAAAGAATCTAGGCAGTGTAGAGTAAAGAATCCAGGCAGTGTAGGGTAAAGTGTCTGGGCAATGTAGAGTAAAGAATCCAGGCAGTGTAGAGTAAAGAATCTAGGCAGTGTAGGGTATTTTTCTGAAAATAGTTTTGTTTCTTTTATAATTTAAAATAGGTTTCCAAAGAATTTTTCCATGTATTTTATCTTATTGCATCCATACAAAGTACTCTGAAAGAAATTCCTCTTGAAAGAAGGCTTGAGTAAAACACATTTATGTTCATATTTCATAATGTGATGGCTTTTTTGCAATAGTAACAACAATTCTATAAAACTTTATAAAAACAAACAACAAACAGCAACAACAACAAACAACAACAACAGCACCAGCAGCAGCAACAACAACAACTGCTACAAATCAAGACATTTAGATTAGTCGGAATACTGTATCAATTGAAATTAAGGATAAATGGGAGTTTAATTTTCCTCATTACTCTCTGACAAATATCATGAAAATATAAATATTAGAGATAGCGTCCCCGTTTTTCCCCAAAGAGTTATAATTCTTTCCTTGATTACAAATAGGATCATATCTATACGGGAGAGAAACCTATTCATGCATTGTGTCGGTAATTCCTTTTATGTTTTTGACCATGTTAATCAGGCAGCTGATCAGGATTCATATTTTCCAGCTTAGCTGTGACCATGGTAACACACGTTGAGAAAGTACACACCCCAGCAACCATAACTCTACTAATCTATGTTCCGCTTCCGGGACGTAATTAAACGATCTTAACTTGACATACAACAAACAGGTGCAAGGAGCTCATTATTTGTATTGCAAAAATAATCTCTGTATATAATTATATCTTCCTGTAAGATAAAAAAGGTTAATTGTGTGAGTTTCTGGTTTTTCCCCTTCTAATACTGATATTAGGTGCGGTGAACTGCGCACATTCCATAAATCTGTTTATTTTTTCTTTATATCCCAGTGCGACGTTCATCTTTGAAGCAACGAGACTAGAAGAGTCTAGTCTCGTTGTTTGAACCAAGCACATTGACGTGAATGAAAAGGAAGTCTACGGGGTTCAGGAAGAGATATCTGTCATATAACCTTTATATGTTAGCCTTGATCAAAAGGTAGACATCAAATGCGTAATTGCATTCAGAGGGACAGGAGCTCTTCACATTAAAGATATAGATATGTCTATCTCACTAAGAAAGTATTATACGATGATGTTGGTAAAAATTTTCGTTTAATCCTTGGACATAACCAAACGTCAAGTTTATCTTACAACCGGTACGCCAAAGCTACTCATCATCATCATCATCATGGCAGGTATTGTAATAAAGTAAAGGTCAAATCCTAATTAATATAACAGTAGCCTTCAAAGAGTAGACCATTTTACAAATTAGGAGCGATGTAAGTGGAAATCAAAAGAGACAAGGAAGAAAGAGAGGATATTTTATAAATCCCCTTCATTGGAAAAGTGCACAACTATTAATTAATTTTGTATACTGGTTTGTTATAACAGAGCCTTTCTTATAACATAAATTTTCTTCTAGGTCTAAGACCCTGTATACAAATAAATATGGTGTGCATAGACCATTTATGTAGATCTTATCGCTGACATTTCAATTTGAAAAATATGTTTTTGCTGATCGAATAGCCGGGTAAATGTAAAAAATAATAAAATACCATGCATAAATACTGGGGACATGAGGAATATATATTGACTTGCTGTAGATGGAGAAGTGGGTAATCAGCTCTTCAGGGGCTCACCACCAATATATTTTTTTGATTTTCACATTTCATGTTTGTAATTTGCCTCTTGTGAATAGGAGACCTTTTTAAATGATTTTAAAAATTAACTGGCAAAATAATCTGATAGTCATTTTTGTTGTCTTTCACCAGGTACAGGGAAATTATTTTGCCAGCCAACTGGCTTGTATAATACAAACTGCCAACTGTTTAATCATAGTTAGATGAGAATTGTGACAACTTTATCTTTTTTTACCAGCTGGCAGATACTAACCACTGTAACAAGTTTGTCATGGCATTTTGCAAAGTCTAATGCCTGGTGATCCCATGCTTTTTCTTGTTATTTGAATGAACAACAGCCTTCTCTCTAAAATTCAATGTAAAAATCCAAGAAACAACAAAGCAGTGTTAGATCTTGGAGTAATAATGATTACTCCAAAGTTAGATTAAGTGTATATAAAATTGCTTCCACAAGAACTTAAATGTTAAAAAAAAACCTTAAATGTTAACCCCCCCCCCCGGAATGATAAATGGTCTGTCCCAAATAGAAATCGACCACTTCACGTTCTTTTCTGCACCCAAATATAGACTATGCTAGTCCAAATATCTACATGTATATTAGGACTAGACACTAATAACATGTCCATATAGATTTGGACTAGATTTGGACTAGCATAGTCTAATATTAGGACTATCAAGGACCCTCGTTGCAATGGGTTTGTGCAGCGGGCGAATAATGTCCTATATGTATATGGGGCAGTTATTAGTGTCTAACCCAAATAAGCGGTGAAATTGGGGCAGCAAGTAATTCGGTGAAAAAATAGCTGAAGGAAAAATGTAGGTCAGGGCATCTGTAGGTCAAGACGCTGGGCGAATTCCGTAACAGTCAGTTCATCAGATGCTCCAACGCTAGTACATATAAGAACTACAGACAAGTGCATTGATGGACCACAATGGGAAGATAAGGAAAGTGGTGATATTTGCCGAAAGTTTTAAAAATCTTCTTCTGGTAAGATGGCTGTTGTTACCGCATCAGCAACGGAATGCAAACATGGACACGACCACGCAGCTGCAGAGGCGCCATGCTTTCGCGAGTTTCTCTATGTTCAGGTCAGCCTTCTCGGCCAGTGGTATTTGTCCAAGCAGCTTGGCACTGTGTGATGGGAAGTAATACATATGTGTATAATATATTTGCGTACTAGAATAATATATTGGCTTAAGGCTAAGTAAGAGGCTGGAAACTGATGATCACCCGCGCCACATATCCATGACATCAAGGCAGGTGTTTGTTGTGTAACCTTATTTTTCCATAGTAATCTTCTTTGGGTCGCCGGTCTACTTCTATTTTGAGCAGATGCTTATTGAATCACGTCTACTCTAACTCAGAACATTTATTGGCAAACTTCATAATAATAACTAAGAGTAGCAGATAGCATAGATTTTCATGCATGACACATTTAACAAGAAAGTCTTTTAAAAAAAAAGAATTTGTATAGTTTCCTTTTTGAAAATGAGTTTTATGTTTAACCATGGAGTAATTAAGATGGAGGAACAGCAAGGGGCAGATCAAAGGTACTATGTGCGTTGTCCCGTGACCCTTATCTAAACAGCCTCGCACCCCCACTAATTGGCCACAGGCCGGCTGCCAGGCCCTGCCACGGACTGCTGCTGGCTTGCTGCAGATGTGCTCACACTGCTGACACTTGTCAAAGTGATGATTCAAGCTGTCAAATATTCACAATTGTGTAGTTAGTATCAAAGTTTGAAATTATGTGGTCATATGTCAGATTAGCAAGCTACCTGAAAGATGGATGATGATGATTTCACTCAGATTTATTGCCATTGCTTGCAAGCTGAAACACCAGAAATGATAGCATATGATAGCCCAACTTGTGATTTAGAATGGTTTCACTTGAGTTGTGTGGGATTGACAGAGGAGGAGGTTCCTGAGGGAGAGTGGTTTTGTGAGGAATGCAGGCAAAAAACAGGTAAATGTTTAATCCCTTTTGAATTTTGTAAACCAAAAAGTAGCTCTATAATCATGATTTTAAACTATGAAAATATTAACAGTAAGAAACAGGAGAAATATTTTACATTGTCAGACTTTTAAGTTTATTGCAATAAAAAATACATATAAACACTTGTACAGCACTAATCATGCTAATATTCATCTCAGAACATATTAAATGTAAGGTATACATTTTCAAATAAATGTCTTACTTTATGATCATATTGTGATCAAGTGGTATTCTCACTGTCATTATTGTTATTGCATGTACAATTATCAAATTGTGATCATGTGGTATTCTCACTGTCATTATTGTTATTGCAGGTACAATAGTCAAAATGTTACAAGTATTACAGTTTCTAAAACTTGATTTATTACACTTTGCAGACAAGAAGCAGAAATCTAAAGGGGGTCGTAAAGCTGCAAAACAGGCCAAGCAGAAGGAACATCAGGCAGCTACTGAGCAAACTCATCATAGGAAAGGAAAAGTTAAAAAAACAGGTATTTATAAACATGATCTGTCCAGACCAGGACACTATATGGGAACGCCACTACCATTCATGTTTAAACTTTCCAACTTCAGTGACATTTTTCTCTGAAACGGCAACACTTTTTTAGATTTTGTTATTTGGCAATAACTTATGGTGTTCTCATGATTTATACATGCATATGGCATGCAATTTAGTACAGCTATTTGAAATCAAAAGAGTGGCATGCCCAAATAAGGGAACACCAGTGGGTGGCGTGCCCATATAGTGTCCTCATCTGGACTGATGATAAAAGCATAATAAATAAATCATAGAACACATCAGTATGCATCTTAAAACTAAAACCATGTTTAACTATACAATACACTGCTGTATACCAGTTTCCATCATGTTCATTTAACAATACAATTCTATGCTATTTACATGTACTGTATAATTAATGCAAAATGTAATGTTAACATTACTTGTTTACCACAATTATAATGTGTTGATAACATGATAACAAACACCTTATGCTTGTATTTGTGTATTTCAGCTCCTGTTAAGTGGACATACAGCTCAGATATGCTGAGACAAGATGCAGCCCACATTCTCGACCACAGTCTACAATCACTGCATGAACACATTGCTGCAGAAGTGGATGTTGATTTTGACAGAGACATTACACACATAGAAGATGCCATTGTGAAATGTGGAGATGATACCAAACTAGGCACACTCATTCAAGACCTGGTTATGGACTTCTGGGATGTTGTCCAGCCTCTCCAGCAGGCAACATCCAGATCACATGATGAGCTAAACCATCTCCTGACCAAGATGCGACTCTCTGATGCCAAGGATAGGCATTTCACCACACTGCTGGACTACCTTGGAGTCGGTCTGATGAAACGTGACTTTGTTTTCCAGTTTCTTTTGAGTGCCATCCTCACTGATGTACTTAGGAGAATTACAGATGCCTCAGCCACGACCGATCAGTCCCCCCCACCCCAGCAGAGTCTGACCCAATCTGAGGAGATGGCACTGCGGTATGTGGCAGGGTACATTGTGCGAGGGGTGCATCGCAAACTGAAAACATCAAAGAACCCCAGCGACCAACTTGCTGCTGCAGTGTTCGAGAATGCAGCTCAGGATGAGGACATCACTCCAGACACTGAGAGCCTGCTGTCCTACACCAAAAGATGGGTGCAGCTCAAGGATCGCGGGGGACTGCACAAAATTTCTGATGAACTTTACAAAATGTTCCATGCTATGGAAACTGCTGTGCACCCTGTGTTTAGAGTCGACAGCCAAGACAGTCACAAGACCACCAAGAAGGATAATGTTGTCAAAACCATTATGTGTGACTACATGGTGATCTCAGCATGGGAGAAGGCAGCATCTGACATTGAACCTGAGTGATGGACACATCACGATTCAAATCATCTTTCAAGTACTTTTCCTTCAGGTCTTTAACCACCTGGGAAGAAATACCTGGCTTCATCTTAAAGCAAGTGTACGCTTTCAATGTGTTTTCATGTGGGAGATGCAAATATCCAGAGTCTCTCATGAGCTTGTATGCAGCAGGAGATTTGGATCGTATCGCCACTGCAAGTTTGATGAGTGCTGGATGCCAGCGCATAGCACACCGCTTGTCAAGACTCTGAAATTTCTTCTGCTGTTCCCATAACAGTGACTGTGGGCTTCCCTGAGGAAAGTGTTCATTGCCATGTGACAAAGCCTCACTCAAAACGTCATGCTCATCTTTGCCAAGGATCACACTCTCTCTCACCATCTCCTCCTGTAACTTTTCTTCTAGATTGGAAGCTTTTCTTTTCAAGTTTATATTTTCTTTTTTGAGATCATCCACTTTGGTGCGTAGTTGGTCTTTGGATAAGTAAGAGTTTCTTGCTTTTGATGAGGCAGTTGCTGGTTTCGCATTTTCCACTCTTTTTGTCATTACATTTAGAGTTTTTCTGTATGAGCTACACTGATCGCATCTGTCTTTTCCGTCAACACCACCCACACATAATTTGTGTCTCACTGTGTGAACTCCCTGGGACACTTCTTCAAAAGCAACAACTTCCTCATTATCAGAACTTTTGAACACGCACAATCCATTATTGTTTCGACTTCTACAAAGTTTCTCAAAACCTCTGTTTCCGGGGCAAAACTTCACTTGCAGTATGGCGTTCACATATCCAGATGGGGTTTTATCCTTCAGTGGTACTCTGCTGGTGATATCTCGCTCCAGGGCGGTGACAGTGTAATCACCAGTATTGGTAATAGTCATCTCACACAAGGTCTCCGTTCCTGATCTTCTAGTCAAGGACAAGGTGTCAGTCTTTTGAACTCCAAGCCCTTTGTCGATTGCCAGCAGGATAATCCGGTTCAGGTCGGGAGCTGGATTTACATCCTTCAGAGGCCACTCTGCTACATCTATGTTCAGAGGACACTTTTTCCTCTTGTTGTGTGCTTTTCTCCATTTTGAAAGTTTGACACTACATCCCTGACAGACCAAGGGAGGGTGTACTGATGGATCATCAAGTAAGATGTCCACATTTAAGCCAATACGAATGTCATCTGTGTGTTTTTCCTTAGGTCTTCGCTTTGTACGATTAGTTGATTTCAAGGCATTGTCATTCCCACAAAGTCTGCAGTATTCATCTAGGGTGGTTGGCGCCCCTGTAAAAAATATTAAGCTAATTAAGCAGACAATCAAATTTATCTTTAAAACTCAATCATGACAACCAATTCAGAAACAATAAGGGCTCTATCCACATAAATGAATTTTAAGAAAAACAGTTGACAGCAAACTATCGATGATTCTGATTTATTAACAAAATATTTGGATATTTGCCATTGGCAGGATTTCTAATTATCAGAAGTTTAAAATATGTCACGTTTTTTATCCAAAATCATGCATAAAATTACAATTTACTATGATAGCCATGATTTCATAAAGAATGTTCATTTTGATGTCAATATATGCACTCCTATAAGCATTGATAAGTGACCACATGGCCTGCGGGAGTCAAAAGTTTGACTAAGTTTGAACCATGATTTCATGTTGGGTACTAATGGGCAACATCATGAAATTAACATGTACACAAAGCTGAACTTTTAAACTTTGATTATCCTGTTTTTCATGATCAGGGAAAATCTGGAACATTAACATAATACAGATTATAAATACATACCTTCCATGCTCTCTTCGGCCATTTGGTTGATCCTAAGTGGGTCCTGAAAGTGTAACTTTGCCACAAATCATCATACAACTTTCAAACAAACAGCAATCTGTCCAGATTTTCAAAACAAACCTGGCTTCCCTCCCAGCAAAGAGGTCAGCCTCGTTTTGGAAGGGATTTCCCATGGTTATTTATAGCAGTGTGTGAGGTGCCAGTGGGTTTTACTGATAAGCAAACACTCAGATTTCCAGGCTGCTGGCTGCCGGTGGACAACGCACATGCACATCAAAGGAGATAACACCCCACTGCTGGCTGAGCCAGCCTTGCCCAGCACTAATTGGCTGCTAATTGGCTTAACTCTCTGCTGTCTCTCCATCTCTCTTTACTCCATGGTTTAACACAGTCAAACATCTAGCATACCTTTCTTTGTGTGTAAATTTATTAATTTTCATATATTCTACGTTTCCAAAAAACATTTCAATTCTAGGTTTATCGATGCAGTTGAGGTGTCCCCCTGGTCTGTGACACTGACAGCCAGGTCCATGATCTGCAGGCCTATCGGTAGTACATATCGCTCCAAAATTCTGTGTTATAGTACCCACCACTGATTGCAATTGAACTGAATGTTGTGTCCCACACACCATCTTGTAATTCCACTGTCTTTCAAAATGTCAAAAGTGTTCCATGGTACGAGTGATATGCTGGAAGCCATGATGACTAAGGTATTTATATATAGTTCCATGCAGTTTAGGTCACATCACAACATTAGAGGGGGTGAATATCACTTCGAGGTCAAGATAGTGACTTAATTCCCACATGTTAACTCTGGATCTGCACCCTCGGAATTCAACACTGCAACAAATCTGTGGCACTGATGCAATCTTTTCCAAACTTTCAGTGTATATTCAAATATGTATTTAAAACAACTGTCATGAGTTTGGTTATGGTGCATTAAATATATATGAATCAATTTTAATTCTAAGTATGGCAATGTTTGTACTCAAATAGTCATGTGGAGGTTTTCTCATGCGCCAGCTGTTGTCACATCGTTAAACAATGAAGATTTGATCCTACCTGTTCTTCATATATTTAAGAGGTGTTTCCACGTCCTTGTCAATTCTGTCAATTCTGAGGCTACTGAGTAAAACAAGCGGCTACAAGTTGGCACAAATATAGCAGCAGAATCCATGTGGTTTGCTGGCTTTACTTTGGAATGAATCAAAGGTCCAAGCTTTTTAGGTGTGCTAGCAGGGAAGGATTTCATAGTTATTTGCTGTTTTCTTGGCAGTTGACTTATCTGCAACCTACCCTGACTGCACTCTCCCCAGCTCCTCACTGAAAACTCTGGGCTCTTCTTTCGATTATTCCAGTGATCCCCCAGGTTAATTTCGTTTTACACTTTTTTACAAAGGTTTTACAGAGGAGGGGGCCGGTGAGTGCAGTTGCTTGATTATATCGGAATGCTGTAAATTATTACAATCTTATTATTCCTGATCCATACTCCCGAATTTTCATCAAAGTGGCTCATTATCTTGAAGATAGTGATGAAAGGATTTATCATGGCATTTTTGGATCAGAGTAAATATGCCTTGTGGACCATCTTCAGGAAGAATATCAAATACAAAACATTTGTTGGAACTAATATTTTCCATAATGCATTGATCAGTTTCTTTTCATAATTCCATACTCATTTTTATGATATGTTCTGCTCTCTCTTGCATTTAATTTAACTCTCTTTTAAGAGAATGATTCTACTTTGATTTACAATTTTACTGTGCCTTCCTGCGGTGTTCATTTGATCTACATATTTAAGTTTGTGTGTGGGTGTGAGTTTGAAACTGGTTCCAGAAATGGCAGAGAGTAGCTCTATACATTCTGCAAACTTTACATGGACCAGAATCATACCTGGCCTTAGACATGCCCACACAACTTCTATGCCTTATAGTTCTCATTGATTTGTGCTCCTCTTCTGCAGTTATTATTTTGTCTACACTGTACAATCTTGCCAAATTATTGTCAGATTTATTTCTACACTGTGTGCAAAATCAGAATTCCCAATACAGGGGTTAATATGTGGAAATAAACTTCAGAATAAGCTGATAGTTTTATATGAATTGATGATGTTGATGCCAGCATTCCAGTAAATGAAGCATTCTTTTCCAATCACCTGACTGAAAATATTCCATTTTTGTTGATAGTGGCCTGTTATGTCACATATTCTCCAGATGGACAGCCATGGAAAACAGAGCTGTAGGCGACAACAAAGCTGTGGTTTCATTGCACATGCCCTTTCAAAAAATATTCTTATCGGGCTGTTGTTATATACGTTAATGTAGCAACAACGTCAAATGGTGTGATAAACACCAGTAATCAATTGTCTGCAGCTCTGTTGTCATCACAAGATCTACGCTATTTACTGTCCAGCTCACTAAAGATCAATTTCATGAACATCCATCACTTGATTGACACTGTCATAAGCCGGAATCCTGTTTGTTGTCCAATCATAAAGTTCTCTGCTTACATCTTTGGCAGACCTGTCTTCACGTCTACTTGTGAATTTTTGGTGACACGAGTGGGTATTTCTTCTCTCATTATCTATGTCAGTATTTTAAAGTATTTTATGAGATTTGCACGTTTCACAGTTTATCCTTTTGCATCTGCTGCACATTCGCCACAAAGCTGACAGTTTCCTTGCAATTACAAAACATTAACTTTTCTTTCATAATATACATTTCTGTATGAAACATTTTTTTTATGTAATATCAAAGTAAAATGTTGCTTTATGAAAGGGTTGAGACCAAAAACATTAATCTATTTGATAATTAGCCATGGGAACAGTGCACCTCTTAGAAATCTTACACTACAGAGCCAAATTTCTCAATGCTGCCACCGTACCATTAGGTGCTCTAAACCAACCGTTGCTATTAATGGGAGAAACTGTTTAGCTCTTACTTTTTGATGGGAAATGACATCAGCACAAATGTTGGATGTCTGTGATGAATGTTTTATTAATGCAAAAGACAGACCTCAAACTTATAATCTGGATTTATTTAGTAATGCTCTTATGGGTTTGTGGTCACGTTAAATTTAAGATTATGGAGCATGTTTGATTCCTCTTGGCCTTGGACTTTTTGGTTGGCAAATGGGCAGGCAGGGGGTGTGGTCCTAGGTGGGGGGGTGATGATGATCATCAGGGGGCGCACTTGTTGAGATTTTGGCTCGTTTTGCACATATATTCTATTTAGCCTTTCAGGACATCTCTTGTTCCAAGCATGTTGCTTTTTGTGACAGTTTGGACAACAAGGAGTAACCTGTTCTTTATTTCTGAGTTTGACAAGGCACTGTTCGGTGTCATGTTTTTTGCTACAGATTCCACAGACTGCTGATTTTCTGCAGAAGGCAGCTAAGTGGCGGAAGACTGATAATTTCTGCACCTACGTGGTTCAGTCCTAAACTGCTCAAGGTTAAAGGTACCAAGATGATTGAGAGTGACAGGCAGGGGGAGGACCTTCAAAAGTGATTTCAACTTTTAGAGTGGACCAATCTTTGAAAGTGTATCTTTTTGCATGAAGTATGTGGGGAAGGTCAAGGAAAGCATCAGTGGATATATATGTGGGAACTCTCAGTGCTACTGCCTTAGTGGGCTTCGTGTTGGGATTCAATTCAGTTACATTGACAGCTATGCCTTTGAGATGAGTGATGCCTCCCAGCATAGTTACTGTACTGGGGGATTTGGGGCAGACTATGAATTCACCTTGTGGACCAATCTTTGAAAGTGTATCTTTTTGCGTGAAGTATGTGGGGAAGGTCAAGGAAAGCATCAGTGGATATATATGTGGGAACTCTCAGTGCTACTGCCTTAGTGAGCTTCGTGTTGGGATTCAATTCAGTTAAATTGACAGCTATGCCTTTCAGATGAGATTTGCTTCCCAGCATAGTTACTGTACTGGGGGATTTGGGGCAGACTATGAATTCGCCTTGTGGACCAATCTTTGAAAGTGTATCTTTTTGCGTGAAGTATGTGGGGAAGGTCAAGGAAAGCATCAGTGGATATATATGTGGGAACTCTCAGTGCTACTGCCTTAGTGGGCTTCAATTCAGTTACATTGACAGCTATGCCTTTGAGATGAGTGATGCCTCCCAGCATAGTTACTGTACTGGGGGATTTGGGGCAGACTATGAATTCGCCTTTTCCATTGGGGTGGGCAGTGAACTGTAAGGTTTCTTTGTTGTTTTACGAGTAGGGGTAAGTTTTGGCACAGTTTGTGTGGCTGGGTGGGGGGTGAATGTTGTGGGCTTGGCAGGGGAAGGAGTCTTTTTTTTCTGTCTCAATAACATGTTCTGGATGGGCAATGACAAGAGGGACGGAGTACTTGGTGTGTGGGGATTTGTTAGCAGTCATGTGAGGAAACTCTATCTTAGAAAGGTCATCTGTGGTAACTTGTTCCTGGGGTAAGTGAGAGTGATTTGGACCTGTCTGTTCTGACTGAGGAAACCTCATTATCAAAATTGTAGTCCTCTACCTCATCAAAAGTGGCTACAGCGTTGCAATTAGGGTCAATCTTTCAAAATGTAGGGCCTTTTTGGGCTGTGGCTTTTTTACGCATTTTGACTAGCCCTCAGAGGAAACTCTATCTTAGAAAGGTCATCTGTGGTAACTTGTTCCTGGGGTAAGTGAGAATGATTTGGACCTGTCTGTTCTGACTGAGGAAACCTCATTATCAAAATTGTAGTCCTCTACCTCATCAAAAGTGGCTACAGTGTTGCAATTAGGGTCAATCTTTCAAAATGTAGGGCCTTTTTGGGCTGTGGCTTTTTTACGCATTTTGACTAGCCCTCAGAACTGTCATCAAGGCCTCTGGGATAGAGGAGGACTTCTGCAGTAAAGTGAACTTCTGCAGTAAAGTGAGTTTAAGTGAAGTGGGAGAAGGGGGAATACTAGTTATTTCCATGTTTGGTCTGTGTTTTTATTGGGCCAGTTTTTATTGAGCAAGTGTGGATTTGGTATAATAATCGTGAGTATGGGTGTGAAAAACTTTCAAGCTTGATTGAATGGGGTCAATTGCCTAGTGTTGCGTGTTCACTGAGCCGGGACTAATGGCTTGAAATAATCAAGCCACTAATTCAAGCCATTCTTCCTATATATCTATATGAACTGCCTATTTCTACTATGAATGTGTCTAAATATGCCTAATTCTATCCTAAAATAAGTGTGTATAGATCACGATACGGCTATTAGTTCAACAGTCCCACTAATAGAAAAGGCACCGTCAGGATGCAGCCTTTTCTACCATTGGGAAAGTAACCTCAAGCTTCAGGGGTTCGATCAGCAATTTCTCTGGAATTATTGACAATGGCAGCGTTCTGGTGCTTTGTGATGCTAAGCATTTCCTGTTTGGAATCCATGTAGTCATTTTTAATACTCATTTTTCATGATATGTTCTACTCCCTCTTGCATTTAGTTCAACTTTCTTTTAAGAGAATGATTCTAATTTGATTTACAATTTTATTGTGCCTTCCTGGGGTGTTCACCTGATCTACACATTTAAGTTTGTGTGTTAGTGTGTGTTTGAAACTAGTTTTCCAGAAATGGCAGAGTAGTTCTGGGCAATGATAATTGAAAATAGCTCTCAATACAGTTGAATACTCCCAGTGGTAATGGAGTATGGTTGAAATAACTATATATTATACTCTACTGGATGGACCCATTTGATGGTGTATATTACATAAGTTGCTCTGGGGCCCCTGTCATTGGCGAGTGGTACAAAGATCTTGCAGCATGCTGAAAGTTTTCAAGAGACCTCTTTCATTCATTTTGTCAAGTGACAGTGAAAACTGATAGTGTAAAATATGGAAACAGCTTATCTTCATCCTTTTTGCCTGAAAAGGTTGTATAAAATAGGTTTTATATTCAAACCACATTTTCAATAATCATTTTTCAATTTTCTTTTTTTGAATATGACTATGCTATCATTTGGATGTATTACTGAAGTAATGCTGGTATATTACACAGGGGAAAGCCTCAATCTAACAAATATATATATATATATATATGTATATATATATGTATATATATATGTATATATATATATGTATATATATATATGTAAATATATATATATATATATATATATATATATATATATATATATATATATATATATATATATATATATATATATATATATATATACGTACTTCACACATATCAAGATGGACTTTTCTCTAATCTAACTGCCTGATCACAAAGAATAATGAGACTAATACTGTTTCAATATAACTATAACATTCATATATCATCATAGTGCATATGATTTATAATGAAAGTAAACTTTTATTTAGATTTTGTGCATCTGACAAAAAAATTATTTAAGTCTTTAGTTCCAAATATCTTATCCAGCTTTTCGTAGTCGGACGTGTGGTCTGCTTTTCTTTGCCTCCATTACTGAAAATTGAAAATTGTATACAAGTAGGAAATAAACTCAATGTAGTAATATTAATTATAGTTTTAAATGTTTTAAATGAAGCATTTGGATTATAGACATATTTTGATAAGGACTTTTTTTAAAGGCAACTAAGTCGCTAAGTCAAGACATTAAAACTGAGCTAGGAACAATTAGGATATGGTATCTGTCATCTGATATTCCCATAACATTACTTAAAAGATACTTTATCTTGACGATGCCCTTATACACTTCATGCATGTAATTCTGACAAACATCTCCAAAAAATAACATGCCATGATTTTCAAGATTGATATTTGCCATTCATTTATTCCATTCATTATCATTTCATTCATTTTACATTCCTATAAGACATGTTGTCCTCATAATTTGATTCACCTCTTCTCTTCTTTTTCCGTTTTCCTGAGAAAAAGATAGACAATCATATTTGGTGGGTCAACATTAAATTAAATATTTCAATGAACAGCATATATTGACACAAGTCGATTTTCTGGATTTATTTTTATTTTGTATGTTTGATATTTTCCACAAAGTTTTGAAATTTGTGTGATACACTTTTACAACACCTTTTGTCTTGCTGGCTGGTTTGAAGGTCATGAACGTACCTTCCTCTGTTTCCTCCAGTTGCAGTTCAATATCCATTCCAATTCCTTGCTCCTCTACAGCTTGCACCTGGCCCACTACCTCAAACCCTTGCTCCTCTACAGCTTGCACCTGGCCCCCTTCAAACCCTTGCTCCTCTACAGCTTGCACCTGGCCCACTTCCTCAAACCCTTGCTCCTCTACAGCTTGCACCTGGCCCCCTTCAAACCCTTGCTCCTCTACAGCTTGCACCTGGCCCACTTCCTCAAACCCTTGCTCCTCTACAGCTTGCACCTGGCCCCCCTCAAACCCTTGCTCCTCTACAGCTTGCACCTGGCCCCCTACCTCAAACCCTTGCTCCTCTACAGCTTGCACCTGACCCACTTCCTCAAACCCTTGCTCCTCTACAGCTTTCACCTGGCCCACTTCAAACCCTTGCTCCTCTACAGCTTGCACCTGACCCACTTCCTCAAACCCTTGCTCCTCTACAGCTTGCACCTGGCCCCCTTCAAACCCTTGCTCCTCTACAGCTTGCACCTGGCCCCCTTCAAACCCTTGCTCCTCTACAGCTTGCACCTGGCCCCCTTCAAACCCTTGCTCCTCTACAGCTTGCACCTGGCCCCCTTCAAACCCTTGCTCCTCTACAGCTTGCACCTGGCCCCCTTTAAACCCTTGCTCCTCTACAGCTTGCAGTCCATGCTCCTCTCGAAATTGTCCCTCTACTTGTCCTTCAAACTTCTGCCTCTCAATCCCCAGCATCTGTCTCTCTTCTGTTAAGTCATGTACCATAGCCTCTAAAACCTTTCCCTTGGTCTAGAGGTTCAATCGTGTGAAAGATCCTTGCTCATGTATCAACATTGATGGTATCTTCAGGATTGATGTCATTAACTGGGCCGACATTTTGAAACCTCAAGCAAGAAACTAAGCAAGAACTTCAAATGTAAATGTTTGTGACCGATCTTACCTCAGCACAAAACAGAATCTGCCCAAATCACTGAATTTAAAGTTTGTATGCATCACTCTGATATTTGACCCTTCTTGAACTTGTTACAGTGGGGCTCTAACAGGATTTACTTTGTAATAGCATGATGCCTCAAGGGGGTATTTTGTAACCTTTACCCATTGCTTTGGTGTTATGGTGTACTTTTGTTGCATTGTGATGCATTGGATGTGTTTTATTCTATTTCAATTTTTGCAACAATGCAAGATAAATGCCTTGCAAAAACTTGATATGTATACGCATAATATTTCAAAAAGATAAAGACAAGAGCATGGGTTCATGCAGTGTTCAGCCCGACAGATCTCTTGTTGGTTCTGGTGAAAAGATCTCACTCATCCTTTAAACCAGGGATGGTCAGACATCTTAAAATTGCCATTGATTATAGCTGACTACCTCTCTGGCTTGCTGGACAATGTTTGTCAAAAAAGTCATCACCTGGGCACTTTTACCGAAATAGGGGCAACTTTATGTGATTGGGATATTAAATTGTCTTGCTTGAATTTATTTTAAAAAGTGGGCCCTGATATTTATTTGTTGTCAAAGTATGGCATTACACATCAGAAATTAAGAAATTACCTTTCACTGATCTCCTGACATGATTTTCATACAATTTCAGTACAGGCACAAATCCATCTAAGGCTAAAAATGACCGACTGGCTTCTGTGTTCGCATTTTGTTGACATGTCCAATTTTTCTGATTTTCACAGAGACCAATCACCATGATATGATAATTGGCAGAGGATAATACAGTCATCTGGAAAGATATGATTCAATTTACCATTAACCAATCAAAACTTGTTTGGCCAATATTGTCATTAAAAGACTCTTTGATACTTCTTTATTTAATTATCTTCAGATTGTGTTGTGGAATAGTGTGAACTTATGAATGTGTGATCAATGACATAAGATCAAATGAGACATAATTATAGTTGGTGCCTATATATTACAATTTCAATTTCCTTCAAAGGATAAATTTCTTGTTTTAAATAATCAAGGTCTAGTTAAAAACAGTTATTTATAATTTAAGCATTTGATATCGGACTTGACAATAAGAACTGGCTCCATAGCCCTAAAGGGAGGGTCCTGTACAGTATTTATTTTAGAATTCTGGTCATATAACTGCACATATCCTCATACTTATATCCTATTAACCAGTAAATTTGAAAAAAAACTTAAAGGGTAACTTTTCTGGTACCCTTTTATAGTATAAAGAAGAATAATAATACACATTGATCTGTGGGCTCTGTTAGTATGACAGCACAAGGGAAACATGATTTTTCTGGAGAAATATAGCTTTTTCTTGTGCACATGGGGGAAAAAAAGAATGACAACATCGTCAGGCAATTACCTACTTACATAACTAATTATTAAACAAAGAAGAATAGCTGAAAGAGCAATGCTACGATTATCAGTATTAAAATAAATGCACTATAGAATGATTGTGAGTGCTGAAAAGAACAATAAATGTGACATTTTGGTGTATAAAGCATGATAATCGGACCAGTATTAACAAAGTTATGACTTATTTTATAAAAATTGAAGATCATTGCAGGTTGAGTTGCACATGCATTAAATCCCCCACGATGACGTCACTGACAGTAATTGCAATAAATGATCATATTTTATCAGTTTTATCAGTTTTAAATGTTAGTTTGTGTTTCCATGGTTACTGATATATATTTTTTGTCTATGAATTTGAATGTACACATCTATGATCATTTAATCATATAACTTATGGAATTTATTTTACTAGAAGGTATCTCTTTAATATCCAGAAATGAAATATCATGAAATTGTGTCTCTCACTGTGTTCTGCAGTTCTTTTTTAGATGATACTGGGTATCCACCTTGCATCCAGCTTCTTTTCTTCTGGCAATTTGTGCTTTGAGTTTGGCCCTTTTCTCCTTGTTGAAGTCTGTTTTGCAGGCAGCACAAACGCAGACTGCATTGTGACATCTTTGCCCACCATCACAGATCTTCTGGCCTGCTATACATCCTGGTCTTGGTCCAGGCTCAGTTGATCTCTCCTTCCTGCCAAATTTGAATTTGTTATCCCCTCTTTTTTGAAGTGTGAACGGGAGATGGTTATCTGGAAATAAAATGATTTTGTTTGACATGATCACACGTTAACATGACATACATTCCATTTTAAAGAAAGGCTCTATCATAATGAATAAAAGAATTCCACATTAAATAGTGTGAGAAAGGTGAGAAAAGGTGAGGAGTGAGGGAGCTGGACTTGCATGGTTATCATTATGGAGCTGACTACTGGTATATTATACTGCTCAGGTGACTATAAAATAATTGTAAAGTAATATTAATTACTTTTTGTTATGGACAGCATCATGTCTGATTAATTAATCAATTATAATCAATAATCTATAAACACCCATTTGCTTATTTATTCATAGGGACTGTTTCTCACAATGATAGAATCTGATATTCATTTAAATGAGGGTTTGGTCACATTTTATGTTACATGACATGCTGCCACAGGACCACATATATACCATGTGCAGGGTGAAGAAAACGTAAACATCAGGTCTACATGTGCATTTATTTACGTGTGAATGTCAATAATTTTATACATGCAGGCTCATACCCATTTTTACTCATGCACAGAAAATTAAGGTTATTTTCATTGATATACAAGCAAACAACTTTCCTCTTTTGTGCCAATATGTTATTATGTAATCATAATCAAAGTGCTTGACAACAGCCACATGTTCCGTGATACCCAATGAGCAATCACCATGTTCAACCTGTCTATCCTGAGTTTTGTACTGATTTCACACTGCATCCATTGCAACATTGCCATGGGACCACTGTGGAAACTTCTAAGTCATATGTAAACACTATTGATGCAGTGAGAGTACCATGCGTTTGCTGTGGATGTAGTGAGACCGCTCTTGGAGCACCATATCAACTTTGAGATTTTCACTTTTGTCAAATATTCTACACACAGGAGACACAATTCTAATGTAGTTCTGGTGTGATAGGGGGATTAAGAATGTCACATTTCCTAGGTTTAAGAAATCTAATGCAATATTCATTTGTTGTCCATTTCACACGATTTTAGAGATGAGGTGGCCATAGTGAAGGTCAAGGTCACAAACAAGGGCACAATTTCAAGACATTGATAAGATACATCCATGGTTTAAGTGAGATAATGATTTTTTATTTGTTATAAACGAATCACATTTACATGGTTTTCAAGATAAGGTCACATAACTCATAAAATGTAAGTCAATGTCATTGAATAATCAAGGATGTGTGTTTTAACTTTCAGAACGAAACATTACATTCTCAAGTTATCAAGCAAATAGAGTTAGACACCAAAATGTCCTTGTTCCAGGAGAGGCTGCAACAATGTCCTTTTGGCAAAATTTACAGAGTTGTAAAAAAACGAAATTTCAATCAGAGTTTGAGAATACAACAGAAAATCATTGAGGCAACATATTGAGAGAATATCATTTTATCATCCAATTACTGATTATCCTCCTTTGGATAATTATAGCCATTAAGTTTAACTTAAAGAATGCAGTCTTGACAAATGTATTTATGGCTCATTAATGTTATATCCCTGACATCCACTTTCAAACAGCCTGCATGATAAACTGTGCTACAGAATGTGCATTTAATCAGAATGTCATAATTTGATGTTATGATTATGACATAATTCCTGTTTTCAAGATATTGAGACTGGAGCTCTATTGCTTCCTCATGACTTGGTTTTCGCTGGCACAAATAACATGTCCAGTTGCTGATAATATCACCCTGTGACAAATTGACACCTGTAACGTTTTCTGAAAAAGAAAAGATAACCATAGAATTAAAGCATAGGTCCAATGATTGACTCATATTTACATGTACCAAAACCAACCTCATGACAAATATCTCCAAAACTGAAGAGTTCACCAACCAAAAGTATGGAGAGCTGTGCCTGGGTGTTTTCCTGTACAAATATGTTAAATATCTACACTATAATGTATCCACTATAGGTCATTGTACTGGTTTGTTTCAATCCTTTGCTGTATTGCACAAACGTATTACAGAAGTGGTGTTTTTCCTTTAATGTACCTGCAAACATTTGTTATATCAGCTCCAGAATAACCCTCCAGGCGTTCTGCTATTGTTTTTAGCTCTACTTCTTTTCCCAATTCCAGGTTTCGGAAATTGCTCTCCATCAGCTTTTTGCATCCTTCTGCTATAAAACCCAAATTATATGTTTTACATTGAGCTTCCTACCAGATACTTCAACTTTTTTACAGTGTGGTATTGTACTGTTTACTGCTAGTACATGCTATCATGTAGTGATATCATACATAAAGGATAACTCAAACAACCGAGATCAAGTATCAATGTGTCTTCATCTAGTGTGTAGGGGAAAACTCCCCGATGTGGGGCTGCGCCCCAATATACATACATTGTGTCAGTGTGTGGCGTGGGCCGGGGCCTCACGCATCAGTGATCTTACTATACAACATGCCCCCTATTAAATTAAGAAAATTAATGTAACTTTCTTTTAGATTAACATATGAAAGAAATCATTAAATTTCTAAATATAATATACAATAAGATGTAACCTTGTTACTATACAACATGCCCCTTATTAAAAGGGTATAGGAGTCCACTTGTTTCATAAATATGTCCATTTGTTTCATAAATATGTCCATTTGTTTCATAAATATGTAATATTTTAAGATAAATCCTTGTAATATACAAGAGACATTACATATGTCTCGATGTAAATTATATTGTAATATAATGTAGATTAGATATAACATGCCCAGTAATAAATGCAATATATTAGTCCATGTGCTTGACATGTTAATCAGGAGTCTTTGATGGGCATCCATACTATTTGTTTAAAATATCCTGTATGCCCCCTTTTAAAGGAGCCTGAAATGGCATAAAGAAAGTTGTATAATGTGGGGCTTCAATAGATAACTCTGAAAATAGACTTAGTATTATAACACACATCTTGAAAAACATATTTTCAAACTACTACTAATAATTATCAATTATAATAGATTAAACACACCATTATATAATAAAAGTACTTCATACTATTGTACAATAGTAATCAAATTAATATATTCTAGACAATCATACAAACATAGTTGTTGTTATTAGAAAAGAACATTTTACTGTTATATATATAATATCTTCAAAATAAAACTTTATTATTTAAACAATCATCTCATTAAAAAGTAGTTTCATATATCTAGACTACACTGTAAGGAGGTCCATCCTGTGTATCATATGCTCAAACCATGTCAATTAAATTTACTATAAAGCCTTATAGGGATAAATGTTATTTATGTGCTGAATTGACGCAGCATTGGGTCTGTGGGGTTATTTTCCTGAACAGTTGGTGAGTCTATTTTAATTGGTGTTTTCAGCCTTTTCTGAAGTTGCATCTGTTTTGTAATCAATAGTGCAATGGCGATAAGTGAGAGAATGTGGAGAATAGCAAAGATTGTGGTAGATGACAATAGTGACGCGAGCCAGTTTCTTTTGTTAATTTTCCTTATATGATAGATAATTTCATCTGTTTTGGTTGAGAAGAATTTGGTATTATTGGTTTGGGTAGATTCAATTAACTTCTTAACATCATAAGATAATTTTTCATCCTTATTAATAACATTTTTCCATTTGTCTTGAAAGATATTGGTTGACGCAATTTCTAATTCCATAGTGGTAACATTGAATTTAGGGCCAGTATAGTTAAGATACCATTCAGTGTTATATAACTCTTGAAAGAATTTCTGATTATTATTTTTAATTTCTGATTTAGAAGTGCGGTTATAACAAGCCGAGATGCCGGCCGGCAGTGTGAAGTAATTGCCGGTCAGTGCACATTGACAATTCAATGTAATTAAAGTGATCGGCAGGCTGGTCACTTTGACCGCGGGTTTGTCGGCACAAGTTAACAAAAGTTGTTGTGTCGGGGCTGCAATTGCAAATTGTCCTGCACCCAAATATAGGATCTCATGAAAGTTGTCAGGGACATTTGGAGACAGTTCTTTACTACATAATTTGTTTATGCCTAGTGTGTCATTAAAGAATAGTGCCGAAGAGCAGCTTTTTATAGACTTTTCTGTGGGGTATATAGGTGTGTCACATCTTGAATATACCTCTTCTGTGCAGTGTCCTATTTCTTCTAACTCTGAATAAAATAGATTCTCTGAACTTACAGCTATATATTTAGAATGGCCTGTCAATTTTGTTATTGCATAACTACCATTGAACCTAATGGGAGTGGATAAGATGGAAGTTTGATATTCCTTCCAAACAGAACTGACTGCTGATATTGGTACTTTGAGTTTAATATATATGAACTCCTCATAATGTAGAAATGATACAAGATTAGCATGACTATAGTAGTAGCCTAGATACGGATGACTGATTCTAAATGTGGGTAGAGCATGTAACAAGTTATTACTAATTGAGTCTAATACCTCCTCCAGGTCAGTGGGTGTGATCAAATTAATAGGCAGCTGTCCCTTCATTAGAATCTGTAAAGCTGAGATCATCCTGAAGGATGCCCCATGCAGGGAAGAAATAACCTGGAGATGCTGTACATTATATGTGTAAAATTCCTATGAATTGTTTTACATGTTTGAATTCTAATGTTACTGTATTTGTTATATTCTGAAGTTGATTGAAGATAGAGTCTGACCACTTATTCAAAGATTTCTTAATTTCTGTAACCTCATCCTTCACTACTACCATACCATATTTTAAAGTAGATATTCTCTCATTCAATTTGATTTGAACTGATCTCAAGTCTTTCATGTTTGCTGAGATAGCAGTGTCACCCTGCTCAAGCTGTTCCTGGATGAGAAGAATGCACTCCTTTAATGCTTTCACATCAGAGTCCCGAGCCAGTCCAAACAAGCCTCTTCCAATTTCAGCACCTAGATCCAGTAATCCCCTTCTTACACGAGACATCTCAACAAGTAAAGTTGAATCATGTGGTAAAACTTTCTGCATGTTTTTTACATTCTCCTTAATGTCCTCCATTAAGAAAGAAGTTACTTTCCTATATAGTTTCATAATGTTTGCAAATTCCTCACACACCTGCAGCATTATTTCAGAGCTCAGTTCCTTGTTTCGGCATGGAGCCATTCCTCTCATAAATTTATAATTTATAGTGAACGGAATTGCAAATGTATGTTCCCAAGTAGCATAGAAATTGTCTATGGTTTTCACTTTCCTGAATATAGCTCCATGATTAATGTTGATTTTAACTTCCTGTTCATTCACTGTTAGTATATTGTCAATATTCCATATGAAACACACAAGCAGCAGTGCTCTTGCAAACCCATCCATACTGGCTGACTAATGCAATAGCACTGATGAGTGTGCATATGTAGTCAAAACTATATGTTGAGTCCAGACATTTATTAAAGTTTTATGACTCAATAGGAATGTGTCAAATAATTAAAGCTACTTGTGAACCTTAGAAACAGCTGCAACTGTGTGAGAACTGTATGCCTTTATTGGAGGGTTTATTATCATTGTTGGAGGGGTTTGTTAGTATTCTACAGTATTTTCCCAACACCCTAACTATAAAAGTATAATAAAATTTTAATATCTGTCTGTCTTCTGTCCAGACCCATCCAATTTAATATCTGTCTGTCCTTCTGTCCAGACTTATCCAATTACATTCACATTTGTGACACTGCGGTCTTCTATTGCGGTACTTTGTTAACAAAGCCCAATAGTTATACACCATTGTGTTGACCAACACCATCTACCTTAAATTGGCCTGTTCCTGACCACCTGCATTGTTGTCGATACAGACAATTGCGCCAAATTGTCTGTTATCTCTAGCGCTGACTTCAATGCAGCCCAGCTTTATTAGTTTGAAGGTGAAATGTAACTCATAGGACCTGGGCACGCATACCTTGCCAATTCACTTTGTGTGAGCCCAATTTAATGCTCCCGGTTACACATTTAATTTTGTACCTTCATACAATACAGCCTGTTCTTATTGTCTTATTTCAGTCAGTAAGATATCCCACTTGTGGCTATAGGCTGGTAACAAAACTGGGACGGGGTCAAGCAATTAATGCTAGCCCAATTTAACACCCGTGGATCCTTGGTATTGAACAACTATTGCCCTTTTATTCAGGCTATGTGCCTTTATAAACATTATACATTTTAATCCCTTAACCGTTTATCCTACCTATACAATAACAATTTTATAATAAAATAATTTGCCCTTGTGATCTTACTTTGCCCATTATAAATATTTTACCTCAATATTATTATCATCATTTATTCATACTCAAAGTTACAAACAATGGTATAGTCAGTGTACACAACATATAAATACAATTACAATAAATGCAGACTAGATTAAAAGTTTATGAAACACATATATCATTTAAAATATACAGATTCTCTTCCTGTGTCATATCATTCTCCACATTGTCATACATACAGTCAATTATTTCTAAGATCATGTTAATCTTCCATTCTTCATCTTCGATTTCCTTAGCAATTTTATCACTATACACTTGCTCCATTTTGAGCCTCAGAGATCTCAAACAGTCTCTTTCACTATACAGCAGGGAATATTCAGAAGTAATTTCATTTATATTTCTCCCTGAACAAGTCAAGGCATTCATATGGCACATCTTAGCAACATAAGCAATATGACAATTCTTGGAGACTAAATTACTTGCCATAAAATTGAAAAATCTGCATTTCAGAATGTGGCTTACATGGTAAGAGTTACAAATATGTGGCAGAAATCGACAGTGTGTCTGCCATGGCAGATTAAACAGTTTACGTATTGCGACATTCCAAGTTTTACACAATGATAGAAACTCTTTGCTATAAAAGTCCCATAGATTGGACCCATAGTAACTACTACCATATATCTGGAGAAGTTTGGCCCTGCACTTTGGATGGGCAAAGCCAAATTCCGTACTGATCTCATTCACACATGTAATAAAACAAGCTTTTCTAACATTAATATCTTTGCTAAAACTTAGACAGCAACTGAAATTGTGACTGAGATGGGTGACATTTTTATACCACTCCAGAACATCTCCATTTAGCACCATATTTACAGTTGGTGTGTTACATTTCTTTGTATGAAACTTAATGCATTGTGTCTTTCTAGCATTAAACTGCAGGCCTTTTTGCATTGAGAAATCACTACAAACATTCAACATCGTTTGTAGGCTATATGCTGAAGGGGACAATAAAAATATATCATCAGCATATACCAATATGCCATAGTACCTGTTACCCATCTTACATCCATATCCACTCTTCTGAAGCTTCTCAATCAGATCATCCACATATAGAGTGAAGAACAACGGGGATATAACTGAGCCCTGTTTGACACCATTGGTAACATTAAAAACACTGGATGTGTGGCCATCCCAGCGCACCTGTGCACTCCCATGCATATACATATTCATAATAACACGAACAATAACAGGTGGTAAACCTTTGTCATACAACTTTGTGAAGAGTACATCATGCTTAATCTTGTCAAATGCCTTAGAGCAGTCCAATAAACATGCATATACATCTGAACCATTTTGATTATAATATGAAATGATCTCCTTGGCCAACCACGTACATTGTGACGTTGAATGCTCAGACTTGTACGCAAATTGTAGATTACTGGCTAACAGTGTGTCCTTATTACTATTCAATATACAATATTCAAATACTTTTAAAAACAATGCACAGAGAGCAATTGCCCTATAATTGTCTGACAGTTTGCTGTTCTTAGACCCTTTAGGAATGGGCACAAGTGTTGACACTATCATTCTCTCTGGAATGAAGCCATGACTAATACATGCATTATAAAACTTTGCAAGATACTCATGAAAACACAATGGTGCATTTACAAAGTTATCTGACATAACATCACATATTCCATCTTGTTTCCCGCTTTTCAGGCAACTAATAGCCTTAGAGATATCTGATGAATTATAAACAGTGTCCTGACTAGAGCTATAAATGTCACTGTTTACTTTTTGCCACATGGAATCTATACTATTCCCATCATAATCACATGAGTTAAAAAGATCGTTGTATTTTGTTGCAAAATGGTCTGCAATATCCTGGGGTTCTGTAGCATTGTCTACCTGAGATGCCACAGTCCTTTTGTGCCTTTTGATCTTTCGGACCTCATACATGAATTGTCTGTCCCCTTTCATCATAGAATCCATGAGGTTACTGCGTTGCAATTGTTTTCTATGCCTTTTCACCCTCCTCACAGCATAATGATATGCATTGCGAGAAGACTTCATCATCATTGTCACATAGTGAGATGGGTTGGGCTTCTGTCCATCATACTGAGCCTTCCAATACATGGACCTGTCCTTGAAAGGTTTCACATAAGAAGTCCACCCAGGGACTCTTGTATTGTCCTCGGGCTTACAAGTCCTTGGAATGTGGTCACTTGCAGTAATCATTATTTCCAAAAGGTCACTGTAATATTGGGTAATATCATCTTTATGGGAGTCATTAGTACAAAGTTTATCATCACAATTACAAATACAATCAGGTTGCACTAAATCCTTTAAAGCCTGCTCAAAAGTGTTCTGGTATTTCTCCTTGTCACCTTGGCTTGCTTTATACCATGCCAGTTTGGGATTAAAAGAACTGTCATTCTGTTCACACACAGGGATATCATTCACACAAATCTGCATATTTATGGGACTGTGAAAAATACCATCTGAATACAAGTGATTCACATCAGCAGATGAACATAAATTTTTTACCATTTCATTTACAACAAAATGATCTATGGTTGATAAACTTTCTTTATCCGTGTGAATGTATGTATAATCCACAGGAAACTGATTCCACACAGTCTGTAGATTTTTCTCTTGTAAAAACCTAGATACTTTGGACACAAATCCACTGTTTCTGTTAAAATCACAGTTAGTATCACCACCAATTACTATTCCTTGTGGGTTCACATGTTGACATACACTTGATATATCACATAAAATTGTATATAGCATAGCACTTACAAATCTTTCTGTGCTTCCCACTATTCTTGTTTTATTGTCTTTCACATATTTATGAAGGTATTCCCTCACATGTGGGTGATCTTCTGTGTTTACCCAGGATCTGGACCTTGATCTGCTGTCCCTCAGTTTGGGCAGGTCCCTTTTTAGTTTTTCACAGTCCCTCCAATAGTGGTTTTCTATTGAGCAATAGTTGCACTTCCCCTTCCTAGAGGGAGACCTGCTAAAATCTCTTGTTCTTCCCGGAGATTGGCTCTCTTGTCTCCTGTATCTCCTTTTTTCCCTGGATCCTGATCTTCTGTATCGATCTCGTGAACCTGACCTGTCCTTTCTCACTCTATCTCTACCTCTCTCTCTAGCCCTCTCATTTTCCATGGACACTCTAAATTGGTTGAATTCTTCCCTAAGTGTCTCTAAATCACTATTCCTATCCTGTTCCTCAATGGCAAAGGCGACTTCTTTTGGCTTGGATTCTGTCATTGCCACATATTTTTCCGCTGTTTCTACTAATGTTGCTAGGTCAGGGCACCTGGCCATTGTGACCGCAACTCTCATTTAATGGGGAAGTCCCCCCAGAAAGGCATCTTTCAGATGATCGACACCGTAACCTAATCTCTCCCCTAATGGCCTAACTCTGGCCATGAAGTCTTCAGCCGACTCCCCTGGATGAATTTTTAGAGTCCGGAATTTTGCAAGGGCCCCCTCCCTTGAGTTTGTGCCCGAAAATTTGTCGATGAATTGAGTTTTTAGGGTATCTAAATCTGGAAAAACTTTGCCCTCGTACCACATGCGAGCTTTTCCTGAGAGTGTCAACTTGAATTTTCCAACTTTGTCCGCATCCGCAACATTATGCACTTCAAGGTAATCAGAAAATACTAGCCAATGACCCAATGGGTCAGCAGATTTTTCCCCTGAGAAGCGGGGTGGGAGGTAATCAGTTTGCCTAAATGGGGGTGGGTTTGCGGGTGGGTTGTTTTGGTTCTGAGCATTCATGATGTAACAGAATGGACTCACCTTTTTCAATATCCAGATGTAGTGGTATGCCTAAATGATCAAATGGTGCGGTTCAGCATAAGATGGTTTAGCATAGGGTGTTTCACTGGGCAGGATCAATGTTCTGTTCTCCTCATGTTGTGGGCAGGCTATTGTTATCAATGTTCTATTTTCCTCATGTTATCGTCAGGCTGTGGACAGGATCAGGGCTGTCTCTCATGTCCTGGCTAGAGACTCTGGAACTGGCTAGGACCTCATGTCCTGGTAAGGAACTCCGGAACTGGCTAGGACCCCATGTCCTGGCTATGGACTCTGGAACTGGCTAGGACCCCATGTCCTGGCTATGGACTCTGGAACTGGCTAGGACCTTTGTCCTGGCTAGGAACTCTAGGCAAGTTGAGATGTGTCCCTTTTCATCTAGAGCTCTGCTGCATGTGGCAGCAAGAATGTCTCTTGACTGGTTTTATCAGTGTCTCTTGAAATAAGTTTCCCTTTTTGATACTTTGTTAATCCTTTTCTCCACCATGTGGTATTGTACTGTTTACTGCTAGTACATGCTATCATGTAGTGATATCATACATAAAGGATAACTCAAACAACCGAGATCAAGTATCAATGTGTATTCATCTAGCGTGTAGGGGAAAACTCCCCGATGTGGGGCTGCGCCCCAATATACATACATTGTGTCAGTGTGTGGCGTGGGCTGGGGCCTCACGCATCAGTGATCTTACTATACAACAACAGACTACATTCAAAATAATGAACTTACATACATTTTTTCACCGCTTCTGACTCCCGCCTTGTGACAGGGAGAATTGCCTCTGCAATGAATAGGAATGGGTATGCGTAGGGAGAATTGCCTCTAGCCCCACACTATTGATATTGTGCGGTGAATCAGGGAGACTTGCCTCTGGCCGCTATATGTGTGACAGGTAGATTTGCCTCTGATAGAAGTAGAAAAAATGGGTATGCAATAGGGAGACTTGCCTCTAGCCCCCACATGTATATACTGGCAGTGTATTAGGGAGACTTGCCTCCGCCTAATAATATGCAGATATATATATACTGTGAATTAGGGAGGTTTGCCCTAATCCCTGGTGTGTTGCCCGAAGGTTTTTCTGATAGTATTTGACCTTGAGTGTGCTTTACTATATGCAAGGTCTACGCTCTAGTTTCTTTTATGTAGGAGCCCAACAGAATAGTGACTGATTTCCTACATTAAACCTATTTCATTAAGATATTGGGTAAATACAATTCCTACAATGCATAAATTATATTAAGTATATACAGTACCACAACACTCACCATAATTAAATATCTTGAGTACATACAGTACTACAAACATCTCCAGATATTTAAAATTACAACTACATGCAATGCATATGTGCAATTAAGATTATATAAGTCCTCATGCTGGTCACTACAGCCTCCAAAAAAATCAAATATGTGGTGTGGGGTGAGATACACTTCAGAACAAAATTTCGGATTGAGCTGAACAATTTCTGACATGCCGATGATCATGCATATGTGCAATTAAGATTATATAAGTCCTCATGGTGGTTTAATTTGACTGTAAGTGTATAATAGAGTGAATTTGTTATGCTAATATAGTTAATATATTTTTAAGTTCTTGTTATGAAATAATCATTCTAGTCTGCCATTATAACCTCAATACTGTCCAAGTTAATGATTAGTAATGTATTTCTACCCACCAAACTAAGTTTGTTGGCATCCCGCCAGTTCCTAGTCACTCTGTTCTGCCGGCCTTCCCGTGTCCTGCTCCTCCACACACCTGTCCGCCTCCAGGATGGCCCTCCTTACACTGTGGTAATAGCGTATACGCCGTTATCAGGGAGGTGTACGCCATCCCTCGCCAGAGGGGGGGTCCACTTTGAGTTTCTGATGTCGCCACCACCAGATGTGCGGGAAATTAAAACGAACGTTTGTTTTTTTCCCCGCCTTGGGCGGGTTAGCCTTTCAGCCATGTGCTCGCTGAAATCGTCCAACTTGGCGTTGTAGGCCTCCGCCGACATGTTCCTCGGCTTGTTTCTGTGGATTGGCATGCCAATCACCGTGATCCTGGCCCCTTCGTTGTGGAGTTCCTGGGCCAGATCAATCAGCCTGTCGGCTGCCCGGTGGATTGGCATGTCCCCTCCCAGGTCGTTCCCGACCACGTCGAGGAACACGATGGGCTTCCTGGGACGGGAGCGTCTTACCTCATTCCAGAGCCCATCCAGTGTGTAGTCATGTTCAACTCCTTCTATCTTCCACCCCCTTTTGGTGATGAAACAGCCATTAGCCCAAATGCATTACACGTGTTTTTCGCCCGGTAAACTAACTCGGGCAGGAACACTGAAAAGATTCACTAAAAAGTTTTCATTTTCAAAAAATTGTTCTTACTTTCGCTTCAGAAGATTGATGTCTTTGGAATTTAGTGAAATTGCAGAGCCGATGGCTGTTTTTTGCTTGAGATAAACCAGATAATGCTTCCCAAACTTAAATACGTGTGAACACGTTGGATATCGCGATGAAAAGAAAGAATGGCTGCGTGCGCAGTTCCTGGCCGCTTCCGGCTGCGCGCGCATCCCTTCTACTTCCGTCAGAAGTCCACCAACAAAACAAACCACGGTACTTACTTTGCTGCTCGTCACTCCCATAAAAGCATTTATCGCACCGATAAATGTGTTTTACATTGAGCTTCCTACCAGATAATTCAACTTTTTTACAGCCTACATTCATAATAATGAACATACATACATTTTTTCACTGCTTAATTATCAATTTTTCTTGTTTTATTTGAAACATTGATCTGCATATGAAGTAAAATATGTGTTCAAATTTGTTGTTCTAGAATATTTCAAAGTAAAAATGATTAAAATATGTTGGTTGACTTACTGGATAAAAGGGGAATATACGCTTCTCAAGACGTCTGCACAATGCTTCATCAAGGTACCATGGAAAATTTGTTGCAGCCAACACAGTTACACACCATCCATGTTATGCTCAGATGCTTCTATATATCAATAATCAAAATATATTCAGTATCAACTCTCAATTTTTATGAACATTTAATCCAAACCTGCTGGTATTGTCACCAGTTGTGGCCTATGCCACTAAAACTGGAAGTTGAAAATGAGCATCATCATACTTACCATCCATTTGGATTAGCAGTTCTGATTTCACACTCCTAATTGATTCAGTTTCGACACTTGTGCCCCTCTTTGAACATACTGCATCAATCTCGTCAAAGAATATAATGGAAGGAGCATAGAACCGTGCCTAAAAATTTATAGTATTATCCCAAACTTTGTACTTCAATGAAGTGTATTGCATTGAAGATTTTTCAACTGAAATATGGCATTTCAACAAAATTGAAATGTACAACCTATACTCAATCTACAAATAACTTACCATTTGAAAGAGGAGCTTTATTAACTTCTCAGATTCCCGTTTCCATTTCAAAGATATAGCTGAGGCACTGACATTGAAAAAGGTGGTCTTAAATTCTGTTGCTGTGGCCTTTGCCAATAATGTTTTACCTGTCCCTGGTGGTCCAAGCAGTAGAATGCCCTGTAAAATATTTTAAATTTATCACAAGGATTTTGAATTGTGAACAAAATAAGGTACTAATTGCTCAGCTTACATAAAAAAGTAATAAATTAAACAAACCTTCCATGGTCTTCTGATACCTTTAAAATATTCTGGCTTTAATATCGGTAGTATGACTGCTTCCTGAATCAGTTGCTTTGCTTCCTCCAGATCTGCGATGTCATCCCTAACAAAAGAAAATGGTATTTCGATTGGGAAAAATTGCAATTGCATATTGTTCAATAACACTTTGACTCTTTGTTATCAATCAAATATTTCCAATTATAACTTATTTTACCACTTCACAGAATGGTTCTTGACCATTACATTTCTTTTCAAATCATCCATGAGAAATTGTCAATCAAAGCATGATGCCACAAACGGTGTCTCATCAAAACTACTTTCATCTTGATCCTCTAATGAATGAATGTAAAACTTTATATCAGATCATAAATAAGCAGCAATTTCTGGAGATTGTATATTGTCCAGCAACACTTCACCCAACATATAGAAATTCTGCAAAAATGCAAATTTCATCAATATTTCACACAAGTATTGGATATATTTTGATAGTGATCATGAGTATTAATTTTACCTTTTTACATGCCGCAACAGACTCCACAGCAGTTCTAGCTACATCTTTAGTAACTCTCTTCTGGAATTTTATCTGTAGTTTATAAATAATTAAAACAACATTAAACATTCATTGAAAATGCGTTATTCAACAAGATTACAGCCATGTATGCCTGTGCCTCATACTTTGCAAAATGTGCATACAAGGTAAACTGCTACGTAATCTCAAAATATTTTTTGTAGAGAACATATCTGTAACGTTTGTGGCAATCCAGGCACTGGTGAGCCAGTTAAGGAAACTGCAAATATTGTTACCTTGACCTAATTGCTGAGGTAGGGAAGTCATTGAAAATTAATCATATATACACAATAGTTTTTTATACCCTGAAAATAATTATATCAAAACATTTTCTGTGTAAAGTAAAACAGACGAGAATCTGACCTTATCATACTGAAATTTAAAAAAAAAATACTTTTTTTCTAGGAGCAGCTCGCACTGTCATATTTGTCATCCTAAAGATATTTTCAAAAAAATATATAAGTATGGACGGTGTAACACCATGTAACAAGATCCACAGACACAATCATCACAATTGGTAACTGTTAGAACCCAAGCTGTATTACTCATTTATTAGTGCCAATGTAATGTCAGTATTATTCACCTATTAGTGTCAAATATTATTTACTCTCAGTATTATGTATTGTATTGCTAGTCTAAGTACTATGTGTAAGGTACTGTCACCTCTCCTACTGTCACCTGACAGATCGACCCCTCTGTGTCAGACCCACCACCACATGCTGCATCATCGACAGCATGTACACGTCTCTACTGCTTAAACTTTTTAGTGCCATGCTTTGCACCAAACTTGTGTTCTCCTGACTTGATCCCTCACACATTGTAGATTTTGAGAAATGATTGCTCTTGCCACATACTTTGCATGGCTAGCCCCATGCTGGACACTTCTCTCTACTTGGCTCGTGCCTGTACATGCATAACTTACATTTTCTGCTGTTACTTCCATAGCTCAACATATGTTTATAACAGTTTTAGGTCTAGTTTACTTTTTCCTATCAATTTATCCCTCACCTTTTCAGATTTATGTCCATCGATAATTCTATCCATTAACATCATGTTGTGGGAGCAGTCGCAGAGCTCGCATGTCTTTGCAAGGTTTCATAATTCTGCTAAGAATTTCTCGAAAGTCTCATCACTTTTGTTTCCTTTGATAAAACTTCATGCGTTCAATAAACGATCTTGTCTCATCCATAATATGTTCATCAAATTTCTTAATCACTGTTTCGGGATCATTTTTCTTCTCATCCCCAACAAAGGACATGCAATTGTATATCTTCACGGCATCAGGACCTACTGAGTGTAACAACAATGCACATTGAAAGTCAGATGGTTGCTTGTCTACACCTGACAGTAACAGGTATCTCTGCCAAGCATCTTTCCACTATTTCCGCCTTTCTTTCACTCCGATTCCACCCACTTCTAGGTATCTGGGAGGGTTTAAGTGTCTTATTGTGATGGGTGGAGCTTGCGAATGAACATCATGCTCCCCTCCTAGCTCACCTCCACCATCTTGACAGCAGGGCTAGGTAGTGGCAGTACAACATACTGGCAACAATAGTTTCTCCTCAGCAGCCACTCACCAGCACTGGCACCTCACAAGACTGGGTCAACTTGGGATACAGAAAAACAGCCACAACACAAACTGTACACATCCCACAGTCACATAAACACTTTCTGCTGGTTCCAGACAGGTTCACAGTTAGTAGATCACCGCTGCCACCATGTAACAAGATCCACAAAGACACACAAACACAGTTGGTAACTGTTGGAACCCTAGCTGTATTACTCAGGCTGCAGACATATTGTTACCACGTAAAATACAAGCTGATATGGAACGACATAGAATACAGTGACTACAAAATACAGAATTATATGAAAGACAAATACTCTTACATAAATCTTGAACATTAAAAAATATTTGGATTCTGCATATAAGATGCATTTGGACCTGTGACATCATTGACTTCAAAATGGGCTGCTGCCATCAGTGTTGGATCTGCCAGCATTTTGGATTGGAGGAGAAGGTGTAGGAAGAGGCAAGGTATTAACGATGGTCTGAATGTCAAGGATGGACACCGGCAGGAGGAGGCCCTTGGCATTAAGTGTAGAGGTGGTAGGCTCATAGAAATTCTTGATCCTGACGTAACTGAAGCCGGGGAAGTCAAATTGAGAAAGAAGCCCCGTCACAGAAATCCAGTTGAGCCTGACACTTGGATCCTTGCTAGGCAAGGGAGTGAGAACAGAAACTGTCGGTCCACGTGAACGAATAAACTTGATAGAAGTCTTTATGGACCGGTAGCAAGTGGCACCGTCCATAGTCCGAGGAAATCTCGTCAAATCGGGAATGACCACCACGTGGTCGGAGAGAGGCAGACGCTCAGAGCGCTGGGCGACGAAGTCCAGTTTGTCCGTGGTAGACATCACCTTGCAGTCCTCCCTGGCCAGGCCCGAGGCGATCTCCGTCTCCTGGCCGTTTATGGGGAGAATAGCGAGCAACACCTTCCCCTTCTTCTCCGAGTCCGAGGTCGGAAAATAATCCAGAGAGCCAGCTTCGTCAGGTTTTGGAAGGAAAGTAGCAATTACCTCGTCTCGCTCAAGAACAGCTTGGCGAGATTTCGCTAACTCAGCGGCAATGCCCTCCTCCGTTTCGAGGATGGTCTTGTCTTTCACCAACTGCTTAACCTGCTCCGTCAGCCTGGTGTTAGCGGCCTTGGTGGCGTTATTGAGAGCTACCAGCCGGTCATAGGTCTCACGAAGGGTGGCAATATCATCAATAGGTGGCTTCATGGCTGCCGGAGTGGCAGGGGTCCGTGGGTCCGTGTCCGGCCTGGCCGAGTTACGAGTCGACGGACCGGCAGGAAGGTTCAAAGCAGGAGTTCGCTATAACATGATAGTGACAATGGAAGTGTTCAGGTACGATTCACAGAGAGGAATGGAAGTGAACAGGTAGGAACAGTTATACTGTATCGTGGGGATTAAACACCACGTGTTATGCTGGTGAGCTGAGATGTTTAATGCCAACGCCAAGAATAACAAGGCAAGATTATATAATATGTTTTGGTCAGAGAATAAAATATTTGTATAAAAAAAATAACATATACAGAAATAATTATTTCTTTCTTATGCTATTCTGTGGTATGAACAAATATAGTAATGCGATATGCACGATTTATCAATTGAAAACTCAATTAGAATTATTGAAATCGTGGTGGAAAACGGTCAGAGCACAATAATCAAATAGGATTAATAGCGTCAGGTAATATTCTTTATTTGCGCGTATTGACAATTAATGACAATTCGCAACAACGCAAGAATGAACTGCTTCAATATGAAGGGTCAATGTAATATTGAGGCAGAGGCAATAAGATAAGAACAGCGTATGATCGCTGATAATGTGTATAACTGTAAAATAGAAGGCAACTTCACGATGGCGGTTCATAATCTGTCTTTATTAATAGCAACTGCTCACTTCGTTTATATATAATAGTGCGATAGCGGACTGACGCTATAGTTTAGTTGGATACTCCATTACATCTCCTTCTTCTTTAGAAAGAACCTTTTTTTGTATATTTTGCAACAATAAACTTTTGAAAAATAAAACTGTGCAGTGTTTGGTATTATTTTAAACAGTCTTTGTAATACCAATATGATAATTGTCTCTAGATCATTTTATGCACACTGCTTTTGCAAGAATAATGTATTTTTACACTTTACCCCTTTTCTTAGTGTAATCTCAAACTTAAGCACCAACATCAATTACAAGAACATTTAACATTTCCACATTAATATTCAATTCAATTTTTTACCATTTCAACCTTTGCAGAAAATTTTCACATTTTCAAAAAATAACCTGTATCAAAACATATAGCCATTTTACTATTTGCACAAACTATTTTCACAATAATAGCATTATCAAAACTAAATTTGTTTCAAAATTAACATTAGCATTTTCACATAAATCAATATTTTGGCTATATCAGTTTAAACTAAACCTGTGACCATGAGCATACAATTTGGTCATTTTCACCATGCAATCTGATATGAAATATACCAACACTTTAAAATAAACATTTCAACATGATTCAATATAACCAATTAACACATTTTCAATATAACCACAAAACACATTTTCTATGTGTACCAATTACTTTGCCTATGTCTCAACATACACAACTCTAAATGTCACTCTGACATTTTACTTAGACAACTTAGGCATTTGAACATCATAGTCTTTGTACCTTACAGGCATTTTGACATTTCTACGTGAACGCTGCTCCTGTTTGGGTGCGGGGGTCAGGGCAGGGCTCACACTTGGTGGGGACTTTGGAGGACTGGGAGGGGCTACTGGTGGGGCTACTGGCAGATTGGGAGGGGCTACAGGTGGGGTTATGGGCATTTCTGGCTGTGGCATTGGCACACCAAGCTGCTCCATCACCGGTACCTCTGGTTCTGCAGGTCCCATCACCAGCAGGGGTTCCTCTTCGGTCTGGATCTTCCGGAAATGGCTGCTGTTCCGGGCCTTGACCTCTTGATCTCGCTGAGCGACAACCATGGATCCTTTCTTCTGGATCACCTGGAATGGCTCTGGTTGGAACTTTGAGATCAGCTTTCCTTTGATCTGCTGCTTCATCAACACTTTATCTCCCACCTGAATGTCTGAGTCTTTGATATTTCTAGTCTTTTCTGCATACTTCTTCATCTTTTCCTTTGAGATACTGTCTTTCTCACGGAGACCCTCAGGCTCTGTGTACTCAAAGACTTGTGGCAGCTTTGTTTTCAGGGGGTAGCCATTGAGCACTGTTGCCGGGGGCATCCCAGTGCTACTATGGGGTGTAGCTCTGTAGTTCCTTAGGAACTTGTTCAGTTCTTTTCTCCATGGTTTTCTCTCTAGCTGGGCTGCTTTGCATGTCTTTCCCATGGTTTTCATGAATCTTCCAAGGTTTTGTGAGAACATCTCAAATTCTTCACTTTGGAACGGGGTTCCGTTATCGCTCTTCAGGACATCTGGAACACCTCTGGAGGAGAATAGGTCGTCCAGCTCATGTATGGTTCCCTTTGCAGCTGTTGATTTCATTGTCCGGACCTCAGGAAAACGACTGTAGTCATCCATCACTGCCATAAGGTAGTCTCCGGACGGCAATGGACCATAGAAATCAACACTGCACTCAGACCAGGGGCGGCTCGGAAGCTCCGTCATCTGGAGGGGCTCCCTCTGCTGGGGGTTGTAGTTTGCTTTGCCCTTTTTGTAGGTGATTTTGGGCTGGTAGGGGAGCAACCTGAGCGACCAGCGCTCAAGCCGCATGGACAACTTGGCTCCTGGGTTCCCGAACATGTGAATCAGTGGCTTGTGGTCGGTGATGACCTCAACTGGGCTTCCGAAGATGTAGACAGGAAAGTACTCACAGCTCCAGACGATCGCCAGTGCCTCACGCTCGATCTGGGCGTACCACTGCTCTGTCGGGGTCAATGCTCGGCTGCCAAATGCCACGACTCTGCGCTTGCCAGACTTATCTTTCTGCACAAGGATTGCTGCAAGACCTACAGGGCTAGCGTCCACATGGATTTCAGACTCACAGTTAACATCAAAATATGCTAGAACTGGTTTTTGTTGCAGACTCTGTACCAACTCATCAAATGCACCTTGTTGTTCTTGCCCCCACACAAACTTTGCATCCTGATGAGTAAGCGCCCTCAGTGGAGCTGTCACTGTAGAGATGTTGGGGATGAATTTTGCACTGTGATTCACCATACCAAGCAAACTGAGCACCTCATCAGAGTTTGTGGGAGTCGGCATGTTCACTAGCGCCTCGACTCGCTTCGGATCGGGCTCCATACCGTTCGCAGAGAACATCATACCGTAGAATTTGACTCTCAGAATGTTGACCAAACATTTGAGCAGATTCACGGTCAGACCATTTTTGATCAAGCTCAACACTCCCCTGTGGGTGCGGGGATTAAAGAATAGCCCCACTGCCCCCCAGCATGTCATGGAAGGCGACTAAAGGGGCGTCCTGTTTGCCGTGGGATGCGACCTGTGTCGGGGAGGATATGGAATCCTGACGGGCTGAGCACTGGGCTGGTTTGGCAGTAATACCGGTCCAGTTGCAACACGCCTGTCTTGGATCCAAATGTTCACCAGACAGGCAGATCAGATTAGGCCTGGATCTGATTTAACCGGCTTGTGGTATATTTCCTTTAATGTATTCTGGCTATTTTATTTTTATTAGTGACAATTTCAAAGTTTAAAATTTAGAATAATTGATAATTTTTTTATTTATATTTCCCGAAAGGAGATTACTGCTGATTGGGTCAATCGAGGGATATAAATAAAATCCGAAAGGGTGGAGTTTTTATTCTTAGAGTATGTCATGTTGGGTATCCTCATGGCGTCAGGGCTTGGAGTTACCGGCCCAGAAAGGCGTCCCCTTGTTGGGCTCCGTGGTGGGTAGGGGACCTAACTGATGAAATTTAAAATAACACACATGGCGCAAAACAAACAAAAACGACCTAGGAATGACATAGATAGTGATGACGACTCAAATAAAACAGAAAAATGGCCTAGATTTTTAATTGCGGAAAGTTCCGATGCTGAACATACCCTGGCAAAAATGTCCCCCTTTGCAATTGCAAAGGGGATTCAAGGCATTGCCGGGGTGCCGAAAACAGTTAAAAAGATGGGAAATAAGTTATTGATTGAAGTTGAGCGGAAAAGCCATGCGGACAATCTACTACGATGCCGAATGTTGGCCACAGTTCCAGTTTTGATAACGGCTCATAAGACCCTCAATAGTAAAAAAGGAGTGATAAGATGCCCAGATCTGGCGGGAGTTTCTGAAGAGGAAATAGTGGATGAACTAAAAGATCAAGATGTTGTCCAATGCAAACGAATTTTTATTAAGAAGGATGGAGCCAAAATTCCAATTAACACATTCATTCTGACATTTGAAGCGGCGCAGCTTCCAACATCTATTAGGGTTGGATATTTAAACGTCCGAGTTGATGTTTTCATTCCAAACCCTCTGCGCTGCTTCAAGTGTCAGAGGTATGGACATGGATCTGATCGATGCAAAGGAAACATAACTTGCCCGAAATGTACAGCCCAGCATAGTGGAGAAGAGTGTTCTTCGGAAACCATGAAATGTGTGAATTGTCAAGGCAATCACCCATCGTATTCGCGGAATTGTCCTTCATTTTTAAAAGAGAAGGAAATTCAGCAAATACGCCACACAGAAAACATTTCTTTTCCTGAGGCACGTAAACGTGTAGAAAGTTTTAATAATTCCAAAACATCCTATGCTACCGCCTTAAAAATCAAAGAGACAAAAACAATAGCAATACAGACAGAAATAACCTGGCCAATCGATGAAAAGAATTATTCCTATTTTTCAAATACCTCCAAATCTTCAGGAACATCCACTCAAACCCAAACACCCACTACCCCAGCAATAAATGTACCAACAGTTCAATCCACTAAAACCTCTTCACAAACTCCCTCCACATCATCCAGTAAAAATGTAAATAGCAACAGACCAGTTAAGAAATCAGACAAAAAAGAAATCAAAGATCAAAGCATAACTAAAATAAATAGAACTAAATCCTTAGAAAGGATGGACACAGGTGATCCTTCCGATATACATTTTACACCTGTTCACTCAAAACATAATCATAAACTTAAATGATTATGTTAAATCCTATATTTATCCTCATTATTTTTAATATGGCTATCAGCAGTATCATACAATGGAACTGTAGAGGATTCGAGGCAAACAGGCCAGAACTGGAGTTATTAGCCCAAAAATATAACGCATCTGTAATTTGTTTACAAGAAACTAAATTCAAAGATAATTCCACAACATTTAAGGGGTATGTACCTTATAATAAAGTTGGTTCAATAGATGCAATGGACTGAGCACATGGCGGAGTTTCTGTTTTTGTTAAATCCTGTATACCACAAAGTAAAGTAACATTAAATACTAATTTACAAGCTTCTGCAGTCAGGGTTACCCTGTATAATACATTAACTATATGTTCAATATATTTACGGCCTAGTGAGCCAGTTAATATTACAGATTTAAATAATTTGATAACCCAGCTGCCACAGCCATATATGTTAGTTGGCGACTTTAATGCACACAACTATCTTTGGGGTGGCAGAAATAATACTGATGCCAAAGGACGTATAATAGAAGATTTTTTAAATAATAATAGTTTGTGCCTTTGGAATGACGATTCCCCGACATATTTACATCCTGCTACAGGCTCTTTAACATCAATAGATCTCTCCATGTGCACTCCAAATTTATTTTTAGACTATTCCTGGGAAGTAGAGGAAGATCAATGGGGTAGTGATCATTATCCCATTATTTTAAATAACCATTTTCCTCCACCAGACGAACGAATCCCCAAGTGGAAATTTCATAAAGCCGATTGGGCAAAATTTCAAACATCCTGTTTTAATAAAATAACTCCAGAACTTTTTAACAATGTAGATGATCCTCTTCAAGTTTTTACAGATATATTGTATGATATTGCTGATGGGTGTATTCCCAAATCAAAGCCAAATTCTAAAATTAAAGAAAAACCCTGGTTTAATGATGAGTGAAACATAATCCTTCCAACTTTTTCTCTTGCTTATTTTGATAATATAACGGGCTTTAGCTCTTTTTACTCGAAATTGGTGCAAATTATATTGAGTTGGCTGTCGATTAAATTTTTTCAGAGCTTTTTTGCGCTCCTTGACAGCTTTTTTGCGTAAAATTTCGGGGAAGGGAGGTGGAGCAAGGATCAAACATCTAACTCATAATGGCCAATTAATTACAAATCCCACTGAAATAAGTAACACAATAGGTCAAACAATTTCTAAGAATTCCTCATCCAATAATTATTCTGCAAAATTTCAACAAATAAGAAATAGGAAAGAAAGAAACCAACTAAATTTTACATCTCATAACTTGGAAGAATATAATAAATCATTTACAATAGAAGATTTGAAACTTGCTTTGGATAAATCTCATGATACCGCTCCTGGGCCTGATCAAATTCACTACCAAATCCTTAAACACCTCCCTGATCAATCACTTGGGCATCTTTTAAATATTTTTAATAACATTTGGGAAAGTGGTGATTTTCCTCCTTCATGGAGTGAAGCCACTATTATTCCCATTCCTAAGCCTGGCAAAGACTCCTCAGATTCAAATAATTATCGCCCCATTGCTTTAACCAGTTGTATCTGTAAAACAATGGAGCGAATGATTAATGAGCGTTTAGTTTGGTTTTTAGAAACTGCAGCTTTTATTTCTGTTGCACAGAGTGGCTTTAGAAAAACTCGAAGTACCATTGACCACCTGGTACGTTTAGAGACATTTATAAGAGAGGGTTTTTTAAAAGGTGAGCATCTGGTTAGCATTTTCTTCGATTTAGAGAAAGCGTACGATACTACATGGAAATTTGGAATAATGAGCGATTTATATGATATGGGATTAAGGGGTCGTTTACCCCTTTTTATTCAAAAATTTTTGTCAAATAGACAATTCAGGGTCCGAGTTGGTTCATCACTTTCTGATGCTTTTGATTAGGAAATGGGTGTTCCACAGGGAAGTATATTATCAGTCACCCTTTTTATTATTAAAATTAACAGCATTGTTGATTGTATGAGGCCTGGAGCAGATTGCTCACTTTTTGTTGATGATTTCAACTTAAGCTACAGGTCCACAAGCATGCATACAATAGAACGACAGCTCCAACAACATTTAAATAGATTACAAGAATGGGCTGATCATAACGGATTTAAGTTTTCTTTAAAGAAAACTGTGTGTATGCACTTTTGTAAAAAATGGAAGGTTCACCCAGATCCTGATCTTTATTTAGGCCAAACTCGGATACCTGTTGTCGAAGAAACCAAGTTTCTTGGACTTATTTTTGACAGGAAATTATCTTTTATTCCTCACATTAAATACGTTAAAAAGAAATGCCAGAAGGCATTGGATTTATTACGGGTTCTTGCCCATACCGATTGGGGAGGGGACCGTAATATTTTATTGCAATTTTACAGAGCGCTTGTACGTTCTAAGCTTGATTATGGATTTATGATATATGGATCAGCACGTCCATCTTATATTAAAATGCTTGATCCTATACAAAATCAAGGTTTACGACTTTGCCTTGGTGCATTTCGTACATCGCCTGCAGATAGCTTGGCAGTTGAGGCAGATGAGCTGCCTCTTGATTTAAGAAGAGAAAAGCTTGCCCTTCAGTATGCTGCAAAAATTGCAGCTTGTCCAGACAATCCTGCACATGATACTATATTTAATCCAAACTATGTTGACCTTTTTGAAAGTAAATCTAATACAATACCAACTTTTGGCATTCGCATCAAAGAATCTTTACAATCTTTAAATTTAAATCCAAATCAAATAGCTAAATTTCAATATCCAGAAACACCTCCATGGACCTACGAATCTTTAAATATTAATGTAGCCATGTCAGAATTAAAGAAATACTCAACCGATCCATCCCTGTATATAAATAGATATAATGAAATAAAATCTGTTTTCACTGGATATCAGTGTATTTACACTGATGGATCATTTGATGACGACAAGGCTGCTGCAGCTGCTGTTAAGGGCAATCATATTTATTCAGAACGTCTGCCAAATAAATCTTCTATTTATTCTGCAGAACTTCATGCTTTATACCTAGCTTTAGATCATGTGGAGACTTCTCCACATCGAAAATTTTTAATATTTTCTGATTCATTGTCTTCTTTACAAGCAATGAAAGCAAAGGATTGGAAAAATCCTTTTATTTACAATATCCTTGAGCGGCATCACAAACTCTGTACTGAGGAAAATAAAGAAATTCGTTTTTACTGGATTCCCAGTCATATTGGAATCATTGGAAATGAGGCTGCGGACCAAGCTGCCAAGGCAGCATTGGATAAGCGGCCAATAAATATGCTTATACCTTATACAGAGTTTAAGAAATATATTACTGTTTTTTAACGTTCTAAATGGCAATTGCGCTGGAATGAAGCAGTTTTTAATAAATTACACGAAATTAAACCCGTTCTGGGTAAAACAAAAGGTGCTTGTAGAATTAATTAAGAGAAGAGTCTGTTTTAAGTCGAATAAGAATAGGACATAGTCATTTAACACATTGCTATCTTCTTAAAGGTGAAGATCAGCCTCAGTGTGTTGGATGTCAAAGGGCTATGACTATTAAACATATTTTAATTGAATGTATTGATTTTGATATAATTAGGACTCAATATTTTAATGTGCAAGATTTACATTCGTTATTTGATACTGTAGATACTTCTGTGATAGTATCGTTTTTAAACCAAATAGGACTTTATAACCAATTTTAAGTGTGGAGCTCTTGTTTACTTAGGTCATTGGCCTATTTATCAAGAACCGCGAAACATCATATGGTATTTAAAGTCTTTTATATTGAATTTATTTATACAAATTTGTTATGTCTATAACTGATATATTGAAAGGATTTTGTTGATAATTTTTGTGTTGTTAAGATTATTTACATATCATATTGATTTTATAAACGTTTATGTTTTTACCACTTTTAGGCACTGAATAACCTTAGTGGTTGATGTGCCTCTAAGCAACCATTCATTCATTCATTCATTCATTCATATAAGCCTTACATCATCGCCTCAGGCACGTGCAAACCATTGACATGACATCATTGACCAGCACGTGCAGTGTGAAAACACTGATGTAGTTCTCTATGATTGTAGGCCCCAAGGGAAGGAGTGAGTGTTTAGGTGAGTCTCTAGCTGGGTAGCCACGCTGCGTAGGTTCTGAGTGCCCACGAAACAGAAGTGGAGCGGCCAACATATCAAATCAAATCAAAGGCGTTGAGACAAACCTCCCAGAGCAAATCTTCCTCAACAGGTTCTTTGGCAGAGATCAGAGACACATCGTGTTGCCGTTTGTTGTGAGTTATGGTAGGGCCTTTGTTCTTTGATGAAACTGTAGTAGGGCCGTGAAATCACATTGAAGTTTCTCTTCAAAAGGAAAATTAACATCTTGCTGTAATATGGCAGTCATTTTCTGAGCCAAAACATTGCAGAATCTATGAAATACATATATTCTTGCGTTCAGCAAACTAACTATTATCACTCATTATAGGGGGCACCACCTGTTTTGAGTGGAAAGACTTGGGAGCTGTCATGGTGGTAACAGGTCACTTCACCTCACAGGAGATCGCCTCAGTAGCTGTGCATCACAACCATACCGCATCACAACAATACCGCCTCATGGCCTTTCCAACTCGTTACCACTCCGTCTCATGTATTAAAAGATTTTGAAACATGTTAAGCAAGAGCCAAGTTTAGTGAAATTCTACAACTTTGTGATAAAATCTTAACATAAATTGTAGAATCTATACATTGTTTCAATATTTGGTGTAGAATCTATACATTGTTTCAATATTTGATACATTTGCCGATCAAGTTGTAACAATTGATGTCTGATGTCAATCATTTCCTCATAGACCAATGAAAGACTTCTCTGTTCAGGTATGTAACAAAACAATTGGCAATCAGGGGATTTATTGTTTCTTGGTATTGTTTGTTGCAAATGGTGGGTGATGATAATATTATGTTCATATTATTCCAGACTGGTTTACTTCCATATAGCAGTACATTTGAACATGTCATAATATGAGATTGCAAAATGTTTCAAAAGTTTTTATGTTATCTTGTAATATTTAGTTTCAAAAGTTTTTATGTTATCTTGTTATATTTAATTTTATTTGGTATGTTATATTGTTAAGTACAGATAGACCCAATGTTACAATTTTACTTTGAAGTTATTATCTTGTCTTGTTATATTTAATTTTATTTGGTTTGTTATATTATTAAGTACAGATTAACCCAATTTTACCCAGCGACAATAGGTAAACAAAATAAAAACCCATATTTGGCCCTATTTATGGAGGTACACTTTATAAAAAAAAATGGGAGCTGGCATAATCATTTCTGATATGTAGGGGATCAGCGGTATATTCAAAAATAGGGCCGAATATGAGTTTTTATTTTTTTTAACTATCGTCGCTGGGTAGGAAAACCTACAAAAAATTTATGGAGGTTTTGTGAAGTACTTAATTTCTACATATCATGAAATAGATTGCTTGATTTATACAATTTAATTTAGAATATATTGCAATTTAATTCATTGTTTGATTCATTTTGTCACATGCAATTCGAATTTGAATAATATATGCTGGGTTTTTTTTGTTACATGCACTATAATCTACTGCTTAGTTCTGTTCTGCTTGCTAGATAAGCCCAGTTTTTTCCAATATGCTTGGTGATTGTTCACCAAACAAGCATTAACAGTGGTATAGCCAGGAATTTCAAGGAAAATGTTAAGAATATTTATTGAAACCAATTGCTATTCAATATTTGACATGTAAGTACATGTAACATTATACTGGCTACCCTACTAATTTGGTTTTTCTGGGAAACCTAAAAAAAAAAAGAAACTAAGTAAATGATGACTGCCCTTGATGTGGCTACTGGGCTTATGCGTTACGAAGAAGTCATCAGTGTGAGCATGCAAACATGTTTACTTGTTATAGAGTGATATTTTACTGCTGTAGTAATGATGGTCAAAAGTCACCACTGAACCAAGAACTTTATTTTTTTTATGTGACACCGGGACTCTCTCTGTAGTCGGGGGGGGGGGAGGGGGGGCAAATTGTTTGTCATTCTGTCTGTCTGTCAGTCAACTTTGATCTTCTCATCTAAAACTGCTTACCTTTTGGTACCTCTAAAGCCATTATCCTACCAGAGAATTGACAAATTAGACAAATTATTGTGAATTCACTTCTATCAGAAATATGTTTATTGAGAACCATAAACATAATTTTGTTAAAAAATTTATTTATAAATGCAAGCAACAATAATGGATACGATATTAGAAGATTATGTGTAGGCAATTCTCACAAAATACATACTAATTTCTAATACATTAATGTCTCATATTTATTCATTGTCTCTTCTGGCATATTTAATTATTGTCTCTTAAGGAACTGGCATATTTAGATGAATGTCTCTTCAGGAACTGGCAGTATCTTCAGTCTCAGCATTTTTCAATTGGTCCATACAGGTGACTGCATCCACTAAGGAGGGCTGATGTCTTCATCTGTCCAGCATCGTAACTTGCCCACAAAGCATGGATCTTGCCCTGCAGTTGACGATACTTCCTTCTTTGGTATCGGATGCATTTTGATGCCTTCAGCAGCTTCATCTGCAGCTCTACCATCTTGGCTTCATCATGGAGGAGTTTCAGGAGCAAGTAAAACTGGACGGAGGGAAGGCTGGCCTTGCGGTTGATTCTGCGATGCCATCCCTCAACGTCATTGTTTGTCCTGATGGCTTGCCAATATATACACCAGTCTGCTGGGTTCCAGTAACCATCCATCCAGGTCGTCTCCACATAGCTGCACAGCTCAGTCAAGGGACCTTGGGTAGCTTTTTCTCTCAGTTTTTCGAAAGAGGGCCGGATGTGTTTGTGAGGGAGGAACGGCAAGGCCAGAAGTTTCCTGATGAAAGAGTGGACAGTGCTGTCGGATGTGTAGGCTTCCTGCAGGCCCAAGTTCTGGCATCGTCTCCACACAGCCTGCGTCCAATGAAAGACGCATCCACGCACCTCTACCTCTGGAAAGACAGCTCTCAGTGCCTGCCACATCGCTATTTCAAAGTCGACCACCGAGGACTGTAGGTAGACTCCTCTGGATGGCAGGATCTTTTTGATGGCCTTCAGCACCTTTTTGTAGTCCTTCTTGCTTCTGCGGGACATAAGCATGAAAGCAAGTGGTACTTGTTTGATGTTGTCGTTTTCGCCTTCACAAACGAATGGATACTGAAGAGTTGAGTAAACGGGTGGCCCACGATCTTGAAAGTTCCATCGAGATACATTGTCTTTGCCTTGTCCAATACTGTTTCTTGTTCTTGGGTTAAAAAGTTGAGGTGACGGGCACCATCTACCAGCAAATCTTTCCTGAGGAAGTCTTTTGGGATGTGATCTTCAGCCAGGTTGAACTCCAAATCTCTTGGCTCTGCTGGACGTTCAGCCTGGCGTGCCCTATTTGGAGCTCTTGCAAGGTCGGCAGGGTTGGGGCAGCTGGCAGGTGGCAGGTTAGCAGACACGGTCGCAGTGAGGGCTTCTTCCACAATGGCTGCCCCAGACTTGAATATGTCAGCCTTGGCCTTGTCTTTCACATCAGCACGTAGTTGCACTGCCACATACAAGCCTGGTTTTGCCGGGTGCACATGGCAATGAACATCTCCCCCACTTGATTAACTGTGGCTGGGCACATAAGGGCTTTGCCGCGGACACTGCAGATCCAGATACACCTATCTGGAAGTTGCTTCTTTACCCACTTCTTGGTGTAGGTGTATCCAGAAGTGTCGGTGAGCATGGGCTTCCCATCCTAGTGCCCTTCTCGACAATGGCATATGTCGGCAAGTGGATGCCAGCTTCAATTGGGTTGAGTGAAGCATCTAGAATTGTGTCCTCCGTTACTGGTTCAGGACGGATGAAGCTGATATCAATGTCGAAACTTGGTTCTTGGGAAACTGAGGTACAGGTGTGAATTGATATTCATAAGGTGTTGCTTTGAAGCCAAGGAATCCAGCATAAGATACATACTGCTTGTCACATGTAGTATGATGGGCAATATAGTGGTTTGAACATTTCATGTTTGATTTAAGGTGATTGGGTCATTACAAGAATGGGCTGATAACAATGGATTTAAGTTTTCTTTGAAAAAGACCGTATGTATGCACTTTTGTAAAAAGTGGAAGGCTCACCCAGATCCTGATCTACACCTTGGCCAAACTCAAATCCCTTTTGTCGGAGAAACCAAGTTTCTTGGACTTATATTTGATAGAAAACTATCTTTTATCCCTCATATTAAATATGTAAAAAAGAAATGCCAGAAGGCATTAGATTTATTACGGGTTCTCGCCCATACCGATTGGGGAGGGGACCGTAATGTTTTATTACAATTATATAGAGCACTGGTACGTTCCAAACTTGATTATGGGTGTATGGTATATGGATCAGCACGTCCATCATATATTAAAATGCTCGATCCTGTACAAAATCAAGGGTTAAGACTATGCCTTGGTGCATTTTGTACCTCGCCTGCAGATAGCTTGGCAGTAGAGGCAGATGAACTGCCTCTTGATTTAAGAAGAGAAAAGCTTGCCCTTCAGTATGCTACAAAAATTGCTGCTTGTCCAGACAATCCTGTACATGAAGCTATATTCAATCCAAATTATGTTGATCTTTTTGAAAATAAACCAACTACAATACCGACTTTTGGTATTCGCATTAAAGAATCTTTACAATCTTTAAATTTAAATCCGAATCACGTAGCTAAATTTCAATATCCAGAAACACCTCCATGGACCTATGCAACTTTAAATATTAATCTAGCCATGTCAGAATTAAAGAAATACTCAACCGATCCATCCCTTTATATAAATAGATATAAAGAAATTAAATCTATTTTCACTGGATATCAGTGTATATACACTGATGGATCATTGACAATGAGAAGGCTGCTGCAGCTGCTGTTAAGGGCAATCATATTTATTCAGAACGTCTACCAAATAAATCATCGATTTTTTCTGCAGAACTACATGCATTGTACCTTGCTTTGGATCATGTGGAGACTTCTCCACATCAAACATTTTTAATTTTTTCTGATTCTTTGTCTTGTTTACAAGCATTGAAAGCAAAGGATTGGAAAAATCCCTTTATTTACAAAATTCTCGAACGGTATCATAGACTCTGTACAGATGAAAATAAAGAAATTTGTTTTTATTGGATCCCCAGTCACATTGGAATCCATGGAAATGAGGCCGCTGACCAAGCTGCCAAAGCAGCATTGGACAAACGCCCAATAGATTTACTTATTCCATATACAGAGTTTAAGAAATATATTACTGTTTTTTTATGTTCTAAATGGCAGTTGCGCTGGAACGAAGCTATTTTTAATAAATTACATGAAATTAAGCCCGTTCTAGGCAAAACTAAAGGTGCTATTAGAATTAACCGTAGAGAAGAGTCAGTTTTAACCCGTATAAGAATAGGTCATAGTCATTTGACGCACTGTTATCTGCTTAAAGGTGAAGATCAACCGGAATGTATTGGTTGTCAAAGGGCTTTGACTATGAAACATATTTTAATTGAGTGTATCGATTTTGATATTATAAGAACTCAATATTTTAATGTACAAGATTTACATACGTTATTTGATACTGTAGATACTTCTGTGATAGTATCGTTTTTAACTCACATAGGACTTTATAATCAGTTTTAAGGGCAGAGCTTTTGTTTATTTATGTCATTGACTTATTTATCAAGAACTGCAAAACATCATACTGATAAAGTCTTTTTAACAAATCATCCATATTTATTATATTTGATTGATATTATATAAAGGTGTTCACAGTTGATAAATTCTTGTGTTATCTACATATTGTATTAACATTTACATTTTGTTTCTAGTCAATATTACGTTTCTATTTTTACTGTTTTGGCACTTTATTGTGTTAATGTGAAACCATTCATTCATTCATTTGTACCATTTTTAGGCACTAAATAACCTTAGTGGTTGATGTGCCTCTAAGCAACCATTCATTCATTCATTCTGTGATAGTATCGTTTTTAACTCACATAGGACTTTATAATCAGTTTTAAGGGCAGAGCTTTTGTTTATTTATGTCATTGACTTATTTATCAAGAACTGCAAAACATCATACTGATAAAGTCTTTTTAACAAATCATCCATATTTATTATATTTGATTGATATTATATAAAGGTGTTCACAGTTGATAAATTCTTGTGTTATCTACATATTGTATTAACATTTACATTTTGTTTCTAGTCAATATTACGATTCTATTTTTACTGTTTTGGCACTTTATTGTGTTAATGTGAAACCATTCATTCATTCATTTGTACCATTTTTAGGCACTAAATAACCTTAGTGGTTGATGTGCCTCTAAGCAACCATTCATTCATTCATTCTGTGATAGTATCGTTTTTAACTCACATAGGACTTTATAATCAGTTTTAAGGGCAGAGCTTTTGTTTATTTATGTCATTGACTTATTTATCAAGAACTGCAAAACATCATACTGATAAAGTCTTTTAAACAAATTATACATATTTATTATATTTGATTGATATTATATAAATGCTGTTGATAAATTCTTGTGTTATCTACATATTGTATTAACATTTACATTTTGTTTCTAGTCAATATTACATTTCTATTTTTACTGTTTTGGCACTTTATTGTGTCAATGTGAAATCATTCATTCATTCATTTTTACCATTTTTAGGCACTAAATAACCTTAGTGGTTGATGTGCCTCTAAGCAACCATTCATTCGTTCATTCATTCATGTACTTCCCAATGACACACGCCACAACATACCACATTAACATTTTCCACTGACCTGTCCACATGTTTAAGACTTTCGGATAAACAGAGTACTTTCCTTTTGAACTTTTGTTTTTTAGTTTGGATCACAAAGTGTGAATCTGAAAAAGGTAAGCTTTCCATACTTTTATAAACATCTAAAGCAAAACCAATTATTTAGTTATATGAAAACTCATGACAAATAAGTTTATCACATTGTCTGATCAAGTTAAGTGGCTTTGTTACTCTGCAAGGAATCACATTGGTTCACAATCCAATAAATACTCAGACCTCAGACAGTTCTGCAAGTGACTTCGACTCAGATCCTGAGAATGATAAAAATGAAAATAGAAAATCAGAAATATATGCTCCAGTGGGAGTGAAAATAACAAGTCAACATCTGCTAGAGTTAATAGCATCAGCGATTGCAAACCATGACGTCATGGCAAGATTGAACGTGCAGAAAACCAAACACCCCAAATCATTGCTAACAACAGCCGGAGTGATGTGGTTTCATAATTGTATATTTTTATCAAAATTAGAATCAGACCTGAACAATTATCTGCAGGAGGACGGTTTTGAAAAATTAGCAGGAAGTTCTTACAAAATTGGAAGTTCAAAAGGAACGTACTCTGTTTATCCGAAAGTCTTAAATGTGTGGAAAGGTCAGTGGAAAATGTTAATGTGGTATGTTGTGGCATGTGTCATTGGGAAGTACATGATCAATGACCCAATCACCTTAAATCAAACATGAAATGTTCAAACCACTATATTGCCCATCTACTACATAGGCATATTTTTATCTCGCCTGTGACAACTGATTGGCGAGGCTAAGTTATCACTCTCTGTCTGTCCATCCATCTGTTTGGCAGCATTTAGAGCCATTAGATATATTCATTGACTATTAAATTCAGATGTATCATTATTGGTGGGATGATACATATTGAGTAGTATTAGATCTATGAAGGTCATGCTTCAGTGAACAGTCACAGTGATGAACATAAAACATCATGCTTGGTTGAACAGTCATGCCTCTGTAGACAATTGAAATAAAACAGTTACATGGACTTGATAAGGTGGCAAGTTTGAGCTTTCATTTTTTTGGGCTGATACATTTTGATTGGTATTATTGTTATTTTAGAAAATAAGTGAGCAGTCATTCCTCAGTGACCATTTACTGCCAAATAAATCATCTATTTATTCTGCAGAACTTCATGCTTTATACCTAGCTTTAGATCATGTGGAGACTTCTCCACATCAGAAATTTTTAATATTTTCTGATTCTTTGTCTTGTTTACAAGCATTGAAAGCCAAGGATTGGAAAAATCCATTATTTTAAATATCCTTGAACGGTATCATAAACTCTGTACTGAGGAAAATAAAGAGATTCGTTTTTACTGGATTCCCAGTCATATTGGAATCCTTGGAAATGAGGCTGCGGACCAAGCTGCCAAGGCAGCATTGGATAAGCGGCCAATAAATATGCTTATACCTTATACAGAATTTAAGAAATATATTACTGTTTTTTTACGTTTTAAATGGCAATCACGCTGGAACGAAGCTATTTTTAATAAACTACATGAAAATAAGCCCGTTCTTGGAAAAACTAAAGGTGCTATTAGAATTAACCGAAGAGAAGAGTCTGACTCGTATAAGAATAGGACATAGTCGTTTGACACATTGCTATCTTCTGAAAGGCGAAGATCAGCCTCAGTGTATTGGATGTCAAAGGGCTATGACTGTCAAACATATTTTAATTGAATGTATCGATTTTGATATAATTAGGACTCAATATTTTAATGTGCAAGATTTACATTTGTTATTTGATACCGTAGATACTTCTGTGATAGTATCGTTTTTAAACCAAATAGGACTTTATAACCAATTTTAAGTGTGGAGCTCTTGTTTACTTAGGTCATTGGCCTATTTATCAAGAACCGTGAAACATCAGATGGTATTTAAAGTCTTTTATATTGAATTTATTTATACAAATTTGTTATATCTATAACTGATATATTGAAAGGATTTTGTTGATATTTGTGTTGTTAAGATTATTTACATATCATATTAATTTTATAAACGTTAATGTTTTATCATTTTTAGGCACTGAATAACCTTGGTGGTTGATGTGCCTCTAAGCAACCATTCATTCATTCATTCAGTGACCATTTACCATTAAGACAAAACTTTGCTAATTTGGGCTAATAAATATACACATGTTAACTTGAATTTTGTGAAAATGTGCACTAGTATGGGTTCTACAGAGCTTGTTAATTTATTTTTATATGCTCACAATCAACGATCACTTTAAAGAAAATTATGAGCAGGACAATACACAGTGACAGTGATGGATGGAGCTGTAATTTTTGGTTGGATGGTTCATATTGATGAAGGCCACGGGCCGTGGCGCAGTTGGTTAGAGCGCCAGCTTATTAGCACCAGTTCCTCTGTGGTGATCCAAAGGTCGTGGGTTCGAACCCCGGCCGTGCCGGGATTGAACTCAAAATACAATTTCCCACATGAGCTGAGGCCAGTGCCTAAAGGGTTAACCCGTTGTCCTTGTAAATCTGTGACCGGGTGGGTTGTCATGTCAAGGACCTGCGACATGACAATTCAGTGAGGCAGCACTATATCTGCTACAAGTAGGTCTCATCACGAAATGACTGAAATAATGTTGAAAGTGATGTAAAGCCCCAAACAAACAAACAAACAAACAAACATATTGATGAATAGTACTGGTTTCAGTGATAAACTTCATGCCCCAGTGAACAGTCAAGCCTCAGAGACCAGTCAAACCTCAGTGAACAGTCAAGCCTCATTGACCAGTCAAGCCTCAGTGAACAGTCAAGCCTCAGTGAACAAGTGAGAAAACATGGTTATTGCATTATATATTGATTATGATGGGTGTTGCAGAAAATATGGGTTGGACTAAGCAATTTGACAAATTTATTTGACTATTAATAGCATTGAGGAACCAAATGCTTCAGTGCCCAGTCATGCCTCAATTGCTTCAGTGACCAGTCATGCCTCAAATGCTTCAGTGACCAGTCATGCCTCAATGAACACTTTGAAAAACCTTTTTGAAAAGAATATTGAGCGACCATGAAAGATATTACAGCTATAAATGGTTGGGTTCTGTATCTTAGTTATAAGAGGATTCATTTTGACAATAGGTAACAGCAATAAGTTTCTGATTTCAGTGAATAATCATGCCTCAATAAAAAATCCCGCTTCTTCCAGAGTTTATATACTCACATTTCTCTGTCTGATCAGTATAAGTTGTGGAAGGAATTCATCTTAGAGTTTTGATCATTACTCGGTTGAATCCAGCGAGTAAGCAAAATGAGGTGATAGGCGAGACAATATTGTGTATATGGTAATAAATTTATTTGATATGTTAATGGCTGATTGTTTATAACAAGGGGCCTGAGAAGAGGTTGATTTAAAAAAAATCAAAATAAATATTCCTGTGTAACAGGAAACAAAAATAATAAAACAAATATCTAGAAAAAACATTAGCTTATGTTTTTATGTTGTACTGTTACCCACTAATGGAGAGTATCCGTCGTTGGGGGACGTGGACGGGGGATCAATACTCTACCAATAGATAGATACTCTAATCTGCTCTACTATACCGTACTGTACTGTACAATAAGCATAGCTCGCTAACTCGCTGGCTGTGAGTTGGGGCACGGATCCTAGCTACCCTATATACCCTCCCCTGTGGGTGCGGGGATTAAAGAATAGCCCCACTGCCCCCCAGCATGTCGTAAAAGGCGACTAAAGGGGCGTCCTGTTTGCCGTGGGATGCGACCTGTGTCAGGGAGGATATGGAATCCTGACGGGCTGAGCACTGGGCTGGTTTGGCAGTAATACTGGTCCAGTTGCAACACGCCTGTCTTGGATCCAAATGTTCACCAGACAGGCAGATCAGATTAGGCCTGGATCTGATTTAACCGGCTTGTGGTATATTTCCTTTAATATATTCTGGCTATTTGATTTTTATTTATGACAATTTCCATGTTTAAAATTTAAGAATAATTGATAAATTTTTGATTTATATTTCCTGAAAGGAGATTACTGCTGATTGGGTCAATCGAGGGATATAAATAAAATCCGAAAGGGTGGAGTTTTTATTCTTAGAGTATGTCATGTTGGGTATCCTCATGGCGTCAGGGCTTGGAGTTACCGGCCCAGAAAGGCGTCCCCTTGTTGGGCTCCGTGGTGGGTAGGGGACCTAACTGATGAAATTTAAAATAACACACATGGCGCAAAACAAACAAAAACGACCTAGGAATGACATAGACAGTGATGACGATTCAAATAAAACAGAAAAATGGCCGAGATTTTTAATTGCGGAAAGTTCCGATGCTGAACATACCCTGGCAAAAATGTCCCCCTTTGCAATTGCAAAGGGGATTCAAGGCATTGCCGGGGTGCCGAAAACAGTTAAAAAGATGGGAAATAAGTTATTGATTGAAGTTGAGCGGAAAAGCCATGCGGACAATCTACTACGATGCCGAATGTTGGCCACAGTTCCTGTTATTATAACGGCTCACAAAACTCTCAACAATAAAAAAGGAGTAATGAGATGCCCAGATTTAGCGGGAGTTTCTGAGGAGGAGATAGTAGATGAGCTCAAAGACCAGGATGTTGTGCAATGTAAACGGATATTTATAAAAAAGGATGGTGTCAAAATTCCTATCAATACGTTTATTCTGACATTTGAAGCAGCGCAGCTCCCAACATCTATCAAAGTTGGATATTTGAATGTTAGAGTTGATGTATTTATTCCAAATCCTCTGCGCTGCTTCAAGTGTCAGAGGTATGGACATGGATCTGATCGATGTAAAGGTGATGTAACATGTCCAAAATGTACCGCTCAACACAGTGGAGACGATTGTTCTTCAAATATGATAAAATGTGTCAATTGCCAAGGCAATCATCCATCGTATTCGCGGAATTGTCCTTCCTTTTTAAAAGAGAAGGAAATTCAGCGAATACGACACACTGAAAATATACCTTTTCCAGAGGCACGGAAGCGAGTAGAAAGTTTAAACACAACAAAGACATCTTATGCCAGCTCTGTAAAACCTAAAGAAACAAAATCAATAGCAATTCAGACCGAAATAACATGGCCAATCAATGACAAAAATTATTCCTTTTTTACAAAATCTTCTAAATCTTCAGGAACGTCTACTCAGACTCAGACACCCACTATCCCAGTAGTAACTCAACCAATAACAACATCCACTAAACCCTCTTCACAAACTCCCTCTACATCATCCAATAATAAAGGTATCAATAGTAATAGACCAGTACATAAATCAGACAAAAAAGAAATCAAAGAACAAGTTAAAAGTAAAATAAATAGAACTAAATCCTTAGAAAGGATGGACACAGGTGATCCTCCGGATATGTATTTTACACCTGTGCACTCAAAGCATAATCATAAAATTAACAAGTGATTATGTTAGATCATATATTTTTTCTCATTATTCTTAATATGGCTATCGCCAATATCATACAATGGAATTGTAGAGGATTTGAGGCAAACAGGCCAGAACTGGAGTTATTAGCCCAAAAGTATAATGCATCTGTTATTTGTTTACAGGAAACTAATTTTAAAGATAAGTCAACAACATTTAAGGGATATGTACCTTATATTAAAGTTGGTTCAATAGATGCAATGGACAGAGCACATGGGGGAGTTTCTGTTTTTGTTAAATCCTGTATACCCCAGAGTAAAATAACTTTAAATACTAATTTACAAGCTTCTGCAGTCAGGGTTACCCTGCACAATACATTAACTATATGTTCAATATATCTACCACCTAGTGAGCCAGTTAATATTACAGATTTAAATAATTTGGTAACCCAGCTGCCACAGCCATATATGTTAGTTGGTGACTTTAATGCACACAACTATCTTTGGGGTGGCAGAAATAATACTGATGCCAAAGGACGTATAATAGAAGAATTTTTAAATAATAATAGTTTGTGCCTTTGGAATGATGATTCTCCGACATATTTACATCCTGCCACAGGCTCTTTAACATCAATAGATCTCTCCATGTGCACTCCAAATTTATTTTTAGACTATTCCTGGGAAGTAGAGGAAGATCAATGGGGTAGTGATCATTACCCCATTATTTTAAATAACCATTTTCCTCCACCAGACGAACGAACCCCAAGTGGAAGTTTCATAAAGACGATTGGGCAAAATTTCAAACATCCTGTTATAATAGAATAACTCCAGAAATTTTAAACAATGTAGATGATCCTCTTCAAGTTTTTACAGATACATTGTATGATATTGCTGATGGGTGTATTCCCAAATCAAAGTCAAATTCTAAAATTAAAGAAAAACCCTGGTTTAATGATGAGTGCAAAAAAGCTGTCAAGGAGCGCAAAAAAGCTCTGAAAAAATTTAATCGACAGCCAACTCAATATAATTTGCACCAATTTCGAGTAAAAAGAGCTAAAGCCCGTTATATTATTAAAATAAGCAAAAGAAAAAGTTGGAAGGATTATGTTTCCAAATTAAATACGCGTACACCGATTAAAAAATGCTGGGATATGGTGCGTAAAATTACGGGGAAGGGAGGTGGAGCAAGGATCAAACATCTAAATTATAATGGCCAATTAATTACAAATCCCACTGAAATAGGTAACACAATAGGTCAAACAATTTCCAAGAATTCCTCATCCAATAATTATTCTGCCAAATTTCAACAAATAAAAAATAGAAAAGAAAGAAACCAACTAAATTTTATATCCCATAACTTGGAAGAATATAATAAATCATTTAGAATAGAAGATTTGAAACTTGCTTTGGATAAATCTCATGATACTGCTCCTGGACCTGATCAAATTCACTACCAAATCCTCAAACACCTCCCTGACCAATCACTTGGGCATCTTTTAGATATTTTTAATAAAATTTGGGAAAGTGGTGATTTTCCTCCTTCATGGAGTGAAGCCACTATTATTCCCATTCCTAAGCCTGGCAAAGACTCGTCAGATTCAAATAATTATCGTCCCATTGCTTTAACCAGTTGTATTTGTAAAACAATGGAACGAATGATTAATGAGCGTTTAGTTTGGTTTTTAGAAACTGCAGCTTATATTGGCTTTAGAAAAACTCGAAGTACCATTGACCACCTGGTACGTTTAGAGACATTTATAAGAGAGGGTTTTTTAAAAGGTGAGCATGTGGTTAGCATTTTCTTTGATTTAGAGAAAGCGTACGATACTACATGGAAATTTGGAATAATGAGCGATTTATATGATATGGGATTAAGGGGTCGTTTACCCCTTTTTATTCAAATTTTTTTGTCAAATAGACAATTCAGGGTCCGAGTTGGTTCATCACTTTCTGATGTTTTTGATCAGGAAATGGGTGTTCCACAGGGAAGTATATTATCAGTCACCCTTTTTATTATTAAAATTAACAGCATTGTTGATTGTATGAGGCCTGGAGCAGATTGCTCACTTTTTGTTGATGATTTCAACTTAAGCTACAGGTCCACAAGCATGCATACAATAGAACGACAGCTCCAACAACACTTAAATAGATTACAAGAATGGGCTGATCATAAAGGATTTAAATTTTCTTTAAAGAAAACTATGTGTATGCACTTTTGTAAAAAATGGAAGGTTCACCCAGATCCTGATCTATATTTAGGCCAAACTCGGATACCTGTTGTCGAAGAAACCAAGTTTCTTGGACTTATTTTTGACAGAAAATTATCTTTTATCCCCCACATTAAATACGTTAAGAAGAAATGCCAGAAGGCATTAGATTTATTACGGGTTCTTGCCCATACCGATTGGGGAGGGGACCGTAATATTTTATTACAATTGTATAGAGCATTGGTACGTTCTAAGCTTGATTATGGGTGTATGGTATATGGATCAGCACGTCCATCTTATATTAAAATGCTTGATCCTATACAAAATCAAGGTTTACGACTTTGCCTAGGTGCATTTCGTACATCGCCTGCAGATAGCTTGGCAGTTGAGGCAGATGAGCTGCCTCTTGATTTAAGAAGAGAAAAGCTTGCCCTTCAGTATGCTGCAAAAATTGCAGCTTGTCCAGACAATCCTGCCCATGATACTATTTTTAATCCAAATTATGTTGAGATTTTTGAAAGTAAACCTAATACAATACCAACCTTTGGTATTCGCATCAAAGAATCTTTACAATCTTTAAATTTAAATCCAAATCAAATAGCTAAATTTCAATATCCAGAAACACCTCCATGGACCTACGAAACTTTAAATATTAATGTAGCCATGTCAGAATTAAAGAAATACTCAACTGATCCATCCCTTTATATAAATAGATACAAAGAAATAAAATCTATTTTCACTGGATATCAGTGTATACACAGTGATGGATCATTTGATGATAAGGCTGCTGCAGCTGCTGTTAAGGGCAATCATATTTATTCAGAACGTCTGCCAAATAAATCGTCTATTTATTCTGCAGAACTTCATGCTTTATACCTTGCTTTAGATCATGTGGAGACTTCTCCACATCGGAAATTTTTAATATTTTCTGATTCTTGGTCTTGTTTACAAGCATTGAAAGCCAAGGATTGGAAAAATCCTTTTATTTTAAATATCCTTGAACGGTATCATAAACTCTGTACTGAGGAAAATAAAGAGATTCGTTTTTACTGGATTCCCAGTCATATTGGAATCCTTGGAAATGAGGCTGCTGACCAAGCTGCCAAAGCAGCATTGGATAAGCGCCCAATAGATATGCTTTTACCTTATACAGAGTTTAAGAAATATATTACTGTTTTTTTACGTTCTAAATGGCAATTGCGCTGGAACGAAGCTATTTTTAATAAACTACACGAAATTAAGCCTGTTTTAGGTAAAACCAAAGGTGCTATTAGAATTAACCGAAGAGAAGAGTCTGTTTTATCACGTATAAGAATTGGACATAGTCATTTGACTCACTGCTATCTTCTTAAAGGCGAAGATCAGCCTCAGTGTATTGGATGTCAAAGGGCTTTGACTATCAAACATGTTTTAATTGAATGTATCGATTTTGATATAATTAGGACTCAATATTTTAATGTGCAAGATTTACATTCGTTATTTGATACTGTAGATACTTCTGTGATAGTATCGTTTTTAAACCAAATAGGACTTTATAACCAATTTTAAGTGTGGAGGTCTTGTTTACTTAGGTCATTGGCCTATTTATCAAGAACCGCGAAACATCAGATGGTATTTAAAGTCTTTTATATTGAATTTATTTATACAAATTTGTTATGTCTATAACTGATATATTGAAAGGATTTTGTTGATAATTTTTGTGTTGTTAAGATTATTTACACATCATATTGATTTTATAAACGTTTATGTTTTTACCACTTTTAGGCACTGAATAACCTTAGTGGTTGATGTGCCTCTAAGCAACCATTCATTCATTCATTCATACCCTATATACCCTCGTGAAGGTGGCAGGCAATAAGGACTGCAGACACAGGATATACACGACACAATAGTTACCTTTATTCGGTGCTGTGAATCCTCCTTGTCTGGCTAGGCCGGCATGGCAATGAGTGAGGCATGTGAACTACCCAAATGCATGATACTTATGAGATCCCATCTATACACAAAACACCCAAGTCTATGCAGTCACGATACTGAGAGTCATGCGCGCCTCTTTTAAGGGGTCACTCCGCGTCATCTGTGGGGGCTTGCCTACGTGGCTTCCTCACGCGTCATTGGATGGACTTGTCTTGCCTGCGTATCCGACATGATCTCTCAGAGTGCACGTGATCTCTCAGAGTGGTGGTTATGGCGACTCATCAACCATCAATATCGTTCGTGATTGTCTATGAATGTCTATATGTTTCCAAGAGTCTCTGGGTGTGTAATCTATATCCTACAGTACCATCTTGATCCTTTAGAATAGCTCATTTATAAAAGATGGAGAATTAAAGACACTGTTTATGTCTCTCTGTTGCCTAATTTTGGTACACTAGACATGTTTAACATCATCAGGATGTGTTAACATGGCAGTCTGATATTTCATTGTGAAAGATGTTGCTAATTTTCATAAAAAATGAACGAAGTGAGAATATAAATAACATCACTTTCAAGAACACAGTATTATTTCTTTTTGAAGAAATCTTTCTTGTCATTCTAGAAGTTGCTTTGTCCATTACTCCAAAGATATGTATGGTGTGGTCATTAACTGTCAGATTATATCCCACGGTGTTTGTATAACTGTGCCATATTTTGCCATATATATGTGTATATTATCAAAATGGAGGTATTAAATGCCCCTCCCATGTGCTGAGTTTAATGAGGGTTTTTATCCTGTCTCAAATGCCACCCATAACTTTATCAGCAGACTTGGCATAGGCAGGACAGAGTGGGAATTTCAGAGAAGTGTTCATTATATTTGGGGGATAGTAGCCCAGACTACAGTGAGAGGTTAAATATGAAGGGCTTGTGTCACTGAGAAATCATATATATATATATATATATATATATATATATATATATATATATATATATATATATATATATATCAAAAAACAAATTCTTGAACAAGAAATATTTTCTTGTAAAACAATCTCACCAGTGTATTGCATAAACATTGAGCACAAAATAAAATATAGTGATGTACATGGAGATGGGAAACACTCCGTCCTCTTCTAATTTCCTTTATATTGCAATATAAATTCACATATTCACTTTATATTGCTCCTGAGTTTTAAGTATCTTGATGAAATGTATGCCATTCCTTTAAAGCTCATTTCTTTCATCCTAGGACTAGATCAGAGGCAGATATTGACCTGTCTAGCACTTTATTTTGTGATGGATATTGACAACACCATTTCTATGAAAGCCCTTATTGCGAATAGATCAGTGATACACCCCGGACAGTCTGAATATTTCCTGAGTGATATTTGCATAGTAATTTGAGTTGTACACCTTCATCCACAGTATGGCCAGGGTAAAAAATAGAAAATCTACCATACAGTATCTTATTAATATTGTAAAAAAAATAGGTTGATTGGGGGTGTTTTTTAAAAAGTAATTATACATTGTTAATGTTGTCAGCTGAGCCCAGATGTTTTTCACCATGAGGTGATTGGAACCATTTTTTTCAATAAAATATATAGAAGGCTGACAATGTTTGTATAAACCGATTTTTGTCTATACTGACTATGAACCCAGGCATTTTAGAAATAATTCAGTAGTCATGCAAAAAGACGACCCAGTAGATCATATTTATAAGCAGATAGAGGACAGGAAATATAGCCCTGGAGAGCGTGTCTATGGTAACTGCTCTCTTCATCCAGACTTGATTGTCCTCAGTGTCCTTATAGAGAGTTTTATCTTCTAGTACTGCTCTGCCATTTGAGTCAATGTCCACATCAGGAATTTTGTTTTCGCCATTTCTTGAATTATAAATGTCCTCCCGTCTTTTCTTTACACTGCTATCTGAACCACTAGGCTTTGTCTAAAATCATAAAACAATGGTAAATGAATAAAGCACAATATTAATATGCAGAGTTATATTCAATAGAAAAGTATGTGATAAAACAATGATGAGAAGAATGGATTTAAATAAGTTGATAAATTGAATAGGAGATCATGAGGATGATTAGAAAATCAGGATTAAAGACAATAACAAGAATATCAGTGATATAGGATTAGATACAATAACAAGAATATCAGGGACAGAAGATTAGATACAATAACAAGAATATCAGTGATAGAGGATTAGATACAATAACAAGAATATCAGGGACAGAGGATTAGATACAATAAGAATATCAGGGACAGAGGATTAGATACAATAACAAGAATATCAGGGACAGAAGATTTGATACAATAACAAGAATATCAGTGATAGAGGATTAGATACAATAACAAGAATATCAGGGACAGAGGATTAGATACAATAAGAATATCAGGGACAGAGGATTAGATACAATAACAAACATATCAGGGACAGAGGATTAGATACAATAACAAAAATATCAGGGACAGAGGATTAGATACAATAACAAGAATATCAGGGACAGAGGATTAAACACAATAATGATAATATCAGGGATAGAGGATTAAACACAATAATGATAATATCAGGGATAGAGGATTAGGCAATGATTACAATATCAGGAACAGAGTATTAGACATTACAAGAACCTCAAGGATGGAGGATTAGACACATGAGAATATCATGAGAATAGATGATTAGACACAGTGATGATAATATCAAGGATAGAGGATTAGACACTGCTGAGAAAATCAGGGATAGAAGATTAGACACAATGATGATGAGAATATCAGGAATAGTGGTAAGAGACCATGATGAGAATACTGGGGATAGAGGGTTAGACACTGCTGAGAGTACTGGGGATAGAGGGTTAGACACTGCTGAGAGTACTGGGGATAGAGGTTTAGACACTGCTGAGAGTACTGGGGATAGAGGGTTAGACACTGCTGAGAGTACTGGGGATAGAGGGTTAGACACTGCTGAGAATACTGGGGGTAGAGGGTTAGACACTGCTGAGAATACTGGGGGTAGAGGGTTAGACACTGCTGAGAATACTGGGGGTAGAGGGTTAGACACTGCTGAGAGTACTGGGGATAGAGGGTTAGACACTGCTGAGAGTACTGGGGATAGAGGGTTAGACACTGCTGAGAGTACTGGGGATAGAGGGTTAGACACTGCTGAGAGAACTGGGGATAGAGGGTTAGACACTGCTGAGAGTACTGGGGATAGAGGGTTAGACACTGCTGAGAGTACTGGGGATAGAGGGTTAGACACTGCTGAGAATACTGGGGGTAGAGGGTTAGACACTGCTGAGAGAACTGAGGATAGAGGGTTAGACACTGCTGAGAGTACTGGGGATAGAGGGTTAGACACTGCTGAGAGTACTGGGGATAGAGGGTTAGACACTGCTGAGAGTACTGGGGATAGAGGGTTAGACACTGCTGAGAGTACTGGGGATAGAGGGTTAGACACTGCTGAGAGTACTGGGGATAGAGGGTTAGACACTGCTGAGAGTACTGGGGATAGAGGGTTAGACACTGCTGAGAGTACTGGGGATAGAGGGTTAGACACTGCTGAGAGTACTGGGGATAGAGGGTTAGACACTGCTGAGAGTACTGGGGATAGAGGGTTAGACACTGCTGAGAGTACTGGGGATAGAGGGTTAGACACTGCTGAGAATACTGGGGGTAGAGGGTTTGACACTGCTGAGAGAACTGAGGATAGAGGGTTAGACACTGCTGAGAGTACTGGGGGTAGAGGGTTAGACACTGCTGAGAGAACTGAGGATAGAGGGTTAGACACTGCTGAGAGTACTGGGGATAGAGGGTTAGACACTGCTGAGAGTACTGGGGATAGAGGGTTAGACACTGCTGAGAGAACTGAGGATAGAGGGTTAGACACTGCTGAGAGTACTGGGGATAGAGGGTTAGACACTGCTGAGAGTATAGGGGATAGAGGGTTAGACACTGCTGAGAGTACTGGGGATAGAGGGTTAGACACTGCTGAGAGTACTGGGGATAGAGGGTTAGACACTGCTGAGAGTACTGGGGATAGAGGGTTAGACACTGCTGAGAGTACTGGGGATAGAGGGTTAGACACTGCTGAGAGTACTGGGGATAGAGGGTTAGACACTGCTGAGAATACTGGGGGGAAGGGTTAGACACTGCTGAGAGAACTGAGGATAGAGGGTGAGACACTGCTGAGAGTACTGGGGGTAGAGGGTTAGACACTGCTGAGAGAACTGAGGATAGAGGGTTAGACACTGCTGAGAGTACTGGGGATAGAGGGTTAGACACTGCTGAGAGTACTGGGGATAGAGGGTTAGACACTGCTGAGAGTACTGGGGATAGAGGGTTAGACACTGCTGAGAGTACTGGGGATAGAGGGTTAGACACTGCTGAGAGTACTGGGGATAGAGGGTTAGACACTGCTGAGAGTACTGGGGATAGAGGGTTAGACACTGCTGAGAGTACTGGGGATAGAGGGTTAGACACTGCTGAGAGTACTGGGGATAGAGGGTTAGACACTGCTGAGAATACTGGGGGGAAGGGTTAGACACTGCTGAGAGAACTGAGGATAGAGGGTGAGACACTGCTGAGAGTACTGGGGGTAGAGGGTTAGACACTGCTGAGAGAACTGAGGATAGAGGGTTAGACACTGCTGAGAGTACTGGGGATAGAGGGTTAGACACTGCTGAGAGTACTGGGGATAGAGGGTTAGACACTGCTGAGAGTACTGGGGATAGAGGGTTAGACACTGCTGAGAGTACTGGGGATAGAGGGTTAGACACTGCTGAGAGTACTGGGGATAGAGGGTTAGACACTGCTGAGAGTACTGGGGATAGAGGGTTAGACATGATGATGAGAACATAGAAGATAGCTGAAAATTGCATTCTTCTTAGGTTTCAAGCACCAAACTTTCACCAATTTATCTTGATAATTATAACACTTGCTGTCCAAAAATCAATACAATCCTGAAATCATGAAACAAGACAAAAGAAACTATTATTTTTTGTGATTTGTAAATATCATCCAATAAAGTAAATATCATCCAGATATCCAGAGCTTTGACATAGGACACCTGGAATACATTCACCACAATCATGCTCACTCTCACTAAACTTATATATCTCATTATTTTACAGAAGATGATATGAAAGTGTCCTAATATATATAGAAAATTTCCATTTCCCCTGGAAATATAGGATAATTCTTCAGAAATGTGTCATTGTATATTGAAAATATGAATTTACATGTTATTTCTGGACTTTTACTGCAATTTATTATCTTCCATGCAAAAACCACACATCCTGTTCATGAATATGGACCACATCTGCTGAAGGTGTCATTTACACTTTAATATGATTAAAATTTTATAACACATTAAACGGCAGCCTAAGGAGTGTGGGTTACCTGCGGGAGGGTGAGGAGTGTGGGTTACCTGCGGGAGGGTGAGGGGTGTGGGTTACCTGTGGGAGGGTGAGGAGTTTGGGTTATCAGCGGGAGGTTGAGGAGTGTGGGTAACCAGCGGGAGGGTGTGGAGTGTGGGTAACCTGTGGGAGGGTGAGGAGTGTGGGTTACGTGTGGGAGGGTGAGGAGTGTGGGTTACCTGTGAGAGGGTGAGGAGTGTGGGTTACCTGTGGGAAGGTTAGGAGTGTGAGTTACCTGTGGGAGGGTGAGGAGTGTGGGTTACCTGTGGGAGGGTGAGGAGTGTGGGTTACCTGTTGGAGGGTGAGGAGTGTGGGTTACCTGCAGGAGGGTGGGTTACCTGCGGGAGGGTGAGGAGTGTGGGTTACCTGTTGGAGGGTGAGGAGTGTGGGTTACCTGCAGGAGGGTGGGTTACCTGTGGGAGGGTGAGGAGTGTGGGTTACCTGCGGCAGGGTGAGGAGTGTGGGTTACCTGCAGGAGGGTGGGTTACCTGCGGGAGGGTGAGGAGTGTGGGTTACCTGTGGGAGGGTGGGTTACCTGCGGGAGGTTGAGGAGTGTGGGTTACCTGCGGGAGGGTGGGTTACCTGCGGGAGGATGGGTTACCTGCGGCAGGGTGGGTTACCTGCGGCAGGGTGAGGAGTGTGGGTTACCTGTGGGAGGGTGAGGAGTGTGGGTTACCTGTGGGAGGGTGAGGAGTGTGGGTAACCTGTGGGAGAATGAGGAGTGTGGGTTACCTGCGGAGGGGGAGGAGTGTGGGTTACCTGTGGGAGGGTGAGGAGTGTGGGTTACCTGTGGAAGGGTGAGGAGTGTGGGTTACCTGCGGGAGGGGGAGGAGTGTGGGTTACCTGCTGGAGGGTGAGGAGTGTGGGTTACCTGCGGGAGGGGGAGGAGTGTGGGTTACCTGCGGGAGGGGGAGGAGTGTGGGTTACCTGCGGGAGGGTGAGGAGTGTGGGTTACCTGCGGGAGGGGGAGGAGTGTGGGTTACCTGCGGGAGGGGGAGGAGTGTGGGTTACCTGCGGGAGGGTGAGGAGTGTGGGTTACCTGCGGGAGGGTGAGGAGTGTGGGTTACCTGCGGGAGGGTGAGGAGTGTGGTCTACCTGCGGGAGGGGGATGAGTGTGGGTTACCTGCGGGAGAGTGGCCTGGACGGCGTCGGAATGTGTTGCCATGGTGAGTACGGTCATGAGACCCAATGAGATCCTGGCAGGAGCGGCAAGTGGGTGGAGCCAGAACGACACCCAGGACAGCACCACATAGATAACAGAGGGCGCATACACCTGTAACATGAAGTACTGCGGCCTCCTCTTCAGGTGAAACATCACCTCTCTGCAGGAATAATCCCCTACAATAGACACACTGCCCGTCACTGCCCAGTGTCTGATAACTGTGACGTCATTTACATTTTATTTCCTTTTTATTTTTATTTCAGTCAATTTTGAATAGCATTACAAATATTAACCAATGAGAATTGAGATGACAAGTTGGGCCAAATTCAATTCAGGTAATATGCATTCTGATTGGTCAATACTTGGAAAACCAGAATAAAAATTCTTTTCTCTGGTATACATATAAATTACCATTTCATATTTGATATAACCTTGTATTACATATTAGTCATTCTTTTTCTCACCGGATTCAAACTTCTCGGTGCAGTTCTCAAGATCATGATCAGTTAAGTAGAATCTGGGCACATTAATGTTATCAAGATTCTGCACAGCATCCTTGTCTGGCCACTGCAGCTGTAACTCGTGTGTCATATAGCTGTCTGAAAATAAACATAGGTAGGTAAACTGCATAGGGTAGATAGTAGACTCGATAGTAGGAGGTCACTCCTTATTACCATTACTTTACCAATTAATAGCTATCTTACAGACTGATTAATTAATATTGTTATAATAATAAAATTGTTATTCTAGAATCTGCTTCCTTGCCAAACCATGCTTGGCCAATGTACCACTTTTATCCTATTTTTGTTTTGCAAACAAGTTATGGTGCAAGTTTTTTTCTCTCCATAAAATCTAGTCCTAACCAATTCACCTAGGGGATGCCAATCTTTTACATATGATTTTATAAGGTATTATTATACATACATGAAGACATACGAATGCCACATTGTGGCTTGTCAAATGGGTACATGTGCATATCAAGGGCACAGTGTGCTCTGATGCTTAATCTGCAAAACAAGGAACAGATCATGAAACCATAAGCTGATATGTATTATTTTATCTGGGGTCAATTACATTGGCAGCATACAACAATAGACCATGTTAGGCCCTAAACTCTTTCAACTATAAACTAATAAAATTGAAGCTAAAAGTTAACTCTAAAGTTAACACTCAGACCTTTGCAGACAACACCACAAAAAGTGAAGATGACGCTGAATGTTCATACCCCACTATATATCAAAGACCATCTCCAGCTTTGAGGTGGACTCCAATGTGCTGAACACATCAGCACGTGAAATCTCAACATGGGGCCATGACATATCAGAGATACTCTTGAAGTGAAAGCTGCCAAATGGAGGAGGAGGAAGAGGAGGAGGAGGCGGAGGAAGAGGAGGACATTCTGCTGGCACAGAGTATAAAATAGGATTATTTCCTTAATGTCAAATTCCTCACCTTTTCCCCGAATGTTATGTGCATTGATTCTTCTTTTGGAGTAATTCCAAAGTCAAACAGAAATATTGTTCCAGATGGAATCAAAACTGTATTTCTTTACCTTATTTAAAAAAAACCTTATTCTACACAACATACAATGTCCATTTTTTCCAAAATATATCAATTAATATAAAAAACATAGTAACAGAGATGTATCTTTATTAAGATTGTCTCCAACAATTCTTGCTTGTATAGTAACAAGTTTGTGTACTAATATTTGGGTAAAAATACATGTGAACTTGTTTGAACTTGCAGCTGCCCAGGTAACCATGGTAACTTCCTAAACATTGATTGCTACTTACCTTTGACTGTAATAAACTCTACCGTTGGAGTAAATTCTGGTCATTCTATTGGTGCTGGGAACAACATGGAGCTTTTCATCCTTGCCGTTGACTATGTAGGTGTCTGGGTACCAGATAGCCAGTGGGTGTGTCTGGGGAATGACAATGCTAGATGCCTCGGATATGTTCCCATCATACGTCAGCCGGGAATCTATCCACTGCTGCCGGAAGTACACCAGCATATCAAACTCCTTCTCAATAAAATAAAGAGTCCACTAGATTTTTAGCACAGAATATTAAGAATTTTGGCACAGAAGGCACTTTTTCAGCCTCACACTTATTTAAATAGTCATAAATGAAATAAGTCATAAATTAAATAATGTTTTTAAGTCTAAGAATAAGAATATGTTATTTTGATAGTTACTTATTTCATCAAAATATTACAAGTTAATCTTATTGTGAAATGTACAGAAAATGATTTTAACTCATGGCGTCTGTATAAGTGTACATGTATGTGATTATTCTGTATCATTTTCATCTTAATATTCTGAGTGATGTCAGCAATGTCAGTGATGTCAGCGATGGTTAGATGTAACCATATCTACTGATACCCAGGGACTGATACTTCCATATGACCTCTCTGATAATACTTCCATATGACCTCTCTGATAATACTTCCATATGACCTCTCTGATAATACTTCCATATGACCTCTCTGATAATACTTACATATGACCTCTCTGATAAACTGTCCATGGATATAACAAACACGGTAAGATCAACGGATATAGGCAACCCTAAATGGAAATAACCAAATATCAGTCAAATTTCATGATGACCTTCTTTATTAATGTCTATGCAGGTTTTTGGTTACAGAATGATACTGATACGCTTCAAAAATGTGTAATGATCTACCTCCATCTGTCAAAATTGCAAATCTGAAGATAGTTTAAAAAACACTTGTTTAAAAAATACTATCTTCAAAAGTGCAAAGAACAGACCTTGTCTGAAATGGCACTATATAAATGGTTTATTATTATTATGCATTGTTATTACATCAACTACATATGTTTTGCAGTGTAACAAAATAAGTACTTCTTAAGTTTTTGATATATTCAAAATGAAAGTGAACCAGCATATATAAACCAACCAGTTTCACCTGTGCATATGTTTTACATATATACACCAACCAGTTTCACCTGTGCTTATTTTTACATAATTAACCAACCAGTTTCATCTGTGCATATGTTTTACATATATACACCAACCAGTTTCACCTGTGCTTATTTTTACATAATTAACCAACCAGTTTCATCTGTGCATATTTTTACATAATTAACCAACCAGTTTCACCTGTGCATATTTTTACATAATTAACCAACCAGTTTCAGAGCCAGGCGTTAAGGAGTAATCGTATCCTCTTTGGTTTAAATCCTGAACATATTTATCAAGATCCGAGTTGGTACTACTACAGCCACACCTGCAGATAATCAATAACAAGGCTCTGATAAATTAAAAGACAACACAAAGCATAACTTGATGTTAATTACATATTCACTATTATTGAAAAAAAGAACTTCAAAGAAATAAAGTGCTGGGGTGAAATGATAAAAACTTACATGAGGAGAAAGCTGGTCAAGATATACCAGTCTGTTATCAGTATTGTCTTCATCCTGTGTCACACCACTGATATATGCGATGATAGGTAATGTAATGAATTGTTTATGCAACTATCTTGCTAATGGAGTTTAATGTAAACATCTATAAGACCCTTGCGCAACGTCACGTGAACAGGAATCAACCATTTCCTGTCGTTATATTTCAGATACACAGAGAACAATTATGTCTGGTATACCGTCAATTTGCACTCTTTGACATCGATAACTCCTAGAATCACCATACAGACTGAAAGTAATCCACCCTGGCATGTATTATTAGAAGAGTACTCCACTTGTTCACTTTGACCACTTGCTTAATTTTTCAGCGTGTCCGGTTGTTTGATATTTCTTGACCGCTTGTACACCTCTACAGATTAATGTAGAGATAAAATGGAGGTTTAATGCAGGTTAAACGTTTCATTTTCTCCACCGAAAATCTGAATTTCTGGAGGATGATGATGATATTAAAGTACCAGTCCCTTGCAGACGGCGTTATGTGAGTAGGTTGGCTATGGGTTTCTTGTAATCAGCAGCAGTAGGTATGTATTGTTATGGGAAGTCTAGCCAAACACGGAAAATGCACAATCAGGACACTGTTACCTGGTCAAATAAGATTAGGTTTAGTTACACTACAGTGATTGTCAGATTACCTACCAAGACCTCTTAGCCAGGCAAAGTAATATGTTTTAATCTGAATCATTTATACAGATGAGGATACACTAATTAACTGTAATTGCCTTTTACAGTCTATTAAGTTGTTATAATCTAGTAAGTTAATTCCGCATGAATTATTTGAATCTCCTAACAGGAATATTCTTTATTGAAGTGATCTTCACATACAAATACTATTAAATGAGAAACATATTTATTTTCATATATATCCACAAACAATATTTTTATATGTTTTTGTCATCATTATTTCGAAGACCAAAGCTACTTAGGAAAACCTTGTAATAAGGTAAAACAATTCCAAGGTAAAACAGATTAAGAATCAAACACAGGGGGCCCACCTTTTCCCATTGAATGAAAGGTAATAAACAACCTACAAGGCATAAGGTAATATAATATAGATCTTATGATATCTAGGCAGAGGAAGCTTAAAACCATTTCAATATTTTGATACAATATTGAGCGATTCCAGAATAAACTCGACATGGAATATGCACCAAAGGGGATAAGCTTAACCCTTACATAAGGAGTTTTTTTTATTGCATTTTTTAATTGAATTGAAATTTAAACTTTAATACTATCATAAAAATTAGTAAAATAATTAAGCTGTCCTGGAATTATTGCCACTCACTTCACTTGAATTTGTCATATTAGTGTTTATAAAATAGACATGTTGATCTACAAATCTCTTATTTGTATTTCAAGTAAAATATTACTATATCTTTGCTTGATCTGTTCACTTTCATATTATATATATATATATATATATATATATATATATATATATATATATATATATATATATATATATGTATACTCTTGGCACTATTTAAGGAAATGAGATTTAATCCAGAGAGGCCTTTATATTATATCATGCCATGTCATGTCATGTCATATCATGTCATGTCTGGTCATATCGTATACCATATCTGGTCATATCGTATACCATATCTGGTCATATCATATCTGGTCATATCATATCTGGTCATATCATATCATATCTGTTCATGTAGATAGATTTATGATTATTTAGTTACCCTTTGAAGACAACCACGAAAACTGACATGGTTGTACGCATTGGAATTCTCAAAAGGTAAATCTAAGCTATAACAAAAAATGTAATATCAGTTCTCTTACTTGTCTTATGATTTAGATAATATACATCTAAATGTATGAAAGCCAAACCCCGGTAAGGTCTGGCAGTGCTGTTGGTCTTAAATAGTTTGGCATTATTGTTGGTAAGAATCTGTGCCTTACTTGGTTATCTAAGTGGAGGACGGGAGGTGGGGAGTTCGACTCCCACTTCTAGCAGTGCTACTTTCACACTGATTAAATACCCTGAAAGCCAACCTGATCTGGCTGATTATTACTGAAGGGTCTCCAATTCATTCATTTCATTTCACCATTTCATTTCACCATTACTGCAGGTCTTAAATAATTTGTGTGATTTTCCTCTGGTTTCTCTGGTTGTTGTCTGTCTTATCCAATTTATTTTTGTATTTGTACATTTCACATATATCCTGAATTCCTGTAGACACTGAGTAAATCTACCTTCTCTCTTGACAGATAGATTAGATATTCCTTCTCAAACAATCTCTAAAGGCTTTATGCCGAAATGCAGATTCGTATAGCAGCTGCATATCTGGTTACTGGTCTCATTATACAATGATAATAATGGCGAGACCTTAATTCCATTCAAGTTATCATAAATCCTCAAAGCCCTCATCTATATCTAGTTGGTCTTATTTATAATAGACTGATCATGTTTGGCGGGTATATAGTCATAAGGACTCGTTCCAGATTGATTTAGGATGTAACTTTTCTGTTCCCTTCATCCAATGTTTTATGAGAATACACTATCCTTCATCGATTGACTCCTTTACACAAGAAAAGTCTGCAATCCTGTCAAATCAACAACACCAGTACTGCGAATAATGGAGCAACGGAATACATTAATAATCCTGTCGTACCTGGACTTTTACCTGCTTAGTGTTGCTTTGTAAATATCATAAACAAATGCTGAGGACGAAACTGCCACAACCCAGATAAAATGCTGAATTCAACATTTTTGAATACCAAAAAAAAAAATGAATTTATATTCTTAAACCACACACGCTCTCACCTAATTAATCTGTAGAAATCCTAATTCCTGTTAATTCTGGGAACGAACCTTGATATCTTTACTGTAAAATAGACCTTAAAGCAATACTTATTGGAAGTAGAGGATCCTTATATCAGTATTCAGGACATAGTCCTTATATCAGTATTCAGGACATAGTCCTTATATCAGAGGTCATTGTCCAGGATGTAGTCCTTATATCAGTGGTCATTGTCCAGGATATAGTCCTTATATCAGTGGTCATTGTCCAGGATATAGTCCTTATATCAGAGGTCATTGTCCAGGACATAGCCCTTATATCAGAGGTCATTGTCCAGGACATAGCCCTTATATCAGTGGTCATTGTCCAGGATATAGTCCTTATATCAGAGGTCATTTTCCAGGATATAGTCCTTATATCAGAGGTCATTGTCCAGGATATAGGCCTTATATCAGAGGTCATTGTCCAGGACATAGTCCTTATATCAGTGGTCATTGTCCAGGATATAGTCCTTATATCAGTGGTCATTGTCCAGGATATAGTCCTTATATCAGTGGTCATTGTCCAGGATATAGGCCTTATATCAGAGGTCATTGTCCAGGATATAGTCCTTATATCAGTGGTCATTGTCCAGGATATAGGCCTTATATCAGAGGTCATTGTCCAGGACATAGTCCTTATATCAGTGGTCATTGTCCAGGATATAGTCCTTATATCAGTGGTCATTGTCCAGGGTATAGTCCTTATATCAGTGGTCCTTGTCCAAACATGCCGACATATTTTATTGTTGAATTTTACATTTTGTTTTCAGTATATGTTGTAATTCTGTCATCATCAGTAGATCTTACATGTTATGAAAGGGGGAATCTGCAACGCCATTATCTCACAATAACTTGGCTTTATATCATAGTTAGAGACATTTGAATATTTCCTTAAGAATGTATCGCTTCTTGACTCTTCCCCATCACAACGTCCACTGTCAGCACACACAAGCTCTGGGTTCACCGTGTCGCCCTCTGGTGGAGATTTCTGTCGTACAGCCGACGACATCAGAACTGCGGGTGACAACAGTTAGACGAGAATGTTTTGCAAGTGTAGATTTACTTGCAAGAAAATGGTTTGAAAATGGAACCACAGCTGTGTTCTCGTCGGCTGTATGTGCCAATACCTGCTTTGTGCCCATCCACTTATTGATATCCAGACATTGACATTACATACAAATCAATGTTTGCAAATAGTGGCAGGACACAGGACACGTTTGCCATTTAATAGCAAATATCTGCCTTTGTATTCTACATGTTTGTATATAATTTAATGTAACCCTTTTGACCTGTGTTTATAAATACTTTTGTGAAGAGTATGAGATATATAAAAATGTATCTTACCAATGGTTCTTTCACAAATAACAAAAAAAAACCAAAAAACTCAAAACAAAAAAAGAAATTTAAAAAAACACAAAAAAAACAAAACAAAAAACAAAAAAAACCCACAAGACATGAACACGAAAAAACAGTTCACTTTTATACAAAATATTTTATTGCTATGTACAATGGTTTTAATAATTCAGGTTGTTAAATAAAAACATCCTAATATTCACAAATGTAGAATCTCCACCAGTGGTTAGGATAGAATAATGCATTTACAGCATCATTCCAGTCACCATCTTCACCATGTTTTCTCAATGACTATTGCGTCCCTATGTATGGTGATATTCCTATGCAAATATACATGACACTACCACATACATATGTCTGGGGCTCTTGCAGTCTGGTATCACGCTGCACCCAAAATCTGATATACCGGAAGTGGTAAGCTGAAATGATACAGAGAAAATCAATGTCTTTTCTGATCCCACCTAAAACTTTCATGAGATCAGACATACCCCAGTGTGTAAAAATGCCTATCACCTCCTCGATTTATGGAAGCTTAAATATGTCAGATATTAGCAAATTCCTGCATGGAAAGAGACACATAATAAAATTACCTTTTGAACTTTATGCCTCCAAGAATCAAATATTTCATTCATTGCTGTCTGAGTGTTTCCGAGGTTTTCCACAACTCCAAAATATCCCAGAATGCTTTGTTTTCGTTTTGCTGCCTCCTGGTGAGCAAATTTGAACTCCCATTCCTGATGGTTCAACATTTCACATTTAGTTTCGTACCCTGATAAATTTTCCAAGAAGTGTGAATGATCCCATTTCTGTAAAAAAAAAAAAATGAAACTATTTTACATACAAATAACAAAATATCTTTAAATTCTATAATGCGAAAATCATCTTTCTCTTGATGCACATTTTTGACATAAAACACATGTTCTAACCATTGATATTCCTATGTGGAGTTCTGCCCATTTGTACTGGTGTCTGGTGAAGGCTAGAGCATACTGAGTTCCTGTTATCGGTGGCTCAGTCGCATCCTGGATGAGGTCCTCTAACTCAAGGTGTTGTGTGTCACGGCTGAGGGAATGAAAACACAAATTCTGATTCAAATTCCATAGCACATATTTACGCTTGATATCTGAACATTTGATGTTTTCAAAATATATGTTTTCAATATATATATATAAATATATATATATATATATATATATATATATATATATATATATATATATATATATATATATATATATATATATATATATATAATTCTGTATTACAGTGTTTATGAATATTTACATTTTCACATCTATATTGATTTGTTTTTGTAATGTTATTGTTCAGCTTTACAATACTACTACTCTCACTTGCTATTGTAATATCCTTTTTATTGTATGTTTTTACACGAATCATTCCTCCATATTTACAATATTTTATTGTATATTACAATGGCACTTAAAGACCTTAATGTGTAGATGGGCCGATAAGAATCAATTCAATAATCATATTAACTCACCTAAATAAACATGACACCACAGCATACATAGTCCCTGAAGCCATACAGTCGGGTATTACACTGCAGCCCACGTCTGTAAGTCCAGATTCTGCCATCTATTGGGTAATTAATTGGGTCGTTACTGATGAATTCTTTTGAAGTCTTTGACTCTTTATTCAAACAAATTCATGACGTGTTTTTCCCACAAGCGAATACACTTGACTTCAGATGAGTGGCGAAAGCATTCACACTTTTTTATTACCGATAAAATCATTTGTGAAGCCAAGCCATGAACGAATTATCATTTTATATTTACTTACACAAAATCATCCAATTTTTAACAAATATTACAGCATTTTCATCAAGTATTTTAAATATTTTCAATTGTATGATATTACACATACTTTTTTGAAGCCACCTTTGAGTGATTCCAGTATGAAATCAATGGCTTCCTGTGTGCTTCCTCTATTCTGAGTGAAACCGAAGTATCCCTGAATATCAAGAATGTACCTCCCTGCCACCTGGTGGGCAAATGGAAAGCTCCAGTCATATTGGTTGAGCATAGCACATTGAGTCTCGTATCCTGACAAGTTTTCTAAAAAGTGTGACCGATCCCAAATCTGGAATAAGCAAAGAATAAGTGATTAAATTATGAATGTGTAAATATCATGACTAAAGCGCAAGCATAATATAAAAATGAGCCAGACATTTCCTTGTCCAATCAAAGTAGGACAATGAAGGTGCTCTCGTTTGAATGGGGTTCGACCTGCTCTGAGGTCATTTGTCACCTAAATAAATAACAGGGAACCCCCAAACAGAGACCGGATGTGTGGTCTGAATTCTGGCCACACATCCGGGCATTTGTGAGCATATTTACCGTCCTATCTGGGACTGTTATTAGTGTCTAAAAATAAGCAGATATTTTAACTCAAAGGAATAAACAAAAGAAACACAAAAAGAAAAACAAAAGAAACACAATCGTGAACACATGATACCTGAGAGCAATATAACTTATTTTATCATTACTCTCAGATGATACAACTAGAATATTGAAAGAAATATACTCAAAGCTAAGCACCAATATTTAAAATATTATGAAACCTAATGCATACCATCCCGGCTCCCATTTGTGATTCTGCCAGTTTGTATTGTTCTCTAGTGAAGGCTAGGGCATACTGCTTGCCAGTAAGCGGCGGCGCTGTCGGATCCTGAACAATATCGCCTAATTCCAGGTGCTGTGTTTCACGGCTAAAAGATTTAAGTTCATCTGTCAGTTCAATGTTACTTAAATGATACAATATTTGTTTTGTTTTCAGAATTTACATTTACTACCGATAACGTAGAGGTAATAATGGCTATGGTAGGGGCCTACCACCAATAACTTCATAAAAAATTGAAGTAGACATTGCGAGTATGTAATAGAGTGAGGTACTTAGCTGAAAAAAAAATCCAATATGCAATTTTACAGTATATAAGTTGGACAGTGTTTGAAAATAATAAACCAGCTATTATGGATATTAAAGAGAGTATATATATACTCACCTGAATAGACATGAGACTACCACATACATAGACCCGGAGGATGTACAATCCGGAATGACACTGCAACCTACATCAGTCAAGCCAGAATCTGCCATCTACAAATAGCAACTGTCTTATTCCAACCACTCTCATCTCATATCATTATTTAAATTAAAAGTAAAAATTATTTCATTGCACTAAAATGTGTATAATCCATCCAGTTCCCATCTACTACTGTAATACCCACCCCTTTTAGGTTATACCCCATAATGGCTAGAAAACCTAACAGAGTTACATATTGTAGAGATCAATACTGCCAATAAGAGTTCAATTTGATAAAGTAGCAAATTCATGATATTTTGCCATTTTGCTCTTTTGCCATTTTGTACATATTATAGAGATCAATACTGCCAATAAGAGTTCAATTTGATAAAGTAGCAAATTCATGATATTTTGCCATTTTGTTCTTTTGCAGTTTGAATATATTACCTTTTTAAAGTTGCCTTTTAATGAAGCCAGTATTACATCTATGCCAGCCTGAGTACTTCCGGTATTCTCAGAGAATCCAAAATATCCCTGTATATCCAAATTGTACTTCTTGGCCACCTGGTGGGCGAATGGAAATCTCCACTCCTGCTGGTTTAACATTGCACATTTTGTCTCATATCCGGAAAGGTTCTCAAGAAAATGAGACCGATCCCAAATCTGAAATTATAAAAAGTTATTTTATTATCTTAGAAAAACACATTTAAAATCAAAATATTAGCGATCAAATTAAAGCATATGCAAAATTATTCAAAAAAATATTCTCATGGCAAATCGGAAATAATATCCCATTTGTAATATTGAGATTCTGACCATTTTCCCCCCCATGAGGGCCTCTGCCGTGGCATACTGTTCCTTGGTGAAGGCGAGGGCGTTCTGTTGCCCTTCTGATGGAGATTGGGTGGCATCCTGGACAATGTCGCCAGGGCCACCTGCAGGGTCATAACTAAAAAATAGCAACACATCTCATGACATATTTTACCATAAGAGAATATATTTGAGTTTGGATGTGAAAAGGACTGAATAAGGAATAGTTGTGGGGAGTAGAAAATTGAATTAGAGCAGAGCGGCGAACGCATTCGTACCTATTGTGTTAGCGTCAAATTCATTTGTGACAGTGAGAGTCAAACTGTGCAAGCACCATAAGTCTAATTTTTCATCAAAATCTCTTAAGAAAGGACTAAAACATTATGTCTGAGTGTGAAAAAGTTTATTTAAATAAATTGTATTACAAAGTCTCATTAAACCTCAAGCATTTGTTACTTAAAAAATAATCAATTAAGGAAATACTGACCTTGGAGAGAAGAGACAGGCAATGTTGAGGTGACCTCCACATCCGGGCCTCACGCTGCACCCAAAGTGATCAGCTTTTCTTATCTACAAAGAACAACTAATTTATTAAGAGAAGAGATTTATAAAGGTACGCATACCCCTAACCAGTATTGCGATAGATTTGAGCCAGTAGAAATGGCAGACATAGGCCTATACAGTTTTTACTATGTTGGATATAGCTATAAATGAGTCATGATCGAATGAGGACCTATGCAGTAAATATTGCCAGTGACCTTGAAGTGACATTTAGATGATCTTGAAAATGAAACTCCTTAAATCGTCAATTTCAAGATTTGTTAACAGGCTAAATTTGATAGAAATGGATCATACAGGGTAGGTTGACAACATAAATAAGATAAGACCTTTTACCACTCGGTTTATGTTATGTGCCCCCAATGTGAGGTATTGATAAACAGGTAGAGACCTTACAAAACCAGACAATATATTCTACATTTATACAAACGTGTTGTTACCTGGTCAAGGAAGTTGAAGTCCTGTATCCAGCCTGGCAGTGATGATTGGATGTATTGGTTGACAGCCCTAGTGTGTTTCCCTTCACCTACTATTGTGTCCCTCAGTCCCCCGATACTAACGCCATCTTGTGTCTTCTCAGGAACTGAAAACCATCCTCTCCTGTGCGTGTTACGGCACTCAGAATAAGGGCCGGCCGCGTCCACCAAGAAATTTGTGCTATCGTATTCCTAAATATAACAATAACTTCGTCTGGTTATGCTATTCACGAATTTAATTAGATCTTTGACGATGAATACTATTGTATTGTAGTTTTCTTGGAAGTCACATACCATAGTTTTTGGTCTTTGGTCCACAAAAAAGAGACAAATAAGTAATGTATTAAGGACACAATATAACGCAGTTCCCAATACGTATTATGGAGTAAGACTGCCTGACAATAGAATGCCCTGCCCTTTTGGGATATTTGGAGGCCTTTATTTTGCATTATTATGAAGGAACCTGATAGGCGAGGAACCCAATCCATCAAAATCGGAAGCGGACAAATCCTATATTATTGTATATATTGTATATATATTATATATATATATTGCTATTTATGTGTAATTGTTAAGGTATAAATTTTAAATATTGTTCTCACCAGTGAAGGGTTCACTTTCCTGAAGAGTTCGATGGCAAAGTTCTCGCTGTCTACGGGCAGCGATCTAGTAGCCAAGCAGCTGCTAGCACACAAACACATCAGCAACACACCAATGGCACTCTGAAATCATACATAGCAATATATATATATATATATATATTTGATTTGATTTGAAATATAATATTCTTATCATTATTTTATATATATTTTATTTTATATATTATATTTTATATATCATATTTTATATATTACATTTTATATATACACATTTATATATATACATTTTATATATATACATTTTCTATTATATATATATATATATATATATATATATATATATATATATATATATATATATATATATATTCCTGATAGTAGAAGCAATGGCTCACCTGTACATATTTGTCCATCTTGATGGTTCCTGAGAATCCAGATGTGTTAATGAGTCCAGGAGGTTCTCTTCTGAGCAATGGGCTCAGGGCCCCATATTTATATCATCTCTCTCACAGATATCCGGTATAGTTACAATTAATTGTGATAAATAATTATATTTATGTGACACAAACCATTGACGCTTTTAACACCCACCATAATGAGTGACCTCACAGAGTTGGTATTTCCCTTTCAAATTCCAATGACCCTTCCTGCTTTGAAATAATAGATATTTGACATTTATGCTATTGTCTTCATTTGTTTTGATTTCAGGATGTTCACATATACATCAATCATGTTACATGGTAAAATATGTGCCGTTCCATTCCTGGCTTTGAAACAATCAAATTGAAGGACATCTGCTGGGATAGGATACATATAATTACACACCACACTGTATATATATATTATAATTTTTATACAATTAAGCACATTTAGCTATCCTGTCTTCATCTCCCTACTGTTAATTACCTGTCTATTATCAACGTCGACTATTATTATTATTATTGATATGAGGACATGAAATATGCTCATCTTGAAAAAAAACGTGCTACATTCATATCTCATTATGCTGAAGAAAAAAAAAAGAAATTGATCATACTTTCATGTTTGCCATGAAACTTTATGTATAGAAATACAAGATAAGAATAGTGCGATATGTTGATAGAAGAAAATAAAAAACCAGGAGGAGTTAAATATAATACACCTTATGTGTTAATTAATGAAGTAATCCGTCTAATGATTAACAATACAATGAGTTGGTCACGTATGCATGTTATAATCAATTGTTCAGGTTGTGGTATGTGCGGTCTGCGTATAGCTGATAAGGAATACAGCAATTAGTCAGTATCATCCATCCAACATGTGTAAACTATCAGCCAGAATGTGTATCAGACACGACTACAGAACTCATATCCGGCCTTAAAAACTGTAGTATATTGTGAACTAATTAAACAATGTTATGACAATCTAATTTCTCTTGCTCAGAATGTACTCCTCTGCATGTGCTGGGAAAAGGAAACCATCAAGCTTAACAAAAGAAGATGATAATATTATTTCTGGGCAAGTTGACAACTAAAATTCAATTGGTTTCATATATATGCTATTATGATAATTACCTTTAAGCATAATAATGATTGCTTGACAAAATAATGTGAAATTCCAGAGGAATGTGAAGTTCAGCAGTGCCATCATAGCTATCAAGTTTTTAAAAAATATTTTATTTTGAACTTGTTATATCTGAACGTTACCATTTATGATGATATTATGATTTGGCGGTCAATTCATAGTTTCGTCCTTACCATTTGATTTAAATTCTTGTAGAAAACATATGTAGAAAAAAAAAATATATATTGTTCATGACAAATGTTTATATTTCAAAGGAAATTCAATCCTGCATATATAATACATAAAACTTTTTAGATATATGTATAACGTTCCTCGTGGCTGATGTTCAAAATTGTTATTTACCCATATATTGTGTAATTAGGTTTGTTATGAGCTATTTTGTTTGTATTCTGAAATATTTTTTTTACCGGAATTGCTTTGCTCAATCCAGTGGATGATTGCTGTTTGATATTACTGAAAACCACATTAAATATCACTCATTTATACAGAAACGGTGGATAATTACTGTCTGATATTTCGGAAAACCTTTTAGATGCCACTCATTTAGAGAGTACCATTGGATGGTTACTGTCTGATATTGAAAACCACGTTAAATATCACTTATTTATACAGAAACAGTGGATGATTTCTGTCTGATATTGAAAACCACTTTAAAAATCACTCATTCAGAGAGCACCTGTGTGTGATGATTGTCACGTAAGACTAATGTGCAAAAAACATAAAATATTAACTGTAACCATTTTATTTATAATGACTATGGTATTAAACATAATGAAACTGAACAAAATGAAAGTTCGCTCGGAAAAATATCCGAAAATGCTTCATCCTATGACACGATGATTCATTAAGTTTTGAATATTTGGGGATTTTCAAGAGCGTTTAATAAGCAATTCCACAAAGGTCAAAACTTGTGGTCTAAATTAACATACTAACACAAATAACTTGGGTGTCTGAAATGTATACATGCATATTCAGCTATTCAAACTCTTCAAAACTGAACCAGAAATAAAAAAGACCAATTCTACTTATGTGATAAATATAACATTTAATTATCCAGAATGAGCACGAAACAAATTACGTCCCAGAAATATTAGAAATGTATTTGTGGTTAGGAACCTCGTGAACAATCTTTTCATATGGAACATTATAATTATATTATAATTTAAAAAATGTGCATATCACCATTTTTTATGCCCGTCCAACATAAGGAGAGATTCATGCTTTCTTCTGATATTTTATGAAAGTATGTTTTAATATATCAAAACATCAAAACATCTATATGCATATTGATTCCATCATTGTTTACATTATTGGTTAAATCATTGGGGAAGATAAATGATTATTTCCAGTGGTAATTATTACAGATATAAATATGAAGCAATCCTGGCTCAACCACCGGCATCCTCTCTACCTGTATCAAGTAAATATCAAGTAAAAACAGTGAGAGATAGATTATAGATATATAAAATACATGAACTAATTAACAATATGGTTGGTCCCCATTACTGAATATTGTGGTTAAGGCATATCTTCCAGACATACCAAATAGGAATGGTCTAGTTCATGGTTCAATATTTTAAGTTTTGAAACTATTTTTTAAGTAACACCTGAATTATCGGTTTTCATGAAGAATATTCTGGAGTGTTTTGGTCAATGGCTGTACATGATTGGCACCCGCTGTCTAGCTGGCGGCGAGAGCGGCAGATCGCAGGATCCTCCATTTTGTCTCGCCGAATTCGCCGAGGGTATTCAGCTGGCGGAGGTCGGCGTCCGCCGCCTTCCTCCACAGGAATCCGCCGGTTCAATCGTGGAGAAACGGGATAACCCGGGCTAACTTGCCGGACCCAATCGTGTACAGCCAATGTTAAGACTCATTGCGTAGTGTTCTCTAATAACCAATCAGAAAGCAGAGATAGGTGTTCTGGGGAGGTCTGGCTTTTCATGAGATTTAAAAAAAATATCCAATTCTTTCAGTGGTAAATGTCTGTATAATTATGTATAAAGTCTCCCAAATGCTTGGTGCCCCCTCCCGCCATTTTTGAAGCAGCACACGAAAATTTCACAGTGCAGTAAACATGTAAATTACATCAAAAACACATTATACTTATGCCAGTGAGGAATATAACATAACAGAGTGGATATTGGTGACTGTATTCGAGGTGATTTTGGAACATATGCTACCATATTAAACAGAGAATATTGCAAGTTAAGTTCAACACATTTTTGAGATGGGCGATAATTGAGGAAGACAGCCATACTGAAGCCATTGGACTGAAAAGCTCATCGAAACAACATGGTCAGAACACCAGCAAAACCTCTCAGAAACCGTACCAGGGTAAGGAAAGAGTATTTTGCCATCACAAAAGATAACAATAGACTGGGACTTGGAGTTATAAAAGGGTGGTCAAGCTGTAAGGGGATATTAGATGAATATCCAGGAAGTGACTGCACCCCCTTTGAATCACCTGAAGAAGCAATAGATTACCTGGATTCTCTAGATGAATGCCTTGACAAGAACCATAGAAGAGGCCTTATAGTGCAAGATCGACAAAAAAGAGTAAAAAGAGAAGATCGACAAAAAAGAGTAAAAAGAGATAGCTTCCAGAAACTTATGGATAGGTTAGATATAACAGCTTCACCATCACAGAATGAAAGTGATAGCCTTACGGCAGCTCACATAAATACTATGAAAGACCAGATTGAGGGTGAAATCTGCAATGAAGGGCTACTTCCCACACAAGGTAACACCAAGAACATAGGGCCAAATAGCATGCCAGAAAAAGAGACAGATGATTCCTCCCCACAAACCCTCATGTCCGATTTTAATGTGGAGAGAGATAGTGTCGTAACATCTACACAGCAAGATGAAAGCATGAGGCTTGGAGAAGATACCATCAAAGCGCTAGAATCTACGTTTGATGAATCTGAATATGAGGACGCGCAAGTCGAGTCCGAGTACGAAGATGCACCAGTTACACCAACAAAACCCAGCATGCCGAAATATGCACAAACCCCTCCAACACTCACGAAACATGCTAGTTCAGAAAATGTGCCTAAGGTAGACCAGAGTGGTAAACTAGCAGACAACAAAAATCATGCGCCCACAGCCGACCCATTGACCCATATAAAGGATGATGATGATGATCTCCATCAGGCAGTTCATGATGAAAATGGTAGCATAGAAGTTACAAATGATGAAGATTGTACAAATGATGAAGATTGTTCAACGATAGACCATAAACATAGTATATGTGGAAAAGAAAACCAGTTAAGTATTACAAATATAAACCAAAACACAGAAACAAGCATCACCATCACAGATGATGAGCATGATGAAAGTCATAAATCCTGCACGTCAGAACACAGCCTGAAAATGGTGTTAAAGGATAGTGACGAGAAAGACCAGAGCATCACTTCCAACAACAAGCAAGCCTTTCACCAAAACTGCCAAAGCACAACTAAAGCAGATGAAACTGTAGCACAGATAGAAAATGCAAAATCAGAACCGAGAATATCCATCCATGACCTACACTCAGAAATGACTGAAATCCTGCAAGCACAGTTCACTCGAAATGACAATCTTGAAATTCGAATCCTTAAAGAAAGTGAGATGAGCTTAAAAACAGCCCTAGAGAAAGAACGTAAAGTAGTAAAAGAAATGAAAGCAAAACGTCAAGAGGATGTGCAGGAAATCGAAAATCTAAAAACTCAAATCCACTCACCATGCAGTCACCAAGAAGCCGATGCAGAATCCACAAATGATTTACTAACTGACAAAGTCCGATCCCTAGAGGGTGAAAATATTACATTAGAAAGCGAGATAGTGAAACTTAAAAACGTAACCCAGAAACAGGAGCAAGAAATCAAAGAACTTAAACATGAAGCAAAACAGCTGACATACCAACTGAAAGCCAGTCAGCAAGAACTGATCAAGTCACAAAGCGAAATCATAGCCGCAAATAAACTTAACATTCAGTCTCAGCAAGAAATGCAGGCCCGGAACATCGAAATGAATGGAAAGTTATGTGAAATACAACTTCAAGTACAAGACTCACTACATAAAAACAACAACTACAACTCATGGTCTGATGTGGTGGCTTCACGTCACAACAACAGTAAGAAGATAGAAAAGGAATCATTACCAACAAAAAATAAATTTGAAGTACTCGCATCTTTAAATGACACACCAGCTTATGCACCAAACAGCATTAGTGACAAAACCGCAGTCACCGAGAACAGTGATGCATGTACCATAATAAAAACCAACAAAAACACAAATATACACACAAAAGGAAAACCAGTGTTCTTTAAGGGTGAAGATGATGTATTATCAAATTTCTACCCTTGCAAGATAGAATATAAGGGAAGAATATACTCATCAGTTGAACAGGGTTGGCAAAACGAAAAAGTGATTACTCACTCGAGCAAATTAACTTTAGCCATCATGGCATCAAGTGACCCTAAAATCATAAAATCTATAGGTGATTCCATTACAGAAGAAAATGAGGTGTGGAAGTACAGAAAAATGAGTGTAATGAGAGACTTGATAAGGATAAAGGCAAAATCCAACAATGATTTCAGAAAGGCACTACTGGAGAGTTACCCACAGAAGTTAGTGCACAATGTGATCAGTAGGGAATGGGGCTCAGGCCCAGATGGAAATGGTAAAAACATTATGGGTAGGATCCTCTCAGAAATCCGAGAGGAAATCAGAGCTGATGCTGAAGTACCTAAATCTAGCAACAGAAGCCAGAACAACAAACCATCACCAAACCTTCTACCCACTGAGAAGAGGCAAAGTGAGGCTGATACACTAATAATCGGCCACTCACATATGAAACAGTTTCACCCTGAAAAACTATCAGGAATAAACATTGCTAAAAGAATAGCACATAACATAGAAGAGGCCCTAGACGTGGTGAAAAATGAAACCAAACTACCAAAAACAGTAGTCCTACATTTGCTGACTAATGATCTGAAAACTAAAGATGTGGAAACATGTGTAAAAGACACCAGGAATCTAATCAAGACCATTGAAGCAGAGAAATCAAAGGTAGTCCTATCACTACCACCACCAGTCAGATCGAACCCAGCACTCAACAAGAAAGTAAAGGCAGCAAGTAGCATGTTAGACCTAGAATTTGAGTGTATTGATAACTCGCACTCATTCATAGAATGGGGACACACTATACCATATCTGTACCAAAAAGATGGTATACACCTGTCACCACAAGGTACAGCTAGACTAGCCTCAAATATTAAAAGCTACCTCACTGGTATGAAAAAGTATTAGAATTGTATATATATTATTAAACTTGTCATGGGTAGACACAGTCTATCAGTGGCATCCTGGAACATAAACGGTATAAACCACAAATTTGATGGAGTTAATGTTAGCCCAAAAACTGTTTGTCCAGCCTTCTCCAAAGTAATCAACAAACATGACATCCTGGGTTTCTTAGAGACGCAGGTTGCAGAAAAAGATAAAATAAACATCAAAGGTTACAATACTGATCAGATAGGTAGGAAGATAAGTAACAACGGCAGATATTATGGAGGCATTTGCATCGCAGTAAAGGAAGAAATACAACGTGGCGTATCTTTTATTAAAAAGAAAAATGAATCTGAATTCTTCTGGATAAGGCTGGACAGACAGTTCTTCAATCTATCACATGATTTGTATATATGTTTCTTATATGTAAGTCCCGATAAATCAGGGAAAGACTTTGGACTTGAGGTTTATGATAGAGTAGTAAATGATGTCATACAATATAGCACCCATAGTAAAGTAGTAATTTTAGGAGATTTAAATGCTCACACAGGCCTGGAACCTGATCACATCCCTGAAGACAATGATAGTAACAATTCCCACCTAGTTCTCCCCAGGAACTACCAAAATGACATCCCACAGAAAAGAACAAATTCTGACCACAGCCCTATAAATGACCATGCTAAGGCCTTATTTGAACTATGTTTGGCAAATGGACTGCGAATTCTAAATGGAAGAAAATTGGGCGATATGTTTGGTAGCCCAACATTTTATGGAAAACGTTGCAAAACCCCAACATTAATTGACTATGGGCTGGCCCATATCAAATCATTTAGGGATGTGGTTATGTTCAAAGTAGATGAATTTAATCTCTTGTCTGACCATTGTCCAATCAGTTTATTATACCGCACAGGCTACTTTTGTACTGATAATGTTTGTGAAGACAATTACACATTAAGTGAAATACCCAGGAAATTTATTTGGGAAGACAGTAAAAGTCAATTATATATTGAGAATTTAAATAGTGAGTCTTCAAGGTGTAAAATAAAGAGTTTTATGGAGAATAAGTATGGCTCAAGCATGAAAGATATTGATATGGCAACCACTCATTTTAGCAATGTCATTCACACAGCAGCTGAGAAAACATGTAGGAGATCACCCCTGAGAAATAAAATGAAAAAAAGTAAGAAATATGCAAAACACTTTGATCGAGATTGTACTAATCTTTCACATGAAGTAAAACAACTTGCTAGAAAAGTTGCAAGAAACAGGGAAAATGCAGAATTAAGAAAGTTATTTTATTCTAAAAAAAAGTATTTAAAAAGAACAATCAAATTCAAATTAAAACAGTACCGTGAAAACATCGTACAAAAAATTTCTCAGAAAGGTTTAGACCCCAAAGATTTCTGGAAATTAGTAGAGAATTTACAGCAGTCCACAAATGGGAAAAAAAGTGAGCCGAATGACATTACACCAAATGAATGGGTAAATCATTTCAAAAACTTGATGTGTAAATCACAGGATAGAGAAGACCCACACAGCACAGAAATAAATGATTTTTTAAATGATGACACCAACTGGAAAATATTTAATAGCCTAAATTACAAAATCGGTGAGACAGAAATAACCAGGGCCGTAAAATTGTTAAAAAAGAGAAAAGCATGTGGGGTGGATCTAATCTCAAATGAAATGATAAAAGCTGGCTGTACAACTTTAATCAAACCTATGTGTAAGCTTTTTAATCTTGTATTATATGCAGGTAAGTTCCCAAACAACTGGGGAAAGAGCTGGCTGAAACCCTTACATAAAGGTGGTGACACAAGGGACCCAAACAGATATCGTGGGATCTCTATTATGAGCTGCTTAGGGAAATTATTTACCACAATTATGAACAATAGACTAGTCCAACATCTGATTGACAAAGGAAATAACACCAAATACCAGATAGGTTTCTCACCGGATTGCCGTACATCTGATCATATATTGACCATGAAAACCCTTATTGATAAATACACTCAAAAAGGTGACAAACTGTTCACATGCTTTATCGATTTCCGTAAGGCATTTGACACTGTATGGAGAAAAGCACTTTTCTATAAACTACTGAAAAATGATATTGGTGGGAACTTTATAAAACTGATACAAAATATATATGATCAGGCAAAAGTATCAATCAAACTAGAAAATGGTTTGACAGAATATTTTAACACCGACATTGGCGTAAAGCAGGGCTGTGTACTCAGTCCGACCCTATTCAAGCTCTTCATAAATGATATGCCAGAGATGTTTGGTCCTGAGTGTCACCCAGCCACACTCTTTAATGAGAGAGTAAGCTCTTTATTATTTGCAGATGATGTCATTTTAATTTCTGAATCTGCTGAAGGCCTACAGGAAGCCCTAAATAGGTTAAATGAGTACTGTTCTAGATGGCAGCTTGAAATAAACACAGACAAAACAAAAGTAATGATATTTAGCAAAAGTGGTAAAAAATTATCATCTCTAAATTTTAAAATCAATAACCACGTCCTAGAAATTACAAATTCATATACATATTTGGGTATTCTTTTTAGCAGTAATGGATCGTTGAACAATGCCATCACAAATTTATGCATGAAAGCAACAAAAGCTATGTACAAATTGAGAAATGCCATCTTTAACACAAACATGAAACCTAATACTGCACTTTTCCTTTTTGACTCGTTAATAAAACCAATAGCTACATATGGAGCAGAGGTATGGGGATCATTTTTACCAGATGTCCCTAATATGTTTGACATAAATTATGACAAACATAATAATGACAAATTGTGCTATGAAAAGCTTGACCTTAAATTTTGCAAATCTATCCTAGGGGTACACAGAAAAGCAAGTAACATTGGCACCAGAGGGGAGCTGGGACGTTACCCCATTTCATTGCACATCACTAAATTGATGCTAAAATATTGGCTTAGAATTGTAGATTATAAAAAAGACACAATTCTTTATGATACATACCTCTGCAACCTTGAGTTAATGAGTGGGAATAAAAGGTGCTGGCTAAGAAATGTACATGATATTGTTAATGACAGATTGGGTGCTAGACACCTATGGGAAAACCAGGGAAAGTCTAAGAAAAGTATATCACAAATTACAACAATCCACAAGCAATTAAAGTACATTTATGATTTCCAATGGGCAAATGCCCGAAACAAAAATGAAAACATAAAAAATGAAGGAAATAAATTACGAACATATAATAAATTTAAAAAGGATTTCAAATACGAGCATTACCTTGATTTCGATACTGATTTTCGTAAAAGGAGAAACATAACCAGATTAAGGATTAGCGCCCATCATCTTGAAATTGAAAGGGGCAGATACACTTTAAAAAATAAAAAACATCCCCCACCACAAGAAAGAGTATGTAAACACTGTAACATCATGGAGGATGAATTCCATCTTATTATGAAATGTGATCTATATAATAAAGCTCGCAAAGAAATGGTAGATAAACTAGAAGAAACATTCCCTGGTTTTCCCAAATGGTCAGATGACCAAGCATTTATATTTATTTTATCTTGCAAAGACTATGAAGCCTATTCATATTTGAGCCACTACCTCGACCAGGTGATTAAAGTAAGAGGCTCTCTCTAACTCACATTAAAACTGTTTTGTGAAAAGAAAAAGCCACAAAAAAGTGATGCAATGTATCAGAGAAATGTAGATATCTCTGAATGTATATATAATACAGAAGTTCCTAGTCTTAAAACTTATTTAAACAAGTCAAAGGGAGAATCTCGACTGACAAATATCTTTATTTTTATATTTCCACTTTGTCTTACATGTTGCTAATATTGCCATAAATATAAAGGGTACTTATTATAGAGTGCCAAACATTGCCATGATCATCCTTGGGGGATAAAATGGATTAACTAATCATTTTCTAAGCAAAAGACAAAAGCAATCTAATCATTTTCTAAGCAAAAGACAAAAGCAATCAACATCAAAACTCATAATAATCTAGTCAAAGTTTACCACCAGGTGACACCAGAGTGAAATCCAAATTGTCCACCAGGGATGAATCTTAAAACTGTCAAAAGGAGGCAGGTTTAAACTTAAATTGTAGCAGAAATTGTCCAAATGTTTTTGTGTTATTGTGTGTTTAAATATGATTTTATGTTTGTGTGTGTTATTCTTAGATATTGAGCTAGACATTTCATCAATTGTAGAAATTTTGCCAATAAATATTTCTGAGTTCTGAGTTCTGAGTTCTGCTTGGATATTCTTTGGCTGACATGAAATAAAGAAAATATAGACCGTTGACGTGTGTCGCCTGCTGCAAAAACCCGTTTAAACGGAGTTAAACCAGAATTGAACCCGTTTAAATGAGAACTCTATCAAGCCCACCAAACTTTTCTTTAATTTAAACATTTAGAAACCCTGAATTTTCCACAATCCTCGCCAGATCACCTATCTGGGCTTGGCGAGTGGTGATTGGAAAAAAACTAGTGTTCTCCAATCACCAATCGGCAAAGCCCAGATAGGTGTTCTGGAGGGGTTAGTCGAACGTCCAAGGTCTTTACCAATTTCAACTAAAGAAAAGTTTGGTGGAGTTGTTAGAGCTCTAGTGAAGTAAAAAAATCGCCAGCTGTAAAAACTTAGGTAAACCCGTTTAAACGTCCAAATTGAACCCCTTTTAACTACCATTAAAACAGGTTTGATTCAGTTTTTGCAGCTGGCGACTTATGTCAAGTATTTATATTTTCTTTATTTAATGTTATCCAAAGAATAATCAAGCTTTTTGGGACATTTTAGATATAATTATGGCATAAAATATGAATTATCACTAAAAGAGTTGGGTATTTAAAAATCTCATGCAATCGAGATTATACAGAAAATGCAATAAGCTCAAACCTCTCCAGATCACCTATCTGGGCTTGGCGAGTGGTGGTTGGAGAACACTGAACTCACCGCGTGAACAGACAGGTAATAATGAGACGTCCGCCGCAATTAGGCCGGACACTGCACCCAAATTGTCTGGCTTGCTGGATCTTCAATAAAACTCACAATATTAGTAAAATTACTAGAATCCTTTTCTGCATGATTTGTTAATTTCACCATAAACATACAACAGTCAATTCTCTTTTAGGGTTCTGTATTGCTCCTCATGTTTTTCTTTTCTTTTTACATTTAGCATTACATTGAAATCAAAACGTCACCATTGAGTAATTAACTGCAATTTATGATGTTTAATTATCATAATTCTTAAAATCACATGTGATTGTAATAATCAAGTATTATCTTATCCATACCTCCCGTAAAAATTCATTCTCAAACCGGGTGGTATCTGCCCACTCCCTGATTCTTTCCTCAAAGAGTTGTTCCACGGACTCCCAGTCCGAGACCGAGGACTGCACGTAGTCCGTAAGCCCGTGGATGGCCCCTCCCCGCCCGGCCCACCTCTGCGGGATGGCGATAGGACCGCGCCTTCCGGGATCCGGGCACTTCGTGAAATGCCCAGCTAGCGCCGCCAAGTAATCATTAGATGACCATTGCTAGGCAAGTTAAAAAGAGAGAATAACCAATAACATTATTTGTTCTAGATCTTTTACTTCTAACCTCAATATTCAATATATATTTCTACGTACAATATACATAAGTATTAAAACTCAGTGTTAGATATTATTTTGGATTAAATCTAATTGCCCAACATGATACTTGGACATAAAGATAGATTAAATCTGAACATGAAATGAAGCCTATATATATATATATATATATATATATATATATATATATATATATATATATATATATATATATATATATATATATATATATATAATGCTGTTTTCAGCGAGCCACAAACTATCATCAACATGACACAGCACCAGTAGGAAATGTTGAAAATCACATGTAGCATAAAGAGTAATATATACTGTACAGAGAATCCGCCCTGATGTAGCTTATCTTACAATGCTAGGGTCACCCTTTGCCTCTTGGAACAAGCCTATCGCAAAATCCTGCGCATCTTCAGAAATTCTCCTTCCGGCGGAAGCGCAACCCAAGATGGCCACCACTATGGCAAGCACAAATGTGTAGCCCTGAAATGATATCACCATTTTATCATACAAGATTTACTCTTCATTTAACTTGAATTATACCAATTATTGCAAGACGTGAAATTTAAAGACAACACATAATTCATGCCTCTTGGAAAATGTAAAAGAAAATAATCTTTAACGTAACAATTTCAACACACACTTTGAAATTTCTGAAAGCGCCACTCCGACAACATGAAAGGTTGTGTCACTGAATTGCTAATTTATATATAAATGAACCGTATTATATAGGGCCATTTTTCATGTATTTATTTAAAAAAAAGAATTTCACAATTCATATTTCTTTATTTATTTCTTTATTTCTTTATTCAAAATACATTGCTATTAATCAATATATTCTTCAGAATGTGGGCTATTATGTTGTTCTATGGTATCAATACCGATCGTGATCAAGATTACCTGGGAAACAATGAACAGGAACCCAGAATATGTTTTTACACAAATAGTTATACAAATTTGAATTCTAATATCTATGGAATAATTGATATACACAAGAGATTCTGCTATCATGATGATTGTAGAAACAAAAAGAAAATGTAATCTGAAATTAAATATGAGATACTATTTATATTGGCAGATAAATTTGTGCTTAAACAGATAAACATGTCCTTATTTCCACAAAAGATACTGCAGAGAATGCGCATGATGGATATAATATGACATATGTAAACATAGTGTACCATCTCGCCTGGAAAATAACACAAGAGAGATAACGGTCATTATATTGTTCAAAACACCATGTTTTACTCACACCAGCAGAGTTCTTGAGAAGTATGTATTTCTCATTTTTTATTAAACTATATGACATTAAGGACTGCTGACAGTCTGTGGTCATGGCACAAGAAATATTTATGGAAAGAAAAAATGATTTCGGTCTTTTTTTCAATGTATTAAACGTATTGCATCTCTCAACCTGTAGTAGTGATTCATTTGATAATACTGGCGCTCTATATCCAAAATCCATATGATCACCATATGAGTAAAATTGAGTTTCAGGATTAAATTTATAATTTGATCTCATGTAAGACTTGAAGTTATAGGTAGTAACCCCAAGTCGTAGCTGGTCTTCAGAGCTCTGCCATTACAATACAGTAGAACTGTGGTTTGATAATTTCCAATCAAAGGTCTGCTATATAATTTCAGCCCTATAAAAAGACTATAATAATGAGAATAGGATCTAAGTTATAAGACACTGACCTGCATATCGAAGAAGATGGTGCCCTGGCTGTGAGATGGGATGATCTAAGATTTAGGGGAGAAGATTCTCCAGCACCCTTTTCACCCCCCCCTCATCCTTATCCTAACACTCTAAACATAATATTAACCCCTCAGCTGTGACACGACGCCAGGTCAAAACCAAAATATTACAACCTTGTGTATTTGACCTCAAAAGGCCACTTTATATTCGAAGATAGATCTGTATTCTCCTGTCTTAATACTATGTCATAGTAACAGGACAGGTGGATTTTTTATCCTACCATTTATTCAGATTTTTATTATTATTATTATTTTGAATAATTACCGAAAGTCACAGCGAACCACTTTATTTTAATTGTATTTTGATCGCTCTTTAGCATGTTTATTCTATTTCACAATAATATACATAATATATATTTGCATGTATCATGTCACTTTTACAATGTCTTTTGTGCGTTTTAAATAGGTATCAAATATATCAATCTTGTTTCTTCTTAGAATCGTTTAAATTATTTGCGTGTAAATAAATATTTTGAATCACAAAGCGCCTGTAAGGCCTGTGTTTTTCATTTTCCACAACAAACAAAGAAATGTTATAGAATATCTTTTTAATCACAGTTCTCTTTTTTTCTTTTTTGAACTGACAACTTTAGGTTCACCTTTCTTTACAGAGAACAATTCTCTATTTGAGTCTGTACTAGAAGGTCTGAATTGATTTGAATTGAACTGGAGGTTTGTTTCAGGAGTTGTTGTAACGCCAAATTGAATATTCTTTCCCGATACTAGGTTAATATGTCTCACAAATTGGCAACGTGTTATTCTACAGAACTATAATATTTTGAAATGTTGTTGAATAACTCTATGAGTAATCAAAATAAATTCTTGGTGGAAATCTATAACATGCGCAGTCAGAGTGTTAATTTGGTGTGATCTCAGATAAGAAAGTTTTGTTTAAGCTAACGCTGGGGTAGAGCTGTTTGCACAGTGATAGACTATCAAATGGTTCCTATATAGCGGTAGAGAGTGCCACAAACATATAAATATATACAAGATCCACTCCATCTCTTGTGGTGTATCTCTCAGAAGATATTCTCAATGTTTATCATCGAGGGGGCACCAGTAACATCCGGTTCAAGAGAGTCACGTGACAGACGATCATTTCATCCTACTGCATAGAGAAGTTGGAAACACAAGGAATGTTGGAACATCGGTAAAATGTGAATATACAATATCCCCCTCAATATTTAAGGATTCTACGTTTTTAAACAGTCCATGAGGGTTTAGATTTATCAAACCTGAAAGCAATACAATTTACAGATGGGTCTTGCGACCATAGACTGCATTGCTTGACTTTATCGACCCTGCATTGTGGATCACTCAAAACTTTCATATCTTTAGATAAAGGGAAATCTTTTTGACCTTCATCATAACTTATGAGCACAACAAATTATCTTATTAAATTTGAAGCATTTTGTGACAACATGCGTCTTTAAAATTCTAAGAACATGATGAAGGAGATGAGATGGCTAAATATTTCTGCGAAGAGATATTTCGCTGCTGTTCTGACACCATTATTCTAAATGGTTGAATCTCATGTGACGTTTATGCCAGAATAACGTAATATAATGAAGTTATTCTTATTTTTTTTAAACATGTACTTTTGAGTCCAAACTGGGCATGCTCAGAATGAATATTATGACATCACAATGAGGCTTTTTAGGTGATTGTATGAAACTTGTATACTGGGCATGCGCGGAATGAGGATCATTGGGAAATGAAATGAAACAGACCTGTGTTTGCCTGCACTGATATCTGCAAATCTTTGTATCTCTTTTTTAAGATAGCCGTCCATCAACATAAATGTAGTTTCTTGAATTCTAAAGTTTTCCTCAGATAAGAAATCCCGGGGATATATTGGACAAGAGGCAGATTGTTACTGTATCTCTATGAACATTTGCTCTGCTGAATAAATTTGATCATTTAAAGTCCTAATGGGTTATCTTTTAAATATGTAAAAAAGAATAAAAAAGGATACAAAAAACAAAGTCATTTTATGTGTTATTTTATTTCCATTTCAATTATAACAAGCTTTTTTTTACTCTACATGTCTGTCCTCAATACCTGATTAATCTTCTATTAGAAAATAGGTTTGGTTCCTTATCACATAGAAGAGTTCAAACTCGGATTTAAGACGGAAAAGCCTGCATGCCTTCCATATAAAATTAACAATTAGATTTAATTTGAATTTAGGTTTTATATTGTTATATCTGGATATTATATAATCTTATAGCAAGGTACTATATTCTATGTTATAATAAAACTCTATCTTTGCCAAAACATCTAAGATGATTATTTGACAACTTCCAAAATAAAATTTAAAAATGGGTCAGAAATTAAGATCTATGTACAGTGTGAGAGGATCTGTTATCATCTAAACCAAGCCTAACTTTCCAACAACCTGCACAAACTACTCATTACCGTGTTAGGCCCCTTAAGACATATCTCAACCAACTGAAGGCCGCCATGTTTCTAGTTTCAAAGCCGGCTACCAGTATAACAAATGACCACAATACGTGCGAATGCACTTGCCGTTTTCTCCTATTCAGTTTTTAATCTCCCGCGCTGAATCCATACCAAAGATTTTATTGTCAAAGTTTGGTATTTTCTCTTCATGGAATAACGTGTCATGGATACAAACTACATGATCACAGTCTTCAAAACATAAGCGACATCGGGTCATTCTTAATGTTGATCCTACATTTCAAAATAATAATTACAATAACTACTATTGACTTGAAATACTTAACGCTACGGTGAGTGTGAATGTCAGAATTCATATTCAGACTTTTACTAATATATATACGTCCATTAGAGACATAATACTATGTCTCAGACCAGTTCAGACCGGTATATCTAAGCTACAATAAAAAAACTATATTTTGGGAATAACTGTGTCCATCCGATTCTTGTACACCATAATCAGACATCATATTATTAACATGCTCAAACATCATCAGGACATACAAGTTGAGAATACATATACACCATGCAAAACACAATCCTGGCTGGATAAAATAAATTATAAGCTGGTCTAACATGTCCTTGCAATATATTATAGCACCTTAGTGAAATATTGAACATTGTTCTTTTCTGGAACCTTACAATCACTCTGTTATACATTAGTTCTACATTCCAGGTGGTTACTTAAACATTATTATAAGGTGACAAATGTTTTCATAAAATTATGGAAAATCTGAAAGACCATATTATGCTTCAACAAATTGTACCTAATTAATACTGCATTATAACAAATATATTGGCGGTTATTCGATTGGTATTGTTCATTCTTTGCCTGAGTTTAGACACTTTGAACTTAACAGTACAGATTGCTATTTCATTAATGCTGATCTGGGGGTAAACATCAAATGTAGAATGCAATAGGTAAAAGGTCTGTAGTCAAAATGTTTGGTTTTAAGATAACACTAAGGTAGGAGGGGATACTACTCACGATAAACATAAGGATATTGACTTAACGTAGCCAAATATATGGAATAGTGAAGGTAACTAACATATATTCACCAAAAAGGTATACTGAAGGCAGCTAGCCTGTATTCACAATGTGAAATACTGGAGGCAGCTAGCCTGTATTCACAATGTGAAATACTGAAGGCAGCTAGCCTGTATTCACAATGTGAAATACTGAAGGCAGACAGCCGGTATTCACCATGTGAAATACTGAAGGCAGCTAGCCTGTATTCACAATGTGAAATACTGAAGGCAGCTAGCCTGCACTCACAATGTGAAATACTGAAGGCAGCTAGCCTGCACTCATAATGTGAAATACTGAAGGCAGCTAGCCTGTATTCACAATGTGAAATGCTGAAGGCAGCTAGCCGGTATTCACAATGTGAAATACTGAAGGCAGCTAGCCTGTATTCACAATGTGAAATACTGAAGGCAGCTTGCCCGTATTCACAATGTGAAATACTGAAGGCAGCTAGCCTATATTCACAATGTAAAATACTGGAGTCAGCTAGCCTGCACTCACAATGTAAAATACTGGAGGCAGCTAGCCTATATTCACAATGTGAAATACTGAAGGCAGTTAGCCTGCACTCACAATGTGAAATACTGAAGGCAGCTAGCCTATATTCACAATGTGAAATACTCAAGGCAGCAGCTAGCCTGTGTTCACAATGTGAAATACTGAGAGCAGCTAGCCTATATTCACAATGTGAAATACTGAAGGCAGATAGCCGGCATTCACAAAATCTGAAATACTGAAAGCTGCTAGACTGGATTTACAGTGTGGCATATATTGCTATTTGGTAGTTGATAGTTAAACTATCGGTATTGTTTTGTGCCTTGGACATACCTTTCATGAACATGTATCATAACATTTAAATCTTACTGTTACCTATATCACTATAATCCAGGGTCATAATCTGTTGTTAATCTGAGTGTAGATATTGTCCATGCATAAGTATGAACTATTTCCTGTTCTGTTCTGTGTTCTGGCTTGAATGTCGTCTGTTGAGTTACATTCACTTTCTTTAGCCATTATTGCCTGGGATTTGTCTATATTGAATGATGTATCAGATGTCAAAATGCATAACATAAATGTTGACAACATGTTGACTATCCTAACTGGAGTTTGGGCACGCATGCGCCATGATGACGTCATCCATATCACGTGACTGTACTATTTAAGGCTAGAGTTTATAGAATGCCTGGGCGTTAGGCTTTACTTTTTCCTAAAACAGAAAATATATTTCACTATTATTAAACTAGTATTATGGAACGAGAAATACATAAAACAACAATCATATTTACAAAATCAAAATGCTGCCATTAGATACGAATATATACTGCATATTCCAAAAGCATGATAAAGAAAGAATTACATTTTAACTACACTGTACAATATTTATGCATATAGGATAAACAATTGTAAATATCTAAGCTTAAATACAAGAGAATTTATGTTCTGTTGATTGCATTACTTTCTTCTAACACAGTAATTTAAAAAAAAAATCTTTGACTGTATTAATTTAATGGTACAGTTCGCGTAATGCATATCTAGTGCTGGTGTGTAGTTATACGAAGCATGCCAAACCAGTCTCTGTATTGTGACATGTACTATGGAATAGACAAAAACGTTTACCAAAGATATAATGAGTACACACACATTTCACCTTTTCATTATTTAGTCAATTTTGACCTCAGGTTAGTTTCACATTTTAGTAACTCTCTTATATATATAGTTTAAACAAACTGTCAATAATTTATATGTTTTTCAGATTTTCAGATTTCTGTTATCTACCTATATAATCTTCCGCATTGTGTCACCTTTCCATAAAATCTTTTACATTGCGTCATCTATCTATATAATCTTCCACATTGCGTCACCTATCTATATGATCTTCCACATTGCGTCACCTATCTATATAATATTCCACATTGCGTCATCTATCTATATTACCTTCCACATTACGTCATCTATCTATATAATCTTCCACATTGCGTCACCTATCTATATAATCTTCCACATTGCGTCACCTATCTATATAATCTTCCACATTGCGTCACCTATCTATATGATCTCCACATTACATCATCTATCTATATAACCTTCCACATTGCGTCACCTATCTATATAACCTTCCACATTACATCATCTATCTATATAATTGCGTCACCTATCTATATAACCTTCCACATTACATCATCTATCTATATAACCTTCCACATTGCGTCACCTATCTATATAATCTTCCACATTGCGTCACCTATCTATATAACCTACATTGCGTCACTTATCTATATAATCTTCCACATTGCGTCACTTATCTATATAATCTTCCACATTGCGTCACCTATCAATATAATCTTCCACATTACGTCACCTATCTATATTACCTTCCACGTTACGTTATCTATCTATATTACCTTCCACATTACGTCATCTATCTATATTACCTTCCACATTACATCATCTATCTATATAACCTTCCACATTGCATCACCTATCTATATAATCTTCCACATTACGTCACCTATCTATATAACCTTCCACATTGCGTCACCTATCTATATAACCTTCCACATTACATCATCTATCAATATAATCTTCCACATTACATCATCTATCTATATTACCTTCCACATTACGTCACCTATCTATATAATCTTCCACATTACGTCATCTATCTATATAATCTTCCACATTGCGTCACTTATCTATATAATCTTCACTTCCACATTCAAATTTACAGATTCCACAGTCCGTCAAAGATTTATGTCTGTCATATACACTCAAAATTATGGTTTGAGGTTCACAAAAATTAAAGGAAATTAGTTTCGAAGATTTTATGCATGAACACTGACAAAGAATGGGATCTTAATATTTTGCACTGTTTTTCCGCAGCTTATGCCAGAGGGTAATTAATGCTATGCTTGTCGTTTTGATCAGTGTGTGCATATGAACAATTAATTATGCAGGTGCGCTTTGTGTCTGCATGGCGTGTCATCAAATTTCGATATTATCGCTCACCCAACATGCAATAAGTTTACTCAAGTACAATATAATAGACTATATTGGCCTATATTGACCATTGGCTATACTAGGTATGATTTTGCAATCCATACCAAATAAATAACATTGAAAATTTCATTCACAACATATACAACTATAAAATTCCCTATTTGTACCAATAAATTCTCATATTCATTTCTGTGTTAAAAAGCAAGCAAGTGCCATATTGATTAATTGACAATACACGCCACTGTGATACATAACCCTTTGCAAAATTAAAATGAATAATACAAATAAAATAATAAATCATTTTACAAAGTGCGCTTATATCTGCCAGATCGGTTGAATCGGTCATAATGGTGGTATCGATTATACCGACTCAACCTATTATATCGCCTAAACTGGTTATAATTGCTAAACCAAAGTGGCTTCTTTGAGTTGCTATTAGACCATGGTGTTATGCTGAAAGAGAAAATAATTATAATATCACAGAAAAGAGCAGAGCAGTGCAACATCTAATGTCTACAGATAGTTGTTATATGATCCCTCGCATTCTTACCTTAATACCAAGACCTGGAATAACACCAGAACATCTTACATAACAGGACAGCAAACGTGCGGTGCTTCTCTCACTAATCACAGTTCAGCAGAAAATACTTTTTCTGCGGAACTGTTTTGATTTGTTTTGGTCTCTCAGTCTGGCAGTTGTGGTAATGTACATTCTTTTTAAAAATAATTTATAGTTAATACCAACATTTACAGAAAGTGTACACTTATACGTATATATCTGGGTTTTTTTAAACAATTAACCCAAGTTATAATTCACATGATTGGAATGGAAATTGTATGAATGTATAAATGTATGGGTAGATTGCCAGCAATATCACAATGATTGAAAGTAGCTAGAAAAGTTGGATTTTGTAAAATATGTTCAGACTGCCAGACTGAAAAAAATATATTAGCTAAGTGCCCGACTGTAACTTCTAACCCGCTCACTTAGACTTGGTTACGTGTGTACAAACCTTTCTTGGGTATTGACCCGTAAATCTACACGGAAGAACACAGAAAGCATGCTTAACTAGACTTTACTATGATTATATAGGTATATAAATATATGATATAATTATTAAAGGTATTCATCATGAAAGCAATTAACGGGAAAAAACATGTCTCTGAAATAAATGCATGAATCATACGTTTACATTGAAATCATTATACATCTCTGCACACTGAAAAGTATGTCACCGCGACAACTTTCCCCTGAATTAAGATAATCTGTACAAGGCGTTCAGGCAATTGTCTAAAGAGCTTGTCAAGGTTGCGATTTGTTTATCTAACTGTTTTAACGATGGGGAATTATCTATTTTAATCAACGGGAGTTTCAATAACTAGAAAACCATAGAATGGACCATCTTTTACCCCCATGATCTGTGACCATTGGGGGGAATTACAGACTAAAATCATGGACTGGAATCATAGACTGGAAACATAGACTAAAAGCAGGCACTTGGATCATAGACTTGAATCAAATATTGAAATCATAGACTGGAATCAAAGACTGGAATCATTGATTAGAACCACAGATTGAACATATCTAATAGATAGGGTTTGTACATTGCTCACCATGTTCCATCATTTTCTTCTATCGAGGATTGTGAACTTAACTTACTGGGTAACTTACAGTACTAAATTTTATAGAAGGGAACAGAACAGGGTTTGAGTGTATTTTAATAACATTTTACTTGTCTCTGATGCTGCCTGTTGTTTAAATTGTTTTACTTTCTATGTTCAATGTTCAGGGCTGGTCCACTCCTTGATCTAGCATATGCCGGATCCCTTCAAATCACAACCACATACAATATACAATCTACTGCAAACAAAACAATCTACTGCAAACAATACAATCTACTGCCAGTGTCTGGGGTGAGTTCAATAAATTCAAATAACTATGCATTCTGTAATAATTTAAGAAGACCACTATTTATGTATGGAGATTCTATGATATCCAATGCATTATTTCTGAGACATAACCTTTGTAGAAAAGAATATACTTATGTATATACAAATCTGGTGTTAGATATATTTGTTATATTCAATTATATATAAGCATTGCAATAAAAACAAATCAACAATTTGAAACTAAATAAAGAACTTTTTATGCTCTTGGCATTATTTAAAAAAATAGTTTTCATTTTTTTAAAATAAATCTATAACATCAGTGAGTTTAATTATTTTCAGACATGATTTTTAGTCATAAGATATTTTAACTTTGATTTGGTGAGTGATGTTTATGAGGAGGAGAGTTAGAGGCACTCACTCGTATACGCATCCCACGACGACCCACATTTGCTGAGCGCGACTTCCGGGCTCCCGCCTCATGCAGTCAGGAATCAGACTGCACCCAGCCTTGTTGGTGGGGATCTAAAAACACCCCAATATGCACACAAATACAGATATCATCCCAACTATTGCAGTATTTACAATGGATTTGTTAGGTGTTTTTCTTAAAATAACCAGAAGCAAGTAATCCTAAAACCGCCACGATGTGAATGATTGAAAATACTCATTTTTTGACTTGATTGAGTTTTAAACTCCCCCTCACAAAAAAATGGACCCAAAAAAGGTTCATAAGGGAATGAAACAGTCCGACACTATTCTACAATATAACCCAGTCTGAATCTAAACAGCTTCCCAATCTTCAAATTGATTATTAATTAAGTTCATGATCTGGGTAAGTGCATCTAGTTGTTTCAGACCCTGGTTCCCAGATGAAGCGACTCACCCTGGTTTGCCACGAGTCCAGTATTTCATCCAGAGCATTCTGAGTTGATCCTATATTTGGAGCAAAGCCGTAGATTCCTTTGATCTTCATGTTGTACTTGTCAGCCTGCCACTGAGCGTACTTAAACGGCCAACTGGGATTATCCATCATCTGACAGCGAGTCTCATATCCTGATAGGTTCTCCAAGAAATGGGATCGATCCCAGGGCTGAAAATCAGCAATATATATATGAATGGTTACAGAAGGTGCTTGCACCCTATCCTGGGAAAGGGCATTGAACCTATTCTGTTAGGGATGGAGGGGACATCAGGCCTATTCTGTTGTGGAGGGAGGGGACATCGGGCCTATTCTGTTAGAGGGAGGGGACATCAGGCCTATTATGTTGTGGAGGGAGGGGACATCGGGCCTATTCTGTTAGAGGGAGGGGATATCAGGACTATTCTGTTGTGGAGGGAGGGGACATCAGGACTATTCTGTTAGGGAGGGAGGAGACATCAGGACTATTCTATCAGGGAGGGAGGGGACATCAGGACTATCCTGTTAGGGAGGAAATCACACCCAACCTATTTTAGCAAGGGCCACCATTCAATGATTCTTTTCTGTCAAAATGCATTTACTACAACAAATAAGTAATTTATAATCTTTTTACACAGTTATCAAAGAACATATAGTTTCCTTAATATATAATATTCTGTTCTACAGGCTGTAGAGTACAAGCCGACCCAGCTGTGTATATCAGCCTTGTTACCCACCGTGCCCGTAATTCCCTCGGCTACCGCGTATTGCTCCTTGGTGAAGGCCAGAGCCCTCTGCTCACCCGGCAATGTGGGTTCTGAAACAAATTTCATCCATTTATTGTCATAGGAATTATATATTTCATTGCTAGAACTTTGAAGCATTACCATTATACTTTTGGTAACAATATAAGTGTCTCCTCGTTGTTTTATTAATATTGAATTCAATTATCAGTGCTTGAGTGGTCAATGCTGCCACCTGGTGTGTTTTAATATTTTACACATGGGAAATTTTGTGGACATGCCAGTTTGGCTCACAGCGGTAACAAGTATGATTAACATATTATTTAATTTCAAACAGTTTATATCTTTCTATTTTTTGCGAGAATGGTATAAATCATATTAGCTGAAATGTCTACAAACCAATACACAGTAAACATCAATTAACCATGACTATTAGGACTCCCCATGCTGAGGTGTCAGAGAGACTGACCTGGCTGTCTCAGGTGGATAAGAGAATTGCCTAGCTGTCTGAGATGTTTGAGAGACTGACTGTCTGAGGAATATCATAGACTCACCTGGCTGTCTGAGGTCTGTGGAGGACTTACCTGGCTGTCTGAGGTGTATGAGAGACTGACTGACTGAGGCATATTATATACTCACCTGGCTGTCTGAGGTCTGTGGAGGACTCACCTGGCTGTCTGAGGTGTATGAGAGACTGACTGACTGAGGCATATTATATACTCACCTGGCTGTATGAGGTCTGTGGAGGACTCACCTGGCTGTCTGAGGTCTGTGGAGGACTCACCTGGCTGTCTGAGGTGTATGGGACTCACCTGGCTGTCTGAGGTATGTGGAGGACTCACCTGGCTGTCTGAGGTGTATGAGACTCACCTGGTTCTATGATGGGAGGTGGAGTGGGTCTGGGGGTCGGTCTCGGTGTGGGTCTCGGCGTGGGGCGCGGTGCTCCATACCTGACAACATCAAAACATCAACATGGAGCAATATGAGACATATTCCAGGTATATAACAAAGTCCAACATGAGACAACATCAAGACATTAACCAGAGTGCGTTATAAGGCAACATCAAGACATTAACCACAGTATATTATATGTGTTTACATCAAGACATTAACAGTATGTTATATGTGGTAAGATCAATACATTAACCACAGTATGTTATATGTGGCAACATCAAGACATTAACCACAGTATGTTATACGTGGTAACATGAGATATAGGATATCAACCAGCGTGTGCTATGAGATTTAAGGGAAAGACTGTTGGAACAACTGACTGAGAAAATAAAGCAGAATATGCGTAATTGGTTGCAAAAATAATGTTGAGATTTGCCTTTAACTTGGATACAAATTGGGATTTGTCTCCTCCTCCACACTCTATGGACTTGTCCCTCATATTCTGTGTCACCTGATGTTTTAACACCAGGTGTCGCTCCCTTCTTATAGCAAGTTGAAAGAGTTCATAACTGAAAGTGTGAGGTTGGTACCAAATATTTGGATTAACTCAGACGAATATCCTCATAAAGGGAAACAGCTTGTTCTCAATTTGGATATAAATAAGTTTATGCTGATATGTAATAAGCTGTAAGGAGAGGTCTACAGGGAATTACCATGGAAAGGTTGTTGTTCATGGCATCAAATTATTGATTTCATCCTATTTTATGCCTTTACAGAAGGGCTTTCGCGTCAAAGTTTCAACTCCATAGAGTTCTGTATTTTCCAATATATAGTCAATCATATACTTGAAAGGAGTTGAGATTGACTTTATTCAGAGAGCCATGCATAAATCACAGCTAAAATACATTTGCGTGCCATATCAAAGTATAATGATGTTATCTACACAAAGTAAAACTAAAAGAAAACCATTTAAAACCAACTTCCCTTTTGCTCATTTCGTAGATTTCCGATTTATAAAATGTTATATTCTTCATTAGAATGAAACTGGAAGACCTGATTTGAAATACGTTATAAGTATGTCCAGTGAAATGCAATAGTTCCAAATGTTTCATCAATAAGCTTGTGTCTCACAGGTCTGATTGTATGAATTTACCTTCGCTCATTGCAAGATTGCTCATTCGACATTTTCGCTGGATCTACATTTCAACACAAACATCCCAATACTTATCCCAGATAGTTTATCAATCCTCACATTCACTCATTCTGGTATAGAATCCATCAGATTAGCACAATATTATCCCAAAACAATAATATGCAAAATATAGTGTTGTCCAAACTTGAACATTTCAGCCATGATGGAAACAACAAGTCACATGTCACCAGTTAGTGAGGGAAGTCTACCTTTTTAAATACTTGAATATTTGAATTCCCAGAAATGGTTTATACCCCAAAAATATACTCATAAAGGGAGTCTACTTGCTAGAATATATTCATAAAGGATGTATACCTAAAGGAGTAGCTAGTCTCTTTACATTTGTACAAAGTGTGTGTTGTTTGTTTTGGGGTTTTGAATCACTTTCGACAAATTTCCAGTCATATCATGAGGAAACTTACTTGAAGCAGACAGAGTGCTGTCTCACTGAATTGTTGAGTCACAGGAGACTTACTTGAAGCAGACAGAGTGCTGTCTCAATGAATTGTTGAGTCACAGGAGACTTACTTGAAGCAGACAGAGTGCTGTCTCAATGAATTGTTGAGTCACAGGAGACTTACTTGAAGCAGACAGAGTGTTGTCGCACTGAATTGTTAGGTCACAGGAGACTTACTTGAAGCAGACAGAGTACTGTTAAATCACAGGTTCTTGACATGACAATCCCAATCACAAATTTAAAAGGACAATGGTTGAACACTTGAGCCTCAGCTCATATAAATAGTTGTAACATGACTGCAATCTTGGCATGACCAGGAATTAAACCCGTGACTTTAAGATCATCAAAGAGGAACTGGTGGTAATAACTTGCGCTCTCACCAACTGCGCCACGGATAAAGTGTGTATGAAGCTCAAATCTCTTTCAGTTGGTTCAAGCGCCAGCTTATTAGCACAAGTTCCTCTGTGGTGATCCAAAGATTGTGGGTTCGATCCCCAGCCATGCCGAGATTGAAATCATCATACAATTTCACACATGAGTTTAGGCCTGTGCCTAAAGGGTTGACCAGTTGTCCTTGTAAACCTGTGATTGGGTAGGTTGTCATGTCAAGGACCTGCGACATGACAATTCAGTGAGGCAGCACTATATCTGCTACAAGTAGGTCTCAACACGAAATGACTGAAATAATGTTGAAGATGACGTAAAACCCCAAACAAACCAAAACTATAAGCATGACGTGACTCACGCGGGAGTGAAGGTGCAGGAGAAGGACACCTGTCCTGCCCTGTCCGAGGGTCTTCTGTCCCTCCAATCCCTCTCCCGGAGTCGGTCCCACCCACATCCGGGTCTCACGCTGCAACCAAAGTACTTAGCGACCTCTATCTGCAATAAACACACCTTAATTGACACTCAAGTTAAAGGGGACGCGCCCTACATTTAAGAATATACAGGAGAGTATAAAAAAACATCTTTAAGGAAGAGGCAATGAAAATGAATTCCGGAATAAGTTTCCTCGGGTGTTAAATTTTGCCTCAGTATTGGCAGAGACATTTAAATATATTTAAATATCTCTGGTATTGGAGTGTTAATGATAATAATCAAATAATAAGAGTGAGAAGAAATAAAAAGACTATTCTTTGAATGGATATTACCTGTTCTCTGAATGGGGATGTTGTTATCCATCTAGGGAGGGCTTTTTGAAGATACTCATTAACAGCTCTGACATGTTTTAAATCTCCTGTTGTGTGATCTATTAATCCACCAATGGTATCCTTGAAATGAGGGTGAATACGTTCTACGTCAAATGTCCCTGATTGACCGATATTTCTACATTTGGAATGAAATCCAGAGAGATCAACAAGAAAATTAGTATAATCCCATTGCTGCAAAATAGAAGAAAAAACCAATATACTATACATATTGGACATATATAAGGAAGCAAATCTCGAAAAAGATTAGGCATAGCAAAATACTATGGAGATCGGGAGTGGTAAATTATTCTGGAGAGATCAAGAGCGATAGATAAGCCCAGATAATTCCAGCGAAAATTTATTTATTTTGTAAATGAGGCATACAAATATATCTTTACAAGTTGTCATAAATGAATGTATTTAACTAGAGTTTACTTATTTCATTTTTTTTAACAATGTGCATTTGACTTACTATAGATGGGTTGATTTGCTGGAATAAATCTATGACAAAATTTTCTGATTTTATTGGAAAAGCTCTGCCCGCTAGTACTGAGTATAGGACAGCTCCAAGCACTGCCAGGTGCGACCACAACACCACCGCACCCTGCAACAAAGACACACAGCAATGTAAAGTATGGTAAATCTCTGACAACACTGCATCCTGCAACAAAGACACACAGCAATGTAAAGTATGGTAAATCTCTACAACCACCACGCCTTGCAGCAAAGACACACAGCAATGTAAAGTATGGTAACTCTCTAAAACCACCACACCTTGCAGCAAAGACACACAGCAATGTAAAGTATGGTAAATCTCTACAACCACCACACCTTGCAGCAAAGACACACAGCAATGTAAAGTATGGTAACTCTCTAAAACCACCACACCTTGCAGCAAAGACACACAGCAATGTAAAGTATGGTAAATCTCTGACAACACTGCACCCTGCAACAAAGACACACAGCAATGTAAAGTATGGTAAATCTCTGACAACACTGCACCCTGCAACAAAGACACACAGCAATGTAAAGTATGCTAAATCTCTGACAACACTGCACCCTGCAACAAAGACACACAGCAATGTAAAGTATGCTAAATCTACAACATCACCGCACCCTGCAACGAAGACACACAGCAATGTAAAGTATGGTAAATCTCCAACATCACCACTGCCTGCAACAAAGACACACAGCAATGTTAAGTATGGTAAATCTCCAACACCACCGCACCTTGCAACAAGGACACACAGTAATGTAAAGTATGGTAAATCTGCAAGGACTTCTGTGAATGATCTCAGCCATTTTTTTCTATTATCTTCTTTATATCAATCAGAACAGTAAGAAACAAACAAAAAAATCCAAAAATAAAAAAGATCCAAATGATCCCAAAGTGCATCTCGGGAGAATATATAAGTACCAAATGCCAAGACAATGGATGAATACCTGAGCATTGTAAACAAAGTATGAAACTTGTAAACAAGACAACAAGACACCTGTCCGTACACATGCATATAATGGGCGCGCATAGCTCTCACAATGGACAGAGGTATATCTCGCCTCGCGGTATGTTTGGACAAGTACTTTTTGCATTTCTGAACGGCATCTTGAGCCTTCCAGTCCTGTATGTAAGACTATGGGTAAATAATCTTCTCCAAACCCTCATAAACTGTAATTATTTTTGTCAAATTCAAGGCAGTTTTCACTCCACGTTTACAGATTGACCGATGTTAATGAATAAACAAATACTCTTCATTGAAGAATATCGTAAAATAAATATAAAGAACAGAATGTAGTCAGATAGAAATGACCACGAAGTATCACAGACTATAATTCACAGCAGGGTACTTAGCTAATTGAAATCTTTTATTATGTACCGGTATATGCTCTATGAATCCCAGTAATCTCTAGTAATACGGTTGATGAATTAAAACCTGCAAAAACCTACAAATCATCTGCACCTGATGGTTTATAACTTTAGAAATCCCCTGCAACAGATGGTGAAATAACTCCTGCAGCACCTGATGGTATTTTAACCTAGTAATCTACATCTACATCTACAAAACCAAATGGCATCCCGCCGAGAGTGCAAGGTTGCACTAAGGGGTGCAGCTGGTACCCAGTAATCTCCTGCAACTGATGGTATATTAACCTAGTAATCTCCTGCAACTGATGGTATATTAACTTAATAATCTCCTGCAACTGATGGTATATTAACTTAGTAATCTCCTGCAACTGATGGTATATTAACCTAGTAATCTCCTGCAACTGATGGTATATTAACCTAGTAATCTCCTGCAACTGATGGTATATTAACTTAATAATCTCCTGCAACTGATGGTATATTAACTTAGTAATCTCCTGCAACTGATGGTATATTAACTTAATAATCTCCTGCAACTGATGGTATATTAACTTAGTAATCTCCTGCAACTGATGGTATATTAACCTAGTAATCTCCTGCAACTGATGGTATATTAACTTAATAATCTCCTGCAACTGATGGTATATTAACCTAGTAATCTCCTGCAACTGATGGTATCTAGATCTGAAATAATCCCAAAGAATATCAGGGACCTGACAATAAGATAACATTAGTAATCTCCTGCGCCTGATAATATGGATCGATGAAGTGATGGTAAACTTATAATGTTGTTTAACGCAGAAGGTTTTGTTTACTTTTACAATCATTTCTATGTGTTTTGATCTTTGGAAACAATTATCAGAACATGATACACATAGATATTGTACCAGCTCTGTTAAATCCAATTGAATATTGACCTCATATAGATCTTTGACCTAGTATGGATCTTTGACCTAGTATGGGCCTTATTTGGGATGAAGAGGTCATTATCTGGTTCGATCAGTAGCATTGATAGATACAGCGAGTCAACTTCGTGTTTACATTTTCATATTCTGAATGTTCTCACACTCAATGCAATTGAATAGGTCACACTCTTTGAAAGCAAGTATAAAGAAAAAGAACCTGACCGCTTGAGGTCAAGGAGATATAAGCAGAACCAAGCAGGTTGGGCCACTCAGTCTACATGACCTGACCTCTAGTGGCCAATAGCATATATATAGGACCATTATGGCTCAATATCTATGACATGACCTTTCGAGGTCAGGGAGATAGAAGTAGGACCATCCAGGTAGGGCGGCTCAGTATATTTGACCTGACCTTTCGAGGTCAGGAAGATAGAAGTAGGACCATTCAGGTAGGGTGGATCAGTATATTTGACCTGACCTTTCGAGGTCAGGGAGATAGAGGTAGGACCATTCATGTAGGGTGGCTCAGTATATTTGACCTGACTGTTCGAGGTCAGGGAGATAGAAGTAGGACCATTCATGTAGGGCGGCTCAATATTTAAGACCTGACCTCTCGAGGTCTAGCACACGATGCTTAGCAGAAGCCTATGGACATATCAACTTTGAGGGAATAGCCTATTCAATTATTTATGTCCAATATTTCATCATTAGCTTCCCAAAGACAACTCCATTCATTATAATCCTAGGTTCAAGTCACATTCACTACGGACCGTGGACGTGGGGTGGAATGAGACAAGAAGATCAACACTTATACCTGATACAATACCAACTATCATTACTTTTAAACTGATTTGTGCACTGCTTTATTCTCTGCTTTATCCACGCAAATGGTCAGAAAACATACCATGTTGTATCCTTAATTTATATTATTTAATGTATGTAGTGACAAATAAGCCACTATGGTAAAATGCATTATTCCTTGTCATTATAATAAAGATATTTTGAATCTTGAATTGAATCTTGAAACAACAGGAGACAATTGCACAGAATAATTAATCAATGTCCCACATACCATTCCAGAATTGTAACTGCCTTTGTAACGCATTAGAATCCCACAACCCCTTGACCTAATATGCAACGTATGCCAAGGTCAGCTGTTCAGAACTATCTGGAATGCATACTTGGCAAAAATACAATTTAAAAATTTGAGCTCATCAGGATAAATGAATTGTCAAATTAGCAGCCAAATATTGAAACATCAAAGAGTAAATGTAAAACTAATGTTGTCCGTTATTTAAGTTTTGACATTAACATGAATATTTTATCCTGTCTATATATTTCAAAAACCAAAGATTTGAATACAATAAACCTGATATGGTTATGTACACAAAATCATTTTTATCAATTGTTATCCAAAATGCCAAAAATAGATTTAACTTATGACAGATCCTGACATTTTAGGGTTTAACCACAATAACAAACCATGACGTATATAATTTATTACCAATAATTTAAAAATTATTAATCATTTAACTTGTAAATACCTCACGCTTAATTCAAGAGGTCAAAAGGGTTAATAATAGATGACACATTAACATCATCCTTTGGCCAACATCCAGAATACAAATACAAATATTGTCATCTCCCTTACTCTTAATTAGGCTCCAGGTAAACATGGGACAAAAGCTGGCTGATTTATTGCCACATAGCAAGCTGTGAACTGTAACAAACCTGCCAACATTGGAGGTTCTTCCTGCAAATATGTATAACTGTAACAGTGGAGGCCATAACCTATAACAATTAAGTGGAACATAACCTAAAAGGATAACTGTTTACTAACAGGCGTGATTTATAATAGCCCAGTCTGGTCTCGTTATTACTTATATGAATATACATATAGTATATAGTATCCTACCTGATCTCGTTATTTTTTACTATAAACTACCACAATGTGTAGATACATATTTGATCTTGTAATTTCTAATGTAAATAACCAAACTGTAATATTATCGCCCGATCTCGTTTATTTTTAATATAGATAGCCAAAATATATGTTAACCATCTGATCTCGTTATTTCTATTATAAATAGCCAAAATGTATATTAACCCGCCCGATCTCGTAATTTCTATTGTAAATAATCATAATATATATTAACCCACCTGATCTCGGTATTTCTATTGTGAATAAATCAACCCATCTGATCTCATTATTTATATTATAAATAGTTATAATATATGCTAACACGCCTGATCTCGTTATTTCTATTATAAATAGTTATAATATATGTTAACCCGCCTGATCTCGTTATTTGTAATATAAATAGTTATAATATATGTTGCCCTGTCTGATCTCTTTATCGTTTAGCATGATGTATGTCCTTATATTCCAGTTTTTAGACATTTTGATTGAGACATTAACCTCTACTATAAAACGTGCTGCATTTGTATATTGAAGCACTCCAAAGTCAACAGACCCGGATGATAAGTCGTGACAACCTCTGATATTATCTAATATGGTAGAATTACAAGGACAGGGCTGGAATATCAACCACACTCTCCCTCACACCTCTCTGCATTCACATCTATCTGTTCTACACTTTGATACTCTACGCCACTTGATTTACTAATATCTCCTGTGTTGACTTAAAACACTCGTCATACATAGAGAATAGAAAAGCATAAACTAACATATATCTTTATAATATATGTTTGTTTTGAAAATAAAACAACGTCGTTCTTTAAAAAAGTAATTGCACAAATACACTACTCCAGTACACATATATATTTTACAGAACCCATTGGGTTTTTTTCCAGCCATTTGTGCTAAGATTTATAGTTTTGAACACAATGGTTCTTTCTGTGTATCAGGCTGACTGGTTTCCTCTTTCGCACGTCCTTGTTACATAAGATAGTACCGGGGGAGGTGCTCCAGTGGTTTACATGCCATATATATATATATATATATATATATATATATACCAGTTAAGCCTGAAGAAGTCCCTTGAAGGACGGAAACATGTCGCAATAAAAGGTTTTAACTCTTTGTCACCACGGACTTTGTTGGATTACTTTTATCACCATAACACTGTATACAACTACCTTTTTACTTTGTCCTATATATATATATATATATATATATATAAAAATAATAATACTTTTTTCTGTTACATGTCTCTTTAAAAGAAATATCAAGATTAGATAGTGTTTGATGCATCAATTTGCGGTTTTTATACCTTCACTCGTTGTGTGTGTTTATAACTGTATTTTACACATTACTCGTTACAACAGTAGACTTTCCACAGAGACCAGAAAGCAAAATCAAATCTCACGACACCAAATGATAAATACGAGGTCACTACACTCAAAATGATACATATGATTGCCTTATTCGAAAATCAAACACTGAGATGTATGGAGATATATAGCCTTTTAGATATATGCCCAATGCACGATATGTCCTTTAATTAAAAATAAGAAATTGTAAAAGTCTGGAATCTTTAATAAACACATGAAACACACCTCTTCCTGAGGCATAATCTGACATAGCCCTTTATAGATTTGTTATTATTATCATAAGTCAATACTGAAATAAGCCTCCCAACAGATCATGGGGCAGAGGCTAAAATGTCTGCAGTAGGCCACCCCCCTGTCTAACGGGCCTGTGCCTCCAACAGGCCATCCCCCTGTCTAACGGGCCTTTGTCTCTAAAATAGGCCATCCCCCTGTCTAACAGGCCTGTGCCTACAATAGACCACCACCCTGTCTAACAGACCTGTGCCTACAATAGGCCATCCCCCTGTCTAACAGGCCTGTGCCTACAATAGGACATCCCCCTGTCTAACAGGCCTGTGCCTACAATAGGCCATCCCACCGTCTAACGGGCCTGTGCCTACAATAGGCCATCACCCTGTCTAACGGGCCTTTGTCTCTAAAATAGGCCATCCCCCTGTCTAACAGGCCTGTGCATACAATAGGCCACCACCCTGTCTAACAGACCTGTGCCTACAATAGACCACCACCCTGTCTAACAGACCTGTGCCTACAATAGGCCATCCCCCCGTCTAACGGGCCTGTGGCTCCAATAGGCCATCCCCCTGTCTAACGGGCCTTTGTCTCTAAAATAGGCCATCCCCCTGTCTAACAGGCCTGTGCATACAATAGGCCACCACCCTGTCTAACAGACCTGTGCCTACAATAGGCCATCCCCCTGTCTAACAGGCCTGTGCCTACAATAGGACATCCCCCTGTCTAACAGGCCTGTGCCTACAATAGGCCATCCCACCGTCTAACGGGCCTGTGCCTACAATAGGCCATCACCCTGTCTAACGGGCCTGTGGCTCCAATATGCCATCCCCCTGTCTAACAGGCCTGTGCCTACAATAGGCCATCCCCCTGTCTAACGGGCCTGTGCCTCTAATAGACCCCACGTATCAGGGTATTGTGATTGCTCTTTCATATACCGCACCATGTGAAAAATAAACCTCAAATCATCTACATTACATATCCGATACCAATACAACCAGTGAGATTTTCTAAATGTTACATGTAGTATCCTACATGGGGAATCACTCTTAGACAAAAAGAATCAAAATACAGAACTATCCTTGTATGGTTATATTGGCACATATCTCGTGATGGCCGATATCAGAGTGTGATGGGCACAAGAAAGATGTTCTTGAGACTCGCATCCCTGGCGGACCTAAATATCAATATCTGCCAGACACCATGGAAGTGAGTTCTGTGAGTTTTACAAGAAGTCTCAATTTAACCTGACAGATCAATTTGTTTTCAATAGCGTGACAATGTCGATCAAGGTCCACTCCATTGCTTTGGGACCCTACTTTGCTCATAAGGGATATAAGGGAGGCGAACTCAGAGCAAAGACCAGAAACAAAAATTGGAAGTTAGTCTAAAAATAATAAGATAAACGTGACCAATCGGTTCTCTCATGTGATCATAGCATGAGCAAATCTTGACCTTTATCTTGGGATCTCATTGCAACAAACAAAGCACTCATCTGTAAGGTCCATTGTAGACACTCACTTTTGACCTAGACTAGTTGTATCACCCTCTGGAATACAACTAAATAGATTGGCTTGCCAGATATGGTCAGCTTTGTCTTGTGATCTCAATATCTTGTTAAATACTGAAGAAGTAAGTTCCATTCCGTTGACCAATCAGGCAATATTTATTCACAGCAGTTATTATCAAAGAGGACGCTATCTTAAAGCGGTCTTAGTTAGTTTAAATTAAACTGTCAATTGTTTTCCTGGGAAAATTGGTTCTGGTCTTTATCTATGAAATTCCTCCTGTATTTGATGGAATGTTTGCAATCTTCTCATCAGCAAGTTATGCAATAGTTTGGCCGACACTCAACAACTTAGATTAATTCACCAAAGTGATATGTTTCAAAGGCAAAGCTCATCATCTACACGAGGATAGTTTCATGGGTATTTACCTGAGATATATAATCCCTTAAGAACCCACTGATTAGTGTGGATTAGAGTAGATTAGGGAAATTGAAGTATACACCAGAACAGTGTAATCTCAGGAAGTGTGATAAGATGCCATAGTGCACGATGTTAGCACAATGGACTATAGGTTATGTAACAATAGTTGGCCGTTCCTGCTCTGTACGCCTGTCCTTGCTTATTCAATTACAATGATTGCTCAGGGATGAGTAACATGCCAAATAAGCATGTTAGCCACATTAAGGCTGTGATCATAAGCGGAACAGTACATATTTGATTAGCTTACACAATGCTCTGCTTTGAGGCCATAGAATATTTCACCTTACTGAATATCAGACGGAGTTCCATATCTCATACGTCTATAACGGGTGAATGCATAGCCAATCTTTTGAGGTCTGCTTGTAATATGGTTTTAAGGTATTTTTTATTGCAAGCGTCAAATCAGATTAGATATGAAGCATTTTTTTCTCATTTTTATCATGTGTCCATATATAGTTGGTGTCCACTATAACAATTTCCTGTCTGTTATTATTTGCCTACACAGTACCACCTAATAGAAATCTACTTAATCAACCAAACTTGCAGCTTCTGCTAACCGAGACTTTATTTTTTCATACAAGGTGTATTATGTATGATGTGGATTCCTACAAACCACAGTGACAGTTTCTATTCACTGTTACAGACTTACAAATCATCTGCTGCTTTGTAAGTGTCAGTGGCCCATAGAACACTGCTCTACCAGAAAATATTTCTTATTAAATTCTTTATATTTCTTGTCACATCTTTAACCAAACGTGTGTTTGGGTATTCAATTGTATTATGTTATGGGGCCTTTGTTAGCATTTGCTGTCAAATCATTATAACTTTAAACAAATTAAAATCCTTGATGTGGGCAAAGCTTTAAGAAAAATAGGGAGAATATCAGATTGGAAAACCAGTAAGTTACAGGAAATATAAGTGTCTGCCTGTCCTTCACATATCATCACTTAAATCGTCTTTTTAATCATTGTCATTCCTCATTAACGCTTAAATGACCCTAGGGTTCATACCACCTGCCGTGAGGGAGGGGAACGGAACACAGTCAATGCTCTATGCCCAAAATGACTTTTGTAACATGTCGGCTTTTGATATCAAGATCAAATGTAGGTTATGTAATAAAATGAACTTTCATCACTTTGGATAATTGCAGTGTAAATATGCTTGTGAAGGAAAGCATAATAAACATTGCATGTATGTTAAATCGTTTCATTAAAATATGCCTAATATCCCTGAATGTAAATGTTGGTTCTGCCATTAAAGCGCCTGTTAATTCCGTGTTTATTTGAATAGATCATAATAGAGAAAAGGTGGCATTTGATAGACACTAACATAGATAGACAGACAGCTCCTAAATGTAACTATTGGGGGACATCAACTTTGGTTTGGTACTTAAAAAAGGCGTTGTCAATATCTGCATCTTAAAGTTAGTAGTAAATTGCTGTACTCTGTAATTCTTTGTTGACATTAATGACTTTTAAGGACACCTGAGGTTATATCCGATCACAGACACAGACCTGCCATCGGACGCCCCTCTTCACCATTTCCTATTTCACTATTTATGGCAAGGAACATTTGTTTAGATTTATTCATAGACTAGATTCCACAGCTCTTGAGTAGGCCACACTATAGAGTGATCTCAATCAGAGTTCATAGCAGTGTATAGAATGACTTGTGAGAGGTGATAAAGAGAATAGGTAACACTGGACCTATGGGACGAATCCTGGACTTGAGTAAGGCCTTTGACAGTAATATACCACAAAGCGTATTTGTCTTGGCGAAAACAGAAGGATGGATTAGGTTCATATCTGAGACAATACATATGGTGAAAACACTACCCCGAGGCATATCATTGATCACTACTATTCTAAATATTAATATTTACAATTCTACAAATCTTAACTCACTATCAAGACATAATTCGGATCTCATAGTTGCTAAACAGGAGTTTTAAGGAGAGCAACCAAATTATAAGCCTTACTTATGGCATGTGGTTTAATTGTGCCTGAGCAAAGTTAAAAAGTCCTGATCCTCAAGTTAACAAGGAATCGTGCAATCCCCAGTGAAATGGTTAGGGCGTCTTGACTGTTTTAATCATCTTATTACTGATGGGGAGAAGAAATTCATAAGAATGTCAGCAATAAATGAAGCGAGTTCGATCCCATCCTAAAATGGATCCTTAAGGACCTCCTAACTAATCTGATGCAGTGACCTTTCAACTGGAGTGAAATTTAAATCTGCATTTATTACTGAGATTGCTTTATTGAAAGTGCAAAACCAACTTATTCAAAATTTACAACCTGCATAAAGTACTGCGATTGCCTTATTGAAAGTGTAAAAATTGTATCCTCCATGACCTTGACAGCAGAAAGTCAGTAACACTGACACACCTGAACCTAAGTTTGAAAATCTCGTTTCGCCCCAGACACTTCCTAATTACAGATAAAATGGCGCTGAATAGTGGAATGATCTGTTACAGCAAAATACTTGAGCTCAATGAAAATGAGTGATGCAACCATTAAACCAAAAGGACTCTTATTTATATAAATTAAAAATATGAAATGTATCTGGGAATGTATCTGTCATTAAACACTGTCCTCATGCCTCGATATAGAAACGGCTTCTTACTAGCCTCCTTTCAGCTGACAAAAAATAACTGCAATTGCTGCAGAACTCTGCAGCACGTGTAGTGGGAATGATCAGGAAATTTGATCACATCTCTGACAAACTGAAGAAGTCTGATTGGGTCTCAGTGTATGAAACTTTCAATTTCCAAATCCTCCTCACTGCCCAGAAGGCCCTAATCGGTATAGCACCGCCGTACATCATTGGCCATGAGGACTTCATGTATAAATCTATGGTCAAACTGAACACTAGACTTGTTGTCCCAACAGAACTCACAATTCTTTGGGATAGGGCTTTTCTGTAAACACTCCTAAACTCTAGAATGAAAGACATTATTTCAACAAGTTATTTCAATAATTTGTATACCAAGGACTTCATGTATATAACTTTCCTCTCGCGCACAGAAGATAAGTTAAATCATGTACATAAAGTAATGTAAATGTGTATGTTCAACCTGTACAGAGGAGAAAATTAATTTAATTTGTGTTGTTTTTTTTCTAATTTTACTACCCTTATATCACATGTGATCATCTTGCCTTAACTCCGCAGCATTTATTTGACAACATAGAGGAGCGAAATTACGCCTAGCCTCTGCTTGCATGGTGAGCCAGGTTATACAATGGTTACTTTGTTTGTTTGTTTGTTTGTTTGGGGTTTTACGTCACTCTCAACATTATTTCAGTCATTTCGTGATGAGACCTACTTTTAGCAGATATAGTGCTGCCTCACTGAATTGTCATGTCGCAGGTCCTTGACATGACAACCCACCCAGTCACAGATTTACAAGGACAACGGGTTGACCCTTCAGGCACAGGCCTCAGCTCACATGGGGAATTATATCATGAGTTCAATCTCGGCATGGCCGGGGATCGAACCTACGACCTTTGGATCACCACAGAAGAACTGGTGCTAATTAGCTGGCGCTCTAACCAACTGCGCCACGGCCTGTGGCCTCACAATGCCAATGGTTAACCAACACGTAACGAACCAAAGAACATGCAAACAAAAGCATCCGATATATTTATGTTTTTAGGTGTTTGACAATAATTCTACTACGAAATCTCCCCCGAGAAGCCATTTGATAAGACCTTTACCAAAATTGTTTATCTTTTATTTTGTTCCAATGTTCTCTGTGGCGCTGCGCCGTGTGGCGCAAAATGGGAGCAAGCCATACAGAAGCAAGGCCGCCCGCTATCATGGCAATGTCAAGTTCTAAGGTGTGGACATGGTCCTGCTTGATTATAGTTGATCATAGTTAAAGATATCTTTATGCATATACTTCACATCTCAGTCACTTGAGAGAATGGGAAGAATTAAATTTAGGGGGAAAAGTAGGAAAAAGTAAGCTACATTTTTCTCTGTAACTTTCTGTTTCTGTGCTACATGTTACGATGTCATCTCATATTAACCTCTATTACTGACTTGTCACTAAGACCAGATGTGTGGCTTGTCTAATGGCTTGTTATTTGTTAGAATCAGGACACAAAGTTTTACAAATGGCCGCCATAATCATGCCCCTATAAGGTCATGGCGCGTCTGGTCACATATCCCTATTTATTTACAGAACTTTACGTGGATTGCATAATGCGGCCAGTCCTTAGCATAATATCATGAACAAGATGAAATTTCAAAACTGGATTTTGTGGTTTAGGTTGTTTACCTTGAATATAAAATTGCATAAGGAAATGGGGAAGTGACATAACGTTATGTTTGAACTAAAAGGTGCAAAGAAATAACCATGTCCTTAAAAGTTCACTGTGCAAAGAATGGGACAAAAACACTGGGCATATTAGAATAAAAATAGGATCATATCCTCACCTGCCAAGCCATTTCCCAATATAAAATACGAAAACTTATATTGAATAAAAAAGTGCAATTCATTTATACGATAACAAATTACACAAATACCACTTCTAAATATGTAAGCAGACGTCAAGATTTCTCTTTCAGTTAAGTCAAGTGGTGTCACCTTTTCCATGAATGGATTTAATTAGTTGTTACAATGAGTAGGGATAGATTCAAGGCCGATCCTTTCCCTGAACAGACAGCTGACACTTGCGGCTATGCACCTAAACAACTAGGGACATTCTCGTTTTTTATCAATGACATTTTGTTCTTTGTAAAGAAAGGTTTTATAACCACCTAAACAATTGACTGTTAGACATTCAAACCTTTTCAAAACATTGAAACTCAGTTCACTGAAGTTAAATAAGCAAATTAACAATCAGTAATATAATATAATTGATATCAATAGGTTTTGTTATCTTATAAATTACCTCAGTTTTGTAATTCAAATATATTTCCCATCAAGTAGAGATGGATCCCTACTGGTTATGCTAATACCATACACAGGTTTCCCAGCATGCCTCTGTCAGAGACAGCAAAAGGACAAAATAGAGTTTGTTTTGCTGAAGAATGTTTGCATATAATCCAAACTATCCTGTTTCAATAGAAAAGACTCCTCAAGGCATATACCCTCTGCGCTATGCCCCACAGTTATATTAAATGTCCCACAATGCATCACTGTGGACAAAGCAGTAGATCTGTATCTGAGGCAGGATTAATGGGTTGTTATGCCTCACCACCCTGCACTCATAACATGCTCACAGGTAATGTCTGAGCAGGGATCATGGCTTGCTCTATGACATCTGGCTATCTATGCCCGCTTGGAGAGTCAGACATGAGGCAGTGAAACTTTACAATTTACATGTCATTGAATTTGATTTTTTTGAGTTTCTATTAAATGTCTGCTTTTCATGTCATCCAAAGGAACAGGCAAAGTTGGTGACCTACGGAGGTGTACTCTGTTCTTTAAGTTTTAACTAGTTTTAGCTAATTTTTAACTAGTTTGCGCTAGTTTTTAACTAGTTTTAGCTAGTTTTTAACTAGTTTTAGCTAGATTTTAACTAGTTTTAGCTAGGTTTTAACTAGTTTTAGCCAGATTTTTCTTGTAAATATGATTAAACGTTTTGGTAAAGCAGTGCAGTAATGTGCACTTTTGTCTTAAACTCTCCTCATAAAGACGGCTACAAAACTACAGACGCATAGATCAATTTATCATGTAATTAACATGTTCAACGTTGGCCAAAAACGTATATATGATCAATCTTCTTGTGAGGTTTCACCCTCAGAATGATGAGTGCATCTTTGATAAATTAAGATAAACTTTTATTTTTAATAATAGTGGAAGATAGAATGTGGAATATAGAATCAACATCGACCCGTAAAGTGACAAAATACGATCTTACGCTGAATGGTATTAAAACATGAACAATTTAAACAGAATAAATCCTTGATTGTATTCAAACATAAGTTGATGATGGGGTGCATTTCTCTGTACTTATGGATAGGCTTAACATACAGAAGATCAAATTACTTCAGGACTACGTGTATTGAATCTAGTGTTACTGGACATTTTGTAAGGAGTTTTGCTGATCTTGATCTGGTCATCACGATGAACGTCAAAATAGAAGATTCAAATCTCCACTCAGACCCTGACATGCTCAGACATGATAGGTTTATTAAAGGTCCTATCAGAGGCTATATGTCAAGAGATAAGATCTGAGATACGCCATCTGAGTGAAGACAAAATAAGGACACACTCAGATAAAAGTAAAACTGGTATTCCATAAGTTATATGGAAAACCCACAGTAAATCCACAATCTTCTTTAAATGGAGAAAAGCTAATGAGGTGATAAGACCATAATATATTCTAAACTTATTCATGACAATATTTAACTTATGCCTACATATCACCCATTTCTTCTATATTAAGCTCATAATGTCCTCCTCATCACCAATGTCATGTATATATTGTACAAAAGATGTGGACCATCGCAGTGTGTACTCGATAATAACAAATACCTTTATTTGTGAAATTTTAAAATATCTAAACGTGCAGTGCACTATCAAACCAACGTGTCGCTTAACATTAAAGTCACGTGTCGCCTGTGTTCAGACAGCCATTGTACTATTTATTATAAGTTAGAAGTGTGTGTATTGAAAATGGTGGTAACCAAGTTATTAATAATAATAATAATAATAAGATATTTATATAGCGCCCTTTCAGATATAGTGTCTGCTCGTGGTTTACAAGTATCATTTCCATTTGTGGTAACCTCAAAGGGACTTGGACCTCTCACTGTAACACACCTACTGATGTCAAATCACAAACAAACAAGACACTCGGCAAATTGAATATGACAGACCCTCCACTGCTGAGACCAGGGGTCAAGTTGGTCTGGGGACCTCACTCTGACTGGCTACACGGGATAATGCTGAGCCCAGTGCAACTCATAAGAACGCATTATATTATACAGATGTCAAATATGCAATGTGCCAGGGTCACATGAAGTGAAGAATAAATAAACTAACTGTATAATGGCAACACTGTAGCTTTGCTCTCACAAATTTGTTTACCTCTTTTAGGATCAAGATAAAATGTCGTTACATTTTCATTTGTATTCAGATGCGTACTTATGGATCAATTTGAACGTAGAGATTAGTCCCCGTGGCATTGTTGAAGGTTGGTGTGAAGTAGTTGAACACCTTCCTTTATATTGTCCGGGCATCATCTGAATTCATTGTTACATCAGGAAGAACCAATAAGACCATTACCCAAAATAAAGCAACATTCCCTCCACCATTAGTTGCTCATAATAGTTCTGCACTCAAATTCCATCCCTTGTCAGTGATGTAACCACATAGAGTATTAAATAAGTGTGATAAAAAGCCACAAAGAATACAAAAAAGATTCACTGGAGAGGGTTCAAAATAAATATCCTATTCTGGCACTAATTGTTCTGTATTGAGAAAATGAACCACAGCTAACAACAGTTCTATTCTGCAGCTGTCCTTCTGGGGAGAGCTTAGTGAAGGGCTGAGGAGATGTCCTTCTGGGGAGAGCTTAGTGAAGGGCCGAGGAGATGTCCTTCTGGGGAGAGCTTAGTGAAGGGCTGAGGAGATGTCCTTCTGGGGAGAGCTTTGTGAAGGGCCGAGGAGATGTCCTTCTGGGGAGAGCTTAGTGAAGGGCTGAGGAGATGTCCTTCTGGGGAGAGCTTAGTGGAGGGCTGGGGAGATGTCCTTCTGGGGAGAGCTTAGTGAAGGGCTGAGGAGTTGTCCTTCTGGGGAGAGCTTAGTGGAGGGCTGGGGAGATATCCTTCTGGGGAGAGCTTAGTGAAGGGCTGAGGAGATGTCCTTCTGGGGAGAGCTTAGCGAAGGGCTGAGGAGATGTCCTTCTGGGGAGAGCTTAGTGAAGGGCCGAGGAGATGTCCTTCTGGGGAGAGCTTAGTGAAGGGCTGAGGAGATGTCCTTCTGGGGAGAGCTTAGTGAAGGGCTGATGAGATGTCCTTCTGGGGAGAGCTTAGTGAAGGGCTGAGAAGATGTCCTTCTGGAGAAGCTTAGTGAAGGGCTGCGAAGTGATTTAGTAACTTGATGTTGCCCTCTCCTTGAGTGGGGCGCCCCCTGGTCGGGGCTATCGTGTACCCCTGGCGGGGGTTGCTTGTAGTACCCCTTCTCGCTTGTGCAGGAGAAGGATAGGGTTGGTTATATGTAGTTAAGTGAGTGAAGGAACTCCCGTATGATGTACTCACGGGGTCAAATCCTTACTCTCCTATTCAGATGACAGGGGTATAACATTGCCAACATCCATTTATTTCATCAAATTCTTGATAAAATGCCAGCCAGATTCCTGCAATGTCTCCCTACTTGAAGACAACGATAATATATCTGATTACCCTCACAAATTAATAAAAAGTCATGGTGTGTACAAACAGAGAGGTCTCCTTGGAGAGCTACTATGTGTCTTTGCAGCCCTCCAGTATATCAGCCCTGAGCTGTGATCGTGGCCAGAGGTTGTCAACTGAGAGCTACTTATAGTGGCAGTGGTATCAGACATGAGCTGAATATCCCACATGCCTTCCCACTTCCTGTGCACTGCGCTGAAATGTGCTGTCTATTGAGTGTTTGTAAGCAACCTGTTATCACGTAATATGAACACAGGTGGCGCTATTACGGGAGGAACAATCAGCAGGTCATGGCTACAGTTTCCCAACATGTTTACCCACAGAAAGCAATTTGCCTTTATTTTATTTGCTGATACCACATCATCATCATCATCATCATCATCATCATCATCATCATCGTCATCATCATCATCATCATCATCATCATCATCATCATAAACGATATCAGATTGGGACGGTTATCTTTGAGAACGTTAAATAACCACAACATAACAGTAAAAGTTATTGAGACACCTATGGTCATGGAAGCAGAAAAGTCAACAAAGTGGTGTGTTCCAGGCAGTGGGGATAGAGAGAAAGGTTGGGTTAGATGTGTGGCCGCTGGTTGGGGAGTACACAAGTTGCACTATAAGGTGTGACTGTGTCATTACGGTTAGAACCCTGGGGGAACACATCGGTAGTCCGTGCCCCGTGTCCTTAGTCAACATGTCTGAAGGTTAACCCAACTTCAAACACATTCTACACTCTTCATATAAAAAACACAACACACTACATTTTTCACAAGCACTTTAAAGAATTTAAGCTGTCATTCTTAAGCATTTTTGGCGAAAAAAAAGTCAGAAATATTCAATAAGGTGTGAAATTATGTTACCTGCATTTGTATAATTTCCTATGTCCTCCCAATTTAACGGTAAAATAATTAAAGCGTCCTTGTCCAAAGTGCGTTTCAATTCTAAAAAAAGTGAAAATGTAAATCCTTTAAGTTATAAAATTTGGTGTTTCCATGAAAATCTTAACGAAGAAAATAATATGCCACAGATGTAGGAGTAGGTAATGATTAAATAGTGGAGTCAGTGAGAGTGATTTGAGTTGGGTTAGTCCCGCGATGTTGGTGTGGGTCGGTAGTCTGGAGTGTGTGTCACTGCATACACCCCACTCAGCGCGGCAGCGGGGGCGGGCAGGTAGGTAGGTACACAGAGGGCCAACCATACATCAACCACTGCATCTACCTTAATGAGACTGTGCCATTCAGCACCATTATCACGTTACGCTGCATTGCGATAAAACGATTACTTAATTCAAATATTGATACAATCGGCTTATATAGTAATTATGTCACATAACACGCCTTAATACACACTTCTATCTATTTGTCTGAAAGGTTACACAGTCTGATGTAAAAATAATATTACTTCATAGTTATTCTGTCTGCGTAAGTGCAGTTTCACTGCAATCATGTATGATAAATCAATTGTGAAATCAAATGTTGCACTTTCTCCACGATGCCCAAGTTAGAGATCTCAGCAATCTCAAGTACATAGGAACAACCTTAGTACATATCTACTGAGCAACACACAACAATGTAACATCAGAGTTCTTCATGAATATTAATCTTGATACAATATTTTCTTATCTATTTTCAAAACAGAGGTTGAGATAAATGCAGCAAGAGGGGACAAGCCGTGGCTACTTGAAAAGTGAAGTGGGTTGCGGGTAATGTGAAGTGGGAGGCCGTATTTCTTGTGTCACCTCTTGACAAACTTAGTTCCTTTTGTGGCAATGGCTATTCTCTCAGTCTCCTTAACAGCGGCAATTTTACCTCAACTGTCATAAAGTGAGTTGAAGCAGAATTGATGAGATGTGCTGGCATATATATATAAGTAGAACTAAAGAGAAGTCTCACTTGACCTCTCAACACTTTAAAATGATACTTTTTTTCTATTGTGTGGACAACTTTTGAACTGGTTTGAATTGGGTGCTCTGCATTTTTATTGTCTTATCTCGTTTACACACCCTTGTCAAATTGTTTTCACACTTTGGTGTATTACGTGAAAATCCATGACATGTTTGGTTCATAAAATAATAGACCTGACTCTGGAGGTGAAAAACTGGAGTAGGGAACAGTCGTAGGGTATTAAGAGGGGAAGACGGCGAATGCATTCCCGTTTATTGTCTAAAGGTCAAAATCATTTGTTATAGCTCAGTAAAGCTGTTAAAACACAGAAACCAAGATGGCCGAAACTTGGTGAAACATTGCATCAAAATCTCGGAAGGGCCTAACACGTAGCACGTGATAATATTTTAATCAGAAAAAAACCAAATATGCGTATATTCAGAGTAAAACACATCAGTTTATCTGCAAAATAAACTTTAAAGCAATTGTGTGGTCAATACTACTTTTAAAACCAATGGACATTAGTCAGGCGCTTTATATAGAATTCATATTATATATATATATATATATATATATATATATATATATATATATATATATATATATATATATATATATATATATATATATATATATATATATATATATATATATATATATATATATATATATATAAAGCGTGAGATACTTTTACCCTTAATTATTACCATTATGATGTGAGGGTGGTTATGCACAGTTTTCATCAGTATAACCATCCCTTACACACACATCACAACTGCGCACTATTATATACTGAGGGTACATGCCACATGTTTGCTTATATCCGCCGATCCTCTACAGTTATGACAAGGTATACAAGATATGGATATTCTATCTAGAAAAATAGGAACTAAACCCTGCCTTGAATACATCCATTTTGATTTTACAATGTCATTTGAATACATTTATAGTTTAGTATTTATTCAAAGATTCACCAAGAGTACAGCAAACGATCGTGGCGAATCCTACAATTCTAAAATTGTTGAAGTTAATTTTGGTACCGATCAAATGAGAACTGTAATAGTGACGAAATGGGGATTTTATGCAGTAAAATTCTTTTGACGGTTGCATATTATAAAAGTAAATCAGTCTGGCCACAAATCTCTGGGCAAATATTGGATGGAAATAAGGAGTGGAGTGTTGTTCTGAGCAGTTGCATAGTAAAACAGGCCTTCCATTCTAGATCCGGGCTTGCGTGGTTATATGATCGCACACAACACCACTCGTAGCCATAAATATTTGACTAAACCATATTTGTCCCCAAAACTATTGCCTGCTTTTTGCTCCTAGTGAAGGTTTTCTGCTATTTATACTTTATTCAGTCGTTAAAAAAAGAGAGTGTGTGCTCATGCTGAGCGACTGATTAAATTTCGTTTCGTAGTCTCCTACAATTCTTTTTATAGTTTCCTGGATTTGTCAAGATGGTGAGCGAGACAGGCGTGTTGCTAAAGGTGCCTTTGTGACGAATCACCCCGGGTAGCTGAGAATGTCGGATCTGAATCCATTTACCCCTGGCTTATGTATACTTTACAGTGAAATTTGCCTATTTATCGCTTGTCTTTTATCATCTCATCCCAGGTGCTTTTTTATATTGATCAAGCACAAACAACAAGACATAGCCATTTTGGTTCAATCAAAGATCTTGAATCTACTTCTTACTCCTCATTGACACATATTTGTGAAGATTTTCAGTCCTTCACTAAGTTCAATACAAATATATTTTTTTACATTGTCGTAGTACAAGAAGTGATATGATTGAAACATTTTTTATCATTTTATTACGTGTTTATCAGGATAAAAATAAAAAGAAGTTTTTTTAATATTATCGATTTATCTCCTGAACAAGATGTTTCTCTTGGGACCCGGATTCAATATTAAAAAATATTATATCAGTGAAACCGTGCAGAGTTTTGAAGTCATTTAAATCTAAACGCACCTCCAAACGCACCTTAATACGCACAAAACAAGGAGCCATAATATGTTGTTATGTTTAGTCTATTCCAATGATTTTTTCCACATATTGCAAAATTACTACTCAATCTCAGTCATATTGAATCTGTTTTGTTCAATGTACAACCCAAGCAGGATGAAACTTGCATAATATGATATTGTTACCCCCATATTACCATTCAGATGAATTAAAGACAATGAAGAAATGATTGAAACATGCAGTAAAATAGCACAGGAAGAAGTTGAATATCAAAAATGAGAATCTGGGATGTGTCTATAAATATAACTCATTTGATTATGATGATTCGACAATACAACCTACAATCTCAGCAAGACTGGGATTAATAATAGAAAAACCTCATCACTATTACTATGTATATCTGAAACTTGTCATAAATCTCAAAATGCAATTAAATGATTCTCTTATGATCTGAGGTCTCAGAGAGAGATATGAAAGTAAAATAATGGACTCTGTTAAGATATTGAATGTAACAGGAAATAACAAGCCATTGATGAAAGGAACTGGTTGATGACAAATAGCTTGCCATTAAAACTTTCTTAAATTTGAGATGAAAATCTTTTTAAAGGAAAATTGTTTTCCACAGATTCATTTGAATCGGAAGACACTGTACTCTCTAAAACCTCTTTATTTTAGAAAACAAATCTGCTTTGATTCTTTTTCATTTCTTTTTTGTGCAATGAAAATAAGTGACATTAACCAAAGTGAATGTTATGGCACCTGATGTTCAGTAGGGTATGATGTGAACTCGGGGGAGCATCAGCGTGGGGATGGGAGATATGTTAGATTTATCATGTTAGCTGTATATGTGTCCTACCCGGGGTGTCCTACAAGAATCCAGCATATATCTGCCTGCTGATATGTCACATTCCCTGCATGTCATCTCTCTATCTCCTACCACTCATTTACCCTTCCTTGTTTACCCTCCCAGCCCTACCCACTCCAATAATAATACTACATTACTACTCAGTTATACATACCTATTAGTACTATATTTCCTTCTTTGAAATATAACACAAAGAAGCGTTTAGTTTCAAGGTCTATTCCGAGACAGATTTTATTGTTTTTGGATCGTTTTGAGGATAACTTAATTCTGAAGGAAAGGAAAACGAGGATAAATTTGAGGGATAAACAGGACAAATCTAAGGGAAAATGTGGATAATCAAGATAATTCTGAGGAAAAAGGAAAACAATTCTGAGACAAATTTGAAAGATCAAAATTGAAAAACAGTGACTAACTACAATCATAATTTTCTACCAAATGAGAGTATGATATTCTTGCACCCACTTAACTTTGTAAAAGTGTAAACTTGTAGACTTGCAATCAATCAAGGTATCATTATTTCATATTTGATTTGGGTGAGAATCATTTCAGATGAACCTCATTTCAGATGAACAACATCCACTCTCACATGTAATAATAAATGGAATAATAAAAAATTATAATTCACAGACATATTTCTCGCAATTTACCTATGTGAGGATATCTAAATTTCAATCTTGGCAACATATGTTACAATTTCAACTGCAACCTCACGAGACGGCCTTGTTTCAGCTTAACAATAACTTGTTTTTCCATTACTTTGGTAGTAAATCATAACAAAATAAGTGGCCTCATTGTGCACAACATAAGAGGTCCTTATGGGGTTGGGGTGAATCTAGAAAACACCACATCTATACGATATATGACATAATCTGTACATATGTAAGCCCCTTAAAGGTAGAGGTTTCTATTCCAGACAACAATCATCTATTTTCTAAAACATCTCATAGTTGAAGAGAAAGCACGTGCCTTTGCTTCAGGTGGCACTGCATATAATATCCAGAACGAGGCTGCGTCGGCAAAGTCTCGATCTGGGATAGCACGTGACACAGGAACCATATCCAGGATAGGATTTTTGTTGATTTTATCCTTTTTTGTTTTATTTATCTTTTCCTCCAAGCTTTTTGTAAGATAGATCACCACAGGGCTAGGTTTAGCGCTAACTTGCCTTAACTATCATGTTATTTGACCATAATGGGATTTGTTACTTTTGAGGAGGTTTGATGAACAGAATTTACTCTCTGTGAAGAAAAGCTTTTCATCTTCTCAGTTAGAATCTGGTCATTAAAATATCACTTACACTGTCTCAGTGCACAGAATGGTCTCAGCAGACCTCACATCATAATGCATAACTGTTCATGGCGTCTCAAATGTCTTGTAACCTGCGCACTTCTGTCACACTAAATGCCAGGTAACCGCGTAGGCAATATTTCAGTGACAATGATTTACAGAGATAAGCTTACTGACAAATATCATAAACTACACAGGAGCAGTCTACTCTTTGATGCAATGGAAGGCAGACCCTACAACCTCCCATCACACTCTGCATAGAACATCTGTATCGTGTCAGGCTCGTCCCGGCTTGACCTATCGTCATTTGATGTCATAGATCCAAATATAAAGGTCCATAAACAGATGAATACTTCTCCTCTCATTTTACCAAATATCGGGCTTAATATACAAAAAAAGACAACATTCCATTCCAATAGGCCAATCGATTTATAGGACTCATTCACAAATTATCTAATTGACCTCATTGTTTTCCTTGCCTAGTTTTGTGAACAATCGTCCTATTTATGGTCATAATTAACCGACTTATCAAATTAGTTGAATGCCATCTTCTCAGTGAACCGAGACCAATTTAACCAAACCTGTTGAAGACTTTCATTTCCATTATTTCAAAATGAAAATCTGGGATTCACGATACACAGAACTGACCAAGCTGCATTTAAAGCCAGCTAATCACATTTAAGTCGCTTTTAGTTGGCCATATGCGATATGTACATGTATATGTGGTTTTGTTTTTTGCAGTGATAATTCTAAACAAAATAAGCAGAATGCTAATTTTAAAACTGTTGAAACACATAGAGCTTTAATGTATTGGCATAAAATAGCTCATTTGGACAGACTCGAAAACTACATACTTAGAACTAGTATTTTTTTCATTTGAAGTGGTTTCATGTGAACAATTAACATAAAAACAACCTCAGAATGAATAATTATTTAAAAGTATATTTCTTTATTTGCATGTATGTTCCAATGATTAAATAATCCTAATTAATTTAACACTACAATGAATAACTTTATTTGAAGTTATACTGAAGCCTTTATTTGAGGTTATAATGAGGCCTATATTTGAGGTTATAATGAAACCTTTGTTTGGAGTTATAATGAAGCCTTTATTTGAAGTTATAATGAAGCCTTATTTAAAGTTATAATGAAGCCGTTATTTGAAGTTATAATGAAGCCTACATTTGAAGTGATATATATTTATGCCTCACCTGTCCATATATATAGAGGGATGCTCAATGAAACATTAACATACATATTCCTCACGCACAAACCCCATTATAAGGTCAAAAGTGCTGACTTTATGATTGACATAGCAACCCGGATTGGAGCTCATCCAGGACTCACCCAGGACTCACCCCGGGTACTCACCTACCACTAACCATAGGGCAGGCAGGGACGGGCCAATATTTATAACCTGGATTGGAGCTCACCCAGGACTCACCTACCACTGACCATGGGTAGGCAGGGACGGGCCAATATTTATAACTTGGATTGGAACTCACCCAGGACTCACCCAGGACTCACCAAGGACTCACCCAGGACTCATCCCGGGGACTCACCTACCACTGACCATGGGCAGGCAGGGACGGGCCAATATTTATAACTTGGATTGGAACTCACCCAGGACTCATCCAGGACTCACCCAGGACTCACCCAGGACTCACCAAGGACTCACCAAGGACTCACCCAGGACTCACCCCGGGGACTCACCTACCACTGACCATGGGCAGGCAGGGACGGGCCAATATTTATAACTTGGATTGGAACTCACCCAGGACTCACCCAGGACTCACCCAGGACTCACCCAGGACTCACCTCGAGGACTCACCTACCACTGACCAGGCAGGCAGGGACGGGCCAATATTTATAACCTGGATTGGAGCTCACCCAGGACTCACCTACCACTGACCATGGGTAGGCAGGGACGGGCCAATATTTATAACTTGGATTGGAATTCACCCAGGACTCACCCAGGACTCACCAAGGACTCACCCAGGACTCATCCCGGGGACTCACCTACCACTACCATGGGCAGGCAGGGACGGGCCAATATTTATAACTTGGATTGGAACTCACCCAGGACTCACCCAGGACTCACCCAGGACTCACCCAGGACTCACCAAGGACTCACCAAGGACTCACCAAGGACTCACCAAGGACTCACCCCGGGGACTCACCTACCACTGACCATGGGCAGGCAGGGACGGGCCAATATTTATAACTTGGATTGGAACTCACCCAGGACTCACCAAGGACCCACCCGGGACTCACCTCGAGGACTCACCTCGAGGACTCACCTACCACTGACCAGGCAGGCAGGGACGGGCCAATATTTATAACCAGGATTGGAGCTCACCCAGGACTCACCCAGGACTCACCCAGGACTCACCCAGGACTCACCCAGGACTCACCAAGGACTCACCTCGAGGACTCACCTACCACTGACCAGGCAGGCAGGGACGGGCCAATATCTATAACACATCCAGACACCATTGGTATATTATATTTAACAATATTTAGTATTAAAGTGTACTTTTCAAATGCTCCTTCATACACAGCATATGAAGAACGCAATGAGCATTGCAGTCTGGATGTTTGGAAGTCTGGATCAGTATGAGTTGGATGTCTGGAGCTGGGAGTTTGAATGTCTGGAGCAGGGAGTTTGAATGTCTGGAGCGGGGAGTTTGAATGTCTGGAGCGGGGAGTTTGAATGTCTGGAGCGGGGAGTTTGAATGTCTGGAGCGGGGAGTTTGAATGTCTGGAGCTGGGAGTTTGAATGACTGGGGTGGGGAGTTTCAATGACTGGGGTGGGGAGTTTGAATGACTGGGGTGGGGAGTTTGAATGTCTGGAGCGGGGAGTTTGAATGTCTGGAGCTGGGAGCTTGAATATCTGGAGCGGGGAGTTTGAATGACTGGGGTGGGGAGTTTGAATGTCTGGAGCGGGGAGTTTGAATGTCTGGAGCTGGGAGCTTGAATATCTGGAGCGGGGAGTTTGAATGACTGGGGTGGGGAGTTTGAATGTCTGGAGCGGGGAGTTTAAATGCCTAGAGCTTGAATTCTGAATGTCTAGAGCTTGAATTTTGAATGTCTGGAGCTTGAATTTTGAATGTCTGAAGCTTGAATTTTGAATGTCTGGAGCGGGGAATTTGAATGTCTGGAGCTTGAATTTTGAAAGTCTGGAACGGGATGTTTGAATGTCTGGAGCTTGAATTCTGAATGTCTGGAGCTTGAATTCTGGATGTATGAAGCTTGAATTCTGAATGTCTTGAGCCAGGAGTTTAAATGTCTAGAGCTTGAATTCTGAATGTCTAGAGCTTGAATTTTGAATGTCAGGAGCTTGAATTTTGAATATCTGGAACAGGATGTTTGAATGTCTGGAGCTTGAATTCTGAGTGTCTGGAGCTTGAATTCTGGATGTCTGGAGCTTGAATTCTGAATGTCTGGAGCGGGGAATTTGAATGTCTGGAGCTTTAATTTTGAAAGTCTGGAACGGGATGTTTGAATGTCTGGAGCTTGAATTCTGAATGTCTGGAGCTTGAATTCTGGATGTATGAAGCTTGAATTCTGAATGTCTTGAGCCAGGAGTTTAAATGTCTAGAGCTTGAATTCTGAATGTCTAGAGCTTGAATTTTGAATGTCTGGAGCTTGAATTTTGAATATCTGGAACGGGATGTTTGAATGTCTGGAGCTTGAATTCTGAATGTCTGGAGCTTGAATTCTGGATGTCTGGAGCTTGAATTTTGAATGTATGGAACGGGATGTTTGAATGTCTGGAGCTTGAATTTTGAATTTCTGGGGTGGGGAGATTGAATACCTCCATGTCACGTGACGGTCCAGGTGTGAGCTGGGGGACGTGCCCTCCTCGGCCATTCATCACACCCTGCCTCTCCCTGCCAAGTCACCATGTCACATTCCCATCCAGGTGCTACCATTGTGCAGTCATTTGGGGTTCACATACGGGCACTCCGCCTATTCATTTACTGCTGAGTCCTCCTTATTGGATTGTCCCAAATGTTAAGTTATTTTTTGTAGTTATTTTCTTAGAGCTAAACTTGGTATAATATCTATACACGTTTCTCTTCTTATAATAAAGCATACTCATCCCTAGTTTGATTTGAATAGAAGTAAGAAAGAACATGTTATATTTATTAAGTAAAGCATTTGACAGCTCCAACCAAACAAAAAGATGTAGTGAATCGATTCTTTGTTTTATTCTTTCCACTTAGAAATATCTGTTTAATAAGCTTGCAAGTTATTTCCTGTCAAGGTTTATGTGTAATATAGAGTCCAGGCTGTGTCTAACCTTGGTAGTGTGGACACAAACTGGCAACAGAAACAAGGCTCAACTTCACAAAGTAAATCTCGTCTTAGCGAGATCAGATGTTATCAACACGAGACATGGGCGCAGTGATATGGCATAACAATGCAAAAATCTCATAACAGAAATTAATATATGTATCTACATCTCTGACTGATCAAATATCCACGTCTGTGGGTTCGTTTTTGTGTCGTCCACTCCAGATGGTATCAAAGCAAGGGTCTGGTCAGTAAACAACAAGGAATTTGAGTCAGGATCAACATTTTTGACATATTTGTCTCACTAATGTTTAGGGCTCTCCCATTCATGAGCTATGCCATTGCTGTGAACTCGTAGTAATGACAATGTCCTTGCGGTGATAGCCATTACTGTTGAAATATCCAAAAGGTGTTTATCATCTCAAGTTAAATAAAATATGTTTACTCCCCGTTTGAAACAAAGATATGAGTTTAGCTGTCAGAGAGTGTAATTTCCATCAACACAAGAGCTTGATACAGGTTTGAGATTGTGTCAAAAATAAAAAAGCAAGCGGTGAGATTTTTTTTACAAAGTTGGGTGTAGGTTGTAGGGTGTATGCGGTAGGGGGTAAGGGTGGATTGTAGGGGGGTGGAGAGGGGATAGGTGGTGAAGGGGTGAGGGGGTGGGTGGTGAGGGGATAGGTGGTGAAGGGGTAAGGAGGTGAGGGGGCTTGACGCTTTGCTACAAGAACTGCCACAAAACTCACACACGTTTTAGATGTGTTGTTTTGCATATTGAAAAGTCTTGTTCCCTTGTCATGCTGACAGAGATTTCATACTTAATTTATATTGCTTTTGCGTGTTTTCATCAATTATACATTACAAACAGAAAGATTTAGTGGTATTGTAAAAAGTATAAATCTTTCCTTTTTGTTTTTTTTCCTTTTCTTTGCTTTGTGTACAACATATATATGTCTTTTTTTCTAAAGAGGGTAAAAATGTTATTAGTGGTGGAGAGTGAAACGTTTATATTGCAGCATTCCCGTAGTGTGTTAGGGCAGAATCGTGGGACGTTCTCAGGGCACATGCTATCAGGTGGTGCTAATTCAAACATTTACACAACATATAATGCAATATCACAACACTGGCAAGGATATGTTTGCATGGCACATTATAGGTCAATCCTAGGTCAAGAGGTCATCTGGAGGTCAAGCAGATCACTCGGCGCTAACCACATGTCACCCTGCAGCATTATAACGTTTAACTTTGGTATTGTTCTCTCTGGTGCCGTGTCCCAGGTGTTAATTAGCTCACACTATTTATTGAAACAGATTGGCATGAACACCTATCCTGCCAACAAAAGTGTCACTCCATGGATGCGATCCAACATATAGAATTCAATCTTTGAGCCTTTTGATTTGTTAGCTTTCCATAGAATTATATTCTCTCTTATTTGTTGGCCAAATGATAACTCCAATATTTAAATAAAAATGTTAAAAAAGGCTTAATATTATTGTTTTCAAATATTAATTATCGACTAAATCCTGTCCTCATTTTTACATTTCATCCGGTACCCGATATAAGTATGTTTCCAGAAAGAGGAAATGTCGTCTGCGCAATGTGTAATTAATTTCCAGACCCGAGGTTCTTCACACAGGACAGACATTAACTTTCACTTTAATCACAGGGCATTGAAGCTTGTTAGAGGAAAATATATTAGCCCCCCAAGCCCTGGGTTGTCTGTACGCCGAGCACATCCGCATGGCGTGCATGGGTGAACAGTAGCACGTCCTCAGGTTAACAAGTACGTCTAAGGTCAATATGACCTCAAGATATAAGGCCCCCTGGTGACTATAATTACCTGTCTTTCTATTCTATTAAAGGTAGATTGTATATGAACACACACCATGCCGAGATGTCCTTTGGTTTAGCTCCAGGGAGAACAACGCCTTAAGATCTTAAAAGGACATGTTATTATCTGTGATGATGTGCGCTGCTCTTCTGATGTCCTTCAGGACATCTGAGGTCACAGTGTCCTCTATCTGTTGTCATAACAACCTACTATCTGCTAACCCATTGTCTTTTATTCGTTGTTACATTCTTATTTCTATTTCTTAAATAGCCTCAAAGCCGCAAAGTCATGATAATCTGAGGTAAGCTCAATGCACTCTAAAAAACCCCAAATTCCGTGAATTTATTAGTTAAACGGCTTTTTTCTTGAGTCATTGCAGGCATTGTTTTCTCTCAATAAACGTTTTGAGGAACAATACATTCTATAGCTTTTTTGTCTTGTTTCGAGACTGCAAAAGTTACATGAAAATGTGAGGTTGAATGACGGCATGAGATATTCAATATATGGCGATAGATGTTCTTCTGTCAGTGGGCATGACACTACTTGTTTGCATGCCTCTCCTGCCTGCCCAACTCAAGTCTCGCCCAGGTCTCGCCGTGAACGTGATATGTGTTATATATGACATGTGTAAGAATCATCCCCTGGATTAGCGTCAATCAGACTTATATTCTCCCTTGAAAGCCTCAGACTTCCACGATCACGATCAACTCTCGCTTTCACTGTTCTATCTGGACCATCTGCGCGAGAACTCATCGTATATACATGTTACACTGAGAGACATTCATTCTTCCAAATAGCATGTTAACATCACACTGAGAATGATGTCTCATTTTTCATTTTCACAAGAGGACACACGATTGTTTAGTGTAACATCTTTGTCACACATTTACTGAGGACTTTATATGATGTTTAGCGGGGGAGGTGTGACGGTGGTATAAGTTACACGGGTATACAGCGCCATTATGCAGACAGGGCAACAAATGCCTCCCTGTGTTTGTCCTGAGGTGTTCATAATACAATAATAATGCTTTATAGACAGGGAACATCTTTGACACGGCTCTTCACAGACACACATGCAGCTATTCTACAGCTCAACATGAAAGTTAACCCAACAGATGACATTTCACTCCTACAAACTCTTTTCTGAACACCGAGACTTTGATGTTTATGAGAATCTGTCACGTCATGTTTTTTTTTTACCAGATCGTCAAAGAAATCATCTTATCACTATTTCCTATTTTTAATGAACCATACAAACATCGCAATATTTGTTTTATAAATCTACTTTACGGCTCATCCTCAATTACAATGATTAATGATAAATGTAATAGTTTAAATGACTTTTTACTTTTATACGTGCAAATAAAGGATTATATCAAACGATCAAACACATGTGGTGTCTCATTCACAAGAAATTCAACATTCTCGATGGCATATTAGTATTTTGACAAGCGCCATATAAATTGAAACAACCGCCCCAATACAACAGAAGTGGCAAAGAAATGTGACCACGCTTAATGCAGTTCTCCTAAGCGGCCGCTTGGGTCGGGGAATACATTCCTCCATGCTACCAGAGTCAATCACATATTCCCCTCAGACTACCAAGAACGCCCACGGCCCTCGGCTACCCCATTCCGACATCACAGAACAAACTGCTATAACCCTCCATGACTGTTTTATTTAATTTTCTTACAAATATTATAGCAATCTGAAGCGTTTGTTGGGTGCTGAGGAGGATCAACTGCACCCGTTCAGCCCACAGCTGTGAGGTACTATCCCCTTGTCACGTGACGCAAGGGGCACCTGTCACAAGACACGTGATCACGCCCAACAGGGACGCAGGTCTTACGTTTCCTGTATTGTTTTTCATATAATTTATTCATTTTCTTTCAAACTAGATAAATCCGTACACTTATGACATCAATGAAAGCCTAATTTTGAAAGTTAGCACTGAGGTTTGTGCAAATAAATAAATATATATATATATATATATATATATATATATATGCTATCATCACAATCAATCATGTGATCAGTTCTAATGTCAACAGTTGCTTTTAAAGTGAGAGTTTTTTTATCTTAGATATTTACTTATTAAAAGTAATGCAAAACGTGTTACGAGGCACGAAATGAGTTTTGATTGCAAAGAAGTGAGACAGCCCTCCTAGTTGTATTCACCTTGTCAATAGGTGAGACAGTCATAGAGCGTAAGACTGTATCCCTCCTATATGGTATGTCAGGAGCCCTTATTGAAAAGTGAGACAGGACAGCCAAAGTGAGACAGCCAAAGTGAGACAGCCCATGATATGAATGGCAGAATGAGTATGCTCCATCAATTTCCCATGTGGTGTTTCATGGTTTTATCTGACATAATAAATTATCTGGTATTTAATATCTGAACTATCTTCACATGTGTCAGGACATCCACCTACATAATTAGCGTTGTAAACATCTTGACACCCAGGTTTGCATCCTGAAGGTCATTGGGGGTCATGGGTATACCTCACAAGTACATGAAAGTCCGTGCTCAAGTACTTTGTCGCACCACAAGGTGGCAAATCAGCTGATAAGAAAGTATCATTTGATTTGCAGCTGATAAAATATTGATACTTCACTTAAGATAGTAATATGGATTCAGTGCAGAATATATACGCACCACATATATGCTAAACAAACATTCTTATATATATTCCAGACTCAGGTTTGGACCCAGGTTTTGACTCATGTCACTGTATGTACTCTAGACTCATGTCACTGTATGTACTCTAGACTCTTTTCTCTACATGTACTCTAGACTCATGTAACTATGTGTACTCTAGACTCATGTAACGATGTGTACTCTAGACTCATGTCACTGTATGTAATCTAGACTCATGTCACTGTATGTACTCTAGATTCATGTCACTGTATGTATTCTAGACTCATGTCACTGTATGTACTCTAGACTCATGTCACTGTATGTACTCCAGACTCATATCACTCTATGTACTCTAGACTCATGTCACTGTATGTACTCCAGACTCATATCACTCTATGTACTCTAGACTCATGTCACTGTATGTACTCCAGACTCATATCACTCATATCACTGTATGTACCTAAGTACAATATGTTCATCTAAAGTCGCTTTAACCAAAGTTAATCCGAACCTCTTCAAAAAAAAATGTTGCACTAACATTCATCTCCGTTTTTTGCAATATGTATAGCATTGTCTTACAGAATATTGTCCCACAATGCCCACTAGGGGTTTCTGTGACGGGGCTATTTCAGAGAGATGAAGAGGTTATGCTTTATCTGTACATTCATCACATTCTCTGTCTATCAATAGTTTGCCTTATCAGATAGTTGTCAAATGCTCCTCATGAGGATGAGCAGCTAATTTAGGAGATCAATACTCCAGTTTTTTCCGCTTTCAAAGCTGACATTTGACATGAAAATAACATATAAAGAGTAAGAAGCGACAGGAGTCCACTTCACTTGAACATTCAGTTAAAGCTGTAAAAAAACGCTTGGAGAGTTCAATACAAATGTGTGAAAAAGGTTTCATGTTTTTTTTTAATCAGTGAACGAAATATATGGTTTCCTTCAGCCAAATTTGGCCAAAAATGGACAATGTATTTTTCGGTTTGTTTTATTTTTAATTGTCATTGTTATATAGCATGCTACTTATGCTACTTCGCTCAGCCATCAGACTTTGCTCAAATATTCAGAACATTCATTGACATATTCATTTACTGTCTAGGTTGATTTATAAATGTTATCAAGTTTAGACAGATTTATCGAATATATCGACCGATGGATACTATCGTAATATCTTTCTATCCATTCCTTTATCTTAATATCTTTCTATACATTTTCAAGAAAATCCCACCTTCATTTTCTTGTAGGAATATCTCGCTCACTCAACAGCAACTAATCCAAAACTGACAAAAAGTTTCCCTTGGTTCTCAGAATGAAAGTAAACCACAGAATATCAAGATCACATTTATATGTGGCACTTCGCCCATTAATTGAGATGAGTGGAGATAATAAAATGTGTTATGAGGTAGCAAAATGTGTGTAAGTGCCACTCTCCCTCCTGACAGTGGCACTACTTCTCTGCCTTATTTGGAATACTTGAATCAGATAATGTTTGTGTGGTTGACGCATGTCCCCTACCCTTAGACTTGTCAGGACATCGCTGTTAGCCCTCTGGCTGCCACGGGATTCTGAACCTCTTCATCGCTGTTTGTGTCTAACATGGAGAATAGTGAAACAGGTTAGGAGAAAGATGTCTATCTCTGAAACTGCATATTTGACAACCACTCTTTGTACTTTCTGCTCCTTCTTCAGGTCACGAAAGATCTATGTTAACCATAACTGAGGAAAATCGTAAATTTTATAGTAAACAAATGTTGTTTGAAGAATATGTTTGCATTAGCTATTATCATCTTTATTCAAAGTCAAACATGATATTTTTAAATGCTGGAAAGATTCCTTACATGCTAGGCCATAACAAAATTTGGAAGCAATATTTGAGCAAATTACAGTCGCTTTTATAGCTTGGAAACAGTTATTACAAATGATTTTGAAACAAGCACAATACGTGTGAATGTATTCACCGCTCTACCTTATTTAACCCACGACTGTTCCTTGCTCCAGTGTTTCACTTCCGAACTCTTGCACGTTTTTTCATGAAAAAAAGTGATGTTTATCAATCATCATCTTTTCTATCTCCCATGCTAAATTTCTTGGGTTCGAATCCCGACTGGAACAAGTACTTCGGTCATGCTGCATAGTTGAGAAAGGTGGATATCTGCTTTTGAGTTGTTTCCCATCACAGCCAGTGCTCCACGTGGATTGTGTCACCATGTCAATATGATAATGCAAAAAAGACCCCCAGTCACTCATCGAATAGAGTAGGGCATTGAGTCCCGATAACAGGTTTCTTTCTGAACTGATATTCAGTGCTGAATAGGTCATTTATATATAAACAAATTAATCATGTAAATGGGCTTTTATTTCTTACCAATAATGCAAAAGATGTGAAAATGTAAGATTTTCTTCTCGGAAATAATAAACCTATGACTAAGAATTAGAATATATTGCTTGATCTTTTCATTTTATTTAAATTTGGCGACAGAAGATAGTGTGAGTTTAACTTTGAGGATATTCCAATATCTATCCCAGTACATATTCTGATCACCAAAAATAATGCAAAATTTAGGACTATATTTCTCAAGAAAATTGAATAGAATCATTAAAATATATCAGAAAAAAGACCATTGGGTATTGAATCAAATGCTTTGCTTTCCTCCATTGTCGTTCACTCTAACCTTGGAGAATAATATAGTAGTATTCATTGTACTCCACGCTTTAACGTATTTTCTTCCATCTAAATACTCGTCACTTTTCAAGTCCTAAATAGCCAGTAAGAGCAAAATTTGGGTGTTGTATCTAGACATCAAGGCTCATAAGGGATAGGAAAGGTTATCTTTATTGAAATCAATAATTATGAATTGTTTCAAATATCTTTGATATTAAAACTAGCACATTTACAATCAGGTATATTGTCTTATTGTCTTATTCTTCACTGGGTGCACATTTACTTGCTAAAGCTAAAAATTCTTGATGTTTTTTTCTTTGAAGCATACCCTTTACATTTAATGTCTTTATTGATCTAGCATCCATAAAAGGTAACCTGTTCGGTCTTTGGTACGGAGTCATTGTTGGAGATTAAGAATATGTATGGGCAGGGCTGCGAGTGCATTCCCATGTATTGCGTTCATTTTGAAAGCACTAAAAACATGGCGACCGTAAATTGGTCGAAATATGCCTCAAAATCGATTAAGGGCTAAACACGCAATGAGTGTTTTGGAATTTGCCCAGAAGATGTCCTATCTAATGAGAAAAGTGATCCCAACATACAACACTGGATGAAATGACATGGTTTTGAGTTGATTTTCAAACGTATGCGTGGGTATGACGCGGTTAACTATTGGGCTATGCACAGCAAAATGACGATTCCTGAAATGATTATTCATGTGGAAACTGAGACGTGAATGTCCTATATGGATAATATAATACATGAACTGTTGAGCTAATGGTTTATTTCCCCTTATTGAAAAGCCCTAGACATTAAAAGCTTTAATTTTCCTGGAACAGACTTTTCCTGCCTCCTTTTTCATTTGATTTTGTACTAGTATACCTCATGAGTGGCACGAAGTGTCAGAAGAAAAATACTGACATTGGCCTAAAACGGTTTTACTGTGTGGGATACATCTATACATAATATATATAGATTTTTGATCATTTTTCATTTAAAAGTAGAGGAAAATAGAACATGCTGAGCTATTTTGAAACAACATCTGTAATAACAGCTTAAATGATTAATTTATGAAAGTACATATGATAGAGAAACAAATCTCCTTCTACTGGTTTAAAATATAAAATCACTTTTTTGTTGAACACAGCAGCAGTCTCATAAGCCAATATCAGAGCTTTATATGGTCCTGAATATTAGCCACATTCATATATATATATATATATATATATATATATATATATATATATATATATATATATATATATATATATATATATATATATATATATATATATATATATATATATATATATATATGGCACCTTTATTTATACACACAATTGCTGTTTAAACAGTAGAAAGGTAATAAAGAATGTCCTTCACTTCCTCCTGTGCAAAACCAGAAATACCATGATTTATTTCCATAATCATTGCTATTGTATGTCATGTTCAAAGGAAGTGTTTTTTAATAAATATTTGAGTAATCATCAGACAATAACACAGATGGAGACACCGAGTACATTGAATGTTTCTAGAAATAATGCGTTCCTTACAGAGAAGGCTAGCATGATAAGATTTGTTTTTATCGCCTTCTTTAATACATATATATAGGTATTTCATAAACATCTAAAAGAAATATAAAATTTTGAGGTAATTTCCACATTTTCCTTGTGGCACCGTTTTAAATGTTCACGTTTTTCATCCAAAAATAATTACCATCCTTGAGATCCATACACATTTAAACAGGAAGAACTTATTCATTTCATCAACAATTCTAGTGTAATTTCGTGATATTTCAGCAAAATGCCATTGAGCACACCCACAACATTACTTTGTATATATCTTATTGCATCTATTCCTCAGATACCCATTGTCATTCTTATTATATCCATTATCATTCTTCAGAAATGTTCAATATCAGTCTTAGGATATCTATTATCATTTTTAAAATTTTCCATTATTAGTTTTAAGATATCCATTATAATTTTTAAGATATCCATTATCATTTTTTAATTGTCCATCATTAGTTTTAAGATATCCATTATCATTCTTGATATATAATTTACCATTCCGAAGATTACCGGATGACATTCTCTCCTCTGTAACAAGGTAAAAAGTGTGTTGTGTCTTATTCTACCAAAAACCTTTAATGCATTCATAAAACAGGCGTAAACTTTTGACGTTCTCTTCCAATAATAATTAACAATCTCCATGAGTGCAGAACTTGAAAATCCTGGGAGCTACAATGATGCTAATGGGGGATGTTTTTTCAATTGTCTAATTTTACAATAAATGATAAAAGCCTCATGTCTTCCTATGTCACCTGGTTCCTTTACCCTAACAGGCACCTGCATCGTTATCTATCTTACAGAAAAGGGGATATCATTTACTCTATGAATTGTTTTAAATAGAAAAAGAAATGAAACAAAAGATATAGATTTCATATCATTTTAACCATGAGGAAAAAATATCTCATCTTCTTAGCCCATAATAACGGTACTTTGTTCACTGCTTTGGTAAGTTGCATATTGTCAAAATCTAATACCTAAAATTCACAATTAAGGCTAAGATTGTTTCATAGTTCTAACTTTCAGATGACATTTTGACTGTTCTTTGTGGTAAAAACCTCAACAAAGAATGCAAAAATGTTGGGAGGTTTCAAAAACAGCTTTCTTTTTCTGAACAGTTGAAATAACACATGGTCGCATCCATCAAACAAATGAAAAAGACACTAAACAAAAACAATCATTTTTTATTTTGAATATACTGCAGAAGGAATCTACTTGGCGTAACAGTAAATACAATCAAAAACAAATAGGATTAAATACACTTACACTGTTTTGATAGGTCGGTACACTCATCAAAACGTGTTTATAACTAAACAAATTTAATCACTTCAAATCTGAAGCATATTTTTTGGTGTTTTGAGGTGTTAAGAATTCACACAAAATAAATGTTCAGATTTAAGAACTCTACTTGACATGATATAAACAAACATGTATATCATATTTCAATAAATACAAAGATTTCTGCATGGTCTACGTACTGCCCCAGGTGGCACTATAAAAATATATCTTCACCAGAGGTCACACTAAATCCAAAAGAGCAAAAGCTCAAATGAAATAATGATAACTCGACCAGGGCCAAATTGACACCTCCTATAAGAAGGTTTATTATTTCTAGGATTTTCAAATAATTTAAATTCTATATGAGGAACCTTTTTTCTTGTTTTGTCTCATATAATGAAGGATTCTTTGAGATAGCTTACTATCAAGGTTGCCTGTATCGAATGGCTTACTACATTAAGGTTGTCTGCATCGAGTGAGTCTGATCTATACTTCTGATGTTCCAACACATCTTCCTTCCCAGGGCAGTCCCTTGCAAAATCCTCGTTATATTCAGTGGGTTTTTTTCAGAAAAGAATATATATGTCTTTAAAGGTGAATCGCTGTTGGGCATTAAAAAGGTGAATGGGTAGTGGAGAATGCATTCACACGTATTAATCATTTGTGATAGCTGTAGCCAAGCTGGGAAAGCATAAAAAAACGTGATGGCTGAAAGTTGGTCAAATATGGCATCAAAATTTCTGAAGGCCTAACATTATCACATTTATTTTGACACAGCAGGGCCAAGCATCAGTAGATAACTGACATAAGCATATAACACTTTCACTGTGTGGGACACGTCCACAAATGATACATGACTGAATGTGGACCTTTGTAGGCTATTTTTATAAAATATGACCGGTCACCTTGAAGTGAACTTTGAATGACTTTGAAAATGAAACTCTTATTTACATGGATTTTACTATAAATTGTTCAATAATCTGCATCTTTCAAAAATGAGTTCATAGAGTCTTTAATCATCAAAATCCGTTCAATATTAGAGCAATTTTTAATTTTGGACCAATCTGCAAAGGAAATTAGAGGAAATTGTGATATGCTGAGCTATTTTGAAACAATATCTATAATAACAACTTATTGTTGGTTATTTTATGAAAGTACATACCTACAACATAGTAAAAAACTTTAGTGCTGAAAATAAAATGAAAATAAAGTCTGTCAATTTCGAGATTTATTAACAAGCTAAATTTGGTTAGAAATAGCTTGAATGTGGTAGGTGTACGAAAGATGAAAATTGACGGACTTTAAATTGATCCAATACCATCTTTTAAAGTTTCATTTATATTAAATATTAGTGTATTTTCGGAAAATAACCACCAATAAGCTGCTCTAATCATAATGGTACATAAAACAATGACAATAAGCTATCAAAATATGTGAAAATGTGCAAAATTTGCAATAGAAAAAACATCAGGTGACAAGATTGCATTAGATGTAGAGACAAATGGATTACCTCATTTAAAAACTGAAATCTTTTTGCAAATTTTCATGTATATTATTTTTTCTTCAATAACAGGAATGTGCTAAAATAAGTTCTTGAATATGTTTATAAATTGGAGAATGTGTTCTTTTTTTGGCGCCATTTATGCTGGGTGAAAGTGACACTATGTACTCACTGCAATAGGAAGTTTTGTACTACCCATCTCATGTTCAATGTCTCCCATTTCTTGTGTCTGGAGATAATGGGGCTAACTGCTGTACTTCCAGAGGACAATTTATTTCTGAATATAATATCGATATCCGAGTCATATAAAAATGGCCTCATTTTTTTATTCAGTGCCAACTGTGAGAACCGATCCTTTGAATTTGAGCACAAATATTGATTGAGTTATGATATAAATAATCAAATGGTTGAAAAGAAACAATTAAACCCATAATTATATAATTTGCAAAGAATGAAAATGGAGCTCTTCATGTTCTCCCCTCAAAACTTTGAACCTACCTCACACAATTCTATATTTATTGTCATCCCATATACAGATATTACATTTTAACAGTGGGTAATAGGGATTCATCATTAAGGTGAAAGGGAACGTTTGTAACCAATAAAGGATGTAAAGGATAATTGAAATATCTAATTGGATATCTTTTTGGTAATACAACTGCAAACAGTTGCATTCATGACTATTACTTTGTCAATGGGTATATCTATTTTTTTTAACTTGGATGTTCCACCTGTGTATTTTCTTTGTGTAAAAGTAAATTTGGGTGAGATAGAGGTTCAAAAAATGTGTTTAGAAAATAAGAAATGAAAAAAAGACAAAAAGGTTACATACTGTTCATGTATGTAAATTAAAAAGGCTAATTTCTTTAAAATAAAACAAATAAAAATGAAAAAGCAATATCTACTAACGATATTCAACATCAAACATTTGTTTTCTTTATTATCTTTCAACTTTCAAGCTATCAGGGCTGTCATGAATTGGAAAATACACCGCCCATATAGTTTGACAATAGCAACAAAGTCTATGAATAATGTTATTGAATTGTTATGAAGTTTGCATGCCCCCATTGACCTCAAGTGTGCACGTGCCTTAGAACCTCCTCGTTACAATAAGATATACAAAATAGCTCTTTTGCTTCTTGATCGGTTTAAATCACTGACTACTCAAATTCTAGCTTTCAGGTTCATCTCTTCAATTTTGTTATTCTGATGTTCGATATATCAATATTTATCAAAAGAAGTGAAGGAAAAATTGCGCTAAGAATTTGAATGGGTGCACAATTAAGTGATTATATGTAGTTATTTTGTTTTAAAAAAAAAAAAGGTCAACGGTCTATAAAATTAGGCAATTGTTAACTTTTACTGATGTATATACCCTGTTGTAGCACACCTGTATATTTCTAAGTAATCTAACTTTGCATGTCATGTAGGATGATTGTAAAATTATTCACAAACATCAAAATGCACAAAATTGACGAGCTTTAATCCTGAAAGTATGATCTCATCAGGAAACTTGTATTATAACATCGTCAAATTGACAGGGGCATTTTAATGTCATCTGACTATTCCCAGTGTTGTGATAAATGACCAGATCGGGCAACTGTCGAGAACCTGTGTATCTGTTATTTCCACATCAGTATGATACCAGTGAAAAGCTTTCTGTGCCATCTGGTGGCAAAATATATGTAGCACTCCCCAGCATTTGAGGTAGAAATACATTCAGGCAATATGGCTACTTCCGGTGAAGCAAGTCATTCTTCAATTATGCAGCAAAATGCGCAAGAATCTCCTTCATCTGAGTTTGCTTTCAACAAATTTTATACAGAGGTAAGGAACTGGTTATCTACTACATTTTTGCTGAGTGTCGTCTAGTTTGATAAAGACATCTTGAGGTACCACATTGAATTTCAAACTTGCCGGTGACTTCTCAAGTCCAGTAAAGTTCCTTGTCATATTTCATTTTGTCAGTCAGAAGAAATCACCGCATGACTTAATTACGATTCCAATTTCAATGGTGTACATTTTGTGTTTTGATTATTATATATTTGCAATATAGATATAGAGAGTTCTACTGACTCTAGAGTCTAATTTTTTCATTGATTCATTTTGGCAAAAAATTGAGTTTCACTATAGGCCGATTGCGGGTTACCATCTTGTTTTTTTTAATGATTAGATTTTAGAGAGTTTTTTGTGCACTTCCGATTGTAATTGTGCAGTTCCGGCGTGTTGTTTTCAATGGGGCAGTATGGCGACCCGCAATCGGCCTATTGACATTAACTTATAACAGCCAGACCTGCAAGCCAGTGACTAGTATGGGTGCCAGAGTTGTTTGCGCTTGAAAGGCCCATTTCTTTCCTAGTTTTTCCAACAAATAATTATCCTGCAAATCTACATGATATATGACCGAAGTATATCAAATATTTAAATATTAACACATTGTTAGATTCCATCATGTTATTTTTATGTCTGTGAATGACCAGAGTAAAGAGTCAATTACTTTGAACAATATTTGGAGAATCAAGTTGACCCAAAATTTACATACCTATCAGATATAATTTCAATGGGCTGTTTACCTTCAATAAAATGTACACGGAAATATACAAAGTTTCATACCAACTGGCCCACATTTATGCTCAAGGTGTTCGTGGCTAAGCATCAAATAGGAAATGCATGTATGAGATATTAATTCTGAAGGACTCGGAATACCGTGGCACTTACAGGAATTTGGAGAACAGCTATCTATATGCATGTTACAAACAGATTTTACTGTTCAAGAGATTTTGCCTTGAAAATGACTGCTGTATTTGCAAACATTAAAACAAGAAGTTAACTATAGTGCTAAAGATTTCACATTTCACATTGATATCTGTGGAAATAATACACTTTCAAAAATCTGTTAAATATGGTTGAAATCATGAAAACACGGGGAAGACAGCTATGCATATTATTAAAAAAATTCAAAGAGATATTTACACTATGGCTGTGATGCAAAGGCAACAGGCCCCAAAAAACATGGTGGGGCTTGGCCAAGCAGACATGAACATCAGTCATAAATATCAAAGTCAGGAAAAGCAGTGTATTTCTTACTTCATTCAATAGAGGACATATTCCCATTTGTAAAACAGTTTTAATTTTTGTTTCATCTTCACTAGATAAAAAATTACAATAATTTAAGTGAAAGGGTAATTAACACATTAATGACAGGTCTCGGATGATTTTTTTTTCATGTTCTGTCATAAAAAGAATTATGTTTACAAAAGCCACTAGGAACATGCTAATATGTGTTTGTGAAGGTTCTAGGACTCCAAAACAAAATGACCTAAGATAATTCTATGTTTGAACTGAAATTATGATATTTTTAAAGAAAATAAAAATGCATATGTTGTCATTCCGTTACTTGTCATTCCGTTACCAAAAATACATAGTTTTTTTATTTACTACAACTTTTCCTTTGAGTTGAAAGTTTAAACTTTCCATAAGTAAGGCTTATAACATCTAGTTTTAAGGACAATAGCCACTTTGTAGAAAATTTATTGTTATACAGATTTTAAAGGGCAATATAAATGTGTCATTCCGTTACCGGTAACGGAATGACAATTGTTTTGGAAATCTAATATCAAAGTTATCATCAAATCTTCAAGTTAAAATGTATTTTAAATGTTGCTGAATGCCTTTACCCAATGAGATGTACCATTTAACTTTAATTTGGATGCAAATGAGATAATGGGAATGACATATTAGCTCTATTGTGACCCTAAAATTGTGACATCACGCTCGGCTTTAATTCATGAATCTTCTGTCAGTCTAGTGTTACATGACATAATATATTATAAGAAGTCATTCTATACCATGTATACAGGTAGACTAGTTTGTATGATTTGTCATACTTGTATTTTCCTAGACAACATTTGATAATATTCAAGTTGCCCAGAAAAGCTTTCTTCTATATTGCAAACTTGTTCACTTCTGACCCCAATATGGTATGTTTGTCATTTATGTCTCTTAGAAGACACACAGGATATCTTGAGTACAAACACTAATAGGGGAATAGCCTGGTATATGATGAGTACAGATACCAATAGGGAGAATAGCCTGGTATATCTGGTATATTATGAGTACAGATACCAATAGAGGAATAACTGAGCACTAAGCATATATTTCTAAGTCAGATGTTGCCATGTGTACATAACAATGTAGGGGGGATACATCATAGGAGGAAGCAAACCACCTGTAAGCCTTGCTAGACTTGGGGACAGATCTAGAGCAGAAGAAGCCAGTGCTGTATGTATTGTGGGCCTCTGTCAAGGCTGTTCCTGGAACACAAGGTGTACATTGTGTCTGAACACTTGAACCTGGAGTAGTTACTGTGTCCAGCTACTCCCAGAAATGTGGACAGGTTTATCTTCTTGTGCCACAAGTTGGGAACATTGTACCTGCTGACCCTCACAATGAAAGTCTGAACACTGGTGACAGTGGTGTTTCAGTGACAGTTCAGGGAGGGAAGTGGTATGGTATATACTGGGAGCCAACAGATTATTGGTGCCTGGGACAGGCTCTCAGACAGGATGAGACCGATTGCACCAAGTGGCACTTTTCATTCCTGCAGCAAAGACACCAAGATGTTAAAAGGTTTAAGGTTGTGAAGGACTTGGTCTGTGAAAGTAAAGACTCTGTTTTAGTGGAGGTGGAAGCAGCAGCTCCCACCAGTTCAACAAGGACTGGGCTCCTGAAGCTAACAGACTTTGATTACAGTAGTGTGGTCCGTGAGTTCACTCAGTTGAAATAAAGACTCAAATTTGCACTGAACAGGCCAAAGATGAGTGATTAGCACTAACTCATTAGCCAAATAAGAACTGTAATAGACATGTTCATGAACATGCAATCAACCTCCATTTGATATGTTTCACAAACATGTACATATTAACATTGTTCTATGATGTAAATAATTCTTGTAAATGGAAATGGACTTCTTGATAATTTTAACAGGTATTGGGTATAATTGTTCCCTTTTCCAGGTAACATGTATCAAATGGTTATATTTCATGCACAATATGTTTGAATTAATGGTTTAAAACAATCCTCTGAGATATTCTGACATAAAAATGTAGGGAAAACAAACTCTTTGGATAATGCACAATTCTGTCATTCCGTTACTTTTTCAATATGTCATTCCGTTACCATACTATTTACTCTGCTACAACCAAAGGAAAACTTATTTTGCCAAAATTTTTGGCTATGTGGTAGTTTGATAGGTTGTTCAAAGGACCATTAACATATGATTAAGGAAATCTTAATGGAACTGCAAAATTAATAACTTTTTATACATACACCTAAAACTGCGGTATATTTCTGTCATTCCGTTACCGAAAATATAATTGCATATTTTCATATGAAAATACAAAGTTTCAATTTTTTTCAATTCATGATATTAAAATACCCATTTAAACCTTTAGATAACAGTTTCAAATGTTCATTTAAGTTAATTTTGAAAAAAGTTATAGCTAAATGAAGGTTGCTGTACCACCATCTTGTCATTCCGTTACCGCTTGGCCTGGTAATTCAAGTGAACAATAAAACAGATTCTAATACTTTTAAAGTTTTCAATAACCATCTTGGGAAATAATACATTTGCAGAAAAAATATTAATTGAATTTTCCAAATATTAATTGAATTTTCCAAATATTTTATCCTGTTTATGGCAATTGCTAACTATAAACAAATGTTAAAGAATGTTTGAGATAAAGTTTTTAAATTAATATCACAGGAAATAAAACACATATATATAATATGAATATTTCTGACATTGTGAGAACAAGATGTGAGCATTTGCATGCACATTCACATGCGAAAAGTAAGCTAAACAGCCATTCCACTGTATCCTCAGGGTCTGACATACGCACTGGCCCGGGGCCACCAGATCCTCTGTTGGGGCCAGTGAATGCTCTGTTGTAGTAGCCCAGTTGGGTAACCATATTTTTGGTCTTAATTGGCCCAAACTATCTTGATTTTATTATTCTAATCCTTGATAGATTTCATATCATGATCAATAGACATTTGATTGGGACAAGTATCCCCCACTCAGACACTATACAGCCTTATGTACAATGCTCTTTATTGTATCACACATCCTATTGTCCTAGAAACTTTTGGCCACCACTTCTCATGCTCTGGTGGCCCAACTGGCTAACCAACATTTTTCTTTTTATGTCAAGGCCTGATCCTTTGCATAAAGATGACTGTAAATCAAATTCTTATGAACACCGTAATCATACAATATCTCTGGCTCAGAATTAGTGGCAGATAAACATTGATTATTTGGTAGATGTTTGGCTCCAATTGATTACAAATCACACCCCAGCTGCTCAGGGGCATCACTGGTCATATACAGCTGTTCAGGCAAATTATTCTGGCACACCCTTACCTTGTTTGTGACACAATATGGTCACACAAGCACTAACCCTGTCTCCTGAGAAATGTTTTTGGCAATGGGAAGAGAATGTTTGACAGTTGTCTGTTGAATTCACGGTTTAAAAAGATATGTACCTCAATTTTTCAGGTGAAACAGATAGAGAAGCGAGATTCAGTATTAACCTCCAAGCAGCAGATAGACCGTCTGACCCGACCAGGAGCCACCTACTTCAACCTCAACCCGTTTGATGTAAGATTCTCTAAATCTCTCTGACAAACACTTTCATGTTTTGAGATATTTTTGTTGCGAAATGGGACTGATTGATGCATTCTCTCCATACAGGTTCTACAAGTGGATCCAGATCTTCCTCTGCCAGAAATCAAACAGAAATACAGACGAGTGAGTATTAACAGACTTTTAACTCTCAGTCTGGTAGATAAGGAATAGTAATACTGTAATGGTTTGAACTGTCTGTCTGTGTAGACAATTTTAAACTGTAATGGTTTGGCAATGGTTTGGACTATCAGTCCAGTAGACGAGGTATGTTTTAAGCTGTAATGGTTTGGTAATGGTTTTGTCTATCAGTCTAGTAGATGAAATATGTTTTAAGCTGTAATGGTTTGGACGTTGAGTCAAGTAGACGAGGGATGTTTTAAGTTGTATTGGTTTGGTAATGTTTTGGACTATCAGTCCAGTAGATGAGGTATGTTTTAAGCTGTAATGGTTTGGACTATGAGTCTAGTAGACGAGGTATGTTTTAAGCTGTATTGGTTTGGTAATGTTTTGGTAATGGTTTGGACTATGAGTCCAGTAGATGAGGTATGTTTTAAGCTGTATTGGTTTGGTAATGTTTTGGTAATGGTTTGGACTAACAGTCCAGTAGATGAGGTATGTTTTGTGATGTAATGGTTTGGTAATGGTTTGGACTCATCTTGCTCATCCTGTGATTGCAGATGTCCATACTGGTGCATCCAGATAAGAACCAGGATGACCCAGATCGAGCTCAGACATCATTTGAGGGTAAGTACCATCAATAATTAGGTCAGGGTTATCACTGAGGAATATAAGTCATATACAATTCTTACTAATATAAATCAGGTTTTTATTTAACAAATGTAGTTCAATCATATCAGTTGAGTTATTGACATTTGAATTGTTCCTTTTAGTATTGCATATAAAATCCACAGAGAAGTTATTTCCAGTGAAGAGAATGTACTGATATTTTGTCTTTGGTGTTGCAGCTGTGAACAAAGCATATAAAACCTTAGAGAATGAAGAGGGATACAAACGCTGCAGAGAGATCATAGATGAGGCCAAAATCCGAGTAGAAGATATGGTTTGTTTTCAAAAATTTCATCTTAACCTTGAGATTATAATGTTTTTGTATAGTTGTGGTCATTTAATAGCTTAATAACTCCATTGTGGGTGGGCATCTTTATTGAACTGTACACTTCCATTGAGAGTAGTACACAGCAATCCTGATTTAATATATCACTTCAGTACTTTATAATATCACTCATACAAAGAAGGTTGAAGAGAAACCTCCATGTTATCTACTTTTTTTCAGATTAAACAAAAGAAAAAACAGTTGAAAAAAGAAGGGAAGCCACAAGAAGTGCCAGAAGATGAAGCTGATAAGGTGAATAACCCAGGAAAACTTGAAAGAATTATCATATGATATCATACGCTCCCAGAGATTGTCATGTTATCCTACACTCCCAAAGATTATCATGTGATATCATACACTCCCAAAGATTATCATGTCATCATATGCTCCCAGAGATTATCATGTGACATCATACACTCCCAGAGATTATCATATGATATCATACACTCCCAGAGATTATCATGTGATATCATACACTCCCAGAGATTATCATGTGATTTCATACACTCTCAGAGATTATCATGTGATATCATACGCTCCCAGAGATTATCATGTGATATCATACACTTCCTGAGATTACTTCAACTTTTTGTATACAAATTTAAGTTAATTAATATCATGTTAATAATATACATATGTTAAAAATAGTGGTAAATAATATTAATATAAATTATAAACTTTAGGACTTCTTTGATCTTATTTCATGTGAAATATTATAGAGTGGAACATTTTTGAAATTAAAGTAAAAGAATTTAAGACTTTTGCAAACACAAGTTATATATTTTGTATCATTAGAATGGATATGATTTGTATACATGTACATTCTGTGTGGTTAAACAATAAACCTATACATATATCTGTCAGACTTAATCAGAGTTGAGGATATGATACTAAAAATGTAATATATATTCTTGTGTGTATTGTTTTCAGTATAGACACTCAGTGTACGTTCAGACTTGCAAGTTGTTTGCTGATTTAGAGAGAATGAGACAGGAGAGAGAAGCAAAGGACATGCATGAAAGGTAAAGTACCTAATCTTATATACCACCCTCAACAAGGTACAGTACCTAATCTTATATACCACCCTCAACAAGGTAAAGTACATAATCTTATATACCACCCTCAACAAGGTAAAGTACCTAATCTTATATACCACCCTCAACAAGGTAAAGTACATAATCTTATATACCACCCTCAACAAGGTAAAGTACCTAATCTTATATACCACCCTCAACAAGGTACAGTCCACTACATGAAAGGTAAAGTACCTAATCTTATATACCACCCTCAACAAGGTACAGTCCACTGCATGAAAGGTAAAGTACCTAATCTTATATACCACCCTCAACAAGGTACAGTCCACTGCATGAAAGGTAAAGTACCTAATCTTATATACCACCCTCAACAAGGTACAGTCCACTGCATGAAAGGTTGAGTACCTAATCTTATATACCACCCTCAACAAGGTACAGTCCACTGCATGAAAGGTAAAGTACCTAATCTTATATACTCCCCTCAACAAGGTACAGTCCACTGCATGAAAGGTAAAGTTCCTAATCTTATTTATATACCACCCTCAACAAGGTATAGTCCACTGCATGAAAGGTAAAGTTCCTTATCTTATATACCACCCTCAACAAGGTATAGTCCACTGCATGAAAGGTAAAGTACATTATCTTATATACTACCCTCAACAAGGTACAGTCCACTGCATGAAAGGTAAAGTACCTAATCTTATATACTACCCTCAACAAGGTACAGTCCACTGCATGAAAGGTAAAGTACCTAATCTTATATACTACCCTCAACAAGGTACAGTCCACTGCATGAAAGGTAAAGTTCCTAATCTTATTTATATACCACCCTCAACAAGGTACAGTCCACTGCATGAAAGGTAAAGTTCCTTATCTTATTTATATACCACCCTCAACAAGGTACAGTCCACTGCATGAAAGGTTAAGTTCCTAATCTTATAAACCACCCTCAACAAGGTACAGTCCATTGCATGAAAGGTAAAGTACCTTATCATTTTCATATACCACCCTCAACAAGGTACAGTCCATTGCATGAAAGGTAAAGTACCTTATCTTATTTATATACCACCCTCAACAAGGTACAGTCCACTGCATGAAAGGTTAAGTTCCTAATCTTATAAACCACCCTCAACAAGGTACAGTCCACTGCATGAAAGGTAAAGTACCTAATCTTATATACCATCCTCAACAAGGTACAGTCCACTGCATGAAAGGTAAAGTACCTAATCTTATATACTACCCTCAACAAGGTACAGTCCATTGCATGAAAGGTAAAGTACCTTATCTTATATACCACCCTCAACAAGGTACAGTCCACTGCATGAAAGGTAAAGTACCTAATCTTATATACTACCCTCAACAAGGTACAGTCCACTGCATGAAAGGTAAAGTACCTTATCTTATATACCACCCTCAACAAGGTACAGTCCACTGCATGAATGGTAAAGTACCTTATCTTATATACTACCCTCAACAAGGTACAGTCCACTGCATGAAAGGTAAAGTACCTTATCTTATTTATATACCACCCTCAACAAGGTACAGTCCACTGCATGAAAGGTAAAGTACCTAATCTTATATACTACCCTCAACAAGGTACAGTCCACTGCATGAAAGGTAAAGTTCCTAATCTTATTTATATACCACCCTCAACAAGGTACAGTCCACTGCATGAAAGGTAAAGTTCCTTATCTTATTTATATACCACCCTCAACAAGGTACAGTCCACTGCATGAAAGGTAAAGTACCTAATCTTATATACTACCCTCAACAAGGTACAGTCCACTGCATGAAAGGTAAAGTTCCTAATCTTATTTATATACCACCCTCAACAAGGTACAGTCCACTGCATGAAAGGTAAAGTTCCTTATCTTATTTATATACCACCCTCAACAAGGTACAGTCCACTGCATGAAAGGTTAAGTTCCTAATCTTATAAACCACCCTCAACAAGGTACAGTCCATTGCATAAAAGGTAAAGTACCTTATCATTTTTATATACCACCCTCAACAAGGTACAGTCCATTGCATGAAAGGTAAAGTACCTTATCTTATTTATATACCACCCTCAACAAGGTACAGTCCACTGCATGAAAGGTTAAGTTCCTAATCTTATAAACCACCCTCAACAAGGTACAGTCCACTGCATGAGAGGTAAAGTACCTAATCTTATATACCACCCACAACAAGGTACAGTCCACTGCATGAAAGGTAAAGTACCTTATCTTATATACCACCCTCAACAAGGTACAGTCCACCTCATGAAAGGAATAAGTTCCCAATCTTATAAACCACCCCCTCAACAAGGTATAGTCCACTGCATGAAAGGTTAAGTACCAAGGTACAGTCCACTGCATGAAAGGTAAAGTTCCTTATTTCATATCTCACCTTCAACAAAGTATAGCCTTCTGAAAAGTACACTTTTTATCTCATAACCCACCCTCAACAAGGTAGAGTCCATTGCATGAAAGATAAAGTACATTATCTTATATCCCACCCTCAACAAGGTAGAGTCCATTGCATAAAAGGTTAGGTTCCTAATCTCATCTCTATCCCTTTACAATATATAACAACACATACAATAAATACCCATGTTGCAGTGAAGTTTCTTTGTGTCAGTATTTACCTTTTATACTGGATACTAAATTTTATGAATTGTATATTACAGTTCTGGATTGCAATTCATCTGATGCTAGTATTGATGTAGTATTCAATAGATCCGTGTAATTTATGTTAATATGGAAAGATCCATGACAAATGTGATGTATATTGCAGGAAGAGGAAAGCAGAAGAGGAAGCTCAGGAAATAGAACGGAAGAAGGTGCAAGCTGAGTGGGACAAAAACTTTGAGGTAAAAGAAAGACAATTTGTATTTTGCTCACAATTTGATGCCAGAACCATATAAATGTAAGAATTGAATTAGTTTAATAAAAAGTTGGTACAAAATTTATATGATAATGTTCAACATAGGTACAAAATCAAAGCTTTAAAAAAATGACTAATCAATATGTTATTAAGAGTGGATGATTTTATTGTGTTCAGATGAAGTGATACTTATGAGTCTTGTTTCTTGCAGGAGAGTCGGATGGACAGGGTCAGCAGTTGGAGAACCTGGAAAGATGGTTCCAAAAAGAGCAAAAAGTCCAAAATGAAAGGCACGTTTCGTCCGCCCAAACCCAAAATGGAGCAGCGTGAATGATCATGTTTAAATATGTATGTCAAAGTCGTCCATTTCATCTTAACGTGCTCATCATACTGTGACCTGCCACCATGCTCAGTCATGCCTCATATTGCCGCCTGACACCAGATGTCAGCACTGAGTGAACATTGTGAGAGGGCTGCATGATTGTCCAGCAGGGTTAGCAGCATATCATTGCCACCAGAGGGCACCAGCATAGACACACAATGTGTCTGCTCTTTGGATGTTACCTGCTTCTGATGATGTCATAATAATGAACAAGTACACAAGTGTATAGAGACAGTTAAATGCCTTAGACTTGTATATGATGAATATGTTCCGTGTCCTACATTCTTCATGACTAAATGTCAAAACTCTGCAAGGAAATGACTTCTTACTGAGACTATAATGCTAGATTCTTATGATTGGTTTGTTGTTAGATGTTAAGTAATGGAAGTCTGTTTTTGAGGTATGCTGTATGTTTTACAGTGGTTGCTCGAACTAGGTACTCAATATATATTCTAACTGATCGATTACCAAATAACAATCCATCATTTTTGCATAAATATCACTTGAAATTCAATGTGCAATTGAAATATTGTGTATGCTGCTTGGAACATTTTGTTTTTATTTCTGAAATGGTATGTAAGATGTAAGTCAAATCCAATCCATTCATTGTATAAAACTGCAAGCATCTCCCAAATGATAAGCAGACAATTTATAGATCCACAACTGAATGCTCGGTAAAAATGACATATATTTAGAAATAAGTTGTTCAGTTATGAAAGAGGTATGGTAAATATTGTCCTGTTTGTTAAAAATCATACCAGCATTTGATTTTGTTCTTCTTTTGTAACTTAAAGATATGTATTGTAGAAAATAATTATATATATGCTGTAAAGGTACTGTAATGGAGATAGATCAGCTTGACACAAGGTGACCTCTAGTGTGAGACATACAAACCAAATCTATCTAGATTTATTGACTGTTTTAAGATAAGATTATGTGAACCCATAAAAAAACAGATACAAATGCTCAAACTATTTTGTAACTGCTGATAATCTCATAGTAATGTTGTGCCAGTAGTGAACCTGGAGCAGTGACCTCGTCAAGGTCAAGGTCAGCAGGACCAACAGTACTAAACCACAATGCATTAATCAACACAGACTTGGTACAAATTGATGTGTTCAGCTTGTTAAGACCCAATACGTTTACAAGGGAGGAGGGAGGGAAGGGTTCAGATTGTCATTTTGGCCCAATATGTTAACAATGAGTGGGTAGGGAATGGGTCTGATTTTCATTTTGGATCCAATATTTTAACAAGTAAGGGGGTGTGGAGGGGCCTGATTGTTTCTTTGGCATGATATGGTAAATGGGGAGTTTTTTTTTTTTGGGGGGGGGGGGGGGGGCAGGGGGTCAGATTGTCTTTTTGACCTGATATGTTACCGAGGGAGGGGACAGGGGTTGGCTTGAGCTCCAGCTGCACCACTGGCATGACTTCTCACCATGGTAGAGTAGGAGACCTTAGTGCCACAAGCAGTACTCATATCATTAGGAGATCATTACCTCAGCCTCCACGCGTCTGCCCCACCCATCTGCTCTGCTCTACTGCAGTATTGTCACACTACTACTACTACTGGTTTATTGGGAAACTCGACAACATCGTAGGGAAAAATGACTCGTGTAAATGTTACCTCGCCTCTTATAAACTTCTCTTCAAAATTCTCCAAATTCCCATCCTCATTGATATATTAGAGGCTATATATGTAAGTGAAAGGTCAAATAGAACTATGAGAGGTCATGGATTACTGTACGAAGTCAGAATTATGAACCACAGAATATTCAATAAAATTGCAATAAAATATTCCAAATTAATGTTCTACAACTCTGAAATTGTAGCCTGAAAAGACAAAAGACACAATATTATCAAATAATTCATCTTCTTAACAGCTTCATTGATTTTCAAATAAAAATTAAATAATGTAAACATAATTTGATGAGAAGTTTGGAACAGTATTGATTATAATACACCAAACATGTGCTTATTTGCAAAGTTATATTTAATGAAATCCTCTTTTTTTGTTTTTTAATAATATCATTGGAAATTGTTAGTTTTAAACGAAATGATACTTAGAGATATAAGCACAAGGATATGTTGCTGTCGATATGTTGATATTCACATGATATTGAATGATGTCTGTTGCTTTTATGACCAGAAAATTAAGAAATTATTTATTTTTGTGCTTAGAGTATATGTTTAATGTGGTAATTAATCTCTTAAGTGGCAACATCTAATAGGAGGTATTCAGCCATTTTGTAAACAATATGAAGAATATCTGTAAAAAAGTATAAAAATAATATTTGATATTAAAAGGTGTTTTTGGACCAAAAATATTAATGTAGGTATGTATAAATAGTGGAGATCTGTACCCATAGTAACTGGACTGACTTGCAGGCTGATATAGTAAGGACAGAGAATGGCTGGGCAGATGTAGAATAGTGCCCCACTATAGGAAATCATCTGTTTTGTACATTCCCAGTGGTGGAACCTCTTGTTATATCAGAAATAAACTTGTAAATAGAAATACGTACTGTTTGCTGCATTTCTCTCTTCAATTTTATAATGAGTATAGGGAATAAAGGTTATGTCATACAATATGGCTTCAGATTATTGACATTAGTACTTATAAGGTAAGTTGATACAAGCACGACTTTTTACAAGATAATTGAATATTGAAGGAAATAAGCAATTTCAATCCCAGAAATATTCACAGGCTTTGCAGACAAAACCTTTATCTTTCTTGAAAACAGAAAATAGCCTTTATTTAAGTGATCAAAATCTTTAAGTTTTACAGTTGATTTGTCCGGTTGTCTCGTTTGACTATAGCTCTCCCAGTGGCACCCAACTGAAGAGGGATTTCTGGAGCTCTGCAGGACCAAGGATTCCAATTTGTAGCTCAAATATCCAATTAGAAATATTTTATGATTGTATTTCTAGTTTACTTGTTTGTACTAATATTATCGATATTATTATACACAAAAGTGTGTCCAACATCAGCAATATTTTATATTTAGTAGTGAAAGCTTTTGATTTATGTTCAAAGAACTGTTATTTGACACTTTTAATACTGTAATTAACCCATCCCATTTAAATAGTTCCCATTTAACAAAATCAATCTTTCTGGCCTTCAAATGCTTAACAGAGATTTTACATTTTATAGAAATAAACTCCGTACTAATTTCCACATGTTACGGGGCAAAATAAAACCCAAACATTTGTAAAAATACTGAATCTTAATTGTGGGCGATTAAGCAAAAAATGTCATTTCCTGCAGTGAAGCATTTATATTAGTTGTCATGGTGATAAGGAGTCATGTGTTTCGACTATTTCAAGCAGAAATTAAATGAGCTTCTTGTGATTTTAAACTTAAATTGTAAAACATCTGCTCCCCATCACAAGCTAACCGGATACAGCTGATTTCAATCTCTACTCTTAATAGACAATCCCTTTATTACTGTTGAATCAAGATGAGAAGTGGTGTTAAATATAAACAAATTAGGAAAACATTTGGAAACATTGGTGAACTCAAAATCCAAGCTCATTATGATTGAACTGACTTTAATATAAATGAATGGCCAGACCACATACCGGGGGGGGAGGGGGGGACATGCTGATATAACTGTATAGTAGAAGTCAATATTGATTCCAGTCCTTGACTGAGTCTGGGGGATTTAGATATTTGGAATGCTGAAAGTGTCAAGTTTGTTTTGAATAATAACCCAGAAAATGAAATTCCCATTTCCACGTATTTCGTACCTCTTAATATCTCAATATCTACATCTTTCGAATACTAGTTCAGAGAGTAGTACTTTTTAATCCAAATCTGTTCATTTTTACCAATATTTATATACTTATAGATTTGAGATCAGTTTTCAAAGTATATTCTGAGCTTTTATGAAATAACATCTGTAATGTCAGCTTTGTGAAAGTATATCACATACTGCACAAACAGCCACATAAATACCGAGAATTAAATAAAAAAAAGATTGCCGTAATCATAATACTTACAAAAGCCAAATGGACCTCCATAAGGTCTATTAAACGGACCATTAAATGGACCAAATGTGAAATAGAAAAAATCTGATGATGGAGACACAAATGGATTTTAGAGGCATGGTGTCTTGTTAGTGGCAACCATTCACACTTTTGATTTCATGTAAGTATATGGTTTAGGGGCAACACAGCATGGGAGTGTGGCTTCATAGATTATGTTAATGAGGTCACCTGACCATACATGGAATACTGCTTTTGTCTTAGTTAACAATTCTCCATCTGCTCTGCTTAAAATATCAGTTTTAACAATTTCAACAAATGATAAAGGGAATGTATGGTATGTCCCTTTCACTTTTCTTATTATTTCACTTTTTTTCCTTCTAATGAGCCCAAGATGAAGCCAATCAGTGCAGAGGAGACGTCTATGAATTAATTAATGACTATCATTCCTGTTCATATTATCTTTATTTGGACTCAAAATCCACATTTTGATTATTTGTCAAGAGAAAAAAATAGAAAAAAAAAAAATTCTCAATAATTAAGGGCTATAAATAGACACTGGTATCAATGCTATATAAATATTATTATCATAATTACAATTGTTCAAAATAACCTTCAGTCATGAAAACCATTCAGGAATCACAGTAACACATTTTTCCCATCTTTGATAACCTTTATGGGGGATATAATAAAAGACCTTAGCCTTCCTTGGAAAATGAAAGATAACCTTAAATTAAACTCCTCTGAAATGCTCTCGATATGATGGATTATTTTAATAAAATGACTGAATAAAATTGAAATTGTAGATGCTAAACTGAATTGTAATTTTAATGATAAGTGGAAATTTGGTACATCCTTGAAACCCAAAAAAACAGCTCTTTATCTAGATAAAGCCTGGGGTGCTAGAGCAAAAATATTGTATGTCTGATAATTTCATAGTTTATGTCCAACATTAGTAATGTAAACAGAATAGGTGACTAATGAGTCCTATTGGGCTGGGTACATCAATGTCTCTATGCTTCTTATTGATATTTTATATGATTGTATATTGTGCTATGTAACTATGATAAATACAATACAATATCACAGTGATTAGGTCTTTTTATTTCACAGATGAGTAGTCTAATTGTCTCATCTTCATTATATCCCTCTAACGTCTTCGAATGATGTAAAACTGTGGTTATGGAGCTCCTCGTCTATGTTGACGACACAACATTCCATTGCACCAGTCAAGTAAACATTTCAAGAGTTAAACTTGAAAAGTGCATTAGGGAAAGTGAGTCCTTCCTGATGACAAATAAATGAAGCCTGGTGATAAGACTGAAATGTTAATTTGTTCTAAGATACTATTAGACAGTGTATGGATGATAAGACAGCAGAGACTCAGACTAATGCCATTAGACAGTGTGTGGATGATAAGACAGCAGAGACTTAGACTCATGCCATTAGACAGTGCGTGGATGATAAGACAGCAGAGACTCAGACTCATGCCATTATACAGTGTATGGATGATAAGACAGCAGAGACTCAGACTCGTGTCATTAGACAGTGCATGGATAATAAGACAGCAGAGACTCAGACTCATGCCGTGGATGATAAGACAGCAGAGTCTCAGACTCCTGCCATTAGAGAGTGCGTGGATGAAAAGACAGCAGAGACTCAGACACATGCCATTAGACAGTGTATAGATGATAATACAGCAGAGACTCAGACTCATGCCATTAGACAGTGCGTGGATGATAAGACAGCAGAGACTCAGACTCATGCCATTAGACAGTGTATGGATGATAAGACAGCAGAGACTCAGACTCGTGTCATTAGACAGTGTGTGGATGATAAGACAGCAGAGACTCAGACTCACGCCATTAGAGAGTGCGTGGATGATTAGACAGCAGAGAGACTCATGCCATTAGACAGTGCATGGGTGATAAGACAGCAGAGACTCAGACTCATGCCATTAGACAGTGCGTGGATGATAAGACAGCAGAGACTCAGACTCATGCCATTAGACAGTGTATGGATGATAAGACAGCAGAGACTCAGACTCATGCCATTAGACAGTGCGTGGATGATAAGACAGCAGAGACTCAGACTCATGCCATTAGACAGTGTATGGATGATAAGACAGCAGAGACTTAGACTCATGCCATTAGACAGTGCGTGGATGATAAGACAGCAGAGACTCAGACTCATGCCATTAGACAGTGCGTGGATGATAAGACAGCGGAGACCAAGACTCATGCCATTAGACAGTGCGTGGATGATAAGACATCAGAGACTTAGACTCTGCCATTAGACAGTGCATGGATGATAAGACAGCAGAGACTCAGACTCTGCCATTAGACAGTGTGTGGATGATAAGACAGCAGAGACTCAGACTCATGCCATCAGACAGTGTGTGTATGATAAGACAGCAGAGACTCAGACTCTGCCATTAGACAGTGTGTGGATGATAAGACAGCGGAGATCAAGACTCATGCCATTAGACAGTGCATGGATGATTAGACAGCAGAGACTCAGACTCATGCCATTAGACAGTGCGTGTATGATAAGACAGCAGAGACTCAGACTCTGCCATTAGACAGTGTGTGGATGATAAGACAGCGGAGACCAAGACTCATGCCATTAGACAGTGCGTGGATGATTAGACAGCAGAGAGACTCATGCCATTAGACAGTGCGTGGATGATAAGACAGCAGAGACTCAGACTCGTGCCATTAGACAGTGTGTGGATGATAAGAGAGAAAGTATTTTCTTACCGCCCCGTCAGGAGCTGAAATAAAAATAAATACATTTTGAAGAACTTTTGCATGAAGTAGGGTAGGAAATCCTCCTTGCCACAGGGAAAGCCCTCCATCGGCAGGCTACCAAATGAGACATCAATGCAGTCCCTTACAATCTGCAATACGTTTCCTATATTTCTGGAAGTAGTTGTATTGATTTCGATATGTTCTTAAGCAAGTACTGCATTGGATTGAAAAATAATCTAATTGAACTACTGGAAAGAAATTTGTAGTGTCAAGGGAATTTCTTTTAAACCACAAGTGTCCCTGTGTTCGCCAGTTTTATGGGTCCCTTTATGTGTATTTTGCTCATATTCTGATCCGGATTGAAATGGTCTTGAGGGTCAACCCCAGTGAAGCCAAAAGTGGTAATGTTAGAGAACATTAGACAGTATGGGTTGATGCCCGACTCCACCGCCCCTCATTTACCTTAGATTTCCCCAGCCATATATATACATATATGTATATATATATGTATATACATATATAAATATGTGTATAAATAAATGTGTGTATATATAAATAAACTATATATATAATATATTTAATCTGTGAACAATATCACTATTATTACTATTATTATTGCTACCAGATTTAATGCATTCAATGTCACTGGGGTGTTGCAATTTGAACACGTTTCATTTATGAAATGGATTAATCAACAGGTAGATGTATAATCTTCTACCTTTTGGCAGTTAAAGCGCTTTACACACAACATTTGGCAGGACACAAGTAGGCTATGGAGTATTTGTTTTATGGGCACAGTTTCTTCCTGGAAAGTGGAATACATGTGATATTTACATCATGTATTAAATGTTAAAAAAACCCGCTATAACCGGGATGTGCTTAAAGGTGAAATAAAATTTGAGTTCAAGCTCAACGCTTACAAGGAAGTGTACTTTGCATATCAAAGATATACAATGTGTATGTTTGTGATGAACATATAAAAGCACAGTTCAGATGCAAGTAATATATTAATATATTTCAGGTCACGCTGATTGATAAAAGGACATTCAGTCTCTCCACCACTGGGGTGATTTACAAGCATAAGTGCTCTCTCTGATAGGACAGAGGGGCTTGGCTGTTGCCTGCCAATTACTGTGATGTTTTCAACACAAAGGCCACCTTTCTATGAAACTTGAGTGTTTTCCCTTCTAAATTGCCCCATTCTGGTAAATGTGTCGGCGTTTGAATACAAAGTTCAGCCAAGCAAGTCGGGTCCACATTCTGACCGCAGGATCCCTATGTGAAGGTCAGTGAAGCGTGAAGGACCACCTCTAACATAAGTCAGTACAACAGTAGAACCCAGGAAAGCAGGACCTACTTGCAGCAACGTTCATCTCAGTAAAGCATTTGATCCAGTGATAACGCGCAAAATGAAAGTGTCGTGGACTATATTTGTGATGATAGTCTTGCCAATAGTATTGGCTGAGACGAATCCATTTAAGGTGAGAATATTTACTATACCAACCAAGGTCCTGAGGATTTTATACAAGGACATTCCTAGCGCCATATTTGTTTTGAATTGCACAGACGTGTTTGATTTCTTTCTGTTTACCAAGACAGACCAGACATCACTCACGATCTGTACCGTGGGTATGGACCAGCATAATACACATCTACAATGTTAAAACCTCACTTCAGTCAGTGTGAAATGGCTTAAATCTTAACTTAAACATTCATATAAATAGCTAAAATCTGAATTTTAAACATACATACTTACACTTTAAGAAAACAGTTTAAAAATAACTTAATAACAGTAACATAATGATAAACACTTTTCCTCGGATGGTCTGTATACAAAATGTTATCTTCCACAAGGTACTGTTTAAAGGTTTTTTTAACACAGTAGGTCCTGGTCAGTTTGGGGCACAATTTTCTTTGGGTCAAGTCCTCGGTGGTGTTTAGTAGTTTGACAGACCTGATAGGGGGAGGGGTGCCTGCGGAGAGTGGGGGTGCAGTCTAATGGAGAATGGGGGGTGCAGTCAAATGGAGAGTGGGGGTGCAGTCTAGATATATCCACGGGGAACAGACTTATGATATTCTCACTCTATAATTAGTGGTTAAGACTTGCTGGTTACCATTTCATAAATCATACGATCAGCATACAATCTACGATATTTTTAAAATCTAGGGGATATTGGAACAAAACGTACCCCTCGTATATCCACAATATGTTTTAAGGAAGGAGCGTTATGAAATCATTTTGTGATATTCAAGAAAGTAGGGATTTCCAACTGAGACGGAAATTACTGTATGTTTATATATACTCCATTAGATATTAATGGTATGGAGTGGAGGAGTTGACTTGTGAGGATTGGGATATTTACCATGATGTAACAGGCCCAGCATAGAGTACTTACTGACACTGCAGCATTAGTCATATACCAACGTTAGCTACCTTTATCAAGGTCCAAATATATCTTACTTCCTGGACCCCGAATTACTGGTTACCATATCAATAACAATACAACCATTTACCACACTCAGAAAGATACCTAATATTTTGGAAATGTCCTTAAATGGCGATCTTAATTTTTTTTATGCCAGCCTTATTTCTATTCAAAATGTTAAATGAACAAAATATATGTCAGTGGTAGAAATTTAGTTTATTCTTAGTGTCTTTTTAACACTATTGGGTCTTAGCAATGAGCCCAGTCAAAATTCCCATCAGATGATCAATATTGGTATAACTATATGTTTCCTTGTATACACTACAAACGTGTGTAAACTCCATCCAGGTAGGGTTTTCCTGGATAAAGACAGTCTTAACAAAATGATATACAGTGAATGACGATAACTCTTCAATTTGTGCTAACGTTAAGGTTCATCACAATTAATATTTTCGGTACCTAACATACACACGGACAAGCACAGATTACTTTAATCGGGAATGGATCTCTACCCATGTACTCCAGTACCTGAAAGTGAAACTTGTGATTATTCACCAAGAAACAGTTCTGATCCTCAACATAATGTGAATATATATTTATCACAATAATGATGTAACACTTGGGAAATATAAAGATTTTCGATGGAGTTAACAGGAAGTTATTAAGCCAGAATCGTGAGGGAAATGATGAGGGTAAATCCCCTGATATTCCGAAATATGAGGGCGATAATAACATTTCTGGATATGTCAGATATTGCAAAGAGAAATGCAAAGATGTAGCACTATTCATACATAAGAAACTGACCCTACTTAAATAAAAGAACTGGCATTTCTTGTACATAACTGTGAAGCACTTATAGTTCTTCTTGGTCTGATAGGCATAGATGTGGAATTGTTGCCAATGTGACCTCAGTATATAGTATTATTTTGGCCTGCTGTTTAGGACAGACCTAACTAAGACTAGGATTGCACTCTATGACTGAAATAAATGTTTTTGGTAGATAGACAGTGAATGGTTTGAAAAGATTTTTCCCGAATTGCTGATTCCCATCCATATGCACAGTACCATATAAACTTAATTATTCTCATCCCTTAACAACAGATTTACTCTCATCCCATGTTTGCTCCCATCCCATGTTCTCCCTCATCCCCTGTTTATTCTCGCCCCATGTTTACTCCCATCCCATGCTTACTCTAATCCCATGTTTACTCCCATCCCATGTTTACTCCCATCCCATGTTTACTCCCATCCCATGTTTACTCCCATCCCATGTTTACCCCCATCCCATGTTTACCCCCATCCCATGTTTACTCCCATCCCATGTTTACCCCCATCCCATGTTTACTCTCACCCCATTTTTACCCTCATCCCATGTTTACTCTCCTCCCATGTTTACTCCCATCCCATGTTTACTCCCATCCCACGTTTACTCCCATCCCATGTTTACTCCTATCCCATGCTTACTCCTATCCCATGTTTATCCTCGCCCCATGTTTACCTTAATCCCATGTTTACCCTTATCCCATGTTTACTCTCATCCAAATCACTACATAAAATGTTATTTTGTTGCAATAAATGATAATACATTTTCACAGAGCACCATTAATATCCTGGTCTGCTTGATTGCTTGAAGACCATGCAAAATGACTTACTCCCATTTTACGCCTCATAGCGCAGCGCCACAGCGCCGTGGCGCCTCACAGAACACTGGCACACAATAAAACAGATTGTCAATTTTGGATCAGTTAAAGGTCTCAATATATGTGTTTAGGCTCAAATGACCTTATCAGATGAAAGTTTGTGATTTTGTAGAATTATGGACAAACACCTAAACGCACGTGTAAGTCTGATGTTTATGTTTGTACGTGAAACATGTGACGCGATACTGCGGCGCTGCGCCATATTGCGTAAAATGGGAGTAAGCCGTGCAAAACAATGCAATACTATGATAAAGTTTACTATATATGTGAACATTTAACCATAACTTGACAACTATCTAAAACATTAAAAAATCAAAGTATCAAATACCTTTGTGAGATCTATCACCCTTTATATTATTTAAATTAACATAATGCCCATGTGAGTTGGAGATACCAAACATCTGTATTTTTCTGTTTCAGAATATAATGAACAGAGTCCGAGAGAAGCGATCCCCTGGCGGTAAGTGAAAAGCTTTATGAAAGGATCCTTGGTGAAGAAAAATCTTTATTTTGAAGATATGAATTAAAGAAAATTCTGTATGTTACGAATTTAATGAACACGATAGAGTGCCAATTAATGGGTAAAACATAAATTGAATGTGAGAGAATAATAGAACATTATTATTTTCTAACCTTGAATTCTGGGGGTTTCACATTCAGTTGAGTCTAATTTGTCCATATGTGAGCAGATAAAACGGCAGAAAATATTGTAGCTCTAAATGACCTTGGCTTTCATTGAAAAAACACCGCTCAAGTTACGCCCCCTTTAAACAGACAAGAAAACAATGATGAAACACCAGAGGCATGTATTAAGTGTCTCTGGAAACACAGACAGTAGCAGACATTTCCTTCTGGTCTATGGTTTTATTCTTCTCTGCCCCGCAAAGTAATCTCCCAACAAACTTTCCAGATGATACACAAACTGCCTTGATGATACACAAACTGCCTTGATGTTACACAAACTGCCTTGATGATACACAAACTGCCTTGATGTTACACAAACTGCCTTTATGATACACAAACTGCCTTGATGCTACACAAACTGCCTTGATGCTACACAAACTGCCTTGATGTTACACAAAATACCTTGATGATACACAAACTGCCTTGATGATACACAAACTGCCTTAATGATACACAAACTGCCTTAATGATACACAAACTGCTTTTATGATACACAAACTGCCTTGATGTTACACTAAATATCTTGATGATGCACAAAATACCTTGATGATACACAAACTGCCTTCATGATACACAGACTGCCTTAATGATACACAAACTGCCTTAAGGATACACAGACTGCCCATATGATACACAAACTGCTTAGATGATACACATACTACCTTAATAAGATATACAACTCAGTCTAGCTGATAACAAACTACCTAGCTGATGACAAACTGCCCGGATGACACATAATATGACAAGACCACTTCAGATGATACACAAACTGCCTGGTCCATACACAAACTGCCTGGTCCATACACAAACTGCCTGGTCCATACACAAACTGCCTGGTCCATACACAAACTGCCTGGTCCATACACAAACTGCCTGGTCCATACACAAACTGCCAGGTACATACACAAAGTGTCAAGGTCTAGATACTTTTTGGCATAAGAAACGTATTCATCCAGGTATTGTACACACATATATCCAAGTCAGAGAAACTACATTGTTATTTTTGTAACAGTCGCATGTGGCACCGCTGATCTATCCAGCTATTATTATCTCATATTCTAATTACACAACGTGAACATCCACCCACAAGAATGCTACGCCATTAAATGGGAAAATTATATTTTATAGTATGGAGTTGGTGTATTTGTCAGAATTAGCTTGAGTCTGCCCTGTCCATAGCATTTATCCGCTAGACGGAGCCACAGGCTGGAGTTTACAGGAAATAACAACATTCCAGGGCAACCCACAAACAAATACAAGGGAACCAATTGTTACTGGCACATATGTATTGAACAAAGCGAATCGAATAAAAGTTGAAACGTACCCTATACTATGGGCACCATATTTGGACAAGATCCCGGATGTTATTTAGGGAACAGGAAGTTTGTGGCATGCTAAGTTCTGCTCTGGTACTGTTTTGTAAACTATAACTATAAAAGGTATCCTATTCTTTTCATGAGAACTAAGACACTGGTCCTATTCTGAGGAGATAAAACAAACTTCAAATCATTTTGAAGAGATGAGATTTCTATGTTGAAGTACAGGATATATTTTGGACGCTGTGAGTCCTGTGCTACAGGGATGTGTAATAAGGGACACATATGTATGCAGTGACCCATCTCTAGTTGAGCTTGCCATATCCTTTGTGACAAACAGGTGGCAGGTAGCCAGGGTGATACTGTTAGCTATGTTTGGTGTACCTGGGGTAACCTCATAGATCTATAGGGAAACTCACTGGCTGTGATTTGCTGGCCAATACCTAGCTCCCTACTATGCCTATATCATGTGGGGATCAAGGAGAACTGCAGACTCAGTATGGACAGTGTACGTCTTTATTATGTTGACACAACACATACATAGAGTAACACTAGGTAAGGCATGGCATGAGCATGAGGATAAGTAGACAGATGGTGACTGCAATGGAACTCTCCGGCCTGAAGCTGCACCTCGGAGCTTTGGGTTTCTAACATTGGCGACAAGAACCTATGTCTGTAGATGAAGGACAGGAACTAGAAGCACCCAGGCTGCGGCTGCAACCTGGTTATGTAGGTATTCGCTTGATCCATATTGAGGTTGATCTCTTGTGCTCATCTTTGATTGGCAATTAGCCTGTGGTGTGGCAGACATGTGTATTGTCCTGGCATGCGTCATCATAACCACGGTATTGTCTCTGACATTGTCTCACATATTGTCTTCCGTATGCACAGTCATTCTGTGTCCCACAATACCTTCTTCCCTGGGTCCTGAGACTATCACAGTAAGTGGAGGTGGCAGGTGGCCATGGTGATGCCTTCTTCCCTGGGTCCTGAGACTATCACAGTAAATGGGGGTGGCAGGTAGCCATGGTGATGCCTTCTTCCCTGGGTCCTGAGACTATCACAGTAAATGGGGGTGGCAGGTAGCCATGGTGATGCCTTCTTCCCTGGGTCCTGAGACTATCACAGTAAATGGGGGTGGCAGGTAGCCATGGTGATGCCTTCTTCCCTTGATCATGAGACTATCACAGTAAGTGGAGGTGGCAGGTAGCCATGGTGATGCCTTCTTCCCTTGATCATGGGACTATCACAGTAAATGGGGGTGGCAGGTAGCCATGGTGATGCCTTCTTCCCTTGATCATGAGACTATCACAGTAAGTGGAGGTGGCAGGTAGCCATGGTGATACCTTCTTCCCTGGGTCCTGAGACGATGACAATGGGTGGAGGTGACAGGTAACCATGGAGATACCTTCTTCCTGAGTCCCGGAAATATCAGAGTAAGTGGAGGTGGCAGGTAACCATGGTGATACCTTCTTCCCTGAGTCCTGAGACATGGACAATGGGTGGAGGTGGCACCTGGTGATACCTTCTTCTTTTGGCTCTGAGACAATGAAAAAGGTGGAGGTGGCAGGTAGCCATTCTGATACTTGTTCAAAGTCTAAATCAAATTCAATCAGTTCAATTCGTTGGACCTGAGTCAAAGGATATAACATACCCCACCTGTCATGTATTGCAAACCATCCTCGACTTTCTTCCATGCTGAACAAACTAGCCATATTGATCACCAACAGTACATCCACGTCTGTTCATAATTGGTCAACAGACATAACATTTTGTCCAATACCATTTAATGTAAGTAAATATGGAATAGCTCCATGTTGAATATTACACTTTGGAATCATATATATCTGTACATGTTTCGTATCAATAGTGATTTTAAAATCTGTATGCCAGATCAACAAATTGATTAGAAATTTGTATAATTGCAGGTCATTTTAAGAAATGGGCTTACCCACAACAAAAGGTTAGTGTAATTAGCAAATTGCTAATTAAGTGTCTTTGATTCGAGAACAATTGTACACCATGGAATAAAAACTAAATCTGTGGTCGATTTTAAATCATCTAGATTAAAGTTATTGAATTGTTTGATTATAAATTAATAAAATATATATTTATTTACTTTCAGAAATATTACAAACAAGGTAAGAGTCATTTTATCCTTGTTTTTTCTGTCCACCATTCTGAAAAAAACAATACATAGAGAGGAAAGAGGGGCAAAAAGGCACTGGAAATGAAGCCAAAATAACAAAATTGTAGCCCTTTGGCCAAGCATGGTTTGACCAGGAAGCAGATTCTAGAATTCACCCTATATAAGGCCCTTATGAGGGTTGCTTGATGGGGAGGAGGCCATAATACTAGACGAGGCTAGGTCCTGTGTTAGTGTGTATATGCTCTCTATATTCTTTATTTACAGACATATATGACAGAGCTGACAAGAGAAACTCCTATGATCCTGAGAGACAGGCCTTACTGAGCGAGAATTTCTACTTGCAGAAGAAAGGTTTGTTGTAAAATTGTGATGTGGTTAACTACAGAGATGATCTACTTGTGATCTAATTAAGTACACAGTGCAGCAAAGATATTTAGCATTATTCTTTTATTAAATCCTTTTAGTGGCTGAGATGCAGGCCGAAAACGACAAACTGCAGCGAATCATGGTGAGACAAACAATTGACTCTAATTATTGATTTATGATAATGATGTGAATAAACGATAAACGCATTCCCAGATAAATATGTATATAAATAATGCATTCCCAGACAAATGAATTTCTTTTTATGCTAAGGATATATTATATTGTATCTCAATGTTTCATTCAGTTCATAATTAATACATATTGATAGTGTCTTTGTGTTATTGATAGCCCCGTGCCATATGACTAATCATGAAAAAATATGCACATAAAGTTTTGAGGTAGTGTAACGCCAGGTGTCGCCTCTGGTTTGATTTTAGTTGGAGAGACAGGAAATGGAGTTTGGAGGTCCCTTCCAGGGGGCGTACGACCGCGACTACGGCGCGTACGACCGCGACTATGATGAAGACTTCTATGACTCCGAGGAGGTGGACCTTGACATCCGGGGATCCGGCGCCGGCAGAGACCTCCAGGAGAAGTGGGACAACTACGAGGACCTGGACACATTCGACGATGATGAGGACTTAGTGGACGACAGGGCGTATGGCAGGGAGAACTTGCGTGGCGCTTACAAGACCGGCTTCAGTCAGTATCAAACTAGTAGACATCAGATGGCGGGTCCAGGGGGCGGGGGGAGGGTTGGGTGAGGGGGTGATCTACATCTATAAGTAACGGGGTGGGGAGGGGGTTGGAAAGGACCCCACCCTTGCACAGAACAAGGGTGGGGGGGTTTAATGTCAAGAAAGATGCTTTTTTGTGTGAAGAAATATTCTGCCACTTTCTCCATCAACTTTGATCTTCTTTGAAACTATAGTAACTGTTTGTAGTTCTTAGCTCTTAGTAGTAAAATATGTATTCTCAAGGGACCAATTCTATATATTTTTTATTAGGCTCAGGATTTGATCCAATTTGTTATGATTTTCTCAAAAATCTTATATCTATCACTGAGTTGAATAACAACACAAATATTAGGTCTGCTCCTAGGAAGGATTGATTTGAAACTTTTTGACGCAATTTAAAGAAAATGTTCACAAACTTTACAAAAAAGCAATTGGCCATTGGTCTATGGGAAAGTCCTGTTGGGGTTACTATTACTTTCCATCATTATTAATGTTATGATAATTAATCTGCATTGCAGAATTAAGAATTAAGAAACATTCTCAAATATAACTGAAAAAACCTAAATAACGTTTTATCATTTTATTTTCAGATGACTGGAAGAAAAAATAAGCAGCAGAGATTTCATTTGAGTGATTGTGGAGTTTCTTTCTCAGTATTTATGGAGTATACAATAGCCCATTCATTATATTTTTGATATCAGACAGTATTAGACTAAACATTCTCTAAAAATTCTTACATAAAGAGTTCAAGTTGGGTTCTCATTACCCATTTAATTGTCACACCATGCTGATGTAACGCGGTTCCTCATGACGCACAAAAAGCCGAGATCACGTGACCACAGAACCGTGGCACCAATCACACCTGCGCCTCACGTTTTTTATTACCTCATTTTTGAGACAAAATAAGACAAGATTATATTTTTATATGGACAATCTCTGCAAGGAATTCTATTTTTAGCTGTATCAGAACATTTGTACTTTTTGTCATACAGTTTCCTCCACATCAACAAAACGTGGATTACTGACCTATTTATTGAATATAACTTTTTATTCTGTATGCACTCGGAGTTGAATCACTTACGAAGTATAATTTATCATTAAAATAAATATATATTATATAGTGAATACAAAGAAATGTTAAAAAGGTTAGAATTTTTACGAATATTCATCGTAGGTTTGAAACATACAGTAGCAGTCTATTTTAGTTATTGAAATACTAACAACAATGTCGTTTCATATATAATTGTTATGATATGTACATTTCTGATAAATATATGCTGATAAATGCTATACAAGATAACAAATGTATTTCGTAAATCATTTATAAGACACCTAAGAAGTTATAACTATTTTATGATTTAATTGGAAGTGACATTTGTAAGAGTGAGACATAGGTTTAACTGTTTAAAGTGCTACTGACTGTTCAGTTATATTGATAATATAATATATAATACTGAGCCATATTCATGCATCAGTGATACCTGCTGAGTAGTCGGACAAATTAATCTTTATTTTTAAGACAAATATTTATATTATATTGAATAGATTTAAATAAATATAGATATATTTGACACATGTTTTGTTACATTTGTAAAAATCCTAAGCATAAAACTTAGCATGAGCTAACAGGAACAACAGCTGAGAAAATGCCACGAAATGCATTTTTTTTTTAAAATTGCATAATTTTGTTAGAGTCCAGGCATGACGCCTGCAGATAAAAGGACATCATTGACACCATATTGTTGCAGTATTAGAAAGCTTTGACCTTATCAAATATCTTGACAAATTAAACCAAATAAATCTTTAATTTAGGCCAACGCATATCGCGAGTGAAATATTTACCTTCGAACCACCAAGTTTTATGTATTTTCACAGCATGTCTTCAGCTTTTGCAAATAGTTTTCCAGTAGCACAATACGCGCGAATGCATTCGCTGCTCTTCGCCATCCGACATTTTTATCCCCAGCAACTGTGCCTTACACCAGCATTTGACATGAAAAAACATGTCATGAAACCCCTAAAATAAAAATTATAAATATTTATTGATAAATAATAATATATAAATTATGGATACATATAAGAGGGTTTTGGTCATGATATTGTATGGTTGGGACACGAACCAGGAATCCCTAGGTCTCACGATAAACACTCTACCAATTGAACCAATTTCTTTTTGAAAATGATATTTATATTTTCTCATCATTTTGAAGTTGCCGTAAATGTAGAGTACAGTGACTGGCAACTGTCTGAAACTGGCAGTTGAAACTCAGACATTTTTAACACAGTTAAACATATAGCATACCTTTCTTTTGTGCATAAAGTTATTAATTTTCATATATTCTACATTTGCAAAAAAATATCCAAATTCTATGTTTATTTATGCAGTTGAGGTGACAGCCAGGTCTGAGGTGACAGTCCAGGTCTGCAGGCCCCTAGGAAGTACATATCCTCCAAAATTCTGTGTTGTAATACCCACCACTAATTGCAATTGAGCTGAATGTTGTGTCTCACATGTTATCTTGGAATCCGACTGTCTTTCAAAATGTTAAAAGTGTTTATTTGTCACAAAGTATTAACCTAACGTTATATACAAGGTTGTGCTCAAATGTACTAAAGTAAGTGGCTCCAGTCCCATAAAGTAAGTGGCCCCAGTCCCATAAAGTAAGGGGCTCCAGTTCCCAAAAGCTCCCTAGCCACAGACCCCTCCTAGATCCGCCACTGGCTACACATGTGGGCTGTGTGACGCAAAGTGTTTATACATTGGCCCTCGTCACCTCCGTTCGCTTAGAGTATACTGATCTGTAAGAACAGAGCCTTTCTTATAACATAGATTTCCCTTTCGGTCTTTGACCCTGTATACAAAAAATGGTAGGGTAAAGTAGCAATTATTCCAACCAATCAGAAATCAGCTGACAAGTGGTTCCAAGAAGTGTTCAAAGAAACAATGGAGGAAGATGAAGAACAACCTTGCAAAACGCCAGAAACTCCAGATATATTGAAATTACGACTATTCGTGACTGCAAACATATTGTATATTTAGGTGAGATGTATTTTCACGGAACCAGTTCCATCTATTATCCTTTAGGCTCAGAATTATTTTCCATATTTTTAAGACTTTTGCCAAAATTCGAATAGCTATCAATCACTTGTCAACAGGGCTGCCAGTTAGTATATGACAAATACCAGCAAATTTAAATCAAGATAGCAAATTCAATATGCAATGTGCATTTTCTGCTCTGAGAAAGGATTTAAGTGATCATGCAGGCATTTAAAAAAACTGTTCACAAACATTTAAAAAATGATCACATTAGATCTATGTTTTGAAATATGATGCATTGTCTTGTGCCTGTTCATGTTATAAGCTATCTTGGCAGGATATTTAAAAAACAGTGCCCTTTTTGGTAAGTTGTAAAATCTGGAAGCCCTACCCATATCCTTTTCCAGAACGTCTCAGCTTGTATTCATTCCCTTGTGGCACCCCGATTTCTGTGATGAATCGATATTTTAGGAATATCATATGCCTCAACATATTGAATGTTAACCATGTCCACCTGAGCAATTTATTTTATCTCTATATGGTTAGTGTCGCCTTATTGCTGATATGAATTGCATTCTGATGAGCGAGGTCGCTCCTTGCCTCCCAGCCTGACATAAACCAGGTTAATAAGAAGGAAGACGGGCTCACAACGAGGCGGTGGGGGCCAACGGTCATGGCTGGTGCGGGTCAAAGGTCAAGGCTGATGCTATGTTCTTAAAATTCACATTGTTTGCAAACATTGTTACTGATATATTTTGACTACTAATATACCATTTTCATACAAAGAATGTTATTCTTTAGAGAACGTGTGGTTTGTTATTTCATATATATATATATATATATATATATATATATATATATATATATATATATATATATATATATATATATATATTTAAACAAGCACTTGAGTCTGTGAGATTGCGCTCAGCTTGTTGCGCAGCAGTTCCTAAAGTGGTGTTGAGATGGCAGATAGCACAGCGCAGGAGAAGGGATGGGCTTAATGACAGATGACATATCCCAGGGCCACGAGAAGACAGACCAGCCTACTATAGTAGAGGAGCCAGCTGGTAAAATTCACTGGTAATGCATGGTCTAATTTTAGTATATTAAGAAAAAAGACACATTGGGGTTCAGTTTTCCATGAAAAGATATTTGTTGTTCGTTTAGACTTTGAGATATAACTTTTGCTATGGTAACCAAATCATTTTTATAGCATATTAAAAATAAATATACTTTTCCCCATAACTTTTATATATTATGCGTTAAAATTCCTAAACTTTGCATACACAGGAAATCCATACTTTGTTGAAAACACCTTTGATCAGAGGTATAATTAGCCAATTAAAATATTTTTTGGTTGCCATGGTAACAGTTATATGGGCATTTTATAACCATTTTTCTAAATGTGACCTTCCGAAGTTATCTGAGGATGACACAAAAAATGAGTTTCAGAATAATCTCATCATTACATATTTTTGTGTCTGTCTTCATATATATTTGTGAATGAATTTTATATTCGGCATTAATGTGTTGGTCATGAACACGTACCAATACATTACAAAATGGCTATTTTCAACGGAAATATTTTGCCATGGAAACCAATGTATTCAGATTTCCACAATTTTTCAAAGAGACATACAATAGGTGAGATAAATACATTGATTGTGACCCTTTTTGCCTTGCCATCTTATGATATTCAGTTATATCTCAAAATCTAAACGAACAACTTAATTTCTTTTCATGAAAAAATGATGCCCAATGTGTCTTCTTCCTTAATATAGTAAAATTAGACCATGCATTTTGAAGGACCAGTATCTCCCAAAATAAGCATCTTTCTGAGATTGGCTCCCCTACTAGTGTGCGGGACCATGGAGACCTGGTCTCTCTCCCTACGTGACACTGAGCCTCGTTCTGGTGTACAGACAACCTCACACAAGATTCGTTTGAAGTGACTTTAGATTTTTCATGACCCTTGTGAGAACAATGCAAGGACTAGTGGAAGGTCATTGACCTTGTACGGAATCAGCAGTTTTGAAACAAAACAAAAGGCTAGGTAGGTTGTGGTGTGCTTACCCTTGAATGGTATATGACCTTTTCAATCATGCCCCCTTGTTAGAACAGCCCATAAACTGGTAAAACGTCATTTATCTTACTTGGGGACAGTCTTGAAATAGAACAAAATCAAATTTTGTTGCAAAATGGAATGCATATCCTTGATTGTAACTTCATGATTTCTGAATGAAAAGCCCTGTTCAATAAACTAATATGTGACAGTTTTCAATCTGTCATTGTGCCTGCATTGAGAAAAACAAAGGCAAACATTTTCTTCAATAAAAGTGTATTGAAATGATTTTCTGAATATTTTGGTCATGCACACCCATTTGATGTCCAATTTTAACTGTCTGGGAATTTATGCAAGAATCATATGTCACCAAAGATGAAATCAGGAAGTGAATGGAAATAGGCATTATCTCAGAAGGCTAATTATATAACCAGTAATCCAGGCTCATTATCCACATACGTTTGAGACCTCAACATTAAATTTCAATGGATATCATCAAGGTGTTACATAAGACTGCAACAACCCTTGTTGCCTGGGTTACATGTGTTACAAAACAATTGGCTGGGAAAATGTGTTCATGTTTCAGAGACTGGTAGCAATGTCAAACATTCATTCACCAACTTATTACATTTGATCAGAATATCATCTTTTAGCAATCAGTATTCATTGAAATACAAGAACCTTGCGTTTTATAGAGTGAATATCCAGTTTGAACAATGATAACCTGTCCTTAGAGTTGAAGACGGAGAGTAATACCGTTTTACTACTGGGAAATTATATCTAGACCAGATGTTGTGGTTTGACGTTTTCCATCACATGCTTCCGGTAGTTCCACAATGTGCCCACTATACCTTTCTAGGTTTGTATTAACCCATCAAACTTGATCAAACTACACTTGGTAACCCAGGGGACAACACTGTGACAATCTAATGAGGTCAGGGACGGGTTCTATCAAATAAATACATGCAATACAATACAGATCAGTAATACTTTGAAATTATTTGATACAAATAAGGTAGATTTTAGGGATTTTTATGTCTCAAGTGTGTATCTTTTGTTAAAACGAGGTATCATGACTTAGGGGTGGTAGTATGCAGGTACCATTTCAACCATACATTGGCAAAACATTTGCTACACTCTACCCTTTGAAATGATACATGACTTTTTCTGATCTGCGAGAACACCCTTCTTCAGATGTTGCAGGTTTTTCCTGACAGAACCTCTCGACTGCATATCATTAATGTGAGAAATGTTGGTACCTGTGTATGAGGCAAGGCCAGGAGTCCACCTGTGTCACCCCATAGGGGCCACACTAATTGATTTATGACAAGGCAGTGTGTTTTTCAGCAGCTGATACAATCACAAGAGACAAATATCACCATATAATCCAGTCTCCAAGAGAAAAAATCCTGCATATTTATTTGCATACAGTAAATGGTACAGTATATCACAGTCTCCAAGTTTTATAATGAAATAATCTGTGTAGCTTTTATAATATAATTTGATATAAAATGTAGCCCACATCTATGATAGCGGGTTCTTCTCCTTCTAATGATAGACATCAGAGGGATCAGTCTTCATAAAAGGCTTGGCCTTCCTCTCAATAGGTAGGCCTGTAGCTATCAGAGAAATCCTTCTTCTCAATAGGTTGGCCTGTAGCTATCAGAGAGCCGTCCTCTCAATAAGTTGACCTGTGGATATCAGAGAAAGCTGTCCCTCCAATATATTGATCTGTAGCTATCAGAGAGAGTTGTCCTCCCAATAGGTTAGCATGTAGCTATCAGAGAAAAATAAATCCCCCAACATATTGGTCTGTAGCTATCAGAGGGTGCTGTCCCCCAAATGGGTAGGCCTAAAGCTATCAAAGGGAGCCGTCTTCCTCTCAATAGGTTGGCCTAAATCTACCAGAGAGAGCCTTCATCATAATATATTGGCTCGTAGCTACCAGAGAGAGCCTTCATCATAATATATTGGCTCGTAGCTATCAGAGAGAGCCTTCATCGTAATATATTGGCCTGTAGCTATCAGAGAGAGCCTTCATCATAATATATTGGCCTGTAGCTATCAGAGAGAGCCTTCATCATAATATATTGGTCTGTAGCTATCAGAGAGAGCCTTCATCGTAATATATTGGCCTGTAGCTATCAGAGAGAGCCTTCATCGTAATATATTGGACCGTAGCTATCAGAGAGAGCCTTCCTCATAATATATTGGCCTGTAGCTATCAGAGAGAGCCTTCATCGTAATATATTGGCCTGTAGCTATCAGAGAGAGCCTTCATCATAATATATTGGTCTGTAGCTATCAGAGAGAGCCTTCATCGTAATATATTGGCCCGTAGCTATCAGAGAGAGCCTTCATCGTAATATATTGGCCAGTAGCTATCAGAGAGAGTCTTCATCATAATATATTGGCCCGTAGCTATCAGAGAGAGCCTTCATCATAGTATATTGGTCTGTAGCTATCAGAGAGAGCCTTCATCATAGTATATTGGTCTGTAGCTATCAGAGAGCCTTCATCGTAATATATTGGCCTGTAGCTATCAGAGAGAGCCTTCATCGTAATATATTGACCTGTTGCTATCAGATGGCGCCGTTCTCATAATAGGTAGATCTGTTTTTGTAATGTGGCTATTTAATTTATTAATTGAATAAAACAAAATCTAAATACTCCCAAATGATTGCACAATCTACAATGCAAGGCTTTAATAATATTTCCCTCATAGAAACTCATTTACTGTGATTTGCTGCATATTTTCGCTTGAATCAAAGCAGCAAAGTCCTCTTTTCTGTGAGTTGCAGTGAGATGACAAGGCAGTGTGTTTTTCAGCAGCTGATACAATCACAAGAGACAAATATCACCATATAATCCAGTCTCCAAGAGAAAAAATCCTGCATATTTATTTGCATACAGTAAATGGTACAGTATATCACAGTCTCCAAGTTTTATAATGAAATAATCTGTGTAGCTTTTATAATATAATTTGATATAAAATGTAGCCCACATCTATGATAGCGGGTTCTTCTCCTTCTAATGATAGACATCAGAGGGATCAGTCTTCATAAAAGGCTTGGCCTTCCTCTCAATAGGTAGGCCTGTAGCTATCAGAGAAATCCTTCTTCTCAATAGGTTGGCCTGTAGCTATCAGAGAGCCGTCCTCTCAATAAGTTGACCTGTGGATATCAGAGAAAGCTGTCCCTCCAATATATTGATCTGTAGCTATCAGAGAGAGTTGTCCTCCCAATAGGTTAGCATGTAGCTATCAGAGAAAAATAAATCCCCCAACATATTGGTCTGTAGCTATCAGAGGGTGCTGTCCCCCAAATGGGTAGGCCTAAAGCTATCAAAGGGAGCCGTCTTCCTCTCAATAGGTTGGCCTAAATCTACCAGAGAGAGCCTTCATCATAATATATTGGCTCGTAGCTACCAGAGAGAGCCTTCATCATAATATATTGGCTCGTAGCTATCAGAGAGAGCCTTCATCGTAATATATTGGCCTGTAGCTATCAGAGAGAGCCTTCATCATAATATATTGGCCTGTAGCTATCAGAGAGAGCCTTCATCATAATATATTGGTCTGTAGCTATCAGAGAGAGCCTTCATCGTAATATATTGGCCTGTAGCTATCAGAGAGAGCCTTCATCGTAATATATTGGACCGTAGCTATCAGAGAGAGCCTTCCTCATAATATATTGGCCTGTAGCTATCAGAGAGAGCCTTCATCGTAATATATTGGCCTGTAGCTATCAGAGAGAGCCTTCATCATAATATATTGGTCTGTAGCTATCAGAGAGAGCCTTCATCGTAATATATTGGCCCGTAGCTATCAGAGAGAGCCTTCATCGTAATATATTGGCCAGTAGCTATCAGAGAGAGTCTTCATCATAATATATTGGCCCGTAGCTATCAGAGAGAGCCTTCATCATAGTATATTGGTCTGTAGCTATCAGAGAGAGCCTTCATCATAGTATATTGGTCTGTAGCTATCAGAGAGCCTTCATCGTAATATATTGGCCTGTAGCTATCAGAGAGAGCCTTCATCGTAATATATTGACCTGTTGCTATCAGATGGCGCCGTTCTCATAATAGGTAGATCTGTTTTTGTAATGTGGCTATTTAATTTATTAATTGAATAAAACAAAATCTAAATACTCCCAAATGATTGCACAATCTACAATGCAAGGCTTTAATAATATTTCCCTCATAGAAACTCATTTACTGTGATTTGCTGCATATTTTCGCTTGAATCAAAGCAGCAAAGTCCTCTTTTCTGTGAGTTGCAGTGAGATTAAATTCTCTGTCAGCCATCTGAGTTCCACCAATCTAAGCCGGATGACACAGAGATGAAAGATGAAAGCTATCTGTAGCATGCTTGGCACCTTAGAGGGTCTGACCGAGGTATCTGCTGAGCCAACACAGCTTTCATGCATCACAGACCTCCCTCACAGGCCTGCAGCCTTCGTGGTACCCATGCCTGCATGTCAAGCTGGTAGGCCGAGAGGCTGGGATGCAGGCGGATCTGGCTGACGGTGGGGGCGTGGAAGCCACAGCACAGCCACTGACACCAGCCTGCGTGGCCAGTTAGTCTACAGGAAGCTGGACACTTGCTCCTATAGAGCCTGCATGTCACCTTCCAGGCAGGGAAGTATCGATAACGTGCTTATAAAGGAACCACAGCCGCCTTGCCCCACCTCTCACGCAGCCTACCTTGTGCACTATACACACGGATAAATGCGAATTTGAATAATTCGGGAATACGTTTTATGCTGGAGGATTAAAAGCTCAGCCCGCAGGCCGTGGACCAGGCCTCACTGACATATTTTATACGAAACTATAACAAGCATCCAAGACGGCTCAATTCAGCATGTTTATATATAAATGTAAAACAATGCTATGTGATATTTAAATGTCAACGGTTCACCAGATATTGGATCCGAAAATGGAGATATCGTTTTACACGGCTAATGTAAAATATAATACAAAATGAAGTGTGACAATCTGCCATAAAATCAAGCATGCTTTCCTGGTGATGCTCCTCTCACCGAGATCATTACTCTACTCCGACTTCGATTCAATATAAATGCAATTTCAAATTAATCTAAACAGTTTGTTACAAAATTGTGGAATATAGAAGAATACAGTAAATAGTTCAAGAAAACAATAAGCGAAACCTTGTTTGGAGTAATACGTGTATCTGATTTGTGGTAAGCCACGTCTTATGAAGCAGATAAAAGCAACGGGAATTAATTAGTTAGATATAAGGAGCTTGTCACTGGTGATCTCGGGATAAAGGCCATGGCAATTAATTAGATAATTATGAGGAACTTGTCAGAAGTGATCTCGGGATAAAGGCCACGGCAATTAATCAGATAATTATGAGGAACTTGTCAGAAGTGATCTCGGGATAAAGGCCACGGCAATTAATTAGATAATTATGAGGAACTTGCCAGTGGTGATCTCGGGATAAAGGCCACAGCAATTAATTAGTACGTTGTCAGTGGTGGTCTCGGGATAAAGGCCGCGGCAATTAATTAGTACGTCGTCAGTGGTGATCTCGGAATAAAGGCCACGGTAATTAATTAGTACATTGTCAGTGGTGATCTCGGAATAAAGGCCACGGCAATTAATTAGTACATTGTCAGTGGTGATCTCGGAATAAAGGCCACGGCAATTAATTAGTACATTGTCAGTGGTGATCTCGGAATAAAGGCCACGGTAATTAATTAGTACGTTGTCAGCGGTGATCTCGGAATAAAGGCCACGGCAATTAATTAGTACATTGTCAGTGGTGATCTCGGAATAAAGGCCACGGTAATTAATTAGTACATTGTCAGTGGTGATCTCGGAATAAAGGCCACGGCAATTAATTAGTACATTGTCAGTGGTGATCTCGGAATAAAGGCCACATCAATTAATTAGTACATTGTCAGTGGTGATCTCGGAATAAAGGCCACGGTAATTAATTAGTACGTTGTCAGCGGTGATCTCGGAATAAAGGCCACGGCAATTAATTAGTACATTGTCAGTGGTGATCTCGGAATAAAGGCCACGGTAATTAATTAGTACATTGTCAGTGGTGATCTCGGAATAAAGGCCACGGTAATTAATTAGTACGTTGTCAGCGGTGATCTCGGAATAAAGGCCACGGCAATTAATTAGTACATTGTCAGTGGTGATCTCGGGATAAAGGCCACGGCAATTTATTAGTACGTTGTCAGTGGTGATCTCGGAATAAAGGCCACGGCAATTAATTTAGCAGCTCAGGACGGTTATCTGGGTTAGATAAGGATCGCTGTTATCACTATGAGCGTGGATGATACTCTGGCCACAGTGGGGGAGCTAGGGCTGTTCCAGAAGAGATTAATCTTACTGTTGTGTCTGGTAGGGGTGGCCTCAGTGTTCCAGGAACAGGGTGAGGAGTTCTGGGCAGCCACCCCAGCCCACCACTGTGACACAAGGCATATCCTCCAGACAAGAGGAGTCCCCTTGAACCTATCAGATGAGGAGCTCCTGGACCTCACTGTACCACTGGACCACACATCAGCCAGTCCAACCAGGCACAGTGAGTGTCTAGTTTATTCCTATATATACAACGTATCTGGAGCCTCGGAGTTTGAGGCTTATCATAACAAAAACATAGGAACAGAATCGCATCGATTGGGTACAGCAAAATGTAACCGGTGGAAGTATAATGACCACAAACAAACCACGCTAGTAACACAGGTAGGTACCACCAGAGAGCATATTGTCGTATAGATTATATTACGTGCATGCTTTCAATATTGTGAAGATCTGTCTGTAGTCTAGTTGGTAGCATGCCCACCTCAGGGGAGAAGGTCCGGGGTTTAACCCCAAACAGCGTGAGCAGAGAATGTATTCTCAGAGCAGAATACTACCTGGGCATAGCGGTTCAGAATAACATACACCTTGACACCCCTCTTCTCCAAATTGGCTTTATTACCAAGTCACCTCAACATATCATTTAGATGTAATGTCCGCCTTAATTTCTAAGGTCCGGGGTTTGAACCCTGAGAGCAGCATGTGTTGAAAACCATGACAAACCATTATCAGACTGTTTTCCTCGTTTGAGGCAGGCTCACGCCCATGTGTTTTCTGAATATTTCCACGGCTTAAAGCATTCATGAAACCTGGAAGGTTCCAGGCAATTTTACAGTGGTTTAAGGTATCTGAAAACAATATATGATCTTAAAATTGACATACATACAGGCTATCTATCTGAAATCCACTAAAGAACATCTGCCCTGAGAATTATGATTTTTTGTGACCACCAAGTACTGCCAGGACTAAACAGGAAGTGTGTTGTGTGACCTTGACCTTTGAACTGTCAGGGGGCTCCGTAAGTCATAGGAGGTGTTGTTTACCAATTGTCAAAATTGGAGCAACACATTTTTGGCCATTTTTTTCCACTATTTAGAGAATGAATTGGAAGATAATACTTATCACGATGATAGTGCCTTTTCTTGGCTTTCTTTTGGTGGTAAATTTATTAAAAACGGATGAATATTTATGAAGTTATAAATGAAGAAATCATTATTTTTTATATTATATATGTTTGCAAAAAAAAGTTAAAAAAAATTCTATACAGCCCAGCTTTTAAGGTGGAATTATGCAGCCTTTGATGTCTTCCCATTCAATGGTGTGAAAAACCCCAAATTTCATCAAAGAGGGTCATATCATAAATTTTACTGATACCAATTATCAGCATTCACAGTTTTGCCATTCAAAGACATTGTGATTTAAGGCCAAACCAGTGATCAAAGGGTTTAATGTCACTTTTTCAATATCACGGCCTTCAAGTTAAGGGGGATTCCATGCAACCTTTGAGTCATGTCTTCCCTTTTTGATAGAAAGGTTTTCATATGCATAAGATACTTTTCAAATAAATAGTATACTTTTCCCATAAATGATATATCTTTCACAACCATAAGATATTTGTCACAACCATAAAATATTTTTCACGGCCATGAGTTATTTCATTGATTCAAATAATATTAAAATAATCTTATGTTGTTCTGAAGTATACTCCTGGCAATAAATTGATAAATTGTACAAAACATCTTCACCCTGTTTCCCAAGCTGGACAGGTGCACAACTGGTAACTCATTAGGTGTTTACACAAGATCACATACCAGCTAAACAAAGCTTGTTGACAAAGTGTTCAATTGCTGGTGTAGGTTTTAGCAGACAACTGATCAACTTTCAAGTGCCACAGAAATTTGTTAACAGAGAATATTTTGGGTACTACTACATAAAAGCACTGTTTAGGGTATAAACATTCATGTTATGTAAAGAAAATGTGTCTGAAAGTCAGGTTTCACCAATGCTTTAAGCGATTGAATTAGTAATCCTCTCTTTGATATGAATTTGACATCTACACCAATATCGATAAAGTGCTTAGATGGTCAGTTGGAGGCTTGGTTATGATTATATATCAATAGTTGTGAACATTATCATTGATTCTGTATGTACTATGCTCATGTGAAATAGATACATCATCCCTCTCATATAACTAAGAACGGTATCAGGTAGGACTATAGAAAACAAACAAATAATGAATGCTTTTAAAACCACTTAGAAATGCCGCGAATAAACAAATAAAATCCCTAAAAAGCAACTAGAAATACCCAATAGAACCTGCCAATAATGGCAAAAAATCCTGGAATCTCAAAAGTCCTTCCATCCACACATTGATATGATATACACACATAAACAGACACACACACACACACACACACACACACACACACACACACACACATACACACACACACACACGTTCATGACGGTCCCCCATGAGTGTTGGTGCTAGCGTGATTGTTTAGTTTTTGGAGGTCTCATATTGTGGCTACTGATATTGGGGCGTGATGAAGTATTGAGCCGGTTTCCCCGGTGTCCCGACCTGGCCCACCACCAATATATCCCCGCCAGACTGACCCGAATTACTAATTGCGTTTTACTCTCAAGCGGACATGACAAATCGCATTAACAGACTGAGGACAACAACTTATTTATTTTATTGTTCGAAACGAAGTAAAATGTTAATATGAGTAAAAAGTGATTACTTTTCGGATAAGATGATTACTGAAAAAGTAAAATGATAATTCGGTAATTGTCAGGGCAAAATAATGGTTTCTGTAAAAAATAGATGATAATGCGGTGAATGTCAGGGCAAAATGATGGTGACTGTAAAAATAATAGATGATAATGCGGTAAATGTCAGGGCAAAACGATGGTGACTGTAAAAATAATAGATGATAATGCGGTAATTGTCAGGGCAAAATAATGGTTTCTGTAAAAAATAGATGATAATGCGGTAATTGTCAGGTCAAAACGATGGTGACTGTAAAAATAATAGATGATAATGCGGTAAATGTCAGGGTAAAATGATGGTTACTGTAAAAGTAAGGTGTGGTAAACAGTAACTATGAGAGCAAAGTGATGATTACTGAACGATGATAGATTCCTTAGGCCATGGCTACACGATTAATATATATCTATATCTGAATTACCATGACAACTATATGATAGCATACTAATAGAGATGGCAAGAATGGTTGACGATTAGGATAAGAAGATAATGGAATGCAGATTGAAATGCATTGTTTCAATTTTCATCATAGAAAAATCATTCTTAAGGCGCGGTCTCAATGTAGTGAACAGACTTAGTGGATGAATTGCAGAGTGAAAATTTCTAAAGTTTTGCACATCTGCCTTTGTTCGTTTTTGTGCGATTTGAGGGAATGAATGAGATACGCACAAATTTAACAAGAAAGTCTTTTTTTTAAAAAAGAATTTGTATACAGTTTCCTTACTGGCAACTGTCTGAAACTGGCAGTTGAAACTGGCAGTTGAAACTCAGACATTTTTTAACACAGTCACACATCTAGCATACCTCACTTTTGTGCATAAAGTTATTAATTTTCATATATTCTATGTTTGCAAAAAATATTTCAATTCTATGTTTATTTATGCAGTTGAGGTGTCCGCCAGTCTGTGACACTGACAGCCAGGTCCGTGATCTGCAGGCCCCTCAGAAGTACAATCACTCCAAACTTCTGTGTTATAATACCCACCACTAATTGCAATTGAGCTGAATATTGTGTCTCACATGTCATCTTGTACTTCCACTGTCTTTCAAAATGTTAAAAGTATTTTCATGGCACAAGTGATGCGCTGGAAGCCATGATGACTAAGTTAATTATATCACAGGTTGACAGAGAGTGAAAGTCCCCAGCGACTCTCTGTCTCTATCCTATATACTAAGTATTAACCTATATAAAAGTAGTGATGGCAGTAGATGTCGCTCTGGCTGCCTGTGGCAGAGGTTGAGACACGTGTGACCTAATTCCTTCACCTTAACTCTGGATCTGCACCCTCAGAATTTAACACTGCTACAAATTTGTGACGTGGACACAGAAATCGCTGGGCTGGCTGACTGTGGGGGTTACTTTCATAAACAGGGTATCATTTTAACTTTGCATCATCCCTAAATCAGGATATCAAAATTTAAGTCAGTCCTAAATCAGGGCACCAATGGAGAATATTTGCACCCCCCTGTCTGACATTTAATGTTTACACATCAGCCCATGTCGTCTCTGATCGCTTAGTATAACAGACTCATAGAACAGAGCCTTTCTTATGACATATGTTTCTTACTGCTCTAAGAGCTGTATACAAAAAAAAGCAGACAAGGAGTATTTAGGAGGAAACTCATACATAAAGCGTATAAATCTGTTTTCAACATTTTGCAGACCAAAGCGGTCTTACCCATGCTGCTCTGAACCCAAAACAAAGGAATTTAAAAGGGGAAACGAATAAAACCTTTGAGTTGCTTTTTAGTAGGATAGACTTCCGAACTCGTTCCAAATACCCAGATTTTCCCGTCTGCTTTCATATACTTTCCCCATCCGCTACAGTGAGACCGCCACTTTACATAACGACATGGCGCACTAGGGTAAGAACATCAGAATGGCATCCAACTGACATTTACTTGTTATATTTTGTGAAGAACTAATGCATCTTAAGCCTAACCAGACATTGATTAAGCAAACCCTTGTAATATAGCTTCATAAGTAATTGATATAGCTTAAAAGGTAATCACATGCAATTAGTGTCGCTATATGAGTATCGATATTCACAATATGCTGATGTAATGTGAAATTTATCATACATCTGAGTGCACCACTTTCTAACTGGAGGTAGCTGTAATGGTCTAATAATGCCATGTAAGACAATATAAGGAGAATTCCACCGTCTATCTGAGTGCAGTGCTTTCACTTCGGTGCATATTGTCCCCACTTTCTCTCTTGTTACTCATATTGTAGGGGGCCATCACAGTAAAGTGGACAGACGATTTGTAGGCATTGCTATTATCAAGGGCAAAGTCCAGGCTTGCCATTAGATTGGCATACATGTGTCCAATATGTGACATAACCCTAGCTCATTCTGGCTGCAGGCGGCCTGTTGCCATGTGCACTGGTAATTGTGCAGTGCAGTGGCATTGCAGGATAGATCTTTCTGGTAATATTTCCGAATTGGCTCAACAAAATGAATGGTTTTTATCATCAAGTGGTTGTGAAGGCACACTACAGTATGAATATTTATTGCATCAACAGCAGAGTAATGAATGTCTCATATGTATTCCCTTGAGAGATTTGCTTCTGGTGTATTATGCACATTTAATTAACAGCAAATAGTCAGTCTGTTGTAAACCTTGCACAACTATCTCCTTGCCTCTGAAGCAGACCCCCATCCTACTCCTTGTCTCTCCAGCAGACCCTATTCTATCTCCTTGCCTCTCTAGCAGACCCTAATCTATATCCTTGCCTCTCTAGCAGACCCTCGTCTATCTCCTTGCCTCTGAAGCAGACCCCCATCCTACTCCTTGTCTCTCCTGCAGACCCTATTCTATCTCCTTGCCTCTCAAGCAGACCCTCACCTATATTATTGCCTCTCTACCAGACCCTCGTCTATCTCCTTGCCTCTTGCCCCATACTCTCATATCTCGCCTTGCCTCTTCGCCAGACCCTTATCTGTCTCCTTGCCTCTTTATCAGACTCTCATCTGTCTCCTTGCCTCCCTAGCAGAACCTCATCTGTCTTATGGCGTCAAAATCGTTTACTGACATATGTATTGCCTCCCAAGCAGACCGTCATATATCATTTCCCAAAATGCACCTGCTCATAGTTGTACCCAGCTTCATCCATTATATTGATATCTCGTGCTATTCGTGAGTAGGATGGGTGCTTTTTGGTATCTACTGAACTAGTTTGAATCTAATGTAGTGGAGTGTACCCAGCGTGATGTGGAATATTACTGTGTTTCACATCAGATTAAGCCATCGTGACTGCCTGTGTACATCTTGTTATACTCCCACGGGGGTATGTTATGTGACAGGACAGTACTTTATTGAGATGAAGGCGGTAATCTCGGCGGAGGGACATGCGCAGTGGAGACATAATCTCTACAATGCTGATCTCTATAAAAGAATGTGAAGTCTTTAAACATTGATATCAGCAGAATAAAACTGTGTTTGATGTATATTTATGATGCTCAAATGTAAACATAAATAACAAGAAAAACAAAATAATAATGTTATGTTAAAACAATGGTTTTTACACACTAATTCAGTATTCTTTTTATCAAAAAGACTTCAAGAAGTCAGCAGAGCTTCAGATGTCCGTCTGTGCGTGCTTCCGTCCATCTATCAATATTTTGTTTAAAAAAACTTCCAGCAAAATATGTATGGATCATATCTCAGGTACCACTTATTAATACTTGGTATACAGAAATATCTTCATACGATTTTAGTCATGTGACCTATGACCTTGACAAAGTGACCTTGAATTCAAAATTAGGTGTGCATGAAACATCTAACATCGATTAAAAATGAAAGACCATAGGCTGTGCACCTTAGAGCTATGTTGATCATTGCTTTTTTGTAATGTTTGTGAACATTTCTTATAATGTTTAGGACCACTATTCTTCATCAGGGTGTGATGAAGAATGTGATGAAGAATAGTGTAGCTGTATATAGATATATAGCAATCGAATTTAAAATTATATTAGTGTTATATGTTCTGTGAGCAACCACATCCTCCTGCCAAAGTAAGTGTTCTTCACTTCACAGGATGTTTCCAAATTGAACTAGAGATTAGTGTTGTTTGTCCCTCCGAATCATTCACCACGCCAGCGTTGTTCACTTACATGTATGATGCCTATATACAGGTGTACATTATTGCAATTGATGGCATGGATTATTTATGCCAAAAGGTGAAGGCCTGTAATGAACTGGACGCCACTGAACATAGATTCAAAGCCTCCCTAGGATTGTATAATTTCATTAGTTTTACCATTGCCAATCACACGGGTAATTTTGTCACAGCTATTCTATCATATATTATGGTATGAGGATTTCGCTCTAGTGCATTTACAACGGTATTTCTACTTCACATTTAGACTGTAGGTTTGCTGATGAACACTTTATGCAGTTGCCATGGATGCAATACCGGCTAAGGGATGTATTTCATCATGATCAGCAATCGACTGCCTTCTACTGTTATCTGCCCTCTTACCACCCAGCACAACATATATAACACAAATGCAATTTCATTTTATGTCCTCTTACCACTCAGCATTCCACTTTTATCTGACCTGTTACCACTCAACATACCACGGTTATTTACCAAGTTACCACTGAGCATTCCATTGTTATCTGACCTGTTACCACTCAACATTCCACGGTTATCTACCCTGTTACCACTGAGCATTCCATTGTTATTTGACCTGTTACCCTGAGCATTCCATTGTTATCTGACCTGTTACACTGAGCATCGCACTGTTACCACTGAGCATTCCACTATTACCTGACCTGTTACCACTCAACATACCACGGTTATCTACCCTGTTACCACTGAGCATTCCATTGTTATCTGACCTGTTACCACTGAGCATTCCATTGCTATCTGACCTGTTACCACTGACCATTCCACTGTTATCTGACCTGTTACCACTCAGCATTCCACTGTTATCTGACCTGTTACCACTCAGCATCCCATTATTATCTGACCTGTTACCACTCAGCATTCAACTGTTATCTGACCTGTTACCACTCAGCATCCCATTATTATCTGACCTGTTACCACTCAGCATTCCAATGTTATCTGACCTGTTACCACTCAGCATCCCACTATTATCTGACCTGTTACCACTCAGCATCCCATTATTATCTGACCTGTTACCACTCAGCATCCCACTATTATCTGACCTGTTACCACTCAGCATCCCACTATTATCTGCCCTGTTACCACTCAGCATCCCACTATTATCTGCCCTGTTACCACTCAGCATCCCACTATTATCTGACCTGTTACCACTCAGCATTCCACTGCCATCTGCCCTGTTACCACTCAGCATTCCACTGTTATCTAACCTGGTATTGTTTTCTATGTTCTGACTATCTGTGTCCCACATTATCACTCAGGATTCCATTGTTTTCTGACCTGTTACCACTCAGCATTCCACTATTATCTGCCCTGTTATCACTCAGCATCCCACTATTATCTGCCCTGTTACCACTCAGCATTCCACTGTTATCTGACCTGTTACCACTCAGCATTCCACTGTTACCTGACCTGTTACCACTCAGCATTCCACTGTTATCTGACCTGTTACCACTCAGCATCCCATTATTATCTGACCTGTTACCACTCAGCATTCCACTGTTATCTGACCTGTTACCACTCAGCATTCCACAGTTATCTGCCCTGTTACCACTCAGCATTCCACTGTTACCTGACCTGTTACCACTCAGCATTCCACTGTTATCTGACCTGTTACCACTCAGCATCCCATTATTATCTGACCTGTTATCACTCAGCATCCCATTATTATCTGACCTGTTACCACTCAGCATTCCACTGTTATCTGACCTGTTACCACTCAGCATTCCACTGTTATCTGACCTGTTACCACTTAGCATCCGTCTGTTATCTGACCTGTTACCACTCAGCATTCCACTGTTATCTGACCTGTTACCACTCAACATACCACGGTTATCTAACCTGTTACCACTCAGCATTCCACTGTTATCTGCCCTGTTACCACTCAGCATTCCACTGTTATCTGACCTGTTACCACTCAGCATTCCACTGTCATCTGACCTGCTGCTACCACTCAGAAGCCATGCCTATTCATAGAAATCAGGCTGTTTACTGATTGTTGAAAGATCAGATTTTGCTTTGTTCTGATTTTTTAGTGTTTAAGCTAGCCACTGATCACAGATCGTGATTTTAGGCTGTGCAATTCTAAATGGATGATATTTTAGTGGGCAGGTTCTATAAGTTCCAAATTTCGAACAAAGTCAATGTTAGGAAATGAGGACAGAGGTAGTGAGACGACAATAATTACTACTAGTGAATTATGCCAATATTAAGATCTGGATAAATTGAGATTTGAACAAATTCTGTTTCATGATTTAGCAAGAAGCATTATTCAGGTCAGATCATAATTTGCAGGATCTTCAACCCCTTTCAATAGAAGTGTCTCCTCAATCGTGGTGTAATGTACCCAGTAAACTAATATGAGAACATGTGGCCACTACAAAATGAAACCTGAAAAGTTCTCAATTTAGAGCTCATGCAATAATGACACATTCAGATAAAATAGAAGATAGCTTAGACCAGATGTGGCCATTTGGATGGAAGGTCAAGGCCAGTGCTGGTACATATTAACAACAGTATCGATATGTCCTGGCGGCATAATGGACACATGCTAAACCTCCACAGACAGACTAACAGTAGTAATGTGTAGAAGGCCACAAAGCATTACTTGATTCAAGGTCATATTAATAAAATTGAAAACACCGTGTAATATTGATAAATATTGACAATCATCTGTCAAACACTGCCCTCCTTAAACAGATTATTATGGTGGGCCTACTCCAAAATCCCTCAGGTATGGACTCGAACACAGATTAGTTCTTTGGCCTATTCTATTTACTGTTTATAAGTATCTTTCTACTCATATCGTTGGACCAAAGTACCATATTTACTGTTCATATGTATCTTCCATGTGATATATTTATCTTCTGCAGATGACATTCGGATCTACATCTCTAGAGTAGACAGTGTAGTAGAGGGGTAGAAGGAAATACATAAACCTGAATTTGAAAGAGAACATGTATTTAATGAAGTCCTCCTGATCCGAAAAAAGATGAAACCCAATGATGGAAAGACAAAAATGCTAGTTCATGCAGGTGGTATGATAATAATATATCAGGGATTCAGATTTATAAAATACATTCCAATCAGTACATTTAAAACAATAGAAAAAACAAAGAAAAAGGAAAAAAGAAACTAAAAACTACTCAGTTGAGATCTGATAAATTATGTCTCTGGCCTCATCTTTAGTTTTAGTGAGACCACAGCTTTGTCCATTAAAAAGAACATTCAACACTTCTTTAATCATAAAGCACTTCCATTCTTCATGTCCAAGACCATTTTTTATCAAATACCTACTTGTCATGTCTGACACCATTCTTGCATCATACCTTGTAGCATATTCTTTTTATACGTGATAAGTTGTGACCTGTTTGAGACATAATATTATTTAAACATAATTTGACAATAAAACCCACTTTGTCATTCTTGGAATTGAAAACATTCCAAATGAATTCAGCAAATCTCCACTGTCAATGTAGGTGTTTCTGGATATTGGAATTTCGCTATTTGATTTGAATTTATATTTAAATGTTGTAAAGATTCTTTGATGCGAATGGAAGATGTTGGTATTGTATTAGGTTTATTTTCCAGTCCAGCAGGTCAACATAATTTGGATTAGATATGGCATCATATGCAGGATTGTCTGGATTTGCGGCAATGTTTGCAGCATACTGCAGCTGAAGGGCAAGCTTTTTTCTTCTTAAATCTAGAGGCAGTTCATCTGCCTCAACTGGCAAGCTATCTGCTTTGACGTATGACATGCACCACTGCATAAACGTAAACCCTGATTTTGAGTTGGATCAAGCATTTTGATATAAGATTTACAAGCTGGTCCATATATAATACATCCATATTGTAAACATCGCATTCTCATCCCCAATCGGTATGGGCAAGAACCCATAATAAATCTAATGACTTCTGGCATTTCTTTTTGACCTATTTAATTTAAGGTATAAAATATAATTTCCTGTCAAAAATAAGTCCAAGAAACTTGGTTTCTTCAACAACAGGTATCCGAATTTGGCCTAAGTATAGATCGGGATCTGGGTGAACCATCCGTTTTTTTTAACAAAAGTGCATACACAGTCCTTGGTAGTAGGTCATGGAACCACATTTGACTCAAACATAAACTTAAAAGCACAAATTTGGAAGATATACAAAATGGAACACGACCATGTCAGAAACAAATCTGACAATAGGGAGAGTCTGGGAGACAAAGCATTAGAAACCTTCATACATGCCTTTGTGACTTCTACCCTTTAATAATGCAATGGCATTTTTACTCGCCATTCAGCAGCTGACATTATCTCCAGGACCTGTAAACCTCTTCAGCATGGGCAGTGGGAAAATGAGAAAAAATTGATTATATTTCTGCAAATTTATATGGAAATGCACCAGCACCAGCAAAATCCTCTTTAGCACACGGAAGGCTCTAAATGGTAAGGTGCTACTTCACCTATGTGATCTACTTACTGGCTTGGAGGTCCCCATTGGACAAATGAAAACTATAGGGGATAGGACCTTCTCGGTCATTGCCTTTGCACTCTGGATATTGGAATTTTGCTATTTGATTTGGATTTATATCTTAAGTTTGTAAAGATGCTTTAATGTGAAAACCAAAAGTTGGTATTGTATTAGGTTTACTTTCAAAAAGGTCAACATAATTTAGACTGAGTATGGATTATGTGCTAGATTGTCTGGACCGTTTAGAATCAGTGCAAAGACGAGCTGCTAGATTTGTGTCTGCTAATTGGAAGAGAGAAACAGGCACTGTTACAGTAACAAAAATCCTGGACGACCTAAAATGGGATTCACTAGCAGGGAGAAGAAGGACACAGAGGCTGGTTTTATTGTACAAGGCTATAAATGATAGCTTTGAAACTTCCAGAACACGTCAAAATGAAATCAGCTTCTACAAGTAAAAACCAGAGAAATGACTATGGAAATGGCGACAAGCTGTGACCCTTATAAATACAGTTATTTTCCACAGACTGTAACTGACTGGAATTACTCCCCCCCCCCTCCCCCATTTAACTACATTGGAAACAGGTAGCTCGGCATCTTTCAGGAACTCCCTTGCCAGAGTATAACGGTTGGTGTCAAGCAGCTGGTATATAACAGCTGTGCTCCCCTAGTGCAATCTTGCACTCTCGGCGGGATGCCAATTAGTTTTGCCGAGTAAACTTATAGATATCATCATCGTCATCATCATCATGGCTGCTGTGCCTCCTGAGAGGATGCCGCCATGTCTCAGCCGGAAGTAGCATGAAACTAATGACTTTCAAAACCTCACTGTACAATCCCTGCCTGCCACCATTCTCATTATCATTATTCGTCTTCCTAGGGACTCAAGGAATTGAGGAAAGTGATAATTTGGAAAATGTGTCGTCCTTGTAGTGCAGAACCCTTGAGCAAATACATGTTGTGCACTTTGTCTGTGCCATTCAAATTATCACTATAGATTATTTTGTTGTATTTTCTTCAGAGACAATTAGAAGATTTGTATAATTAGGACAAGATGTTATGGAAACTGCTCTTCACATCTGCCTTCACCAACACACACCTCAGTATCATAATGAAGCTTCTTAATTAGGGACATCGACCTTATCATATCAGTGCCATCGGACCAAATGCTGTTCAGGTAGAAGCCTGTCATCAGGACTCAATGCCATTCTCTTTGCAAAGCATAACTATCCATCCTGACTTTTTATCATCACAAAAAACTTACCTATATCAAAGATAACACATAATACAGTTGACGACAATAGAGCTGCTGACGTCAGTTCTCATTCCATTTCAGACTCTTCTGAATATATTGTCACTTTCGAAAATATTCTTATCAGGTTGTTGCCAGACACGTAAATGTGCCTTTTGTGTGATAAACACCAGCAATCAATTGATAAACCGAAAAACCTGTTGTTGTTGGCTGCAGTATCATATGAGCACATATTATCTACTCACATTGCAACTGTTTAATCACCACATTTTGACAGAAAGAAAGCATATCTTAAAGTTTTCATAAATTCACAGAGGTCTCAGGCCTCTGTAAATCCTAATCTGAAGGTGCCCCATTGTTAGAAAATTATTGAGTAAGTGTTTGCGCTAGAGTACTGGTCAGATAAACAAAGTTTGTTGACAAAGTGTCCAATGGATGATTTGGATTTAAGCAGAAGACGCATCTACTTTTGAATGGCACAGACGTGTATATGGGGGAAATATGATGGGTAATAAAATTTGATCTCAAAGGTTAGGGTTAAACAATTGTGTTTTGCTTGGAAAAAGTGCTTGAAAACCTCATTTCATGAATGCTTTAAGCAAACTATAAGTAATGGCAAGTTAAAATCATTGGTAGGATGACGTTATAATTGATACAATTGACACAATTGATACAATTCATATAATTATTTAAAAATCGCCAGCTATTAGCAGGTTTGAGATTTAATATGTTCTTGGTTTCTTTGGACATGTCTTGGAATTGAACCAAGGTTTGTGAGCTCCATCCACATCTACAAGTTAAAACTGTGTAATAATGCATCCCATTCAGGTAGCAGAATTGCACTGGGAGTACAGCTGGACCATTCCAGCTGATGACACCAGCCTTTATACCCTGGTAGGACCATTCCTGAATGATACTGAACTTCCAATATAGGCAGATGAGTGCGAAAATTGTTCCAGTCAGTAACAGTTCTCGGGAAATGGTGTGTCACCTTCACTTTTTATTGATTCCCTTGCAGTGATTTCATCTTGCAGGCGCTGATTTCAGATTGACATTGTCATAGTTCTTTCAAGATATTTCTCAACATTATGTTTTTACAATACACTTTGCATCTTTGTATCATTTTATCATTCACGAATCTAACAGTTCCTTACACCGATGCTATCTGGTCAATATCGTTCTTGAGTGTCACATACACTTGATGTTTTCTCAAATAGTTCCTACAGGGCTAATGCATTCAGGCCCCTTAGCATATCCTTAAAGTCCTATTTTGAAACTCAAAAACATCTTTTTGCAAACAATGTTGTTATTAAATATTTTCATATGTTTCATATCTGTTCTGATATAAGGATGACGTTCGATGGTACTTATGTTTTGGACATCCTAAACATATCAACTCTATTTCACAATTTGATACATATGTGCTTCTGTCATTGCTCAGGGGATAGCATTTCTCGGCATTGACATCAGCAATCTGTCTTACCACCCCTACAGAGAAGAGTGTTTATATCCCTTAAAATGAAGTGTTGTGTATAATATTCCCTTCGGATGAGAAACTGAAAAAGTGTTTTGAAAAGCATTGAAAGATTAGACACGCTATAACAAAATATATTGGATGCATTTCATTTTCCACATGGGAAATATCCCAACCCTCTATATGGCATGAATATGTGAAGTATCCTAACTCTAGACATAACATTAATGTTTGAAATATTCCGACTCTATATATGGCATGAATATGTGAAATATCCTAACTCTAGACATAACATTAATGTTTGAAATATTCCGACTCTATATATGGCATGAATATGTGAAATATTCTAACCCTAGATATAACCATAGGGAATCTGAAAAGCTATGATAGTATTGAAATTGTGTGATCAAAGCCAATTCCCCCCTTACCCATATACAACTAAAGGGATGAAAGGTTAAATCACAACCTTGGATGAGATCATTTTTATTCCATGTATAAAGTTATCAATTTTACATTTTATGACCTTGAGGTGTGGATATTTCTAATCTGTACCATCCATTCCTAAAATTCAGTGTTTCAAAACTTAACCTAGCCTTACCTTAAATAATATTTCTGCCCAAATCTGAGATCCCTTGTACAAAAATCAGAAAAGCCTGTGATCCAATAGATGGAATGGTGGAAATCAATAGTGTCCCATATGATACTTTTATCCTGTGCTCAGTGGGGTGTGACAATGCCTTGTAGCTCTTTGCAAATAGTATTGAGCAATTAAACAAGAGGGGGTGCAAAATTTGCAAGTTTCTTAGGGAATGATATTATTTCCAGGGTGTTCCACCACCCAACCACCGGTCTTTTCTTATTTCTCTTGGAACACAATTTTGAACTCCATCAAACAAATATTTTTGAAAGCCATAAGGTAAAGTTTTCACTTTTTAAAAATGCTTTGTTATCTTATCATTGAATGGATAATATCCTTTAAATTTTAGGATGTACATAAGTATTTTTAATCTGATTTCAAACATCAGATTGACATAAATGTGGTGCAAGAGCTTTCATGCCCTTAGTTTATATATATAGTAATGCTATATATAGACACATGGCTGAGATCAAACCTATTTTTATCATTTGGTTTGCAGACAGCTCATGGATATAACAATAATGTTTGAAATATCCCGACTCTATATGTGGTAAAGATATGTGAAATATCCCAACTATATCACACTATATATGTCATAAATGCTGACATATTCGGACCCTTTTTATGGCTGAAATACGGGAAACTTCCTATCCCTTTAGAGAGTACGATTGGAAATATTTCATCCATATGTATATCATATATCATAAACGGTGGAAGTATCCCAACATGACATCTATATACATGTACTGTTCTGATGGCAGGCCTTCACTTGACCTGTTATTGCATAATTATTTATGAATAAATTGAACACACAATCACGGCAAGTTGAACAGCTATGTGTCCTAATCACTGGAATAGCTCCATGCGGTATAAACAAGGAGTCAGCCAAGGGTAATAAGCTTTCTCCTATACACGGCATTAGCGTCATATCATTACACGCCCACTTCAAACCTGGCAAATTAGAACCACATCCGGGTCTCTGTAATTCATCCCTTCAAAGCTGGACAGCGCTATAGGGACACATGCGATCCTCTTTCATGAGCTCGTATATATGCTGTCCCATTAATGAGCAGTAAATAGAATGTATACATATCCCTAGATTGTTGAAATTAAATTTGCTCCAATCAAATGAATACCCTATTATTTCTTTTTGGCGCATATTAGTGTCTTTTCAACTAATGGTATATTTTATTAACAGATTCAAATGTGTACAATAACAATATTCCTGTAATATTTCATATCATACCTTGTTAGAATGATATTAACAGAAAATGTTATTAAAATTCATAAAGCCTTATTAACTCCTAGACAGGGGAACGGGCCCCAAATTATATCATGTGTCTTATTATCGCCCTTCTGACTTATCAATGACCTAAGTGAAGCTCAGTGAGGCCCTTTAAGTGTAATAGTTAATGCTGAGGGCAATGAAAGCCAACATGTGGTATCAGTAAGCCCCGCCCACCACTGAAGACATGACTAGTATACAGCAGTGACATTAGCTCTCCAGTGATGTGCAGGGTGAACATTAATACTAGACACAGTATAGAAGGCGAGCAATGCACACTCATTAGCTTACAGAGGTATAGGACTTGTATGAATATAAATTCCATATCATTTGCCTTAAGTTGTAGGTAAAGGGCTCTGACAGTATTGTTGAGCACACTCATCCTCTGAAGCATCTGAGGACTGTTTGACCGCCAGGAAGAATTAAAGCTATTTTATGTATGTTTTGTAAATATAGGTCAAACTAGGATGTCAATGGGATGTTTTAGGTTGTCTTGGATATACAAATAAATTATGGTGATCTGGAATTACCATGGTACTGATATTATAAGGTCGATATCCTTAATTATAAGCAGTTTCATTTGATATTGAGGTGTGTCTTGGTGGAGGCAGATGTGAAGTACAGTTTTTGCAACAGAAATATACCATATATGTCTCTTTGAAGACAATAGAAAAACACTGAATTCAACCTTTTATGAACAAATGGTAAAAAGTGTCAAAATTATGAAATCCGGCAACAAAATGTTTTTACATTCTTCTCCAGGTCGTGTTATGAACTGATAAATTCACAACTTTTCAAACACAATATGGACATTTCAACCGAAAATTAGGGCATTGCTAGTGTCAATAGTTTGTCGACGTCAATATCAGATACATGCTTCTAAATGTACATTCGAGACAAATGCATTAAGTTCTAAATCATATGATATCATAGAAACCACCCGACTTGAAGTGGTCTAATAAGGGTGACAGGCCAGTCCTGAAGATTAACCCTTTGGGCTATATATTCTACTGTGCCACTATTCTTGAATGAAAGTATCACACCAACTATATTGCAGACTGAAAACTAAATATCTCTTGGAGGGAGTAGGTGATTCTCAGATGTTGCAGAGAGGGATATTACAGGAAAAGTCGTAAAGATATATGAAAAGGTGAAATGAAAAAGTGTTTATCCTGGATAACTCAATTTGAGTGATCATTTAATACCGTTGCTTTTTTCCATTCTGATACCTTTCACTAATTACATTTACAGCTTGAATAAATGGTACGCCTGCAGATATAATGATGTACTGATGACCCCTCCCTCGGTAACATGCCTTGCAATAGGTGTCAAATATCAATATGAACGAAAATAGAGTTAATAATGGAGATAATAGAAATGGACAGGATAATGGGGATTGAGGAGAGGTTGACTGTGGTGTTGACTGTGGTGTTGACTGTGGTGTTGACTGTTATGTTGACTGTGATGTTGACTGTTATGTTGACTGTGGTGTTGACTGTGGTGTTGACTGTGGTGTTGACTGTGGTGTTGACTGTGGTGTTGACTGTGGTGTTGGCTGTGGTGTTGACTGTGGTGTTGACTGTGGTGTTGACTGTGGTGTTGACTGTGGTGTTGACTGTGGTGTTGACTGTTATGTTGACTGTGATGTTGACTGTTATGTTGACTGTGGTGTTGACTGTGGTGTTGACTGTGGTGTTGACTGTTGTGTTGACTGTGGTGTTGACTGTGGTGTTGACTGTTGTGTTAACTGTGGTGTTGACTGTTATGTTGACTGTGGTGTTGACTGTGATGTTGACTGTGGTGTTGACTGTGGTGTTGACTGTGATGTTGACTGTGGTGTTGACTGTGGTGTTGACTGTTGTGTTGACTGTGATGTTGACTGTGGTGTTGACTGTGGTGTTGGCTGTGGTGTTGGCTGTGGTGTTGGCTGTTGTGTTGACTGTGGTGTTGACTGTGATGTTGACTGTGGTGTTGACAGTTATGTTGACTGTCGTGTTGACTGTCGTATTAACTGTGATATTCACCGCTAGTTGAATACAGCTGACACTCAGAAGAAGTGATCGCATTTAACCGTCAGGGCTTTCAACCATTTTATATGTTTTGATCATTTGCTGCTTGCATATTCACTGACTTATTACCATAATAGTAACACTTGTAAACATGCTGTCAACATAGTTCTACAATAAATAGGAATTGTAGAATTGCATTAATAATAGAAAAATGTGCGGTTTCGGACACATCCCCCCATTAGTTTATTACCAAAACTGGCTGAATATGCCAGAAAAATCTGACAAAAAGGTAAAAGATAAAGGTGACATTCATATAGCGCTGATTCCAAGCAATGTGTCTCATTCATAGCACTTGATAGTAACTGGCCGGGATTTGAAGAGGGAATCCCTGGGTCTAGGGGCGAATACTCTACCAATTAAAGCTATTTCAGCTAGATAAATTTATATTACATATTGCTGAAAACATCGTAAAATTAAAATGAAAAAAACAAAAAATGTCATACTCATGCATAAAACAAACTATATTATACTCATGTATAAAACAAATGATATACTCATGAAAAAAAAACTAAGAAATAACAAAACAAAAACAACCAAATATCATGTATAAAACAAATTATATGCAAAAAAAAAAGCAAATATCATACTCATGTATAAAACAAATGATATCATACGCGTGCATCATACTGAATACTTTTCTAAAGAAACTAAACTATGTTATTTACAAACTCAGTAGATTTTCAATTAAAGCCATCACAAATATTTTTCACAGGGAAATATTTAAAATCATATCTGTGAATATTTGAATCTAATATTGTAGTATTTGTTAATCCTTGTTTCCATACAGTCTGGACACTCAGGCATGGTACCAAAATTATATTGCAAATTGGTGATGTTTCAATATGATATTTCATATATGTCTGAAATTTAGAGGTCCAGTCCAATATTACAGTCCAACATTTCAGTCCAACATTACAGTCCAACATTACAGTCCAATATTTCAGTCCAATATTTCAGTCCAATATTACGGTCCAATATTACAGTCCAATATTACAGTCCAATATTATGGTCCAATATTACAGTTCAATATTACAATCCAACATTACGGTCCAATATTACAGTCCAATATTACAGTCCAATATTACAGTCCAACATTACAGTCCAATATTACGGTCCAATATTACAGTCCAATATTACGGTCCAATATTACAGTCCAATATTACAGTCCAATATTACAGTCCAACATTACAGTCCAATATTACAGTCCAATATTACGGTCCAATATTACGGTCCAACATTACAGTCCAACATTACAGTCCAATATTACAGTCCAATATTACAGTCCAATATTACATTCCAACATTACAGTCCAATATTACAGTCCAATATTGCATTCCAATATTACGGTCCAATATTACATTCCAATATTACAGTCCAATATTACAGTCCAATATTACAGTCCAATATTACAGTCCAATATTACAGTCCATTATTACAGTCCAACATTACAGTCCAATATTACGGTCCAATATTACAGTTCAATATTCCAGTCCAATATTATGGTCCAATATTACAGTCAAATATTACAGTCCAGCATTACAGTCCAACATTACAGTCCAATATTACAGTCCAATATTACGGTCCAATATTACGGTCCAACATTACAGTCCAACATTACGGTCCAACATTACGGTCCAATATTACATTCCAATATTACGGTCCAATATTACAGTCCAATATTACAGTCTAATATTACAGTCCAATATTACGGTCCAAAATATTACAGTCCAATATTACAGTCCAATATCAGGAGTCTCAATCTTTCATAAGTCATTATGAAAGATCGAGACAGTGCAGTTTAAACATATTGCTTAAACAAATGTGATAACAATTTTATGAATGCAGTCGTTGTGCACATATTTTTATTAATAGATATTCAAACAAAACAGTCAAGTAATTTAATTTGATAAAATTAAATTTATTTTTATTCTCAGAATTTAATAAATCTATAATATTCTGCTGAGGAGCCTTGGATATTGCATTGGTGTGTTGTTGTTGCAGTGCATTGGTGTGTTGTTGTTGCAGTGGTCCCTGGTGTGTGGGGCAGCGTGGAAGGTACAGTATATCCGGGTCGTCTTCAGCCTCGGACAGGTGGTTGGTTGTGCCTTCTGGGGTATCGTTTCAGACAGGTCAGTGTTTTATGTCGCTCTCTATATCTCATTATTGAAAGCTTTGATAGATACCGTGCCTTGTCACGTGAGACGCTCACAGAATGATAGATACCGTGCCTTGTCACGTGAGACGCTCACAGAATGTCTTCTGTTAAAAAAAACCATTGCTTCATTGTGTGTTCTGGGTCTGTGCCAGGTTGTTTCACGAACCAGGCTACTGCCATCTACTATCAGCCTTTAAATGAGTTAGTGACTAAGCTCATGACAGGAAGTTTCTTATGGCCCTCATTGCCTGCACAAATCAGACAATCATGATCACTTCATATGTCAAAGGCATCAAGCCTTACATATACTTGCTGTGAAGATTGCAACACTTTAGCGATCCCGATGTCACATATTCTCTCCAATCAAATCTGCGCCTCGCATATATATCATACAAATTTATAAATACAGAATGAAGCCCCAAAAAGAACATGCAAACTGTGACTTCACGCTATGTCAGTGTAGGATTTGTATAAATTAGTTACCCACAGATTATACAATTTTCAGGATAACATTTTGACACTTTTCAGGATAACATGCCTTATCAGTATGTTATCAATTAGGCAGGCAGGTCGGTTTGTGGGAAAGCTTATAATGCAATAATTACTTGACATTCAGTTTCTTTAAAAAAAATAGAAGGTACATTCCTATCTTCAATAATAATTATCAGCAAAGCAGATATCTAGGATACACCTAGCAATGAAGCCGATTTCACTTGAAAGAAAGAACTTAATATAGTTGAGACAGAACTCAATACCTGACATCTATGACTTCATTGATAACTGTTCCTCTTGTAAAAATATGACTGAAAAAGAATTATTTATTTTGATTGTGTGTCGATGTGCCGTAAAGAAATCATTCATTCATTAATTGATTTTGATCATGACTTTATGATGGTGTAAATATAAGATCCCTAGCCATCCTTTAAAAGAGAAGGGCATTGTTTCCGATGGCAGGCTTCTATCTTTGGGCACTTCCATAATGTGCGCAAAAGGTTGATGAGGGTAAGGTTATATCTCATTAAACTAAGCGAATATTCCTTCTCTATCAACATAACATAGAGAAACTCCGTGAGTTTTGCTGTACATGTGGTTAGTTATATTTTGTCTCATGTAGGTACGGGAGAAGAAAACCACTTCTGGTGTGCACGCTCTTCCAGTGCCTGCTCGCCTCTGTCTCAGCCTTCATCCCAGAGTTCTACACATTCATCACACTCCGATTCTTCATAGGTGTCGCCACTGCAGGACAAATGCTCACGGCTTTGCTATTGGGTAAATATAATTAGGTTACATGATTCCCAGCCAGTTAACTAAAAAATACCAGTAATACTCTCACGTATAGATTTTCTTATATCTATTTAATAAACATTTAATGATTAATGGCAAAGATACAGATAGTTATTTTTTTATTCTTCTTAGAATATTGTCACAATTGTATCTTTCCAGAAATAAAATGTATTGATTTCCAGGTAATGATTATCCACGAATTCCATGATTCTTATTTGGAAGATAAAAGTATTCTTATAAAAAGACCACTTCTGAAAACGACCTAATAGAAATGATTTACAAGAACCACCTTTGCTTTTGGAAAAAATATTCCAGAGGTTATCTGTACTGCAAATATAATTCATACAATATCTAACGATCTTTTTCTCGTTTAACTAACTATGACTTGTTGTCTCAACTTTTATGAATGAGTATTTCAACGCTTCTATTCCCAGATTGAGGCAATCACATTAAGGAAACCTTGTTTTGTACAAAGCTATAAGCTACAACTGTTTTTTTTTCAAATCATGTTCTCTAATACCGGCAATGCTTGCATGGGAGCTCTGCCCTAATTACCTTGAAACATCTATCAATACTATTATATTTGGGGAAATTACTGTGGTTTTGCTTGAGAAAAAATAAGCTGAAGCAAAGAGAACAAATACTCCGACAGGCTCTTGTGAAGGAACAGGCGTGGGAGATTAAAACGTATAATAGGGTAAAGCAGCAAAATCGTGTGATAGTGCTAACCAATCTGTGAAAACATGGTTTATCTGGTTTATTCATGTTTACCTTGCATGAAGCAAAGGACATTCAATTTCCTTGAAAATAGTATATTATAATGAAAGTTACCGTAGAGGGTGACCACTGTCAAAATAAATCTAAATCAAAATAACAAATCTTACACACATAATCAAATCTAACACACTCACAGAAATCTAACACACAAAATCAAATTTAACAAACATGACAAAATCTAACACACATAATCAAATCTATCCCATAATACAGATTGAAGGTTGTGATTACTATTGTATTGTAGCAATAACAATACAAGATTAAGATAGAATTGAAACAAAAATCGATGTAATTACTAAAGGTGTGAATATAACATGGTTTAAATATCACTCAAATCAAATATTCAGTTTTTATAAAGATTTCATAGATTGTATAGATGACTGCCGTAGTCCACTTGGGTAAGTGGAGGCAATATTACTCTGCTGCGTCAACCTCGGTCTTTCCTGGCCTGTCCGTGGAGAATACACCCAGAGCAATTGGTTACAGATGGTGATTGTGAAGTGTGTCTGTGTGACATGCCTCGCAAACATATTCTACACACATTGGCAGATGTTGCCTCCAAGAAAACAGACTTTGTTGCGTGATGTGAAATACTAATGTCTGTCGAAGCTGCAGACTAAGTGGCTGCCAGAAAAAAATGGTGGAAACCCATGAAAGGCTTGACTAGCAACCCGGTATAGCAAAATGGTGGCATCCTCCAAAATGCTAACTTATATTAAGGTGACAAAACATACCCATACAATGCTAACCTATAATAGGGTGACAAAATGGGGACAACCCATACAATGCTAACCTATAATAAGGTGACAAAATGGGGACAACCCATACAGTGTTAACTTATAGTAGGGTGACAAAATGGGGACAACCCATACAATGTTAACCTATAATAGGGTGACAAAATGGGGACAACCCATACAGTGTTAACTTATAGTAGAGTGCCAAAATGGGGACAACCCATACAATGCTAACTTTTAATAGGGCGACAAAATGGGGACAACCCATACAATGCTAACGTATAATAGGGCGACAAAATGGGGACAGCCCATACAATGCTAACCTATAATAGGGCGACAAAATGGGGACAACCCATACAATGCTAACTTATAATAGGGCGACAAAATGGGGACAACCCATACAATGCTAACTTATAATAGGGCGACAAAATGGGGACAACCCATACAATGCTAACTTATAATAGGGCGACAAAATGGGGACAACCCATACAATGCTAACTTATAATAGGGCGACAAAATGGGGACAAGCCATACAGTGGTAACTTATAATAGGGCGACAAAATGGGGACAACCCATACACTGCTAACCTATAATAGGGCGACAAAATGGGGACAACCCATACAATGCTAACTTATAATAGGGCGACAAAATGGGGACAGCCCATACAATGCTAACGTATAATAGGGCGACAAAATGGGGACAGCCCATACAATGCTAACCTATAATAGGGTAACAAAATGGGGACAACCCATACAATGCTAACTTATAATAGGGCGACAAAATGGGGACAACCCATACAATGCTAACGTATAACAGGGTGACAAAATGGGGACAACCCATACAATGCTAACGTATAATAGGGTGACAAAATGGGGACAACCCATACAATGCTAACCTATAATAGGGTGACAAAATGGGGACAACCCATACAATGCTAACCTATAATAGGGTGACAAAATGGGGACAACCCATACAATGCTAACCTATAATAGGGCGACAAAATGGGGACAACCCATACAATGCTAACCTATATTAAGGTGACAAAATGGGGACAACCCATACAATGCTAACCTATAATAGGGTGACATAATGGGGACAACCCATACAATGCTAACCTATAATAGGGTGACAAAATGGGGACAACCCATACAATGCTAACCTATAATAGGGTGAAAAAATGGGGACAACCCATACAATGCTAGCCTATAATAGGGTGACAAAATGGGGACAACCCATACAATGCTAACCTATAATAGGGTGACAAAATGGGGACAACCCATACAATGCTAATCTATAATAGGGTGACAAAATGGGGACAACCCATACAATGCTAACCTATAATAGGGTGACAAAATGGGGACAACCCATACAATGCTAACGTATAATAGGGTGACAAAATGGGGACAACCCATACAATGCTAACGTATAATAGGGTGACAAAATGGGGACAACCCATACAATGCTAACGTATAATAGGGTGACAAAATGGGGACAACCCATACAATGCTAACCTATAATAGGGTGACAAAATGGGGACAACCCATACAACGCTAACCTATAATAGGGTGACAAAATGGGGACAACCCATACAATGCTAACCTATAATAGGGTGACAAAATGGGGACAACCCATACAATGCTAACCTATAATAGGGCGACAAAATGGGGACAACCCATACAATGCTAACCTATAATAGGGTGACAAAATGGGGACAACCCATACAATGTTAACCTATAATAGGGTGACAAAATGGGGACAACCCATACAATGCTAACCTATAATAGGGTGACAAAATTGGGACAACCCATACAATGCTAACCTATAATAGGGTGACAAAATGGGGACAACTCATACAATGCTAACCTATAATAGGGTGACAAAATGGGGACAACTCATACAATGCTAACGTATAATAGGGTGACAAAATGGGGACAACCCATACAATGCTAACCTATAATAGTAGTCCAGTCAATATATGACAAAAAATGGCCTAACCCGGAACAAATTAGAACAGAAATAAAACTGATAGAAAATGTCTCAGAAGAGCCTAGATAATAACATAGTAAAAGTCTACCAAAATCTAAGTAGTGGAACAATGTATAATTTGCATAAATCCAAAATGGCCGACACATGGCAGGGCAAATCTTAAAAATTATATAGCTTGACTCATATTTGACATATTTGAGTAATCTTAGAGTCTATTTTATGTTTTTTGGACATGAGAAATCCATTGGGATTCTTTTCAAATAGCTAATACCCATGTTTTGTACTCTTCTTCCCGATTAAAGTTGAAAAATATGTCGAAAATTAGCACTTTGCTTGTATTCTGATTATATCTGTCTGCTTTACACCTTTTACTGAGATATCCTCTACAACACATATTATTTTACAAAAACAAGTTATCAAAAAGGATAGAGAACAATTATTTACAATTAGAATTTTTAAAAAGATTGTGTTTAACGACCCATTGAAATTGGATTTTGCACATCATTGCAAGCTGTGGGTAACTATTAGTGGTGATCATATTGAAGAGTCCACACACACACAGGGAAGCAATTCCCTGCTCTCCTCAAAAAGTGGGGATGGATCTTAAACCTGCTGCCTGACATAGAAACTCAGGTACATGAGACCTTGGTTTTTAGTCTCATCCAAAAATCACCTTCCATTACTGGAATTTTGATGCAAAATGACAATGTCATAATGTCATACCTAGGAGTAGGAATAGGGGGGTTGGGGGTTCAGCCCCCTCTTTTCAGTCAAAGTTTAATGCACCACTCAAAATGAATCTGATGATCCAAAAACTTAGACTTGACAGTCTCAGGTAGCAGTCTGAAGACATTCTCCATTTTTGCAACTAAAACTAATCACTGGTCTGCTTGGAGACTGCTCTGGGAGTGTATTATGCATGGATGGCTGAGCCCCCATCTTTTCTCAAACTTAGGTTACCACATATAAGGTTCAAAGCTAATGATCTGGTAACTGATCTGCAGAATATTATGTATAGCCATGTCACAATTTTTTTTTGAAGAGCAAATATTTAGTGGTGGTAGGATGGGGGGCTGAGTCCAGCTACTGTAAGAAAATGGATTAAGTATTTGTTGAACTAAAGGTCCAGGTACTTGATGACCGATTTAGAAATTAGCCTCACAGTACAGGAAGTTGAGGTGGGGGAGGGGGGGGGGGCTGGTAAGAGGATTTATTGCATCGCTCAAAATAATTTGAAACTGACGACCCAAAATCTCTTGATTTGAAAGTGCCAGGTAGTAGTCTGAAGACAAAGTCCATCTTTGCCAGAGAACCTATTTGAACTTATCAGTGGTCTGCTTGATGACTGATTAGATAAAAGAAACAATACCTACTAGTTCTCCTGGCATAAGGGTTCTTTGTCCAACCAGATGGACAGTAAAGGCAGATGCTATTAACAATGCCATTATGAATTTTGAAGTTTTAAATGAAGTCTGGGAAGAAGCTTTAGATTATGTTAGAGATTCTAAAATGTGCTGTAGAATTATGTACGTGTGTTAGATGTGTACATGAGATATTTTAACTTTATTGTTGGTGCCTTATTGGCAGAAAACATTCTGACACAGTTATAATCCTAGTAAAATCCGTCCATCCATGTCAGCAGCTGAAGGAAAGAGAATGACTGGACCAACAATTGTAACACTCAAAACAAAGGACAGACACAGAAGTTGATAAATTTTGGAACAAAGTGAATAATAAATGTAATGTGTTTGGGGTAACTGGTCCTCAGCTCTTGAGATGAAAATCTACACCTAGATATTTGGACAGTGGATTATTAGGGCCTACATATCACCACAGGAACATTACAGAAGTCTTATTATGAAGCTGTAGATCTCATAATCAATTCAAAGGATGATAGACTTGATCAGCCAGGTTATAAAGTGTATATCAATTTGGAAAATTCATTGCTCAATATTGCTGCAGTTTGAATTATTCTAAATTTGTCATCCTCTGAATTATCCTGCTTTGGGTTTAAATAAAAATCATGCAGGATATTTCACAGTCTGTTCCTTGTTTTGGCCTGCCTAGAAGTGATTTTTCTGCTTGTCACCTATTTGGAATATCTGAGTAAGTGACTTGCCTGTGCAGGTCATTAAAATATATTCTTACTTTGACAGTCTTCATCAAACTGTTCACAAATAGTAACAACACTTCTGTCAAAGACCTTTGTTCTAACTGGTATTAATGCATACTCTTTTTTTTCTTTCCACCATAAAGGTCACCTAATGTACAGAATATACAACGTATTTCATAGCAGAATGAAATACAAGAAACACTACATAAGCTATTTATTTCCTTATCAGGGCCTTAAAATAACTGCTTTACACCAACAGCAAGGGCATGATGTTATTTCAGTGTGCAGGGAACCTTTAATCATACAAAAAAACCTGAATGTATGCATAAAATAGGATGAAACGTCAATGAGAGGCGGCCATTTTGAATTTATGCAAATTAGGTGGTGTTCCACTGAGTTGATTTTGGTAGACTTTTTATATGTTCATCTGGGTTACATTCTGAGACAAATAACACCAAAATGGTTTCTGTTCTAATTTGTTCCGGGTCATTTCATATTTTGACTGGACTATAGGGTGACAAAATGGGGACAAGCCATACAATGCTAACCTATAATAGGGTGACAAAATGGGGACAACCCATAACATGCTAACTTATAACAGGGAGAAAAAAGTCTTGTCATCATATGAAGTGCTGATAGGGTGTTACTATGGGGTGACAAAATGGTGGCAACCAATGAGATGCTAACACACAACCCCTTATGACAAAATGTTGGCATCCTGCGAAATGCTAACTTAAAACCCAGGGAAGATGTCCTTTGTAGTATTTGGTGTCATTGTAATGGCCATGGGAATCAGCAAAGCTAAGATAATGCCACACTGTGTGATCAATGCAATGCCAATTCTCCCACCTGTCATATACAGCAAAAGGGATGAAAGCCGAAATCACAACATTGGATGAGAACATTTTTAATCCATGTATAAAGTTATTTTTACCTTCATGAGCTTGAAGCATGGATATTTTTGTTCTGGCCATCTGATTATTAAATTCAGTGTTTCAAGACTTATCTTAGCCTGACATTAATTAATATATCTGCCCAAATCGAAGATCACTTGTATAAAAATCAGAAAAGTTTGTGATCCAATTGAGGGAAATGAATAGTGTCCCACTATTTAATCCTGTGCTCAGTTCGTCGTGACAATGCCTTGTGGTTCTTTACAAATAGTATGAGCAATTAAACAACAGGGGGTGAAAAATTTGGAAATTTCCTGAAATTAATCTTATTGACAAGGTGTTCCACCACTCAATCACTGGTTTTTTTCTCATTTCACGTGGAAATCCCCAGTTTTTTCTCAATTCTCTTGGAACACAATGAAATAAATATTTCATGGAAGCATAAGGTAAGGATTACAGTGTCTTAAAATGCTTTGCTATCCTAATATTGTATGGTTCATATCCTTAAAATAGTAAGATGTACCGAACCCTGTTTAAACAATTTTGATACATAAGATTGATAGACATGTGGTGCAATAGTTTTCATGCCCTTAGTTTATGTATAGTAATACTATATATACACACTTGACTGAGATCAAACCTATTCTTATCATCTGGTTTGCAGACAGCTCATGGTAATAGATGCTTCCCCTTTATGTAAAATGTCTATTGTAAATTTACATGATAAATCCTATGATTGCCGCGATTAGGTTATTTTTTGATATTTATATTTATAAGGAAATGCCTTTCAATAATATATGATATTGAAACCCAGTCTTTCCAGACATTTAGGCACCAACGATTACTTTGATGAGACCTCTTAATAGACAATGGAATGGACTGTGTTTGACAATAAGTAGCTAGCAAAAAGCGGAAGTATGTTTTAGACACGCCATAGGGAAGAACCGCCAGGAGGCGCATGTTTCCGACCGGGAGACATTCACATTTATATATAGTTTATGTCAATGTAAAGGTGAATAATGTCGTGCAAAGATTGCAATAATAAATTTACAATCTCTATAAGCTTTACACACACACACACACACACACACACACACACACCAAACACCCACTCACCCAACCACTCACCCACCCACTCACACACACACATACACACATACACACACATGTATATATCTGTAGTAGAAAATAATAGGATATAAACGTCTGCTTATGTTCAGTTGCAGAGCTGGTGGGGCGTTGCTGGAGGTCGTTTGCTGTGACGGTCTTCATATGTTCCAGACCCCTGGGGTCATTCTTATTGGCTGGAATAGCCTCGCTCATCACAGACAGGACCGCACTTCAGGTTGCCACCTCCATTCCATTGGCTGCCCTCTTTGTGTATAAATGGTGAGCACACAAACATTACATTAACATCAACTAATACCAAACTATGGTTGCTTCATTTAAAGTAAAATTTGCTTCCTTTAAAGTATTTTTTCCCTTTATCATTAAAAAGGCGATTTTCCTGATTTGTGGCATTTTGTCAGAATGTATAATATAATGGAGCATATCACACTTGTCATAATGTATAATATGGTGGAGCATATAATGTCTTTCAGAATGTTTTATACAATGAAGCATATACTATTTTTCAGAATGTTTTGTACAATGAAGCATATACTATTTTTTCAGAATATATGATATAATGAAGCATAAACTATTTGCTCTAGGTATATACCCGAGAGTGCCAGGTGGTTGCTGGTCACTGGACGGGAAGCAGAAGGCAGAAGCTTGCTAAAACGTATGGCAGATCTGAACAATGTGCAGCTAAAAGACTTGCCAAATCCCAAACTGAACGTGAGTAGCTTTGACAACATGCTCTGTCAAAAAACGTCTGTGTACTTGCAGCAGATAGAGTGCTGCCTCATTGAATTGTCATGCCACAGGTCCTTGACATGACAATCCACCCAGTCACAGATGTTCAAGGGCAATGGGTTAACCCTTTACTATAGCTATCTGCAGGGCAGATGGATGTCGTTCAATGGTAAGACGTCTCTTATCTTAAAGGTCCAGGGTTTGAATCCCGGTCATGCTGTATTGTCTCCATGACTGGTTATCAAAGGCTGTGGTTTTTGTTATCATGTCTATATGATAATGCCAAATAACGATCCCCATACCTCTTAGAAAAGAGTAGGGCACTAAGTCCCGGTGACAAGCTTCTATCTGACCTGTTATAGCCAAATAAGTGCTGAAAAGGTCGGAAATACAAACTAATCAAATCATACCTCTAGATTTTTAAAGACATTAATAATGTTTCCCCAAAACATATTACCAAGCATCAAACTGTCTGATGCTGCATATCGCTTAATTTCTCGAAGAAACGGAAAGAAATTTCAGGATATTTTATAGTAGATAGTGTAAATGTCTTAGATATTGATTACGGTAGTGGTGTGATAATACGCCGAGGATTTATTGATGCTAGGATATATTCCTCTTGTTTGTTGCTTGATAGATTTATTATAAAACTCTATGAATGATTAATTCATAATTCTATTTTCAGAAACCCCCAGGTTGTGTTTTATCTCCAATAAAGATTCTGAATTATCCGGATATCATTAAGAAACTTATTGGCTTAATATACTTATGGTGAGTATTCAACAGAGTTATTATTCATTATATGAGAAATTATTTTCAATATATCCTCTCCAATAAACACCATCACTAGATATCATTTGATACATGTCATAGATAGATGTCATAGATAGATGTCATATGAGATGTCATATGAGATGTTGATCATAAACATCGAAGGCATAGATATTTGGTAATATCCAGATTAAATTGGTGAGTTTATCAAATGATATCTTTAACTTTGCACATTTTACTTTAAAAATATTTAATATTGACACTGAGGCAGTATCTGCGTGCTTATCAAAATCCCTTTAAATATCTCTTCAGGGCAAATCATTCCTGTTATCATGGACGGGTAACACACATATTTAAAATGATGTGGACGGGGGACATATCTATTTTTTTCAATCCAAATCCAAATAGATATTTCTCCGGTTCTCCTTTTAAAGCAGAGGTTTTCATGCCGACTTGGCTGGTGTGGTCAGTGTCACTAAGGACATGCAGTGCTGGCAGAATATTGCCAGTCCCCCCAGCATTTGACTAATTATATCAGCAGGAGAATATATCTATTACTTGCTCCTGTACCTTGCCTCGTCCAGATCTTTGTCACCCAATTCTACAAGACATTCCCACAAATTGAGTGCCAGTATCAAGACATCTGTGTCTGGTGAGAGAATGTCAAGGCGCTCCATAGTATTGCCATGTTTGGCATTAAACATGGAATGTGGTATGACTCAAACATCAGCCCCACCCAGTCTCAGCCTAATTCAGGAATGCAATCAGTATTGCTATTTTCTATATATTGACATTCCAGTATGCCATCAGCCATCACACCGATTATAACCTTAATATTGGGGTGGGGCAAAGATTCAACTGATTCTGAAGAATTCAATGGCTTATGAGGACTTATCATTGTTACTTGTCATCAGTTGATGTTCTAAAGGTGCTCATATCTTCATATAAATACATTTCAAATCATATTTGATGTATTAAATAGCCTTTGTTGATGCCTGTAATAAAATGTAAAAATAGCACTTTCCTTATCTGAATTGATTTCGCAAACTCACAGAAACAGAAATTAGCCAGATCAAAGTCACGAATAGGTTTTGTGATTGTCAGACTAATGACATGGAACTGCTCAAAAGATCAAAGAAGGTCAATAGATTGGTCCACTGCTGGTAGGTGAGACAGGAGAGTTCATTATACTGCCAGAGGGTAGGATGCAATAAACTTTTGACATGCTCTCTTAACAGGTCTCTCATACAGAATATTAATGTGTGACCTCATTATCACAGATACTATTACATGTATATATGTATATAAGAGTGGATTTTCACCATGAACATAAATGAATGAACAATTATTTTCTGACAATTGATTAAATTTAATATAATGGAGAGAAGAATTTACATACTAATACTGAACTCATTTGTACATAAAAATGTGAGAGGAAAAGTACAAATCATTCCATTCTAATGAATGGACTTAAATTGTTTTCTTTCACCAGATAAACCATTCCCTTCTAATGGACTTAAATTGTTTTCTTTCACCAGATAAACCATTCCATTATAATGGACTTGAATTGTTTTCTCTCACCATATAAAGGTTTGTGGTAGGCATATTGCAGTGCTGCCCTCCCGTGGAGCTGAGTGCCAGTGAGGACCAGCGTGTGGTGATTGTTACCTCTGGGGCCATGCAGGTGGTCGCCTTCAGCCTCTCTTTGTTACTCCTGTGCAGACATGGCCGCCGCTCTGCTATTACTATTCTCCTGGTCCTGGCAGGGACCACCCTCCAGTGCACAGCCCCAGTGGCTCAAGGTACATCATCATTTCATCACATTATGCTTCCAGTCACACTATCATAGGACAATCCATGGAAGCCATACCAAATGCCAAATATTCACAATTTATCTCACATTTCCGGCGCACTTAACATTTCCGTTATGGTTTTCTTTGACTCTGTATGCGATCATGACATGCCAGAAAATCGTAAATGACAGATCAAGATTTTCTTAAAAATTCTTTAAAAATTCCAGGGTATCATTCTTCAACATCGACATTCTGGGACTTTTTCTCTTCTGACATGAATCATACTTATTGCATTCTTTTATTTATTGACACATACATATTGCTCTCTTGTATTACTTGATGAGTGCGTATTGCTCTATTTATTACTTGGACGCATACTTATTGCTCTCTTGTATTACTTGATGAATACTAATTGCTTTCCTTTATTACTTGACACATACTTATTGATTTCTTTATTGTATTACTTGGTGCATACTTTTTGCTTTCTTGTATTACTTGACATTTACTTATTGCTTTCTTGTATAACTTGACATTTACGTATTGCTTTCTTGTTTAACTTGACGTATACATATTGCTCTCTTGTGATACTTGGGACATACCAATCATGTTCTTGCATTTCCTGACGCATACTAATGGCTTCCTTGATTATGCAGAGCTACGTTTGACTGTGTATTATTGATGCCTGACTATTGGTGATGTGATGTTTAGGTTTTAAAAACAAAGTTTAGTATATCAATTAGAATTCTGCTTCCCCTCCCAAGCAGTTGCTTTCAGGCATTGTCATTAATTTAGTAACTGCATATCCTATCATTGATATAATTGATATCATTGTTTTCTTAATACAATCCACTTGTTTCGTGTTGTTTGGGCGATCCATTCTTTTTTCCTCTCCCTCTACCATGTCTATCTGTGTCGTTGAAATGCATAATTGTGATGGTGTGGCTTAGGCATTAGTAATATATAATGTTATATTCATGATCATCCACTTTACTGGTCTTTCCAGTTTTTGTTGACCAGAATCTTTACTGGTGTCTTGATGTTTTGTAGAGCTATCGAGCCTGTTATTAGCGCTGATAATTATCAGTCGGTTTGTGATGACCGTGACACAGGGAATGCTTGTCGTCCACTCCGCGGAGTTCCTGCCAACGATCAGCAGAGCCACCTCGTGGGGACTCATGTTCAGCACATACCACATTTCCTACCTACTTTCCCCAATTTTACTTAATACGGTAAATATATTGATCCATTTGTTATAAAATAAATAATTGAAGTGTACCCATAATTTATATATATATATATATATATATATATATATATATATATATATATATATATATATATATATATATATATATATATATATATATATATATATATATATATATATATATATACTCGCTACAATACGTTTGTCATAATGATAGGTCACCGCAAAGACATAATCACCACATGGCCTAGGTCACCACAAGGCCTTGATAGTTGTGATGCGCTGCCCTATGCTATGTTGACCCTCATATGTTATGTTTTCAGCAATCACTTCACCGTGCCCTGCCCTATGTTGTGATGGGAGGTCTATCTCTGATTGGAGGCCTTATCATGTTGTTCCTCCCCGATACTCACAGACAGTCTCTGCCGGACACCCTGACCGACACCAGCGACATCTGTCGGAGGCATGACCTCCTCTGCCTGTATGTTCCACTGTTTATATCAAGATAATATAAAGTCAAATAATGATAATACATATAGCATGCAAAAGAATGTTAGAATGCAAATTTGAATAAATTTAGCATGATCGTTTGACAGCATATTATTTTGAACAGCCAAAGTTGTTTTCAAACATCTATAAGAGGTTAAAAAATAAATGGATAAGCTATATATATATATATTGCTATGAATATAACTACTTTATTTAAAAAATATTATATTTTATCACACCATTTATGTGACATATACAGCCGATTAATGATGTTAACTAATCCAAAGAAAACTGGATCTATTTCTAGAATAATTGGAGAACAAGGCTCCGACAGGTGGCGCCCAAGTACCTTTGGGAATGGGCACAGTTCAGCAGCAAGGCGGAACACGATAGCAGTGCCCGTATGTCACTTGGAGACACCTCAGAGCCCCCTGGGGGGTAGGGGCAGGAAAATTGGACGCAATTCCTGTGTATTGGATAATTACCTCTCGTCAATACCTCTGTGATGTAGATTGCATCGATGTTCTCTTCTCTCTTGACCTTTGTTGAGAAGGTCAATGGAAGGTCAAATTACTTGTGATATTTGGATTTCTCTCGGGTGACTGGATTGATTATTTTCCTTTAAGGCATAATGAGTTTGTCGCAAACAAAACAATATTGTATGCCAAAAGAGGTATCTTGGGACAGCAATGCGAAATAAACAAGACTGAAAAATATTTTAGTACAATATGCTAGTACAATCATAAACATATATATATGAGTACATACAGGGATAGTACACATTGCTGACAGTAGATGGTGCTTAAAGAAAATCGGGGGTGGGGGTGGGGGGCATGGCTCAGTTGGTAAGACGTCTGTCGCCCATGCTTAAGGTCCGGGGTTAGAATCCCTGTTGGGACAATTACTGAGGTCATGCTACTTGAGGTCATGCTACTTGAGGTCATGCTACTTGAGGTCATGCTACTTGAGGTCATGCTACTTGAGGTCATGCTACTTGAGGTCATGCTACTTGAGGTCATGCTACTTGAGGTCATGCTACTTGAGGTCATGCAATTGAGTTTCCCATTCCATGCTCTTGATTTTTCTGTGTGTTCATATTTGTACACAATAACGTTTACCATTAGATATGTACAGATCTTATTTCGATTGGTGGGGTTCAATAAGATAATATCAAGGCTTAATTTAAGAAATCCTTTAATAGATCGTAGCAATGATTGCACAAGAGATCATTTTCAAAAGTTGTTTCTATAGTTGGAAATTCAAAGAAATATACGGATTGCCATTTCAAATAGATATTAGGTGAATATTTGTCAGGAAAACTTCTGGTATTCATCTAAACTGTAGGTTCATATAGTTTGACTCTCGGGTTTAAAATTCAATAAGCCGGGAATGGTATCGACCCGAGGAAAATAAGAATAAATATTTGAAAAGTAGAATATGTCACAATTTGGTTCAGCCTTAGCAATTAATGTTTTGATTATAAACCGTACTTCTATTGCTTGTCATGTTAACCCCATCATGATTGTTCTAGGGAGTACGGATTTACAGAGCAAGATCTTAAAATATCTTTGATATATTTGTTTTAACATATTAATTTTAAGTATTGATGTATATTTTAAAGTGTTGCTTTAATGTTAAGTTTAAATATATCTTTTTGGAGAGCAAATACACTGGGCGGTCAACAAGCTTCCAATGACCATACACAAATGGAAATTATCTTTTGGGTTTCCACATGTGATGGAATAAAGCAGATTAATATAACTTTGTAAATGATATCGCTCAAAAATTTCATTTGGATCTAAAGTGATAAACTGTAAGCTAAAGGTAAATAAATATATGTTTAAACCATTATTTTGGTGCGCTCAATCTATCTATCAGAGTTTTCTATTTAATATGTTGTAAACGTCATCAGTTTGTGTGTTTTCAGCAAGAATAGGACATTAAATCTTCGTAATAATCTTCTATTTTACAAGATAAAGTTAGACACATTCTTAGCTGGAACTCTAAAAGGAAACCGGTTTGTAGGAACTAAAGAAATACAAAATCAGTATTAATTTTATAGATTTTATAGATTCTTGACACTTCATTCATAACCGGAAGAAATGAAACATTAATTAGGTATATTTTGTATGTCTGCTTATAGATGGCCTTTAACATCAGAATAATTTCCCCATCCATTAATTATGTACTAATCGCATTAATTTTATTTTGCTGAGTATGTTTTAAAATGAAGATTTGATGAAATTATAAAAACGATGCACTTAAGCATTCTCATATCATTCACTGTCTCATCTCAAATGGCTTGAAACTATTAAATCCTGAAATGAATATCGGTTTACTCTAGTTATAGAGAAGAGGAGGATGAGTGTGAGGTGGATAAAGAAATATGAACTATTTGCCCATATCCAGGGATGGCAAAAAGTTATATGGGAGAGAACACCCCAATAACTGAGATGTCAACTAACTTTAAAACTAAACCAATGACATGTTATTCCCTGTAGATAAAATACCAGACTTTTAAAAGAGGTTTGGAACAGTGTGGGAGATTACATAGTCGAATTGGGCATACCAGCATATGCATTCGCATATATTGAGATTTGTGATACTAGTAGCAAAGACATCACATGTTAGGTCCATACAAAAATGAGGCATATCTAAAGCAAAAATGATACATCATTAATGAAATTGCCCTTAATCGATGTTACGTAATGCAAACGTCCTACTATACATTTGAGTTATCAATAAAAGAAGTGAAAACAGGAATTCTATGTCTTGATATTTGTAAAGGTACATCACATTATTATGACATTTGTCTTATGATTGCAAGTGAAAATTGTAACTTTATGATCAAATATTGTCAAATAGAATTGTTTGATGGTTATTCTTCAAGGAATGAATACATGGTGGCTTAAAGGCACATCAACCACTAAGGTTATTTAGTGCCTAAAATGGTGAAAACTGGTAAAACTGGTTTGCGTAGATAATGAGTAAGGTTAATATAATATTAAAACAATCCTTACATCACAGAATTTTAACAATATCATTTTTCAAGATATCAGTTATGTATATAATGAATATGTTTAAATTATTAAAAGACTTTAAATATCATGTGATGTTCAGTGCTGCTTCTTAATAAAAGGTCAATATGACCTAAGTAAACAAGAGCTCCATCCTTTAAATTGGTTATAAAATCCTATTTGGTTTAAAAACGATACTAATAATAATAATAATAATAATAAAATTTGTATAGCGCTGATACCAGACAAGTCTGTTCATAGCGCTGAGCTCAGGACATGCATCCTGAAGAGATGAGTTTTTTCAGCCTATTCTTAAACGAGGAGACTGAAGTACTTGTCCTAATATTAGTAGGCAAGGAATTCCATAGTCGTGGACCTACAGATGAGAAGGCCCTGTCACCTACTGTTCTTAGCCTAGTATTAGGTATCTGTAGGTGGGTGCCATCATTGGATCTTAGACAGCGTTCACCTTCTTTTATCAGGAGTAGATCCCGTAAGTAAGGCGGAGCCTTACCATTAAGGGCTTTCCAGGTTAATAGAAGAATTTTAAATTCAATTCTCGCGTGAACAGGAAGCCAGTGCAGTCCCCGTAGTTTTCCTGAAATGTGATCAAATTTCCTGATTTTTCCAACTACCCGTGCTGCAGAGTTTTGGAGGTATTGCAGTTTCCTCATGTCAGTTTTAGGAAGACCCGCCAGAAGACCATTACCATAGTCAAGGGTGGATGTAACAAAAGCATGGGTAAGTGTTACCGCGGTCTTCTCGTCTAGACAATGTCTGATGGCCGCCAAGTTCCTGATGTGATAATAGCCTTTCTGACACATCTTCTTGATCTGGGCCTTCATGTCCATGTTGGAGTCAAATGTGATACCAAGGTCAACCACTGACTGACTAGGAGCAATATCAGAGTCACCCACTCTGATTGTGGTTGGGATACTGCTATGGGTGGTAGTACTGTACCTGTCAGTACATATGAGCATCTCAGTTTTTCCATCATTTATCTTCATCTTGTTTGATATGAGGAAGTTTCTGACCTCACTGACACACTCCTCCAGTTTGTGTCTGCTCATATCCACATGATGGGGAGAAGCGTGGTCAACAGGGATGTAGATCTGAGTATCATCTGCATAAATGTGATAGCTCAGACCATATTTGGCAAGTATATCAGATAGGGGTGTCATGTAAATGGTGAACAGTATAGGACCCAGGACTGAGCCTTGGGGTACCCCATATTTTAAGGATCTGAGACGGGATCTATGGATCCCCACCTTCACACATTGCTTCCTGTCCATTAGGTATGACCGAATCCAGGAGAGTGCATGACCTTTGACGTTGCATCTATCCCTCAGTCTGTCCAAAAGGATTTGATGGTCAATAGTGTCAAAGGCAGCGGAAAGGTCAAGTAACAGCAAGATAACTGACTTTCTATTGTCTAGACAACCCAAGATATCATTTTGCACTTTTAACAAAGCGGTTTCAGTGCTGTGATATTCTTTGTAGGCTGATTGAAACTTGTCAGTAAGACCATTCCTTACAAGATGGGGGACTAATTGGTCTGCAACAGCCCTCTCAGTTAGTTTAGAGACAAATATTAGGTTGGAAACAGGCCTATAATTTTTTTCAACCAGTTCTAGACCAAGTTTCTTCAGCAGGGGTGTTATGATGGCTATTTTCATATTTTCCGATACTGCTGATTCCATCAATGATTTATTTATGATGAACGTAATTAATGGTAAGAGGTCATCTAAGAGGTCAAGTAAGAGCCAGGTTGGAATTGGATCCAGGTCACATGACTTCTTTGCAGACCTTTTGACCAATTTCTGTACGTCGTCAATGGTTAAGGGTGTGAACCTTTCCAGACATGTAGTACTATTGTTCGCAGTGTCACCTGGTGGCGAAGTTTGGCAGGATGGAGCATTATCAATGTCCAGGCGGATTCTCTCTATTTTTTCAAGAAAGAATGTGTTAAACTTCTCGGCTTGAGTGATCTCACAGTCAGATTGGGGCATAGGTGTGTCCTTTTTCTTGTGCATGACTGTGTCAATGACTCTAAAGAGCTTTTTAGGGTCATGTTTGTTTTCCTCAACCAGGTTCGAAAAATATGCTGATTGAGCAGATTTAAGCATTGAATTGTATTTGTTCCTCTGAGAGTTATACAGCTCCTTGTCAATGTGAGAGCCAGTCTTGCTCATTTTTCTCTCAAGTCTCCTCTTGAGAGATCTTTCCAGCTTTAATTGGTCACTCATCCAGGGTACAGGTTTGCGTTGGGTGACCTTGGCAACTTTGATAGGTGCATGTTTATCCATGAGTGATGTGAGTTCCCTATCATAGTAATTTACCATGTCCTCCAAGGATAAATGTTCCCAAGTTGTGTCTCTATCAGTTAGGGATTTGATGTCCCTTCTTAGGGATTCAAGATCTAATCCCTTGAAATTCCTAAATTTGATAGATTTTTTGGGGGGTTTAGGAGGTATAATATCAAGGTAAATCTTAATCATTTTATGATCAGATAAGTATTCATCTACCAGGTGACTCTTCAGGAACTTATTACCCCTAAAGGTAATGATTAGGTCAAGGGTGTTCCCTAACCTATGTGTTGGTTCCTGAACCCATTGTGTTAGATCAAAGGTAGATAGGATGTCATTAAACTTAATGACATCAGGCTTTAAGGGCAGGTTGACATGGAAGTTGTAGTTTGTTTGTTTGGGGCTTTACATCACTTTCAACATTATTTCAGTCATTTCGTGATGAGACCTACTTGTAGCAGATATAGTGCTGCCTCACTGAATTGTCATGTCGCAGGTCCTTGACATGACAACCCACCCGGTCACAGATTTACAAGGACAACAGGTTAACCCTTTTGGCACAGGCCTCAGCTCATGTGGGAAATTGTATCATGAGTTCAATCTCAGCATGGCCGGGATTCGAACCCACGACCTTTAGATCACCACAGAGGAACTGGTGCTAATAAGCTGGCGCTCTAACCAACTGCGCCACGGCCCGTGGCCTTGGAAGTTGTAGTCACCAAGGAAAATGACCTCATGACTAAAGGAACCATAGTGTGCAACCAACTGGGTGAACTCATCATAGAACTCAGAGGAGGTATATCTATTCCGATCAGATGGTTCAGGTCTGTATATCACCACAAATGTTATCTTTTTTCCCTTCAGTGTGATGGATGACTCCATGAGCTCCATGGTGGTGACTACTGGTTGGTTGGCCCTATTGGTTGTGAAAGGGAGTTCAGATTTGTATAAAATCCCTAATCCTCCCCCTGTCCGACCAATCCTAGGAAAAGACTCAAATTCAAGTGAGCCTGCTTTAAGTTCACTTTTGACTTTGTCAGATTTTGAGTCATGCATCCAAGTTTCAGTCATGAACAGGGCATCAAGGTCATGCTCAGTAAAATAATCTTTTACTGGCAGGATCTTGCTAGATATGCTCTGTACATTGCAACATCCAATGTTTAATGTTTTCTTCCCGTTCCTATTAAGATTCTTAATACGAGAATGTTGTTTGTTTACAAACCGTGGCTGACCACGTGGCGCAGAGCGAGCAAGTGTAGTTGGAGCCGGCCCTGCAGGTCTTGCCGCATTGTGATTGGTCAGGTCAGACCACGTGGTATAGTTGGGCGTGGCTTGTTCATAAGATGATTGTCCACTATAACGTAAACAATTGAACCGATTACTGTTGCGAGCATGTGTAGTCGGAGCAGGCCTATTATTGGCTGGTCGAGCAGACGAATGTGTATTATTTACATTCCTACCACGAACAGCGCCCCCTCTGATAATTTTGCCAAAACTGCATGATTTTGACGAATTGCATGGACTCTCAACATATTTGTTGTTCAGTCTATGTTTTTGTGGCCGAGGAGGCAGAATAAATATGTTTTCCCAATAAAGATGCTTTGGGTGCGATATTTGTGTATATCTAACAAAATTGAACTGACAATTTAGCTTGCTTGCCCCATGTACGGATAGTAGTGTGTTCGACTTTATGTATTTACAAGTATCGAGCACCCATCGAAACTGACAAGGGAACAGTTCAATTTCATTCTCAGACTCGAATATATTAATATTTGAGTTAGCAACAATGTTAAGTAATGATTGAAATTGGGCAACTGAGATGATATTAAAATTAATATGTCTCAGAGAAGAATTCTTCTTAAACGTGCTGGCATGGTCATCACATAACAGTACTTTTCTCGATCCTATACCATTGTGGGGCAAGGATAGAGTATCAATATTTGTGTTAGAAATCTTGTTGTATATGTTAAAACACGAACATACACACACAAAGCCATGATTGTGTAGCATTGAACAGGTAGGTAATCCCTTGTTTAAGGATTATTTCAGCTCAATGAAGAATATATAGTACGGGTCAAGCTGCTATATGAGAGCTTGACACGTTCTGTATTATGAACTACCGTAATAGTTGTGGGACGCTATAAATAGATGTAGTCCTGCACAACAAATATTCTGTAGAAATTTAACCAAAAATTAAATATTGGCCAATGTGTATATTATCGTAGGTATATACCACAAATAACTACCAAAGGTCCACAAATATCGTGGGGGTAGTAAGTCCACTCAGGCAAAAGGGAGTCCACAAGGAAGGTAGACGTTGCACTGATAGCTTGTTTAAGATTATCGCAGAAGGGAGGCCAAATAGTGGGCCAGCTACGATTGTTATCTTAAACGTAAAATGGAAAGTCTGCAGAAGGTAGCTGCAAAAGTTGTTGTTTGGAATACGGAGGGGTATAAGGTAACAGACCAGGCACTCGACACAGGCAGCAACGAGTGGAAGCTCGTGAGCACGGTGCCTCGCAAAGACAACACAGTATGATCCCGCCCTCGCGAGCGATTTCCAATCAAAATACTGCCGTCAGAGCTTGCAAAGTCTGGTATCAGATAGACCTCTGTATAGACCGGGTTCACTGCGAGAGAATGTGGTGTTAGACTAGCAATAGACCCCAGAAAATCGACCAAAAAGGACGATTTTATCGGAGCTCAAATGAAAGCCGCCATTCCACTCTCAACGCATGCGCAGAACCCAATCACAGAAGTATGTACAGTATCAAATAACAGATGTGAATCTCGCACATTGAAATATTGAGTCCCAATTATATCAAAATCGATACACTCAATTAAAACATGTTTAATAGTCAAAGCCCTTTGACAACCAATACACTGAGGCTGGTCTTCACCTTTAAGAAGATAACAGTGTCTTATTCTAGTGCAAATTAAAACTGACTCGGTGGTTCTTTTTACAAGCATTTTTTGTCTTATAAAGAACAGGTTTTATCTCATGCAACCTCTTAAAAATATTTTAATCCCAGCGTAATTGCCACTTAAAAGGCACAAAAACATAATGTTTCTGAAACTCTATATAAGGAATAAGCATATTTATTGGGAATTTGTGCAATGTTGCTTTGGCAGCTTAGTCCGCAGCCTCATTTCCATGAAGGAATCTCCACATGATCTTAAGATAGGTACAAAGCATGAAGTTCAGCAGAAAAGATTGACGATTGATTTGGCAGACATTCTGAATAAATATGATTGGTTTCTTTCTTTTCTATCTTTTATGTGAAATTTTGCAGAATATATATCAGATGAGGAAGTCTGGGAAATGGTTTGACCTATTGTGTTACCTATTTCTGTGGGATTTGTAAGTAATTGGCCATTATGATTTAGATGTTTGATCCTTCCCAGTAATTTTACGCACCATGTTCCAGCATTTTTTAATTTGTGTATGTGTATTTTTTTTGAAACATAATCCTTTTTTTTGGCTTATTTTAATAATATATCAGGCTTTATTTTAATAATATAACAGGCTTTAGCTCTTTATTACTCTCCAAAACAGATCCAGGATTTGGACCTGGCTCTGCAAGCATTGACCATAATTAGTGAGTACTGAGAGGTCACGCCCATAACAAGCTTCTTTTAAAGCCAATCGACACCAAGTAAAATACTTTGTCACATGTAATAACACAGCTAATCAGTATCCTTGTATTGGTAAGAAAGTGACTACAACAACAAATACATGTGCAAGGAAAACTCAGTCAACTGGTGTCATTGATTTGGACGTGTGTGAAGTTTGCTACTTATTCACTTTTCACAGTTCATTATTCAGATTTTTTTCAAAATCAATAGGTTGTCAAACATATTGACAACCTCATCTATCGATTTTGAAAAAAATCTGAATAATGAACTGTGAAAAGTGAAACTTCACACACGTTTGTTTAGTTTTGGATAATAAGTAAATACAACTGATGTGTGTGCGAGTACAAGCCAAATGGGCAGGCATTGTGAGTGCACATGTGCAAAGCCCACCAATTGCCCACCTGTCTGTGGATTATGCAATCGACCTTGCGGAATAGGTTGAGACAATGTCATGCCTATTGTGGCAGAGGTAGAATATGACTCTACCTTGCCATGCAGAGTAGCTCTTTATTCGAAATTGGTGCAAATTGCATTGAGTTGGCTGTCAATTTAACTTTTTTAGAGCTTTTTTGCCCTCCTTGACAGCTTTTTTGCACTCATCATTAAACCAGGATTTTTTCTTTTTTTTTAGAATTTGGCTTTGATTTGGGAATACACCCATCAGCAATATCAAAAACTTGAAGAGGATCATCTACATCTCACACATTTCATGATATCCGAAGTACAATCTTCTCCACTATGCTACACGGTACATTTCCGGCAAGTTACATTACTTTTACATGGATCACATCCATGTCCATGTCCATGTCCAACTCTGACACCTGAATCAACGCAGAGGGACTATTTGTGGAGGGGAGATATACCAGAGGTTACACACAGTCAGACCAGGTCCACCGCGGAAGCTAAAATTTGAAGAGCTGTTCTTTAGGACTGTGCTGTGCAAGTCACCATTGTTAAACTTTGACTTGGCTCAGAGGTTTGGTATATCCGAGGGACTGTCATCCAAGGTAATTGCAATGTGGATTGTCTGAACATGGAGTTACAGGCATTGACTTGAGAGTGCAACTGCAGATACAACAGATGTGTTTGAACCCTTCAAAGGACTGACAATTATTTTAGACGCCACTGAGTTGTTCACACAGCAGCCGTCTGACAGCTAATCTTGCAAGATGTATTCCAACTATAAGCATCATTTCACATCAAAGTTTCTGATAGGGATGTCTCCGAACCTGGTTTTGCCATACTGTACCTGTGGATGAGGTGTTCCCATCCCAGATAGCTACCTGACGCTTCACAGCAATGAACTGATGGAATTGCTGATCAAGGGAAAAGGTCAGAAAGTGATCGTGGATTCATCAATGGTCAGCGATCAGCTCAAAGCACTTGGAAGCCGTAATGCCAAACTATAAGGGGGGTTGCTGGTAGCATGTCCCCAAAAGAAATTGCTGAATCAGAGGAGTGCTTAAATGCCAGAGTCTATATTGAACGAGTTATCCAGAGGGTAAAGACCTTTCATTTTTTGAATGAGTTCTAATTGACATTCAAATTTTTGTCTCGTAGTCAATGGAAAAAAGATTTGGATGACAAATCTGGCATGTAAGTAAATGTCACCATAAGAAGGAAAGACAAATAATCCACTGCAGAAACATGGTTTCGCATTCATAAAAAAATGAAAACACTATTTGTTACACTTGTTGATTTCAGCAAAATCTTGCCAATGAAAGAATGTCTCGACGAATTGATTATTTCTCAAATAAATGAGGAACATCATACAGGTGATCAGAGACAATGTCCTTGATGGTACTATGTGATGTTTCAGGAGAAAATTGATCTTAAGGCAGCACCATCTGTTCTATTTACTGGTGAGGACAGCATCAATGATGGGAGATGAAAAAGGGAATTCTGACCTTGGTGATAAAAGCTTTTCAACTACCTTCTGTTGAAGCCCCCCTCCCCCCTCCCACAAAAGGGCTCTGACATTTAACAGTGAAGGCAACCATCTGTAAGTTTGTGGCAAATATAAAAGATTGTAAATTTTCAATTACATATTTCTTATTCCTCTTTCTGATATAGACAGAGGGCATACAATTTGTGTTGCCATGAGAAAGTAGATGTCAGCAGTATTCATAAACCCTTTTGGTGAACAATATGAACTTAAACCTATTTTTATTCATGTATCCCTTAATCTTACTTAATAAAATGCATGAGTTTAAGGCTCTAACTTCAAGGGCCAAGGCTGGTCACAGATGTCCCCAAAGAAATTGCTGAATCGGAGGAGTGCTTAAATGCCATAGTCATCCAGAGGATAAAAATCTTTCATTTTTTTACTCTAGGCTCAAATTGACAACACTTGGTATAATTGATTAGGTTTTCATGGTATGTGTTTACCTTATCAATTTTCAGCTGCCAAATACACGGAGAAAGGATTAAGTCAAGGAAGGACAGTCACTTTTTGTAATCAATACTTGAAACATATTGTGAATAACTTATGATATAGAGACACAAGTTAATAAATTTAATAAAATTATTTCCATGGAATTGATGTTTGTTTTAATTGATTTGTTTGTTTAGGGTTTTACATCACTTTCAACATTATTTCAGTCATTTTGTAGCAGATATAGTGCTGCCTCACTGAATTCTCATGTTGCAGGTCCTTGACATGACAACCCACCTGGTCACAGATTTACAAGGACAATGGGTTATTCCTTTTGGCACGGGCCTCACCTCATGTGTGAAATTATATCATGAGTTCAATCTCGGCATGGCCGAGGTTCGAAACCAGGACCTTTGGATCACCACAGAGGAATTTCTTGGTTTTTCCCTTACTTTAGTACTTGACAGTTGTGCATATGAGGCACTTGGTTGTGTCCTTGGATATATGTTGGCCAAAAACCAAGTTTTCCCACAGACATTATCACCAGTGACATTTGCTGTACTGGCATATGGCCCTGAAAATGTTCAGCTGGGGGTTTCAGATGCAAAAAAAGTAAACAAATTATTTTAGATCCCACAAAAAGAGCTGCTGGCAGCTGAAGATGACATAATACACAAGTATTTGTGAGACTAAGAAGCATTAGTAAAGGCTGTGTGCAAGTTTCTGGCAGTCAACACCAAACACTGCATTTTTTCAGTATGTATTTTGAATGAAACGTTGATTGAATATTGAATGTTTGGATACATGTTTTATGATGTACCAGAAACCTGTTTCCTCCAAATTAGATTGCCAGTATTCAGGCTGAATGCAAATAAGTTTGAAAAATATAAGAGCTGAATGTGAAAAAGAAAATGTAGCAAATAGTAAATATTTTGTTTTTGATAGATGATTCACACATAACTTTTATATTTTGATTGTACATTCAAATGGGCTGGTGTCCTCAGTGAGGTAGAGAAAAACCCTCAGAGACTAAAAGAGGCTATGATGTATTCCATTCCCACCCGTAGTGTAGACTTTGTGCTGGCATTGTTTTAGGTACAATTCAGCTTAGACGAGGAGGCCAAGAAAGAAGAACAGGTGGCTATGAGAGTGTTTAAACTCTTTCTGTATGATCTTGAAGGTAATTATAAATTTTATTGTACTAATAATGTTACAAAAATCCTCAATCATTTGTAATTTAAAGGAAAATTTTAAAACATGAATGAAATATATTGTGTGAAATTAGAAGTATCATTCTATGTTTGCAGTGACTGAGTGGTTAGACCCATTCCTGCAATCACAACAGGAAAATGACAGGTGCCGCCTATGAGCCTAGATCCTCCAGGTGTGACCAGGTTTATCCACCTTGAAGACCCATTTAATGGACAACAGCATTTTCCCAAAAGCACAAATTGGGCACAAGACAAGTCTGGAACTCATGAATGTCCTTGACAATACTATAACCCTGTGCCAAGATATGTTTCTAGACATGTAAGTTACTCAGAATTGCTGACTCATCTGACACAATCGTGTCTAAGGTCACTTCCCTCATGCATGAAGAATGCTGAACATTTACTACAGTGCTGGACATGGTCAACCATGCGCTCAAGAGTGAGTTGCAATTGTGTGTATGGTCACTTTACTCCTGAGATTGTGCCCATCTGCTATGTTGTTAAAAGTTTGTTTGGATCTATCAATCAGATTTATGAATTTTGAAAATCCTTTGAAAAACAAGGTTCAACTTTATATATTTTATAATATAAAATATTTAATAATCATGCAATATCTTGGTACAAATATTTAATAATCATGCAATATCTGGGTAAAATAATAAAATACAGGTTGTTTGTATTGGTTCAGCTTGTTTTAGTTGAAATATTTTTTATTTAAAAATGATTGTTGTTCTACCAAAGCAAAATTACAGCTTTTTATATCATTGCTAACAACATACAAATTTATTTGACATAATATTTGGTTAAACACTTGTGTGGTGTTATTTTGTTTCTAAAAAAACAATACTGAGTTACACAATCCCATGGTGATGGTAATCTATAGCTGATTGTGGCAAATATTTATATTTGAAGGGGTTTACAAGATTGTGTTTTCCTTGGTATATAAATTAGAAATATATCCAGATTTAAAGTACCGGCCCCACTAGCACAGTGGTAGAGTGTAGGATCTGTGCCTTTGATGGTTATATAGGTGGAGGACGGGAGGTGGTGGGTTCGACTCCCACTGCCGGCAGTGTTAGTTTCACACTGATTAAAAGGCTCGAAAGTCGACCTGATATGGCCATAGCCTGCTGAAAGGGTCGTAAAAACACCATTTCATTTCAACTCCAGATTTTAACGACTATATCCATACGTCTTCATAAAAATGTGTTATACACAAAGTTATGCACAACAGACATCTTTGCAACATATTAGCCCAGCTTGTCTTGGGAACTGCTTAAACTACCTGGTACTTTGCTTTTTCTTGATGACAGCTATTTGAGAACATTGTTATTTAGGTAGATTTCACAAACCATGTATATACTAGGTAAGCTAGTGTTATCTTTATGTTTTCATTGTAGCTTTAATAGAAAAATGAGAAAGCGCTACCTGTGTACTTATGTTTACATTTGTTAATACACTGCTTCTCAATCAAGTTGTATGCAATGATTTAGAATTATCATTCTGTGCTTAATGAGACCAAATTTTATTTTGTGATGTTCATTACATCCTTTAATGTGTTTATAATAACTGCATTTCTATAATGATTTCTTGTTATGCTTACATTCCGCAGAAAATTGATTTATATACACAATAGTAAAATGAGAATGAATAAATAAATGAATAAATGGTTGTTTTACGGCACATCGACACAACAATGTCATTCAGTGCCAAAAAGAGTAAAATTGAAACATAATTTTGACTAGAAACAAAATGTAAATGTTCATGATTTATGTGAACAAAAATTTTACAAAGATTATTGGAATTACATCAAACAAATATAATAAATATGTATATTTTTTTTAACAGACTTTGTTCAGTGAGATGTTCTGCTGTTCTTGATAAATAAGTGATTTAAATAAACAAAAGCTCTGCCCTTAAAACTGATTATAAAGTCCTATTTGATTTAAAAATGATACTATCACAGATGTATCTACAGTATTAAATGTATATATTGCACATTAAAATACTGATTCCTAATAATATCAAAATAGATACATTCAATTAAAACATGTTTGGTAGTCAAAGCCCTTTGACATCCAATACACTGAGGCTGATCTTCACCTTTTAAGAAGATAGCAGTGAGTGAAATGACTATGTCCAATTCTTAAATGCATTAAAACAGACTCTTCTCTTTGGTTAATTCTACAAGCACCTTTGGCTTTACCTAGAACAGGCTTAATTTTGTGTTGTTTATTAAAAATAGCTTCGTTCTAGCGCAATTGCCATTTAGAACATAAAAAACAGTAATATATTTCTTAAACTCTGAATAAGGAATAAGCATGTTCATTGGTTCATCTTATCCAATGCTGCTTTGGCAGCTTGGTCAGCAGCCTTATTTCCAAGGATTCCAACAGAACTCAGAACAACTCAGAACTCAGAAATCAATTTATTTGACCCCAGATTTACATAAGTTGTCAATAGTACAATAGTCAATAGTAGGTATCTTTTATGGGCCAGGGAGACCTCCATTAAGACAAATGCTTGTCGCTAGCATGGGGGCCAACATGACTGGGAATCCAAGAAATGTCTGATGTGGAGAAGTCTCCACATCTAAAGCAAGATACAAAGCATGTAGTTCTGCAGTAAATTCTGAATATATATGATTGCCCTTAACAGCAGCTGCAGCAGCCTCTATATCTATTTAATATATAAAGGGGTGGATCTGTTGAGCATTTCTTTAATTCTGACATGGCCACATTAATATTTAGAGTTGCATAGGTCCATGGAGGTTTTTCTGGATATTGAAATTTAACTATTTGATTTGTATTTATATTTAAAGATTGTAAAATTTCTTTAATGAGAATGCCAAAAGTCTGTATTTTGTATTAGGTTTATTTTCAAAAAGATCAACATAATTAGGATTAAATATAGTAACGTGCAGGATTGTCTGGATAAGCAGCAATTTTTTGCAGCATACTGAAGGGCAAGTTTTTCTCTTCTTTAATCAAGAGGCAGTTCATCTGCCTCTACTGCAAAGCTATCTGCAGGCGATGTTCGAAATGCGCCAAGGCATAGTCTTAAACCTTGTATAATAAGCAGAAGAAAAGGGTTCCATATCTATTTGGTCCTTGTGGGTCAGGCAGTGGTCAGCAGTGCTGGGACCCTACATTTTAGGCAAGCTGCAGGTACAACACAACACGTCTTGATGGTTTGAAGGTTGCAGAGGAAGGGTCCAGAGACCTTTATTCATATGTGTTATATACGGAGGGTATATTTAGGGGGCTGTGCAGCATAGTAGGGAAGGCATACAATAGCATTGTTACATTCCTCCCCCACTAGGCAAATACTAGTAGGTGTTTTAACTACATAAACAAAACTAGTCAAAACACATTTCTTTTTATAATAAAGAAGCATATTTTACGTCCAGCTGATGTAGATATAGTTTGTCTAAGTAGCTAGTCCCAATGGTAGGATATATGTTCAGATAGGTATATGTGCTCCATGTTCCATGTGCAGGAATTGTTTATCATTTCTGTTCATGATGTTCCAAGTTTCTTAAATTCAACTTTCTTAAATTCTGTTGATGTTTACTGGATGTTATGACTGTCTCTTGATCTAATCACATTTCCAACTGAATACTCCAATTTCCATGTAATCCTAATTCACAACATTGTGATATAGGCAAAGCAACCTCATATGAATATTGTTATTTACTTAAGAACAATTCAATGTGTTTCATGATTCATATCCAATTAAATACCAAAACACTATTACTTGTACATTTCTAATCAAATTTTATGTATGCAACATACTCAATCATTCGCACTCATAAACAACTGATTTGTTTGTTTGTTTGTTTGTTTGGGGTTTTACATCACTTTCAACATTATTTCAGTTATTTCGTGATGAGACCTACTTGTAGCAGATATAGTGCTGCCTCACTGAATTGTCATGTCGCAGGTCCTTGACATGACAACCCACCCGGTCACAGATTTACAAGGACAACGGGTTAACCCTTTGGCACAGGCCTCAGCTCATGTGGGAAATTGTATCATGAGTTCAATCCCGGCACGGCCGGGGTTCGAACCCACGACCTTTGGATCACCACAGAGGAACTGGTGCTAATAAGCTGGCGTCCTAACCAACTGCGCCACGGCCCGTGGCCCATAAACAACTGATACCTTCTATTCATCACTATTTACACTAAAGGTACTGTACACAGACTACACTGTTCCGACAATTTACAAACAAAAATGATCAAAATCTTCTAAATGGATGATATTTATGCCACCTTTTTATTATAATTGTCCATTTTATAATGATCTTAACACATAATTATATAAAACTGATCTTACTCTATTATGGCAGTTTTAAATATCCCAGTAACAAGATTTTGATATGTTACCTATGCAACAATGTCATCTTTAGGACTAAGATGAAACCCCACAAACAATTAACAAAGTTCACTTTCTGAATGTGGTCAGAAAGGTATGTGGTCATACTAGAATAAATATTTATTGAGTTAAACACAGTTTCAATGTTGGGATTACTTTGTTGCAAAACATTTACAGGTCAACCTCAAGCATACAGCCATGATATTACCTGTGTAAATTACAACAAACTACACACATTATTATACTATGAATTATTACTCAAAATATATCACTGGAAATTACTAGGAATGTAATTGTGATAAAATGATCAAAATTCACAGTACCACACAACAATAACTACCCCTGTCCCATACCAGAGGCGAATATGACCACAGTGGGACACATGAAACATTAATAACAAATATTAGAGCAAAGCAGGACTGCCCAGAAACCTGCTGATTTATTTTTAACTTGGCAATTTGTTTTTTTACTCAATATTATTTTCTACATATTTCATCAAAAAGCCCTAGTCACCTCATGTGACTCAAGCCATATAATTGTATTCAGTCAGTCATCTTTAAAATTTGAACTTTTCCTTCTTTGCAAACGTACCCCAGCAGGACAACACTGCTAAAACCTGCATAACCCATCACAGCACACAACAAATATTAATTCAAGATGCACAAAATATATCTGTATGTTACATAATGTACACCTCAAAATACTTGCTAGCAGTTTTATCTTGACAACCTGACTGAAATAACCACCATAATAATTATCTACACAGTAGCAGAGTATTACCTAGAACCACAAATACTCTGTAATACGTCTACCAATAAATCTTGTCAATACCTTGCAACTTGCCACTCACACAACTGCATCATGTACCACAAACTTATTATTACTTATTACTACACTACTGTAAACTTATTTACTTTATAACATACTTTCGTTGCATACACATAATACTTGCTATTATTGTATTTTAAAAACATGTTGATACAAACTGTATTGGAAAATCAGTAGAATCAGAAATTTGCTGAACTGAGGTGCTTGCCTGAGTTTTCCTTGTAAAATATCTTATCCTTTTTACGTTCCTAATGAATGATATATTCCTTGATCCTTAATATTGTCATTAACTCCATCCCCATTAAAGTAGAGAGTCAAATTCCATAGGCCAAATATTCCAAAAATATGAAGTAAAGATCAAAAGTCTCCATATGCCCAGAGAACAGAGATGGTCAAACGGTCAGCCAGAGGTCACACCAGGTCGTGGATAGCTTGCTACCAATATAATAAGCAGAAGAAAAGGGTTCCATATCTATTTGGTCCTTGTCGGTCAGGCAGTGGTCAGCAGTGCTGGGACCCTACATTTTAGGTAAGCTGCAGGTACAACACAACACGTCTTGATGGTTTGAAGGTTGCAGAGGAAGGGTCCAGAGACATTTATTCATATGCATTATATACGGAGGATATATTTAGGGGGCTGTGCAGCATAGTAGGGAAGGCATACAATAGCATTGTTACACTTGATTTTGAACAGGATCAAACATTTTAATATATGATGGATATACTATACACCCATAATCAAGCTTAGAATGACCGGTGCTCTGTTTCACTCTCTAACTTCTCTAAATGAAAAAATATGCTAACCACATGCTCGCCTTTTATAAAACCCTCTGATGGTCAATAGTACTTTGAGTTTTTCCAAAGCCACTATGTGAAACTGAAATAAAAGCCACAGTTTCTAGATACCAAACTAAACGCTTGTTAATCATTCATTCCATTGTTTTACAAACACAACTTGTTAAAGCAATGGGACGATAATTATTTGAATCTGATGAATCTTTGCCAGGTTTGGGAATGGGAATGATAGTGGCTTCACTCCATGAAGGAGGACAATCACCACTTTCCCAAATGTTATTAAAAATATCTAAAAGATACCCAAGTGATTGATCAGGGATGTGTTTAAGGATTTGGTAGTAAATTTGATCAGGCCCAGGAGCGATATCATCAGATTTATCCAAAGCAAGTTTCAAATCTTCTTTTGTAAATGATTTATTATATTCTTCCAAGATATAAAATTTAGTTGATTTCTTTTGTTTTCTATTTTTTATTTGTTGATATTTTGCAGAATAATTATTGGATGAGGCATTCTTGGAAATGGTTTGACCTATTGTGTTACCTATTTTAGTGGGATTTCAAATTAATTGGCCATTATGATTAAGATGATTCATCCTTGCTCAACCTCCCTTCCCAGTAATTTACGCACCAAATCCCAGCATTCTTTAATTGGTGAACGTGTATTTAATTTAGAAACGTAATCTTTCCAACTTTTTCTTTTGTATATTTTAATAACATAATGGGCTTTAGCTCTTTTTTTTTTACGAAATTGGTGAAAATTACATTGAGTTGGCTGTTGATTTAATTTTTTTAAAGCTTTTTTCTGCTCCTTGACAGCTTTTTTACACTCATCATTAAACCAGGGTTTTTCTTTAATTTTAGTACTTGGCTTTGATTTGGGAGTACACCCATCAGCAATACCGTACAATGTATCTTGAAAAACATAAAGATGATCATCTACATTGTTAAAACTTTCTGGAGTTATTTTATTAAAACAGAATGTTTGAAACTTCTCCCAATCGGCTTTATGAAATTTTCACTTGATGATTCATTCGTCTGGTGGAGTAAAATGGTTATTTAAAATAAATGTTTAATGATCACTACCCCATTGATCTTCCTCTACTTCCCAGGAATAGTCTAAAAATAAATTTGTGCACATGGAGAGATCTATTGATGTTAAAAAGCCTGAAGCAGGATTTAAATATGTCGGAGAATCGTCATTCCAAAGGCACAAACTATTATTATTTAGAACATCTTCTATTATACGTCCTTTGGCATCAGTATTATTTCTGCCACCCCAAAGATAGTTGTGAGCATTAAAGTCACCAACTAGTATATATGGTTGTGGCAGCTGAGTTGATAAGCTATTTAAATCTGAAATATTAATTGGTTCACTTGGTGGCAAATATAATGAATATATTGTCAATATATTGTGCAAGGTAACCCTAACAGCAGAAGCTTGTAAATTAGTATTGAATGTTACTTAACTTTGGGGTATACAGGATTGAACAAAAATAGGCTCGGTCCATTATGTCAATTGAACTAACTTTATTATAGATTACATATCCCTTAAATGTTGTGGAATTATCTTTAATCTTAGTTGTAAACAAATTACCGATGCATTATATTTTTGGGTTAAAAACTCCAGTTCTGGCCTGTTTGACTCAAATCCTTGACAATTCCATTGTATAATATTGCTGATAGCCACATTTAAAATAATGAGTAAAAATACAATGTGGTCAAACATAATCATTTAATTCTACTACTTTTATGCTTGGAGTGCACCTGAATGCTATGTTTATCAGGAGGATCATTTGCATCCATCCTTTCTAATGATTTTGTTCTTTGTATTTTATTTTTTCCTTGATCTCTAGTTTCTCTTTTGTCAGACTTATTAACAGGTTTATTCTGCTGTGAAGAATTGGAATTTGCATCTTTATTACTTGATGTTGATTGAATTTGTGATGGTTTTATAGAAGATTGTATAGGTTGTATTGAAGATTGATTTGTTTGTTTATTTGTTTGGGGTTTTACATCACTTTCAATATTATTTCAGTCATTACGTGATGAGAACTACTTGTAGCAGATATAGTGCTGCCTTACTGAATTGTCATGTCGCAGTCCTTGACATGACAACCCACCCGGTCACAGATTTACAAGGACAACGGGTTAACCCTTTTGGCACGGGCCTCAGCTCATGTGTGAAATTGTATCATGAGTTCAATCTTGGCACGGCGGAGGTTAGAACCCACGACCTTTGGATCACCACAGAGGAACTGGTGCTAATAAACTTGCACTCTAACCAATGCACCATGGACCGTGGCCTTGAAGATTGAGTAAGTAAAAGGGTAGAAGATACAGGAGTCTGTGTTGATATTGCCGTTATTGACTTGCTCATAAAGGAATAGTTCTCTTCACCAATTGGCCATCTTAAATCTGTTTGAACTGAAATGAATTAAGTAACTTTTGATTTTGTGACAATAGCATAGGAATTTCTTTGAGGGGTATCGTTGCTTTCTACTCGTTTTCTTGCTTCTGGAAAGGAAATGTTTTCTGTGTACTATATTTTCTGAATTTCTTTTTCTCTTATAAAAGAGGGACAATTCCGAGAATATGACGGTTCACCTTCACAATTATTGCATTTAAAAGAGCGAGATTCAATACTGTGCTGGCCAGTACATTTTGGACATGTCAAGTTCCCTTTACAATTATCTGAGCCATGACCATATTTCTGATATTTGAAACAATGCAGTGGGCTTGGAATATATATATTAACTCTTACGTTTTAAAAAATATCCAATCTTGATTGATTGTGGTAGCTGCATTGTTTCAAAAGTGATGATATAATTATTAGTGGGAGTTCTGGTGCCAATTATATTGATGCTAATGCGACGGCAAGCTACAACATTTTGAACAGACAACTCCTCAACAATATCAGTCTCTGGTATACCAGAAAGTTATGCACATCTGATAACTTGCTTTCTGGTGTTTAGGGTCTTATGAGGAGTTATTTTTACGGAGAACATTTCAATAAATTATTGGAATGACTCTTTCGGTCCACCTCTATTAGTGATTTGTCACGCATCTTCTTAAACATTTTTCACTTTTCAAGCTACTCCTTGAATACCATTTTCCATTGCAAAAGGAGACATCTTATCAATGGTGCGTAGTGGATCCGTGCTTTCAACTATTAAAAATCTTGGCCATCTTGTTTCATTTGTGTTCAAATTGTTATCCGAGTCCGTTTCCATCTCAGCCCTTTGTCTTTTTTGTTTGTTTGATGCCATTAGGGTTTTGTTGATTGTTCATTGCCCATGTTCCTAAGCCTTACTCTGACTCCTATTTTAATAATAGGGAGTTTTAAAGGCAGAGCCATCAGCACACCTATAAAACTCAGCTACATTAGACGATTTACTTGAGAATACATAAAATGTACCCCAGATTGACCCGTTTCAGAACTCCATATCCTCCCCTTATGGGTCACACCTCACGGCAAATAAGGCGCCATGGTTATTTTTTTTCGTTCGCCTCTTACAAACTGACAAAAAAACCAGGGAGTAAAAAAATCAGAGGACCATTCTAACCCCAGGCCCACATGGGGAAGTAAAATGAGATGACAACTTTGATTTTAAAAGAGTTATGCTATCTTAATATGAACTAATACAGGCATATTACAAATTGTTTTAATTTGCTAGCTAAATTGAAGATTTTAAACATAGCACAGTACTTTGATTTTATTCTGGGGGGCAGAGTTACCAAGGCAATTTGAAGAAAACTAATGCATAACATTTACATTTATGGCAATACAAGTTTAACAACCATATATGTATTAAACAACTATACTAGACTATGTTTCTGTAGTCTATCAACAACATCATCAAAGCCCCTCTATACAATTGCTTTGTCACTGCCACCTTCTGTTCGACAATACAGGCACCTCCTCCCAGTTTTCAGTGTCTGCCACCTCTCAGGGTGTCCAATTAGACAGGGCCACTACTGCTACCTGATATCAGGTGAGCTTGATCAGTCTGTCTGGGACCCCTGCAGGGGAGCAAGAAACAGGTAGGATCATGAATATATGTCAGCTGCAACCTGGGATTTGTATATTGGGAGGTCAAATCTCTCCTGCAAGATGCTGAGGAAAAGCACTAATTGATCTTGAGATCTATAACCAAAATGTATAAAATCTAATAAAATCAACATGTTATAATAATCCAATGTTCAATATAATAATTTGGAAAACCTAAAATATATGTCTTTGATGTGGCATATGATGTGGAATCTTCAGCAGTATTTGGGTCAAGGGTGATGTATAACTGTATCATCTGCATAAATATGATGCTTTATGCTTTAGCCCGTAATGACTGATAATATCCGACAATGGTTAAATGTATGCTGTGAATAATAAAGGTCCTAATACCGAACCCTGTGGAATGCCATAATCAATATTCATATTTTCAGGTCTTTTTCCCTCAATTGTTACACACTGTTTTCTATTAGTTTCAAAGTCAATAGTTTCAAAGGCCACAAAGAGATCAAGCAACACCAGCATTACCATCTTCTTATTATCAATAACCATTATTATGTCATTTTGAACCTTGAGCAAGGCTGTCTCAGTACTGTGGAATTCCTTATAAGCTGATTGAAACATGCTTTGCATATTAATTCCTACTAAATGCCCCACAAATTGTTTAGCTACAGCTCTTTCAATTAATTTCAATAGGTACGCTAGGTTTGATAAAGGTCTATAATTTTTCTTGATCGATTCTAGACCTAATTTTTTAATTAGTGGCCTAATAATAGCCATTTTTAACTTATCTGTCATGTTGCCCATGCTGATTGATTTATTCATAATTGAGTAAACAATGGTAGTAGATGACCACTGCATTCAGAAAGAAACCAAGTAGGAATGGGGTCTAGCTCATACGACTTCTTCGCTGCTTCTTTAAGTAATTTCTTAACATCACATTGTTCTAATGGGGTAAAATTGTCTAAATAAGTATTACATTCTCTATCTCATGCTGGGGTTCCATATTTATATCTTTTCCATAGATTTCCTTGAAATTTTTTCAAGGAAAAAATTATTAAATTCCGTAGCTAGCTCTTTGGTGTCATTATATTTAGGGAAAAGGGGTGTCATCTTTTGTGTGTAACAACCCATTTATTATTTCAAATAATTTTTTGGATTTGACTTACTAGAGTCAATTGTGTCTGCGAAATATTTAGTTCTGGCTTATTTAACCATGTTGTTTATTTCGCTGCATTTTATCTTTTTTATCTGAAGAGAGTCCTGCTTTTTATGTTTTCTTTTATTTCTTTTTTCTATATTGATATCTTCAGATAAGCAGGGAGCCAGTTTCCTGATAGTTATGATTTTTTCCACTACCAGAGCATGCTTATCTGGTACACTTAATTTGTTATATTTGATAAATAGTTCATGAAGGGCAGTATCATTATATTTGTTTCTGCAAAATATTTCGTTATTGCTAAATTTTTCCTCAATATCATTTATAAAGTTATTGATATTCATTTTCTTATCATTTATTTATGATACTTTTTTATGTCATTAATTTAGGTTTGAAAGCTTAGTTTGAATTTTATTATGCTATAATCAGAGATCATTTCATCAACGCGATGCTCTTTTATAAAATTACTGTGTTATAAAATACTACTACTAATAAGTCTAGCATGTTACCCATAATATGAGTTGCCTCATTGATGTGACTATACAAATTGTTTAGGTCCAAGATCTCATTAAATTTAATAACATTGGGTCTTTCAGGTTTACTCATGTAAGAATTTCAGAGAATTCTTTAAAAAAATGAGAATAAGTGTATTTATTTTAATCAGAGGGCTGAGGTCTGTATATTGTAATAATTGTACAAGTTTATTTCTGGTTTTTATGTTGATTTCCATCAATTCCATTGTAGATAAGTAATTTCATCAATATCATTTATAAAGTTATTGATATTCACTATAAATAAAGTGATTGATTTTATTGATATCTAATTCAGATTTATATATGACAGCCAGACCTCCACCAGTTGTCATTGCTGTAGGAACATGTTCAATATCATAATTATTTTCTTTCATTTATCTATTTTATCCATTTTTCTGTTATGAAAAATATGTCAATATTATTTTCATTGATGTATATGTTTACAAGATCCGTTTTGTTTCCAATAATTTGCATATTAGCAGCTGCATTGATTAAGTTCTTATTTATATTTTCTGAGCTGTTTTCTTTTTTGCATTTTTTTTTAATTTTTCAGTTGCTAAACTATTTAAGTCATTAGTGGCATTAAGATAACTTGTTGAGGGGAATCCGGTCATCAACCTCGTGACGTCATTTGAGAGAGATTTATATTGTGTTGATATTTATGTGCTACAATTTTAGTATTGTCAGGAAGATGTCCGAATCTAAAAAGGTGCAAATGGTGTTTTTACGACCCATTCAGCAACTATGGCCATATCAGGTCGACTTTCGAGCCTTTTAACCAGTCTGAAAGTAACACTGCCGGCAGTGGGAGTCGAACCCACCACCTCCCTTCCTCCACTTATATAACCATCAAAGGCACAGATCTTACACTCTGCCAATTGTGCTAGTGGGGCCTGAAAAAGGTGTACTGTATGGAAGGCACTGTATGCGAGAATGCGCGTGTATGGGTCGCTGTCAACTTATTCTGGTGGGCAGAGTGGAAAGCATCACGTGACTTAGGTAAGGGATATGATTGGTAATTAGTCTTTCTTCGTAAATACGTTTTTAATACCATTTTGATGATTTCCATTAAGAGTGCCCACTTAGGGAATCCCTTTTCTTTTTACTTTAAGTCTATTTAGAGAGATATCAGCATTATTTATGTCATGCGCATTTCTCAAAGCTATTTCAGCAAAGCTAGGATTCGAACACCTGACATTATTATATATAGAGGTATAATTTTTATTTTTATATTCAACATGGGGGAGTTTTTGTTTTTGCTTTTGACTGTGAGAGCAAGGAATATGTTTGTGTTTAAAAATACTTTAGAATTTAAATATTCATTTTTAAAGATAACCTTTTTTCTAATAAAATAGTTAATTGTTGGCATGATAAAATCATATATTTTAAAATAATAATCGATTATCATCACAGCTACTTTTTGATTTATTTAATAAGTTAAAATTGTGGCCACCTATCATGCTATTAGGATGCCTATTGAGATTAGTTTTGTACATATCTCCATATATTAACATCAGATATTACATGCATTACCTGTGCAAAAACATATAGACTTGTATTTTGTATAATTCTTGAATTGTCCTAATTTTCCCTTGCCCACAGAAAACCTCATTCATTGACTTCTTGCTGGGTTCATGTTCAAAAATATATCTTGCTCCAATAACTGCAATAGCCAGTATTGGAGTAGCTTTGACCAGTGGCTGTAGTGTCCGGCTTAGTTGACTGAGTGTCATCACATCCAAGGCCATTATCATCATAAGTGGATCCCCCATAATGAGCATTCCTTGTGCCATGTCATCAGAATTTTGGGATTTTATATTTTCCTTTCTATTCCAGGTTATTTTCCGTAATTTTGCAGCTGAATGATGTTGTATATTTTTTATTGTTGACCCCTTGTTTCCAATGACAGCCCCCATTTTACTTGCAGGAATTTCTGACAATATTAACCTCTTTCTTCAGCAATTTATGAATAGGTTTAACCTCGACAAATTCACTAGTAGGTTAAGACTCAATTGTAGGACTAGGTGTAGGTGGTGTAGGAGCAACTGGAAAGCCATGTAGATCTTTAGTCAAGTCAACAGAGATCTTTGGCATCAGAAAATCTACTACTGCTTTTGCACCGAGTCAACCATAGTGTCTGCCCTGAGGTATTTCTCGAATTCATTTCTGAAAGTGACTATTTTTAATTATGATTCATATTTCTGATTGATTTTGAAATTTATGTTTTTTTTTATTGAAATGTGAAAACTCAGAAGACTTGATTTTTGAAGGACGCAGAGTGCTAAGGATGGGGTTAGCATGTGTGTTAGCTGCTAATACATTCACAATTGTAGATATACTATCAGAAACATCAGTGACACTCACATTTTTCATAATATTTTGAGCCCCTAATATGATTATGATACAATGGAAATCTGTCTTAGTATTGTATGAGTCTTTTTTGTTCAGAATCTATCTCAAATACATTGCTGATGTACTTTCATCACAAGCTGGTACAAATATATATTCCTCATCACCTGTACATGTGACTATTCTATTACCATTAGTGTTTTCTGTAAGCAATAGTACCTTAGGTTTTGAAGGAACAATGGCAGCCTCAGTGGCGCCCCCTTTAAGCGAATGATTTAATGTCAACAATCTGTTTTTTTGCATTCTTCCTCAAATTTCTCCGAAATGATAGCAATATTCATAACTTTGTGATAAATTTCCTCACTTAGTTCATTAATTTTCAGTCTATAAAACTCAATGTCTTTTGCATTTGCATTAAGTTTTACTTTCAATTGTTCTTTTTTCAGATTTCAACTTTCTATTTGCCTGTCTTTCTTTGTGGTGCCAGTAGTGCCAGTTGTGGCTGCCGGTGTGGTGGCCATATTGCCAGTGTTGCTTCTGGTGCATGCCACCCTCTGAGGCCTCCAATGAGTTTCTTGTCGGACCTGTTCAGTACCATGAATGAATGAATGGTTTCTTTACGGCACATCGACACAATGAGGTCATTCAGTGCCAAAATAGTAAAAACAAAAACGTTATATTGACTAGAAACAAAATGTAAATATTAATACAATATGTACATAACACAAGAATTTAACAACAGCATTTATATAACACCAATCAAATATAGTAAATATGTATAATTTGTTTAAAAGACTTGATCAGTATGTTTTGCAGTTCTTGATAAATAAGTCAATGACATAAATAAACAAAAGCTCTGCCCTTAAAACTGATTATAAAGTCCTATGTGAGTTAAAAACGATACTATCACAGAAGTATCTACAGTATCAAATAACGTATGTAAATCTTGTACATTAAAATATTGAGTTCGTATAATATCAAAATCGATACACTCAATTAAAATATGTTTAATAGTCAAAGCCCTTTGACAACCAATACATTCCGGTTGATCTTCACCTTTAAGCAGATAACAGTGTGTCAAATGACTATGTCCTATTCTTATACGGGTTAAAACAGACTCTTCTCTACGGTTAATTCTAATAGCACCTTTAGTTTTGCCTAGAACAGGCTTAATTTCATGTAATTTATTAAAAATAGCGTCGTTCCAGCGCAACTGCCATTTAGAACGTAAAAAAACAGTAATATATTTCTTAAACTCTGTATATGGAATAAGTAAATCTATTGGGCGTTTGTCCAATGCTGCTTTGGCAGCTTGGTCAGCGGCCTCATTTCCATGGATTCCAATGTGACTGGGGATCCAATAAAAACATATTTCTTTATTTTCATCTGTACAGAGTCTATGATACCGTTCGAGAATTTTGTAAATAAAGGGATTTTTCCAATCCTTTGCTTTCAATGCTTGTAAACAAGACAAAGAATCAGAAAAAATTAAAAATGTCTGATGTGGAGAAGTCTCCACATGATCCAAAGCAAGGTACAAAGCATGTAGTTCTGCAGAAAAAATTGATGATTTATTTGGCAGACGTTCTGAATAAATATGATTGCCCTTAACAGCAGCTGCAGCAGCCTTCTCATCGTCAAATGATCCATCAGTGTATATACACTGATATCCAGTGAAAATAGATTTAATTTCTTTATATCTATTTATATAAAGGGATGGATCTGTTGAGCATTTCTTTAATTCTGACATGGCTAGATTAATATTTAAAGTTGCATAGGTCCATGGAGGTGTTTCTGGATATTGAAATTTAGCTATTTGATTTGGATTTAAATTTAAGGATTGTAAAGATTCCTTGATGCGAATGCCAAAAGTTGGTATTGTATTTGGTTTATTTTCAAAAAGATCAACATAATTTGGATTGAATATAGCATCATGTACAGGATTGTCTGGATAAGCAGCAATTTTTGCAGCATACTGAAGGGCAAGTTTTTCTCTTCTTAAATCAAGAGGCAGTTCATCTGCCTCTACTGCCAAGCTATCTGCAGGCGAGGTACGAAATGCACCAAGGCATAGTCTTAACCCTTGATTTTGTATAGGATCGAGCATTTTAATATACGATGGACGTGCTGATCCATATACCATACACCCATAATCAAGTTTGGAACGTACCAGTGCTCTATATAATTGTAATAAAACATTACGGTCCCCTCCCCAATCGGTATGAGCGAGAACCCGTAATAAATCTAATGCCTTCTGGCATTTCTTTTTTACATATTTAATATGAGGGATAAAAGATAATTTTCTATCAAATATAAGTCCAAGAAACTTGGTTTCTTCGACAACAGGGATTCGAGTTTGGCCAAGGTGTAGATCAGGATCTGGGTGAGCCTTCCACTTTTTACAAAAGTGCATACATACGGTCTTTTTCAAAGAAAACTTAAATCCATTGTTATCAGCCCATTCTTGTAATCTATTTAGGTGTTGTTGAAGCTGTCGTTCTATTGTATGCATGCTTGCTGACCTGTAGCTTAAGTTGAAATCATCAACAAAAAGTGAGCAATCTGCTCCAGGCCTCATACAATCTACAATGCTGTTAATTTTAATAATAAAAAGGGTCACTGATAATATACTACCCTGTGGAACACCCATTTCCTGATCAAAAGCATCAGAAAGTGATGCACCCACTCGAACTTTAAAATGTCTGTTTGATAGAAAATTTTGAATAAAAAGGGGTAAACGACCCCTTAATCCCATATCATATAAATCACTCATTATTCCATATTTCCATGTGGTGTCGTATGCTTTCTCTAAATCAAAAAATATACTTACCACATGTTCGCCTTTTATAAAACCCTCTCGTATAAACGTTTCTAAACGTACCAGATGGTCAACAGTACTTCGCGTTTTTCTAAAACCACTCTGTGCAACAGAAATATAAGCCGTAGTTTCTAAAAACCAAACTAAACGCTCGTTAATCATTCGTTCCATTGATTTACAAATACAACTTGTTAACGCAATGGGACGATAATTATTTGAATCTGACGAGTCTTTGCCAGGTTTGGGAATAGGAATGATAGTGGCTTCACTCCATGAAGGAGGAAAATTACCACTTTCCCAAATATTATTAAAAATATCCAAAAGATGCCCAAGTGTTTGGTCAGGGAGGTGTTTGAGGATTTGATAGTGTATATGATCAGGTCCAGGAGCGGTATCATGGGATTTATCTAAAGCAAGTTTTAAATCTGATATTGTGAATGGCTTATTATATTGTTCCAAGTTATTAGATATGAAATTTAGTTGGTTTCTTTCTTTTCTATTTTTTATTTGTTGAAATTTGGCAGAATAATTATTGGATGAGGAATTCTTGGAAATTGTTTGACCTATTGTGTTACCTATTTCGGTGGGATTTGTAATTAATTGGCCATTATGATTTAGATGTTTGATCCTTGCTCCACCTCCCTTCCCAGTAATTTTACGCACCATCTCCCAGCATTTTTTAATTGGTGAACGTGTAGTTAATTTAGAAACATAATCTTTCCAACTTTTTCTTTTGCTTATTTTAATAATATAACGGGCTTTAGCTCTTTTTATACGAAATTGGTGCAAATTATACTGAGTTGGCTGTCGATTAAATATTTTTAAAGCTTTTTTCCGCTCCTTGACAGCTTTTTTGCACTCATCATTAAACCAGGGTTTTTCTTTAATTTTAGAATTTGGCTTTGATTTGGGAATACACCCATCAGCAATATCATACAATGTATCCGTAAAAACTTGAAGAGGATCATTTACGTTGTTAAAAATTTCTGGAGTTATTTTATTAAAACAGGATGACTGAAATTTTGCCCAATCGGCTTTATGAAATTTCCACTTGGGGATTCTTTCATCTGGTGGAGGAAAATGGTTATTTAAAATAATGGGGTAGTGATCACTACCCCATTGATCTTCCTCTACTTCCCAGGAATAGTCTAAAAATAAATTTGGAGTGCACATGGAGAGATCAATTGATGTTAAAGAGCCTGTAGCAGGATGTAAATAGGTTGGAGAATCGTCATTCCAAAGGCACAAACTATTGTTATTTAAGAAATCTTCTATTATACGTCCTTTGGCATCAGTATTGTTTCTGCCACCCCAAAGATAGTTGTGAGCATTAAAGTCACCAACTAGCATATACGGTTGTGGCAGCTGAGTTATTAAGTTATTTAAATCTGTAATATTTATTGGTTCACTTGGTGGCAAATATACTGAACATATTGTTAATGTATTGTGCAGGGTAATCCTGACTGCAGAAGCTTGTAAATTAGTATTTAATGTCACTTTACTTTGGGGTATACAGGATTTAACAAAAATAGAAACTCCGCCATGTGCTCGGTCCATTGCATCTATTGAACCAACTTTATTATAAGGTACATATCCCTTAAATGTTGTTGAGTTATCTTTAAAATTAGTTTCCTGTAAACAAATAACAGATGCATTATATTTTTGGGCTAATAACTCCAGTTCTGGTCTGTTTGCCTCAAATCCTCTACAATTCCATTGTATGATATTGCCGATAGCCATATTAAGAATAATGAGAAAAAATATATGATTCAGCATAATCACTTATTAAGTTTACGATTATGCTTTGAGTGCACAGGAGTAAAATTCATATCCGGAGGATCACCTGTGTCCATCCTTTCTAAGGATTTAGTTCTATTAATTTTACTTTTAACTTGATCTTTGATTTCTTTTTTGTCTGAATTGTGTCTATTGCTATTGATACTTGTATTATTGGATGATGTGGAGGGAGTTTGTGAAGAGGGTTTAGTGGATGTTGCTGTTGGTGGAGTTATAACTGGGATAGTGGATGTTGTAGTCTGAGTTGATGTTGCTGAAGATTTAGAGGTTTTTGTAAAAAAGGAATAATTTTTGTCATTGATTGGCCATGTTATTTCGGTTTGAATCGCTATTGATTTGGTTTCTTTTGTTTTTACAGTGCTAGCATAGGATGTTTTTGTATTGTTCAAACTTTCTACACGTTTACGTGCCTCAGGAAAAGAAATGTTTTCAGTGTGGCGTATTCGCTGAATTTCCTTCTCTTTTAAAAAGGAAGGACAATTCCGCGAATACGATGGATGATTGCCTTGGCAATTGACACATTTTATTATATTTGAAGAACAATCGTCTCCACTGTGCTGAGCGGTACATTTTGGACATGTTTCATTACCTTTACATCGATCAGATCCATGTCCATACCTCTGACACTTGAAGCAGCGCAGAGGGTTTGGAATAAATACATCAACTCTAACGTTCAAATATCCAACTTTAATAGATGTTGGAAGCTGCGCTACTTCAAATGTCAGAATAAACGTATTGATAGGAATTTTGACACCGTCCTTTTTTATAAATATCCGCTTGCATTGAACAACATCCTGGTCTTTGAGCTCATCCACTATCTCCTCCTCAGAAACTCCCACTAAATCTGGGCATCTGATTACTCCTTTTTTATTGTTGAGAGTTTTGTGAGCTGTTATAATAACAGGAACTGTGGCCAACATTCGGCATCGTAGTAGATTGTCCGCATGGCTTTTCCGCTCAACCTCAATCAATAATTTATTTCCCATCTTTTTAACGGTTTTTGGTACCCCGGCAATGCCTTGTATCCCCTTTGCAATTGCAAAGGGGGACATTTTTGCCAGGGTATGTTCTGCATCGGAACTTTCCGAAATTAAAAATCTAGGCCATTTTTCTGTTTTATTTGAGTCGTCATCACTATCTATGTCATTCCTAGGTCGTTTTTGTTTGTTTTGCGCCATGTGTGTTATTTTAAATTTCATCAGTTAGGTCCCCTACCCACCACGGAGCCCAACAAGGGGACGCCTTTCTGGGCCGGTAACTCCAAGCCCTGACGCCATGAGGATACCCAACATGACATACTCTAAGAATAAAAACTCCACCCTTTCGGATTTTATTTATATCCCTCGATTGACCCAATCAGCAGTAATCTCCTTTCAGGAAATATAAATCAAAAATTTATCAATTATTCTTAAATTTTAAACATTGAAATTGTCACTAATAAAAATAAAAAAGCCAGAATACATTAAAGGAAATATACCACAAGCCGGTTAAATCAGACCCAGGCCTAATCTGATCTGCCCGTCTGGTGAACATCTGGATCCAAGACAGGCATGTTGCAACTGGACCGGTATTACTGCCAAACCAGCCCAGTGCTCAGCCCGTCAGGATTCCATATCCTCCCAACACGGGTCGCATCCCACGGCAAACAGGACGCCCCTTTAGTCGCCTTTTACGACATGCTGGGGGGCAGTGAGGCTATTCTTTAATCCCCGCACCCACAGGGGATGTTCAGTACCATGTTCAGTATCAAGTTCGGGAGCAGGAGCATCGTTCGTAGCCACAATTCAGCTTCAATAACATAAATAAGTAACACGTTTGTTTAGTATTAATATTCAATAAATGTTCAGCAATAATTTAAAGATTCCTATATAGAGGAATTTCTCTGTATTTTTTCTCTATATGGAGAGATGATATATATTTCTCTTTTTGGAGAGAAATCGAATGTTATTGAAAATTTTATATATGTTGTACAATTTGTATATAAGTGTGGCTAAACACTCACTACTGATCAATCTCTATAGGCTTATTGCATTCGGCACGTTGCGCGTTTGATAAATGGCGCGTTCAACACAGAGTGACTTGTATCAGTGTGACGTCACAGAAGGACAGTGTGTGAAAGGCATCAGTGGCATGTCCAGGGTTTTACATTTGTTAAAATGGGGTACACTACAGTATCTTTTCTGTACAAGTATTTATTATTTTTTTGGCATATCCGTGTTCACAAATATCATACAAAGTCCTATAAGAAGAAGAAATGCCAAATGATATAAATTGTGAAATTTGTTAAATTGAACACCCCCTTCAATATCTATTTCTGGACACGCCAATATACAAAAGCTGATTCCCGCCAAATTCAGTGAAGTGTCATTTCTAAAACTTGCAAATGGTTGGGTTTTATGATTTAAATCCAAGTTTGATGTTATCTAGTATGTACATACAAACATTTCTATTCAAACATTTGGATCCCAAAGCCCCCAAAAATACCAATACTCATAACTGACACAGCGCACATAAACGCGCACTACGCGCCGAATGCAAAAAGCCATCTCTATATGGAGAGAGAAAAAATCTATAAATAAAGTTTGTAGTCCAATATGGAGGCAATACACACTTGGGGATTAAGTTTGCACTGAGGTTTAAATTTGTACTGGGTGTGTGTTTCTATATGGAGGCACCACAGACCTACATCACTTTCAACATTATTCCAGTCATTTTGTGATGAGATGTACTTGTAGCAGATATAGTGCTGCCTCACTGAATTGTCATGTCGCAGGTCCTTGACATGACAACTCAACGGGTTAACCCTTTCAGCACAGGCCTCAGCTCATATGGGAAATTGAGTCATGAGATCAATCTCAACACGGCCGGGGATTGAACCCACGACCTTTGGATCACCACAGAGGAACTGGCGCTAATAAGCTGTTGCTCTAACCAATTGTGCCACAGCCCGGGGCCTACCCTATAAGAAGGCAGAACACTTACAATAAAGTATTTATATTGCAATTGAAAATTTCTAATTTTAATTTACGTTAGTCAAGAGTTTACTTACTGTTTTGCTGTGAGAGACGGATTTGCATGTCACCTGGGCTTTAGTGATCCAAGATAATGACGTTTGCATAAAGATTTTCTAAGTTTAAAATTGTAGTTAGTGTTTTTGTCTGAAAGAGTCTGTTAGTCTGTAAATCTGCTAAACGTGCTGTGCTCTCCTGGACGTCTGCTTTCCACTGCTACCGGGTGACCATTGAGCATCACACAGTAACCAGGGTTAATATACCATTAGAGAAAACACTACTATCTGATAAGTTTGGAGAGTTGGGCTATTACCATGATATCTAACTCATAATCTACTATAAGTCAATTATCAATGAATTATGTTATGATGTTATTGATGTTTAATAACAGTCACAATGTGAGTTCACTCATACCTGCATGTTCATTGAGATTACTGTAACAGCTGACATTCATTGATCAATATACACTCCACTCTAACATGCCTTAAACCTTATGTCTAAGCCTCACTTAGCAAGTTGCCTAGTAAGGCAATGAGGAGATTCTGATGTGACGAGCTGAGGTTTACTACCTTAGTCTGTCCAGGGATATTCCGAACTCAAAAAATTTCAGAATGTTGATGTGACACCAAGCTTAATACTAATTAAAAACTGACCTGTTCAATAGGTTGTTCTGCTGTCGTTGTCCAGAGTTAAACTGTCTGGCCTGGCCCGGCGTATGAATATTGGGGGAAGGTGATTGGCCAGGGCACTGATGCATGACAATCAACTGGATTATCGCCTGGCCACAACACTCTTCCCCATTTTATTTTTTAAGAGGGGAAAAAGGGGGGAATACATTGAAAGAAGGGGACAATGAGCCAGATGTTTACTAGAGGGAAGTGGGCCACAGCGGGAACAAGGGGTCAGAAAGTAAACCAAAATTTTGTAAATAATTTTGAAATTTTAATAAAATTTATAATTTTCCTTTTCTTATTTATTTTTTAGGGCCCCCCCCCACAACTCAGGACTCAAAAATGAAATTAAAAAGTAGTTGAGCTTACCAACATAAATGACAAACAGCTGCTCTCAGCAGCAGTGATCCCGACTCTCAGCGGATGAATGTCGATCTAATGGTTGAAGAATATAAAAAGAAGACATACATTACTTATCATTCTTTATTTTCAGAATTAGATTTGGAAATTGGAGTCAACATTTAGTGACCCCTGAAAAAAAATCATAGATATATATATACATGAGAATTATTAATCAGCCAACTGATAAAAGGAGCAGGCATTATGCTGGGTTATCTCCAAGATCATAGAGCGACTGGTGTGGAGAAGCTGGCTCAACCAATCGGCTATACAGCCAAGAGTCCAAGGATGGTTTGGGTTGGGGAAATGGGGAGGATTAAGATATGGAGCGTCAGACTTGAGGAGAATGCGCTCCAAAGAAATAGATGAAATAGCCTTCTTAGAGAGTGCCCGTTTGTTTGGGTCCTTCTCTCTGAGAACGGAGGCAGATATGCCAAAAGAACATTTTGGGAAAGCGTTCGTCCAGATTTGGAGCTCTGAGAGTCCCCCAGAAAAACAGTGCACATGAATTTTGTGGGTGTTTGGGACATGGCGCTTCATGATATTAATGCAATCAGAGATGATGATTTGCAGATCTTCACCATCAGAAGGGTGGCAGTGAATGACAACTGGCTTCCCAGTTTGGGAGCCCAGTTCCATGAAAGTCTCTAAATGACTTTTCTGCAAGTCCCTCTCGCGATCACAGGGGTGACCGTGATAATCCAACCCAATCTCTCCGATTCCACAGCAGCTAGGATCATGTACCAGCTGTGTGAGCTTATCGAAGGTTTTGGGCTGAATATGACGAGAGGCAACATGGGGGTGGATTCCAATGGTATGGGCTATGGACAAAAAGGGGGAAGAGGTCAGTGCAGGAATCTGACACCAGTATTCTGGAAAGACAAAGTTTGTCACCAGATGCTGGAGTCCAAAATCTGCCTGACCTGCAAGGACTAAGAGTGAGCAGAGGTTTTCACTCTTATGGGCCTTTAAAGTTAAGTCAAGATGACAGTGGGAATCCACAGCCACCAGGCGGAAAGGAAGAGGAGAGGGGGCAGGGAAAAGCTGCTGCCGGAGACAGACCATGCCGTCAATGGTGCATATCTTTTCCCGGAGAGGAGGGGGAAGAGGTCTGATCAACTCGATCAGGTTCCTCCAGTAAGTGGCACCGGATCCATGGGGCGGCACAACAGAGATGTCGTTCCACCCAGTGGCCCTCACTCCCAGGGTACAGAGCTCCCAAAGGGGAATGGTACAACGTTGGGAGGCAGTTAGATTCAGACCAACAGTGTCTTTGACATGCCACTGTTGACTGAGAGCAAGTTAGAAAAGATCTTGAATACTCCCTACCCTATGAAATTGAGATAGGGTTTGGAGAAGGTGGGTCATCCTGCCTGCCCAGTCTGGCAAATAGTGGTCGGAAAAGAACTTGTGCGGACATTGAGTATGTTGATTAAAAAAGAAACAGTGTCCTCCCACTGCGTGACGACATCCCCAACAAGCCCGTGTGGGGTCAACATACCAAGGCAAATGATCCTGGTTGCAATGCACACGGAGCTTGCCAGGAACAGGGAAGTCACACAGGGGACGGCCACAGGCCGTGGCGCAGTTGGTTAGGGCATCAGCTTATTAGCACAAGTTCCTCTGTGGTGATCCAAAGGTCGTGGGTTCGAACCCCGGCCGTGCCGGGATTGAACTCATGATACAATTTCCCACATGAGCTGAGGCCTGTGCCAAAGGGTTAACCCGTTGTCCTTGTAAATCTGTGACCGGGTGGGTTGTCATGTCAAGGACCTGCGACATGACAATTCAGTGAGGCAGCACTATATCTGCTACATGTAGGTCTCATCATGAAATGACTGAAATAATGTTGAAAGTGATGTAAAACTCCAAACAAACAAACAAACACACAGGGGACAGTAGGTTAAGTTATTGCCAGGTTTGGCAGAAGAGGGGACATGGGGTTTTCCAAGAGAAAAGGGGATACAAGAAGGAAGAGGGGGATGCCAGACCGAAATTGAGGGAGATTTCCTCTTTTTGGCAGGAGAGGGAGCAGGGCGTGACTTAGGATTAGTATTAGCGAGAGACGGATTACTGTCAGCAGGCATAGGGCTACTGACAACCGTAGGGAGACGAGAACTACTGACGACAGGAGCTGGAGAAGAGCTACTGGCAACAGGAGCCAAAGGAGAAGGTGGATGGAGGAGGATTAGGAGTGAAGTCAAAGTTTCTGTAGCCACCTCTTCTGAATGAACAGGAAAAGAGATGCAAGAGTCAGAAACCTCGACCTCCATGGACTCTTGAACCAGGGGAGGAACAGGAGGGAAGGAAGAAACATCCATGGTTTCGGGGGAATGAGAGATAGGGACGGGGGAAGGAACCGTGGAAGAACCAGCAGGGGTGGGACTTGTGGGAGAGGAGGAGGGGAGGGGAACCTCAGTTGAGTCTATCCCATCCAGAGCGGCTTTTACCGCAGCAGCCACACGCTCTGGATATTCTGGACCCATACTGTTGGTTCTCACTCCTCGGGCCAAGTCTGTGAGAAGCCAGTGATGGTCCCACAAGGTGGGAAGCTTCCCTTTATCCTCCGATTTAGCATGAGCCCATTGCTGGCAGATGCTGTCTTGGAGGGTGACAAGATATTTTTTCCTTGTAAAAGGGTCGCAACTTCTGTGGGAGAAAGGGTCTCCGGCTTTTCTATTTTTCTCCACTGTTGGCTTCTATGTCTATCAGCTGGGCGTCTCTGAGTTGGTTTGGTGGTTGGGGCCTTTTTCACATGAGGTTTGGGGGCAGATTTATTTAATAAAATTATGGCCACCTATCATGCTATTAGGATGCCTATTGAGATTAGTTTTGTACATATCTCCATATATTAACATCAGATATTACATGCATTACATATAGACTTGTATTTTGTATAATTCTTGAATTGTCCTAATTTTCCCTTGCCCACAGAAAACCTCATTCATTGACTTCTTGCTGGGTACACTGACACTGACACTGAATAATTTTTTATTGTCTCTTCTGGTGTTACACATTTAATATCAATATATTACAATACAACCAGGAGCTCAAATTGAGCCATAAGAGACCATACAGTCGATAAAACATACATTTTTTATTTTATCAATATAATTATAATTTTTTTTTTTTTTGATAAGATATAAGATACAATGGACAAATATCTGCCATAACTACATCTTTGTACATATATATCTATCACAGATCTTTGCCCCATATCAATTTCTCACATATAATAGTAGGCGACGTTTCTTGAGCATATCATGGCAGGCTCAGGCAGTATATTTACAAATGTCATCATTTATTCATCAAGGTTACAAATTTGTCTTGTTCTGACATATTGGTAAAATCATGTATAGTTTGTGCTACTGAATTAAATAAAATCTCTCGTTCTGCATTAAAAACTGGACATGACATCATAAAATGATACTCATCTTCAATATTACCATTTTGGCACAATTCGCATAACCTTTGCTCCCATGGCATTCCTTCGTATCTACCTGTTTCTATTCTCAAAGGAGCAATACCACATCGTATGCTTGCAAAGCTTCTCCGCAAGCTCAAAGACATAGGTCTCTGCAGATACATTTCAGTCTTATAAACATTTTTAAAGTTTCTATAAGTTCGTAACTTGTTAGTACCATTTCTCACTTCCTTAAACAAACTATTTTTCCACATAGCCTCTGTTTGCGCAGATAAACAATTATCAATATCTCTGAGGACCAGCCCCTTAAATACACAATTTGTCGGCTCCTTGTACTGGGGTAAACCAAGGCTATCAAACATATTGAGGGTATGGTAGCACCAATTCTTACATCCACGCCCAGCCAAGTACAATGATTGTGTGAATACCTTGCTAGCAATTCTATTCTCACTTGTTTGGCTGAGGCGAATCCATAGTCTAGCTATACACATTTTCTGTCTATGTACTGGAGTCTTCCATCCCATATCTCCCTGCACAGCAGAGTTTGGAGCAAACTTTGAAACACCCATAAAAAATCTACATGCCCTATTCTGTACAGCATTGATGCAGCTAACATCACGGTGGCCCCAAAAAGCGGCCGCATACTCAATAATTTGTGCCACTAAGGAATCATACAATGTGCTAAAAACATCATGTGGCATACCTCCAAATGCCTTATGCTTTGCGATCAGAAGCCCAAGAGCACGGCCAGCTGACTTTGCCACAGTCTTTGCCATCTGATTTTTGTCTAGGTTTTCATTAAAATATACACCTAAATATTTGTAGGTATCAACAATATCAATACTAAAACCGGAGCATGAAAATTGAAACTCAGTTTTCCGTGCACTGGGGATTCTGAAATGTACCACCTTTGTCTTATCAGTATTCACAGAAAGTCTCCACTGTCGGCACCAGTCAGACAAGGTATCAAGCATGGTTTGCAGTGATTCTGGACTATCTGCAATCAAGGCAATGTCATCAGCAAACATAAGTATACATAATTTATCACCATTGCCAATATCAACTCCCATGTTCAACATATTTATACCTTTTGCTAAGTCATTAATAAAAATGCTAAACAAAATTGGTGACAAAATACATCCTTGTTTGACACCCAATTGCACATTGAAATATTCTGTATTGTTTCCATTAACCCTCACTGAGCATGATACATTGTCATACGGTGTCTTAGTGGCCATGTACATATTACTGCATACACCAATGTCTCTTAACTTATCTAACAAACAATTTCTTTCTACTGTATCAAACGCTTTTTTCATGTCAACAAAGCACACAAAGGTAGATTGCCTTCTTTTATACCTGTTTTCTATTGTTGCCATCAGAGTATAAATATGATCAAGGCAGCTTCTCATTTTACGGAAGCCATTCTGTTCATCAACTAAAATTCCATTATCTTCTAAAAACACATTCATACGGTTTTTCAATACAGTACAATACATCTTATACATATGACATGTTAACGTGATGCCTCGATAGTTCAAAGGTACTCTAAAATCATTGTCTGCTGCTTTTGGTATGGGATTAATTATCCCTTTCTGCCAGCAGCTTGGTATCAAACCATGTTTAAAACATCTATTAAACAGTTTTACCATAAATAGACAGATCATATCAGTTTTAAGTACTTCAGAGGGAATTCCACTACACCAACAGCTTTACCATTTTTGGCAGCAAATATTGCTTTCTTTACCTCTTCAACTGTAATATCACCATTCATGTTACCATACACAATATCATTTCTCACACCCAAAGCATCCATTTCCCTTTCATACTTTTGCACTCTTGATTTGACCTTCTCTAAAAACTCTCCATCAAACTCAGTACCATTCTTTTCAGAAAATAAAGATGAAAAGTCTTCCTTCCACCTTCCAAGTACCTCATTCAAGTTTCTCATTACTAAAAAAATATGGAACGCTTCACGAATTTGCGTGTCATCCTTGCCCAACAATAGTACATGTTCAAAAATATATCTTGCTCCAATAACTGCAATAGCCAGTCTTGGAGTAGCTTTGACCAGTGGCTGTAGTGTCCGGCTTAGTTGACTGAGTGTCATCACTATCAAGATGAATACAAACAATAGCATCCAAGGCCATTATCATCATAAGTGGTTCCCCCATAATGGGCATTCCTTGTGCCATGTCTTCAGAATTTCGGGATTTTATATTTTCCTTTCTATTCCAGGCTATTTTCTGTAATTTTGCAGCTGAATGATGTTGTATATTTTTTATTGTTGACCCCTTGTTTCCAATGACAGCTCCCATTTTACTTGCAGGAATTTCTGACAATATTAACCTCTTTCTTCAGCAATTTATGAATAGGTTTAACCTCGACAAATTCACTAGTAGGTTAAGACTCAATTGTAGGACTAGGTGGTGTAGGAGCAACTGGAAAGTCATGTAGATCTTTAGTCAAGTCAACAGGGATCTTTGGCATCAGAAAATCTACTACTACTTTTGCACCGAGTCAACCATAGTGTCTGCCCTGAGGTATTTCTCGAATTCATTTCTGAAAGTGACTATTTTGATTATGATTCATATTTCTGATTGATTTTGAAATTTATATTTTTTTTTTATTGAAATGTGAAAACTCAGAAGACTTGATTTTTGAAGGGGGCAGAGTGCTAAGGATGGGGTTAGCATGTGTGTTAGCTGCTAATACATTCACAATTGTAGATATACTATCAGAAACATCAGTGACACTCACATTTTTCATAATATTTTGAGCCCCTAATATGATTATGATGGAAATCTGTCTTAGTATTGTATGTGTCTTTTTTCTTCAGAATCTATCTCAAATGCATTGCTGATGTACTATCATCACAAGCTGGTACAAATATATATTCCTCATCACCTGTACATGTGACTATTCTATTACCATTAGTGTTTTCTGTAAGCAATAGTACCTTAGGTTTTGAAGGAACAATGGCAGCCTCAGTGGCGACCCCCTTTAAGCGAATGATTTAATGTCAACAATCTGTTTTTTTGCATTCTTCCTCAAATTTCTCCGAAATGATAGCAATATTCATAACTTTGTGATAAATTTCCTCACTTAGTTCATTAATTTTTAGTCTATAAAATTCAATGTCTTTCGCATTTGCATTAAGTTTTACTTTCAATTGTTCGTTTTTCAGATTTCAACTTTCTATTTGCCTGTCTTTCTTTGTGGTGCCAGTAGTGCCAGTTGTGGCTGCCGGTGTGGTGGCCATATTGCCAGTGTTGCTTCTGGTGCATGCCACCCTCTGAGGCCTCCAATGAGTTTCTTTTCAGACCTGTTCAGTACCATGTTCAGTGCCAAGTTCGGGAGCAGGAGCATCGTTCGTAGCCATGATTCAGCTTCAATAACATAAATAAGTAACACGTTTGTTTAGTATTAATATTCAATAAATGTTCAGCAATAATTTAAAGATTCCTATATAGAGGAATGTCTCTGTATTTTTCTCTATATGGAGAGATGATATATATTTCTCTTTTTGGAGAGAAATTGAATGTTATTGAAAATTTTATGTATTTTGTACAATTTGTATATAAGTGTGGCTAAACACTCACTACTGATCAATATCTATATGGAGAGAAAAAATCTTTAAATAAAGTTTGTAGTCCAATATGGAGGCACAATACACACTTGGGGATTAAGTTTGCACTGAGGTTTAAATTTGTACTGGGTGTGTGTTCCTATATGGAGGCACCACAGACCTACATCACTTTCAACAATATTCCAGTCATTTCATGATGAGATGTACTTATAGCAGATATAGTGCTGCCTCACTGAATTGTCATGTCGAAGGTCCTTGACATGACAACGCAACGGGTTAACCCTTTCAGCACGGGCCTCAGCTCATATGGGAAATTGAGTCATGAGTTCAATCTCAACACGGCCGGGGATTGAACTCACGTCCTTTGGATCACCACAGAGGAACTGGCGCTAATAAGCTGGTGCTCTAACCAATTGTGCCACAGCCCGGGGCACTTCCAATAAAGTATTTATATTGCAATTGAAAATTTCTAATTTTAATTTTCGTTCGTCAAGAGTTTACTTACTGTTTCGCTGTGAGAGATGGATTTGCACGTCACCTGGGCTTTAGTGATCCAAGATAATGACGTTTGCATAAAGATTTTCTAAGTTTAAAATTGTAGTTAGTATTTTTGTCTGAAAGAGTCTGTTAGTCTGTAAATCTGCTAAACGTGCTGTGCTCTCCTGGACGTCTGCTTTCCACTGCTACCGGGTGGCCTCTATTATAAGTCAATTATCAATGAGTGATGTTATGATGTTATTCATGTTAAATAACAGTCACAATGTGAGTTCACTCATACCTGCATGTTCATTGAGATTACTGTAACAGCTGACATTCATTGATCAATATACGCTCCACTCTAACATGCCTAAAACCTAACATCTAAGCATCACTTAGCAAGTTGCCCAGTAAGGCAATGAGGAGATTCTGATGTGACGAGCTCAGGTTTACTACCTTAGTCTGTCCAGGGATATTCCGAACTCAAAAAATTTCAGAATGTTGATGTGACTCTTACTAATTAATACTAATTAAAAACTTACCTGTTCAATAGGTTGTTCTGCTGTCGCTGTCCAGAGTTAAACTGTCTGGCCTCAGCTTTGGAACTCCTGCCTGGCCCGGCGTATGTATATTGGAGGAAGGTGATTGGCCAGGGCACTGATGCATGCAGTCAACTGGATTATCGCCTGGCCACAACACTCTTCCCCATTTTATTTTTTAAGAGGGGAAAAAGGGGGGAATACATTGAAAGAAGGGGACAATGAGCCAGATGTTTACTAGAGGAAAGTGGGCCACAGCAGGAACAAGGGGTTTGTTAATTATTTTGAAATTTTAATAATATTTATAATTTTCCTTTTCTGATTTATTTTTTAGGGCCCCTCCACAACTCAGGACTCAAAAATGAAATTAAAAAGTTGTTGAGCTTACCAACATAAATGACAAACAGCTACTCTCAGCAGCAGTGATCCCGACTCTCAGTGGATGAATGTCGATCTAATGGTTGAAGAATATATTATTTTAGCAGGGCCTTGCCTGCGAATTAAAAATATACAAAGAAGACATACATTACTTATCATTCTTTATTTTCAGAATTAGATTTGGAAATTGGAGTCAACACTTAGCGACCCCTGAAAAAAAATCATAGATATATATATACATGAGAATTATTAATCAGCCAACTGATAAAAGGAGCAGGCATTATGCTGGGTTATCTCCAAGATCATAGAGCGACTGGTGTGGAGAAGCTGGCTCAACCAATCGGCTATACAGCCAAGCGTCCAAGGATGGTTTGGGCTGGGGAAATGGGGGGGATTGAGATATGGAGCGTCAGACTCGAGGAGAATGCGCTCCAAAGAAATAGATGAAATATCCTTCTCAGAGAGTGCCCTTTTGTTTGGGTCCTTCTCTCTGAGAACGGAGGCAGATATGCCAAAAGAACATTTTGGGAAAGCGTTTGTCCAGATTTGGAGCTCTGAGGGTCCCCCCCCGAAAAACAGTGCACATGAATTTTGTGGGTGTTTGGGACATGGCGCTTCATGATATTAATGCAATCAGAGATGATGATGTGCGGATCTTCACAATCAGAAGGGCGGCAGTGAATGACAACTGGCTTCCCAGTTTGGGAGGCCAGTTCCATGAAAGTCTCTAAATGACTTTTCTGCAAGTCCCTCTCACAATCACGGGGGTGACCGTGATAATCCAACCTAATCTCTCCGATTCCACAGCAGCTAGGATCATGTACCAGCTGTGTGAGCTTATCGAAGGTTTTGGGCTGAATATGATGAGAGGCAACATGGTGGTGGATTCCAATGGTATGGGCTATGGACAAAAAGGGGGAAGAGGTCAGTGCAGGAATCTGACACCAGTATTCTGGAAAGACAAAGTTTGTCACCAGATGCTGGAGTCCAAAATCTGCCTGACCTGCAAGGACTAAGAGTGAGCAGAGGTTATCACTCTTATGTGCCTTTAAAGTTAAGTCAAGATGACAGTGGGAATCCACAGAGACAGACCATGCCGTCAACGGTGTGTATCTTTTCCCGGAGAGGAGGGGGAAGAGGTCTGATCAACTCGATCAGATTCCTCCAGTAAGTGGCACCGGATCCATGGGGCTGCACAACTGAGATGTCGTTCCACCCAGTGGCCCTCACTCCCAGGGTACAGAGCTCCCAAAGGCAAATGGAACAAAGTTGGGAGGCAGTTAGATTCAGACCAACAGTGTCTTTGACATGCCACTGTTGACTGAGAGCAAGTTTGAAAAGATCTTGAATACTCCCTACCCTATGAAATTGGGATAGGGTTTGGAGAATGTGGGTCATCCTGCCTGCCCAGTCTGGCAAATAGTGGTCGAAAAAGAACTTGTTGGGACATTGAGCATGTTGATTAAAAAAGAAACAGTGTCCTCCCACTGCATGACGACATCCCCAACAAGCCTGTGTGGGGTCAACATACCAAGGCAAATGCTCCTGGTTGCAATGTACACATAGCTTGCCAGGAACAGGGAAGTCACACAGGGGACAGTAAGTTAAGTTATTGCCAGGTTTGGCAGAAGAGAGGACATGGGGTTTTCCAAGAGAAAAGGGGATACAAGAAGGAAGAGGGGGATGCCAGACTGAGATTGAGGGAGATTTCCTCTTTTTGGCAGGAGAGGGAGCAGGGCGTGACTTAGGATTAGTATTAGCGAGAGACGGATTACTGTCAGCAGGCATAGGGCTACTGACAACCGTAGGGAGACGAGAATTACTGACGACAGGAGGTGGAGAAGAGCTACTGACGAAAGGGTCCAAAGGAGAAGGAGGAGGATTAGGAGTGGAAGTCAAAGTTTCTGTAGCCACCTCTTCTGAATGAACAGGAAAAGAGATGTAAGAGTCAGAAACCTCGACCTCCATGGACTCTTGAACCGGGGGAGGAACAGGAGGGAAGGAAGAAACATCCATGGTTTCGGGGTAATGAGAGATAGGGACGGGGGAAGGAACCGTGGAAGAACCAGCAGAGGTGGGACTTGTGGGAGAGGAGGAGGCGAGGGGGACCTCAGTTGAGTCCATCCCATCCAGAGCGGCTTTTACCTCAGCAGCCACACGCTCTGGATATTCTGAACCCATACTGTTGGTTCTCACTCCTCGGGCCAAGTCTGTGAGAAGCCAGTGATGGTCCCACAAGGTGGGAATCTTCCCTTTATCCCCCGATTTAGCATGAGCCAATTGCTGGCGGATGCTGTCTTGGAGGGTGACAAGATTGTTTCCTTGTAAAAGGGTCGCAACTTCTGTGGGAGAAAGGGTCTCCGGCTTTACTATTTTTCTCCACGGTTGGCTTCTATGTCTATCAGCTGGGCCTCTCTGAGTTGGTTTGGTGGTTGGGGCCTTTTTCACATGAGGTTTGGGGGCAGGGGTAGTCACATGAGGTTTGGGGGCAGGGGTAGTCACTTTGTGGGGAAGGGGAGGGAACTGAAGAAAGGAATTCTTCAGTTTAGGGGTAGGGGCAACATTGAGGGTTAGCAGGGAAGGAATGACCCTTGACGATTGGTTCTCAACCATATCTTTTGGGGTCATCCCCTTCCTCCCTGCCTTCCACTTTTTTATGGTTTTCCGGCTGGACTTCACCAGCCTCCAAGGGTTCTTCTCAAGCATAATGGTTTTTATTTTTATTTTTTTATTTTTTTTCTTATGTTTAGGTAATTTTTTATTTCTAAATTACAATCTAAAATCTCATCAATGACATGGTAGGGGCCAAGTTCCTTCCATTATCTTATAATCTCATAATCTTCCAGATATTTAGGCCTTCGACGTTGTCGGCATCGAGGGACATTTGTTATGGGGGAAGGTTCAACCAGAATTATCCGGTCACCTTGGGGCGTTAAAAGGGTCATCCTTGATGGCCTCCAAAGCGGGAGTTTGGGGTGTCAAATAAGGCATGCCAGGATCCAGGTGTGATTCATCTATCTCATTTACCCCAGTGGGCATCCAATGAAAAGATAAATCATCTGGCAGTTCATTACTAGGATCAGGATCGGGATCTACCTCTACTTGGGACATACCAAATAAAGCATCCTCATCAGGAGGTTCATATTCTCGGTCATTAGGGTCCAGTCCAATAGAGGGGGGTTGTCATCCTCGTAGAGACCTTGCTCGGCAAGGTCCATCAGCATCAAATCCATTTCCTCTTCATCCCTGATATCAGGAATGGGTTCATCGAGGTCTCAGACTTGATGCCTTCTCCTGCGGACCCAAAGGTGGACATGATGATCATGACAGATTTTGAGTCTGTCATGATGTATGATTTGGGTCGTCCTTTGTCCCTCAATTTGGTATATAATTGGGGAAATTACTCTAGTTACAATTAATGGGCCTTGATAAATAGGTTTCAGTTTTTTTGATTCACCAGTCTTATATGAGGTGAATAATTGACAGACAAGATCACCTATTTCAAAGGCTTTTTGATATATCTTGGTATCATAAGTCCTTTTTTGACTTACCAAAGAATATTCTAATTGCGTTCTAGCCAAAAGATGAACCTCCTTTAATTTTTCTGACAAATTCCTTACATAATGACTGGGTTCGGTGGCTTGACGCTGGATAAGGATGATTCCTGAGATATAATTCTAAGGGAAGGATACATTCCCTACCCAGCATCATCATATTTGGGGAAAAGCCATTACTTCGATTCACAGTAGCTCTCATGGCCATTGCAATCAAAGGGAGGTATTTATCCCAGTGTTTTTGTTTTCCTTGCAGGAAACAACAAATTTTTTGGATATGCTCCATGGGGACACCAGCATGAAAGGTAACCATTGCAGCCTTGGGTCTTACCTTAGCATTTTTGTTAACATTACAAATTTCACAAGTTGCGACGAATGTCTTTACATCTTTTGAAAGGGAATGCCAAAAATAACAACGTTGGACTCTTTCTTTAGTGAGATGTTAGCCTGGGTGACTTTACGTCATGGGCAAATTTTAACAAATCAGGTTTTAATTGATAAGGGACTATTAACTTCAAAAGGGTATTGGGGATATCAATCCATCTGTAATAGAGGACACCAGTTTTAATTTCTAATTGATTTTTACATAGCCAGTAATGTTTAGTGGCTGCACTGGCCAGAAATAATTGTTGGTCATTAGGGTAGGTGTCCGTTTCTAACCAGTGTATTATGGGACAGATATCAGAGTCTTTCAACTGTTGCTGTCGCAACTGTTGGGAATCTGGAATTTCCAGCCAGACACTTTGCCTGTCTACCTACAAACCGTATGGCTAATGGAATGATATCATCAATGTCGTTTTCAAACCTTTCCCATTGAGTATGGGCTCGGGTACAGTAGGAACATCCTTTACATGGAAGCGTTGACAGTTCCTTGCCTGCTTCGTAGCAGTTACAAGGTTCAAGGGTATCTGGGATTCTAGATAGGGAATCGGCATTGGCATGTTTTTTACTTGGCCTATGGAGGATTTCCATATCATATTGGGCTAACTTGGCCAACCAGCAACAGAGCTGCCCTGCAGGTTTCTTAAATCTAGTCAACCAAGTTAAACTACTGTGATCAGTTCTGACTATAAATTTACGACCCAGCAAATAGTGTTGATACTGCCTGGTATATTTAAACATAACCACAGCTAGTACTTACAAAGGGGGTCCTGAGATATTATCTGCATCTTCCTCTGATAATAGGTCAATGGTATCAGAGTCATCAGAGCCAGAACAATCAGTATTGTATAAAGATTCTGCACCAATGTTGTCACCAGGTTCTATTTCATCGATCTCACTAGCTAACCCCACACATTGGTTAGCTAATAGGGTAATGGGCTTATCATAATGATTTTCTATGGGATAATAGACTTTATTGGAATTTGGAACTGCAAGGATCCGGGGGGCTTAAAAGGCCGGGTTTGGGGTTTATTGGATCAATGACACATTCAATGTTATTTTCTTGAGGTAGTATACATTTTAAAATTTTGGTGTGATATGCTAGAATGGTAGTATTTTTTTCTAACGTTACTTTACAAACTGATGTCACTTGTCCGTCTGAATTTGATATAATGGAGTCTAGAATAATTTCATCTAAAATAATAATAATTGCTTTCTCTAAATTTATGGATCCTTTTACAGCATACAAAAAATCTAAACCCAAGAGAAAATCATCTTGGATGGGGGCAACTAAACAATCCCAAATGAAGGTTTGAGTACCAATTTTTAATTCTATATTCGACCCAGGCTTTCCATCTCAATTCCACGGATTTTAGGGGGATTTGAAGGGCTACTATTTAATTTCCATTGTTTGCAGAGGTTTTCACTGATAATTGTGGCCTGAGATGCAGTGTCAATAATTGCATTTGCAGAATGACCCTGAATAAAGATAGGGATTTTTAGAGTCCAACCTTGAGGACCCCTAATATCTTGTCTCAGGTCAAGCAAAGCAATATTAGCACAAATAGTGTCAGGAAAAGATGGTATTTGGCCCTCTGTATTTATCTGGACCAGCCAGGGGCCTTCTGACTCAGTCCTTCGGAGTTTAACCTCTCAGTTCCTTGAACGTAGAGGTCATAATCAGCTTGAGAGAATACACAGAATGCAATTTTTTTTTTTAAATTTCCATTATCCCCAGTTTTAAGCCAATTTATTACAGTTAGGGCTATTTGAGAGGCTTCTTTGGCAGGGAAACCATAGATATCGGTTGCTATGAAGGGAAAAACAATTGACTGTAGCCCTCCGCCCTCTGATTACCCTCGGCGAATTCGGCGGGACAAAACGGAGGATCTGGCGATCTGCCGCTCTTGCCGCCGGCTAGACGGCGGGTGCCAATCGTGTACAGCCAATGTTTTGCAAAATTGTCTGCAACTTCTTGAAGAGAAAAGGGTAATTTCTCATCAAATACGTGGAATTTTAAGTGGAAATTACACAAATAAGTTGCAAACTATTAACTTAAGCGAATTAAGGAACTGGAACACGTGGACAAAGTGGAATTACCGGCCGGGGAGAAGGTCAAAGTGGTGCAAGAATAAGGTATGAAAGTTGGAAGTAAAATATACTTCCACTCTCAAAAAAGAGTGCGGAATCTACCTGTGTAAATCCCACACAAGCACGGCAAGTCGCAGCGCCATTTGATATGACTCTTACTAAGTTCACACCAAGCTTAATACTAATTAAAAACTAACCTGTTCAATAGGTTGTTCTGCTGTCGCTGTCCAGAGTTAAACTGTCTGGCCTCAGCTTTGGAACTCCCGCCGGGCCCGGCGTATGAATATTGGGGGAAGGTGATTGGCCAGGGCACTGATGCATGACGATCAACTGGATTATCGCCTGGCCACAACAATGTAATAGATATAGAAGCAAGAGTTTATTTCATACCAATGTCTTGATAGGCTATTGATTTTAAAGTAGAAGTTTACTCGCCCAACGTAGTGAACCTTATAGTCCAGTCAAAATATGAAATGACCCGGAACAAATTAGAACAGAAACCATTTTGTTGTTTTTTGTCTCAGAATGTTACCCAGATGAACATATAAAAAGTCTACCAAAATCAACTTAGTGGAACACCACCTAATTCGCATAAATTCAAAATGGCTGCCTCTCATTGACGTTTCACCCTATTTCAAGCTTACATTCAGGTTTTTTTGTATGATTAAAGGTTCCCTGCACACTGAAATAATATCATGTCCTTGCTGTTGGTGTAAAGCAGTTATTTTAAGCCCATGATAATGAAATAGCTTATGTAGTGTTTCTTGTGAAGTATTTCATACAATGATAGTATCATTCTGCTATGAAATACATTTGTATTTTATGTACATTAGGTGACCTTTATGGTGGACAGAAAAAAAGAGTATGCATTAATACCAGTCAGAACAAAGGACTTTTCTTGTTGCACTTGAAGAATAGTTTAATAGTAAGAATATTTGTACAGACAGTATTATTCAATATATTTTAGATGAACCAAGAAAATGAATATGTCACTCCAGACACAAAACAACTAAGCATGTTTAGTATTGAAAATGACAATCTCTTATAATCAGTGTTGAGCCCTGTAATTCTCTCACACTATAGGGTTATTAACCAATTAAGTAAAAAGAGGCTGGGGTGTGCTACTGGGAACCATACTGTGACCCACATGTGATTCTCACTCAGCATTCAGGTGTCAGATCTTACACATTGATGCAACACGAAGAGTTATTTTGTGTAACATCACATGTAATTCAGAAATATTAAAAAGGTGTTTGTGGCAAACATTACAAGGGGTGTGTGTTTTCTTTGATGTTTGCATGAGTATTGCAAGTGAAGTTGTGAGTACTGTTTACATATTAGTTGCTGAGATAGACAACTCCTGTGTCTGCAGCTCCACTACCCAGCAACCAAGGCCTGGTCTGCAGATAGGCTTCAGACAGGAGGGGGGCAGTAATTAGGTAGAGGGTGGCTATTAGGGATAATATGTTCCAAAATGTATCAAATTCTGAGTCTGCCCTTTTTGTTTTTTCTCATGTACATATCTAATACACCTCTAATTCTACTGCACATTTAAGAATCTCAAACATAATCTAAAGCCTCTTCCCAGACTTCACTTCAAAATTCACAATGACATTGTTCATAGCATCTGCCTTTACAGTCCATCTGGTTGGACTAAAGACCCCTTATGCCAGGAGAACCAGTAGTTATTATTTCTTTTATCTGAGCGGTCATCAAGCAGACCAATGAAGAGTTTCAATAGGTTCTCTAGCAAAGATGGAGTTTGTCTTCAAACTACTACCAGATACTTTCAAGTCAAGAGATTTTGGGTCGTCAGTTTTTGCGATGCACTAAACCCTCTTGCTATCAGCTTTGAACTTTCTATGTGGTAACCTAAGTTTGAGAAAAGGTGGGGGCCCCCATGACATTAAGACATTACCACATGAGCTTCCTCTTGCTTCAGAATATCATTAGAGGAGCTGATGCAAAAGTTTAAGTAGCATCAGTTGGCCAATCATTGGTTCAAGCAGCTCACCCAAGTGTAGTAGTGGCTCCATTGCAGCTAGGTCTTGGTATCCAACTGCACCATCATTTTGCATAAAATACCTTAACGTTAGGGGGAACAGGGACACTTCATACAAAGGATCACAGCTGTATGAAATATGTTGTTGACGGTTGCTAAGATACCAACAAGTAAGACGTCACTATTTCATTGATAAATAACCAAAGCACCATTATGACGTCATTGCTCCTTCAACTACATGAAATAGTGCACCATTATAACCCACCAAAGCTAACTAGATAGATAAAATACTTCTTTTGAAAAAGGATCAATGTGTTTATACACATATGGAAACATCATTTAGTGATCTTTTATGACTAATCGAATAGCCAGTAACTGCTGCATTCGACCTCATCACTGCCCAGTGATACAAGAAAGAAGTATATAAAATATCATATTTCTCCAAATTTCCCACGCTTTTTAGGACAAAATTGAGAGGTTTTGCAAGTTTAATTACCAAAATTTAAGAACAGATTTACTCCAAATGTTGTTTTGTTTAGTTTAAATAGAGGGAATTTTGATTAATGGTCTTAATTTTGAAATATCTTACATTCTTCAAAGTCAAGTAAAAAATTACCAATAATTGTCAAAAATTACCATTTAATTGAAGCAATTTATTTACAAAAACATAAATTACTTGAGTTATAAGACATCTTTTAAAATTCTGTCTATTTAAACTAAATAACATCATTCTAGCTAAAGATTAATGCCTTAGTTCTGCAGATTGCTAGTGTAGTTATTCCCAAAAATGTTTTTCAAGTAAGCTCTATACCTTCTTTAATCATTACCAAAAAAAGATCCTTTTTTTATTTTTACTTTAACTTTAAATTTAAATTGATTAAAAATGATAAAATTTAAAAACAAAATAAAAATAAGATCAAAAGAAAAATCCATCCCTAAGCATTTGATGCATTAAAGACTGAAATCCGTTTTGTAGTAATTTTCATACAAAGCAATTATCTTGCACCATGTCATTTTTTGTGGTTCAAATAACTTTTTTTGGCGGGAAAAAAGAACTTTAGAAGACACTGTTCCCCCTAACGTTAAAGCATTCATGAAATCACAGAGGTCACATGCAATTTATCTGAGGTTTGGAGTGCTTGAAAGACATGTGGCCATGGATTAATTAATTAATCTAATTATGAGGCAAAGAACAAAAGAAAAACAACAACAAAAGTAACAAAACAAATAATAGCAAAGAAATAAATGTCATACCAAAGACAACAAATGGTACTTTCCAACCCACTATGTGGGACTGAGATCAAGGTGTCATACCACAGACATTTTAAATATGGTCCTTTCACATTCTTTAGTGATGGAAGGTGATTTTTAGATGAGACTAAAAGCGAAGGTCTCATGAACCTGAGTGTCTATGCCAGGCAGCAGGGTTAAGATCCCTCCCCACTTTTTGGAGAGAGCAGGAGATTGCCTCCCTGTGTGTAAAAAGGACTCTCCCTCTTCAATATGATCACCACTAATAGTTACCTATAGCTTGCAATGATGTACAAATTCAATTCAATTGTTAATGGGTCATTTAACACAATTTTTTTTGTAATTCTATTTGAAAATTATCGTTCTCTATCCTTTTTGATAACTTTTTATTGTAGAATATTATGTGTTGTAGAAGATATCCCAGAAAAGGTGTAAAACAGACAGATATAATACAGATGTAACAGACAGATAGAATACAAGTGAAGTGCTAATTTTCGACTTCTTTCTCTACTTTTATTGGTCATTTTTTAGAGGAAGAGTACCAAATATGGGTATTAGCAATTTGAAAATTTCCCAATGGATTTATCATGTCCAAAAAACATAAAATAGACTCTAAGATTACTCAAATATGTCAAATAGGAGCCAAGCTATATAATTTTTAAGATTTGCCCTGCCATGTGTCGGCCATTTTGGATTTATGCAAATTACGCATTGTTCCACTACTTGGATTTTGGTAGACTTTTACTATGTTATTCTCTAGGCTCTCCTGAGACAGTTTCTATCAATTTCATTTCTGTTCTAATTTGTTCCGGGTTAGGCCATTTTTTGTCATATATTGACTGGACTATTAACACGGGTTCTTTGTGTATTCTCGATACATTAGTTTTGGCGGGAGGAATGTTTTGTTTACGCAGTTTATATATTTTCACCTTCGTGGATATTTCTCAGAAAAGCGTTATATAATCAGATCTTTGGTTATCTTATCAATTGTAATATGCTCGCATTAATTGTTCACATTGTGTTCAATATGGCTTTATACGTACCTGGTATATATATACGTTTATATATACAATCCAGCGCTGTCGTTGTCTTCGTTTTGGAAAGGATCAAAATCTCACTTCAAAACCAACTAAAATGTTCCTAATCTTCCTGGTAGGTATCTGTGGGTAGGTACTTCCAATATTTACAGTAGATTTTTTATGGAAGGCAGAATTCCCAGTGCTACACTATGATTTAATTTCCTAGAAATCAGAGCTCCTTGGAAAAGTGCACACGCACTATATATATTGATGTACTCACCATGCATTGCTTATTGTCACCACCTAGTGTGGTGACTGAAATAATGTTGAAAGTGATGTAAAACCCCAAATAATCAAACCTAGTGTGGACTAATGGTCACCAGCTAGTAGGTATTTTACATGTAAACTAACAAAATTCATACCTCCAATAAACATATTACATGCTTCAAATATACATACAGCATGCCTCCTATAAACATGATATATATGATATTATTAACCAAATGTCAAATTTTATTATTGAGCAGTAGTTTTAATGCAATTTTATCCTTTATTTCTTCATCTTATGGAAAGATTGATAGATTAAGGTATGTAATCAATACACATCATGTCGGTCTATAGTAATACATATCCTTCATGCCCTCTGTTTCACGCTGTCAGGAAGACTAGCTGGATGACATAACCTCTATTGGCGTACACAATTATTTGACAGCGTTTGTCACTGTACTGCAAACGTGAAACCCCTTTCTCCAGGTGAAAACCATGCACATTCAAGGAAAATATCACGTCTTCTGCTATTCAAGTTCCCTATGATATCGTGCCATGTTTGAAATTTGTGAACTGATCTAAAAATAGAAGTAAAAGGGAGAAAGTATTGAAGTAGAAGGGTGAAAATAGTGAAGTAGATGAGTGAAAATAGGGAAGGTGAAGGGCAAAGTTAGGGGTGAAGGGCAAAGTTAGGGGCGAAGGGTAAAGTTAGGGGCGAAGCACAAATGATACCTCCAGAGCTTCATAAATAGCCATCCTCCTTGATCTAAACTTGGTTCAAGAGATGTTGGTAATTATGCACATCACTGAGGGAAACAATTGTAGGTTGAGATCATCAATCTCTGGACTACAATACTCAAACATAGCTAGGAAAGACGGGAGGTCAATATTTCCCTCTTTAGAAACTATATATCTAAATATACACTAGTCCTTTGGAAAGATATGTGGTTGAGATAAGTATTTTTGAAGTCAAAGCGGAATGACGTCAGTCTGGTTCGGGTCATGATATTTCTCAGCTTTTGAAATAAAGATCAAGGTTCCAAATGTGCAAACAATTCCAAGGCCTTGATAACATGCACCCGTTAATTTTGTCTTGCTATGTCTTTTTGTTTCCATCAGTCTTTGGAGATCAGGCCACATAACTTCAAAATATTTGTCAAAGCCATTGACATGCACACAATTCCTTAACATAGATGAAATCCATCCATTTTTACATTTAATAACTCTATCTTTATTTTTGGTGACCTAAGGGGCGATCCATTTGATTTTTGTGGGGTGGGGTGGGACAGCAGTACTGGATGAATAATTTTTTTTTCTTTGGTAGGGTGGATGAATAATTTTTTTTTCTGGTGTGGGGTGGGTGATCAAATTTTTTTTCTGGTGTGGGGTGGGTGAATAGATTTTTTTTCTTGTTAACAATCCGTCATTAATTACTGGGCGGGGCAGGACAAAACTACAAAATATAAACCATCTAAATTATTTTAAAAATATTATCACGACATAAATAGGGTGGATGAATAATTTTTTTACTGGTGTGGGGTGGATGAATATTTTTTTTTCCTTTGGTAGGGTGAATGAATAATTTTTTTTTCTGGGATGGGGTGGGTGAATAAATTTTTTTTCCAAAATCTCCCACCCCACCCCACAAAAATCAAATGGATCGCCCCTAATGGCGTTCAGGAGATATTCAGAGGTTATCGGTGATGCATGTCCACTGTGAATCTTAAAGTGAAGACACTCCTTTTGCAATGCTGCCACTATGCGATGTGGTGCCATCTGGTGTCAACCCTAACGCCATCTGGTGTTTATCAGTTGTAGCGTCATCTGGTGTTTTTTTTCAGTTATAGTGCCAGCTAGTAACGCAGAGATTGAGTGCTCTTTGGCATTTTGTCAATGGCACACAGGATATGATGGTAAAGGTGGCATTATGAAAGAAGAAGGCTCCAGGCCACCTTGTGCATGCTTTTTTAACCATTCTAACACATATCATGCATATGTGTTTGAAAGAGAATAGTTTATTACACATGACACATTTGCGATCTCAAAGAATAATAACCAATATTATTTTGATCAATAACTTCTTCATAATGCTTATCCAGATGTTTTATTGAATGAATAGACCAAATTCGTATCAGACAGACGACATTTGTATGGGTCCCTCGAATCCCTTTAACCGTACATGGACAAAAATAATACAATGTAAAAAACATATTTACAATAAAAAATATATTTTATCATATATAACTTGCTTTGTAATGTCATTTATGTTGTTCAGTAATAATGATTTATATAAGTAAACATATTTATAGAATTGAAAGGAGACACAACAAACGCTTTGTACTAAAAAATCAACTTGAAAAGGCAATACAATTGGAAGTGAAATACAATTTATGCTTTCCAGACATATTTTCTTTTTTTGCTGGACATTTGATCCTTTGTGTAGTTAATACGACAAAAATGTTGTTCTAAACTGCCAAACAAAAGAAGACCTGTTTTTAATTTGCAATAAAGGAATTCACTTTAGTTTAAATACAGTGCCACCTGTCGACTTTTAGCCGAATACATGGACTGCTTTCAACAATTCAATCTTCCCCACATTTGCCCACAAAAATATAGATTTCCTATTTGGAGATATTAGATTGTGAGATTTTGGCATAACTTGGCTTTCTATGATCAGATTTTATTTATGTTTTTTTTGGAAGTAATTGATATCCGTCAAATGTTGGATTTCTAACGCGGCTCATCCCATCCATATATTTCAGTATGTGCAATAATTCAACAATCCTTCACTTGATAATATGTGTGATTAAGTGGGGCATATTAATCAATAAACCTACTCACATTACTTTCCTAATGCAATGTCCATTTATTGTATTCCTCCGATTCTTATTGAAGAGTCTAGTGGTTAAAATCTGTATCGTCAGAGATGTAAATTAATCAAGAACTAACAAAAAAGCAATCATAATTTGTAGCTTTTTCTCATAAAATGTCACTTCCCCATGTTCGTATTGTGCATACATAATAGAGGTCATTGAGTGCAATTTTCATAACAAGTCATTGACATTGGACACCAGGTCATCAATTGTGGATAACAGGTCTTTGTCTTTGGATCTCAAGCTGAAATATATATTCTGTAAGAAACATCTTGCATAAACAATTTCCTAAAACTCCACTACCTGTTAGACCCTTAAGAGGTTCAGGCGCAATCTTTGACTGGATGTCGACTATCTTGGATTATGTGCCTTAAAACTTGGTTACAGATTTCACAAATTATTTTCACGGTAATACAATATGTGTGAATGCTTTCGCCGCTCTCACATTCAAATGTTAATCCGCTATGACTGTTCCTTAATGTTTCACCTCCGAATAATTAAAAAAGCGTTATGCAGCGTTATGCAGCAAGTGCGAATATGCTGACCCAAAGAATGCAAAAGAATACCAAATGTCGACCCATAGAAAACTATCTTGTGTGATATTCAAGGCATCAGAATCGACAAATACATTGTCTCCAATTCATACAAAATGTAGAATTTCTGATGATTTTATGTAATGTCAAGCACGAACATTCCCTGTATTGTAAGAAAATAAACATTAATCAAAAATGCCCCATATCCTTGTGAGGCGACAACAGTAGTGATATTCACTATAATACTGGGATGAAAATAACAGTAAAAATAGCTATGAATAGATTATGAAATAGGTTTAAAAAAACAATTCAAGAATACAGATTGGTTAGGAAAGGTATTCAGATTTCACGGAACATCTATGTCAATTTTTTTCATATTTGCTGAATGGTTTTGTGTTGTCAGTTTTATCGTTTTTATCTTATTGGGTTTTCGGATTATTACGCCTGTGATATCCACATTACGCCTGTGATATCCACATTGCGCCTGTGATATCCACATTACGCCTGTGATGTCTAAGCCACTCTTCGAATAGAGTTGGGCATTAAGTCCTGGTTGCAGACTTCTATTTTATCTGACATAGATTAAAGTGTTAAAAAGGTCTTTCATACGAACAAACATACCAAAAATGTACCGATATATATGTCAAAATGTGATAGAATTGCAAATATGAAAGTTATTATTATTTGAACTTTACAGCAATGCCTGTGGGAGTCACAAAAGCTGAATTGCAAAAGCCTGCAAAAGTTGAATTGTTGCTGCATCAATTTAAACAATATTCCTTTTCAAATTTATCTTCGGATTTACGTAATTCTAATTCCATAGAAAAGTTCTTTTGGCTCAACCCTTCTTACCTTGCTTATCTGGAACTTAAGTGAATTCTAAAAAGCGTAATCATTCAAAGTTCTCATTACTTCAACGTTGCTTCATATTTTGTTTGCAGGATAAAGTACACAATTCATGGAATCATAAAATACTTTGAGAACAAACATTTGTTTTGCCATGAACATTTGAAAGCCTTTCTTTCTCCAAAACGTGGCTTGTAGTAGTCTTCTTGTAGGACAATTATCTGTTGTCCGCTTACTGGTGTTTATGTCTCGGGTCATGACTTCTTCAGAATAGAATTGTTGTATCATGATGAATACGGAAAAATCCTAAGAAGTTATGACAAAATTTGTTCTTCTTTGAGTAGATTTACTGTTTAAATGTCAGAAGTGATTGCTGAACCTTTCAGCCCACCGCAATTGCGTGGTTCAGTATTGTGCTTCATTGCTATAAAAGATATGAGGCTACAAGGAAAGCTACTTAAGATAGCAAGTTGTTTGCTGGACTATGATGACTGTAGCTCAAGACTTTACTTTTCACAAAATGTTCAAGTCAATCATAAATTTACAGATTGATAATGAATATTTTCTCAGAGACCTTCAGAGTGATCGATACCTCACAGACCTCACTCACAATGATCGATAATTCTCAGACCTCGCTCACAATGATTGATACCTCACAGACCTCACTCACAATGATCGATACCTTACAGACATCACTCACAATGATCGATACCTCACAGACCTCACTCACAATGATTGATACCTCTCAGACCTCACTCACAATAGATCGATACTTCACAGACATCACTCACAATGATTGGTACCTCACAGACGTCACTCACAATGATTGGTACCTCTCAGACCTCACTCACAATGATTGATACCTTACAGACCTCACTCACAATGATTGATACCTCTCAAACCTCACTCACAGTGATTGGTACCTCACAGACCTCACTCACAATGATTGGTACCTCTCAGACCTCACTCACAATGATTGATACCTTACAGACCTCACTCACAATGATTGATACCTCTCAAACCTCACTCACAGTGATTGGTACCTCACAGACCTCACTCACAATGATCGATACCTCACAGACCTCACTCACAATGATTGATACCTCACAGACCTCTCTCACAATAGATCGATACTTCACAGACCTCACTCACGATGATCGCTACCTCACAGACCTCACTCACAATGATCGATACCTCTCAGACCTCACTCACAATGATTGATACCTCACAGACCTCTCTCACAATGATCGATACTTCACAGACCTCACTCACGATGATCGATACCTCACAGACCTCACTCACAATGATCGATACCTCTCAGACCTCACTCACAATGATTGGTACCTCCCAAACCTCACTCACAATGATTGATACCTCACAGACCTCACTCACAATAATTGATACCTCACAGACCTCTCTCACAATAGATCGATACTTCACAGACCTCACTCACAATGATTGATACCTCACAGACCTCACTCACAATGATTGATACCTCACAGACCTCACTCACAATGATCGATACCTCACAGACCTCACTCACAATGATCGATACCTCACAGACCTCACTCACAATGATTGATACCTCACAGACCTCACTCACAATGATCGATACCTCACAGACCTCACTCACAATGATTGATACCTCACAGACCTCACTCACAATGATTGGTACCTCACAGACCTCACTCACAATGATTGATACCTCACAGACCTCACTCACAATAATTGATACCTCACAGACCTCACTCACAATGATCGATACCTCACAGACCTCACTCACAATGATTGGTACCTCACAGACCTCTCTCACAATGATTGATACCTCACAGACCTCACTCACAATAATTGATACCTCATAGACCTCACTCACAATAATTGATACCTCACAGACCTCACAGACCTCACTCACAATGATCGATACCTCACAGACCTCACTCACAATGATCGATACCTCACATATCTCACTCAGAATGATCGATACCTCACATATCTCACTCAGAATGATTGATACCTCACATATCTCACTCACAATGATCGATACCTCACATATCTCACTCAGAATGATTGATACCTCACATATCTCACTCACAATGATCGATGCCTCACAGACCTTGATCTCCAATTGTGGATACCTCAGAAAGCTTCCCCACAAGGATGGAACCTTTCCAACAATGCTGGCTTCTTATAAAACCTTACCAACAATAATTTACTCTTTTTCAACAATGGTAGAGTTCTTAATGAATTTCCTCACAATAGTAAATTTCTCAGAGATCTTATTCAACATGGGATATGAAGGGTTTCTGGTTGATAACATTTGTAGTGTAGGATGACCCATTATTTTCATTTTAAAACCCGAAAGGATTTTCCAATTTTGATTATTATTCCCAGTTAATGTAGAAATCATAAGGACCTGTTTTATTCGCTTCCCTTTGATTTGTTAAACATTAACAGAAATTTTGATCCTCTCACCGCGGCTTTCAAGGAAATGCATGAATAACAATGATGAGTATTGATTGGTATTTCATCACCTGAATTCTTTTATTGGATTTTGGATTTATGAATCCCATTAAAGAATTATCTTTTTTTCACTTTTACTAAATGCATTTCTGTCATGTGGCTTTTCAGTTGTCGTTTTTACCATAAATGTGATTAGAAATAAGAGTTGCTGAAGATTTATGTTCTGAGAACTTAAATATGACACTCGAGAAATACGCATAGAAATAGTGTTATTGAGAATCCAGTTTTATTGGACACGATGCGGGAAACCTTGCACTGACTGCTTTATGTCCAGATTTTGGACCCGCTTTGGGGATTAGTACTCACATTTACTTTGAGAGTTCGCTGACAAAGGTGCATAAGATGAGGCTGAAGCCAGAGGTCTGGGACCTGCATTGCAGCAATCCTAGAGTCTGTAATATCCTGCAGTCCATTCTCACTGCAATGCTCAAGTCTACTACTGTCTAACATGGCATTCAACTATGAGAAATTGGAGGTATTCCCTTGTCATATTGTTTATACATTTTGAGAAGACGTTCCTGTTGCACACACAAAAAAACAAACAAAAAACAAAAAAACAAGAAACAATCATTCTATTATGCAAAGTACTCTTCATCAGTCCATTGCTCATGTTAACTATCCTGAATATATCTCATGCTTCAGTGCGTTCTCCAAATGTGATTATCTCCCAGAAAAAAAAAAGAAAAAAAAAAAAAAAAAAACATTTTAAAGGCAGTAGTCATAATGTAGCAATTTTACACTTTGCACAGGTTGGATTCATCTGAAACATAATACATGATGAATGTTCCAAAGCCTCACTGTTCAGTCAGGGTGACAATTAGGATAATGTGAGGTTGTTTTGATGGAGACCTGGCATGGAGTGAGCAGTATGACCTGAGTAGATGATTGAGCGGTCTAAGCTTACACCTCCTTCATCATTGGGTGTCATTTTAAGTCAAGCCCTGTTACACCTATTACATGAGAGAATTTAAACTCCTTTATTTGATCAAAGGGGATTTAAGTTACAAAGCCCACTGTTTAATGATTCCACTATTGTTCATAACTTTGAAGAATCCCATAACTGTGGAAATCACAGCGAACCAAACCATTCTGACTGCATAAATTATTGCTCACACATCGCATCTGACATGATGTATATTCCGTCAAAACTTGTCACATACAAATAAGAAAGAACACTAGTTAAACGTTTCAAGGCTGCCAATCCTTAATCATCTCCTTGAATGCCTCCAGAGAAACACTTGATTTCAATGGGCAGCATTTTATAACACACTGTTAGAAGCTTGGAATAATAATGATTACTCCAAGGTTAGAAGTAACTGGAAAATATCAGCAACTTCTTCTTACACTAATTTATCAATTTCCACTGTACACAAAATAAGAGTATGTTTTTCTGTAGGTATTTGCACTGCTAATCATGATAGAATTACCAAAGTGTAAAATATACAGCAACAGATGGTATAATTTATCATTACAAAATACAATATTTATTATACAATTAAAAAAAATTCTAATATTCTGAATATGTAATCCATTTCCTCAAAGGGTATTATATCATCCCACTTGTTAGATTTGTTAGAACCCATGATTTAGAGGAATCAAACCCATTTGGATAAAACTAAAGTTCACTCATTTTGAACTTCAACCTTTTGCAAGGGTGAGATTCAAGACCACACTTATCCCCAGATCTTCCACCATTTCAAGGGTGTTGAAATGGACATCTCTTCAGATTTCTAGGGAAATCTGTTATGACAATGCAAAAAGGTATATCAAATGGCGGTCCTGTTATATCGTTAATCAGCACGAATTAAAGCAAAATATATCTATTAAAAGTAACAGTAAATTTACTGTCAGAAACAAATATTTCATAAGTTACGTTAAAGGTATGTTCTAAAGTACTTTCACAATTTGGGCACCATTACAGAGATATTCCTTAAATCAACAATATTTTCATTAAAAAATTAATTCAAAAACAAACAAAAAAACCCACAATAATATAGATGAAATGCTTTTATATCTATCTACAAGAGCGACTTTCATGCATTTTTACCTGGTAAGTAATAAACCTAAAGTTATAATCAACAAAATAATCATTTTAAACATATTCACCCCTTTATCATTCAATTTACCATATATTTGAATCTTATTTCTGTATAATGATATACACAAGTAACCCGATGGGTTAAAATGTTATGTTTTTTCACCAATCAACCCCTGTGCATGTCATTATGTTAATCGTATTGTTAATTATAAAGATTAATTGACGCTGGTGAGAAAAGAGGTTAGTTAGGAATACGGGGACCTAATATATGTAGATAGATTGATAGATAGATTGATAGATTAATAGGTTGTTAGGAGGTTTTTAGATTGAGAGGTTGTGAGATTGAGAGGTTGTGAGATTGAGAGGTTGTGAGATTGAGAGGTTGTGAGATTGAGAGGTTTTGAGATTGAGAGGTTTTGAGATTGAGAAGTTGAAATATTTAGAATTTGAGTGATTGAGAGATTGAGAGACTGAGAGATCAAGAAGTTGAAATATTTAGAGTTTGAGTGATTGAGAGATTGAGAGATTGAGAGTCTGAAAGATCAAGAAGTTGAAATATTGAGAGTTTGAGTGATTGAGAGGTTGAAACATTGCGAGAATGAGAGATTAGGATATTGAGAGATTGAAAGATTAAGAGGTTTTAAAGATTAAGAAGTTCTAAAGATTGAGAGATTGTCTGGTAAGATACATGTATGGTATCTCATGGCAACTATTATTACACGTCTCAAATGATGGGCATCTCAATACCATTCAGAATATGGACAATATGGACAGCATAATACATTGCCTCCTGAGTACGGCCCTTCCTATGTAACCATCTATGAAAACTAGAGCATAATAGCATAAAATGTTAGTACAACTCTGTACAAATGACATAAATGGTTTTATTCTCGGATATCTAAAGTCATGGTGAAATATTTGCACAATGTTTTGTGGAACATTATATACGCGCTGCTCAGATTGAGAATTTAGTTTTTGCCAAAAGATATCCACACTAGTGTTTTCCTACTGAGAAAAGCCAGAGGATGAAAAAATCTTTTGAACACTTCACTTTGTGTATAATTAAAAAAGACACATTTTTCCAAAAAGAGGTCATTTGCGTCAGTATATCAAGTTACAAGAGTTTACTCAAAGGCAAATGACAAGCTAAATGCGTAGAAATATGAACGCTTTTTCCTAAACAAAAATAAAGAAAATAAAAAAATGTTTTTCCTTAATTAAATATAAGGATGCTGTTTCATTTATTTGTTGGTAAATTGTGTTTCCAGTCAAGGTTCTCTGTGGATTGTATAATGAAACTCAATTCACATTGATAGTTGAATTATGACACTGCATAATTCAGGAACAGGTGTTTTGGAAACTAACTAAATATTAAGAACCCTTCAATCTATATTACTTTGTCATTCCTGATTAAAACTGAAAAGTAACCTTACTTCATTAGTAAAATATATTGCGACACACATGCAAATGTAACAATATCTAAACAAAAAAGAAATTTTAATTGTGAATTACATCTTCTACGGATGTGTTTTAGACAGAGAAATATGGTGGATTTTTAACATCCACACATTTGATTAGTATGCTCTACAAAGAAAAGATGATTAAAATTGTCTGGAGTTGAAATCTCTTTGAACATATGATTACTGAAGCCGAAACCAATAAGGTGCGTAACATGACAGCGGTCTCAGATGTCTCTAAACTGACAAAGTTTGTAACTTTCACACAAGCACCATTGTGCATGGATGGGAATCCCATTAAATGGAAACTGAGAAGGTGTAACACAAAGCATTGTGTCCCTGTGACAGGTACTGAGAAGCCACTCATGTTAACTTGGCAGGATTCATCTCCTATAGGGGACTGACCATTTGTTTCCTTAGAGTAGGTCATCTATTTAATTCTGTGACAGCATTGATGTAGAGATAGCTTGAGATTGTTGAGTATAAAGTCTACCCAAAGAAAAAATCCTTGCATGAATGTATCTGTTGTTGTATCATTTTTATTTTCAATGGGTAAATCCTTTTTAATTTTAGTTGTGAAATAGTTGGTTCACCTTGAGATTATGTGTTGTGTGCTTGACTAACAGTTGTATATGACAGGGCCATACTGGCACTCTGTCAAGCGAGCCGCCATGCTCACTCCCCCTCTCACGAGATCTCATGTTTAATACCACGTGATCAGCTCTGAGGAGTCTCCCAGGAGGAACTCATTACTATTAGCGATCTGGCTGTGCTTCCCATTGACACACAAAGAGAATATGGATATACAAGGAGATTTATCATGTTTGTAGATTCATGATTGGGGATTCATGTTTGCAGATTCATGTTTGCGGACTCATGTTTGAGGATTCATGTTGCGGACTCATGTTTGGGGATTCATGTTTGGATTCATTTTTGTTGGTTCATATTTATGAATTCATGTTTATGGATTCACTTTTGTTGGGTCATGTTTGTAGATTCATGTTTATGGGTTCATGTTTATGGATTGATGTTTGTGTGTTCATGTTTGTCGGTTCAATTTTATGGTTTCATGTTTATAGATTGATGTTTGTGTGTTCATGTTTGTCGGTTCATGTTTATGGATTGACGTTTGTTCGTTCATGTTTGTGGATTCATGTTTTGGGGTTCATGCTTATAGATTCATATTTTTGGGTTCATGTTTGTGGATTCAAATTTGTGAGTTCATGTATTGTGGACTCAAGTTTGGGGATTCATGGTTTTCAGGTTTCCGATGAATATGATTTAAGCTAAATCATTGACTATCATTATAATGTTCAGCGTAATCCACAGGTTAATTATCAAACATCTTCGCTTGTCTAATATGGATCAAGGATCTTAATATCAGTTTTCTGATAGCTTCAGACAAGATGCATCTTTAGACTGGCAGATTATTTTATAAATTTCATATCTGACATGTTCTGTGATCATGTCCTTATTTGATGAACATATCTTGGAGGGAGCGGCATGAAGGCAACATGGTAGTAGTGTGAGTGGTTGGAGTTTGGTTAATGGTAGCAGTGGAGTTGTGCTTGCCACTTAGTATCATCACACATTCCTGGCGTGTTACTCCACTTAGCTGGTGCCATCCCCATCTGACGCTGGTGTACTCCATGTACTCAGGCTTTCTGCTCATCCTCTTTTGTTTTATAGAACAACCCCTGCCTTTCCTCAGAGAACCTATACCTGCTTAGTGTGTATTCCCTCTACCTGCGCAGTGCGTAGTCCCTCTACCTGCTCAGTGTGTAGTCCCTCTACCTGCGCAGTGTGTAGTCCCTCTACCTGCTCAGTGCGTAGTCCCTCTACCTGCTCAGTGTATAGTCCCTCTACCTGCTCAGTGTGTAGTCCCTCTACCTGCTCAGTGTGTAGTCCCTCTACCTGCTCAGTCTGTAGTCCCTCTACCTGCTCAGTGTGTCCCGTCTCTATCCCATAAGAGACTATCTCTACCTATGCAGTCTGCAGTCCCTCTGCCTACTCAGTGAGTCCCCTCTCTATCCCATAAGAGACTATCTCTACCTATGCAGTGTGTAGTCCCTCTGCCCAGTGTACTGTTTCCCCATCCCATGAGAGACTTTTTAGTTCCTGTATCTGTTCCTGATCCTCTATTCCCCCTCAGTTATTATTTATTCATGATTTAATATCGTCTTTTATCTACACACCATTCATCATTGTGTCGAATCAGAATTGATTTATTTGTTATATTTCTTATCTGATTTCTATTGTCATCACCCTAATATTTGTGTCAGATTTAGATTTATGACTAATCTTGACCCCTGCTCTGTTGTCATGATCAAAATGAATAACTGGCAAACTCATTTTCACTTTCCACGTTTTTTTCGTGTTTTTTTAGCCTGAAAAGGCAGATTATTGTTGCATAAATTCTTCAAATTTCTCTTGATGCGGAGAGGTTATTTATTACTGATTGCCACCAGGCTACGTGAGTATCGGTGGATGTAGAAAAGTGTAGCATCTGGCCCTGGCACCAGCAAAGAATGGGCATTGACAAAGTGGGTAGCCACTTCTGTACCTCATACCTGTGTTCTCTACCAATGTGGACTTTTTTCACGTAATAGCCACATGGCCTATTGAGTCACAACACTTTGAGAGCACAGGGACCGGCCTCTCCATTGTAGTACTACCACCCACTCACTCTCACTATCACTGCCCTCATGAACCTAATATAGTTTCAGCTCTGCGTGTTTGCTTCTCCCCAGATGTTACCCCATTGAGTCACAGGATATTATTTTGCTGAGCTGTCATGATGTGCACGTATCTTTTTGGTAGTCACGCATTGCTTGGCGGCATTATACCTTTGTCGGTATTTTCATTCGCCCAGACCTTATTCTTTCACCAACCTATCTTGTTTATTTTAGATTGCCAAATATAGAAAGAATTTTCACATGACTATGAATGTATTATATTAGCAACATGCCATTCTGTCTAATATTGGTAAAACCATAAGATATGCCTGTCTCTTTCTTACCCATCTTCTTCATCTTATATTCACACTGGAATCGCCGTTCTCAACTGTTATATATATATATATCGTGCACTTGCAACAGCAATGGACCAAGTCTACATTTTCCTGGTTCTTACCATAATTTGGGGTGGCAACTTGTTTCCACAACTTGGGGTGGCAACTTGTTTCCACAACTTGGGGTGGCAACTTGTTTCCACAACTTGGGGTGGCAACTTGTTTCTACAACTTGGGGTGGCAACTTGTTTCCACAACTTGGGGTGGCAACTTGTTTCCACAACTTGGGGTGGCAACTTATTTTCGGCCCAGTCTCTCTTTAATCTGTTGTTTATATCTAATTATCATCAACTGCAGGAATCTTGAGACTCTATTACAAGGCATGTGATATGTCTGATATTCATTCCTGTTAGGTTGATGGCCACCTAAACACTGCACCTCCAGAACCCAGGTATACACTTTCTTTGTCCTTGATATGTGACAAACTAACACTTCTATTTGCAATTCAAGGCCCATGTTTCATCTGGAGCGAATATAATAATGCAAAGAAACGTCCTCGGTAGACTAGACTTCTTCTTACTTGAAGCGTGCTCAGCATTCATATCCCAGTCTTTTTCTGCCTATATCAAGTATCCTGATATGTATTATATATTTTATATGGAGACTGTGGCTTTGAAGGACAATGAGAATATAAAGACAAGATTCTGTCCCTGATCTCGTTGTACAAGCACAGTTGACATTCTCCATGGAGATTATATAACAGCATATCTAGGCAACCTTCTGCCTTCTCATCTAATTTCCACGATTTGTCAGCCACAAAGCGAATTATCGGCTAAAACTGTCAAGGACGCAATGCTCTGTACATAGTTTGTCTCCAGGGAAATTCTAGAGTACAAATTTGTCTCTCTTAGCAGCCATGTCTGTATTTTCATCTCAGCCTTATGTGTCTGTTGTTGAAGTTATTAGACAACTGATATGGATCTGCAGCATCAAGCAACAAGGGCTGTGGGGGTGAAAGTAAAGTCAAAACAGGCGAATGTGACGTTGCCATCTTGCACTCATATATAATCCGATATAATTCGTCAAATGATAAATATAGGCACCAGCACAATTCTAGTGTAATTCACACCTCCCTGCTAGTCTAACAAACACGGCATAGACATACTCATAGACTAAGCAGGTATAAAGAAAAAATGCATATGTCGCACAGATGTCCTTGACCTTCGTGTAGCCAAGACTATTTGCAACTCTCACAGGGGTGCAAGTATATAGTTTGACAAACATCGAGTTTGCTGAGCTAAAAAAGTACCTAGTTTAAACCTCAGTATAGTCACCATTTGAATTTGTTTGACATGCATGACGTAGCTTACACTGCATGACGCATATGAATAAAACAGTAAAAAACCAAAGCACTTTTGTTTTGAAGATATTTTTAAAGTGTGATAAAAAATCTTCTAATGCCGTCATATTATTTTTATAGAGGTTGATATATAGGACAGAATATTCATGTGATCCTCGAAGGACATGAAGGGACAGTATCACACGTGATTGGCACTGGGGTATGGTGTTGGAATGTGGCACTGGGATATGGGGTATGGATGTGGCACTGGGGTATGGAGTTGGGATGTGGCACTGGGGTATTGAGTTGGGATGTGGCACTAGGACATGGGGTTGGGATGTGGCACTGGGATATGGGGCTGGGATGTGACATAGGAATATTGTATAAGAATGTAGCTTAGGTATGTGACATTGGGATATACCGTTGGGATGTACCACATTTGGCATTCGGTTGTACTTGAGAGAAGAACCACAGGAATTCTAACCGGGAGAGTGTATGGTATTTTGGCTGTAATAAAGGCTGTGATACAGGCATTGTTTTTTTTTTAAATACAGATACATTACGTTACCAAGCATTCTTTGGATACGACTATTTCTAGAGTTGCTATTCATAGGTATATTTTCATACATTGATCCTCATTTGCACAATCAAGGCCACATTATGACAATATTGCATGAAGCCTTGTGACAACCATAGAACTATATCTGGTCATATTGCATGTTAACATTGAGAATATCTGGCCTACCTTAACAATAATAAATACTGGAGATCAACACAAGAACAGATGTATATCATGAACTTGACATTGACACTCTGGAGAGGATACAATATATAACTGTGGAGATATACAATGCAGTGGAGGCAGTTACTGATATTGGTATCGCTAAAGACTTAGAAAATGATGAATCTTATTGTGTGTTATCAAGAAGTTCAAAGTATCGATTTCGTGATATTTGACTCAGGTGAGTCGTTCATACCATGTTCAGATATACATGGGGGCGTTGTACAAAAGTGTGGACTGTCTGACCCCTTTATATAATAGTGCTCAGACAATGATGAAAACAGATCTTCTGCATGAGATGAAGAATAGTGTCCCTTCTCAACTTTGGTTTATGTAAGAGTTACGCACATCGCCATATACTTCAAATCTTTATTTGAGGTCTGTGTTAAAATGAAATAAAATGTCACACTCTCATTTATTATATTTATATAAAATATCATCTTCAGATTTAATCTGAAAATTTATATCTCATTTTTCCATGAAAAACCTTTTTTAAAACACTGACAAAGACGCACAACAGGCGATGAGTTAATCTTGCATGTTATATCATGTATTGTCCACTATAATATTCTCAGCCATTTCATACTGTGTGAACTTTGATGTCAGAACTTTTCCCATGAAATATTGTACCAAAAGATACTTTCCTGACACCAGCTCTTATTGAATTGAGATTTGCAATCTTGCATAATAATACTTTGCAATTTCACATCACGTACCATAACCTGCATACGATAGTCTCCCACATTGTGTTGGTGACAGACTGTTGGAGGGGGAACAATTTTGTCCACACTGTAATATCCAACAAACAGATAATATGATAGCACCCATTCTGCCACAAACATTCATTAACTACATAATCAAACGTACGAAAATTCTATTTTAAAAGCTTTTTGTAGTCCAAAACCGCTGCCATCTTGATCGGATAAGGAAATAATGTTGCTGTTCTCACCCATTTTGGCAGCTCGTTCTCACTTATGCCATCAGTATAAAGCATGCAGGCCTATATGGGACATAACAGGGATACCTGATCAGCCGGGTGCTGCAAGGACACAAATCAATTCACACCTAATATCGCTCAAAATAGATCTATGAGAAACAACTCCCCACAGGAGTACCTATTAACATACAACGCCATAATATGGTCATTTGGAGAAGTCCATAATTTGGGGCAAAAATGAATCAACAGATAAGCAATTTATTGTAATCTTTACACCAACATAGAACTAGCTTTGCTGTAACGCAAAATGAGATATCATTTAAGCATGGACGCAAAAAAGGCGTTGTGTCTCAATGGCAGGATCCAGGCCCCGAATAGCTTTGATTGAATTTCATGAATACAAAAAAATAAAGAGTTTGTTATGCATGTATTATATGAATGGGTAATTGGTTCTTGTATCACTGGGGTCCTAACATATCACTTTTATCCTACCAAAAGGCGTACAGATGAAGGTAACTGCTTTCTGATGCATAAATCCTTTATTTTAGTCATTATCAGTGATGTTGATATCATACTTATGTTGAGATCAACACGAGGTTTGATTTGCAGTTTCACGCTATACAGGATGATTCATTTCGTGTTGAATGTGTTCATGAGGCTCTAATGCGGCACAACAGCCCCATCTCCTGAGCGTAATAGTTCCCTATCTTGTAAACAATATAAATCATGACACAAGTCATCAACAGATTCATTTTTTTCTTATCTACGAAGAGTCATAACATCGCCAAGAAAATAGTAATCGTCCCTCGCTGTCTCCTTTCATGAGAAAATATTTGTATTTGCATCTGAGGCGGCTTTTGATGTAACTAAGTATGATCTTTATTTGTAGGATTATAATAGTCCATGTATTTAGGGAGATTAGAGCTCATAGAGAAATCATGGGATATGTGATTAGCTCCTACAAGATTTATAGCATCGCGTGAGACGGTAGTTTGTTTGTTTGTTTGTTTGTTTGTTTGTTTGTTTGTTTGTTTGTTTGTTTGTTTGTTTGTTTACAAATATAGCGCTGGCTCACTGGATTGTCATGTCAATGACTAGCGACATGACAGTTCAGTGAGCCAGCGATATATCTATGACGTATATCTCAGACACAACATACCTCAGTTCGACATGGCCGGGAATCAAACCCACAACCTTTGGATCACCACAGAGGAACTGGCGCTATTGAGCTTGAGCTCTCACCAACTGTGCAGCTGTCTGTGGTGTGTGAAACTCAATTAGTCATTGACACAGGAGACTTAACTGGTCATTCCATTATTGCTTTAGCAGGAGACTGCTCTCCAAAAATAAATGCTTGAGTTGAAATGTTGAAATTGTACTTTTCTATTTCATGTGTAGTGAATGGGAGAAGTTTCAAACAAATTGAATTTGTTTAATCCCTGGCCATTAAATTGCGCTGGAAAGCAATATGTGAACAAATTATATCTTCTAAGTGAGACTAAACCACATCCCATTCATTATGTATGTGACTGAAAATCCCTTCAAATATAACAGAGAAATGAAAAAAAATGTATTCAACCTAATAATTCTTTGATTTATATATCATAATCAGAGAAAAACATGCTGGTATTTTACTTTTATATATTAATAATAAGAAGAATAAAACAAAATTATCTAATTCGTAACAGCTTGAGTTTAACTTGATTGAAATATATTACTTATTTTCCCTTGGATGCATGGCTTAAGGAGATCTAGGATTATTGCATAGAGTTTGGGGGGGGGGGGGGGGGTGATGAATATTTGAATATAATGAATGTCCCCTGCGATCAGCATCATGAAGAACATCCAGATTATATCTCCTAATGAGACATTTTACATCTATTTTATGATCAATTAGAATTTCGAAAGCTGTGTAATGATTAGACCACTAAGTGATAGACCTTTCAGAGATTTTGATGCAATATTCAACCAACTTACATTCACCGTCTTTTTAGTGCTTTCACAGCTTGGCTACAACTATCACAAAGGATATTGACGCCAGCACAATAAGTAGGACTGCCTTCGCATATCTGCTCTATTCAACGTTTTAATCCCCACAAAATTCCAATATTTAACTTCCAGAGTCAGGTGTATTCTGTTTTGAGAAGAAACATGTCATGCGGCTATATGAGCAATCAGTCGCCTGTCTGAGCAATTAGTAAGCTGTAAGAACAACCAGTCGCCTGTTTGAGCAATTAGTAAACTGTAAGAGCAATCAGTCGCCTGTCTGAGCAATTAGTAAGCTGTAAGAGCAATTAGTCGCCTGTCTGAGCAATTAGTAAGCTGTAAGAGCAATTAGTCGGCTGTATGAGCAATTAGTAGGCTGTATGAGCAATTAGTCGGCTGTATGAGCAATTTGTCAGTTGTATGAGCAATTAGTATGCTGTAAGAGCAATTAGTAGGCTGTATGAGCAATTAGTAGGCTGTATGAGCAATTTGTCAGTTGTATGAGCAATTAGTATGCTGTAAGAGCAATTAGTAGGCTGTATGAGCAATTAGTAGGCTGTATGAGCAATTAGTCGGCTATAAGAGAAATCAGACGGCTGTATGAGCAATTTGTCAGTTGTATGAGCAACTAGTTTGCCGTGTGAGAAATTTGTGAGAAAATACCAACACCAGCGACTTTTTGAAAAGTGCCAATCGAAAATCTTAGTTTGTTAATCCAAAGAGAATAGTTTGTTAATCCAAACAAAACAAATCAAATATTCATATATTCTGACCTAGACAAGGACACCCAGCCACTCCACCCAGCCACTTCCGCCCTCCACCCGGCCACTTCTGCCCTCCACCCGGCCGTTTCTGCCCTCCACACAGCTGTTTCTGTCCTCCACCCAGCCACTTCTGCCCTCCACACAGCCACTTCTGCCCTCCATGCAGCCACTTTTGCCCTCCACGCAGTCGTTTCTGCCCTCCATACAGCCACTTCTGTCCTCCATACAGCCACTTCTGCCCTCCATACAGCCACTTCCGCCCTCCACCCAACCGTTTCTGTCCTCCACCCAGCCACTTCTGCCCTCCATACAGCCACTTCTGTCCTCCATACAGCCACTTCTGCCCTCCACCCAGCCACTTCTGCCCTCAACCCAGCCACCTTTGTCCTCCATACAGCCACTTCTGCCCTCCACCCCGCCACTTCTGCCCTCCACCCAGTCACTTCTGCCCTCCACCCAGCCACTTCTGCCCTCCACCCAGCCACTTCTGCCCTCCACCCAGCAATGAGAAGTGTTTGCTTACATGCACGTGTACTTAGTGGACCACACAGTATCCCTCAAAATCCAAGTGAAAGTACGTTTTTATGATGCACTGGCTATTTACCTATTTAATGTTATATTATTCGTATTTTGTTCTTTGTTTGATGCTCTGCAAGTGTATTTACTGAGTTACCTCGCATTCACTACAATCTCTTAACCCAGGAAACAATTATTTCTTTCAAAATCGTTTTCAAACGTTTTGGTATGGGTTCTTTAGTTGTGCAACCTTCCCAAATCCAAAATATAAGACTTTTTGAGATTTTCCTCAAGCCCTTTCAATACTTACCTCAGATATATATCAGATCTCCACCCCTCTTCACACCTCTCAAGAACCTTTCTTTGGCGTATTGTGCACGGAGCTTTCAGCTTACAGCGTGCTAACACTGGAAGTCAGTTGTGGTTTCACATGATCAACCTGCACATGTATATTTGATGGTAACACCTAAAAGAAACTGAAATTTAAGATATCATGAATTATGAATCTTGAAAACATCTTGAAAATGTAATTCAGAACCCAACTCCGATTTCATTAAAACATCTCTTCTCTATCCTAATATATGTAGTGATACAAACATGATCATTTGAATTACATAAAGATAAACTCTTACCTGTATAATATTGACAAATTCAATAAATACAAGTCTTAAATATATTGATCTGTACCCTTCAATTATTTACATGCTTTTCAAACTATTTTGAAATCTCACTAGTTTTTCACTAAGCACTATGATCTATTAAAATTTCATAATGAAATATCTATTTTTTTTGTTATATAAATGGTTTTATATATTTGACTGATTTAAAACCTCAAGAAATGTATTGGCATATTTCAAAAACGTAACCTGTATGGATTCATAACAAATAGTAACTTCAGCACTAACATCCTGTGGCATGTGCAAGGTCATTAGGTGCATTTCTTACAAACCAATTATCCCAGAATAGATCTTAATTTTGCAGAGACTAAAGCTCAACATAATGCCACATAGAATGTGTAGCTTTGGTTTGAAATATGATATGTGAAAATATAAAGAATAGTTCAGAAAATATTTCTCAAAAGCGTTCAGATAACCTATTGTTTTCTCAATGTTTTCTTCTTTTTTATCAGGCATTGTAAGAAACAATTAGTGAATGTTTTATCAGACAAGCCTATCCCAAACAGTCTTTGAAATGTGTAAATATTCTATGAAAGATGATATTCAGTAAAATATGTGGTGTCCAGTGTCCTCAGTCATTCAAAAAAGCTGTCAAAGTACCAGTTGAGTTCATTTGTGACCAGATTTTCCGAGTCTTTGGATATTGATCATAGCTAGGGTCTGTTGATATTGATCACATCTAGAGTCTGTTGATATTGATCATAGCTAGAGTCTGTGGATATTGATCATAGCTAGAGTATGCTGATATTAATCAAAGCTAGAGTCTATGGATATCGAGCATAGCTAGAGTCTGTTGATATTGGTAATACCTAGAAGTGAAAAAGGCTAGAATGATAATACCTAGAGTCTGTTGATATTGATCATAGCTAGAGTCTGTTGATATTGATCATAGCTAGAGTCTGTTGATATTGATCATAGCTAGAGTCTATGGATATCGAGCATAGCTAGAGTCTGTTGATATTGATAATACCTAGAAGTGAAAAAGGCTAGAATGATAATACCTAGAGTCTGCTGATATTGATCATAGCTAGAGTCTGCTGATATTGATCATAGCTAGAGTCTGCTGATATTGATCATAGCTAGAGTCTATGGATATCGAGCATAGCTAGATTCTGTTGATATTGATCATAGTTAGAGTTTGTTGATATTGATCATAGCTAGAGTCTGTTAATATTGATAAAACCTAGAAGTGAAAAAGGCTAGAATGATAATACCTAGAGTCTGCTGATATTGATCATAGCTAGAGTCTGCTGATATTGATCATAGCTAGAGTCTGCTGATATTGATCATAGCTAGAGTCTGCTGATATTGATCATAGCTAGAGTGTGCTGATATTGATCATAGCTAGATTCCGTTGATATTGATCATAGCTAGAGTCTGTGGATATTGATCATAGCTAGAGTTTGTTTATATTGATAATAGCTAGAGTCTGTTGATATTGATCATAGCTAGAGTCTGTTGGTATTGATCATGGCTAGAGTCTGTTGATATTGATCATAGTTAGAGTTTGTTGATATTGATCATAGTTAGAGTCTGTTGATATTGATAATACCTAGAAGTGAAAAAGGCTAGAATGATAATACCTAGAGTCTGTTGATATTGATCATAGCTAGAGTCTATGGACATCGAGCACAGCTAGAGTCTGTTGATATTGATAATAGCTAGAGTGTGTTGATATTGATCAGTTCATGACAAACTACGATGAGTTCATGACAAACTACGACTAGTTCATGACAAACTATGACGAGTTCATGACAAACTACGACGAGTTCATAACAAACTACGACGAATTTATAACAAACTACAACGAATTCATAACAAACTACAACGAATTCATAACAAACTACAACGAATTTATTTAGTGTATATGAAGAACCACAAAGACTCCTGGAGAGTTATGAGGAACTACATGGCGACTTACAGTGACACAACTGATCTTTATTGTCGCTCTTGTTCTCCCCACAATTTTGCCACAGTGTAACTGGGGCATGACTAAGCTGTTCAGTCCTCTTTTCGTTCCTGACGTAATAGCACGTATTTCATAGTTTTCAGATATAACATTATCTAGAAACACATTTCTGTGACGTTAACATAATTACTTTTAGGCTATTATTAGTGGTTATTAAATTACGAATTTAATTAGATCAAAACATATGGTTGTGATGTTTTGGTCTTACATGATCATATTTATGTTATATAGGATTGTGCAAATTTACATGTATATACCAGATTTTCCGGAACTATTTGTGGTTTGTGATCACATGATAACCTCATTGGCCATCAACTATGGTGGAGAGCTGTATACTTCACTCACCATCCACACAATAACACACAATATGCAAGTGTTCAGGAGGACTCCATCTTGGTGGTATCATGTGAACAAGGCACCATGAAGTGCGCATGCCCAAAGCGTTTCCGGCAATTTGAAATCTAACTTTCCAATTAAAAGGTTTTGGTCCAAGGAGAAAGTGAAAGAAACAGAAGAAGACCCCTTTGGCTTCATGCATTACAGTTTAAAAGAACCGACATTGAACCAAAAGGTTAAAAAGTCAGTACGAGCAGTTTAAAGATCTATAGAGTGAGTGGAGCAGCCTAAAGAAAGCTGAGCTGGAACCCGTAATGGGCCGAGGCTTAGGGGCTGTTATGCATCATTCACATATAATATCTTTGTATATGCTTCCCTGTTGACTTGTAAAGACATTTACGTTAAAGCCTCCAGGCACTGAGCGCATATTTGTCAATCAATTATTTAGTCATTAAAAGCCATTGTTATTCGGTATTACCTGAGGGTAAAGGATACATACTGTCTTATTAACGATGTCATGATTCCAGCAAGAGTGTGTGGATAATGAATATAGCTAGAGTGTTTGGATAATGAATATAGCTAGAGTGTGGATCTTGATTATAGCTAGAGTGTATTGATATTGATTATAGCTAGAGTGTTTGGATAATGAATATAATGTGTGGATATTGATTATAGCTAGAATGTGTGGATATTGATTATAGCTAGAGTGTGTGGATATTGATTATAGCTAGAGTGTGTGGATACTGATTATAGCTAGAGTGTATTGATATTGATTATAGCTAGAGTGTGTGGATATTGATTATAGCTAGAATGTGTATATTGATTTTAGCTAGAGTGTGTGGATAATGAATATAGCTAGAGTGTGGATCTTGATTATAGCTAGAGTGTATTGATATTGATTATAGCTAGAGTGTTTGGATAATGAATATAATGTGGATATTGATTATAGCTAGAGTGTGTGGATATTGATTTTAGCTCGAGTGTGTGGATATTGAATATAGCTCTTTGTGTGGATATTGATTATAGCTAGAGTGTTTGCATATTGATTATAGCTAGAGTGTTTGGATAATGAATATAGCTAGAGTGGGGACATTGATCATAGCTATAGTGTATGTACATTGATTGTAGCAAGAGTGTGTGATATTGATTACAAAGAACACCTAAGAACCACAAATACTACTTGAGACTTATGACGAGACGACGTAATAGCAGCCCAGTGCGCTTGGATACGTAAATATCATATGATTCGGATATTGCATTATCTGGTAACACATTTCTGTAATTTGGACATAATTACTTTCATGCTATTATTAGTGGTTATTAAATCACGAATTAAATTAGATCCAAACATATATATGCAGATGATACTCAGGTTTACATTCCTGTTGACCACACCTCGGACCAACAAGTTGGCATCTGTAGACACATACTTGAAATAATGTTTTAGTGAAGCTAGAGCTTTTTCGCTTGCGTTTGTTTTGCCTTTAGGGCTAGATGTTCGAGGTTTCAACATGGTTCAGCCGTACGTCTATGGAGCATACATATATTATCGGTCATGGCGGCCATGTTTTGGCACATAGTTTCTGTTCACATCATCAGATGGTGCTTTAGTATGAGAAATGATTTGTGAGTGTGTGGTAGAGTACAAAGATTTCCTTATTTTGACAAACTTACGCGAGCTTGATTTTTAAAATCAACACTTGTTTAATCTCTAACAAGATGAAAATTAATGATGTAAAAAATAATATACTCATATGTACTGACAGATATGGTTCTGCTGTGAACCAAACTGTCAGTAATGTCAGAATTGGTTATACTGATATCACACCCAGTGAGTCTGTGGTTGAACTTGGTATCACATTTGACCCCAATATGGATATGAAGCCCATATTAAGAAAATGTGCAAAAATGGTTATTATCACATCAGGAATATGGCAGCCATTAATTAGTGGTGGACAAGATCAAACAGTTTGATCATAAATCATTTATCAGGAATTGAAGGAATTACATTTGCTCCCTGTTCGCGCCAGGATTAACTTAAAAATTCTCCTGATGACTTAAACAGTAAGGCACCTCCTTGCTCCTGCTCCTGCTCCTGCTCCTGCTCCTGCTCCTGCTCCTGCTCCTGCTCCTGCTCCTGCTCCTGCTCCTGCTCCTGCTCCTGCTCCTGCTCCTGCTCCTGCTCCTGCTCCTGCTCCTGCTCCTGCTCCTGCTCCTGCTCCTGCTCCTGCTCCTGCTCCTGCTCCTGCTCCTGCTCCTGCTCCTGCTCCTGCTCCTGCTCCTGCTCCTGCTCCTGCTCCTGCTCCTGCTCCCGCTACTTATTGTTATTGTTATTGTTATTGTTATTGTTATTGGTATTGGTATTGGTATTGGTATTGGTATTGGTATTGGTATTGGTATTGGTATTGGTATTGGTATTGGTATTGGTATTGGTATTGGTATTGGTATGCATATTATGTATATGCTAGACTTCAATATATGATCGTACAAAGTATTTATCCCAGACTTTATAATTGCGAATATTTAGAGAAAAAGAAGTGGGCCTGGTATTGTATGAATGATGTCCTCATCAGCAGCAGATTTGCAGAATATTGCCAAATTCAGGTAGAAATATTATCATGTTATTAATCTGTGTGAAGGAGTTGGTCCTTTGTCAAACGTTTGTAAATGAAATTTTAAAACAAAATGTGAGTTTAATCTTTGCAAAAACAATTGCGCGACATCGCGTCATTCCTTTACACTGTAAGATGGCAAGTTGGAGCGTAGAACACAGTCAGGGTTAAAATGTGATCCACACCAAGTGGCCGGTTTCCACAGCTACTTGACCACAGAGCCTCCGTGGTGACCAGTGTCACCGTTCAATCCTCGCTGTCACCCCATGCCTATATGTGGATGCAGCATCATCCCTGGCTGATGAGACTTTATTGATGTGGTCCAGACTCCAAGTGCTGCAGTGGAATAAATCACAAGTGCAAATTCTCAGAATCATTTACATATCACAAAATCTAATAAAATTTACGAAAATAGCATTTTATTTGAAGCCGAATAAAACTAGATTAAAAAGGACTTCAACTTCTCTTTTGCTTTGACATGTATGAGGTTTCAAAATGAAATCTTATCTTCGTTCCAGTTTTGATATGATTGGTTTTAAGTTACAAGTGGGTAGGCAAGATTTCATATCAATATGCTGCAGGTTGCTGATGTCATAACGCCCATATCTTCACAATCACAATTCAAATTGGTGTTATATTTATTGAAAAATATATGCTGCTGTAAATTGGAGAAAAGTACGAGAACTCAAGCATAGAGGGATCACAGTCATAAAGTCCGTAAATTACCCTGACAATAGCCTTTTTGTTTTTTCTACCAGAAGGCAAATGAGGATATACACGAAGAGATAATGTCTGGGTTTGATTTGAAACGATTGATATAAAGTTGAAAACTAATGAGACAAATGAAGATAGGGCTAAGATTGCATTATATTGATTACATTGACACGATTAAAAGCGATATAAAAAGAAGCTGGTCTATCCCGCTTTAAGAGCATTGCTGATAAATCGCAACTGTATCGCCACTTCCAGCATTGCTCATGATTTGCGAACTTGAACAAGAACAAAATAAACACACGCGATAGCACTGTGAGGATAACATTGTGATAACACTTGGAGTGTGAGGAGACAACTTCAAAATCACCGGCGGTGATAATTTAAAACATTTTCAAACTATCGGCGCTCCTGGCGATGAAACAAGTAAAAGTTGCACTGGCAGAGGATGATAGCAACAGATAGATATTAGATACTAGAATATTGATTTACAAGGGCATTAGGAAGACATGTACAACTGGCTCACCATTGTTATTAACTCATCATGTACTAGTTATATTGTGCTTTTCTTCACCGGTTTGAGTTGTGGCAGTATGCGAGTCACACATATAAATCAAACTTGCTTCACTCTTCAAAATCACTAACCATTACTATGGCAGATCTCAGTTACTGCCAGTGTTATCCCAGCTCGACCCTTTGTACCCACGTGCAGTGCTACTGCCATTTAATGTTTCCTTACATCCATACATATTCACAGCCCATCGAAGTGTCGATATACTTGCGATATACACAGATATAGCTGCAAGTGTGCTTTTCCAGCTACCAATCTCATGATCCGCTGATTTTAAACAAACTTTTCAGCAAATGGAACCAATCATGAAACTAATTATGAAGGTATTATTGTTAACAATAAAGTTCATTATCCCTTACTCAAATTATATCGGAGATTAGTAATCTGTAATAATTACACTGTAAGGGACCCTGGTAACACTGGGAGGGACCTTGGTAACACTGGGAGGGACCTTGGTAACACTGGAAAGGACCTTGGTAACACTGGGAGGGACCTTGATAACACTGGAAAGGACCTTGGTAACACTGGCAGAGACCTTGGAAACACTGGAAAGGACCTTGGTAACACTGGAAAGGACCTTGGTAACACTGGGAGGGACCTTGGTAACACTGGGAGGGACCTTGGTAACACTGGGAGAGACCTTGGTAACACTGGAAAGGACCTTGGTAACACTGGAAAGGACCTTGGTAACACTGGGAGGGACCTTGGTAACACTTGGAAGGACCTTGGTAACACTTGGAAGGACCTTGGTAACACTTGGAAGGACCTTGTCAATATTGGCAGAGACCTTGGTAACACTGGCAGAGACCTTGGTAACACTTGCAGGTAGCCAGACGATGTTTGTGCATTTGAATATCTTAAAAAATGATCCTTTCAAATCACACAAAAGCACGGTTTTTATGTCTTGCAAAAGGGGATACCATTACAAAATATGTTTAATTTATGCTAATGATGAAATTATGAACTATTTATGCAAAAGATATTCAACTTGGCAACGCTGAAAAGGACCTTTGGGGAAAAAAACCAAGGATATCACTTTATCACTTTTATCTCCCTTTGAAGTTATCAAAGGAAAAACACACATTTAAGTTTTTCTCCAATTATGCAGCGGAGGTGTGATCTTGAAGGCAGGGTTAATTCCCTTTCACGAAGCCAGATATCTTGAAGGAATCTATTTTATATGACAAAGAATGCTTAAGTTATAAATCAACAAGATAAAACTAATGGGATTCACGATGAAAAGTAATTTGTTTGTGCTTACGTAAGCTCAATCACTTTTTGAGAAAATTGGATGATCTCAGATTTGAAGACAATACTTATGTAAGTATGTAAATTAAATTTTCTTAAAAGTTCTTTCAGGAAATGGTTAACTTATTATTGAGAGCACCAGATATGTAATATAAAGTACAGGCAAACATCAGAAGCAAACAACATTACTGGCAGACAGCACTGAGTACAGAATAATATTACTGGTAGACAACACTGGCAAGGACCTTAGTAACACTGAGAAGGACCTTGGTAACATTGGGAAGGACCTTAGTTCACTGGTGGCAGAGACCTTAGTAACACTTAGAAGGACCTTGGTAACACTGGGAAGGACCTTAGTTCACTGGCAGAGACATTGGTAACACGGGGAAGGACCTTAGTAACACTCGGAGGGACCTTGGCAACACTGGCAGAGATCTTGGTAACATAGGGAAGAATAACACTGGCAGGGACCTTGGTAACACTGTGAAGGACCTTGGTAACACTGGGAGTGACCTTGGCAACACTGGGAGGGACCTTGGCAACACTGGCAGAGACCTTGGTAACACAGGGAAGGACCTTAGTAGCACTGGAAAGGACCTTAGTAACAGTGGAAGGAACCTTGGTAACACGGGAAGGACCTTGGTAACACACGGAAGGACCTTAGTAGCACTGGAAAGGACCTTAGTAACAGTGGAAGGAACCTTGGCAACACGGGAAGGACCTTAGTAACACTGGGAAGGACCTTGGCAACAATGGCAGAGACCTTGGTAACATGGGGAACACTGGCAGGGTCTTGGTAACACTGGCGGGGACCTTGGTAACGCCGTGAAAGACCTTGGTTACACTGGGAGTGACCTTAGCAACACTGGCAGAGACCTTGGTAGCACTGGCAGAGACCTTGGCAACTCTGGGAAAGATCTTGGTAACACTGGCAGGTAGCCAGACGATGTTTGTGCATTTGAATATCTTTAAAAATGATCCTTTCAAATCACACAAAAGCACGGTTCTTATGTCTTATGGCAGAGACCTTGGTGACACTGGAAGGGATACTAAAGGATATAATCCTTCGGAATATCACAGAAAAAGGACGTTTCTTACATCTTGCAAAAGGTGAATATAATTGTCAAATATGCTTTATTGTTGCCATTCATGCCAATGATATTCAACTTAACATGATTACCAGAAGTGTTATTTCGCCTGTATTTAACCAAAGTGAAGTTTGCAAGTCTTGAATTGTTATATGCCTTTTATCTGGGCAAATAGAATACCTGCAGGTCGAGTTATCTCCCTTCATGTGACCAAAGCTAAAGCTTGGCGGTCAAGTGATGTCAGGCTACAGAACAGTATATATAGTAGCCTTAGTTTTGAGTCTAAGATTGATGCTCTGTTGGGTAGGACAAAAGCTATTGTTTTTTGTATGACATGAAAAAATTCATGGGCAAATATTCAAATTGGTCTGCCACAGGAAAAAAAAGATTTTAGCATTTCCTCGATCTCCCTCACACTCGATCCTCCTTCACCTTAAGGGAAATGTTAAGCACTGCTCATCGGTGAACAAAACAGTCACAAATGAGATCACTGGTCTATGGGTTTTTCGCCACATCAACCTAGTCCCAGCTATCGGTGGGTACGTCCTGTTCAGGACACGTCTCACACAAGATTGCATGACAGGTTTTTGTGACAGTTGTATCTATTTCTGCTATCGTGTTAATTACACGCTTCACTCTGTCATCACATAACTTCACTTTGATGCTCTCAAAGGAAGTGGAACAGTGGGAGGCAGCTAACAATTAGGTCACTTCCGGTTTTGTCAGGCTTTCAATGCCTCGGAGAAGCAAACTCCATGTGTTTCTTTCTGCTGAATTAAAGGGATATATGTCTGTGCTGAACTAGGGATGATCAGAGATATTTGAAGAGAGATTGGAAAGAGCAGGTCTGCCTCTAGGTGTCAGCACAGTGCATCATCCAACTCTCACATGGTCTCGCACAATCGTTTTTGAACAAATTACAATACAGTTCTACATCTATATGCTATAAAACAGTACCTAAAAAATAAAAATAAAACAGTTATCTACTGCATCCGCTTAATGTCAACATGATGATTTAAAGGCGATATTCAAAGGTGCAGTTGTACAAAAAAGTGAAAATTCCCTTGACAAGCTGGCCAAACGGCAACAGGAAGTGGTGACGGTGGCACCGCCACGAGATTGGTTCACCTGAGCGATAATGCAGAACTTCAGCGTGTTTCCAATCTCTGTTTTAAATGTCTCTGGGGTGATGTGCAATTTAGCAATAAATGTAAAATAAACATTAATTAATGTACAAATAATTCTTATGCAGGAGCAGATGTCAACTGTCCTTATGCCATATAAAGGAGATAATGCGTGCATGCATCACTTCAAACAAAACGTCATCCAATGTCATTAAGATGCATTTTGAAGTTTCAAAACAAGCTGCCGGGTTTGATATTGACATCTGATATAATCTATTTTGCATACCTATGTAAGTCTCCAAATCTCTAAACGTAGAGTGATTTGTACAAAATCTGCGAATCTACCAAAAAGCACATATAGATTTAATTATTAGTCCCATTTGCCTTGGTGTAAACATACTCCCCCTGACGGTGCAGCAATGATCAGATTTTAATAAGGGTTTTATGCTGTGCACTGGCTCCGGAGACCTTCAACATGTGAATTGTTGATAAAGGTCAGGTTAAGTCAGCCAATCTGGCCACGTGTCACTATTCCCCTGTCTCTGGCACACATGGGTAACGTGATGGGCAGTCACCATATGCCTATCACAAGCAGTTCATCTTTTCCTCTGTCAACAAGACAAACAAGCAGTTCAAAGGTCAGCTATCGGACTGGCACATCCGGCTGTCATTTGGAATCATGTAACCCGTTAAAAAGCAAAGTTTCCTACCCAGAATGCCCCAGCACAGCATCAGCGTGCTGCTGGGAGTCAGACACTAGGCATACTTACCATTCACAGAGGCGTGGCGGAGAAGACCGCCGAGGTGACCGCCGAGGTGACCGCCAAGGATATTTGTGATTCCCACCACAGACAACTGGTTATAGGCGATTCCTCTGTCGTGGAATTTGCGTCCTCCCTGATTACCCGGATAATGGAATAAATCAAGCCAATTTCCCCATGACAGTGTGCACCTCAAATAAGGATCCAAGGCTAACAGACAAATGTGTTGAGTGAATAATGCTTTGACAACAATACAAAAGAACAGCAGCTTAAGTGATTGTTTAGACTGTCATAGCTGATGTTTATTTTATTTATACGTCTGGAGGTTATATTATGCATAATAAGGTATATCTCGAGGCAAAATCAGTCCTTATCTTAAATTTTTTAAATATCATATATAAGATATCAAGATCTTAAGAACATTTCATCGAACAGTTTGCCTTGGGTTACTACACTGTAGTTAAAGAGGTTTCGTTGGATACAATATAAATTGTGGTTGACCAGTTGCACCCTACAAGGTTCTAAACGATTCTAATCGTCATATCTATTGCCTGCGACATATTTTCCTTAAAAGCTTTACAACTAATTGTGATAAGACATTCAGCTACCGGCGTTTCAATACAGTCAGTCACATGTTATTAAGCACTTCTACAAGACACCGCCGGTCATGAGGCTGAAGCTGGTCACATGTTATTTAGCACTTCTACGAGACACCACCTGTCATGGGGCTGAAGCTGGTCACATGTTGTTTAGCACTTCTACGAGACACCACCTGTCATGGGGCTGAAGCTGGTCACCTGTTTCTGTGGTCATATTTGACTTATTTTTGAGACAATTTTGTCTCGCAAAAATACGAGTCAAGCCTAACTTTCTGATAAGAATTGAGTTAAACATCAAAGACCAAAGTGTCTCTATCTCTGGGTAAAATTCTGTTGAATGCCCCATTTTGGCTGTGCATCTTTCAATGTGGTGGGTCGACATGGATATTGTTGATAACTAAGAAAAGGTTGAAAGCATTCCAAGGGCCTCGGTTTTTTAACAATGTCACTGAGACCTCGTGTTCTCAAATGGTACTGACGAGCATAATGCAATAGAATTTCGGTTTAGTAAAATACCAGCCTTTTTATGAAATTTCAATTATATAAAAGGTCCGATAAAGTAATAGGTCCGATAGAGACATTATAATTGGCGTCAACAACACCCCACTCTGCAACTCATCAGGCGCAAATGAGGCGGGCACCATGGGTTGTCCTTGAAATCTTAATTACTTCTCTCCTAAACAATACATCATTTTCCCTCCAAGATTCTTCCTTTTTCCCGCTCGACATTAAACATTAAATTGCATACTTGAAATCTTAAACAGGCAAGTCACGTGTGTTCAATTGCTTCAATATTATTAGTTTCAATTCCCATGTGGTTACAAATGATGGCCAGTGCATTATGACCTTGTGTCCTGACCTTGTGTCCTGACCTTGCATTGTGTGCTTTCTCGTCATCACATTGTTGTTTAAGAGTCTGTGGATGTGTGATTATCAAAACACAGTGAGTAAAAAAGACTGAGAGTTTACGAACTAAGAGGTCAAACCATTGCATTTGAGTGTGTACATCCGCAAACAAATGAATAAATAAGTAGCCAACAGCAAAGACCAGTAGTAGTTCCTCCACTTGCTCAACATGTCAGACAGTGAGGCCACATTTCTCACAGCATCTCAGAGGGGCGATTCTTCACCACCAGTATATCAGTCCTGAAGGTCATGATGTCCTTGTCATAATAGAATAAGTAAGAAGAATGGGCCGCATTCTTGGCTAATCTTGATAAATATGCAGAGCATTTTTCACCACTGACCTAAATGATTGGCCTATATGTTAAGATTTGAAACGTGTATCTTGTCATCCATTTTGGAAGATGGATAACTGAGTAGTCATTTAATACACATATATCGTGGAAGACTCCCACTGAACAGAGAGCTCCTAATGTAATAAAAGTCCCTACAAATCCTTCTAAATGATAAAATGATGATATGCGCATCCCACATAAACAGTTCTGGTCCTAACAATATGTACGTAGGCACATCAATCCCGCTTGACCCACTTTCTGTCAGTATGTTGTATTCAGTTTTGAGGCGCTTTCTGGGGTCAAATATTGTCTAGAGGACATTTCATATATGAAGTGACTTTGGGCGGTTGACCGATCCCGCAGTAAAGGCCAACAATTACTTTGTGTTAAGATTAGAACATACCAACTTGATCATGACCTTGTTGATGACAAATGAAAAGGATTGGTTTTGTAAGAGTCCCTTTAAAATAAAGACGTCACTTTTCATTCAGCCAAAATCAATGACATCGGATTTGTGGACATATTTATATTTGACGTCATATTCAATAAAGCGCCACATACATATTGGCTGTCATAAGAAAAGTAACTACAGCAGACACACGCTGATACTTTGAACAAGATAATTTTAGACACGAGGCCCCGAGATATGTCCTGAGATTTTCCCCGAGATTTGCTCCGAGATCTGCCCGAAGTACACAGCAGCGAGCATTGATTTAACAGGAAGTGTGTTCCCTGATTTCGTTGCTCTAGGGGAGAATTAGAGCGTCCACACCAATAACAATACGATTCTGACTATCAGTCATTCTATTGCGGTTTACACAGGTCTATTACAATCACAAGCCTTAAATGACTGCTAAAAGAAACTAGTACATACAGCAAATATCAGAGGAGATGACATAACATGCATATATATATATATATATATATATATATATATATATATATATATATATATATATATATATATATATATATATATATATGGAACCAGTATGGGAGGTGAAAATGTGCAATGGGGTAGAGGAGAATGCATTCATGGGTACTTAAATGTGTTGTGTTTGTGGCAAAACCATTTATGACAGTGGTAATAGCAGAACTGTGAAAGAACTAAATGGTTGTTGTAAGTTGACCATTTCAGGCCTCAGTACATCATGGGATGTTGTGGTCCTGTACTAAGAATGGTTGGCAGACTCCCTTTATCCTGAGCCCAGAATGTGGCCAAACATCTATCGCTTCTTCTGTCAGTCCTCTGATAGCTTTATACACATAAATTCACCTTTCATTTGGCTGTACAAAAATAATTATAATAATTTGTACATCATTAATTCTTAATTATGGAATATGAGCCGAGAATTCATATACTTTGTAATTAAAAATATATCGTTGATATCTGAATAAAGTATCATATAGCTTGATGATTAAAGCAATACAGTTTCTATTATTTTTTTTTTCAAGATTGTTTAAAGAAAACGATAGTCTCTTATTTGTGGGTAATGTGGAAATTATAATGTGAGTCACGCGGAATCAAACGTTCACCCCATTTAAAAACCTATATTGAATTCCATAGGAATATTATATCAAAACATATGGACATAAACCATTTGATTTAAAGAGGACAAATCCTGGTCACAAGCCACTCCTGAAATTACAAATTTGAATGATGTTGTTTTCAGAGTGCTTTCATGCATTTGTTATGGGGGGGGGGGGGGATGGGGTGGGGAAGAGCGAAGTCAAACTAAGATGACTTAAAATCGGTTAAACATTTGCCCAATAGTTTTATGTGTTTACTGTATTTGCCAGATAGCTGAAAAGTTGGGGCATTACTTCTATTTGGTCATGGCGAATGAGGTGACGCACATCTATCGCATGATCATATTGTGTCACGCATGAGATATGTGTGACCAAATATTGTCACACAACAGCAATACATGACCTGATGATGTCAAGTAATAACCATATGTGACTTTATTTGGTCACGAATTTGATTGACCAAATATATGTTTGGCTCTAACTGCTCAAATAATAAGCATGCTTACAGACATCACTATGTTCATCTTATTAAACATGTAGCATCGAGATTATCGATACTACAGTTGGGTGTACTTTAGAAACCTTACAACAAGGTAAGATGAGATGAAGAAGGTTTCATCTAATTATCCCTTGGCGGAATTTAAGACCAAAAAAATCATATGATATTTAAAAGTAAAAAGTAAAATGAACATCTAATTGAAATTCATGTCTAATATTTAACGTATGGGGTCTATATGTCAGTGGTGATCAGGGGACTGCAGTGCTGGCCATACATTGGCAATATATACTTGTCAAATTTTCATTTAGAGCTGAGCAAGGGTAAAACAATTTTTGTACACCCCATTGTAAAATTTACCTCTACGGGTCTGAATTAAAAGCATGTAGGATCTCAAGGAGATTAATTCATACTTTAAGTTTCTATCTTAATATTATTCTTAAGTAGCTTATTTCACAAATGAAAATAAGTCTATTTATTTGGATCTTTACTAGTATACATGTAAACAGCGATCTTGCTTTTTTCCATTTTTGGGATAGCAGAGCCGATGGTATTTTGCCCGTGGTGTTCTAATAAACGGGTAATGACCATGACACACCATGTATATGATACCAGCTCAGGGATGTTGAACAAGACACATGCCGTAAACATTGTCAGCCATAACTCTGCCGACGTTCTATTATCGCTCGCTGCGGGCGGAGACGTCTTCGTCCCGGTGTGCACTGATTATGTCATCAAGGTACCAGATCAGCGCCGATCTACATCACGTAATCAGCTTGTAGCACAGTTTACAACTGCCAGAGCAGATCTATCTTGTCTGACAGCTTTCAGGCTTAGCTTAAGCAGTGATGATTCAGTCATCGGAGAAAAACAGATCAACAAAACAGCAACATTAATGTCCAGGCACCATCAACATGATCAAATGTAAGATTATTAAATACGCTATCATCCCCACAGTCTGGTCAATTGAGGTTTAGATTTATAGTTTCAATATATAATATGTAATAAAATATCATGTGTTTCCATATTGTATGGGGACATAAGCCATGTTGTAGGGGACATAAGCCATGTTGTAGGGGACATAAGCCATGTTGTAGGGGACATAAGCCATGTTGTAGGGGACATAAGCCATGTTGTAGGGGACATAAGCCATGTTGTAGGGGACATAAACCATATTATAGGGGACATAAGCCATTTTGAAGGGGACATAAACCATATTGTAGGGGACATAAGCCATGTTATAGGGGACATAAGCCATGTTGTAGGGGACATAAGCCATGTTGTAGGGGACATAAGCCATGTTGTAGAGGACATAAACCATATTGTAGGGGACATAAGCCATGTTGTAGGGGACATAAGCCATGTTGTAGGGGACATAAGCCATGTTGTAGGGGACATAAGCCATGTTATAGGGGACATAGGCCATGTTATAGGGGACATGAGCTATATTGAAGGGGTCATAAGCCATTTTGAAGGGGACATAAACCATATTGTAGGGGACATAAGCTATATTGAAGGGGTCATAGGCCATGTTGTAGGGGACATAAGCCATGTTGTAGGGGACATAAGCCATGTTGTAGGGGACATAAGCCATGTTGTAGGGGACATAAGCCATGTTGTAGGGGACATAAACCATATTATAGGGGACATAAGCCATGTTGTAGGGGACATAAGCCATGTTGTAGGGGACATAAACCATATTGTAGGGGACATAAGCCATGTTGTAGGGGACATAAGCCATAGTGTAGGGGTCATAAGCCATGTGGGGGCATCATTTATCATGTTCATCAGGCAATGTAAGGTTGTGATCTATGTTGCAGGGGGCATATTATTTTATAGAGTATTTCTTAATATAATTGTATCTATCTATCAAAATGTGTTGAGCTGCATCATAATATAACACCTTTGCCTTACCTCAGACCTCCACTCATCATATGAGAACTGCATGCAATTTCTGCTTGCATTAAACATGTTAAATATCACACCTTCTTCATTAAGCTTATACTTGGTCTTATTGCAAAATGGAATGTCACGTGGCACTGTAGACTGCTCATCATACATCAAATGTGAAATATGTCACTCGTGAGTCGAACTCACGGGAACGCACGCATGTCAGCTCATGCAAACATTGTTTTCATCTTCCATGTTATCTGAACAAAATATCTTAATGATATTGAAATATCGATAATAGCTATCCATACATATACGATGATATTAGGTCTCGCCAATTAATCATCTAAACATATTCTCATCTTACATTGGACGTGAGTCTCAAATAACTCTAACCCGAGGGATTCAACTCAGAATGCAGCATTGGAGAGACATACTGACAGGGTGAATCTGTATTGAGAAGTGCTATAATACCATAGGACCCTGAAACACTATATCTGATAATCCCTTGTTCTGCACAAATTAAATGCTGCAGTTGACTTTGCATTTGATATTGCTGTCGACCTCGGAAATTTTCAGCACGCTATTAGGCTAGTGTGTAGTTTATTAAGCATTGTTCAGGGTTTTCTTGGTCAGGGGTCAGGGGTCAGGGGTCAGGGAACGGGGTCAGAGGTCAGGGCTGTGACAAATATCGTAATCTGTGGATCAGAAACGTGCCATTGGCAAAGTAGCAAGTGTCTCTATGTTATTACTTAAGGTCTATAATCCACAATCAGTTTGAAGCATCGGGAGAGAACTTCGTGTGGTCTCGTATATTTACGTAACTGCCTTCGGCTCTGCATGCTCTGGGGGATTCCAGGATGAGAGTGAGGCTATGACGTCAATGGGGGGTATTTCTCATACAGCACACATGGTGTCCAGCTGCAATAACTGAGTCGAACCCGTTTTAACGGTAGTTAAAACGGGTTCAATTTAAATAATAAAAGTTTAAGACTAGCTGGTTAAGTTTACTTTTTCTGTGCTAAATTAACAAATAACATGACTTTGAACACATTTAAGCCAAAAAAACATAAGTCTGTCCCAGTGTTTCATTGTGGATTATAGACCTTAAATCGAGATCAATTGCATTTTAGATTTAACGATTGATCCCTGTCTCAATATCATTTATATTAATCCAGATAAATTACATTTAAGATTCAATGATTGATCCCTGTATCAATGTAATTTATATAGATTTGGATTAACTGATCAATATAGGGATATTGCATCTTAACCTTAATCATACGGGCAGTTCGTGTATTAGTGATAATTGGATATGTCATATGCGCAGTTTGACCAGGTAATATGTTTCGGTCTCTGAGCCCATTGTATTTATCAGACGACAAGATATATGCACACATCTTATATTAAATTGTAATGTGATACTTTTACGATGTGCGTACGTGGACATCTATTCTATAAATATCTTGAGCACTTCATATTTATTCAGTGACTGAGGAGATGATTGTGACTGAGGAGATGATTGAGGTTGGACGTTTTATATGATTTTTGTGGCCCGGATTTACTGGCAGAGGTCTCAGCCCAGGAGAAGTATATCTACCCCATAACTGCCACAAAGAGATCAATTATAAAACAGATTCCACAAGAGATATACTGGTCTGAGGCAGAGTACAGGACGTAGATCTAATTCCGGCATTAATGAAAGCTGTATGAGAGACATCGGATTCTTAGCATCTAAAAGAAAAGTGATGCTTTTGACCTTAAGCTAAGAATTGATACATCATACACTAGCTATGGGCAGCAGACAACGTCATTTAAATAATGATTCTCACTAGCAAACTACCTAGTAAACTACCTAGCAAAATGTACAACTTCTTGAACAAACAAAAACATTAATTAATAAACTATTATAAATCAGTAATGGGCAGATTCGTGAGAAATTAATAGAAAGTTAATAACAAAGGAGCAAGTTTAACCAAAAAAAACTTTTCTAATTACTTTACGCATGTCAGAAGATGACAACTAATATTAAGTGAACATATTTTATGATTTTTGTGAAATATCCTTGGTTAATACAAAATGTATAACTATATTAACAGAATTATTTGCATGTTTGTAATAATGTCTGGCATTAAGGTGCATTACTAAACCTGGCCAATCAGTGCCACTCCAATCAGTGCCATTTAGTACCAGGCAACTGATTATCAAGGTCTTTGTCGTCATGCAAATGAGATTGTGCAAAAGATATCATACATCATAAACGTGCAGGGCATTCAGTCCCGGTGACATGTACATTAGTGTAAACAATCCAGGGTCACTTTTACCACTCTCAACTACAAAGACAAATACATGTATACCTTGATATATACTCAATGTAAATGATTCATGTTTTATTTTTCACAGATCATCCTGACAATCCTGTTTACCAATGTACAAGTTGGAAATTGTTGAGAAGTTGGTAATCGATAATCACTGTAAAAGAAATAAAATGAGCCCATTTAATCAACAAGCAAGGAAGATTTTCACAGCGACGGTACAAGATCATGGATATATGATATACGGCGGTGTATTTTGGTCTTGGCAATATTGATTCTGGTTCATGTCATGTAGATGTCAACAGAAAAATGAGATTTTACAGATGCGAGTAAATTCATGATTTTAAACATTTGTTCCATTGTGACATTTTCACGTTACTTACCATCAAAATCAATTTGTATCAGAAATCTACATACATGTCACGTGTTGTAATCTTTCTCAAATCGTTTGGTTTTATTTGACATTTGAAGAGGAATGACAAAACCTCATAGCGCTGAACACCTGATACATACAAGACAAAATGCCACTTCATATTATACCAAGTTGGCTGGCAACAATGTTATGTCAAAACCTCTTTGGTCCTATACTGCTTACACGTTAAGCTGTCATTTCCTGTACAGTTTTACTTACAAACAACATATATTATTCACTAGATATTTTCTTTTTTAACAATGCATTGACAGAATTTAATTTCTTTTACAGTGATTATATATATATATATATATATATATATATATATATATATATATATATATATATATATATATATATATATATATATATATATATATATATATATATATATTGAGGAATACATCATCGGTTTGTATGAAAAGATTGCTGCCAAGAATTATTCAAAGAGCATCGTGAAACATTATATTTATATCATTAAAATGAATTATGATAATTCGTAATGCGCTGGCATCAAAAAGGAAATTTCCACAAAATTTACTGTCCAATTTAAAAACATCGTTGATGGAATGTTTTCAGGTTTCTTTTAAACACATCTTTTGTGTCCTTAACCCTGATAAAATAAAATTAATTATTTTACATCGATAAAAAGCAGCCAAAATTATACTATGTCTTGAAATAACACTCCTTTATAATAATAATTCTTAATAGAATACACTTGATTCATAAGAAGTAAACATCCATTGAATGAAGGCAATATTTTTGCAATATTGGCCCTGAAGAGATTTTGAGACATTTATTAGCCACTATATCTTTAGTGCTTTCATAGCTCGGCTACCACTATCACAAATGGATTTGACATATCATAATACACTCGTGGATATGCCCCATGAAACTTGTTAATCTTCCTTGTTGATTCCATACCAAACACTTCCCTTTCAAAGTTTGGTATTCACTCTCAGGAGGATAAACATGTTTTTTTTCTTCTAAATATCGTAATGCATGGCACCATAAAGCATTTCGAGTTTCTTCAACGGTTTAGCATTGACAAGATTTATAATCATGAAATGATGGACAAGATGGACAAGTTAAATTGATCCAACTTTACAACTACACGTATAGAAAGGAAGAATTTCTCTTACTTTGCAGGCAGTTTGAATCTAAGTGCAAATCATTGCAGTGACCGTTCGTTCTATTCATATGATGACCTTTTCCTGGCAGTTTGGAAGGCTAGTGTGAATAATTGGATGACCTCTCATATTATCGATATAATGAACTTTTCTGGGCAGAGAATCATTGAGGTGACGCTTTAAGCGAGAGGTCCATGCTATCAGTAATCATGATACTTCCATTTCATTCCATGGTTAATATTTTTTCAAATCTGCAATGTCCCATCACACTCCTTGTTTGTTGGCTACAATAGGGATTGCCTATATCTCATGCATCACCTGACTTCAATATGGCCAATAGTATTTCCGTCAGAAAATCCACTTTGAGGTCTGCGGCGGTAGTGAGTTTTACATTGAGTGTTTGGAAGTCTATCCCTGAACATATTAGATTTGCCAGGTCACAAGTGTTTGGATGTGAATAGCCATTGAAAGCCATTGCAAGTAGTGGACCACTATGTCACTCAAAGCAGACGACATTTACCCCCGCAGCAGACGATATTTGGACGAGAGGCGGTGGATGGTGGGCGATAATCAGGTAATGGCTTCCATACTGGACTCAAATGAACTAAGTAGGTTGAGGTCAATTGCCCAATGCTCATTTTAACTATCTGGGATAGACAAATTCTCACCTCTGAAGACCTAAGCACAGGAAAATCACCCGTCTGTGTTCCTGAATGCCAGTGATATTATTTCACCCTCCCCAATGTAATCATGAACCAAACAAATAAATACAGCACATATACGCATCTGTTTAAATTTACTCATATTTTATTTATCATGCTCATCCAAATAGCTGAAATTTGGATTTTAGCACGTTACATGATTATAGTTGAAGCCTACATAGCACAGCTTTGTAAGTTATCAGAGGTCACACACTGGAGCTGTGGATGACCCCGAGAAGAGATGACCACTTCTATGGCTGCTATCCACGCTGGCCTTTATTTTGCCCTCTCTCCAAGGCTTTCCACTTCCATGAGAATTTCATACCAATCGTCTGCAGTTATTGTCGAAAATATGTGATTAAGACATTTCTAATTAATAAAACAAGGAAAGACGTTAATTTAATGGATACAGATGGTTTCTTCATTATTTATTTGTTTATTTTTGCTTTGTGAACAAGGTTGTATAGGTTTATATCTGAATACATAATGGACACTATTAAGCTCGTTTATTCATATATGTCACGTACTGCTGTACCGGAAGTTCATGATTCCTCGTGGTCCCCGAGAGCAAAGAGCAGCCGAGATGTCAAGCTCAGACACAGCTGAGGGTCAGGTCCACCTGATTAACTCTTTCACCACATTTTCACCAAATAATACATATTTTGTGCCTATGTGCCAACGCCAAAAGTATGATTAAGATTCAAGATTCAAGATTCAAGATTGATTTATTAGACCATAAATGAGGTATATAAATATATACAGATATTACTTATTGAAAATATACAGTTTGAGGTCAGGAGATACCCATTAAGGCAATTACTTGCTGCTATCATGAGAACCACCTCTGATGGTGTGCAAAAAAATGCAGCAACTTGTAAAACTAAACTAATATCTGTCAATAATGTAGTACAGTGGAGTATTATAACATAATATAACATAATATAATGGTCAAAGCAGGCAAAAGGAGTGAGGGAAAAAAATGATTAAAACAAGAGAAACAGTGAAAGGCACTCTACACAAATGTACATTGATTAACTGTTTTCTTCCTATTATTTGGCTCTAGACAAGATCTAGTTACATATACTACAGTGATTACTTGTATAGAATGATTAATCCTATGTGTGGTATTAACATTGAAATCGTGTATTGATGATGAGACATCTCCATGACTCTTTTGACCATTATGTCCTACCTCTTTAAATCCTTTTCTGTGCTTTAATTTATGTTATTTTGAATAACATTAATGTGAATGACAAATGTATTGATTTGCATAGAATTCAGTCAGAGAATCAAAGATTGGAAAAGAGGTTTTATTCTAAACTAAATGCCAGTTCTATGTGCCAATGCCAGTCACATATATGAAACTTATCATTTTGTTTATATTCAATGTACTGAATAATAAAATAATTATAAGGCGAATTGTAATGCACACTTAGAAATGAGAAAATCTTTTACCTATAAAGAAATATTCTCATGGAATAAAAACGGCATGATCTTTTTTAACTGTCTCGATGGAGTGTCTCAGCTCTTTGAAATTCTTTGCAGTCGTTCCATCAATTGTGTCTTAAGATTTGCCTTTTCCATGTTTTTGATTTCATATAAATGTGTTCTATAGGGCCTCGAAGAAATACGAGACTGTGATGATCTCTGCAGAAGAAATCTAAAAAAAACAAAGATGTAAACAGAGACGCCAGAAACAGAAACAGAGGCTTTATGATAATATTTCAGAGCATATTGTAAGGTTTTACATTTGTGATGCATGTCAACCAGTTTAATATGACAGAGGAAGGAATATTTTCATCCTAGGGGCATCTGGTGAATATTTGGATCACGATATGACGTAGTTAATCTGCTAAATGGGACTGGACTTATTGAATTCTTGAAAGACATGGCTCTCTATAATATTATCCGCTATTGACCGAGGCAAACTGATATGATTTCTGCCATTGAGACGCAATTAAATGATTAATCTAATATTGAAAACGTGATCATCACAGATATCAGATCGCAAACATTTTAAGTAAGTTACCTGGTGGAGTTTCAGTGTCAATGTCCTTTCTTCAAATCTTGTTATAAACAAGAATTTTGATCAAAATAACAGTAGACAATGCTATCAGATATCTACATAATGTATTATATTTAGATGCTTTTTAAACAATTAAAAGATGATTTCGTTTCCAATCCAGTTTTTTTTTACCAAATAATGCTATGGAACACCTATGCGTCATGAGTGACCTTATTTGGTCACGCTTTTATCTGACCAAACAGATAATTGGCTCAAACTTATAAATCATGTGCAAATATTGCCAGATTTCAAAAGACATTACAATCCTATTTCTATATGATAGTTGAGCTCACCATACTGTTTGCCAAGTTTAGTTTTAAGCTTCATTTTGCTTGAGGTAAATTTGATACTTGCAAAAACATATCGTTTGTCTTTTGGGATTACAATAAAATAATAACCATGTTTAAAAGTCTCGACAGAGAATATTGAAATTGCTGGTCTTATCGATATAACTGTATGTCTGGGCAGTCATTAGGTTATTAAATAGAAACACAATGTGGCACTCAGACCTGAAAAATGATATATATTTCCATGTTATGCAATGAATGTTACTGCTGTTGTGATCGGTGCACAGTGTTTTAGATATAATATAAGATTTCTGTGCATTACTTTCAACCTTAAATAAACGTTTATGTTTTTACCACTTTTAGGCACTGAATAACCTTAGTGGTTGATGTGCCTCTAAGCAACCATTCATTCATTTCAACCTTAACATGTATTTATTTGGCAGCACGTCCGATTTCTTTGGAGAAGCGCACTGCAAGGACTATGTGGGGTCCTGTCAGTGGCGTAGAGCAAGCCCCGTCCGTGCAGAGCAAGCACCATCAGTGCAGAACAAGCCCTGTCAGTGCAGAGCAAGCCCTGTCGGTGCAGAGCAAGCCCTGTCAGTGCAGAGCAGACCATCAGTGCAGAACAAGCACCATCAGTGCAGAACAAGCCCTGTCAGTGCAGAGCAAGCCCTGTCAGTGCAGAGCAAGCCCTGTCAGTGCAGAGCAAGCACCATCAGTGCAGAGCAAGCCCCGTCAGCGCAGAGGAAGTCCCGTCAGCACAGAGCAAGCCCCGTCAGTGCAGAGCAGACCATCAATGCAGAACAAGCCCCGTCAGTACAGAGCAAGCCACGTCAGTGCAGAGCAAGCCCCGTCAGTGCAGAGCAAGCACCATCAGCGCAGAGCAAGGCCCGTTAGATTAGAGCAAGCCCCCCCCCCCCCCCCCCCAGATCAGAGCAAGCTCCGCCAGAGCTTTGTAAGCCCCGTAAGCGCAGAGCAAGCCCAATAAGCGCAGAGCAAGGCCCGTCAGCGCAGAGCAAGCCCCGTCAGCACAGAGCAAACCCCGTCAGAGCAGAGCAAGCCCAGAGCAAACGCCTTGCCATCTGAGCAAGAGCTCCACCTTGATATCTGCGTCTGTCCTGTCCTTTTGCTGACAAAGTAAAATAAGTTGCAAGTGCATCATTTTGAAATAAGTACAGAATTCCTATAATATGATAGACCATTATAGTTTGATTAAAAAAACTATATCGTATAAAAACTATATTGTATAAAACAAAGCTCAAATGTGCATTGTTGATACAATATATTAATTATAGCCTGATTCTATACATAAATTCAAACCCTGCTGAGTCAATGTCCTCTTATGACTGAGATTTCACCTCGTGGGCAAGCTCATGAAAGATTGTGAGGTCCATTAGGATAATGCCCTTGTCTGTGGCATTATAATTGTATCTCAGTGATCATATGACCAGTATCTCCCCTTCAAAATTGCTTCACAATCACATAGCTATTTTGTGTTAAATCCAAAATGACTTCACTTCTTTATTTATCTTTTTTAAAAATAAATAGAGAAATGTAAATAAATATGAGAATAGAATTATAATTTATATGTAAAATGGTATCATTATTGATGTAAATAGATCAACCTCACACAGAATTTATTTTTCACATTTAAATCTGAGACACCATTTTTAGTTGATGCCTCACGGGAAGGTAGATAACTGAGTACGGAATCATATTGAATGTGAAGTGCATCGTATAATGTCCAGACACATTATGCATATCGAACTTGACCTTGACTGGAACGAGAAACAGGAAATTATCCCCAAAAAAGAAAGCCATTAAATGGAGTAATATCATGGCCTTGATGTGTGTTTTTCAGTAGATGCCATATGCAAAGTAGTCCGGTAGGATGTTGTTTTCATAAAGAGCTTATACGTTGATATTTACTCAACGAGGTCACTCAAAATAAAAAAAATCAAGATGGCTAACGAGATTTCTTTCAAGGGAAGTATAACATCGTGTGTTCATATCTTTTTCATAATTTCTATTTCATAAATGAATATATTTTCCCTGACAGAAGTTTGTTTTGATCATAACAATAAGACAGTTACTGGTGAACATTCTGGGTGTCATTTTTTCAAGTAAAACCATTTCTTCACGTTGCGCATTCTATGAGGAGATGGGGTTTTAACATGTATGAGCGAGCCATGGATCTCATTTATAGCAGGAAATATCCCTTATCAACCTCCAAGTACCAAACATCGACTCGCAACTGACTCTTCGGTCAAATATGCAATATATACTTGAGCCTCAGATATACACAATGTTTATGTATGGAACGGACGCTCTAGTGGCGCCACCTGAAACAAAGTGTGAAGAGACACAATATTAATTTCTGCAGAATGCTTTTAGTCAAATCAAGGCATGATTGCGATATCGTGCATGGTGCAATCAGGGGATGTGTGCCCTGATATTATCCTGATTTATTAGGTTCAATTATTTTCCTTATTAATTTTCAACTTTCCTAATCATCCAATACCCTTGAGTCTGATTATACATCTGTCTGGGAAACAACTTCCAGTTTCAGTAATCGATTCCAGTGTGAATGTAATTTATTCTTATTGATATCATCCAGTCCCAGAGCCCCAATACGCAGAAAATCCTCCTCATACAAATCATCACGATTAATCCTATTTGGCGGTGTGATTGTCAATAGTCACAGAGAGGATAAGTGAAACTTTGGCTCTTGTACAACCATGGTAGTTAGGTGTGGAATTCGCAGGTCTTGCCCACCAGGGGGAGTCAAATATCCCGAGTGCTGCATCGGAAATGGATCATATGAAACATAATATGCCACACTATATTAAAAATGTGAGGCATTTCTGTACACCAATTCAAGGTCAAACCAGAAAATATTTTACACAACATTTATAAATGACACAGGGGAAATTAACTTGAAACTACAATGAAATACATCGTGTCGGCCAAATAATCCTACCACTTAATTATTACACCATTGATACCAGTATTATGTAAACAAGAGATAGGGTCCTCACATATTGAACTATATATCTCTTAGATAAGGCGGCAAGTCTGATAGATAGGAGGTAAAGTCAGATACCACTTGAGCTCAGTGATAGACGTGTATGTAATTTCATCAGAGACGTCTTGATTGCACTCAGGGCATGTCTGTACGAAGCAAAGCGGTGCCAATCGATGCATTATGAAACCATAAAGAAATGCGCCAAATAAAACACCATCAAATCTGCATAAAGAGTTTTTGCTGGTAGTATTTGTTGTTCAAGTAATGTTCAATACTTCCATACTCAAAGCTAGCAGCCAGAAAAACTACACTTGAGTCTGTTGACAATCTTCTGGTAAATGTGTAAAATGTATAAAAATGTATAGTAGTTGGTGTTATTCTTCAGTTTGTCTGTAATAAACGCTTGAATTGATCCAAAGACTTCTCAAATGAAAATATAGATGAGCGGATTCTAAACTAAATCTTCCAGTGATATTTATTGAGCCAATGATGGCAAAATGTATGAGGCCTAATTCTTAGTTCCTATTTTCCTTCACGGTGATTTCTTTCTACAGCATACCATTCTACAATGCCAAAACTTATCACAACTTATCTGAGATTCGGTTGTTTTAATTCCCAATAAATCTATGTTTTAAAAATTACACCTCTATCTTAGTCTAATTTTTATTTTTATTTTTTATTTGCATAACAGCAACATGTCACATTGATAACACTGGACATCAAATTCTGCATCACAGTAACCTGTCACACGGATAACACAACATCAAATTCTGCATCACAACAACCTGTCACACTGATAACACTGAACATCAAATTCTGCACCACAGCAACCTGTCACACTGATAACACTGAACATCAAATTCTGCACCACAGCAACCTGTCACTGCTATCCATAAACCTGTCACACTGATAACAAATTCCAAACCGTCTGCTGTTTAGAATGAACCTGTCACGCTGTTTAGAATGGACGCCTGAACTGACGCCATAACATCGACTGTCTGTACCTGTGACAGTGACTACACTGCATGCAAAACTGTTAAGAAATGTAGGGAAGAATGAGTAAGCCATATGTATGTTACTGTATCAGATTATACACACCTTCTGAAGGAATGACGTAAAAGGAAATTCTAAAAGATTGATTCCATGCCAGGCCAAGTAGGCCGTATTACACCAAGGAGCTCTGAAATGAAGCGTACAAACTCATTTATATGTAGACATGCCGCTGTCTTTCAAAAATATGTTTTACTTTCCTTTATAGACAAAGAGTGTTTGCTGTATAACAGAGTAATCGTTAAACAGAGGTGTACACAGAATACCTCCCATAACAGAAACGATTATACTTTGTCCAACCCTATGAAAGTGTCTGCACCTACTCAAAATTGATCTCGGTGAATGGTGCTGAAAGAATAGGTACAGCAAGGTTGTGTGTGGCTTTGTTGTCTACATTTGCCACTTGGTTGATGATATCTCTAGGTGTGATAAGTGTTACATTCTTTCAACTGTATACACCTTTGTGCAATAGTTGAAATAAGCACGGATATGTTTAACAAAAGAAAGGTGCGGGTTTCTACATTTATTTATTTTATATTTTGTATTTTGGAATGTTCTCAGTTCTACCCGCATTTCCTTTGCATCAAAAGGAGTTTGAAAATAAAATTGTTCTTCTAGAAACGGCAAATTATTAGAGAGCTGAGCGGATGTGTGGCTGAAAATGCATTCTTGGATGTAAAAAATTATAATGTCAGTCATCAACCCGAGATTACGTCATAACCCTGTGTTGTGACGGAAATCGATCACTTGGCGTACATGTTAAGGACATTCTAACATTCTCACTTTTGGAAAAGGAATCACACTACTCGGATACCTGATGGTGGTACCTGATGGTTGTACCTGATGGTTGTACCTGATGGTTATACCTGATGGTTGTACCTGGTTGTTGTACCTGGTTGTTGTACCTGGTTGTACAGTTAATGCTCTATGAGGATTTTACAAACTTCATCGATTGGGTTGGTTATTTGGTTTCTAGTCTGTGAAGAGTTATGAGCAACTTAGCTATAGGAATCACACAATTGGGGCACCGGATGGTTGTCACTCACCATTATGCCCTTATAGATAATTCAATTATCACCTTTCTCACTGCAGTAATAATTTATTAGTAATCAACATGATCTTATCGAGAAGTGACATAATGCTCAACTAATCTGAACGGTTTAAGGCATCAGCCAAAACCAATTAATCAACTTTTCCATTCCAAATGTCAGTGATTGTATGAAACACAGCTGCCTCCATCACAATGACGAGACTAATGCTGCCATTATGAGACTAATGCTGCCATTATGAGACTAATATTGCCATTATGAGACTAATGCTGCCATTATGAGACTAATGCTGCCATTATGAGACTAATGTTGCCATTATGAGACTAATGCTGCCATTATGAGACTAATGCTGCCATTATGAGACTAATGCTGCCATTATGAGACTAATGCTGCCATTATGAGACTAATGTTGCCATTATGAGACTAATGCTGCCATTATGAGACTAATGCTGCCATTATGAGACTAATGCTGCCATTATGAGACTAATGTGGTAATGATTATGATGCTACAATGGTGATGATGCTACAATTATGATGATGATGACGATGATGATGATGATGATGATGATGATGATGATGATGATACAATGATGATTCTTCAATGATGATACAAAGATGATGATTCTTCAATGATGATGCTTAAACGATAATGCTAAAATGGTGATGCTTAAATGATCATGATGCTACAATGGTGATAATGATGCAATGACGATGATGATGCAATGATGATGATGATGATGATGATGATGATGATGATGATGATGATGATGATGATGATGATGATGATGATGATGTTGCTACAATTGTGATAATGGTACAAAACTGTAGATGACAGATGATAATCAGTCTACATTGGGATTAAAGCTACATTGATGAATACAATACCACAATGACTGAGAATGGTCTGAGCTTAGTCCAACTAGTAAACAGGAAGGAACAGCGAGTGATCAGAGTTGTTTAAGTCCATTTAATGGATGCCAATAGAGTGTTTTGATCACTAATAATTCCTTTCAATGTGTCTTCCTTCCTCTGAGACAACAATTACATTAATAATGTGAAAGGCATGTTACCACAGTGCCTGCTAACATGTTACATAAACTGACAAGAAAATCTGATATTAGGAAACAGCAAGCTGAAAGAGTCATTGTCATTTTACTGTCATATTAATATGGCCATGTACTCACCATGTAATTTGGCTATATACATGTGCCCATTGACATGGGTTGATGCATTTATGATTGGAAAGTAAACAGTAATTAGTTCATTGATAAAAGTGTAGATTTATCACACGCAATACAATGCACATTTAGATAATGACTTCAAAAGTGAACAACATGGGATATATTTCTATACAGTCATTTGTTAGAAATTGTACACGATGAAACAATTATTGATAATGCTCTGTAAGGTTCATCTGTCAAGTGTGTAGGTTTTATGCATACTTGTCTTTGCTAATGGTCACGGAGGCGTAAGTTGTGGGGTCTTGAATAGAAATGTTTTAGCTATCTAAAAACATACTGGCACCTACCTAACCAAGGATCTTTAAAAAAGTATGATTTGGTCACCACAAAACATCAGTTTTTTTCTATTACCTATTTTGGATTTAACGTGAACATTACGAAGATGAAGTCAGTTTAAAAACCCTTCCAGCAGGTTCATGAACATGCATTTTTATAAATAGCTAACCTTTTTGTTTGCCCTATTGTTAATAGTCAAAAGGACTTTTCCTGAAGTAGAGAAATGGTTTTTAGAGTAAGAGCTATGACAGCTATTTCCCCAAGATGTTTGGAGTAAGATGACCCGCCACCTGGCGGTACTTTCACCACTTACATACTCTAACACTCCAATTTGGCCGCATTTCACCAAACACTTCAGACTCTGATTGAACTTTTCACCAGCGAATAATGACACTTAGAGGCCGGTCTCTCAGGACTACTAGCCCCATCTGCTGAGAGGTTGAGAGCAAGTGTGGAGAGTCAAGGCTTTTTAGGACATGCAGGCAGGGCCCATTCTAAAGCCATTAAGCTAAATACTTTCTCCGTCTGCTCATTAAGCACCTAAATGGATTACGTGGTTAAATATCTACCATAATACAGTGACACATCCTCAGAAACTTTAACCTGCACTATCTTATCTCTGCAGGGAAATTAGGCAGATTTTATTTATAAAGCTTGTTTCAATACATATTTATGCTATTTGTACCACTGTAGATGTATATATCGTAGTTTCACGGTTATGGTGAAGTATAGTATTAGGCGTATCATAGGTCTTAGCAATATTTCTTGTAGTATGACATTGACTCCTTTTATTTTGTATGCGGGGCCAGCGGCTTGTGTGCAGATTTCAATTACCATATGTGTGACTGGTCACCTATCGTGCATTTGTGACGTAACTCTCGCCTGATATGGCGCTAAACGGAAGTGCCAGTCAAAGCCACTAACAAAATTATAATGACAACCAATAGGATTCAATTTGGAATATATCAATTATTCAAAGGGCCGCGGGTATTGCGGACGTGCCCGGCCAGGCTTGTGGGCTTCAGAAATCTAATAAGTAACAACCATATTGCTATGATAACCAAAACTGGCAGAATACATAGAATGAAAATGTCGGCTGCAATCCGCCCACGTCACTCACAATTTGTATACAGTTTTCTCCATGTACATTAAGTTCTTGAGAAATTTAACTTTGTATTATTAATCTTAGAGTGATATATTATTTTTTGCATCTGAAGTGATGTTTGCCATTTAGATAACTATCAGGTATCCGTGTCTGGTCTCAAGTCTGAGATAAAGGATTGCTCATGTGACAAACTATATCTGTTCATGTTATCAAGTACAGCATGACATCGTAGCAAAACGTATATCTATTTATTGGGTTTATTGTTTAAAGTTTAATGCCATTGTTCTTGGCCACTAAAATTAGACCATAAACATTGTATACAAATGGCGGGGCTGATACTTCTGTATGGACTTATCCACTATCCTTCATCTTTGTGGATATAGATTTCCAAAACTTACATCTGGTGGATTTACAATCACGTTGTTGAGTAATGTATGTTGCATGTCATGTACAGATGTCTCACGTGACCATATTGTGAGGATACGCTATGGCCCCGGAACATGTATTAATATAACAGAGTGCGAACGTCACCATCACATGACAGGCTAACTTAAATCAGAACAATAAGAAAATCTAAGATATAAATAAATATTCATTTAGCCTTGCTGTCATTAAATGGAACATATAAAGACTCTTTCAGGGCGCATTTGACTCGATATAAACAGTATTTGAGGGCACATTTACATCAACAGAATGCCGGTGCAATAGAATATAATGCCACTAATCGTATATTTTATATATATGGACAGTAATGAAGGTTGTGGGTTTATGAATAATCGTAAATGATAAAATGCAAGTTTAAGATTAGCCTGCCAGAAAATAGCAAGATGCTGATCTTATCTCAAACAGAGTAGCTGGCTTTGAGCTATGAAAATAATGTTCTGTATAATCTTAATGAAAGTGATAAGAACCCAGATTTGAGCCCATTCATCACGTGACCTGAGATAACACCGGCATTGGTCAGATCAGGTCACGTATTGTTTGCCATGGCAACAAATCATCACAATATAAGATAAGTCTTTGCTAATGAGACAGTTTGGTGAGTGATGACTGTAAAGTTCACTTTCACTGGTTGTAAAGATTGTGTGTACATACCTGATTTAAGATACAGGGCAGTTTCCAGGGGTATAAATAGTTTATCAAACAGCTATAGCTTATACCGCTTTTCCTGAGTTCCCAATTTTCAGATATTTCATTAGTAGTTACACATTTACAAGTTGATTCTGCTCAATGTGAGTTATGTTTATACACATTTTAGTTATATTCTTTATAAACTCAAATCAAATTTAACAATTAAAGGCTTCTTAGAAATCTAAACTTTGTTAGAAGTGATACAATGCTTTACATTATTTTCTTTAGATTATTTCTTAATACTTGCTACAAAGGGCGTATAACTCCCAGGGCACAGCAATGTGACACCTTGCGCATATTGTCGGGTGTTTGTTGGCAGGTTTTCGGCCTCAGATTATTCTCAAAAGGCCCTGAGATCAGCGTGTAAGCCCAAAGGTCTCACAGAACCATGCTTTATATTCTCATTTCCTTTGTCATCGCAAACAAATGGGTTACCAACCGAGCTTACAAAGTGTGGTCTTGAATCTTCTCTTTTCAGATCAAACATAAAGACACATTCATTTCAATTCTTTGACTTTGAAATCGTGTCTGCAATGAGAGGAGGTATTTGGGAAAGGTATTCCTCTTACTTGTTGACAGGAGACCAGGTTATCGCAAGGGGAAACACATCTGTTGACGACAGCCTCTGCGCATGCGTGGCATAGGGATGTTAGTGACCTGAGCAGATTGTCTGGTGTGGCTCTACATGGCAAGAGGCCAATTGACACCATTCATACTTGCTACCAGGCCACAGCTGTTCACACAAGAAACATGTGACCAAATCTAGAGCTTGTTTTCACACCTCCTCCACCCCCATGTCAGATGTAGGGCATTCGGCTTTACACTGAATGAGAAATAGGTGGAGACGGGTCGGTTGCTAGTCAGTTCTATGTTAGTCACTTGCAGATAAGAAGTAGAGTGTTCAGCATCAGGAAAATCAAACCTGATCACAATCAGCACCAGAATGCTAAGACCCATTTCTACTTCTGTCTCTCTGATCACAATCAGGACCGGAAGCTATGACCTACTTCTATTCCTGTCTCTCTGATCACAATCAGAACCGGAAGCTATGACCTACTTCTACTCCTGTCTCTCTGATCACAATCAGGACCGGAAGCTATGACCTACTTCTATTCCTGTCTCTCTGATCACAATCAGAACCGGAAGCTATGACCTACTTCTACTCCTGTCTCTCTGATCACAATCAGAACCGGAAGCTATGACCTACTTCTACTCCTGTCTCTCTGATCACAATCAGGACCGGAAGCTATGACCCACTTCTACTCCTGTCCCTCACTTGAAATGGACTACAGCTAAATTCCAACATGTACCTGAAATCAATCATTTCATTCTGCCCAGAAATTAGAGACTTCTGTGAGATACTGAGTGTACGAGAATGGCCTTTCCTGTCATAAGCCTGACCCTGTGAATGTAGCGTACGACCCTAAGTCTAACAGCAACACCCCATGAAATTAAAATGGTGAGCCATGCATTCAAATAGAACTAATACAAAATGGGATGGATAAATGGACATGCCATTAAAATTAATCCAAATTCATAATATGTTGTTTCTTGCTTAAATGTTTTGCATTGTAAACTATTTGTTCATGATCCAGCCAATCCTTGGAGATCTTAGATGCTGCTATGACGCAGGTACTGTGGTGAATGGTAAGATTCTCATGACCATAATCAGTTAGAACCAAACATCTCTATGGTTACGTATAGACGTGACTAGAAAAGGTAACACATGGTTATTGCGTGAAACCATTTGGTCAAGCATAACTGTCAGTTTTCTCACGCAAGCCTCATGCATGACACAATAAGGGTCAAACAATAGTTTAGAGTGACGTTTTTTCGTCACAATCATGCGTGACCAAATAGATGTTTGACTCCAACTGATAATCAAGAATCTGTCCTTCCCTTTGCTCCCAGGTCCTGTCCTGTAATTTGACATTCGAGACACAGTTGACAGGCGACACAGGGCAATTGTCTTATTCCGGCGAGGATGCTAAGCCTGCAAAGTAATATGAAAGGAACTGTCATCTGGGTCATCCCAAAGTCCGGCCCCACCACGCAGTAGACAAATATTCTTCACTGCTTATTCGTTTAAATTAATATGCTAGTAAGAGATTTTCAGATTTTGCATAAATCCAATTAGGCCAAGAAAAAAATTGTTTCTCCTGGAATTCTTACCAATTTTATTAGTAATAATTCCAGGTGCCAATTAAATGAAACATTTATATGAAAAAAAACCCCAACAAATCTTATGCAATACACAGCGCTGGACCCAATCTAGCCAAAGATAAATAAATCCCACCGGAGATATGTTTATTGTAGATTTGGTTTATATATAAGTATCTCCATGAAATATTGATTCTATAGCTGATGAATGGTTAGGATATATCTAATATTCTGGAGAATTGAGATGATATAAGCATTATATGTGAAGCTGGGGTGTGCCTTTGAGTGTGATTGAGGTTGATAAAAGTCTATATCTTACATTTACACGCCATATTATAGTGCTTGAACTGGTAATGGGTGGTGACTTAGGCGAATCAGCATTGCTCAAAAAGCATCAACTTTAGGAGATCTCTTGTCAGGCTGCCACTTGATACAGTCCTATTTTGAGATAGAATATATCTGAGACTACTGGTCCGATTCTCTTCAATACTAGACTGGCTTGGTAATATAAACATTTCATCAAATATTTTGTAGCACTCTGGGATTATAGTGAACTGCATGGGCAATTTTGATAAGGACTCTGCCAATGTAGTGTACTGCATGGTCAGTCTGATTAGAAAGAATATGGCAATGTAGTGTAGTGCATGGTCAGTCTTATTAGAAGGAATATGACAATGTAGTGCACTGCATGGTCAGTCTGATTAGAAGGACTCTGGCAATGTAGTGTAGTGCATGGTCAGTCTGGTTAGAAGGACTCTGGCAATGAAGCACTCTGTATGGTCAGTCTGATTAGAAGGACTCTGGCAATGTAGTGTACTGCATGGTCAGTCTGGTTAGAAGGACTCTGGCAATGTAGCACTCTGTATGGTCAGTCTGGTTAGAAGGACTCTGGCAATGTAGCACTCTGTATGGTGAGTCTGGTTAGAAGGGCTCTAGCAATGTAGCACTCTATGGTCAGTCTGATAAGAAGGACTCTGGCAATGTAGCGCTCTGTATGGTCAGTCTGGTTAGAAGGGCTCTAGCAATGTAGCACTCTATGGTCAGTCTGATTAGGAGGACTCTAGCAATGTAGCGCTCTGTATGGTCAGTCTGATTAGAAGGACTCTGGCAATGTAGCACTCTGTATGGTCAGTCTGGTTAGAAGGACTCTGGCAATGTAGCACTCTGTATGGTCAGTCTGGTTAGAAGGACTCTGGCAATGTAGCGCTCTGTATGGTCAGTCTGATTAGGAGGACTCTAGCAATGTAGCACTCTGTATGGTCAGTCTGATTAAAAGGACTCGGGCAATGTAGCGCTCTGTATGGTCAGTCTGATTAGGAGGACTCTAGCAATGTAGCACTCTATGGTCAGTCTGGTTAGAAGGAGTCTAGCAATGTAGCACTCTATGGTCAGTCTGGTCAGAAGGACTCTGGCAATGTAGCACTCTGTATGGTCAGTCTGATTAGGAGGACTCTGGCAATGTAGTGCTCTGTATGGTCAGTCTGATTAGGAGGACTCTAGCAATGTAACGCTCTGTATGGTCAGTCTGATTAGGAGGACTCTGGCAATGTAGCACTCTGTATGGTCAGTCTGATTAGAAGGACTCTGGCAATGTAGCACTCTGTATGGTCAGTCTGGTTAGAAGGACTCTGGCAATGTAGCGCTCTGTATGGTCAGTCTGATTAGGAGGACTCTAGCAATGTAGCACTCTGTATGGTCAGTCTGATTAAAAGGACTCGGGCAATGTAGCGCTCTGTATGGTCAGTCTGATTAGGAGGACTCTAGCAATGTAGCACTCTATGGTCAGTCTGGTTAGAAGGAGTCTAGCAATGTAGCACTCTATGGTCAGTCTGGTCAGAAGGACTCTGGCAATGTAGCACTCTGTATGGTCAGTCTGATTAGGAGGACTCTGGCAATGTAGTGCTCTGTATGGTCAGTCTGATTAGGAGGACTCTAGCAATGTAGCGCTCTGTATGGTCAGTCTGATTAGAAGGACTCTAGCAATGTAGCACTCTATGGTCAGTCTGGTTAGACGGACTCTGGCAATGTAGCACTCTGTATGGTCAGTCTGATTAGAAGGACCCTGGCAATGTAGTTCTCTGTATGGTCAGTCTGGTTAAAAGGACCCTGGCAATGTAGCACTCTGTATGGTCAGTCTGGTTAGAAGGATTCTGGCAATGTAGCACTCTGTATGGTCAGTCTGATTAGAAGGACTCTGGCAATGTAGTGCTCTGTATGGTCAGTCTGGTTAGAAGGACTCTGGCAATGTAGCACTCTATGGTCAGTCTGATTAGGAGGACTCTGGCAATGTAGCACTCTATGGTCAGTCTGATTAGGAGGACCCTGGCAATGTAGCACTCTGTATGGTCAGTCTGATTAGAAGGACCCTGGCAATGTAGTGCTCTGTATGGTCAGTCTGATTAGAAGGACTCTGGCAATGTAGCACTCTGTATGGTCAGTCTGATTAGGAGGACTCTAGCAATGTAGCACTCTGTATGGTGAGTCTGATTAGAAGGACTCTGGCAATGTAGCACTCTGTATGGTCAGTCTGATTAGAAGGACCCTGGCAATGTAGTGCTCTGTATGGTCAGTCTGATTAGAAGGACTCTAGCAATGTAGCACCCTGTATGGTCAGTCTGATTAGAAGGACTCTAGCAATGTAGTGCTCTGTATGGTCAGTCTGATTAGAAGGACTCTGGCAATGTAGCACTCTGTATGGTCAGTCTGGTTAGAAGGACTCTAGCAATGTAGCACTCTGTATGGTCAGTCTGGTTAGAAGGACTCTAGCAATGTAGCACTCTGTATGGTCAGTCTGGTTAGAAGGACTCTAGCAATGTAGCACTCTGTATGGTCAGTCTGGTTAGAAGGACTCTAGCAATGTAGTGCTCTGTATGGTCAGTCTGATTATGAGGACTCTGGCAATCTACATTGCTAGAGTCCTTCTAATCAGACTGACCATGCATACTCTGTATGGTCAGTCTGATTCCATGATCATCACAATAAAGGACAAGCTTAAGACTACATATTCCTATTAATTCCAATGTCTCACAAAATAGTAATCCTATTGAGAAATAGAAATATTTGCATGGTCTCCATAAATTATTTTGATTCCTGCGCATTTTTTTATAAATCCCAAAGTGTTCTAATTTTCATTAATTCGACGGTTTTTATATCTGTCACAATGACAATGGCGATGATTATCAGTAATTATATTGTGTACAATGGCAAGTTGTCTGATAGGATATTGGGTCTGGCAAGCAGGAAGGTATTTCTGAGGCTGGATGAAGGTGTGTGGGCCGACAGGTCTGATTACCTTGGCTTCACGTGCCATATTAAACTAGCTTGGCAGCACAGTAAGAATACTAGATTCAAAAGAGAGCGTGACAATGTATTATTAATAAAGAAATAATACAAAGGAAACCTCATTTAAAAAAGTATATTTGGCTTGGAAAAAAAATCAGTATTAAAAAGCTTTTTTGTTTAAACTAAGATTTGTATCAATATATAATGTGTGGTTTTCAAGGAAGATTTAATGACGTCATTTGTCCATATCAAGAGAAAATATGCCTGACCTCAGTGGTGAAACGCTGCAGTAAGGAATTGTCGTAGGGCATTAAAAGGTTGAATAGGGGAGAGTGGCGAATGCATTTGCATCTATCATGTCACAATCAAAATCATCTGTGAAAGCACCGAAGCCAAATGGCCGGAAGTTGATTGAATATTGCATAAATAAAACCTCTTAGGGTCAATCACGTAATACTCTCTGAATATATGTTACGAAATAATTGGATGATCAGTTTCTGTTATGCGATAAGTAAATCACACCTATTGGCTGAATGCATATGTAGAGATACCTGTTCAGTGAATACAGAAAATATGGTAACATCAAATTATTTCATCGTATATTAAGCATGTCTGAGTGAATATGGTGAAATTGGAAAGCTTCATATACCTTTGACGGACCAACCATCATTTCTTCATGAGTGGGAACAGGAAAAAAAGCCATTTTATATCCCCTATTTAATCCTGCACTTGTCAGCCGTCTTCTTCACCGATCACGCGCTTCTTACTCCTTTGATTTATGTGTTTGTGCATAAGCATGTAGTGTGTATCAATATAATCTTGTATCGGCTATTAGGCTATATCAGGTGGAAATCGGCCACCAGGACTACATGCCCTACTCTTATCGAACAGTGACTGGAGAGCTCCCTTTTGCATGATCACAAAGGCATGATTACAAAAACCACGGCCTTTGTCAACACTCACACCAGGTTTGAATATAAAATTCCACTACATAAGTTGAAATAGATTAGTAGTTGTGTCAACTGTGTGATACATGTATTTTTCTCATAAACATATCTATTGTCACATTTTAGCAATTATAACTGGTACTGTATATAATTTGACAAATGTAGATGAGTCATTCAAAGAGACCTAGACGCATACAGACGCATTCTCGACCGAGGTTACACGCACTTTTAGTACTTCGGCATAAATGAAACATGAATACACTCAATTAAGGATGGTTTGGCATAAAAAATAGACTATTTTTTCTTTTACCTTTGTGTGTAAAATAAAACATTAGTATGTATTTGCAAGCAGAATGAACCGAGCCTTTGTATTTTATTATGTTTTAGTATGAACACAATGGAAGGGGTATATTCTGGTCTATGATGTAAGATCAAGCACCCAGTCGATACTCGACACTTCATACAAAAATAATCCCCATACCGACATGAACTGATATCCTTTCATGTTTGTGGCACATATTTAGGCCGAGTGCATAAGTCTTTTTTATCATTTCACCTTGAACTTCATAATAATGGTACAACACTTATATAGCGCTATATCAGACAGACATTCAACTTAAATGAATATGTATAAAGATGTTATTCATTGCTTGGAACAAAGAAGTCTTAGACCATTGTGTACATTGTGCGAACAAACAGGAAATATGAAACTTTTGAAAGAGTGTACTATTTCCTTCCTCCAAAAGTGACCGTTTAAGACAATACCCTTTCCTTGTAAAGTAATCCAAGAAGCTCTTCTGTTATATCAAGACAAGGAAATTCATAGGCTAATTCATGGGGTAGTACTAGCTCAAGCTCTAAATCTAGATCAACCATTCTAAATCAAACAATCGACAATTCTGATGTCATAAATCATGTGACCTTTTTCGACATGGCCCCATGTGGGGAGCCTTCAAAATTATCACACTAATGAAGGAATAAAACTTCCACAGAGATCCACAATGGAAGTGTAGTCAAAATTTGTACTTAACTACATAAAATGAACCCCTGGATGAGACATAACATATGGCTTTTAATCCTCAGATTTGCCATAATTTAAGTTATCCTCATGTCAAGCCAAGTTTTATATCAGCTGTCAAAGCTGACACGTATAAATTTCAGTTATGCATGCTCTTTGAAGCTATCTGCTGATTCACAGTTTTGAAGGAGTAGGGCATTCTATATTTTCAGAGGCCACGGCCGTGGCACAGTTGGTAAGAGTGCCAGCATATTAGCACTAGTTCCTCTATGGTGATCCAATGGTCGCGGGTTCGATCCCCGGCTGTGCCGAATTTCATAAATGAGCTGAGGCCCATGCCAAAGGGTTAACCCGTTGTCCTTGTAAATCTGTGACCGGGTGGGTTGTCATATCAAGGACCTGCAACATGACAATTCAGTGAGGCGGCACTATATCTGCTACAAGTAGGTCTCATCACGAAATGACTGAAATAATGCTGAAAGTGATGTGAAACCCCAAACAAACATAACAAACACACATACTTTCAGCGCATATACCTCAATCACTATACATTTTAATATTATCATATATTCATTGCTATCCATTAAAATAACCGCAAAGATTTTTGCCTTTCTCAAGGTTTGAGTAGAGAAAAAGTACATAGGTGCATATCCATTTTGTACCTTCCATGTGAGCAATGTTGTCTTAAAATCTATTTTACCTTTACTTGTAACCAATACAAATTTTAAAGTTTTTTTCTGCCATGATGGAAAGATTACAGAAGACCCATCCAAGAAAGATTGCCTCGAAATAACTTCTTCCACACTTATGATTACAGTGGCCGTAACGGAGCAAGCGCCACCTTGCGGTATAGACAGCTTGTGTTATATTTAATGACTATTTGGAAAAAATGATACGATATCTGAATTTGTATTTTTAGAATATATTTGCTTGTTACTTGGAAGGCACTTACAACTAAAATCAACAATGATGTCTCAATTGACACAGCAATTACATAGTGTTAGGGAAATAAAAGTGATATATTACAACTATCTCAATTAATTACATTTTCCAGAGTCAGGTCAAATGAAAAGTAACGTGGACACATTTGCTGTGGGCAATTAATATTATTAAATATTATTAATCATTATTATTGGGATTATAATAAGTCCGATCTTCAGGAAAATAACCCTAAAATAGCGTGTCAGACAGTTGAGAGAATTTGATTCAATATTCGACTAACCTAGAGGCGCCATGTTTTAGAAGTGCCGTCAAATCTTAGCTACAGCCATCACATATGATTTTGCCGGTATCACAGTGTGTATGAATGCTTTCGCCGCAATTCCCCATTCAAATTGTTAGTCGCCCCTACCCCACGACTGTTCCTTCTTACCTCAGTGTTTCAACTTCCAAGTTAGGTATATTTGCTTATGTGAAAATACGTCACTAATTCATTTTGTTTTTGTTTTTAGCTAAGCCTAAGAATGTGTATCCTTGTATATTTGACTTTCGCTTCTGAATATGCTGTTTATGGGTTAATAAACTTACATGAAATGTAATATGTCCTGTGGGTTTCATGAAATTAAAAATAAACAGTGACATTCCTTCTTGATAGTCTCAACAGAATCGTAATGCGCTAAAAGACAAATATATTCAACAAATCTGAGAAAAGATGAAATAAGGTAAAAGTTTCAATCCAGAGAATTAATCAAGTGTCATCATATACCTCCTTCTGAGAATAATATCGGAATTGAAATATGATATCAATATCTCATATTGGATATACAAGACATGTAGCTTCTCTCCTCAGTATACACAACATGGAGATGTAAATTGAAGACATCACTGAGGCCCTGATAGGGAATTAAAAGACATCTCTGAGGTCATGATAGGGGACTGACGACTTCGCTGAGGTCCTGATAGGGGACTGACGACATCTATGAGGCCCTGATAGGGAATTAAAAGACATCTCTGAGGTCATGATAGGGGACTGAAGACATCGCTGAGGTCCTGATAGTGGACTGAAGACATCAATGAGGTCCTGATAGTGGACTGAAGACATCAATGAGGTCCTGATAGGTGACTGAAGACATCAATGAGGTCCTGATAGGTGACTGAAGACATCAATGAGGTTCTGATGGGGACTGACCACATCGCTGAGGTCATGATGGGGGACTGACGACTTCGCTGAGGTCCTGATAGGGGACTGACGACATCTATGAGGTCCTGATAGGGGTCTGAAAACATCACTGAGGTCTTGATAGGGGACTGAAGACATCAATGAGGTCCTGATAGGGGACTGAAGACATCACTGAGGTCCTGAAAGGGGACTAAAAGACATCACTGAGGTCCTGATAGGGGAATGAAGACATCTCTGAGGTCCTGATGGGGGACTAAAAGACATCACTGAGGTCCTGATAGGGGAATGAAGACATCACTGAGGTCCTGATAGAGGACTGAAGACATCGATGAGGTCCTGATAGGGACTGACGACATCGCTGAGGTCCTGATGGGGGACTGACGACTTCGCTGAGGTCCTGATAGGGGAATGAAGACATCTCTGAGGTCCTGATGGGGGACTGAAGACATCCCTGAGTATCTGAGTGGTGACTAAAGACATCACCGAGGCCCTGATGGGAGACTGAAGACATCACTGAGGTCCTGATGGGGGACTGAAGACGTCACTGAGTATCTGTGTGGTGACTTAAGACATCCCTGAGTATCTGACAGGGGACAGAAAATATTCACTTAGGTCCAGATGGGAGACTGAAGACATCGCTAAGACATGGCCAAGGCTGTAATAGAAGACATGTCTGACATATTGTTGGGGTATTAATGAGGGATTTTTGAGAAGCCCTAATGAAAGATGATAATTAATGTTCGAGCACTGTGAGTTTTTATGTATTTGTCTGTTGGAATAATTGTTTTGCACAATACAAATTTATCCACAGAATAATCACATGCCGAAAATGGCCATTCACCCTAAATGATATAACACACCATTATGTTGATTACAGGGACCTAAATAATTTCTAAAATAGTTTAGAACTCTAGAGGAACCTAACACCAGATTATCAGGTAGAAATAAGTGAGAAGCAAAACACATTTGGTTCATATTATGACAATGCCTATTTTATTATATGATTCAATTATATTGTACAGTATTGTACCCAGATTTAGTTGTGTTAATCCCTGATAAAGGTGCCGGCAGGTAATATACAGAGAGTAGTATAATCGAAGTGGAAGTATTATATCAATTCATTAATATTAGTGCTTCCAGGATACACCGATAACTGGAAATGGAATCTGATAAAAATAGCATGATGGGTTATAAAAATGGAACAAATACTTTCTGACAAATAACCTTGAGAGACCAATATCAGAAGGATGCCCAGAACAGCTGTCCATAATCTTAGAATATGACAGTTAGAATAAACAGCTGCAAACCCCTCATTCTTTTATGTTTATTTTCATTTAAACAAACTGAAACCACATAGCAATTGTATTCAAATAAAGGACGCAGATAAGGAATGCATGGACATGTTGATTAATGTCTGTCCATATCTGGTGTCATATTTCACTTTCGCTGCAGATATATTTATAGCTGCACAATTCATGTAATCAGCATCTATATGTACCTGGAAGGTTGGGAGAATTCTAGGTGATACCATGCAGCTGGGAGGGTGATGTATACTGTTATATGACACTGATCAAGATATTTATTGCCAGAAAATGGGAATTATTTTAATAAGCTATGTTGCTATCGACATGTTGCTTTGTTCTTCACATAGGGGCTGCATCTATGGCGTAGATATGTTGCTATGTTTTTCACATAGGGGCTGCATCTATTGCGTAGATATGTTGCTGTGTTCTTTACATAGGGGCTGCATCTATGGAGTAGATATGTTGCTATGTTCTTCACATAGGGGCTGCATCTATGGCGTAGATATGTTGCTATGTTCTTCACATAGGGGCTGCATCTATGGCGTAGATATGTTGCTATGTTCTTTAGATAGGGGCTGCATCTATGGCGTAGATATGTTGCTATGTTCTTCACATAGGGGCTGCATCTATGGCGTAGATATGTTGCTATGTTCTTTACATAGAGGCTGCATCTATGGCGTAGATACGTTGCTATGTTCTTCACATAGGGGCTGCATCTATGGCATAGATATGTTGCTATGTTCTTTACATATAGGCTGCATCTATGGCGTTAATATGTTGCTATTTTCTTCACATAGGGGCTGCATCTATGGCATAGATATGTTGCTATGTTCTTCACATAGGGGCTGCATCTATGGCGTAGATATGTTGCTATGTTCTTCACATAGGGGCTGCATCTATTGCGTAGATATGTTGCTGTGTTCTTTACATAGGGGCTGCATCTATGGCGTAGATATGTTGCTATGTTCTTCACATAGGGGCTGCATCTATGGCGTAGATATGTTGCTATGTTCTTCACATAGGGGCTGCATCTATTGCGTAGATATGTTGCTGTGTTCTTTACATAGGGGCTGCATCTATGGCGTAGATATGTTGCTATGTTCTTCACATAGGGGCTGCATCTATGGCGTAGATATGTTGCTATGTTCTTTACATAGGGGCTGCATCTATGGCGTAGATATGTTGCTATGTTCTTTACATAGGGGCTGCATCTATGGCGTAGATATGTTGCTATGTTCTTCACATAGGGGCTGCATCTATGGCGTAGATATGTTGCTATGTTCTTTACATAGAGGCTGCATCTATGGCGTAGATACGTTGCTATGTTCTTCACATAGGGGCTGCATCTATGGCGTAGATATGTTGCTATGTTCTTCACATAGGGGCTGCATCTATGGCGTAGATATGTTGCTATGTTCTTTACATAGAGGCTGCATCTATGGCGTAGATACGTTGCTATGTTCTTCACATAGGGGCTGCATCTATGGCATAGATATGTTGCTATGTTCTTTACATATAGGCTGCATCTATGGCGTTAATATGTTGCTATTTTCTTCACATAGGGGCTGCATCTATGGCATAGATATGTTGCTATGTTCTTCACATAGGGGCTGCATCTATGGCGTAGATATGTTGCTATGTTCTTTACATAGGGGCTGCATCTATGGAGCAGATATGTTGCTATGTTCTTCACATAGGGGCTGCATCTATGGCGTAGATATATTGCTATGTTCTTCACATAGGGGCTACATCTATGGTTTAGACATGTTGCTATGTTCTTCACATATGGGCTGCATCTATGGCGTAGACATGTTGCTATGTTCTTCACATAGAGGCTGCATCTATGGCGTAGATATGTTGCTATGTTCTTCACATAGAGGCTGCATCTATGGCGTAGATATATTGCTATGTTCTTCACATAAGAGCTGCATCTATGGTTTAGATATGTTGCTATGTTCTTCACCTAGGGGCTGCATCTATGGTTTAGATATGTTGCTATGTTCTTCACCTAGGGGCTGCATCTATGGCGTAGATATATTGCTATGTTCTTCACATAAGAGCTGCATCTATGGTTTAGATATGTTGCTATGTTCTTCACCTAGGGGCTGCATCTATGGTTTAGATATGTTGCTATGTTCTTCACCTAGGGGCTGCATCTATGGCGTAGATATATTGCTATGTTCTTCACATAAGAGCTGCATCTATGGTTTAGATATGTTGCTATGTTCTTCACATAGGGGCTGCATCTATGGCATAGATATGTTGCTATGTTCCTCACATAGGGGCTGCATCTATGGTTTAGACATGTTGCTATGTTCTTCACATATGGGCTGCATCTATGGTTTAGACATGTTGCTATGTTCTTCACATAGGGGCTGCATCTATGGCATAGATATGTTGCTATGTTCCTCACATAGGGGCTGCATCTATGGTTTAGACATGTTGCTATGTTCTTCACATATGGGCTGCATCTATGGTTTAGACATGTTGCTATGTTCTTCACATATGGGCTGCATCTATGGCGTAGACATGTTGCTATGTTCTTCACATAGGGGCTGCATCTATGGTTTAGACATGTTGCTATGTTCTTCACATATGGGCTGCATCTATGGCGTAGACATGTTGCTATGTTCTTCACATAGGGGCTGCATCTATGGTTTAGACATGTTGCTATGTTCTTCACATATGGGCTGCATCTATGGCGTAGACATGTTGCTATGTTCTTCACATAGGGGCTGCATCTATGGTTTAGACATGTTGCTATGTTCTTCACATATGGGCTGCATCTATGGCGTAGATATGTTACTATGTTTTTCACATAGGGGCTGCATCTATGGTTTAGACATGTTGCTATGTTCTTCACATAGGGGCTGGATCTATGGCGTAGATATGTTACTATGTTTTTCACATAGAGGCTGCATCTATGGCGTAGATATGTTGCTATGTTCTTCACATAGGGGCTGCATCTATGGCGTAGATATGTTGCTATGTTCTTCACATAGGGGCTGCATCTATGGTCGCTATGATCTCCGCATATGTGCTGTATCTATAGTGCAGACTTGTTGCTATCTTCCTCACATAGATGTTGCTAAAGGTGCTCATCAGATACAGATATACTGCTTCAATGTCGGAGATAGAAACGAGATTGATAAGTTTTAAAAAAAATAATTAAAAGTTTATAATGGAATCAGAAGCACATTCACGGTGATGCATTAAGGTTTTAATTTGCATTAGAGATATGCTAATAAATTAATGTTCCACCAAATTGAAGAGAGTAGAAATGGTGTTGTGATTATTGCAGTACAGAGCAGATGTAGAGCGTGGAGATATCAGGGTTGTGTGGCTAATAGGGCAGGCTATAGTACGAGGTCGTGTGACATTTAGTTGTGGCTGTGACGATGAGGCTTCATTAAGGTGATGTAGTAGCTGTATACTATATATCTCCAACCCCAACCACCAGCCACTGAGAGGCAGGAAGCACCAATAGCTATCATGTTTATTCATCCCTCAGTATGCCTTGTGTTAATCCTGTAGTCATTACATGGTTGCCCCCTTTCAGATAAAGTCTGCTTCCAGGAAATGGGAAGACTCTCTGATAACCGCATCCAGGAAAGTAAGTAAAGTGATGCTTCAAAACTTCTGGTGTTTAGCTGTGCAGTAAACTATACAGCAGGGATGATCTATGGTTCCCCAGACCTCTTCTGGTGTTACACTATACAGCCACCTGTAGAGCAGGGATGATCTATGGTTCCCCAGACCTCTCCTGGTGTTACACTATACAGCCACCTGTAGGGCAGGGATGATCTATGGTTCCCCAGATCTCTCCTGGTGTTACACTATACAGCCACCTGTAGAGCAGGGATGATTTATGGTTCCACAGACCTCTCCTGGTGTTGCACTATGCAGCCACCTGTAGAGCAGGGGTGATCTATGGTTCCCCAGACCTCTCCTGGTGTTACACTATACAGCCACCTGTAGAGCAGGGATGATCTATGGTTCCACAGACCTCTCCTGGTGTTACACTATACAGCCACCTGTAAAGCAGGGGTGATCTATGGCTCCCCAGACCTCTCTTGGTGTTACACTATACAGCCACCTGTAGAGCAGGGGTGATCTATGGTTCCCCAGACCTCTCCTGGTGTTACACTATACAGCCACCTGTAAAGCATGGGTGATTTATGGTTCCCCAGACCTCTCCTGGTGTTACACTATACAGCCACCTGTAGAGCAGGGATGATCTATGGTTCCACAGACCTCTCCTGGTGTTACACTATACAGCCACCTGTAGGGCAGGGATGATCTATGGTTCCCCAGACCTCTCCTGGTGTTACACTATACAGCCACCTGTAGGACAGGGGTGATCTATGGTTCCCCAGACCTCTCCTGGTGTTACACTATACAGCCACCTGTAGGGCAGGGATGATCTATGGTTCCCCAGACCTCTCCTGGTGTTACACTATACAGCCACCTGTAGGGCAGGGGTGATCTATGGTTCCCCAGACCTCTCCTGGTGTTACACTATACAGCCACCTGTAGAGCAGGGATGATTTATGGTTCCCCAGACCTCTCCTGGTGTTACACTATACAGCCGCCTGTAGAGCAGAGATGATCTATGGTTCCACAGACCTCTCCTGGTGTTACACTATACAGCCACCTGTAGGGCAGGGATGATCTATGGTTCCCCAGACCTCTCCTGGTATTATACTATACAGCCGCCTGTAGAGCAGAGATGATCTATGGTTCCACAGACCTCTCCTGGTGTTACACTATACAGCCACCTGTAGGGCAGGGATGATCTATGGTTCCCCAGACCTCTCCTGGTGTTGCGCTATGCAGCCACCTGTAGAGCAGGGGTGATCTATGGTTCCCCAGATCTCTCCTGGTATTATACTATACAGCCGCCTGTAGAGCAGAGATGATCTATGGCTCCCCAGAACTCTCCCGGTGTTACACTATACAGCCACCTGTAGAGCAGGGATGATCTATGGTTCCCCAGAACTCTCCTGGTGTTACATGATATAGTTTTCATATGTGTCTCCACAACAGGAAATATCGAAAAAATGTTTTTTATCTAAGTACATACTTCTAAACCTATATCTATTTACATTCATGTATTTATTTACATTCATGTATTTTTTCCAGATTCATATGAGAAGTAACTCATACATTGTTTTCCTATTTACCCTAATGCATGAATCTCAGACCTAGCTTAAGTCACGCATCCAAGTTATAATGCACGCTTCTCAGACTTGATGCATATCCTACAGTTCTAAGGTGATATAAAGTAAAATATATAATTTTTAGGGTGATTTAATGGTGAAATATCAAGGAAAATAGGCAATTTGGAACTATAACTGAGACAAATCATATTATGTTACATATCCCATACCTCCATTAGAAACGCATATTTACACCGTGAATGACCATATGGAACAATATATGTCAGTTACAGTGAATATAGAATATCCTTGAGATGGGTTTGACATTTACTCTACATAATGAGACACACAAAGGGACATTGCCTTTGTGATATTTTTGACAAAGGTCATCTGGGAAAGAGGACACCTAATGACAACAATCACATACAAAGATAGACTTTATATTCTTGCTATTCTAGCAGCGCACTCATGTTGTTTTGCAAAAAAAGAGGATGATTTTTTTGGACATTTTCATCACACTTTCTGGAAATGTCTACTATATATTTTGCTTCCATGAACAGCGAGTGAAATTTTAGTACCGAAATCAACATTTTATTTTCAAGGTAGCGATGATATATTCATTAAATGTTTTCACGTAACGGAATCTTAATATCATCTTTTTCACGTTATTCAGTAGTATTGATTGTATTGTATTCTAATCTGAACATCTACTGATGTTTATACTACAAGTGCCTTCGGCTGGGAAGTGATGCTGTCCCTCACTGTTGTAGCTATCCCTCACCTGTGCAGCTGTCTCTCACTTGTGCAGCTAACTCTCACCTATGCAGCCATCCCTCACCTATACAGCTATCTCTCACATGTGCAGCTGTCTCTCACTTGTGCAACTACCACGTGTGCAGCTGTCATTCAGTTGTGCAGTTGTCTCTCACTGTTGTAACTATCTCTCACCATGTGCAGCTATCTCTCCCCATGTGCAGCTATCTCTCCCCATGTGCAGCTATCTCTCAAACTGTGCAGCTATCTCTCAAACTGTGCAGCTATCTCTCCCCATGTGCAGCTATCTCTCACCATGTGCAGCTGTCTCTCCCCATGTGCAGCTATCTCTCACCATGTGCAGCTATCTCTCCCCATGTGCAGCTATCTCTCCACATGTGCAGCTATCTCTCACCATGTGCATCTACCTCTCACCATGTGCAGCTATCTCTCACATAGCTGTCTCTCACTTGTGCAACTACCATGTGTGCAGCTGTCATTCATTGTGCAGTTGTCTCTCACTGTTGTAACTATCTCTCCTCATGTGCAGTTATCTCTCACCATGTGCAGCTATCTTTCACCATGTGCAGCTATCTCTCACCATGTGCAGCTATCTCTTATTTATACAGCTATCTCTTATTTATACAGCTATATCTTATCTATGCAGCTATCTCTTATTTATGCAGCTATCTCTTATTTATGCAGCTATCTCTTATTTATGCAGCTATCTCTTATTTATGTAGCTATCACTTATTTATGCAGCTATCTCTTATTTATGCAGTTATCTCTTATTTATGCAGCTATCTCTTGCTGTTGTAGCTGTCTATCACTTGCTATCTCTCAATTATGCAGCTATCTCTTATTCATGCAGCTATCTCTTATTTATACAACTATATCTTATTTATGCAGCTATCTCTTATTTATGCAGTTATCTCTTATTTATGCAGTTATCTCTTATTTATGCAGCTATCTCTTATTTATGCAGCTATCTCTTATTTGTGCAGCTATCTCTCGGTTATGCAGCTATCTCTCAGTTATGCAGCTATCTCTTATAAAAATATCTGCATTTCACCCATATAGACCCCTTTGTACAAAACCTTGCAGGGCCTCAATAAGTAGGTCAATAAATAGGTCAACCTTGCAGGGCCTCAATAAGTAGGTCAATAAATAGGTCAATTTACCGATGGTTGAAAACAAAGCTCTAATACAGAAATATAGGCAATTTGTGGGTAAAATGTCACATCTAACATGGTTCTGACAAAAAATAAGTGATAATTGTGCCATTCATAATATGCTAAAAGAGCAACCCTTCACATAAACTTGCAAAACAAAAGTGAAGTGGAGATTAGTTCAGCGTCACTTCCACCAGAGGGCAGGCAACGTGGTGACGGAACTGCGAGATGACACGCTCTTATCAGTGGCGAATTTTATTGCAGCCTAGTGTTCTCCAATCACCCATCGGCAAAGCCCAGATAGGTGATCTGGAGAGGTCTGTGATTTTTGCTTTTTGGTTTTAATCTCGTTTAGATGTGATTTTTTAAATACCCAACTGTTTAAGTGATAATTCATATTTTATGTATGATTATGTCTAAAATCTCACAAAAAAGCTTGATTATTTTTTGGATAACATTAAATAAAGAAAATATAAATACTTGATAATAATCGCCAGCTGCAAAAATTGAATCAAACCCGTTTTAACGGCAGTTGAAACGGGTTCAATTTTGACGTTTAAACGGGTTTACCACAGTTTTTATAGCTGGCGATTTTTTACTTCACTAGAGCTCAATCAACTCCACCAAACTTTTCTTTGGTTGGAGTTGGTAGAGATCATGGACGTTCGACAAACCCCTCCAGATCACCCATCTGGGCTTTGCCGATGGGTGATTGGAGAACACTAATTGCAGCCCATACCTCACACAGCAACTTTTTTTTTTTTTTTTCAAATCTCGTCACCCTTCCTCTCTGATCACGTTCATGCTTTTTTTATATATGTATGTAATTATCATGTAAAGGACATAAGAATTCTATCTGAAGTAGTTTCGGCAATAGAAAAATCATAAAAAGAAAGGACTTAATAAAGAAGTCTGGTGCGTTGCGTTTTTCAAATTCTGAAACTTGAAAATCACAGCCCCAGCCTATGACTTTCGAATGACATTTTGCCTTTTGAATATAGAATGATCGGCTGTCATAATGGTTTTAACCTATCGATAGCAATTGAGAAATATATTAGGATTAGATCCAATCCAATTAGTTCTAGATGCCAGTCAGACCTTTAACACGTTTATGTGGGATTGAAAAGAACTATCAGGGGTACTTTTTGCATCAATGTAACACCTTGCAACAGTACAAGCATGATGGTCTTTTTCATCAAATCATACAATACATGATCTCCAGGGTAGTATGATCCTTACAAACTATGGATAGAGTCGACAACTTTGTTAACTGAGAGGAAACATTCAAATGGTCCAGAAAGTGTTTAATCTAAACCATGTCAAATCTCCCATGTGTAATATACAATTATAAAACTCACATTCTCAGGCAGGTAAGACCATTATAATTTATCTTTTATTGGTGTTATGTTTAACTACATTTAACCTTATTTAAGCTTACTAGCACCAGTTCCTCTGTGTTGATCCGAGGGTTGGGGGTTCTATTCCCAACAGTGTCGGCGTTGAATTCATGTTACAATTTCCCATATGGGCTGAGGTTCAATCCTGATAAAACTCACTACAATAGTTACCTTTGAGATGAACCTCATAAACCTTGCAAACATTTGTTTCTAAACACAAACGCATTGTACTAATAAAATACCATATATTTTGTTACCTTCGATCATTTTCCGCAAACTGTAGCCTGATTGGATGATTTGTGATCACATGACACCATCCCCCAGTGGTGTATATCTTTTTCATGTTGATACCACTGAAATGAGTTCAGTGTTCGCAGTCTGTAGTCACCTGATGTGATAAACATAAACCTTATACATCCCTGAGGTCTCAAAAGGAAACACTAACTGCACCACAGTGACAATGCACTATGTATCAGGTCACATACACCTTCTCAACAAGTAATAGAACCTTTCAAGTGTCTGTACTTATACCTATTGTTTGAATGTGGTTCGTTTAGTGTGTCTGTACTTATACCCGCTGTTTGAAAGGAGTTCGTTTAGTGTGTCTGTACTTATACCCGCTGTTTGAAATGGGTTCTTTTAATGTGTCTGTACTTATACCCGCTGTTTGAAATGGGTTCTTTGAATGTGTCTGTACTTATACCCGCTGTTTGAAAGGAGTTCGTTTAGTGTGTCTGTACTTATGCTTGCTGTTTGAAAGGAGTTCTTTTAGTGTGTCTGTACTTATACCCGCTGTTTGAAAGGAGTTCGTTTAGTGTGTCTGTACTTATACCCGCTGTTTAAAAGGAATTCTTTTAGTGTGTCTGTACTTAAACCCGCTGTTTGAAAGGAGTTCGTTTAGTGTGTCTGTACTTATGCCCGCTGTTTGAAAGGAGTTCTTTTAGTGTGTCTGTACTTATACCCGCTGTTTGAAAGGAGTTCTTTTAGTGTGTATGTACTTATGCCCGCTGTTCGAAAGGAGTTATTTTAGTGTGTCTGTACTTATACCCGCTGTTTGAAAGGAGTTCTTTTAGTGTGTCTGTACTTAAACCCGCTGTTTGAAAGGGGTTCTTTTAGTGTATCTGTACTCTTACCTGCCGAGGATAGAACAAGGCATTCCCAGAATGAGAACAACAATTTACAGGTGTTCTTTGTTTCATAAGAGTAAATATTGCATTGACTATTTATGTTTTGAATATACCTCCTTATTATATTGTGACTCAAACTAGTACGTTAAATGAGATAAAATGTTTAGATATTAATTTTCATTGGTATGGCTTGTTCCATAAGATTTAGACAATACAGAAATTCTTATTTAGAGTTAGTAAATCTGAACCTATAATTAAATCCTAATGTTAAGTTTCCAAGTATTGTAAAAATAAAAGTGAACAATAATACCAAAGATCACAGTTCACGAGAAAAGGTAAAATGGTGTTTTTGCGATCTTTCAGTAACAACACAGTTTGACAGAAGTGCACTCAGGTGTAAAGAGAGTAAGTCTTAAAGAGAACAGTCAGAATAATAGCTGTCAGTTCTGAGAAGAGCTAATCCAGGGTTATTTGGTTGCACTTTCCACTTTGTCCTCTCGTACCTTAGTGTATCTCAACTTACTCTGAATGAAGATGGCCCTTTGACACTGACGGTAGCAATCTGAGATATGAATGGTCAACCCTCGCCACCCTCTGGCAACAAACTTCGAAAATGACTAATCCGTTACCAAGTTTTTGGAGCAATGAGAAGCGATTTTTCTACACGGCAAAGAGTATCTCTTTTAGAAATTGAAAAGGTAGATCACAGAAGCAGGATATCTTTGTCTTGTGCGTCTAAAACTCGTTATTGTCCATATAATGCCTTAACAAATACACATATAAAACATACAATACAAATATTTCAGACAAGGGCTTGAAACATTATCCCTCTCCCCAGATTGGAAAATGGTTAACTCATCTTTCTCTTTGTTCCGCTCATGTATTTACTAGTATTTCTTAATAATTATTAAAGTTATTCAGTGGCATGGACAAATACACTAAAAAGTACAAAATAAAAACATTGGAAGAGATAATATTACAACTGGGAAGATCGGTATATATTTTAACATATGTGTACAAATTGCCTTCATATGACTAAATATATTTCTTATAAAAACTTTGTGATGTTTGGAATTCATATTATGAAGAGACAACATAATCATATTGTTGACATTATTGTGTCATTATTATCTATCATTTTGTGCTCCCAGATCTTTTACTTATTTCTTGTCCCGAAACAGTCGATTTTTTAAAGAATACCAACAGATATTTCACGTGCAGTTTGTTAGGCCTCTTAGACCTTTTTTTGCAGGGCAATGCTCTCCTCAATGAGAATTTCATTCCACATCTCAAATGGATCAGCTTTAAGTATTTTCTTTCTGTTATTGCATGATATGGATCAGCGGGGCCTTTTAGAGTTTGTCACAGTGTTGATAAACCTCAAGTTTTCTGTGAACAGGGCAGATATTATCCTCATGTGATGTTCCCATACTGACATGTGTCATGTTATGGAGCTGTGGGTGTCATGCCCCCAAGCGCCATCCTGACCTAATCATATACTGAAGGAAAATGTCAAAAGACGTCTGTGAAGACAAGATATGTGTCCTAAGAGGTGTCTTGTTGCATAAGGTCTAGCCGACTGCAATAAATATGATGTGTACCACGTGACAGGAAGGGCTTGGGACAAGGCTGGTCATTAAGTCTTCTGCGCATGTTACCACTTCCGGTTTAGGTAGCCATTTCCCCAATATGTCAAAAAGTTGTGCCCTCGCATTGTCTGAACTCTCCGTTTTAGAACCAGACGATGTAAATGAACTCCACAGGAAGTCCCAACAGTGCTGACACCTGACGGCCATTACATATCACACATCACATCTGTGACACTAAGCTGGAGTCGGAGCCATACATGTACATGCAGATCCCATTATATTTGATAAAAATGATCGGGCTTGTCTTAACGTTTCTTTGGACTTATTCCATGCATTATAATAGTTGGTGTGAGACATTTACTATTAAAGTTTCCCCTAAACACTAAGAATTCAGTCAAATATGATAAACGGCAAGGTAGAACGCTTTTTAGTAGCGAGGCCATAATTAGATCAATTCTTTTGTATGTTTTTATGTTTCTTAAATTTGAATGATTCTGTTTTGGTTATATTCACCATTGTATATGTAATACACCTTTTAATCCCGTATCATGAAAGGTTCACTTTATGAAGGCTGATATCTAATACAATCATCGGCCTAACACATATCAAAAAGCAGTGTAATATAAGAGTGCAATGTTCTGTGTTCCTGGAAGGCTTTGATGATTCTTTTTGGCAAATCTTTTTTGCAAAACGACTCACTATTAATACGCGTGTCATGTAACGTCCCATGAAATCAGATAGTTCAGAGAAGGCAAATATCAAAAATTATCCTTCATAAAGAGTTCTCTTAAATTTTTATTCATTGACAAGTCAAATAATAATGAGGATCGAATTCCTACTGTACTGTAGGAACACGGAGATCTTGAAACCAAATTATTTCCGTGTTTCCTAGGAAAGTAAGGGTTTCTTAAGTTGCAATGCCTTATAACACATTAGAATTTATGATGCACATTTTAAAATTTGAACTTCCTTGAAAAAGTAACTCAAGCCAGGAAATAATTATTCGTGTGGTGCATAATAACATGTTATGTGACTGCTATTTTTGTAATGACATCTAAAGGGCGACCAACTTTAAATCAGCACACTCCACCAGCAAACACGCGTCACACACACAGAACGTTCGCCACTGCCTTTCCTGTTTCACGGTTAGGCCACAGGACATTGGCATTCCCGTTGCAGATAAAGCTAACCCTGTTTTAGCTTCCTTATAAGCAGCTGTCACACGACCAAGGGCTTCAGATTACAATCACAAAGAAAGCATATGCCTGGTGGTTGTTTTATGTGCTTGCTGAGAGAGAGGGTAGGTTGTACAGGGACGACCTTGGGTCTGTGAGAAAAGACAATCTCATTACAGCTACTCCGTGTCTGCCATGCTCATATCGGGGGCTAACCAACTTCATTATGTCTGTAGCCATCACGGAGTTCCCGTAGAATGCATGTGTTGTAAACTTGCCTCGCAAAACCCGTGAGGATGCTAATAACGGTGGCAGAAGCGACACTTCCTTCTTCTGCCACTCGGGTATACTTACCAAACCTATAAGCAACTTTCCGCATTTTGCTGAAGTTTGGTGTTTGCAAATAACAAAATCAGATAGTTTGTTGTTAACAAATAACATGATCAAAATCTCATTGGGAAAACCAGATATGTTTGAAAGTTCTTAAATTAGAGATATTCTAATGGAAACTTTTATCATTTATGACAAATTTGTTTTAAGAAAACCATTAACAGGCCATTATGATATGGTATGTGATGAACCACTTATATCCATGATAATAGATTTTGGCGCAAGGTCCGGGGGCTGTCAGCACGACCCCACAGGTGGAAAAAAGGCTGGTAGACCCCGGACCTAGTGAGAAAATTGGTTGACAAGGATATAAGTTATAATTCTTCTATAGCGGGGTCTATTCATGAGAAACACAAGGCATTACAAAATGGAATCAAAAGACGGTCGTTTGTTCTTTTCTCTCATGAATGACAAGTCCATCAGACTCCCATGAATAGGAAGAAGGGTCCAAAAGCTATGCTTTCACTTGTAAATTAAGGAAATCGCCCAAGAACTGTCAGGTCAGTGACAATTTGTATGTTTTGTAATAAGCTAGTTCTTATGCATGTACACAATTATGAAGTTGGCGAAGTCATTTAGCAACTACTATTTCCATGTAAACAAGTCACAGAAACCAGATGAAAGAAATGTCTTGATTCTATATCTACCTTTGATATGACATAATGGGTCAAGTAACGTACCCATAAACATAGTTATATCCTTGACCTAGTAATTACCTTTGAAGGAAATAGGCTGTTCAAAAGCCTTGTCTCTGATGAGTTCCTATCTTATCACAAAGTGATCAACATTGACCTTGATAGAAAAAATCCGAAACCTCTGAAGAGGTCAATTAAGTGCCGAGATTTCAAGAAGCTGAACAAGGAAGATCTCTTTGTTCAGAAAATCTGGATGACTTGCTTCTATTGTCAGATATTGTAGAACCCTACAACAGTGAATGAAAGAAGCCAAGCTCTACCTTAGGAGTCCAGCCTCTTGGATGACTGCTCCTATCACAGAAGAGAGATCAAGAAGACTCTTAAGGAAGATGACTCACAAATAGACATGGACATGTACAACGCTCTCAAAGAAATGAATTAATCATTCTTGAGGACATATCAGTCTAGTTATGACCCTATACAATTATATAGGCTACTGAACACCCTATAATACAATCTAGGGACATCCCTATGCCCATTACAGATGGTCCCCCTTCTCTGGCAAGCAAGTTCAATGATATTTATCCCAGGAAAATTGAAATTGATAATGTACCAAATGGTCACAAGCAAAACAAATGAAACAAATCCAGTTAGGTTCACACCACTTGCCACTGAAAAGGTTCTGACACTGGTTAATAATGCATCGAATACGCCTCTACCAGCCAATCGGAACATTGTTCTGATTACCCGACTATTGAACAAGATGGGCCTTGGGAAAAGCAACTGAAAGAGCTGTGGCCAAAAAGTGGGCCAGTCATCTGGAACTTACTGACAGGTTCCAATATGCGTACAAGGAATATCATTGTACTAAACGGCACTTGGTACAAATAATATTCTGCATGGCCTAATACTACTGCTTCCTGATCTCTCAGCATTTGATACCTTTGAACATCAGATTCTACTTTCAAGAGGCCTATTTACCGGTCATGCCTTAAAATGGACGCATCTGTCATTGGGAAACCTTCCGTTCGTATATATGTCTACTCTGAAATTAGTTATGGGTCCCACAAAGATCAGACCGTGGACCTATCATATTTCCATATCTTACTATATCTATGCTACTCTGCTTTACAGAGGTAGTAGTAGTAGTTCAATTACTACTAAGATTCCCCTCCAATCAGTTCACAGCCAGACTTTTATGGCCATACTGAGATTGAACTCATGACACAATTTCGCATATGAGCTGAGGCCCATGCCTTGTAAATCTGTGACCGGGTGGGTTGTCATGTCAAGGACCTGCAACATGACAATTTAGTGAATTAAGTAGGTCTCATCACAATATGACTGAAATAATGTTGAAAGTGATGTAAAACCCTAAAGAAACAAAAAAACAAATCATGGTTCATGTGCATGGTACATACCTTTACGACCAAATGACTGATTACAAAGCCATGATTGTTGAGTGGGTTAAAAATACACTTTACAAATATAGCAGCGTTGGACATGAGGCACTGCTCACAAATATTTAGATTCAGAAGTTCTCTAATATTTATCACCTTCTGGTATTCTCATTAATGGACGCTACGGCAGTCAAATCTATGTTCCCTACTGTCCAATGTGCAAGTCTTGATAAGGTGTGAGTAGGGGAATGTCCCTTTCCACCAGTCGCGCTGTCAGTACAGTGGCCGACGGCGCTTGAACCTGACCAGAAGATGAGCCAGCAAGTTAACTTTAGGGGGAACAGTGTCTTCTAAAGTGTTTTTTCCCGCCAAAAAAAGTCATTTGAACCCCAACAAATGACATGGTGCAAGATGATTGCTTTGTATAAAAATAACTACAAAAAGGATTTCGGCCTTTAAGGTCTATAATCCACAATGAAACACTGGGACAGACTTATGTTTTTTTGGCTTAAATGTGTTCAAGGTCATGTTATTTGTTAATTTAGCACAGAAAAAGTAAACTTAACCAGCTAGTCTTAAACTTTTATTATTTAAATTGAACCCATTTTAACTACCGTTAAAACAGGTTCGACTCAGTTATTGCAGCTGGACACCATGTGTGCTGTATGAGAAATACCCCCCACTGACGTCATAGCCTCACTCTCATCCTGGAATCCCCCAGAGCATGCAGAGCCGAAGGCAGTTACGTAAATATACGAGACCACACGAAGTTCTCTCCCGATGCTTCAAACTGATTGTGGATTATAGACCTTAAGGTATCAAATGCTCAGGGATAGATTTTTCTTTTGATTTGATTTATAATTTGTTTTTAAAATCTTATCATTCTTAATCATTTTGCATTTAAAGTTACAGTAAAAATCAGAAAAAGATGGTTTGTTTGGTAGCAACTTTAGAAAAGATAGAGCTAGCTTGAAAAAACATTTTTGTGAACAACTACACTATCAATCTGTAGAACAAAGGCATTACTCTTAAGCTAGAATGATGTTATTTAGTTTGAATAGACAGAATTTTAAAAGATGTCCTATAACTCAAGTAATTTGTGTTTTTGTAAATAAAATGATTCAAATAAATGCAAGTTTTTGACACCGTTTGGTATTTTTGACTTGAGTTTGAAGAAAGTTAGGTATCTCAAATTATAGACCATTAATCAAAATTCCATCTGTTTAAACTAAATAGAATAATATTTGGAGTACACCTGTTCTTAAATTGTGGTAATTAAACTTGCAAAACTTCTCAATTTTGTTATAAAAATTTGGAGAAATATGATATTTTGTTTACTTCTAATTTTGTATCACTGGGCAGTGATGAGGTCGAATGCAGCAGCTACTGGCTAATGGATTAGTCATAAAAGACCACTAAATGATGTTTATATGTGCATGTATCAACATTGATCCCCTTTGAACAGAAGTATGTTACCTATTTAGCTTAACTTTGGTATGTTACCTTTTGGTAACCAAGCAACAATCAACAACACATTTCATGAGGCTGTGATCCTCTGTTACGAAGTGTCCCTGTTCCCCCTAACTTGAAGGCAGAAATCTGAAGGAGAAAAACTTTAATATCCTCAAGTGTACATTCAAAGTTTGTGGGAGGCTGCTGTCACCCGTTTCAAGGACCATTGCCTTTCGATACATGCACCGAGCAAGGATCCTGTTCAACATTAAGTATCAAGCATGTGTCTCCATCCTGAATTCTGAAGAGAACATTTGATGAACCATTCCAATGGGCAATTTGCCTCACAGCTTTATAAGAGGGCACTCCATTGAGATAGTGTTACGTAAGTTCTGCAACCTACTAGTAAATGGGGAATCTCCGTCGTTGGGGAACGCGGACGGGGATCAGGAACTATACTCGCTGGCTAGCTGTGAACTGGGCCTTAACCTAGCTACCCCACGTAGCTAGGTTAAGGACTGCAGACACAGAGTATACAATGCACAAGGGTCTCCTTTATTCGGTGCTGTATACACTCGTCTGGCTAGGTCGGCATGGCAAAGAGCGAGGCATATGAAATACCCGAATGCAAGTGGATTCAGCTCCTGAGTAGTGATTTCGGGGCCTTTTTAAGGAAATCTGAGCATCTACGTGAGGGCCGCCTGCGTAGCGTCTTCTTTGGTGCCGGGCAGCACATCTCCGTGGCGTCTGCCCGGTGGCTTCTCTGTGGTGCCGTGGCGTGGCTGCGTGGCTTGGAGGATCACGACATCTCTATTCGGGGTGAGTAATGCGTCTCCTTAGCCTGCACTTGTTGGCCTCTACGTTGCACTCAGTAACCTCTACGGTTTCTTGCCAAAGATCGTGATTGTCTATATTTGTATGTAAGAGTCTATAGGTAGGTAATCTATATCCTACAATAGGACTGGCTGTGAAGGCAGCAATGACATTTCTGTTAAATCTGACAATTGGCCATCAGTCGCTGTATTTAAGGACAAGGTCAATGAGTTTATAGAAACAAATCTAGCTTTGTATCATTGGTCCTATCGAGAAACCACCCCCAAATATGAGAATTTCTCCTTTAGGTGCATTGGCTAAAAGAAATTCATCCAAGATATGGGTTATACATAAACTGTCTTGGCCCCCCTGGGGGCGGTAAATGATGGTAAAAAAGGTGACTGTTCTTGATGGAGTTAGATTGTTTCAGAAATGTAAGTGTATATATATAATGTAAAACTAATCTTACTTCAGCATTTCCGAGTGGCAGACAGGCATTTGTTGAGCTTTTCATGGCCAGCTGTAGCCAACATTTAAAGTCAAACATATCAAATGGAATGTCTTCTTTTTGGGCTCTTTTTAATGATTTTTGCTGTCGGAGTACATATATAAATTGCTTGGTGCAGTTGGCAAAAGCATCCACTACCTGGATGATATCCTGACCCTGTTGCCCACTGTAGATGGCTGTTGTAAATCTCTTGAGATTATCATAAAAACTTATATTATCATAAAAATGCTGGTTTTAGTATCTAGGAGGAGAAAATAATAGGCCCCACACAGGCTAGAGTTCTTAGGTAAGGTTAATTATTCTCAAAAGGAACAACTCAGCATATCCGAGGAACGCATACAGGAGGTGACAAGTGAGCTTGACTCTTTTCTGGGTAGATGTTATGCAGCTAAGTATGAGTTGTTATCCCTGATATGTGAACAAAGCTTTTTGTTCTAAAGTAGTCTCTGGTGGCAGCATATTAATAAAATGTCTCCTTCATTTGGCTAAAAAGCACCAAAAGCACCTTCATCATAACGCTAGACTCTCAAGGAAAGCATTGCATGATGTGGAACGGTGGAGAAGGTGTCTCCGACTGCACAACATAATTTGCAGGTTTCCAACTGTATGGTGCATGGAACATGCTGAGATCCTATTCAGTGATGCATCAGACGCTGCTATAGGCATCAGTTTGTTTGTTTGTTTGTTTGGGGTTTTACATCACTTTCAACATTATTTCAGTTATTTCATGATGAGACCTACTTGTAGCAGATATAGTGCTGCCTCACTGAATTGTCATGTCGCAGGTCCTTGACATGACAACCCACCCGGTCACATATTTACAAGGACAATGGGTTAACCCTTTTGGCACAGGCCTCAGCTCATATGGGAAATTGTATCATGAGTTCAAGCCCGGCACGGCCGGGGTTCGAACCCACAACCTTTGGATCACCACATAGGAACTGGTGCTAATAAGCTGGCACCCTAACCAACTGTGCCACGGCCCGTTGCCTGTCATAGGCATCAGTTCATGGACAATTGCAGAACTTAAGAGTGAACATGAGAGGTATGAGCATTGCATGGAGGAGTTGGCTGCAGTGGCGAAAGCAGTAGCCACTTATGGTTGCATAAGGTTGCAATGGATGTTGACAATATTGCTGTTGTGTACTGTATCAACAACGCAAAATCAAAGGACCCTCAGACAATGAATGTGGTATGCTCACTCTACCTCTACACAAGCCTATTTCAAATAGACTACAAGATATTCCATGTAGGGGGACCCATTACAACTCATTTGCAGATGCCCTCAGTCAGGTCACTACAACCTGGCAGCGATGTTCACATGTCTGAGGCCATGCCAATAATATATGACTATTAATTTATCTAATAGTATGTACATATTGTATGTACAGTCATAGCACTTTTGTTCTGAATTTTGTAAATAGCAAGAGCTTATACCCCTCTTGTATGTAGCTTGCTTAGCTAGCCTTACATGAATATGGGCAGTAAGACTAATATTTTTCTTTGATTGGGATTTTTCAGGCTTCATGCTCATAATCATGTTAGTCAAGTCAATTTTAATTTAAGTATTATCAATGTTTATCAGACCATTGGGTACATGTACAATTCATGTTCTGGTCGATTATCAAATTATATGTATTTATAGTTGTATATAATCTATGTATAGCCAGTTTGCTTGCTTAGTCATTTGACTAACCATGTTGTATGTATTTACTTGTTCCAAGTTTGGACGCTAGGGTATCTGTACTCATACAGAATGCACAAGTCGGCCATGAGGCAGACGATATAAATATTGTTTTTTTTGTTGTTCCTTTTCCTGTATGTTATTATTGTCTCTTCATGCCAAGAGCATATTCCACACAGTGCAGAGTCAACCACATATTATAGGGGAAACAGGGTATCATCATCATCAAATTTAATGTGAGAAGATGACTCAACTTGCACTGAAGCCGTCTTGATGATATGAGTAAGATAAACAGGTCCTTTCTTCCTATAGAATTGTTCAAATATTTGTTATGAAAATGTATAAAATACATAAAAATGTCTTAATACATAGTATAAATAAAAATGTTTAAATAGGTGTCATATGGAAGTCGATACTGTATTGTCAACAATTTGAATAGAAAGATGATTCAACTTGCACTATAAATCGTCATAATGATACGACCAAGATAAACACAGTTTGCTTACAGCTATGAATGTTATTTACCTAATGACAACATTTATTCTGGTTAGTTGTTGTCTTTGCCATTTCAGTCTTGGTATTTTGTCACTGGCAACTATTCATTATTTTTCTGTATGTTATTGTTGTCTCTTCATGCCAAGAGCATATTCCACACAGTGCAGAGTCAACCACATATTATAGGGGCAACAGGGTATCATCATCATCATCATCATCATCATCATCATCATCATCATCATCATCATCATCATCATCATCATTGAACATTTCATATATATGTTTGATTGACTGAATAGTCATTATCCCTCAGAAAGATGTTTAATCTCAGCACACTCATAATTATCACAGAGAATGGTTTTGGATCGGCCATCTTAATCATATTGGGAGAATAGCCCAAGCTTGTTATCATTCCTGGTGAATGGCAGATTTTGGCTGATATAACGCCCACGCAAATCATCATTCTAGTTGTATGCCTTAAGAAGAGATTACATGTCACATCATTCCACTTAAATAATAAAAAAACTAACGTAGTAGCAAGACCATTTGCAAGTGAAACTTTTCATGTGAACGGAATTGACAGTCTTTTCTTGCGAAGATTTTACTTAAAAAAATAGTTTAATTCAAAATAGATACACACCTAATTGATATTTGTGTTGCGAACCCATTTCTTCACCTACTTAAGATGTGAAAAGGAGGCAGAGGTAATGAAGCGTATCCTTCAATGAATCAACTGATGATAATAGGGTGGAATAGAGTCATCCACCATTCACTCAGGCTGTGTGTAGGTCTGACTAACAACGCAGTAGTGCTTATGTTACTGCTTATCTTTCATTGATAAAAGAATCCCGAAAATAAGAAAGTGAAAATTACGTAAATGAATGATATTCATGCTCTACCGAGCACAACACTACCTGATGTAAATAGTTGTCATATTCAAGAGAGCTTTTGTCATTTCTCAAACAATTAAACATTTCCTTTTCAAGGACGAAGAAATTGTCCCAATGCACAGTCATGTTTACATTTTGGCATTTTATTTGTAAGTTATAAGCTGATTATGTAACAGAGCAGACTCTTATAAGACTGTGCTTGCCTGTCGCTTGGTAACCCACAAGGTATTATCTCTAAAAGTCGATTCCCAATGACATTCAAACATCGCAGTTTATAAAATGCTTATGGTTTGGACGATTCACCACATTTATCACAGAGAGATGCATAAAGTTTGGGTAAGCTGACTGCTATTATATTATTATAGATGACTGCTATTATAGTATTATAGTATTTAGAGCGCCATGAGCAGACCTAGTCTGATATGGCGCTATACATGTTTTTTTTTTTTATTATTATTATTATTATTATTATTATTATTATTATTATTATTATTATTATTATTATTATTATTATTATTATTATTATTATTATTATTATTATTATTATTATTATTATTATTATTATTATTATTATTATTATTATTATTATTATTATTATTATTATTATTATTATTATGTATACAATAAGATTTGATGCCATTGACAACTGTCATGCAGCCGGCTGGCCGGAGAAAAAAGGGAATTCAAGGCTATGATAATGCAAAAAAATTTCCCATTCACTCTTTGTAAAGAGTAAGGCATTGAGTCCCGGTGACAGGCTTCTATCTTACCTGATATAGCCTTAACAGTCCTGAAAAGGTCGTTAATGCAAAAAATCACATCTTTGAAATATTGCTTTCTCTTGAGGGAATAACACGTCATGTCTCCTGTTATTTTGGATTGTTTCATGTTTGGGGTTACAAAATGAATGCTTCATTGGAAATCCAAGAATAAAAAAATGAATATATATATATTGAAGCTTTGAAGTTTATTAAACCTTTTAGATATGCAATGCCTGCCTTTTTGGCCGCCTGCAAACCAAATAGAAATGAAACGTTTAATCTCAGCCAGGTTTCTATTAAAAGCTTTGACATATTAGAGCTAAGGGCATAAGAGCTTTTGTACCACTTCTTACTAAATGAATGCTGCAAGTAAATTTGGTTTGTTTGTTGTTTGCATTAAAGACATTTGCAGCATTATTTAGGCTCTATCAAGTCAGATGGAAGCTTGTCATTGGGACCCAATACCCTACACTTTTAAAAGAGTAAATAAGGACTGTAAATATTTACCAATTGTTTCTGCCTTTTCTTTAATGATGATGTCAGAGACAATCAAAACATCTAAACAAAATTATAAGCTAATTTCAGTTTACAACAATTCAAACTAAACACAAAGACCATCAGAAATCTGGTAAATTTGAGCAATCTCAGAAATAGTCTAAGAATATTCATTAAGAAATTAAAGAACACATGTAGAGAGGATTATCTTTTAATATAATATTATGTGTTGCTTCTCTTATTTGATAGCTTGAGATTATTTACACGTTATAAGCAGAAAGAATGTGATTCTTACCTTTTTCAAGACTTCTCCAGTTTATTTTACAGATATAAATAGAGGATATTAGCGCACCATAATCACATGACCCTTTATACAGTCAAGGCCAACTATTATTTTTGGGGTTTTTGTTTTGCCAGAGGGAATTATATTGAGAGAAAAAATACGCTTTTATAATTTTTTAATTTTCTTGTTTAGAATGCAAAATTGCAATCAATGCATGTTGGCGCATTGATCTGAAAATGCAGTTGTGTGTGGAATAATAACAAACTGTCATGAAATGCAAAAACCTCAAGCAAATGAAAGAATGACAACCAAATTTATAACCACGCCCCCTCAATCCTGAGTATAATGTTGTTTGACCACACTCGACGCTAGGACGGGACAATTCTCATCTCAAATTATTTCAGGTGTGGTTTATCACTTGTGGAAAGGATTGCATTAAGCCAAACAATGGTTGTAGTTATTATATCGAGATATAAACGTGAATATAAAGTGTAACTCATCACACATAATGATGGAATTGAGATGTAGTATATTGATGCGGAGAATATAAATCATATATTCGTGATGACAAACATAGGAAATCTTAAAAGCTAAGATAGTGCCGAAACTGTTGATCTGTGCAATTGCTTGTGGCAAATGCAATTTTCCTTGTGACTCAGTATAAAGAGATAAAAGCTGAAATCACAACCTCAAGTGAGGAGATTTTTAATCCATATATAGAGTTGTTAAATTTATTCCATGACCCTAAAGTATGATATTTCTGTTCTGGACAGTCCAGTCCTTCAATTAAATGTTTTAAAACTTACTCTCGCCTTATAGTGATTGATATTTCTGTCTTACCCTAAGAGCACTCATAAAATATCAGACATGTTTGTTTAGAGAAGTAATAATGTCTTCCAGATAACTATTAGTGACAATGGGGGTGTGACAATGTCTTCTAGTGCTCTGCAAATATCATGAGCAAATAAACAACAGGAGACACAACACTGTACATATTCTTGGAAATAATGTTATTTATGGAGTGTTCTACCACACAATCACAGACTTTTTCTCATTTTCTTGAAGCACATATTTCAACCTCATGAAAGAAATATTGCAAAATACGTGAGCTTTACAGTTTCTAGAAATGCTTAACTATTCTAGAAATGCTTAACTATCTTTGCATAATCTGGATTATATGTATACATATGTGTGTGTGTGTGTGTGTGTGTGTGTGTGTGTGTGTGTGTGTGTGTGTGTGTGTGTGTGTGTGTGTGTGTGTGTAATATATAGATATACTCAATAAGCATCACCGCCTGAATTAAATGTACCAATTAATAAAAATGAAATATATATAAATATATATGAGTCTCAAAGTGGGGTCTGACTGTAATAAACAATTATTGGCTCAACTCTTTCTGCCTTGATATTGATTTACATGATAACAAGTGGAGTTAAAGTTATAAAGATATGTGTGGAGTATTGACCAGTCAATCACATTTTACAGAAACATTGATGCACCAGTAACTGACCAAGTTCAGTTCATTTATACATTTACTAGTTCCAACGGTTCTTATCAAGTGACTTAGATATATCCATTAACATGTCTGCATTGTAAAAAACGCCCTTTATCTGAAAATGTATGAATCAAAAGAGCTAGATACAAATGAATAAATCAATAGAGCTGGATGCAAAAAGTTGTCAAACTTTGTTAAAGTAGGGTATGGAGAACTGAATAGAGATGGTATTGAGATCACGGTGACTCAATCAACAGCTACTCTATACAGAGTTGAAGCACTGGTTATTAGCGATTCGGGTCCAAGCAAATGGCGTGAGTTCACACCGCTCTTGCTCCACTCAAATGCAAACTATGGGGCTGATGGGACAAGGAGATACCTTCAATAAGAGGACTTCTTTCTAATATCAGTCTCTGTCGTCAATGGTAAAAAGTGCGAACAGATTTGGCTGCAAGTATTAAATGAAAAATGAGTATTATCTGCTTTGTATCAACGTCTAGGTCAGCCAACTGAGCACAGATCGTGACCTGAGGCTGGTCAATTCTGATTGGATGATATCTTGATGTGTGTGTGTGTGTGTGTTGTGTGAAACCCATGTGCATGACTGCATGTGGTGTTCTAAATTGTTGTAGTCAGATGTGTTTGCATTCACGACCTTCTCAGCACTGTTTGGTCTTTATCAGATCCGATAAAAGAATGTCACCGGGACTCAATGCCCACTCCTTTCAAAGAGTGACTGGGGATCTTTCTTTTGCATTATCACATAGCAATGATAACACAAATCACGACCTTTGATAACTAGTCATGGAACAGGAATGTACGTCTCAGTAGCAGACATCTATCTTTCTGAACCCTCCAGTGAAGTACTTATCCCAGTGGGGATTCGAACCCTGGAATTTTAGAATGGGAGAGAGACGTCTCATTCCCATTTTCAATGTCATGTCTCATCCCCTCTTTCAATGCTGTATATATCATACAATGACGGCTTAGTGAGAAGACTGAACGACAAGCCTTACTACCGATATAGAGTAGAGTAAAAAAGAGAACTATGAAATAGAACTTTAGAGAAAAATGCTGACAATCTCGCTCTTGCTAATAATAGGACGTCAGCTCGACTGAGCAGTGAGCAGCAGGGAAGCCTCTGGCGATGACACATGTGCAGTAGCTATAACAGTAGACAACAGAACAATGACAGCTTTATAAACAAACTATAAATAAATCACCCAAGCTAGAAAAAAGCCAGTCTTTCTATTTTTAGAACACACTGTCGTCAAGGATGCTATTTCTGACTGCCGGTATTCATTAATTCGCCGAAAACTGTGCTATAAATATTCACCTGCAGGTACTTATGAAATGATTAAATGCGATTCCAAGCACTGTCGCATTTAACAAGTAGCAGAAGTCCGAACTAATGAGTAATGCCATATGTATTGGTGGGAAATGAAGCAAATTTGGCGAAACTATGCGAATGATTGGAACTTCCCAAATCTTTGAAAACAAGACTTAGGCCCAATCATCATAAGACATTTAGTGAAACAACAGATTGTCAAATTGCTCGTTTAATTGTAGATTTCCAGATTGCTGATGAAGACATTATTAATAATAAAACATACTGCTGACAGTGCATACTGCTGACAGAGCATACTGCTGACAGTGCATACTGCTGACAGAGAATACTGCTGACAGAGCATACTGCTGACAGAGCAAACTGCTGACAGTGCATACTGCTGACAGAGCATACTGCTGACAGAGCAAACTGCTGACAGTGCATACTGCTGACAGAGCATACTGCTGACAGAGCATACTGCTGACAGTGCAAACTGCTGACAGTGCAAACTGCTGACAGAGCAAACTGCTGACAGAGCAAACTGCTGACAGTGCAAACTGCTGACAGAGCATACTGGTGACAGAGCAAACTGTTGACAGAGCAAACTGCTGACAGAACATACTCCTGACAGAGCATACTGCTGACAGAGCAAACTGCTGACAGAGCAAACTGCTGACAGTGCATACTGCTGACAGAGCATACTGCTGACAGAGCAAACTGCTGACAGTGCATACTGCTGACAGTGCATACTGCTGACAGAGCAAACTGCTGACAGAGCAAACTGCTGACAGTGCATACTGCTGACAGAGCATACTGCTGACAGAGCATAATGCTGACATAGCAAACTGCTGACAGAGAATACTGCTGACAGAGCAAACTGCTGACAGTGCAAACTGCTGACAGAGCAAACTGCTGACAGAGCAAACTGCTGACAGATCATAATGCTGACAGAGCAAACTGCTGACAGAACATACTGCTGACAGAGAATACTGCTGACAGAGAATACTGCTGACAGAGCAAACTACTGACAGAGCAAACTGCTGACAGAGCAAACTGCTGACAGTGCATACTGCTGACAGAGCATACTGCTGACAGAGCATAATGCTGACATAGCAAACTGCTGACAGATCATACTGCTGACAGAGCATACTGCTGACAGAGCATAATGCTGACATAGCAAACTGCTGACAGAGCAAACTGCTGACAGAGCAAACTGCTGATAGAACAAACTGCTGACAGAGCAAACTGCTGACAGAGAATACTGCTGACAGTGAATACTGCTGACAGAGAATACTGCTGACAGAGAATACTGCTGACAGAGAATACTGCTGACAGAGAAAACTGCTGACAGAGGATACTGCTGACAGAGAATACTGCTGACAGAGAATACTGCTGACAGAGAATACTGCTGACAGAGCAAACTGCTGACAGAGAATACTGCTGACAGAGCAAACTGCTGACAGAGAATACTGCTGACAGAGCATACTGCTGACAGAGCAAACTGCTGACAAAGAATACTGCTGACAGAGAATACTGCTGACAGAGAATACTGCTGACAGAGAATACTGCTGACAGAGAATACTGCTGACAGAGAATACTGCTGACAGAGCAAACTGCTGACAGAGAATACTGCTGACAGAGCAAACTGCTGACAGAGAATACTGCTGACAGAGCAAACTGCTGACAAAGAATACTGCTGACAAAGGATACTGCTGACAGAGAATACAGCTGACAGAGAATACTGCTGACAGAGCAAACTGCTGACAGAGCAAACTGCTGACAGAGCATACTGCTGACAGAGCATACTGCTGACAGAGCAAACTGCTGACAGAGCAAACTGCTGACAGATCATAATGCTGACAGAGCATACTGCTGACAGAACTTAATGCTGACAGAGCATACTGCTGACAGAGCATACTGCTGACAGAGCATACTGCTGACAGAGAATACTGCTGACAGAGAATACTGCTGACAGAGAATACTGCTGACAGAGAATACTGCTGACAGAGAATACTGCTGACAGAGCAAACTGCTGACAGAGAATACTGCTGACAGAGCAAACTGCTGACAGAGAATACTGCTGACAGAGCAAACTGCTGACAAAGAATACTGCTGACAAAGGATACTGCTGACAGAGAATACTGCTGACAGAGAATACTGCTGACAGAGCAAACTGCTGACAGAGCAAACTGCTGACAGAGCATACTGCTGACAGAGCATACTGCTGACAGAGCATACTGCTGACAGAGCAAACTGCTGACAGAGCAAACTGCTGACAGATCATAATGCTGACAGAGCATACTGCTGACAGAACTTAATGCTGACAGAGCATACTGCTGACAGAGCAAACTGCTGACAGATCATAATGCTGACAGAGTATACTGCTGACAGAGCATAATGCTGACAGAGCATACTGCTGACAGAGCACAATGCTGACAGAGCATACTGCTGACAGAGCATAATGCTGACAGAGCATACTGCTGACAGAGCAAATTGCTGACAGAGCATACTGCTGACAGAACTTAATGCTGACAGAGCATACTGCTGACAGAGCAAACTGCTGACATATCATAATGCTGACAGAGCATACTGCTGACAGAGCATAATGCTGACAGAGCAAACTGCTGACAGAGCATACTGCTGACAGAGCATACTGCTGACAGAGCATAATGCTGACAGAGCAAACTGCTGACAGGGCATACTGCTGACAGAGCATACTGCTGACAGAGCATACTGCTGACAGAGCATACTGCTGACAGAGCATACTGCTGACAGAGCAAACTGCTGACAGAGCATACTGCTGACAGAACTTAATGCTGACAGAGCATACTGCTGACAGAGCAAACTGCTGACAGATCATAATGCTGACAGAGCATACTGCTGACAGAGCATAATGCTGACAGAGCATACTGCTGACAGAGCATAATGCTGACAGAGCATACTGCTGACAGAACTTAATGCTGACAGAGAATACTGCTGACAGAGAATACTGCTGACAGAGCATACTGCTGACAGAGCAGACTGCTGACAGATCATAATGCTGACAGAGCATACTGCTGACAGAGCATACTGCTGATAGAGCATACTGCTGACAGATCATACTGCTGACAGAGCATACTGCTGATAGAGCATACTGCTGACAGAGCATACTGCTGACAGAGCATACTGCTGACAGAGCATACTGCTGACAGAGCATACTGCTGATAGAGCATACTGCTGACAGAGCATACTGCTGACAGAGCATACTGCTGACAGAGCATACTGCTGACAGAGCAAACTGCTGACAGAGCAAACTGCTGACAGAGAATACTACTGACATATCAAACTGCCTATTTACATCATCTACATCATAGTACCCGATAATTCAGTGTGGCAGCAATATATCTGTTATAAGTAGGTCTCATTATGAAATGACTGAAATGATAAGTGACATTTAATCCCAAATACAAAAAAAAACAATATACAGATTTCGTTTCATTAAAAACGTCTGAGTAGTATTGAGTTAACATCACTTGTACATATTATCTGAGGCCACGTGAGGCCGTGGCGTAATTGGTTAGAGCACCAGCTTATTAGCACCAGTTCCTCTGTGGTGATCCAAAGGTCGTGGGTTCGAACCCCAGCCGTGCCAAGAACTCATGATACAATTTCCCATATGAGCTGAGGCCCGTGCCTATAGGGTTAACCCGTTGCTCTTGTAAATCTGTGACCGGGGGAGTTGTCATGTCAAGGACCTGTGACAATTCAGTGAGGCAGCACTATGACAATTCAGCGAGGCAGCACTATATCTGCTACAAATAGGTCTCATCACGGAATGACTGAAATAAAGTTGAAAGTGATGTAAAACCCCAAACAAACAGTACTAAGTGTTTGCACCCAATGCGGCAACCAGTTCCCGGTAAGGTCAAAACGTAGACAAAATGCATGGTTGAGAAAGGTGAGAGTTTACTGCTGAGCTATTTCTCACTGAATTCAGATCGCAACAACTAGTTTTCAAAACAATGAATCTTGTCTGTGTTATAATGCCAATGCATTAATATTCCGATTCATATTTCAAATACTAGATAATTGCACCAGTCCGTGTTGGCTGAAATCTGCCTAACATTATATTATAACTCGTGCCGAAAAAAGTCGTAAATGCAAACATTTTCCATTGATTTATAAGTGAAAATTTATCTGTCTCCATGAATTGCATCGATCACAAGTGGAGAGGATTGCATGGCTTACAAGTGGACGGGATTGCATGGCTTACAAGTGGACAGGATTGCATGGCTTACAAGTGGACGGGATTGCATGGTTTACAAGAGGACGGGATTGCATGGCTTACAAATGGACAGTATTACATGGCTTACAAGAGGACGGGATTGCATGGTTTACAAGAGGACGGGATTGCATGGTTTACAAGAGGACGGGATTGCATGGCTTACAAGTGGACAGGATTGCATGGCTTTTAAGTGGACGGGATTGCATGGTTTACAAGAGGACGGGATTACATGGTTTACAAGAGGACGGGATTGCATGGCTTACAAGTGGACAGGATTGCATGGCTTTTAAGTGGACGGGATTGCATGGTTTACAAGAGGACGGGATTACATGGTTTACAAGAGGACGGGATTACATGGCTTACAAGAAGACGGGATTGCATGGCTTACAAGAGGACGGGATTGCATGGTTTACAAGAGGACAGGAGTGCATGGCTTACAATAGGACAGGATTGCATGGCTTGCAAGTATAAATAATAAGACAGGCAAATATGCACGATTAGCGTTTTCTAGGAATATCCCCTGTTATTTTGTATATTTAGCAATTTTCCAATTTATGTAATGGTCCATTTACAATTAATTCTTGATGTTTCAGCAATGACAGGAATTGGTGTGTGATATAATATAACAAGAACCTCCATTGGAGTTTGTGATGGAATACTAATTCATGTTCAGGTCGTTAAAAGGAAATCATACTGAGTTTGTAACCATACAAGTATTAAATTAGAAGTAATAGCCTCATTATGGTATATGATTTAAAACTCTCTGTCTGCAGGTAATCGGATAATTGAAAAGTCATAAAGATATAGAGCTGATGGTGCGGATTGCATTGGTCTCCTGTAATGAGATAATACCGTCAATTAGGAGCACCTAATCGGTTAGAACATATGACCCCCATCAGAACAGTTACTGCGCTATGTCCCATTGATTATCAGACCGGCAGAGTACAAAGCATCATACATCAATATCTACTTACCATTAGCTGTGAAAATACCAAATGATATATCATCATGGACGAAACCTTCAGCCTATTTTGGGACTAGGAGTGACAATCTCGAGTATCTTATGTACCATTTATTTATTTTTTTATTTTTTTATGTTCAACATTCTCAGTACAATTTTGGCTATACCAAAGTAGGGCCTGTAGCCGGGACTCAATGCCCTACTCTTTCTGGGTGACTCGGGGTCTTTCTTTTGCATTATATTATAAAGACATTATAACACATATCATGGGACACTGATTGGAGAAAAAAACAACTCGGTAGCAGAAATTCATTTTTATAAGTGAGAAAGACATGATTAGACCAACCGGGATTCGAACCCCAAGTTCCAGTATAGTAGTTCAATGTCTACCATCTGAGTCACGCCTTATAAAATGTTAAGCTGCATCGAAGGAAACCATTCTTTGAACATGTCCCCTCCACTTTTTTTTGCTTTTTATTTGTTTTTTGTTTAAAATGTCATGTTGATTTTAAACCTAACAATGAAATGCAAAGATGGGTTTGATGACCTAATGTCATCAATAAGATATTTTACAATACTTTCTGCAAGGAGTCAGACAGCAAACCGCATTTATGGCTGATGTCACAATTACTGGAAAGAAGCACGATCTTTTAGGTGTCCAGTATAGGCAGCAACAAGACAAAGACCATTTTGTGAATTACTATAGAAACTGGTTTTAGAGAGATGCCCGTGCATTGGTCACATGGGCGTGTCCAAAGTCTAATACATAGATTTACTCTATGATCCTTTAAACGTTGTCTCTCTCTGCCAGACATTTAAGCATAGGTTTTTTTTATAATTGCTCGCCGCTTGCCTGCAATTACAGCTAGCTAAACCGAGGACCCGTTTGGGGGCAATTTTCACCATTTATAACAAAGGAATGTTATTTCTACATTTCACTGTGCTCAATATTTTGGCAGTTTGTTTTTAATTAGCATGTCCATGTTGTGCATGCTTTAATCAATTATTGTTTGTTTCTTACCAAATTCAATTTCCCCACAAAACATTGAAATCCTCCCATTTATTTGGGATAAACAAATTTAACATCTTTATGACAGTTTCAATCATCGTTATGATTTTCAAACTTAAGATTTGTCAAGTTCCCACATATTCTTCCAAACAATTCTAGACAAGAAATATCATCAGGTACTCTTTAGTTACTTTGTCTAGCAAGAGTATTCCTTATACAATTACCGTGTATCTTTATCTTCAGGATCATGTCATCAACTTGAGATATTATTATACAAAAGCCTTTGGAAGAAATATAATGATATAAAAAGATGACGATGGAAATGTGTTATTCAGACAAATAACCGATCATCATCATCATCATCATCATCATCATCATCATCATCATCATCATTATCATCATCATCATCATCCACCATAGAATTTCATAATAGCTCTTAGAGCTGAGCTGAAGGAGAGCGGATAACTTGGCTACCAAGCTTCATACAGTGAGACATGCATTATACATCACACCACCTGCACAGGAATACCTCGTCCGCGAACTGCAGTCATTGATCACAACCTGCCCTGGTCGCTAGTGTGTTTGTAGCATATGCACTTTTTGAGGATATTGTTTTGTATCTAACTCTTTATCTTTTGTGACATAATTTTCACTAGGAAATTAATATTAACAAAATATATCAATAAATGTATATCGATAAATGTGCAAATTATTATACACCAGAACATGGACTTTTGACAGGGCTACATGAGGAATACAATGTATATGTATGTTTTATATATGTATTCGGCCTATCTATATAAGAATGCCATCACTGCGCTTCTCTCTGATGTTTTTACCTGCACATAGATCACAGATCGGATACTCAGGCCTCTTAGGCACTTGTCTGAAAAGTAAAATGCCTTAATTCTTATAGCTTTGCAGTCTACGGCATATTTTTTTTATTCATGACTAGATCGATAGTAGTGTATTTAGTATGGCATTGTACATTTGATACTTATGTTTGATGAATGAGATCCTTGATCGCATCTTAATGTAAATCTACTACACCGATGTTCTTTGTGGCAACTTACAGCGCAGCGGACAAAGAACTCCACTTTGCTAAACTCTCTATAACGGGTTGCCATCAATTGTTAGACATGCAGACGATAACATTAAGTGCTATGTTCCATTTAGAGATATCATTTCCATTACAGAATGATCCCTACCACCTATCACATTGCTCTCTGCCCTGACTTAACCTTGAGGTATTCGTGTTACTATTTATATAAGGATTACAATGTTAAGACCTTGACATGGTTTGACAACGTTTATTGTCAATTGACACGCCATCTTGCATTTCTGCCAGAACCTTAAATTAAAGGTCGTAATCTTTTCACTGCGGAGAATTGAATCTGACATGATTTCGAATATTAATATTGAAAGGTGTGATTAAATTTTGTTTACCTTATGAGCAACTCGCGATAGAGTCTATTTTTCATGTGCAGGTTTTTTAACATTCGACCTTCATAATCAATCGTTTGCCAGTGAAACATTTCAAAACGAGGCTCGATTAGAGGCACGTGTTCCCCGGAGACGCAACTAGGCGAGATTTCCACGAGACTGCCTCTAACAAGGACTACTCTCCCCATTTCATATCAACTTTCAGTACTTATAGTGTCACACTGTGCCAGATCTTAGATTGAAACCAATTACTTTCTCGTTCGTAACAGCTATTTATACGAGAGTTGTTTATTTCCCACGAGGAGGGCAAAGATATAATTATAAATCAGCCAGATTACTCACTTCAGAATATGCTCCATATTGCCCCCGTAGCTTCATTAGATATGTGTGGTTGGGGAAATTCATCAATCTTTATTGGCCTTTAGTTCAAAAATAAAATAAAGTGGACATTAAGACACACTGTTATGATTTGTCTCAATTCCACTTCAAGCTTAATTTAGAAACAAACAGACAGACAGCATTTGAGGAGGCTGCTCACCGTTACAATTATTATTCACATAGGTTTTGTTGAAATATGAGAAGGCCAATAGCAAACTGGACACTTGGAAACTTGACACGTTTATACATCCGATTGACAGCTATTGGAATGTTCGGTTACAGTTCTCCATATCAATATTAATCCTTTCCAGCACGCTAACACTTTAAAATGTAGCTTATGCATCACTTTCAGGTTATAAAGAGAGTTGCTTAAATGTCTGTGCAAAGATGTATGAAATATCTAACAACATCTTTTGATTTTACTTCGGGTCTGCACCTTTCCTCATCACTAGAAATGGGATACATTGAATATGAAATGGATAGAACAAAACTTCCTATTGCAGTGGGTACATTGTGTAACTTTTACCCAGCATAAATGGCGCCAACAATAAAACATATTCTACAATCTATATACATATTCAAGAAATAATTTTAGCATTTTTCTTTTATTGTAGAATAAAAATGAATACATGAACATTTGTACAAAGATATCAGCTATGCAATGAAGTAATCAATTTGTGTCTACATTTAACATATTCCTTGTCATCTGAATTTTTCTATTGTAAAGTTGGCACATTTTCTAGTATTATAAGAGTTTATTATCATCATTTTATGTACTAGAATTGGTAATATCTTATAGAAATAGCCTACAAATTTCCACATTCAGTCATGTATCATTTGTAGATGTATCCAACACAGTAATAGTGTTATGGGCCGATGTCTGTCATTTCTACTGATGTTCCAACAATCCGTATTTGAATGATAACAGCATCAAGTTAGATTGTCATTAATATCCCGGCAACTGTTACATTATTTTTTAAAAACGTATCACAGTTCTGTTGGAGAAAGGGAAGAATATGATAAATAAAGAGAAGAATGAGTTCATCACAAATCACATCGAAATATTATGTTTGAAAACAAAATGAAAAAAGAATAATCTACTAACGGAACTAGAGACTAACAACAGGCACCCAGATTTAATAGGCATCTAGATTTAACAGGCACCCAGATTTAATAGGCACCCAGATTTAAAAGGCACCTAGATTTAATAAGCACCCAGATTTAATAGGCACTAAGACTTAATAGGCACCCAGATTTGAAAGGCACTTAATAGGCACCCAGATCTGACAGGCACCCATATTTAATAGCCGCCAAACAGGTATTTCGATGAAATATTACGTCTGAGACCCAAGCAATTATCACTCGAAATGGCGATTATAAGATCTTTATAATTAATACTGACTGATAGTTAATGTTAGCTTATGAATAAGGGGGGTTAAAGTTGGGGAGCCGTTAGGTGTCGCATTAGTCAGGTCAGGGGTCACACCCAGTAGGGGTGCCCAGTATCCTAGCAACGGCGCGTGGTCACGTGGTGGTCTTGAGCATTGGCAGGCGGGCCAATTCAAAATCATTCTGTTGCTGACCACCGCTCTCACCAGACGTTTTTCTCCATACTGACCAGCCGACGTTAGCCAAGAAAGTATGTGCCGAAAAAGAAGAAGGGGCAGCGGGTTCGCGTCCAGAACCCACATGGCTTGAGCGGTGTAAGCAGCAGGGTCATGTTTTGTCCGTCCAGATGTGTCTCGTCCTGTGTGTCTTGTGTGTCGTCGACCGTCCCTGGACCGTGCAGTGTGTGTGTCCCCCGTCTCGTCGCCTGAGGTATTGTGTACGTCCTGTAATATCATAGACTGTATTGTATCATCATTGTGAACATTATAGACTGCATAATTTCATCATAGACCTGTATAGACATTTATAGACTGGCTAGGTGTCCTTCCCCGACCATGTCTACCAGGGAAAGGACATGCAGAGCATGTGGAGAGCCGGCCAAAGGTCACAAGGGCCCCATTGGCGTGGGTAACTGTATAAAGGGGACCACTGGCGAGTCCAGCCAGCCACTGGGAGCCGCAGCATGCATGCCACCAGAGGGTAGGTTTACCGTCACCGTCACCGACACAGCAAACCCGGCGTCACCGGTACTCAGCCCAGGTAACCCATTCCTGGACGTGACCCCAGCGAGGTTACCACTAGGTACCCCGCCCAATTTTCCGGCAGCCGCCACCCCTGCAGTAGGGTTTCAAGACGTTAGTCAACATATGAACAATGTGAGTGGTAACCATGTGAGTGACATGTCTAATTTAGTTTCTCAAATTTCTGTTATGCTTCGCTCTCACCAGGACCTGTGCAAGACCGTGGCCGACATCCAGGACCGGCTAGGAGGGAGCCAGAGTATACAGCCTACTGCATACCCAATGCAGCCAGTGCAGAACAATGCTAACCCGGCGCACATCCACCAGGGAGCAGCAGCGCACTATGGGCCATCTTGGCAGCCCAAGGAAGCAGTCCTTATACCAGGGTTGACCCCACCACCGTCAGTGCACACACCCCCACAGTTGGGCGGTCCGGTCCCAGGCTTGACTAACGTCGACGGTGTAACAGATTTTTCCAAGCTATGTAAAGTGCAGAGCACCCCTGAAAAGACTGTCAAAGCTGCGTTACAGGGTGAGTTTATCCATATTGATGACTTTTTACAGAATTTGCATATGCCATCTGATAACATCAATAACATTGAGTCTTACATGGATAACACCGGGGCTATAGCCTATCGCCAGAAGAGACAACGCAGGCGGGTTTTTGATTTGTCTAGTTGGCTGGAGGCCTGGGGGGAGTATGAGCGCTTAATGGTTCACCAGCATGGGTTATTCATTTATGACCAAATGGCGGACTACCGCAGGCAGATAACGTCCTGGGAGAAACGTTATAAATGGTATAACGTTGCTACCCTGGACATGAGACATAGGTTAGAGCTCAGTAAGGTATCGATAGAATTTAGTAAGATAAACCCACATTTGGTTTACACCATTCTCGACACAACAGCAGTTAAGGCTAACGTCCAGACATGCCCACGTTGCATGTCTGTTGACCATGTTAGGCAGGCAGATTGCCCCTTTCCCAGGGCGGCGTCGGCGGGTTATCTCCCGCCGACGCGTGAATCCAGTAAGACGCGCCAGGTACAGACTGAAATCTGTAACAACTACCAGACCCTTAAATGCAACTTTAAGGGCTGTCGCCGCCTTCACGCCTGCAGGCAGTGTAAAGGCCCCCTCCCATTTGACACCTGTATTAAGCAGGGCAAATGCGCAGCCGGTGGCGTCAAGCTCGTTTCTCAAACCTGAGTTCTGGCGTCACTGGTTGCAGGACTACCCCGATAGGGCGTTAGCCAAGGAGCTTTATGATAGGGCCTGCGTAGGTGTGAAGATAGGCTACACAGGTAAGCAGTTTAAGAGGATTTCCCCCAATTGGCAGTCTAGTTTGATATTTAAATCAGAAGTTACTAAGTTTGTCCGGGACAACGTTGCTTTAGGTAGGGTCGAGGGTCCCATTAGGGACCTCCCCACTAATTTTAGGGTCTCACCGTTAGGGGCCTTCTCAAGAAAAGACAAGTCAAAAATCCGTGTTATCCATGATCTCTCCTGGCCACCGGGCTGGTCTATTAATGATGGCATTGATGGGGATAATTATTCTTTAATATATGCTACTGTGGACGACGCCGTGCGCCGCATCCAACAATACAGCGACCCCTGGCTGGCCAAGACGGACTTGGCTAACGCCTTCCAGAGCATCAAGATTCATCCCAGCCAAAGACACTTACTAGGTTTTATGTGGCCGGACGATAATGGTAATGATGAGTATTTTCAAATGGCCTGCCTGCCTTTTGGCCTGCGTAGCGCCCCCAGGCTATTTGATGACTTTGCATCCGCCCTGGAATTTATATATAAGAAGCGTGGAGCGTCCAGGGACACGATCCACTACCTGGACGATACAATGTGCATTGATGGCAGCAAGTCAGCTTGTCAGAAATCATTAGATATAGTCTTGGAGACATCTAATATGGCTGGGTTTGAGATACAGCACAAGAAAACGTTAGGCCCATCTAAGGTCCTGGAGTTTCTTGGGATAGTCATAGACACTATAAAAGGCCAGCTTAGGATCTCTGAGGAAAGGATGCAGGAAGTGTTAGCCAACTTAGAGGACCTGGGTAACGCCAGATACGCCACCAAGCGGACACTTCTCTCAATCACAGGGAAACTAACGTTCTGTTCTAAAGTTGTCTCTGGGGGAGCCATTTTCACGAGAAGGCTAATACACTTAGCCAAGAAGGCAAAAGCTCTACATCATAAAATCAGATTGTCTCATGAGGCCAGAGCTGACCTTGCATGGTGGAAGCGTTGCATACGGTCACACAACGGCGTGACGTTGTTTCCCTCAGCTTGGTCTATGCAGGATGCACATATTATATTTACAGATGCCTCCGACCTGGGCCTGGGTGTGGTATATGAACAGTCCTGGACTTTACTGCCGTTCACCAATAACTTTGCCTGGGTTAAGGAAAAGACTATAGCATGGCGTGAACTGATGGCAGTTGTTGTAGCGTTAGCCACCTTTGGCCCTCGCCTTGCCTATAAGAAGGTAGCCATGAACATAGACAACACGGCAGTGTGCTTCAGTATCAACGACAGGAAGTCTAAAGATCCAGGCATGATGAACCTCATACGTTCACTGTATTATTACACCAGTATTTATAATATTGACTACAGGGCATTTCACCTGGGGACAATGTACAATGGCCCTGCTGACGCCCTCAGTAGGATGGATATCCAGAGGTTCAGGCACTTAATGCCCAACAGTGAGGGGCTGTGTACACCCCCTGTTAATATCTTGTATGATTATTGACTAACTGACCCGTTTGGGCAGTAGCAATGTAAAGGGGTCAATTTAAGTAGATTAAACTATATTATATTATATTATATTATATTATATTATACTATAGGTGCACTATAAAGTGTATTAAGTTTGGTGGCCATTAGGCCATCATATATGTATATTTTATTATATTAAGTTTATTTACCCACTAGCTGGTCGGATTCTCATAAGAGTCACCTTCAGGGTCTGCTACGCAGGCACCCGTTAGCCCGCAGGCGACGTAGCGTCACGTCATCATTGGTATCTCACTGAACACATTGTTCACCTTTTTCTTGCATTTATATACTTTGTAGAATTGGACAGGAGAATAGAGACGTTAGTCCACAGCGGTCTTAGGCCAAACACTCGGAGCACATACAGCTCTGCCCAAGCTACGTTCTGCAGGTTCTGCTATCAGCATGGTCTTCTCCCCATGCCCGCAGATGAGCTCACAGTTCTGAGGTTTATAGCTTATACAAGCTCCCTCACAGGTAAAGGCAAGCAGGGACTGGCCCATAGCACCACTCACGTATATCTTGCTGCCATTAGGTCCATGCATGTAACCAATGGCCTAACACCCCCTCCAACTAACACCCCCAGGGTACAACTAGCCCTTAGGTCTATATTTGCGAACTCCCCCCCGCCTCTTCAAAAATTGCCCATTAAGTTCGACCTTCTCCACTTAATGCTTAAATCACTTCCTATGAGCTTAGATAGCCTAGCTTGGTCTGCTGCCCTAACACTTGGTTTTTTTGGATGCCTCCGGGGGGCGGAGTACACCGCCGTCAGTCACTACCCCACTGGTAGAATCATCTCCTCACCCCCACCAGTCTCGGCCGTTAGGTTTGGCTCCCAGGCAGGTCTTAAATTTATGTACTTCTCCGTTTCCTCTTCCAAAACATCCCCCCATGGTTTTAAAAAAACAATAGGTTGTTCCAGGCACAAGATATGTGCAGTCTGCATGATGTGGGACTATTTATCCGCTCGAGCGCGAATAGCGCGCATAGGCCATAGCGCCCCATTATTAGCTTTGGGTTCAGGCGCTCCAATCACTAAGCAGGCCCTTAACGCCACTATCAAGTCTTTGGTCAGTGCCCTAGGGAAGGACCCCGCAGGTTATTCAACCCATAGTTTAAGATGCGGATCTGCATCTCAGGCAAACATCAATAATTGGGAAGATGCTGACGTTTCAAAGTTAGGTTTATGGCGTTCTCAAGCTTATAAGCTATATATTAGGGAAAATCATCAGAAAGAAATTAACTTCTCCACAAGATTAGCACACAACAATTAATTACCTCCTACAATACATGGGCTTTAATATTTCATATAAGTTTATATAATATTAATATGGGTTCATTCATGTATTGTCAATCATAGGCATTAGTCATACATTAGCGTTTATGTAATTGTGAATGTAATGTATTATTTATGTATATGTGTGGTTAATTAAGATATTCTATGTATGTTTGTATGATTATCTAGCGTTAATGCCACAGGTAGCCGCCAGATGGCGCGGCGGTCAATAAATGGTACAGCATTAATGTAACGTTAGGTAAGCCTGGTTGTGGTAGATTTAGTAAATAAATCAATTGTGTGCAAATTAAGTATTTTGTTCTCGGCTCCCAGTTCTTTAATGTTAGCTTATGAATAAGGGGGGTTAAAGTTGGGGAGCCGTTAGGTGTCGCATTAGTCAGGTCAGGGGTCACACCCAGTAGGGGTGCCCAGTATCCTAGCAACGGCGCGTGGTCACGTGGTGGTCTTGAGCATTGGCAGGCGGGCCAATTCAAAATCATTCTGTTGCTGACCACCGCTCTCACCCACCTTCCCACCCTTTTAGCAGGATGAGTGTTAATTTAACATGTAATATTCCATATTTGGCTATTATACCGCTTTATGGGTTCATTCATGTATTGTCAATCATAGGCATTAGTCATACATTAGCGTTTATGTAATTGTGAATGTAATGTATTATTTATGTATATGTGTGGTTAATTAAGATATTCTATGTATGTTTGTATGATTATCTAGCGTTAATGCCACAGGTAGCCGCCAGATGGCGCGGCGGTCAATAAATGGTACAGCATTAATGTAACGTTAGGTAAGCCTGGTTGTGGTAGATTTAGTAAATAAATCAATTGTGTGCAAATTAAGTATTTTGTTCTCGGCTCCCAGTTCTTTAAAACAAAAATATTCACAGATAGGTCTATAACCTATCACATCGATCAATATTGATTAAAACAGTAGTGGCAATACAATTTGATGATCATCCAAATCAGATTGGGAGAAACAAATTTCAATCAGCATTTGATGAAATTGCTCCACTGACAGTTCATAATGATATACTGATGGACACTGACAGAAATTACACGACCATGCTGGTCCATTTAATATATATCAATAAAATGACCAGATCTACATGGTTCATTTTGATATGTGGAAAGTCATTGAACATCTGTAATAGCTATATCCCCCAGAACATAGTAATAGGCGACTCATTTGTTGATCATTCAAAAAAACTAAAAGCTTTTGTTTGTTATTGTTGAAGAATTAAACTATAAATCATGGTAACGTGGTATAAAATGTTTTTATTTTCTATTTATTTACTTTTTTTCAAATGTGATAGAAATCTTGCAAGAATCAGAAAAGGTTGAAATGAACATACAACATATACATTAACACATGTTTCCATAACATCGACACTTGACTATGGAAACTCATTACTGCCTGGGTAGCCAGCATCAGAAACAAAGCGGTTGCAATTAGTGCAAAATGCTGCAGCAAGAGTAGTGGGTCCTAATTGAAATTGAGCGTATCACTCAGAAACTAATGGATCTTCACTGGTTGCCCGTCTTGTCCAGATTAGATTTTAAGTTACTCCTTCTTACATGGAAATCTCTGTATTGCAGCTTCCCAGAATATATAAGCTAACTTTTTGAACTCAAGCAGAACCTAAGGTCAAATTACAGAATTGAATTGAACATCGGGAAAACAAGAATGAAGATGTGTGGTGATTTCGTCTTTGAATCACATGCTTTAAAAGTTTGGAAACCCCTACCTATTAATGCTAAAAAGATCTGAAAAGATGCTTTCTTTCAAGAAGAAACTGGAGATGTACCTTTCCAAATCGCTTTTCCCACGCACACACGTCATGATCTGGATATACGCTATACATGGCTGTATTATCATTATCATCATTATTTTTATTATTAGTAACAATACTAGCTAGATTTAGGTGGCGTGACATGTGTTTTGTTAGGTCAAAAGGACAAGGCCATAAAATTAATGAAAAGTGCCATTAAGAATGCCCTCAAACAGTTTGCTATCATACACACATTTATTAAGCACTGCTACCTTTATTATCAGTGTGCCCCTTATAGATCAGAAGAAGGTGGTCTGTGGGCATTCTCCGGGGCTATCACTCACGTCATCCTACCAGCTGCATCGTACGTGTAGTTTATACACAACATCGCGTGATGATTAAGGGTTACAATATTATACAACTCTACCTTATCTTCAGCTGCGGTATATGTTGTGAGGTAGCAATATGTGTTTTTGCATATAAAATGTGTTTTAAAGAGTAAGGTGCCTGAACGCGGCTTCTGTAGCTGTACTTATTCGTGGGCTATTTGTGAAATATGTGTTTGTAATCTTTGTAAATGTTATCTATGTTGGTCCCAATGTTATATAAGATAAGCTTCTTATCCCCTCACCTTGCACCACTGTCCTATTCTGTTGTGTGTCTTCATTCTATTTGTTTTTCTATTGTGACCTGCACAAGCTAACTGTTTTCAATTATCTTTTGAACATTGATACATCAGGGTTCATGTTTACCATTGGAGTTATAGAGGGTTGTGCTAGCTGAATGATTAGTAAGTGAATCCCAAGCTATGCAAACAGGAATGTTGCTTATTTCTGACAATAGGAATGAATGACAATAGGAATGAATGGGTCCATAGGTCTTAATGAGGCTTATACTCAAGCATTACCCTAAATTGGGCAAACTTGACCTGTTACCTTAACCTGTTATCTTAACCTGTTACCTTAACCCATTAACAAATGTTACCTTAACCCATTACCACATGTTACCTTAACCCATTACAACCTTAACCTGTTACCTTAACCTGTTATCTTAACCTGTTACCTTAACTCATCACAACCTGTTACCTAAACCCATTACCACATGTCACCTTAACCCATTACAACCTGTTACCTTAACCTGTTACCTTAACCTGTTACCTTAACCTGTTATCTTAACCTGTTACCTTAACCAATTACAACCTGTTACCATAACCCCGTTTCAAACTGTTACCTTAACCCGTTTCAACATGTTACTTAACCCATTACAACCTGTTACCTTAACCCATTACAACCTGTTACCTTAACCCATTACAACCTGTTACCTTAACCCCGTTTCAACATGTTACTTAACCCATTACAACTTGTTACCTTAACCCATTTCAACCTGTTACCTTAACCCGTTTCAACCTGTTACCTTAACCCGTTTCAACCTGTTACCTTAACCCGTTACCTTGACCTCACGCCTCCACTTGCCTACACAAATGAAAACCGCTAAACCACAACAGGTCTTGTTAGTTTCCAACAGAGATTCTCGGAATGTATAAATAAAAAGACTATGACCAAATAAAACATATCTCCATGTGCATTTTATATGTTAATTTGTATTTTAGTGAAGATGATTCTCCTGATGACCAAGGGTAAGCAACTGAGGAGGGCCGCTATAGCATAAGGTATTAAAGTCCTGGACATTATGGACCATGCACTTCTCAGATAGGATAATTGGACGATAGAGGTTCTTATGGGATTTGCTGGCAGTCCAATAAATAGGTTGATTTTGTGATGATAGATTTCAATAGTGGTCTCATCTCTGTTTTTATCTTATATTTTACAAATGCTGTGCTCTTGTCATGCGCACTCCGATGTTTGTTTTTTGACCCGATTACATATTTCGCTCTTCAGAGATCTAAAAGCAACCTTTTTGGTTTTACTCTGTTCAGAACTTGGCTTCCAAAATCACAAATGCTTTTGGCCCAAAGCAATATCCGCATTCACAGCTCAAGACCGCTCTTTATTCCTCCACAGTGGATTTCGGTTATTATTCAGGCCTCTTCCAAATCAAATGAGGAACTTTCTCTCAAGTGAGAAACTCATCCTAGTGATCTCATTTTTATGGCAAACCTTTGCAGATTGGCTGACAAACCCTTCCTTGCGTATTCTGTGTAACTATGGAAGGCCTGTCATATTTAATGCCTGCCATCTTCTTCAAATACAAAGCGGTTAATTCTTATTTTTTGTTAACTGACAATCATTTGGCTAATTAAAACGAGAAGATTTTGTCTGTAATTAATTTTTCCATTTCGGTTGGGTCTAAAATCACATTGTGTTGAAATTGATCACATTCATTACGGAGATTTTAAAGTGTATAGGGCTGATGGTATTATATTGTAGAATACATCACGTAATGATACCAATGGTATTATATCGAATAGACTACATAGGGCTCTGATACCAATGATATCATATTGTATAGAATATATAGGGCTATGATACCAATGATATCATATTGTATAGAATACATAGGGCTCTGATACCAATGATATCATATTGTATAGAATATATAGGGCTCTGATACCAATGATATCATATTGTATAGAATATATAGGGCTCTGATACCAATGATATCATATTGTATAGAATACATAGGGCTCTGATACCAATGATATCATATTGTATAGAATACATAGGGCTATGATACCAATGATATCATATTGTATAGAATACATAGGGCTATGATACCAATGATATCATATTGTATTGAATACATAGGGCTCTGATACCAATGATATCATATTGTATAGAATACATAGGGCTCTGATACCAATGATATCATATTGTATAGAATACATAGGGCTGTGATACCAATGATATCATATTGAATAGAATACATAGGGCTCTGATACCAATGATATCATATTGTATAGAATATATAGGGCTCTGATACCAATGATATCATATTGAATAGAATACACAGGGCTATGATACCAATGATATCATATTGTATAGAATACATAGGGCTATGATACCAATGATATCATATTGTATTGAATACATAGGGCTCTGATACCAATGATATCATATTGTATAGAATACATAGGGCTCTCATACCAATGATATCATATTGTATAGAATACATAGGGCTCTGATACCAATGATTTCATATTGTATAGAATACATAGGGCTCTCATACCAATGATATCATATTGTATAGAATACATAGGGCTATGATACCAACGATATCATATTGTATAGAATACATAGGGCTATGATACCAATGATATCATATTGTATTGAATACATAGGGCTATGATACCAATGATATCATATTGTATAGAATACATAGGGTTCTGATACCAATGATATCATATTGTATAGAATGCATAGAGCTATGATACCAATGATATCATATTGTAAAGAATACATAGGGCTATGATACCAATGATATCATATTGAATAGAATACATAGGGCTCTGATACCAATGATATCATATCGAATAGAATACATAGGGCTCTGATACCAATGATATCATATCGAATAGAAAACATAGGGCTCTGATACCAATGATATCATATCGAATAGAATACATAGGGCTCTGATACCAATGATATCATATTGTATAGAATACATAGGGCTCTGATACCAATGATATCATATTGTATTGAATACATAGGGCTCTGATACCAATGATATCATATTGTATAGAATACATAGGGCTCTGATACCAATGATATCATATTGTATAGAATACATTGGGCTATGATACCAATGATATCATATTGTATAGAATACATTGGGCTATGATACCAATGATATCATATTGTATAGAATACATAGGGCTCTGATACCAATGATATTATATCGAATAGAATACATAGGGCTCTGATACCAATGATATCATATTGTATAGAATACATAGGGCTCTGATACCAATGATATCATATTGTATAGAATATATAGGGCTCTGATACCAATGATATTATATTGGATAGAATATATAGGGCTCTGATACCAATGATATTATATCGAATAGAATACATAGGGCTCTGATACCAATGATATCATATTGTATAGACTACATAGGGCTCTGATACCAATGATATTATATTGGATAGAATATATAGGGCTCTGATACCATTGATATCATATTGTATAGAATACATAGGGCTCTGATACCAATGATATTATATCGAATAGAATACATAGGGCTCTGATACCAATGATATTATATTGTATAGAATACATAGGGCTGTGATACCAATGATATCATATTGTATAGAATACATAGGGCTCTGATACCAATGATATTATATTGTATAGAATACATAGGGCTCTGATACCAATGATATTATATTGTATAGAATACATAGGGCTATGATACCAATGATATCATATTGTATAGAATACATTGGGCTATGATACCAATGATATTATATTGTATAGAATACATAGGGCTGTGATACCAATGATATCATATTGTATAGAATACATAGGGCTCTGATACCAATGATATCATATTGTATAGAATATATAGGGCTCTAATACCAATGATATCATATTGTATAGAATATATAGGGCTCTAATACCAATGATATCATATTGTATAGAATATATAGGGCTCTGATACCAATGATATCATATTGTATTGATACTAATCATACTTGACAGTGTAGAGTAGATAGGATTGGGATAGACCTGTAAAGCCCTTTGCTAGTTGGTTACTAAGTGCTGTTTCCAGATATTATGTCGGGCATTGGTATATAGCACACAGGGACCACGGGCCATGAGGCCGCTGGTTAAAGCACAATCATTTTAGCACCAATTCCTCTGTGATAATCCGTAGATCGTGGGTTCAGTTCCCAGCTGTCGGGTTTGCATTGAATTCACTTTTGGCTAGTACCTGTGACATGGCAATTTGATGAGGCAGTACAATGTCAGCAACAAGTAGGTGTCATCATGAAATTACTGAAATAATGTTGGAAGTGTGTAAAACCCAGATAAAACAAAAAAGAAGCCTATAGGGTTTGGTACTATATAGGAGAGTATATAACGTTATGGTAATGGATAGTTCAATGTACATAGGGCTGTGAGGCCATCTGTGTGAGGTGATAATTTATATCATTGTCTACATAAAAAACTATTTGGCGTATATTATCGGATGATATACAAAAAGAAAAGCCCTATATATTCGTCTCCATATCTATGAGGTCATGTATTTTAAAATGGTACATAAAATAGGTTAATTAATTACAAATGGCAGCAGTTCTTTTTTCATAATTTATTTGTGGGTGCTGATGACCGACACATTCATGACAAATATGATATTAATTCATTAAAAAATTACCCTGGAAACCTAGTTATCTAATTTTGAGAACACCTACAATTTAACAATATTTCTGATTATTTGTTGCCATGGTAAAAATCATCAATTTATTTGTGCTATTGTATCCATCTAATCGTGAGCATGAGTAAAGCATAAAATGACAAGACCAAAGTGCCACAATTTATGTATTTGTCTTACCAACAGATAACTTCTGAAGGTCACGATTTGAGAAACCGATAACAATGGCCATATAAAAGTTATTATTACAACCATAAGATATTCTCAATAGCTAATTTCAACTCTGATGGAAAAATATGTTATGAATTCCATTTGTATGCAGAGATTACGGATTTCAATGAATTGTTTTGGACGGTGCGGTTTAAGGGACCAGTGAACTTAATATTTTACAAGCTAACTCACCAACTCCATGAAGAATACTGGTCATGTCAGTATGGTTCTATGATGGGTACTGGTACGTTTGTTTTCCTAACCTGAACATTCGATCCCCAGACGGAACTAAATCAATTCAGGTCACCTATATATCTCAGTCTATTTGTGAATAACAGGCAGGTAGTGAGCTGTGCCAGAGGTGTGAATGACCATATCATTGCCATTGTATTGATCTGTGAGTTGAAAGAGAACACCTCAACAACAATGCTGACACCTAAGAATAACATCCTGTGCCAATATAGTCATCATCAAAGCCGATGGAAGCAATTATCATGTTTATTCTCTGGACAAATAAAGGATGCATTTACCTATTGCAAATTAATATTAACGATAACAAATTAAATGAAAAAACATGAGTACAATTAAATGAAAAACATGAGTACAAAAACCTTATATGATGAATGAATGAATGAAATCTATGCAATATTAAATTGCAAGAGGGCCGTAGCCTGGAGAGGTGGCCCTGCAGTGTGATTGCTGTGAATTGCAATCATGTATTGTTAAATTTGGTCATTGATTATTGCTATTGACAAATGGACTATTGTTGTTGTGAGTTGGTTAACTGAAAGGTTTTTTTCAGAGACCATTCGCACCGGGTTCCCCCTACTCTTTTCGATAAGTGCTACTGGGTTCTTTAACATGCTCTGGGATAGGGTCAGATACACGGGACCACGACGTTTTACGCCCAATCCGAGCGGGCGAGCAATAACCTTGCTGGGGGACAATTTAACCAGGCATTGTCAAAGGGGGACCTACCCATAGTGAGTTTAGAGGTGGTTTTATGTTGTGTTCAGACTTTGTGTGTGGGTTGCATATATGAGAAGTTGTGTAGAAATTTTGATTAAAAAGTAGTGAGAATTGCATTTTACCCAGTGGGGTGTCCATAGGCAAAAGTGAACCTTTTTTGTTTACGCTTGTTTTGTTTGCTTTTGGATGACAGAATAATTCAGAAGATTTATATTATTATGTGTTCCATCTTATTATGTGTATAAATGCCTAATTATAGTTTATTTGAAATTGCTATGGGGTGGGTGGTGTGTGATTATCGGTGCAAATGGCCCGATTTGGGGCACTGAAAGCTGACTATGGGCAGGATATACACTGAATATCTCTGCAACCGCTGTTGGTCATTCTTGTGAAACCATAGCCGGCAATCTGTGACCCAGACCAGGCATTTTCACTATTATGGGTGGCATGTGTTAGTAATGTGTTAGGTTTATCTACCCTGGCTGTCAATGTAGGGATGTAGGACATACATTCCATCATTGCAGCCAGTGGTAGGATCAGGTTTGTTTCCGTTTTAATTAGTCAATGTGTCCTAGGGGAATCAGCCAGTGGCCACTGTGACCCAATCTCTTAAGTGACCATTGATTGACCATCCGCAGTCAGTCAGTCATGCAGGCTGCCTACTTCATGGGTTCTAGTGGGATCTTTTCCAGTTCCTATCTGGGCACAGGATACTGAGTCAGGATATAATGCAGATCCACAAAGTTTAAGGCATTATAGACCACCTCAGCTGCAGCCTGGGTGTGGTCAGCGCCATCTTCCACATCATATACTCTATTGTCATATTGTCTAAGAGGCATTGTGTAAAAGCATTCTAGCAGGTAGTGCCACAGTGGTTTACTGGTGGGCCTACTACAATGCTCGCAGGCTCTATCCATATCTCCTAACAATTCCCAAGTGCACTTGTAGCCTAGTCTAAGTCTATGCATGGTGACCTGTAGTGATCTGTGGTTCTCAGCTAGTCTGGGGAGTGGCATGTATCTAGTGGCTATGGCATACCATCTGGCAGTTCCTGAACCGGGTACACTGTATTTGTGCCTGAGATAGTGCCTTTCCTTTGAGTCAGAGACAAAAAGTCGTCTGGTCTGGCTTAGAGAGGGGAGGACATGGGCTGATATCCTGGATAGCTTGGAGCCTGCATTCGCAGCCTCATCTGCCATATCATTACCCTCAAGTCCAATGTGACTGGGGATCCAGTGTAGCACAACAGCCCTATTGTCTGATTGTAACTTATACAGGGTAACATAAACTCCCGTGATGAGCTTAACATTGTCTAAGGGGTGACCTTTCTCTAGTGCTTTGAGGGATGACTGTGAGTCTGTGATTACTAGTACTGGACCTGTCTTGTTGTGAAGGGCATCTAGGAGGGCAAATGAAATGGCAATGAGCTCAGTCTGCAGGGTTGAGCAATTGTCACTATTTCTCCATAATTCCTGTCTACCTTCCTGACAATAACCAGAGCCTGACCTGCCATCTTCCTGAACTGAGCCATCAGTGTAGTACACTGTTGCTCCCGGGGGCCGAACAATATCTATGGATGCATGAGCCTGTCTGAGCATGTCTGCCCTATCTAGGTCTGATTTCTTGCTGGCCATAGGCATGTATGTAATGCTATACGGGAGTAGCTTCCAGGGTGGAGGGATGACATAGTTGGCGGCTGGAGTGTCTGCACCTTTGTGTAATACTAGTCCATCTCTAAACCCTAGCACTAGGGAAGCAGCCCTGGTGGCCCAGTGATTTCTCCTGGAGGGCATTTTGCCACCATCACCGAGGGCTATCTTGGTACTTTTCCTAAGAGGTGTTACTACATGGGAGTGCATAACCTTGGCTAAGAAGCATGCTGTGGTCTGAGCTATTCTAACTCGGACAGCTGGGATGCCTGACTCAAGTTGTAAATTCTCAGTTTTAGTCCATAACGGGGCACCTAATATGAGCCTGAGGGCTTTGTTTTGTATGACCTCAACCTGCTGTACTGCACTATCTGAGGCAAATGCTAACAGTGGTGTGGCATAGTCTATTAGGCTACGTGTAGTGGCTAAATAGTAGAGTCTGAGAATCTCACTTTTGGGGCCTATCTTGATGGAAGAAAGGGCTCTCATGATATCTATTCTCTTTTGGCATCTTTCCTTGAGGTAATTGACCTGACAGTGCATGTTAAAGGCGCTATCTATCCACACCCCCAGATACTGATACACAGGGACCCAATCCAGGGCATGGCCCTGTATTTGGAGCTGTGAGCTGGGTGTGTTCATTTTGATGCACATTGCTTTTGTTTTGGAGGCAGATATCTTGAGCCCTAAGTTTGTGCATTCTCTAGATAGGATGTCTAGCGAGTTCTGAGCTTTGAGGGTCAATCCCTTACCTGTGACTGTCAATACCAAGTCGTCAGCATAGCAAAGCAGCTGTACACCTGGGGGGAATTTGAGGGAGACTAATCTGCTCATGAGGATGTTGAATAACGTGGGGGACAGGACACCACCTTGGGGCGTGCCGTTCTCGTGAGCATGATAAGCACTATAAGTTCCCTGAGAGCGCACCCTACTTTTCCTGCCTGTGAGATAGGAAGCAACCCAGGCAAGTAGCTTGCCTTTGATGCCCTTGCTGGCTAAAGTGGCTAAAATTGCTTTTGGGCTGGCTAACTCAAAGGCTTTCTCAAGGTCTAAAAAGATGGCAATGCTTTGACCTGTCGTGATGATGGAAAGCAGTGTGGCTATACTGTGGGTGGTGCTGACTGCCTTAATGTACCCGAAGATGTTGTGGTGAAAGGGCCCTAGTTCATACAGCAGCCGGTTTAGTACTAATCTCTCCATTGTTTTGCATATGCAACTCGTGAGCGAGATCGGCCTAGGCTTGGTGGGTTCTTTGGGCTTGGGGATGGGCTGTATGTCAACAAGCTTCCACTTTGACGGGAGCTGGCCAGCTTGATATGAGGCATTTATGAGATCTAATATCATCATTTGCCCAGCTGTGCCTGCGTTGCTGATCATACTGTATGTGATCTTATCTGAACCTGTGGCAGTGTCTCTACCTTTCTTCCTAGCATAGAAAAGTTCTTGTATTGTGAAGGGAATGTCTGCTCTGTGTGTTGCCTGGCAAGCCTCACTAATGATTTTGTCCCTGCCACTAAGCAATTCGTTTTGTTTGAGCCTAATGCTTCATGACAGATTATCTGACGAGGCCCTGCTGGCAAACATGGCTGCAAGTCTTTCTGATTCCATGCTGGGATTGGGATGGTCTGGAATGGGCGAGATTTTCTTGCCACTAGAAATTTTCAATTTCTTCCAGAGCTCAGTGAGAGATGTGTGCTCATTGAAAGATTCGCACCACTCTTCCCATTTACTACGCATGGCACCCCTGCAGATCTCCTGCAGGTGTTTGCTAACCTCCCTGAGCATTTGCCTATTGTGTGGGGTGGGATATTTTCTATATATCTTCCTGGTCCTATTTAGCCTATTCCTATACTCAGCTATTATGGGATTATAGTACCAGTAGTTCGTATGATGGGTACCTGTTGCTTTCTTTAAAGGGATGGCTTCATTAGCCACTAATGTAAGAGCCTGCGTGACTGCCTCTGAGTGTTCGTCTATGTCCTGTGGTAGGACAAATTGGTCATACCAGTCAGATATTGTCTTTTGAAACTTGTCCCAGTCAGCTTTCCTAACGTTCCACTTGGGTGGGGGTGGAGGAGGGGGTGGGATGTGTGGAATGTCAAGCAAGAGAGTGGTACCATAGTGATCACTGGTTAGGGTGGGGTGTACTCCCCATTTAGCAAGTTGGGTAAGGGCTGAGGACACAAAGGTAAGGTCTAAACAGTGTCCTCTAATGTGAGTGGGCGTACCATCATTTAGCAGGGACAATTCATCAGTGTCATTGAGGAGGGCATTGATGTGATGGCCATTATGATTGTAATATTTGGAATACAAAATGGGGTGATGGGCATTGAAATCACCTAACACAGCAATGGATTGTGAGCTTGCAACTCTTGCCAGATTGGTGAGATCTATTTTGCCCTGGTGGAATGGGTTGGGATTGGAGTATATATTATATATAAGGACAGGACCTGTGGAGAGGGTGATCTCTATGGCTAGCACTTCTATGCCTGTCCCACAGTTAAGAGGATCAATTATCTTTTTGGATGGAATTTTATTTCTAACGTATATTGCGAGACCTTTCCTATTATTTTCACTTTTTTCAGTGTAGGGTGTGTATCCATTGATTTTGGGGGGAGAATCTTTCTTGTCTAAAGTTTCCTGGAGGGTAATGATGTCTGGATCATCTGTCCCAATGCAGGCTTTGAGGGTGGCAATTTTGGATTTTAGTGAGAAGCAGTTCCAGTTAATGATTTTCAGATTCTGACTTACTTCTGTGAATTTAACTTGGCCGAAATTTCTATGAGGAGATTTACTATTGATCTAGATATGTCTCTGACCTCTTGAGTAACTGTGGCTAAATGTGACAGGGCCTGAACAAGGGAGGCATTCACAGTATTAACAGGAACCGCACACAGCGGTAAAGGATTGTGTGCGGCTGATGATGTGGGAGGGATGCTTTGAGTCAGTGGAACGTCAGTTCTATCATTTTCTGGTAAGGGAGAGTCAGATGTCAGGAGGGAAACTGTCATTTTGCTGGGCCCTGGGGTTGGTTCAGGGGTGGGGGTCGGGTTCACACGAGAGTTCACGGTTGGGGGGTTCTTGATTTTGGGTTGGGGTGGGGGTGGGAGTGGGGGTGGGAGTGGGTGTAGGGGGCGTGTGGGGGTAGTGTTTTTTGTGGACTTCTTGGCAGGGTTTTTGACCTGCTGGCCTGGCTTGGCCTTTTTGGTTGGCCATTGGGCAGGCTGGGGGGCAGGCAGGGGGGCAGGCTGGGGGGCAGGCTGGGGGGCAGGCTGGGGGGCAGGCAGGGGGGCAGGCTGGGGGGCAGGGGGGGAGGTCCTAGAAGGAGGATGGGTGGGAATGGTCATCAGGGGGCGCACTTGTTGAAGTTTTGGCTTGTTTTGTGCATAAATTCTGTTTAGCCTCTCAGGACATCTTTTGTTCCAAGCATGATGCTTTTTGTGACAGTTTGGACAACAAGGAGCAACCTGTTCTTTATTTCTGAGTTTGACAAGGCACTGTTCGGTGTCGTGTTTTTTGCTACAGATGCCACAGACTGCTGAGTTTCTGCAGAAGGTAGCTATGTGTCCAAAAGATTGACAATTTCTGCACCTACGTGGCTCAGTCCTAAACTGCTCGAGGTTAAAGGTACCAAGATGATTGAGAGTGACAGAGGCAGGGGGAGGACCTTCGAAAGTGATCTCAACTTTTGAAGTGGGTTTGTCATTGAAAGTGTATCTTTTTGCGTGAAGTACGTGGGGAAGGTCAAGGAAAGCATCAGTGGATATATATATGGGAACTCTCAGTGCTACTGCCTTAGTGGGCTTTGTGTTGGGATTCAATTCACTTAAATTGACAGCTTTGCCTTTGAGATGAGTGATGCCTCCCAGCATAGTTACTGTTCTGGGGGATTTTGGGCAGATTATGAATTCACCTTTTGCGTTGGGGTGGGCAGTGAACTGTAGGCCAGGCCTAACGTCATCCAAGGCTTTGGTCAATTGATATGTGTCAGAGATATTACTAGTGTTCAGCTTGAACTTGGGAAGGGAGCTGGTAGAGGGAGTCTTTGTTGTTTTGTGAGTAGGGGTAGGTTTTGGCACAGTTCGTGTGGCTGGGCGGGGGGTGGAGGTTGTGGGCTTGGCAGGGGTCTTGGAAGGAGTCTTTTTTCCTGTATCAATAACAAGTTCTGGATGGGCAATGACAAGAGGGGTGGAGGACTTGGTGTATGGGGATTTGCTAGCAGTAATGTGGGGAAACTCTATTTCAGAAAGGTCATCTGTGGTAACTGTTGTTCCTGGGGTGAGTGAGAGTGATTTGGACCTCTCTGTTCTGACTGAGGAAACCTCATTATCAAAATCGTAGTCCTCTACCTCATCAAAAGCAGCTACTGCATTGCAATTAGGGGTCATTCTTTCAAAATGTAGGGCCTTTTTGGGCTGCTTGGCTTTTTTCCGTGTTTTTGGCAACTGCCAAAATCCAGACACTTCCTCTTCTGAAGAGGACGAGAAGTCTGCTATCCTTTTCAGTGGTGTCTGAGTGGGAGGAGCAAGCTGAACTAATTTCATCTTTGGGGGGGAGATAGTGAGTGAATGGTATGGGCTTTTCTTAGCCTGTGGCGGGGTTGTTTCTACTGCAGGCAGTTCAGCGGGTTTGTCCTGAGAAGGACTAGCCCTCAGAACTGTCATCATGGCCTTCTCTGGGATAGAGGAGGACTTCTGCAGTAGAGTGAACTTCTGCAGTAAAGTGAGGTTAGGTGAAGTGGGTGAGGGGGGAATGCTAGCTATTTTCATGTTTGGTCTGTCTGTTGGTGTGAAAAACTTTCAAGTTTGATGAAATTGGGTCAATTGCCTAGTGTAACATATTCACTGAGTGGGTGTGAAAAACTTCCAAGTTTGATTGAATTGGGTCAATTGTATGATAAACAATGTTGTTAATATATATATATATGTGTGTGTGTGTGTGTGTTTGTGTGTGTGTGTGTGTGTGTGTGTGTATTCCTTGATATACACTCACTTATTTAATGTGATACTCGTCTATGACAAGCTACTGCAGAATATCCCGATAAAACATGAAGCAACTTTTTATCAAAGGCTTTTACCTGAAATGGGAGCTGCTATGAAATGTGTGTATTTCTGCTAATGGGTATCGTATTATGCGTCATATCCGGTAAATAAACGGCTGGTATATCATGATAGGATTCACTCTATCAAGTTTAAGGGTTTAAACGTGCGTGTACCATTAGCAGGACTGCTTGAACAATGACTTGGGAGATCTGTCGCATGTGTAACTTCCATATATTGCATGACAATCTAGCCGTCCTATCAGTGTGATTCAGTTAATGGTCTCTGTTCCCAGCTTGCTTGTCTTCCTTCACGCTATCAGTGACATAGTAATGATGTACTTGCTGTCTCACTCAAATGTTTCCTCACATGTCTTGATCAACTCAACACTAAATGTAAGTCTTCAAAGTGCAGCTGTCATTTTTTAATTGTTTTTTTTTTCAACAAAAAAAGACAGAAAACAGTGATGCTACCTTGTTCTCACCATTTCTTCAGGTAGACTCTGGGTATGTCCTGATGTGTTAGGTTCACATCTAAAATGGGTAAACTTATAACATATTTCATAACATATGCTAGTACCGCATTATGCTAGTATCGTAGACACGTCAGAACATACAGAGATTATACCAATGTGCCTACTCTTTTCGAAGAGTGACTAAGGATCTTTCTTTTATATTATCTCATAGATATGATAACACAAACCATGACCATCGACTCAGTAGCAGATATCCACCTTTCTCGACCATCCAGCATGACCAAAGTACTTACCCCAACCGGGATTCGAACCCCGGACCTTTAGCATCGGCAGCAGCCGAACTCAGCCAGGTTCCAACGCCTTCTCATTTATCTTAATAGAATGTTGTTTTTATTGAACTTATTCTTTTAATCTGCGTCACATTTGAATATCATTCTATTGCATAGGTTTATTGTGTTTATTTCATATCAATATTTGTGTCATTAGTGTCAAAAATAACATCTTACTTTGCCCTCTAACAAAACTTGTGCATCCGTTCCCAACTCTTCTAATTGCGAATCCCCAGACTGGCTGGCTGACCCCATTTTGACAAAATATTGTTGTTTTTCTTAAGGAACGCATCATTATTATTCATATGATGTATTCTACAAATAGGAATGTACAAGTCAAATTAACAGTTTTGATCAAAGAGGTTAATTAATGTCTTAGTTACATTTAATCTGACTCAGGAAACAAATTACAGCAAACCGATGACAACAGTCAAGGTATCATTTGCGAAACAAACCTTTGATAATCAATATCTGACTCTGTGATTTTCAGTCACTTTTATTCCAATATGACACTAAAGCATATTTAATAGGTCTGTAATATGACTTCCGGAAATGATTCAAAGCAATCGTATTGGGTTTCACAATGGGTAATTCCAAATACTGTCAATTTAAGACCAAGAACCACTCTGATATAAAGTTCTTTATCATCAGCAATACAAATGAGATTGATTTGTATGAACACTATTATAAGATGTGTAGTTAATGATGGAAAACTCTGATGTGATTTAATCAAGAGTACACCCAAGGATGACCACCACAGAGAGTCCATATACTATGCTGCTTTGCTATCAGATGAACATGCTATTTTGATATGGACAGGTTTTATTGACGTCAGAAAGCTTGGACTGACCACATATGACTAGATCAAAGAGTTGCTTATATGTCCACCACATCGGGTCTCCCATCAGGAGTATAATGGGATGGAGATAAAGAAACACAGTTTGAAGTAATCCAAGAACCCATGAGAATAAGGGCCACACGATTCACGTTCCTTCCTGCTCCCAAGAAACTGTCACTCGCTTCCTGAATGCGTCCTTGAAATTAAATATTGATATGTTTAAGGATGTCTTAAATGCCGTGGGCATGACACAGGGTGCCCCCTGAGTCATACATTTAAATAAGGGATGGACCATTAATATCGTAGGGGAGGTGGTGAAGGGAATTGGTAATATATTTCTGCCCCATATTTCAGTGCCCTGATGGGTTAAAAACATGTTGTATCCATCAATTTAACGGTAATTAGAAAATACATTAGAAGAATATATCAATTTTGGGACCCACTCGACTCTCTCGATGAAAGATAGACCATCGGTCGCACACGGTTTATAGGGTTGATAATGTTCTAATAGAGATAACACCAAATATAGTAATTTATACATTTATACAAAACTCTCAATACAAAACTCTGCCTGTCAATTGATTTGATCATGAACATGATAACTTGTGCTGATTAATTCATTGTCTGCAATATTTGTGGTTATGTAGCATACCTCCCAACTATGTGATGCTTTAGTGCTTCTTGTTAGTACTAATTATCAGTATCATCTAAAGAGTTTGACACATCCATTGTATTATCATCATTTTCTCACAAAATAGGAGATTGAACTCATCAAATTCCATGAAAGTTGCACAAAGTTTGTTTATTTAGTCACTGAAATAATACTATTTTTTATATATTTTTTAAATATTTGTTTTTAAATTTTCTTTTGTTATCATTACAAGAGTATATGGCAAACAAGCTTGTACTAGCTGATAAACAACCAGATAAACAAGCAGATTAACAAGCTGATTAATAAGCTGATAAACATGCGGATTAACAAGAAGATTAGAGACACAGTTAAGTTAATCGCTATATATATATATATATATATATATATATATATATATATATATATATATATATATATATATATATATATATATATATATATATATATATATATATAAATTTATGATATTAAATTGCTTTCAATATAAGGATTTTAATAGGACTTATAAGGATTTTCTTCATGGAGACAGGTTAAATAATGTTGTATGTTGCAGAGACACCTTTGGTCACACCACAGGGAATCTGAAAAGCGATGATAGTGTTGAAATTGTGTGATCAATGTCAAGTCCCCCTTTACTTATATACAACTAAAAGGATGAAAGCTGAAATCACACCCTTGGATGAGATCATTTTCATTCCATGTATAAAGTTATTAATTATACATTTATGACCTTGAGGTGTGGATATTTCTAATCTGTACCATCCATTCTTTAAATTCAGTGTTTCAAAACTTGAAGTAATATTTCTGCCCAAATCTGAGATCCCTTGTACAAAAATCAGAAAAGCCTGTGATCCAATAGAGGAAATGGTGGAAATCAATTGTGTCCAATATGATACTTTTATCCTGTGCTCAGTGGGGCGTGACAATGCCTTGTAGCTCTTTGCAAAAAGTATGAGCAATTAAACAATAGGGGGCGTAAAATTTGTATGTTTCTTAGGGAATGATATTATTTCCAGGGTGTTCCACCACCCAACCACCGGTCTTTTCTTATTTCTCTTGGAACACAATTTTCAGCTTCATCAAACAAATATTTTTGAAAGCCATAAGGTAAAGTTTTCACTTTTCAAAAATGCTTTGGCATCTTATCATAGGATAGATGATATCCTTTAAATTTTAGGATGTACATAAGTATTTTTAATCTGATTTCAAACATCAGATTGACATAAATGTGGTGCAAGAGCTTTCGTGCCCTTAGTTTATATATATAGTAATGCTATATATATAGACACATGGCCGAGATCAAACCTATTTTTATCATTTGGTTTGAGACAGCTCATGGGTCACACCAAGCCGTACGTCATTATGTTCTACTCTCACCATTAAATTCCATGTCCATAAATTGGTCTTGGACAAATACCCCGAGTCAGAATATGGCGATATGCAGGAAATGAAACTTGACCTTGAACCACATCTGAGATGGTTGTGAAATAATTCATATGTAAGTCCGGAGTAGAGAAACACGTTGGCGGTCTTGTGGGAGGGTTTGGAAGGTCTCAAGTCATTCATGTGAGGTTCCATACATATATATGTTCCATAAGTATATATATATATATATATATATATATATATATATATATATATATATATATATATATATATATATATATATATATATATATATATATATATATATATATATATATATATGTTGATTTTACTGCTTTTTTGCGAAAACAAAAAATGATGACACATAAGAATTATCATGTTTTTATGTACATCAGTGGCGTCATTGTGATCAGTGTGAACGTGCTCAGATAGTGCTTCACTTGTTTCAGCGTTACAACGTCTTTGCAGCTTTACACCTGGAAGCCTGGCACACCGAGCCTCTTTTAACCAGTAGAATTTGGCTGTAGCTGTTTGATTGATCTCTCGAGGAAGGCACTTCCGGTATCATTGTGAGAACTAACCCGGCGGCCTCAAGCCTCTCGCTGAATGTCACATGTATCCCATTAACTAACTAATTTATACAGAGCAGCAAGATGCAAAGAAAGAAACTCTCTATATGTTTACAAGACCACGTTTGAAACATTTTGTGCATTTGATCAGCAAGAATGAATTAGAAATGAGATATTTGAATTAAATATAAGAGATTATTTCAAAGTGCTTCCAATTTAATGAACGACATATGACCTTTTAATTGATGATATGCATTAGGCTGCAACAATGTTTGTAATCAATATACCTTATTTGAGTGTAATATCTGTTCTTTCAATGTTTTATCATAATATGTTCTGTGCAAATGATTAGAAAATATGACAGAAACTACATTACATGTTGACATTTAATGTAGTAGAAACTACATTACATGTTGACATTTCAGATTATACAGACGTGTTATATGTAGATAGCTAATATGTGCCTAATAATACAAAATTATTTAAAAATCACAAAAACCGATTGCAAACTATTTTTTCATTCAAGTTCTGTCGATTATTACCAAGATTCTTTTTCAAAAGCATTTTAACTAATAAACCAAAAAGTATTTCATAAGTCCTGAATGTTATGATTTGTTATGACAAAAATGAAAATGATATATCTTATATTTCAAATGGAATAGTCATTTTCAAATCAGTAAAAGGTACAGCAAACCACACAACATGTGATATAGGGGATAATATATTTGTAAATATCAAGACATCTTTGTGTTGTAAGGGTTACCAGAGATTTATAGGAACATTATTATAAATATAAGATAACAAAATGCAAATGTAAATTCCAACCAGGTATAAGCAACTGATATTTACAAAATTGTGCAAAACATTCTGAATTTAGATATTGGCAGTTACCAGGATGTGTTTTTCTCCAACTTAATATACCTGACTGGAGGTAAAACACTTGAATAGTCGAGAGGGATTAAACAGTCGAGAGGGATTAAAAGGTTGAATGGGGAAAATCATGTTTGATAGTTATAGCCCAGCCGTTAATGTACCGGAACCAAGTTGACCGGAAGTTGGTCCAATATTATAGCATATTTCAAGGTGTTTCATTGATAGAAATAACTTCAAGAGGATGTATTTAATACAATCTAACGATAATACGAAGATAGTGTGGCTGAATATAATGTTTTAAGTATTATTACTGAGAATTGAATATCATCTCTATCATCTGTTACATTATCTTTTGTGGTGTTGCCATGGTGACTACAAACTCTCTACTTACACTAATCACGCTAGGTCAAGTGAAAAAAAGTGTCACACTCTCACATTCCGATAGAATCTTTGATATTGTGATAAGGTCAGGTTGACATCGAACGTGCACTCTACTGATAAAAAATCATGTTTTGCATTTAAATTACAAGTTGTTTCCAGGATCCTGAATTGAAGAAGCATTAATTTCAACACAGCATTGTTGAACTTGATATGACGCATACCTAAATGTCTCGACTGTTTACCTTAACATTGTTATATCTTTAACAAAGCTTATAACAATGAAACCCGATATGAGCTTGACACATTGGACGCTGTTTGTGTGGATTGCAGTTCTGTTGTTTGTAGGCAGTGGTGATGATGTCTTGGGTGGTCTGTTGTCATCCCCGGCGGGCTAGCTTGACAGCCGAGGTTCCCGTCAGGAGTTAGGTGGTGGTAAGCCGCCCCCGGGTCTGTGCTCAGCGGGAATGTCATCATTAACATCATCCTGTACTTGCAAGGGTTATATAGGAGGCTTCGCGATATCAGGGGCCCACCACTATATGATATGCAAAAAGAGCCAATATGCACACTTTTCTGGCTGGCAGCTTGTAACTAATGCATTTCATTTCCAGCTGGTATGTTTACCAGCTGGGAACTTTTTTTGTATGAATCAGCTGGCTCAAAATACATTTGACATTTCAAAATGGCCTAGCTGACAGACTGATGAAATTAATTGGCTGGCTGCTAAAGTATTGAGATTTTAACACCAACTGGCAATTTCACCAGTTAAAACTGCAAAATAAAAAATAAATTATATTGTATGAACACTATTTGACAAAGATTGTTTGAGCCTAATGATATTTCTACTGTAATTATAAGTTTTTAACATTTAATTATTTATTAAAGAAATTGGCTCATTACCAGCTGTTAAAAAAAATTTGGCATTGACAAACATCCACGAAGCTGTTAATTCCATACAAATTCTGAGCTGGTAACTTTCCCAGCTGGTAAAAAATAACAGCTGACAGCCAAAATCCCAAAGTGTAGCTGGCTGGTATTTTAACAAATATTTCCTTCTAGAAAATACTAAAAATGCATATTGGAAATTTTTTTTTTAGCTGAGTGATATATTGTTCACAACATTCTTTAACATACTCTGCCCAAGTTTCACATCTCTATCTCAATTTTTAACGAAGTTGGTAGTGGTGGGCCCCTGCGATATGTTTACATGATTATCAGAAGAATGTGTTGGAGCAAATAAACTGATGGCGTCTTTCTCATCAGGTGTCAAATCTGTTACTGAGCAAATCCAAATCTCTCTGCATTATATCAGTAGCTCTCACTACCTCTGTCGTCATCGCCCTGTTTTGATGTTGTTTGTAATCTGGACCACCATGTCTAGTCATGCATGTGAGTCACGCCCACTAAAACATCATACAATCAGAATTGACCAATCTCAATCTCAATTGACTGAAACGCTAACCAATACGAATCTGTTTAAATAGTCATTTGTTTTGTCACCAATCAGTTATCAGCCTGATCTTTATGAATAGTCATAACTTGCGGTTGTTCCTGTGAGCACCTTTTATCATTGGCGATAGAAACGGATCTTGTCCTTATCTGGAGGGAAAATTCAAACACATAATATGTATATAAAGATTTTAATGTAATGATATAATAGAGGTATCTATTGTGGGGAATAAAACATGGATAGGTTGTTTATGGCATAGCATTTTTGATTTCATTCTACATTATACCTCAACAAAAGAGCTTTTATCTCAGCTTCAACTCTATAAAATTCTTTATTTTCAAGATATTGTCGGTTTTGTACTTTGAGGGAGTTCGGCTTCACCGAGCACAAAGAACTGTGTATATGTTACAGGTATATATATATGCATGCCATGGTAAAACAAAGACAAATAGTCTACTTATATGAGAATAAAACAGAACAATATAAAGGACAAACTTCCCCTTTGCCTAACTTGTAGTTCATAAAATATGATTTATTCCCATCTAGGATGAATTTCCGATGATTTCTGAGTATGGCATTGTAAGGCAACATTTTCAAGTAATTTGACAGGAAAATCGTGTCCCACAGGTCTTATTATATCCGTTCATGTCAAAATTGCTCACTCACTCAATTTTTGTTGGATCTCCAAGCATGGACTGCACTGATACTGTTATTATTAGTTATCATTAGTTCACTAATCCTGAATACATACCTGTACATAACCCTGGGTTTAGTATACAGTCCACCAGATCAGCATGTTATTATTGCAAAACAATATCATTCAACATATTCAACAAACTGTGTGCTAACTCTGTTATGCTACATTGGCTTGCATATTGAAAGTGAGCTCAAAGTCAGTTAATCATGTATCCTCACCAAGTCATGTATCAAACTGATGATGTTTAATATGTAAAACATGTGATATACAATCCCACATCACTGAACCATGTATGCCAGGAAGTTGTTCTGTAAAAGTGAGATATATACTAGACTGTCTTTTTCACCAGACACTTTGGTTGCAGAGTGAAATGGACTTTTAAGGGCATCAATACCCAAGTCACTTTTTGGCCGATTTCAGTTAAGATGTTTGTTTTTTAATTTTTTTATGAAATCGGCCGTCAAGCCATGGTGCCGTGATGGCACCGGGAGATCATCGGCCACAATAGGGCAGTTTTAAGACATCGTACGGGAACTTAAAGCTGTGACATACAAGTTGCCGGCGTTTCCCCGATGTCTTACGAGTAAATGTCATCTTAAAGTACTCGGCAGGCTCCCGTGAGTGTATATCTTAAGATTATCTTAGTGCTGCCGTTGGAATCGTACAGTGAAAATAGGATATTTGTTTTATTTTACCTGTTCAGACATAAACATATTAAATGATATATGTGCCATTAGGATATCCTACAGACGTCTGCTCGATGATGAAGAAGTCTTCAGGATATCTCACAGACGTCTGCACCATTTAATCTTGAACGGCCCTTAAATAATGTGACCACAGCTACGGCATCTCTCCGATTGTTGCTGATAAACTCCCCGGCGCCCGGGACCCTGTGAGGCCGGCCGATTTTTGTATTCGGTCGGCGCTCAGTGCAAATGTGACTGAGGCATAAGATGAGTCAGTATTATGAGTGTGTGTATTGAAAACTAGTGTCAATGTGGACGCAGGAATCTTGATTCTTGACATTAAATAATTTACAGGATGATTTTTGATGATTTCAGAACAAGATTATCATTTATTTATTCCCAAATTAAACATTGACCATAGGAATTTGTTTATAATTGGCTCAAACGGCCTTACAAGATAGGATCTGACAGAAACGAAACTATAGTTCAATGTCATTTGTATATTTTAAAATAATAATCCAAACAACTAATTCAAATCAGATCCCGTTCTGTACCATAGAGGAAACACATAGTATTTCTAATTGTCTCATCGCTTTGTAATCATCTGCCTCCCACCTTCTCTATGTGATTTCTATGAAAGACAGATGGTCAAAAGATATGTCTCTGAAATACAGGATTCATTACATAGAACATAAATTTAATTTTGATAAATACGAAGAATTTGAAGCCTAGTACATCTTAATTCCTTCATAGAAACCTTAATCGAGTATCAAAGAAGTTATTTTGTATTTTCGTTCACGGATATGTTATATTTCAGTCCAGCAGGTTTAATGTAATTATAGAAAGTAATTTTTACACTAATCATTTAAGTAAAATCAAATATTATACTCCTTTTGTAATGTAAGTACATTTTTAAAAACAATTTTGTCTACCTATATTATGTATTCTTGCATAAAATTGAGGAGTATGATTTACTGAATTATTCCTGTGTGGATGAACATTTTGGTGACTGATTCCTCCGGCTTGTCATGTATTTAATATATTAATATTATAGCAAATACATGGGTTTGACTACCTGAGGAGAACCAAATATCAAAACCATTAAACAAGTGAAATCTGTACAATATAATTGGGCTCCCTTGTGAGAAAATCATTGTGTCTGAGATTCCATAAGACCAATGCTAACTGTACATTTTCACTCCTTTTTTATGTCTGGTCATTTACCCTTTGATTGGGAGCTGATTAACATTTATTATGCTATTTCGCTAGATTTTGCATATTTAACGCGTAGACAATCATGTTACGTTATGTTACCTTGTATCATCAATCCTGATCCCAGAGGGCCCAAAATCAAATGGTCATCCCCACGTTTCCATAGAGGCTGTAGAGGAACACAAGTAAATCCACCATCTGAGGACGCAGGAGTGTTTACATCGCTGGGGCTCTTAAGAGCGCTCTAGATTTCGCTTAGATAGTAATTGCATTGAACACGAGGCTAATATACATTGTATGAGAGTACGTGGAGCTAGATCAGGAGCAGACGGTCCTGAGTTAGATTGCATCACCAGGGTCCGGGTCCATATTGGAGACAATCCAGCCCTGGTGAGCATTCACTGCCCCTAATTTAGTAGACCCACTGACCAGACTTACTGACTGGACACACTGACCACATACACTGACCAGACCCACTGACCAGACCCACTGACCAGACTCACTGACCAGACCCACTGACCAGACCCACTGACCAGACACACTGACCAGACACACTAACCAGACCCACTGACCAGACACACTGACCAGACACACTGACCAGACTCACTGACCAGACTCACTGACCAGACCCACTGATATATTGTGTAAGATGTTTTCAAAGACAAGTTGTGCTCATGAAATCCCCACATTTCTGTTTAATTGGAAGATCCCATTCAAGTGAAGCGCTATATTATTGATTATAAAAAACAAAAAAAAATGAGTCAGTTTGAATGTATGAAAGACAAGAATAATATAATATAGGGCCTACCTTACTTTCACTCTTCGCCTCATAGAGCTAGCTAATTGGTTGTGCAGGAAGAGGAACTATGACAAGGACGTGTCTGATTGGTCACAGGATGCCTGATTAGCCTCGCTTTGATGCTTAAAAACAAAGCCACTACGTGCATATGAGAGCTTCGTAAACGGGAAAATATTGACCTGATGACATATCAAGCCGGAAGTTATGTGTTGATGACGTCATACTGCCCAGTTTGACAAGCAAAAACAACCTTTAAATGTACCCAAAGTCAGGTATGGTATTTGGCACTTATTATCATTATTATTATTATTATTGTAACAATGAAGTTATATACTTTTGACAGGAACCATGTGCTTTTGAACTAAAACTCGACATGCTCAGGATGAGGATCCTGGGTAAATAAAAATGGAGGTTGAAACAAACGCTGAATTATCTTCATTGACAAACTTAAGTTCAGAAAGATAACAATGGTTTGTGGTGATACATAATAATATTTCTTTCATATCTTAATGAGAAAATGTCATTATACACTTTTCCCAAGGTTCTCAATTGGATGAATAATCACAATTCTTTTGGCTTAATCACAATGCAAAAAGCGTTAACTTTGTCAATCTGTTGACCTGGAAATAATGTTAAGGTAGTTCACCCAAAACGGGCTCAGGTGTTGCATGGACTGGTGTTTGTCAATATTTTCAGACCTCTTTTATATTTCACACTTATTCTCGCGCTGATTCCATTGTGATACACTGATAATATCGTCCCAAAGAAATCAGCAAAATGCACTTGAAATCCACTGTGTTCAGAAATATTCCGCACTACATCCCAGTTAAGTTATGATTTCAGTAGAACTAGGTCTCTAGCAACAGGTATTTGAAGAAGTGATGCTCCCTTCAATTCAATATCAGCTTTTTGGCTTTAGTAAAAAAAAGCTTTGTTGCTTTCTGCTTTCAACTTTGTTTCACACTATTTAAAAGTGTGTTCAGTGAGGTGAAAAGTGGGCCAGTCTATTCGTAGGAGTGACAGCAAGCTCCACAACGCAGCGGTGCTTCTCACGTCATATGAAGTTTAGCCTTTTTATGTCTATGACGTCATCAGAGGCCACGGGCCGTGGCACAGTTGGTTAGAGCTCCAGCTTACTAGCACCAGTTCCTCTGTGGTGATCCAAAGGTCGTGGGTTCGATCCCCGGCCATTCTGAGATTTAACTCATAATTCAATTTCTCATATGAGCTGTTTTTAATTAGAGATATTGTGACTGGGAAAACCACCTGATACTGTAGTGATCTCTTGTGATAAAGACACATTTCTGAGCAGTAATCTGTACTGTTGCAGGCTGATCAGTAGATGCTACCTTCTGCTGAGCAGAGCATTATTTCCCTCTTGAGCAATATCACGGTCTGCTATATGCATGTACAGATAAAAGACCTAATTAGTTTGGGAATCAGTTTGGGAATCTGTGGGAATCAGAAAGACTATTATAGGTGTAATAAAATAATTGTTATTAAATGACATGTTAATTAATATTCTTTACTCCTGTGAGCCAAGCTTGCATGTCTTCAAAGTTCCCTTGTACGTGACAGATTTTAACATTTTGCCCTTTCACTTTGTTTGATTGTCTGATGATCTTCCTGTTATACAATCATATGATAGCCATTAATGTCAGATTGCCTCTGATTGAGGACTCAGTGATCTGCCATATGTAAAGAAGATTAGTTATCTGTGATCTTAATGTACAGGCCAAGATCAGTGCAATATTGGGTGGTCCGAAAGCAGACCTGACTAAATGATAATTTCGGCGTATCAGAATGCACATTACATTTTGAATTCGTCATCTCGATTACTACCCAGCTTTACTAGGCCTCTTCAATATAGGTGTTATATACTGAGCCCGATGCAAAGGAGAGTACTCGATTACCATTAGCTGACATTTGTCATGTTGCTCAAAATGGTAGCCCTGTCACAAACCAGTGATGACTATTGCTTATTTTTTAAATCATAACAAAATGGAAAAATTCAGAGCCTATAGTGGAAAATAGATGAAATTGGTCCCCTTAAAATACATCTCACCTTCTAAACTTAGAACTCTGACCAGTAGTTTCAGAGAAGATCAAAGTTGACAAATATACTCACTGAGAAGAGATTATGAGAAGAGATAGGATAATCAATATGTCTTGTCAAAATATATGGTGCTCCGTTAATTTTGCTGCTCAAGATCAAACAAAGGTCACCTGAAGGTCAAACTAGTTTATATATGAAATGTCAGCTTGGGCCATTTCATCTCGCACCCAACATGAAAGATAAACAACATAGTTTGAGTATATATGGGATGCCATTCTTTTAATGGGTGACCAAGAACGTGACGGAGTTATCAATCTTGAAAGAAAACAAAAATCATTCGTCACTTTGTAAAATCATCAATTGCTGCTTGTAAGGGGTGGACCATTATTTATTCAGGGGGGTGGAGGAAAATAATGTTGCTGATTTTTTTTTCTTTTGTTCGGCACTCAGCCATTCTCAATAATATTCCAAACCAAAGCATTTCTCCACATTCCATTTTTCTCTGCTGCTTGAGGCAATATGTTTTTCAGAGGGTGCACTCATCCTTCTTTTTATACTAGATGTGTATTAAAGGATGTATGATGTATTAGGAAATCATAAAATGCTTTATTTACACTAATTCATAGAAGTCATTTATTAAACTAAATTTTATCTCTCTGTAAAGTCCTGGGTGCCAGGAAGTTTTGTCCTATTTGCCATGAGTTAGATACGGGCATCAGGCAGTCTGCAGGCACCCAATGTTGACTGCCAATTTTGTCCAGAAAATCTATCACCTAAGCATGTTTTGGAATATTGGAAAAAATGTTTGAAATCAGAATAAATTTGACTGGGGTACAAGACCTGATATATATGCATATAAGAGCCACACAAAAGTGTGTTTGTTTGTTTGTTTTGGGGTTTTACATCACTTTCAACATTATTTCAGTCATTTCTTGATGAGACCTAATTGTAGCAGATATAGTGCACCATCACTGAATTGTCATATCGCTGGTCCTTGACATGACAACCCAACTGGTCACAGATTTACAAGGACAATGATTTAATCCTGTATCAAATTGTATCATGATTTCAATCTCGGCATAGTCAAGGATCGAACCCACGACCTTTGGAACACAAGGGCGGTATTCTCACCCCTCCCCCCCCCCCCATCAAGTGGTCTAACCGATATCTATTTTTACTTTCCTCCACCGACCCCCTTGAATGAATAAAGATCCATCCTTAGCTGGTTGTTTTTCCCACGTAGCACACATATCATAAAAATTTCATGTTATGTGGGATCGTAGGATTATTGAGAAACACCTAAATGCGAGAAAATAATGAGCGTTAGCCCCATACTGTATCAAACTCAGGGCTGAAAAACCAAAGGTGTTGTTGCCCGGCTCTCATAACGAGGCTCCAGTGCATTTTCAATCAAATATCAGGGCAGCAACGTATGGATGGATAAAGAGCCCCATCGGAATTCTTTGCAAATTATGTGATATACCATTAAAAACCTTAATATTGTCCTAGCAAATCAGAGTATGTAATGGAATAGGCTAATGTTTTCAGAGATGTTTTTATAACACATTAGAAAATCTGATTCTATAGAGAATGGAAATGTGTACAGATTTGCCACATCCCCACAGTTAGTAGGAGTGTTGGTATAATAAATGAGGTATCATCTACCACAGAACTACCATTCCACATGTGTATATAGTGATAGTGATACATAAAACATAGACCCGTCTATAATCTATTAAATGAATTCCCTTGATCTAATAAATCACTTCTAAAAGATGCTATTAGAGTTGATTACATAAGAAGCGCAGCTATGGATATAGACGTGAGAGTGTGGGATGTAGGCTCAGAGTGTGGAGGATCAGATGAGATGTCTCCTCGGCCGCTAGAGGGGGTGGCAAGCGGATTAGCTATGACAGGTCCATGTCGCATACTGCTCTCAGATGTGGGGTGTGACATAGCGTGGGAGACAGAGTGCTGAGGTAGCGCATCAAGAGGGAAATGGCTGTAACTCCCGCTTATTGTCACCCTGAAAACTACCTCTGCATCCGGGCATAAAACAAGCTCTTCACTGCATTCTGTATACAGCATTGGTTACAGGTATAGCTGGACCTCTTTCCAAAGTAATTAGTGACAGATAATTAGACTTCTTATCTAGACTTCTTCATGAGTCTCATTTTAATAATCAGTATGAGTAGCAGGAGAGTAGAAGGGAGTTCTCAGTGTGGGGTTCACTTTATCTACATTACGCGGCGGTTACCACTGGTGTCACGTGTTCCGTCACGTTATCTAGAATCGTATTAATTATCTTTCAATATTTACTCACCTATCCTATTTTAAATTATTGCTTTATTTATGGGCTTATTACTTTAATGCGTCAGTAAAATATGTATAGAATCATATTAAGATTCCATTATTGTTATTCATGGTTTCTCAATTTACATAGTATACATATATAAATAGAAAGTTATTTACAACCTATTCTTATTAATTTTGGCGATGACAGATTGGAGATTTAAATTTCTAAGTGTAAAAGATTCCATAACGTTTCATTCCTAAAAATCCTTTCTTTTGATGTTGATGAATAATCTGTGGATTTATGTGTCAGTTGAATTAACATAGCATTTTCCCAGCAAGCTGATTTAACATTGGTGCAACATTTTTACAATAAATAATTATTCAAACAAATAAGCTTTTGGATATTCTATAAAAGCGTTTTTGCATCAACAATAAAGATGACAACCTCAATCGTTCTTAACTACACGATTATAGTCTCTAGTTTTTTAAATTCTTTAAGGACATTTTAAGATCAAGGCTTTGCAGGGAATTACCTCTTCGTCACGGGCCGTGGTGCAGTTGGTAAAGCGCCAGCTTATTAGCACCAGTTCTTCGTGGGTTCGATATGATACAATTTCCCATATGAGCTGAGGCCCGTGTAAAGGGTTAACCCTTTGTCCTTGTAAATCTGTGACCGGGTGGGTTGTCACGTCAAGGACCCGCGACATGACAATTCAGTGAGGCAGCACTATATCTGTACAAGTAGGTCTCATCACGAAATGACTGAAATAATGTTGAAAGTGGTGTAAAACTCCAAACAACCAAACAAACAAATTACCTCTTCACTTTAAACAGATCAGAGTTACACCATTAGAATACCCAAATCCTGCTCATTATCATAATGGCGTCACATGCATAGTCTACAAACTCCATTTATCATACTCCACCGCAAACAAAACTGTCACTGCCCAGCGAAACGTGTATATAAAAATGGAACTTGTGCACAAAATGAGGCCTTCCTTCTGTAATAAATACTGGGAATGATATGAACAGGTGTAAGAGTAGCTCCCTCCAAAAGGACCTCTGGTCGGAGTCAGATGCATACCTTGAGATTACATAGGACCCCTGCTGACTGTACTTTTTCATGCCTTTTCATGTGTGGTACTTTGCCTTCTGATTATCAGATTATTGAGAAACATTAGATTATTAAGATAAATTTAACACAGATAAACCAGGTTTCCAAAACACTTTGGCAAAACGCTTACATAATATAATTGAGAAGACAATTTAAGAAGTAGCAAATGACAACTTTCTGAGAGTCCTTCCCAAAAACAAAATGTAAACCCCTCTAAAACCTTCCCAAATACTTTTCAAGACCTCACAAAAACCCTCTTATAACCTAGCCCAGAATCCTTGGCCGTGTTCAAGCCTTCCAACAACCTGGACTGAAAGGTAGTTGTTGGGGTTTCTGATGATAACTTACATTTTTAAGTCCGATGGAAATGTCAGAAGAGACTAAAATATAAGATATGATAAATCATTACATTTGAAAAGGTCTTGAAAACGTAATTTCAAAACCCATCTGTCATTTGATCCAAGTATATATAAATATTATAAGTATAATTTTTTTTACTTATAATGATACATACATGATCTATACATATTTAAAATTGCATAATGGTACACTCTTACCTAATAGAATCTCCGCTTGTGCTTTTTTCACTTCAAATATTCAGGTATCTTGATTATACATCATTTATCTTCATACTTTTGAAATCATCTATTTCTAAACGTTATACAAGTAATGAAAATAAGTTCCAATTTTCTTTCTAGGGATTGGTTGATATTTTAATTATTCTAATATGAATTCATACAATGATATACTTTATATTCTTTGTGAAATTCTCCCCAGCACATTAGCACTGCTGAGGTTAGCTGACTTTTATTACATTCAAAACTACTTTCACTGTCTTCTGGAGCTTGTATGGTTACTTTCAGGCACATAAAGACATAAATAGTTTACATATGGGAAAAAGGCATCATTTGAACATATCTTTCCTTTTCATCCAATTATTTTCTACATATATGCTTAATGATTTTTAGCCTTTTCCCATTATATGAAATAACTTCACTTGATCATTGAATATCTTTGTATTCCCTCCTGTCCTCCTTATACGCATCAAATTTACAAACGAAATGAATTTCATCTTTAATAGATTGCAATGTCTACATTTAGCATACTCTTTGATCTTACTCCTTATTTCTAAATCTACCAATCGCAACTTCTAATGGGATAACACCACATCTTAGTTGCCCAATCAAACGTGTAGGTAGTATTTAACATAAACTTCAGTTAAATATTTATTGATGAACAGACATATTCTCAGTTTGTTTTTTCCACTAAGATTATTTTCTTCCTCTTTTATCGCAGCAATTAAATTCACCATGTTCCCCCATAGTGCTGCATAATGATACAGTCACCACTCCTGTAAATTATACTATAAATGTTAAAGCCTTTGTGCTTCTTGAACTTCTGAATTTTGAGGTAAGTGCTCTTTCAGCTGCCCTTGCATTAACCATACTCATATAAAGTATCTAATGTCATATACCTAAACACTCCATAATTCAATGACCTTTGGATCATCACACAGGAACTGGTGCTAATAAGCTTGTGCTCTAACTAATGGATGAACCTTAAGCAAAATAGGTGAACAATAAATCATTTAGAAAGAATTCCCACGTTGGATATTGTGTTTATTGTGCTCCCCCCAACCCCAAATAGAAGAGTGCCTTATTTGGGTTATGTTTTGGTTATATGATAATCATGATTATACTTTGATTGGCCACATATATCAATAGTATATGGAGGATGAGAGGCGATGGGTTCGAATCCCAATGCCACATTTGCCTTTTTCAGAATTGATAAATGTTTTTGAAATTCGGCAAAAAATTACACATGTCACTTCTTCATAAATTTCAGCCATTTTTGGTTTTGGTGCTTTTGTTACCCACTTTTAACAGTGTGGCTAGAGTTATCACAAATTATTTTGACGCTAACATAAAAGGTGTGAACGCATCAACCGTTCTCCCCTATCCAACTTTGTATTCAATTGCAACCATTCCTTACTCATGTGTTTCACCTCCGAATAAATATAGGTGTATTATTTCATGAAAAACCATACCATAAGCTTATAAGCTTATCTCCAGAATAGAGATGCTTGTAAAATATACTTTAATTTTTTGAGACCAATTTTTTCTGTGACAGTCAAAGGTTATTTATTTCACTGTTTTCAAAGGTAAGCCTTTGAGAGTTTCTCGGCCAGTTTCAGTAATTCTTTCCCAATCTCTGCTCACAATAAGAAGATTGAAATTATATTTCTTAGAAGACTTTAATATCGCGGGTAGAAATGCACTTTCAGGAAAAAGATCAATTTTCTATCATGGTTATTAAAAGACAATGACATTCATATATGTAATAAAGAGTTTACATTCTACTAGATTTGTGCCTAAAAAAAATGACTGTGCCATTGTTTTAATACACTGTCGCAAATCTAGCAAGTTGTATTTTGCCATTTTACAATAATGCGCAATCCAAAAATACACTTCTGGCATCGTATGAACAAGTCGAAAACAGTTTCGAATATGAAAAAGGAGCCGATAATTGCTTGACTTAATTTTGCTGCAGGTGACAGGAAGGTGACACAAGGCCAATTGTATGTTCAATTTAGCTCACATTGTTTTAGGAAAAGTTTATTAGTAATGTTAATGAAGGATTAGCCTCATATATCATAAAAAAATAATTTTGGAAACTGTTGAAAAAAACATAAGATTTTGGATCTGTAATTAGATTTTTAGCATCTAGCATTTCTAGAAGAAAAGTATGAAAGAAGAATGAAAAAGATCAGGTATTATGGACCATATTTATGATATATATTTATTATTGATGGTTAAGGTTAAAGACCGCTGCCAAGAATCTAACCACTGAGCCAAGTTCCTTTTAATACATATAGAGAATAAGAACAGTAGTGTCATATTGCTCTGTGATGATCAAAACATCGTGGGTTCGATTTCTGGCCATGTCGGTATTGAATTCACAGCACAATTTCACTTATGAGCTGAGGCCCATGTCTGAAGGGTTAACCCATTGTCCTTTCAAATGTAGGGCTTAGCAGATTATAACGTCAAGGACCAAAGACGTGACATTTCAGTCAGGCAGCACTATATCTGCCACAAATAGGTCTCATCATGAAATCACAGAAATGATGATGAGATTGATATGAAACCCCAAACAAGCAAATGGACAGAACTTTTACTAGGTATTTGGTTGGTATTTATATATATATATATATATATATATATATATATATATATATATATATATATATATATATATATATATATAAATTCCATTGTTCCTTGTGTTAAAGACTTTTACAGGGTTAGGTTCTCAGCCGAGCACTGACAGGAAAGTAGTGACATGCGTTTAAGGCGTCTGATATATAGAGGTTATCTGTTGTATCGGCTTGACAGCACACCTGTTTCGTCGCCTCACCCATTTAACGCCCTGTATATATGCTTGGACATTGGACATAAGATACTTGTGATTTTGTTACTTATAGAATAAACACTATTACATTGAACTTATTAATGATCAATTGAACTTACCAATGTTACATTTCGCTTACCAATGTTCCATTGTACTTACCAATATTCTATTGCACTTAACTGTCACATCGCACTTACAAATGTTACATCTTCCAATGTTTTATAGCACCTAGCATTGTAACATTTCACTTACCGATGTTACACTTTTTTTCAAAGTTTTCAAAGGTAAACCTTTGAGAGTTTCCCGGCCACTTTCAGTAATTCTTTCCCAATCTCTGCTCACAATAAGAAGATTGAAATTATATTTCTTAGAAGACTTTAATATCGCAGGTAGAAATACACTTTCAGGAAAAAGATCAATTTTCTATCATGGTTATTAAAAGACAATGACATTCATATATGTAATAAAGAGCTTACATTCTACTAGATATGTGCCTAAAAATAATTGACTGTGCCATTGTTTTAATACACTGTCGCAAATCTAGCAAGTTGTATTTTGCCATTTTACAATAATGCGCAATCCAAAAATACACTTCTGGCATCGTATGAAAAAGTCGAAAAACAGTTTCGAATATGAAAAAGGAGCCGATAATTGCTTGACTTAATTTTGCTGCAGGTGACAGGAAGGTGACACAAGGCCAATTGTATGTTCAATTTAGCTCACATTGTTTTAGGAAAAGTTTATTAGTAATGTTAATGAAGGATTAGCCTCATATATCATAAAAAAATAGTGACATGCGTTTAAGGCGTCTGATATATAGAGGTTACCTGTTGTATCGGCTTAACAGCACACCTGTTTCGTCGCCTCACCCATTTATCGCCCTGTATATATGCTTGGACATTGGACATAAGATACTTGTGATTTTGTTACTTATAGAATAAACACTATTACATTGAACTTACTAATGATCAATTGAACTTACCAATGTTACATTTCGCTTACCAATGTTCCATTGTACTTACCAATGTTCTATTGCACTTAACTGTCACATCGCACTTACAAATGTTACATCTTCCAATGTTTTATAGCACCTAGCATTGTAACATTTCACTAACCGATGTTACATATCACTTACAAATGTTACATCGCACTTACCAATGTTCCATTGTACTTACCAATGTTACATCGCACTTACCAATGTTACATCGCACTTACCAATGTTACATCGCACTTACCAATGTTTAATCGCACCTACCAATGTTTCATTCCTCTTATCATTCATCTATTATCAATTTTCAATATATATCTTATCATCACTGGGGAGAGAATTGGCTTGCGCTGACTTGGAGAAACCACCACTTAGACCGAAGTTAATTTTGCATTTACAAGTTCGCTTAAGTTGGGATGCCCGGCCGATGGATATTTTTTACAAAATCGGCTGCAGTTCAGATTGCCGTGAGGGCACCAGGAGATCATAATTGGGCAATTTTAAGAATGGCCCCAATCAACTGATTGTCCCAGTTGACCTTCCAAACTGACCTCCCCAGCTGACCTTCCCAGCTAAGACACTTTTGACAATTCCATCTGACCTTCCCATCTGACCTTCCCACCTGACCTTCCCATCTGACCTTCCCATCTGACCTTCCCATCTGACCATCCCATCTGACCATCCCATCTGACCATCCCAGCTGCCTAGCCGGTCTCCCAGCCAACTCAATCTAGCGGCAGATAAATCTGTGCGATCCAGTAGGGCTGGTTGGGGGCAGCGGCCATCTTAACAGGAATTCCTGTTAGAATTGGTGATGTCATAATTTTATCTCTTCCTTCCGGTGGCGGGAATTCACTTCCGGAAATAAACTTACGGATTTGCGAGTGAGCTGTCAGAAAAACGTTGATGAGTTTCCTTTGATTCTGAAATGTTATAAGTTTGTCACAATTCACAATCCAGTTTATTCGAGTTCGCAAAAGTGCCCAATTATCGCCCAGTGACGTCACGAAGCCAGGGCATGAGAAAGAAGGTGTGCATCTTCCAAATTTACGTTTTCCGTGATATCTTTGCGATGCTTCAAGATATCAACAAAAAGTAAAGAGATGTAGAATCTGTAGACGAAGACGGTTCCATTGACATGATTGACATGATAATCAGAAGGTAATTTATTTTCTTATCGGTGTTGAACTACCTGATAGCATGTACATGTACTGAAGTACAGTCAATAGAAATTGTTCCAAGTTTTTTTCAGTTCATTTTTCAGGGTCATCATTCACAACAAGCATTTAAGTATATTTATTCCATAGTATCAGCTATGTTATGATGAAAATTTACTGTCAGTGTTTTGGTTTAAAATTGACAGTTGGGTGGAAAGTTCTTGCATGTCAGCTGTAATATATAGCTACATTATGAAGCAGTTGGTGCCATCTGTAGACTGTAGGACTGACAGTCTGATGAGCAGCATGAATATAATTGCATCACAGAATATGATACATAAATCATGACTTTAGTTGTGTATGCTGACTTAAATTTAAGTAATCTTGTTATACTTTAATTGCAGGAACAATTGTCACCAGCTGTCATGGACAGGCATCACTCATCATCTCCAGGTACAGTGTGGGCAGATGGTCCAAATGCATCACTCATCCAACAAAAGTAAGACAGTGCGATAAACGATTGCATGTCAGCTCTGTTGTCAGTCCATGAACAGCTGCATGTCAGCTCTGTAGCTAGTATGATGATGAACTGATTTTTTTTTTGCACAATTAAAAAAAACCCACCAATTTACATATGAAGTACAGCTGCAAGTCTTTGAACAGCTGGATGTCAGCTTCATGTCTGCGTATGTGGTTTCTGTCAGTCTGTTCAATTATTTGATTCATTCTAGTTTGGTGACTTTCATCTTGTATTGAACTATTTCATCATTTATCAGTGAAAAAAAATTCTCACAGACAGCTACACATTTTTTAATATATGATTATCTAAAATTACAAACTTGCAAATAATAGTGTTTCAAAATTTGTTAAATGTATCATAAGCATAACTTTGTATTTGTATTAAAGTTTGTTGTCATATTATCATTTGAAGGAACATGCATCATTAGCACTACAGCTAAGATCACCAACATATCCCTCTGCATCACCAGCCCAGCGAGTATGGACAGATGGACACCATGCTGTATCACCAGCTAGAATTGAATGGCGGTCGCTATGCATCACATATAATGACCACTTTGTACCACAAGACAGTAAACATCATAGAAATGATATCGCTGTGGATCACCTGCTAATATGGACAAGTGGTCACCGTGCATAACAATTAATTGTACCCTGGTGGAGAAAATGTGCATTTGTCATGATTTGTAAACTTCTGGTTGATAAATATACTTAATAAATAAAACATAAACATATTTATGAGCATATTCTTTTTATATGTGTAAGTCTTATGTACAGTTATTAATTGACAGAAAAATGGAAAATTAAGAACAAGCTTTCAGATGTGAATGTAATTTTATATTGGGTTAAAATTGTGAATAGTACATAATTTATATTTTCTCAATAAATATTTACATTTAGTATATTCGTGCCCAACCCTAAACAGCTGCACATCAGCTCTATCATAGCAGTTAGTCTCACAACAGTTGCATCAAAGTTATGAAGCAGTTGATGCCTGAAGATTAAAGAGATACTTTCTAATAAAATAAATTATATAAATTACATTATTAAATGATCATATATGTGTAAATACATTGAAATTCATAGACAAAATAATTATATCAGTAACCAAGGAAACACAAATCGACATTTAAAACTAAACTTGCAACCCCCATAAATTATGATCATTTATTGCAATTAGTGGCAATGACGTCATCGTGCGGGATTTTACGCACGTGCAACTCAAGCTGCAATGATCTTCAATTTTCATAAATTTAGTTAAACTTTGTTAATACTAGTCTGATTGACATGCTTTTTACACCAAAATGTCACATTTTTCATGTTCTTTCCGTCGCACATAACCATTCTATAATGCATCATTTCTAAGGCCGAAAATCGTGACACCGCTATTTTGGTTGCATTGTTGTTTGTTTACTAATTATTTATGTAAGTAGGTAATTGCCGCACGATGACGTCATTCTTTTTTTTCTAGCACTTGCTTTTAAAAGAGCTATTTTTCTCCCAAAAAACATGTTTCCCTTGTGCGGTCATACTAACAGAGCCACAGATCAATGTGTGTTATAATTCTCCATCATAATACAAAAATGTTTCAGAGAAGTGAAAGTTTCCCTTTAATGACAAATATCTGTGTTACTCAGTCTGATCTTTACTGATAGGTTTGCTCAGCTCCATGAATATAAATATTATAATTAGAGTTTTGTATGCTGTCAGTTGATGAAGAGCTGCATGTCAGATCTAGTCAGAAAGAACTGATTTTATTATACAACACTACAGACAGATAAGATCGCCCAATTTCAAAAAAAAAGAAGAAAAAATGTCCCCGAGTCCCCAAACAGCTTAGTGCCTGTTTTTTTTTGTAACAACTTTATTCAGGAATTTACAATATGTGTCACTAGCTTAAATCTATGCTTATACTACATCCAAGAGATTCATATAAAAATAGATATTTATTAAACTGTTCTAATATATTTTTGTTACTGTATACAGTGATGGTAACTTATATTTCAATGATATATAAATACTTGTAGAAATCAATGTTGTTTTCATTGTAATCTTTGCTTATATATATAGTATTTGGATAATAAAACGCTATAGTCTAGTACATCAAAGACTTCATCCTCTACTTGGAATCCAAATAAAATACTTTCCCCTAAGTCTTTATAGTTTTGTGGAATTATAATCTGACTGTTATGATTCCACAAATTGAAAAAAGATAACCAGAATTCTTTTACATTTGGACAGAAGAGAAAAAAATGTCTAATATCGTCAATTTCATCACAAAAATTACAAACTGATGTATTCTCAATTTTCCAGATGTAAAGTTTTTCTTTACATGGGATGATTCGGTGTATACTTTTGTATTGGAAGCTTTGTAGCAAAGTATCATGTGAAATTCTAAATGATGATGTGAAGATGTTGTACCATAAGTCCTCAAATGTGTTATTTAATTCAGGATAATCAGTTTTCCATTTAGCAAAACATGCTGGCTCTCGTCTTGTACAATTAATAAAATACCAGTATATTTGGTTGCAAGTAATTTTTGATAGATAAAATATTTTGTTCTTGGCATCTACAAATGCAATATCATCAATATTTTCAAATGTATATTTTCTTGTTTCACTAATCTTATTACGCCACTCTGATGGAATACTTTGCCTCACCCGTAGAGCATTTAGAAAATTACATTTTAGATCATACTTATCATTGAGTTCTGTTGTTTCAGTAAGTCTGTTATCTGTTTCATTCCAGTTTGGGTACTGTCATCATGTATTGAACTATTTCCTTATTTATAAATGAACAGAAAATGAATTTATCAGACAATTAGATATTTTTTAATATATGATTATATGAAATTACAAATTTGGAAATGATGCGTTTAAAAATTTGTTAAATGAATCATAATCATAATTGTGTATTTGTATTTAAGTTTGTTGTCATATTGTCATTTGTAGGAACGTGCATTATTTTCCTTCAGAAATAAAAGTAAAGCCTATATTGACTATAAAAATGTATATTAAGTTTTGTTTTAACTTTACCTACCATATGAAACGATCATTTACATTTAACCCCAGTACTTCATTGAGCATATTGAATATTCTTTGCTAAAGAATTGTACTTAATATTTTGTAGCAAATACAAGTCCAGAAAAATATTGCTTAGTCCTCCCAATCAGCAAAATTTAAACAGGCTATTCTTTAGGGGTTCAAAAGGTAAGAAATTCCACCAAATGCATGCAGTGGAACAAATCCAGAAAATCATAACTTGATGGCTGCCATACTCGTCAAAATTTCATGTCCTATCCCAATTTCTTCGATCAGTGCTGAAAATTCTTGTCGACAATTTCAAAGAAATATTTTTAGATGGACAATGCCTGGAAAATTTGAGTCTTACAATATGCACCAAGATTTTAAAGTTGTGTCAATAAATGTTTCTGGAATCGCCTAATCTTTTTAGATGTGTATATATGAAAAGGCATTCTAAAGCTTTAAATCCCTAAGACACTGCCAATAACAATGATAATATCCAATATGACAATTTCTTTTGTAATTATTGGCAATGTTTCGTCCTGATACAGGTTAATGGCCCATACAGTCTACCAAGGACTCGTCAGTTAGGGATAGACCATGAACTTGAGCCAACTCAACAAAACTTTGTTAGTTAGATGTGTTAGTAATGTAAAGAACAGTAAATTAAATCTCTCCTGATTAAAGTAAACGTCATGCAGATCAATAGATCTATCACATATAACAATAAGGATAAATTAAAATAAAGCCTAATCTGAAAATCAAATTGTCAAAATCAACAACAGTGGAATACATGCAGTATAAGTCAGATTAAAGCTATAACCAGTCATGGTGACTGCCTGTTAGTACTTTCCAGTGGTAATGACTGGGGAACAGGCACTGGCTACAATTAAATGATAACAAGATTACTTAAAATTTGCATTTTTAGGAGAGATTTTCCCCCCACCCTCATCTAATAGCCAGTTTGTCAATTTATTAAATATAAAATATAAGTAAATATTCATATAAAACTGACAGTCAGGAATGAACTTATAATTCATGCATTTTATTAGATATAACAGGAACTCATTAATAAATACACATCAATAAATGATAATTTTTGTAATTGATCAAACTTATTTAATTATTTAAAATGGCCACATTTAGTTGTACCACTATTTTTTATTTAAATTGTCTTGCTCCATCTACATAATAGACACTACTGCATTCCTCGGTGACATCTGTTTAGTGTTGAGGATTCTTTGGGCTATTTTGTATATATCTCCAGATTTAACAACTTCAATTAAAGCAACACATTCTGTTTGTTGTAGTTGTGAAGTCAGGATTATTTCAGCTTCATTACTCCTTTGTGTCATAGCTAAATGGACAGCAGCTTTGGATGTTGTGATATTTGGTAGTTAGCACACAAGAATCCAGGTATGTACACAATGTTGACTGTTTAACTGGCGTTGACATTCTTTCAAAGTTGTACTAAGTCTCACAATTTGTAGGTACAGATGGGACTTTGTACAAATTGGAGTCTGTGTTATCCATATTAATGCTGACAACAGGTGGTTGGTTGGTTGGTGTCCTGGACATAACCAGAAAAGGTAGGTAGGTGCCATCACAGATCTGAAAAATGAGAAGCATGAGAAGTGGTGAAACATGAGAATTGGTGGGCCATAGTTTCTAAGGATAGGATGTGTGATACAATAAAGAGTATTGCACATAAGGCTGTAAATTGTATGAGTGTCAAAAGTGTCTAGTGTGAAAATTCAAGTCCATTGATCATGAAATGAGACAAATATCTATTAAGGATTAGAATAAAATCAAGATAGTTTGGGCCACTAAAATATCAAAAATATAGTTGACCAACTGGGCCACTACAACAGAGCATTCACTGGCCCAAACAGAGGATCTTACATTACTATGCAGAGCAGTGACAATATATGAGATCTTTAGGGTGTCCAAAATGTCAGTTTTCTCAAAGATAATGCAATCCAAAATGACAATTAACAAGAATAAATAAATAATGGCATGTTATTATTATAGTTTTAACCATTTCACATTCATATCTTGGCTAAAATACACTTACAAAAATGATTTACTTATTTATGACATCGTGAGAACAAGAGGAATACAATAGTGTGTAATACAAATGCGTTCGTATACATGTTTTCATGCGTGTGGGAAGCAAAACAGTGTTTGTTCAGGCTAACTTGAACTTGAATGAAGTATTCAAACTCAATAGGAGAGGGCGAACTGACGTCACGTCCGGTTAGCAACTCAGTGGCCAACTTGGATACGTTGAAAACAAATCAGTGCACACTGTACACCAGCATATGAAATCTTTAGAACTACATATAATCAACATCTTTTTATATTGTTCACAATAACGGCAGTCATTTAAGGGCCCAAGCAAAGAAAAATCTACAGAATACATATATCTACCTTCCTCTTGTTCTCACGATTTCAGACATACATTTCTGTAAATGTATTATAAACTGAGATGAAAACGTTAAAACTACTGTACAATTACATTGTACATTTGTATATATGTATAATTAACACCTTGCTATATTGTTCGCAATTACGGTAGTCATATTAGAAGCCAAAACATAGAAAAAACATTTTTTTTGTGAAATATAATGCATGTATATGTGAAATCTTTAAAAATCTTACTTATTTGAAGAATTGCTAACTTATGGGGAGAATAATGGGGAAAACTATCTCATGCGTGTGAAAACATTTCTGTCAAAAAGGGAAGACATGACTCAAAGGCTGCATGGACCTGTGGAAAAAATAGCATTAAACCCTTTGATCACAGGTTTGGTCTTACATCACAAGTACTTTGAATGGCAATACTGCTGATAATTGGTATCAGTTAACTTGACCCTCTTTGTTCAAATTTGGGGTTTTTCACACCACTGAATGGGAAGACATCAAAGGCTGTGTGGATTCTGCTTTTTTTTGCAAACATAGATAATATAAAAAATAATGACTTTATACAGAAAACAAAGATGAAATATTCATATTGGGGTTCTATTTGAGCGATAATCACATCAGAACATATAGAATTTAATCGTTATTTGCACACATAGAATATATAAAAAAAGATAATAACTTTAAATTACTTGGGCTAATTGAGCTATTGAGTTATTTTCTTTAAATATGTAAGTCAGGCGATCGATATATTAATTTTCATCTTTCCACATTGGAGATCGAGAGGTCAGTGCGCGAAGGCTATGATTGTATGCCCAAAGACACCAGTGACTTTGACTTGCCAATCTTGTTAGAATATAACATACGCACATCGCTTTATAAGATAAAGTAATGTCAAGTGTCACTGATGGATATACCCCACTATAGCACATATATAATCAACTGTCCATGTTTTATTGGATAATATAATGATTGACATGATTGACAAGACCAAAATGCGCAAAATTGACGGTTGTTGGCTCTACATGTATACCTAACTGTTTCCATCATGTTCAGAGCCAAAACATAGAAAAATCTTTTTATAACATACATTCATGACTGTTTTCCTCGTGTTCCCACGATTCCAGACATATTTACTGCTAAGTAAATAATTTCTGTAAGTGCATTGTTAGCTGAGAATCATATGTGAAAAACTTACTTATCTTACTAATGTGAAAAATATCTTACTAATGTGAAAAATATCTTAAGAATAATCTAATGCGTCAGTATTTCTATCAAAAAGGGAAGACATGACTCAAAGCTGTGGAAACAATGACGAAATGCCCTTTGATCACAGGTTTGACTTTACATCATAAGGATTTTGAAGAGCAATACTGTGAACTCTGATATTTGGCATCAGTGAAATTTTACTATGTACAGAAAACAAAGATGAAATTTTCATATTGGGCGATATGCATATCAGAACATGTAAAATTGAATTGCTATTTGCACGTGTTGAATATATAGAAAATGTAATGACTTTAAAGTTGAAATCTTCAGATCAGGGTTCAATTATAGACTGCACTATTTCAATGGTTGATAGGTATTTGTTTTCAACGCCAATTTGAGTCTTACAATATGCACCAAGATTTTAAAGTTGTGTCAATAAATGTTTCTGGAATCGCCTAATCTTTTTAGATGTGTATATATGAAAAGGCATTCTAAAGCTTTAAATCCCTAAGACACTGCCAATAACAATGATAATATCCAATATGACAATTTCTTTTGTAATTATTGGCAATGTTTCGTCCTGATACAGGTTAATGGCCCATACAGTCTACCAAGGACTCGTCAGTTAGGGATAGACCATGAACTTGAGCCAACTCAACAAAACTTTGTTAGTTAGATGTGTTAGTAATGTAAAGAACAGTAAATTAAATCTCTCCTGATTAAAGTAAACGTCATGCAGATCAATAGATCTATCACATATAACAATAAGGATAAATTAAAATAAAGCCTAATCTGAAAATCAAATTGTCAAAATCAACAACAGTGGAATACATGCAGTATAAGTCAGATTAAAGCTATAACCAGTCATGGTGACTGCCTGTTAGTACTTTCCAGTGGTAATGACTGGGGAACAGGCACTGGCTACAATTAAATGATAACAAGATTACTTAAAATTTGCATTTTTAGGAGAGATTTTCCCCCCACCCTCATCTAATAGCCAGTTTGTCAATTTATTAAATATAAAATATAAGTAAATATTCATATAAAACTGACAGTCAGGAATGAACTTATAATTCATGCATTTTATTAGATATAACAGGAACTCATTAATAAATACACATCAATAAATGATAATTTTTGTAATTGATCAAACTTATTTAATTATTTAAAATGGCCACATTTAGTTGTACCACTATTTTTTATTTAAATTGTCTTGCTCCATCTACATAATAGACACTACTGCATTCCTCGGTGACATCTGTTTAGTGTTGAGGATTCTTTGGGCTATTTTGTATATATCTCCAGATTTAACAACTTCAATTAAAGCAACACATTCTGTTTGTTGTAGTTGTGAAGTCAGGATTATTTCAGCTTCATTACTCCTTTGTGTCATAGCTAAATGGACAGCAGCTTTGGATGCTGTGATATTTGGTAGTTAGCACACAAGAATCCAGGTATGTACACAATGTTGACTGTTTAACTGGCGTTGACATTCTTTCAAAGTTGTACTAAGTCTCACAATTTGTAGGTACAGATGGGACTTTGTACAAATTGGAGTCTGTGTTATCCATATTAATGCTGACAACAGGTGGTTGGTTGGTTGGTGTCCTGGACATAACCAGAAAAGGTAGGTAGGTGCCATCACAGATCTGAAAAATGAGAAGCATGAGAAGTGGTGAAACATGAGAATTGGTGGGCCATAGTTTCTAAGGATAGGATGTGTGATACAATAAAGAGTATTGCACATAAGGCTGTAAATTGTATGAGTGTCAAAAGTGTCTAGTGTGAAAATTCAAGTCCATTGATCATGAAATGAGACAAATATCTATTAAGGATTAGAATAAAATCAAGATAGTTTGGGCCACTAAAATATCAAAAATATAGTTGACCAACTGGGCCACTACAACAGAGCATTCACTGGCCCAAACAGAGGATCTTACATTACTATGCAGAGCAGTGACAATATATGAGATCTTTAGGGTGTCCAAAATGTCAGTTTTCTCAAAGATAATGCAATCCAAAATGACAATTAACAAGAATAAATAAATAATGGCATGTTATTATTATAGTCACTGGCATGTTATTATTATAGAAATGCCCTTTGATCACAGGTTTGACTTTACATCATAAGGATTTTGAAGAGCAATACTGTGAACTCTGATATTTGGCATCAGTGAAATTTTACTATGTACAGAAAACAAAGATGAAATTTTCATATTGGGCGATATGCATATCAGAACATGTAAAATTGAATTGCTATTTGCACGTGTTGAATATATAGAAAATGTAATGACTTTAAAGTTGAAATCTTCAGATCAGGGTTCAATTATAGACTGCACTATTTCAATGGTTGATAGGTATTTGTTTTCAACGCCAATTGGGGTTGCCAGGGTGTGAAAGCCCCGTATGTGTGAAAGTGCCCGTATGACTGCCCCCTCCTATTTCTCAAACCATATGAACATGTGAAAATAATGTGCACAAACCTGTCATATTTCTTTGACACATTCCCAATATATGGTGCCAGTACTCAGGGTAGTTACATCATGCTTCATTATTCATTATAACAGCTGTATATGGTCAACAAGACGCTGGAAAGAATCTCTCTTTCACCAAACACATGTTATCACCAACTTCGTCCACCATTTTGAAGGGATTCCACCAATCTATATTTAGCCTAGCCAATCAGAATATTCAATAAGGGCTTCGGTCTCTGAACCAATCAGAGCGGCTCTTACATCCAAAAACCTTAGACCCTGAAGCTCCCATCTGGACTTGGCCTGATTGGAGGTTGGTAAGCTCTACCAGCTGCCCATCCCAGTTGACTGTCCACGCTACCATTCCAGCTGCTCATCCCATCTGACTGTCCAAGCTGACTTTCCCATCTGGTCCTCCTTTCTGGCCATCGCAGCTGGCAGTAGCAATACATAAATTGGTCTTAGGTATTCTGTTTATAACTCGCTGACATGATTTCTTAGAATGATGAATTGCCATATATATCTCAAACATTCAATAAAACAAGCATTAAAATAAATCCATAGAATATTATGGTCAACCCAACACCGTTCGGTATATAAAATGCACCATAAAGTCTCGCTGCCTGCACGAGCCAATATCTACAATACTAAGCAACTTTTCAAGATTGTCAGGTAATGGAGCCCCCTCCCTGACTTGTCTTTGTCAAAGGCTTATCCTATGCCAGCGTGCCTGGTTACAGGAAGTGTAAGATCAGCCAGGTGGTTGATGATTAACCTTGATTACTGCTGATTAACCTCACATTGCTTGATGGCAATGCGACAGGTGGATCATTTTTGCAATACTTTGTCTCCAATTCTTTCTGTTCAAGATTAATTAAAACTGCTGATATTTTCTAAACTTCTCATTATCGTAGAAAGGTACATATTGCTTATTTCAAAGAGTTTTTAGATGAAGATATATATAATAATAATAATGATAATGATAATGATAATGATAATAATAATAATAATAATAATAATAATAATAATAATGATAATGATAATAATAATAATAATAATAATAATAATAATAATAATAATAATAATATTAAAAATAATAATAATAATAATAATAATAATAATAATAATAATAATAATTATCAATAATATGAATAGGAATGATAGAGTCATTAATTAACTCATACGCAGCATCCGCTGCACCAATCAGCTTGATCTTGGGCTCATTTGAAAGAAAAAATTGAGATATTAAGAAAGGCGGAAGGGACATAGCATACATTTCTTTTATTATTAGTCAAAATAACCAAAAACTGGTATTTCAAGCAGAACAGAGGGAGGAGGTAACCAAAAGGTAACAGCAGTATTGTACATGATCATATCAACATAATTTATGATGTTACCATGACGTCATTATGTTGACACTTCCATGTCTGATGTCACCATGACAACTCTTTCCTGTCTGACGTCACTATGATGACACTTTCCTGTATGACTTCATCATGTTTATCTTGCTTGCAACGTCAATATGATCTTTCTACTCCAAATATTGACAAAGTTATGGTCTTTACCCAGCTTTATTAGGCCTCTTCAATACAGTGTTTTGGTGAGCCCAACGAAACTGTGGTCTTTTGTATGTGTAATATTCAGTTGACAGAATTGTGCATCTCGTAGCCTCATGCAACTGTGTTTACCTTGCCCCCCACGGCAAGACGTCTTCATTACAGGTTAAATCATCTTTCTACTCCAACTATTGACGAAACTGGTCGTTTGTATGTGTAATATTCAGTTGAATGAAATGTGTATATGCTCACAATGTCAATGCGGTACTAGAGCAGGTTAAATCATCTTTCTACTCCAATTATTTATGAAACTGAGTCTGAGGTCATTTGTATATACGATAGTCAGTAGAAAGAAGTGTGCATCTCGCAGCCTCACACAACTGTATTTACCTTGCTCGCAACGCCAAGAGGACTTCAGGAGAGTTTATATGTATATATAAAATGTGTTAGAAGGGGTGACTGGGTGAGCCAGAGGTCAGACAAGCTAATTGCTATTGACCAACGTCACATGTCACCAGGGGGTACCACCCCAGGGCTTTATAAGCGACGGTCGGGGTCTTGCCGCCATTCCAGCTCAGATGTCGCACGGTTAAGTTCACGTCAGCAGACAGTATAGTACTGCGAAGGTCGGGTCAGCAGACAGTATAGTACAGTATAGTACAGTTTTGACCATCTTCAATACAATACTAGCGATGCCGAAGGCTTCTGCAACACGTTGTTGCAGGGGATGTGGTAGGCCAACGAAGGGCCATGAGGGGCCAACCGGCCTGGGGGTCTGCACGAATCCCCCTGCGGAGGTGCCACCAGCCGACCACACGGAAGGGGAGGACACATCCAACGAAGAGCCTGAAGAGCCCCAGACACTAACCACCCCGGGGAAGCCAGGGAAAACAGACCAAGGACCTCACCCATCGCCCAGCGGTTCTCAGCTAAGTACACTCAGTTTGAACAATCCATTCCTAACGGAAAATATGAACAGTACCAATGTTAGCAAGAGAGACCAGGGCATTAGTTTGGAGACGTTAGCCAGGAACATTGATAGTATGCAGGATCAAATAAAATCATTGATGTTATTACAGCAGGAACTAAGCAGGGCGCTAATAGCATCTAGGGAGAAGGAAACACCAGTCGGCGCTACAAGCAACCCCTGGATAGGTCACCAGGGGGCGTCACACCCCCAAAGCGCGGGAGCACCATGGCAACCAGAGATCAACAACTGGGCACCCGCACACGCACCCAGCACAGCTCACCCTCTTTTCTCGTCGGCAGCACACCAGTACAGACCTATCCCTGGACTGCGCAGCATGGCACATATCACGGACTTTGACATGTGCAAGGACAAGACTGTGTCAGAGAAGACGGTGAAAAGTGCTGTGCTGGGTGAGTACGTGAATCTGCATGAATTTTTGCACTCAGTAATAGTAGACTATACATCTAATCAAGATTTGTAAACCTACTTAGACCCCTCTGGTAACATAAAGTACAGGAAGAAAAACCAACGCTCCAGGGCAATATATGACTTGAAAACTTGGCTAGAGGCATGGGCTGTATACGAAAAACTAATGGTGCATACACACGGTCTCTATCTCTATGATCAAATGTCAGAGTACAGGGTTCTAATTTGTGATTGAGATAAAAAGTACACCTGGGCTAACGTAGCAACACTTGATATGAGGCACAGACAGGACTTGGCTAGGAGGTCAGTTGAATTCTCAAACGTCAATCCACAGCTAGTGTACACTATATTAGACGCAACAGCTATAAAGACTTCTGCCGCCCGCTGTAGCAGGTGCAAAAGTTACCAACACACTAGGGCCTCTGAATGCCCCTTTCCTGCCATGTCGCCGTCTGTACAGTGACCACTCCCCTTTGAGCTTTGATCAAGCAAGGCAAATGTGCAGCAAGCAGCATCAAACACGTTTCTGCTACCTGAATTTTGGATAGAAAATTTGAGGGACCATCCCGATAGGGAATTTGCATCACTTTTATGTCATAGGGTCCAGCATGGGGTATCATTAGGATTCGAAGGTGAAGACAACATATCTATTTGTTCCAACAATTGGCCGTCGGCCGCTGTACATAAGGAAAAAGTTTTAGATTTTATCACCAGCAACCTAGCCCTAGGCAGGATCGAGGGACCCATAGACAACCCCCCACCCAACTTTAGGTCATCACCTTTAGGGGCCTTCATCAAGAAGGAGGGGGGCAAAGCTAGAGTGATCCATGACCTGTCATGGCCACCAGGCAAGGCCATAAACGAAGGTATCGACACTACACAATATTCCATAAAGTATGCAACAGTCCTTGACCGTTAGGCTAGCACAGAAATATAAAGGGGCTTGGATGGCTAAAACCGACCTAGCTTCTGCATTTCAAAGCATTAAGGTAGCTAAGGAGGACAGACACTTAATAGGTTTTTCGTGGTGTAATGATAATAACGTTAGGCAAATGTATCAAATGGCATGCCTTCCTTTCGGTCTAACCATTGCCCCAAGAAAATCGAATTTCTAGGCATTGCGATAGATTCAGTCAAAGAACAGTTAAGTATATCACAGGAGAGGATTGACGACATCACTCAGGAACTAGATAAGGTGTCTGGGCGCAGGTACTTAACTAAGCGAGAGTTATTGTCCAAAATAGGAAAACTTGTATTCTGCTCAAGGGTAGTAGCAGATGGGAAACTTTTTACAAAAAGCTAAACAGCTCCATCACAAGATCAGGTTAACACATGAAGCTCAGTCAGACATCAAGTGGTGGCAACGTTGCCTCAGCCTGCATAACGGAGTTTGTTGGTTTCCTACTGAATGGTCCATATCACAGGCAGAGATCCTATTTACTGATGCTTCAGACGTTGGGCTAGGGGCTTGTCACAACAATTCATGGACTCTGATCGACTTCCAGGCGTCACATAAATGGATGGCGTCATTAACCATAGCCTGGAGGGAGCTAGCTGCAGTAGTTATAGCCATAGCCACCTTTGGCCCACAATTGGCTGGCAAAAAAGTTGCCATGAATATCAACAACGTAGCCGTCTGCTACTGCATCAACGACGCCAAGTCAAGGGATCCATCACTGATGAACCTAGTACGCCCCCTACATTTATACACAAGCATCTATAGGATAGATTACAAGGCTTTCCATATAGGAACACTTTATAATGCAGCCGCGGATTCTTTAAGTAGGTTGGATATGACCAGATTTCGAGAGGTCATGCCTCTGGCCGACACACACATGACCTCACCTATGCCTATTATATATGACTTTTAGTACTGGGACGTTTCAAGTCATCGCTCATGGCATCATGCTTGTTATAACACGCGAGGTACTAATATATATAGGATTAATACCTTACCCATCATATGACATTTATCACTGGGACGTTGGTCAAGTTTCACAATATGTGTTTGAGGGTCGCACTCGTGCACCCTAGGCTTACCTTAATACGGGATGTCTTAATATGCTGGGTAATCATAATAATTCACATTATATAATAACAGGTAACTGTTAAATATAAGTGCAACAGATGTATGTAACAGACATGTAACTGTTAACTGTTAATTTAAGTGTAACAGACATATGTAACATACTACACCATCAATTGTAATAATGGTAAATAAGCATGAATGTACTAGTCTATGTATTAGTTTTCTAATAATCATTAATGTATCACTAATAAGTATAATGTTAATTGCCGTTAACGGCCACTGTATAATTTATATGTGTAAGGCACAACCATATTGTAGCCTATCCCTCATGGGAGCCAACAAGTAATCTGTGTAAACGCTCATAGCGTCTTAAGCGCATACGGCACTCATATATGCTCTGGTTCGGGGTTCAGCATCCTTTATTCGGCTAACTTCATGTGGGGTTCAACGTTACTCACTTAGCATTAGCTAACCCATCCAATTAATTTCAGATTTGGACGAGAAAGTTGCCTCCTTGATGTCCAGTGGCATTCAAGCGAACCCCAGGAGGACATATTCCTCAGCGCAGGCTCAGTTCACCAGGTTTTGTAAGTCTTATGGACTAATGTCTGTCCCAGCGACAGAACAAACTATCTTATGGTACATAGCTCACATGAGCCAAAAACCAGGTAAGAAGGGTTCATCTTTAACCCCTAACACTGTCTCAGTCTACCTGGCAGCGATCAGGTCTTTGCACATCATGTGTGGTTACGACCCCCCACCTAATAACACCCCCAGGGTTCTAATGGTCCAGAGGGCCATGCTGCTTCAGGCCCCCCCAGTAGAGAAGAAGAGGCCAATAGATTATCACATATTGACAAAAATGTTCGAGTGGCTCCCCCTGGACTACATGGGCTCCCTCTGGAGAGCAGCCCTGACATTGGGGTTCTTTGGTTGTCTCAGGGGGGCTGAGTATTTCGGCATCGAACAGGCGGGTGGGGCCACATGGCTTATCCCCCCCCCACTACTATCCCAGGTGGAATTCGGCTACCAGGGGCCTAATAGGTTCATGACATATACAATAGGAAGAACCAAAACCAAGCTTGACGGCATCAAAAAGAACTTAGGTTGGTCAGAACAGGTAGTATGTGCCCCCTGTTGCATGTGGCAGTATCTGTCAGTAAGGGCCAGGACCTGCCAGCTAACCGGGAAGTGCCCCCTATTTGCCTCTGCCTCCGGGGTCCCGTTAGGCAAAAACACATTTAACAAAACCATAAAATCATTAGCTTGCAGAGCAGGTTTAGATCAAGCCGGCTACTCTAGCCATAGCCTAAGGAGTGGGGCTGCTACGCAGGCAAGCGTAGGGGACTGGAAGGACTGGGAGTTAACTACCCTGGGCCACTGGCAGTCCAACGCCTACTTGGGCTACATCAGGGATACTAATGTTCATGAACCTTCAATTCGCCAAACAACCATCTTATATTACCCATGGCCTTAGTATAGCACACTATACAATGGGATTGTGGCCATATTATTAATCTCAGATTATTAATTTCATATTTATACATGCGCTCAGTACAGAGCAGCATATTCACAAATGCCAGATTTAATGTTTAGGTGGGTTTATGTATGGATAATTATACGTGGTATATGTTATTATATGTATTTATATGTAATATTGAATTAAAATGTATGTTTGTGTGCCAATAGTAAATTGGCCTGTGGTGGTAGATTTATCTCAAAATAAATCATTTGCGTCCAATTTACTAAAGTGTCATGTCTCCTTTCTAAGGAGAGTTTATATGTATATATAAAATGTGTTAGAAGGGGTGACTGGGTGAGCCAGAGGTCAGACAAGCTAATTGCTATTGACCAACGTCACATGTCACCAGGGGGTACCACCCCAGGGCTTTATAAGCGACGGTCGGGGTCTTGCCGCCATTCCAGCTCAGATGTCGCACGGTTAAGTTCACCCACCATCCCGCCCTCTTTCAAGAGTGGATAACCCGTGGTGTAGGGATTGTGGCCATATTATAAATCTCAGATTATTAATTTCATATTTGTACATGCGCTCAGTACAGAGCGGCATATTCACAAATGCCAGATTTAATGTTTAGTTGGGTTTATGTATGGATAATTATACGTGGTATATGTTATTATATGTATTTATATGTAATATTGAATTAAAATGTATGTTTTGTGTGCCAATAGTAAATTGGCCTGTGGTTGTAGATTTATCTGCAAATAAATCATTTGCGTCCAATTTACTAAAGTGTCATGTCTCCTTTCTAACTCCAGGTTAAACCATCTTTCTACTCCAATTATTGACAAAACTGAGGTCATTTGTATATACGATATTCAGTGCATAGAAATGTGCATCTCGCAGCCTCACTCAACTGTATTTACCTTGCTCGCAACGCCAAGAGGCCTTTCTACTCCACTTCTAATAAAAATAATAATAATAATAATAATAATAATAATAATAATAATAATAATAATAATAATTTTACATATAAATTGGTGAATTGCATGAAGAAACTTACACACAAGAGAAATTTAGCAACAGAACATGATAAATTAGAAATTAAAGCTGTCAGCTCAAGTAAGTCCTAAAATGGATTACGTTGATTTATACATTGTTCAATTTAATACTATTGATCTCAACAGTGAGCTTAAATCGTAAATCATGATGGAGAGCATAGATAATAATGGAGAGCATAAATCACAATGGAGAGCGTAGATAATAATGGAGAGTGTAAATCATGATGGAGAGCGTAGATTATAATGGAGAGTGTAAATCACAATGGAGAGCGTAGATTATAATGGAGAGTGTAAATCATGATGGAGAGCGTAGATAATAATGGAGAGTGTAAATCATGATGGAGAGCGTAGATAATAATGGAGAGTGTAAATCATGATGGAGAGCGTAGATTATAATGGAGAGTGTAAATCATGATGGAGAGTGTAGATAATAATGGAGAGTGTAAATCACAATGGAGAGCGTAGATTATAATGGAGAGTGTAAATCATGATGGAGAGCGTAGATTATAATGGAGAGTGTAAATCACAATGGAGAGCGTAGATAATAATGGAGAGTGTAAATCACAATGGAGAGCGTAGATAATAATGGAGAGTGTAAATCATGATGGAGAGCGTAGATTATAATGGAGAGTGTAAATCACAATGGAGAGCGTAGATAATAATGGAGAGTGTAAATCATGATGGAGAGCGTAGATAATAATGGCAATTACGCTCAAATTTTGCTATGCTTCCTGTGGCAAAACACTGGACTTTGAATTTCCCAGGCTGAGCAATAACAACAATCGAAAATTAAAAAAATATCAGGTCATTTAATTCAGGAACGTATTCTTCAACTGTCTCAGAGTTGCTGTCCTGGTTGATAACGGAAATATTTCCACTGAGGTTGGAGCTAATGTTTGTCAGATATGTTTTTCATAAAATCCATTACTAATATTCAGAGCAATTTCTGCTGCTTTTATAGATACCAAACACCCTGCTGAATCATCAGCATAAACTCCTCTCTGCGGTTCTTTCAACAAGCAATTTTTGTCTCACCTAGAACAGGTTTAATCTCATGCATTAAAATATTTTCATCCCAGCGTAATTGCCGCTGCGAACGCATAAAAACAGTTATATGTTTCTTAAACTTTGTATCAGGAATAAGCATATTTATTGGGCGTTTGTCCAACGCTTTGGCAGCTTGGTCAGCAGCCTCATTTCCTTGCATTCCAAAGTCACTGTGAATCCAATAAAAACTATTTTCCTGAGTACAGAGTCAATGATACCATTCAAGGATTTTGCTTTCAATGCTTGCTTTCAATGCTTCTAAACAAGACAAACAATCTGAAAATATTAAAAATGTCCCATGTGGAGAAGTCCCCACGTGATCTAAAGCTAAGTACTATACATGGAGTTCAGCAGAATAAATTGAGAATTTATTTGGTAGACGTTCTGAATAAATATGATTGTGTTATTCTATTAAGGTTTTGTTGGAGGAGCTGTCGTTCAATGCCACTGTAATATAAGATGCAGTTTCTAAAAACTAAACTAAAAACTTGTTAATCATTCGCTCCATGGTTTTACAAATACAGCTGGTTAACGCAATGGGACGATAAATATTTGAATCTGTTGATTCTTTGTCAGGTTAAGGAATCGGAATGATAGTGGCTTTACTCCATGAAGGAGGAAAGTCACCACTTTCCCAAATTTTATTTAAAATGCCCAAAAGATGCCCAACTTTTAAATATGTGTTATTAAGCAAATGTCGTGGTTAAGATATTATAATTGATGTTAAAATATCCATCCAATAATAAACGTTTAGTAAAGTAATCAAGCAGAAATTCTTGTATAAAACATAGATGATAATCAAAATAGATTGTGACAGAGAGCAATAAAACATTTAATATCGCTCTTAGATTGTATGCTGCCCTAAAAGTTTTGTGTTTTAAATTATATTTGTTGCTTATGCCTGAAAACTGGCTCCTCAGACATGTTTTGGGTAGATTGTAGAGTTTTATGGGTTTCCTTTTTCCCCTCTAAACATGACTTCTCCAAGCGTGAAACTCCATTTTCCCCATATATTTGACCATTGAAACATTTTTTTTTAAAATGATGTACAAGTCTCATTTTTTTATTGTTTCGCCCTGAGCAGAGTTGCATCAGTGATGTTTGCCAATCAAGCAATATTTTACTATCAACGGTCAAATGTATAGACCAATACCTTAAGGAAACCAATGCACACTCCTCACAGTGCTGAGTGTCAAACACTTGTGAGAGTGCAAGTTCATTTAGTTAAACTACTCTATCTATCTCATGTGATACTTGCCACAGTCTGGTGCCCCCGCATAGTATTTAGTCATGATGCTTGACTTAAAGGCGGTTTTTTTTCCTTTTAATGTTTCAATCTACCTAGTGCCCCACTCGTAATCAAAGGCTGTGGTCTGTGTAAACGTGCCAATAGATAATGTGAACAAAAGATTCCCAGTTAAATGGATGAGGGTATTCTACCCTATATCGTCATACAGCTAATATCATCCTGACATTGGCGAAATTACTTTGAAATCAATATAATTTGTAAAGCAGGGATATCTTTGAAATTCTTATAAGAGAGTGTGTTTTGAAATGTGTTTTCTCATGTTTCCCGCCTTGTTAAATCGTTCCACCTTGTTGCCAATGCTCCCCACCTTGTTGCCAATGCTCCTCACCTTGTTGCCAATGCTCCTCACCTTGTTGCCAATGCTCCTTACCTTGTTGCCAATGCTCCTCACCTTGTTGCCAATGCTCCCAACCGTGTTGCCAATGCTCCTCACCTTGTTGCCAATGCTCCTCACCTTGTTGCCAATGCTCCTCACCTTGTTGCCAACTCTACCCACCTTGTTGCCAATGCTCCCCACCTTGTTGCCAACTCTACCCACCTTGTTGCCAATGATCCTCACCTTGTTGCCAATGCTCCCAACCGTGTTGCCAATGCTCCTCACCTTGTTGCCAATGCTCCCCACCTTGTTGCCAACTCTACCCACCTTTGCCAATGCTCCCCACCTTGTTGCCAACTCTACCCACCTTGTTGCCAATGCTCCCCACCTTGTTGCCAACTCTACCCACCTTGTTGCCAATGCTCCTCACCTTGTTGCCAACATTCCTCAATTTGCTGTCAAACCTCCCAACTTTGTCAAAATGTCATGCCTTGTTGCCAATGCCTCCCATTTCTTGTAGATGTAAATGTTTCAGGCCTTGTTGCCAATGCTCCCTGATGCAATATTTATCCAGGTTTGTGCCCACTGTGACCACAGTGTCTTGAGGACATTAATTGCTATGCTTATATGCCTACATACTAATCACCTGACGCCCAGACATTAAGGATGATTGATGCAGGATTAATGCATTAAGTGATCAAAACAAATCGTCCATTGAAACTGACAAAATACAATCAGAATTATTATAGGTAATCAGTTCTTACATTCATTCAACTACAAACCCTTGGTTCCTTGTCAGTATGTGCACTTTGTTTTGACACATTCTATGTAGAATGAGGAATGCAGATTTTAAGCCTTTCATCAGACATTTTTGTATTTGTATGAGATGTTTATCAATGTAAGTGTTCTCATTATGTACAATATGTTTTCAAAGTTCTTCCAAATATCTGTATCTGTGTAGTCCAGTCATATACTGAAAGAATGGATTCCATTGTTTTTGTGTTTTGTTTATTGTTTATTGTTTTCTTTTTGTCGATTTTCTTGTGTCCTTTTGAAAATGTACTAATTTGTGGAATTTTCTCACCAGAGGGCGCATACATATAAATCTGGATTTTGTTGCAAAAGTTCATTTAACTACTAATGATATAGACAATTCACAACTGTTAATTTTCAGAAAGAAAGTTTACGAAATACAATTAATTTGGTTCTCAAATGTCTGCCAGGATACTAAAAATAGCCTGAACAAATAATTACTCATAATGATTAAGTAATATGATATATGGTCTTATAATACCGGGAGCTAAATGCCACAATGCTTCTGCAAAATGATTGATCATGTGCTGGAGAGGTTACACTCTTAATGATCATTATCCAAGGAATTTATGGACCTGTAGAAAACATCATTAAATTGGATGCATGTTGTTTTGTGAAATGAGTTTCAAAACAAATTTATTTTACATCACTTAATTTAATTATTCAGATGACCTGACCAAATAAAATGAGCAACACAGTGAGAAGCCTTTTGATGTTTTTAATACCGCAAGATGAAATATAGATAAGATGCTAGCAAAGATATATTTGATGAGTGAGTTGATACAAAGTGCCAGGTGGGATATCACTCACTTCACCGACTTTCTTTGAGTAAGAAAATTATATTTATACTTGAATGTGATCAAACAAAAACATTAGCTCAAAACTATGTTTCGAGTGCTAAGTGATTTAGGATGAAATATATAACAGTAGTGAGGTATAACATGAGAAGTAATGCACTTAAAGTCAAAACATCTCCATTCTAAAGGCATATTATTTAAGCAGTTAGCATTATCTGCTGGTTTGAAAGTACAGGCAATGGATTCCAGAGTTTGACACCATCATATGTCCGTGAGTTGTACCCATACAGCACTGTGTTGTACTTTTGTAGCTCTAATCTGTATGGATATTTTAGGCTATATATATCCACCATATCAATGAACGCAAGATGGAGTTAATAACATTCTAACATGAAAATGGCAATCCTTTTGAGACGCCATGAGACTATAATATCAAATTTTGATCTTAATAAAGCCTCGTATGAACACTCTTTCATGGATTTTTCAACCTGTTTTTAAGATTTTGTTGGAGGTATAAAAATGTGGACATCAGAAAGGATTCACACATAACATTTCTTCCCTTGATTCCACCTAGACGAGGACCTTTGCATGACATTTAAATTCCTACCTGCCTCTTACAATATGTCCAATACATAGTTTCGAAATGTGAAACTGGTAGACTGGCCCAGGCTTCACTCAAACTTTGTATGCATATATTATTCAAATTTAGGTTACATTACATGTCGATCAAGTATCATGAAATTGGATTTTGATGTGTTTGCCTTCATCAAATTCTAACTGAACCACTCTTTGCACTTGGTTCCTTTTTCTGTTAGACTGTGTCGGGCGACATCTTTCTACATCTTTATACATTTATCTTTATGGTCCATTGAGGTGTCATCGACATACATTGTCTGTACTGCATGAGTAACTTGTGCATCCATAATGTTTCACCCTCTGTTTTTGACAACTTTGATAGGTTGAATTTACATGTTTTAAGATTGAAAATATATGCATGCAGTTTGCAAATCAGAAGTAGTAAGCAGTCAAAAGCTTTGCCGAAGTCCATCAGAAGCACATCCACTATTTCACCATTGTCTAATGCCTTTCTTCATTAATTGGTTATTTGATCTGAGAATTCATACTCGACAACCTTTGATATTGCTGTACACATCATTTAAATCACATGCAGTTTGTATTTGGGAACCTTCATGTTTATGTTCATATCACCTATGACCAACATAAACTTGTCACACAGTGTAGATTTACTATCAACAAAAATGTTTGGTTCTAGTTTCCATACGCTAATTATAAAACATTTTCTCTGCTTAACTTTCAACAACAATACATTGTGACTCAGGTCTGATCTTACATAAATCATAACCGCATGATGAGATGACATCATTTTCAACATTATTTCAGTCATTTCGTGATGAGACCTACTTGTAGCAGATATAGTGCTGCCTCACTGAATTGTCATGTCGCAGGTCCTTGACATGACAACCCGCCCAGTCACAGATTTACTAGGACAACGGGTTAACCCTTAAGGCACAGGCCTCAGCTCATATGGGAAATTGTATCATGAACTCAATCTCGGCACAGCTGGGGATCTAACCCACAACCTTTGGATCACCACATCAGAAATGGTGCTATTATGGCCTCCATAATAGCACCACAGTCCCTGCTTTGCTTTCTGCTCGGGACATATGTAGAATGTGGTGCGTCTGCAGCACATTCCCTGTCATTTAGACTGCATTCTGTGTGGCCTTCATACCTTGAATCTATCTTAATAATGGTGATTTGCTGCTAATCTAAATGTTCAGAACACTCTTCCATACTTTAAATCTCGAAATAGCGACCCAAATGAAATCACTTGGTAAAACATACTTTAAATCTCAAAATAGCGACCCAAATGAAATCACTTGGTAAAACATCCACGTGAAATCTTGACTATTTCTCAGTTTCACCAGTGAGAAAAATTAATTCAACAAAAAATATATCTTTGTTAATAATTGCCAATTTCATACCAAAAAGCCATCTGGTAATTTTTAGATATAGAGTGAATGTAAGAAAAAGCAAATTAATAAGTTTATTAATCGTTTTCGTTTCAATAGGTCAACAGTGACTATCTGTGTTTATCTCTGAAGAAAGTTATTGGACACATTGTGATAAAGTATAAACAGTCACCGATATATCTTTATTTTTGTTAGGTCAAGAAATGAATACACATTTCCTCAGCCGAATCAAACTATGAAGTGATGTACGCCTTGTCCCTTGGTTAAGTGATATTCCAGTGCGTAATACTCTTTAGTCTGTTGTTCAAGGCGATGTTTAGATCTGCACTGCCTGCTGTTGTTTAAGAAGATGCTGTTGTTTAGGGGGATGTTTAGATCTGCACTGCCTGCTGTTGTTTAAGAAGATGCTGTTGTTTAGGGGGATGTTTAGATCTGCACTGCCTGCTGTTGTTTAAGAACATGCTGTTGTTTAGGGGGATGTTTAGATCTGCACTGCCTGCTGTTGTTTAAGAACATGCTGTTGTTTAGGGGGATGTTTAGATCTGCACTGCCTGCTGTTGTTTAAGAAGATGCTGTTGTTTAGGGGGATGTTCAGATCTGCACTGCCTGCTGTTGTTTAAGAAGATGCTGTTGTTTAGGGGGATGTTTAGATCTACACTGCCTGCTGTTGTTTAAGAAGATGCTGTTGTTTAGGGGGATGTTTAGATCTGCACTGCCTGCTGTTGTTTAAGAAGATGCTGTTGTTTAGGGGGATGTTTAGATCTGCACTGCCTACTGTTGTTTAAAAAGATGCTGTTGTTTAGGAGGATGTTTAGATCTGCACTGCCTCCTGTTGTTTAGGGGGATGCTCTTGCTTAAGGTGGTGTGCATACAGATGATGAGCCGCATCGTCACTTTGGGCACAAATGAACTGCACGAACAACCTGCAAACCATATCATCCAATCACCAGTACAACTCTTAGTGAATGAAGTAACACCAAATGAGAAAATTAAATATTCTTATTTACTGAATAAAAATTGATGTCCATATTGGTGAATACAATTATGTCTATTTATCTGAAGCTGACACAAACAATACTTCAGGTCACCATACGCATAAGCTGGATTTTTATCTTATAAGGAATATTGGAAATGTTGATTTTGAAGTGATCAACAATATGTCATGAGTAACAGGTGCAATTATTTACCTTTCCAATGGGAGATTGAGTTCTTTCATCAGAAAAGGCAGGAACATTTTAGCATAGTCCATATTCTTGCCTTCTTTAAACCTGTGTATGGATGTCACTCTGACTAAGGCTGCTGGCCTATTCTCACCATCAATTGTTATATGTACTTCCGGTTTAACAGCGATCAGGATATTCTGTAAGATAAATATATTCTCATCCACATATTATATTAGCCTCTTCTCCTGATGATAAAAAATTCTGTATACCATTTTTTGATGACATTGCAACATACAGTCACCATTTTTAGTGATTTCACAGCTTGGCTACAACTATCATAAATAATTTGGACGCCATCACAATAGTGTGCTGATAACAAAAAAAACTTACTTTTTCTGGTTTACTGAGGGTTGTTGCGATAAGGCTTGCAAATTGTTCTCCAAAGTTTGCCGGGATATCTGAGAGCTTAAGGTTTGTATCCACTGTGCAAATTGGAAGATATCGCCGCGGCACATGACCCAACGATGTCGACCCAAGATTTAACAACACTTTGTGATTGTTTGTTTGTTTGTTTGGGGCTTTACATCAATTTCAACATTATTTCGGTCATTTCGTGATGAGACCTACTTGTAGCAGATATAGTGCTGCCTCACTGAATTGTCATGTCGCAGGTCCTTGACATGACAACCCGCCCGGTCACAGATTTACAAGGACAACGGGTTAACCCTTCGCGCACGGGCCTCAGCTCATGTGTGAAATTGTATCATGAATTCAACCTCGCCACGGCCGGGGATCGAACCCACGACCTTTGGATCACCACAGAGGAACTGGTGCTAATAAGCTGGCGCTCTAACCAACTGCGCCACGGCCCGTGGCCAACACTTTGTGAAGAGGTCTTCCCAGAATCTTGATCATTTTGGTCGATTTATTTTTGTGAAATATCTGCTGATTGATATTAAGTCTTTGGATGATTAAAATGTGGTGAGGATTGCACTCCGGTTGACTCAGTTTTATCTTTTAGTGTTGTGTTCTCCTCAGCAGATCCTGGGTGGCCATGCAAAGTAAGGGGCGGACCATTATTCATTCAGGGGGTGGAGGAAAGCCAACCTTAAAAAAATTGAGAATCACACATTTTATTATTACATATGCATCACATAAAGGCCTAAATAGGATGACCTCAGCTATGACCTTGACTTGGTCAAAGGCTTTACATTGTAACCAAAATCTTATATTGTAACCAAAGTTTTTGACATCCTGCTATAACTTACTATGTCTTAAAGGTACTGGCCTACTGACCTATCGATAATTAAGATGTCTGCTGTTGCACTCCTTGTCTCCAACAAATGGACACACACAGTTGTGTGGCTCTTATCATGCATATATCAGGCCTTGTACCCCAGTTATATTTACTCCAATTTCGAACATTTGTTCCAATTTCCCCAAAGGTGCTGAGGTGATGGACTTTTTTTTTTACAAAATCGGTTGTCAACCTAGGGCACCTTTAGACTGCATGATGTCTGGAAAATTTGTGGTGTCCAGGCAATTATGTGGTCGGCGCTCGGGTGGCCATGCAGTGTCCAAATCTAATATGGCCACACTCATGGCAAATAGAACAAAACTTCTTGGCACACAGGACTTTATAGGCAGTTGAAGTTTACTTCAATAAATCACTACTTGAAATAGTTGTATTAACTGTGAATTAGTGTAAATAATGCATTGTATAATTTTCTGGTAAATCATACATCCATTTACACAGATATAAGTATAAAAAATTAGAATGTTTGGATCCTTGAAAAAGAAAATTGGTCTCCCAAGTGACTGAGAAAAAAATTGAGAATGGCCGAGTGCCGAAAAAACAAAAATCGGCCAAATGTTTTCATCCACCCTCTATTTGAATAATGTTCCATCCCTAATACAGAGAAAGCTGAAAAAGAGTATGATATGGTTCATAAACATTAGGGACAACAATAACGAAAGCAAACTAACATTTAGGTCATTTCTTAAATGAACGAATATGGGCTGTATACAGAATATGTGTGAATGAACTTTGTATACAGGGAAAATTAGGGACATACATTTCACAGTGAGCAACATATTTTCATTCCAACATAATCAATTCGAAAGTCAAAACACAAACATATGACAGTTGAATGGAGGTAGAATACTCGGTTGAGTTGCCAGATCTAAAAAAGTAACAAGTCCTGATATATTTTTGTTAATTTCATACTGTGGTATGTTTCCAGTAGGACATTCTAACAGGGATTACCTTTAGTATCGTCAAAGTCTGTCGAGTTTGTATCAGAACATTAGCAGCAAATATGAAATCATGGCTCATAAGTCTTACCTCAATCCTATTGGCATATACTGTCTCTTAAGTTTTAATTACATCTTTGCACATATTCAGTTCTCTTAAATTAAATCATATTGCCAGGGTATAGTAACACATAGATGATTAATAAACAGGTGACATATTATGGGGCCAGATACAGGTAACACAGATTCAGATTGGCAGATCTAGCAGTGTGCAGATTGTTTTCTTTTTATCCTTTCCTAACCTGCTATCTATATACATAATGTGGTGCCCTGTCATCTTCTTTAATTAGGTGCTGTAATTGAATTCTGAGTATGATAACATTTAATGTTTGATCTAGAGCTATATCATGCATAAGAGAGGTGGCATACGATAAATCTCAATGTACAAGGTTTCAAATGTAGTGTTACATACGATACACTGAAGGAAGAGGGATATTCCTATTTCGATTCCGATAAGTGAAATATGTCGGGATGACAAGGTACTATGATGTTAAGAATATGCTATAGTATGAACCGAAATAGTGTGCCCATTTAATCAAGTAGATTTGTATCCCAGCAGCTGGTCCCAGTGTGTCCAGTTAATCATAGGTAGCTCTGTACCCTAGCAGCTGGTACTGGTGTGTCTAGTTAATCACAGGTAGCTCTGTATCCCAGCAGCTGGTACTGGTGTGTCTAGTTAATCAAAGGAAGCTCTGTATCCCAGCAGCTGGTCCTGGTGTGTCTAGTTAATCACAGGTAGCTCTGTATCCCAGCAGATGGTCCTGGTGTGTCTAGTTAATCAAAGGAAGCTCTGTACCCTAGCAGCTGGTACTGGTGTGTCTAGTTAATCACAGGTAGCTCTGTATCCCAGCAGCTGGTACTGGTGTGTCTAGTTAATCAAAGGAAGCTCTGTATCCCAGCAGCTGGTCCTGGTGTGTCTAGTTAATCACAGGTAGCTCTGTATCCCAACAGCTGGTCCTGGTGTGTCTAGTTAATCGAGGGAGCTCTGTACCCTAGCAGCTGGTACTGGTGTGTTTAGTTAATCATAGACAGCTCTGTATCCCAGTAGCTGGTCCTGGTGTGTCTAGTTAATCACAGGTATCTCTGTATACCAGCAACTGGTCCTGGTGTGTCTAGTTAATCACAGGTAACTCTGTATCCCAGCAGCTGGTACTGGTGTGTCTAGTTAATCACAGGTATCTCTGTATCCCAGCAGCTGGTCCTGTTGTGTCTAGTTAATCACAGGTAACTCTGTATCCCAGCAGCTGGTACTGGTGTGTCTAGTAAATCACAGGTAGCTCTGTATCCCAACAGCTGGTCCTGTCGTGTCTAGATAATCACAAGTAGCTCTGTATCCCAACAGCTGGTCCTGTTGTGTCTAGTTAATCACAGGTAGCTCTGTATCCCAGTAGCTGGTCCTAGTGTGGCTAATTAACCACAGGTAACTCTGTATCGCAGCAGCTGGTCCTGGTGTGTCTAGTTAATCACAGGTAACTCTGTATCCCAGCAGCTGGTCCTGGTGTGTCTAGTTAATCACAGGTAGCTCTGTATACCAGCAGCTGGTCCTGTCGTGTCTAGTTAATCACAGGTAGCTCTGTATACCAGCAGCTGGTCCTGTCGTGTCTAGTTAATCATAGGTAGCTCTGAATACCAGCAGCTGGTCCTGGTGTGTCTAGTTAATCACAGGTAGCTCTGTATACCAGCAGCTGGTCCTGTCGTGTCTAGTTAATCACAGGTAGCTCTGTATACCAGCAGCTGGTCCTGTCGTGTCTAGTTAATCACAGGTAGCTCTGTATACCAGCAGCTGGTCCTGTCGTGTCTAGTTAATCACAGGTAGCTCTGTATACCAGCAGCTGGTCCTGGTGTGTCTAGTTAATCACAGGTAGCTCTGAATACCAGCAGCTGGTCCTGGTGTGTCTAGTTAATCACAGGTAGCTCTGTATACCAGCAGCTGGTCCTGTCGTGTCTAGTTAATCACAGGTAGCTCTGTATCCCAGCAGCTGGTCCTGGTGTGTCTAGTTAATCACAGGTAGCTCTGTATACCAACAGCTGGTCCTGGTGTGTCTAGTTTACCATAGGTAGCTCTGTATCCCAGCAGCTGGTCCTGGTGTGTCTAGGTAATCACAGCTGGTCCAGTGTGTCAACCTGGTCTTATGTGTCAACCTGGTCTAGTGTGTCAACCTGGTATAGTGTGTCAACCTGGTCTAGTGTATCAACCTGGGTCACTCTCTCTTTCACCCTCCCTGTGTCACCCCATTGAATTTACTGTGTGATTCGCATGTCACTTTGTGAAGCGTAAAGGACTAATGATGCCAGTTGGTTGTTTCTGATGTCTAATCTACTCGGCAATCCCAAAGCTTCAATGGTGAAGTGCGCTACATACATTTAATTGCCATGAAGAGGTGTTCTTAACCCAGACATGGCAAATTGGCAAAGACTTGTCATCATGTTATCGTCTAGAAAAAACGATATGGCTACAAGAGATTCTTTGGAAAACATTACCCAAATTAATGAAATGTATCGTGGCATGTGAGTTTCTTTCATGAGACTGACATGCTGTGTTTTATTCAATATGATGTCATGCTCACGACTCCCGTCTTTCCAACATGACTGATTGGTTAGATTTGTGTTTCTCCTATTATATAACCTTATTCTATTCAAATCTTAACTTAAATAATTTGTTGGGACACTCTTAGATTTGTGCCCTAATTGTTTTGTTGTTTTTTTATTTCAGCGTAGGACACGAGGTTGTTGGTTCGACTCCTGCTCTCAGCAGTATAAAGTCGAGCTCATGATGTCATTGCTGCTGAAAAGGTCGTACAGACAACTCTGCTAAAGAGAACTTCAGATCGACTACCTCTTATTAACATAGTATAAAAACACCATTTCACAAGACAAATTGTACAAATTTGTCAAAAGTCAAAAATGTCAGTATCAAATCATTAGCTGTCTCTCCTTTCCAGCCGTTTCATAATACATTAATAATGAGGATCTCTTTTTATATCGTCATTTTTTTGCATAATCCACCAGATAATCGTGTACACATCTGGTATACTGATGTCCCTTTTACTTGTTTGATCGATCATCGCATTGACTTGGAAGAAAGCTTGTTAAGATTTTTATTACTCTGTAATTCCTACCACACATATTCTGGTATTACTCTATAATTCTCACCACACATATTCTGGTATTACTCTATAATTCTCACCACACATATTCTGGTATTACTCTATAATTCTTACCACACATATTCTGGTATTACTCTATAATTCTTACAACACATATTCTGGTATTACTCTATAATTCTCACCACACATATTCTGGCATTACTCTATAATTCTTACCACACATATTCTGGTATTACTCTATAATTCTCACCACACATATTCTGGTATTACTCTATAATTCTCACCACACATATTCTGGTATTACTCTATAATTCTTACCACACATATTCTGGTATTACTCTATAATTCTCACCACACATATTCTGGCATTACTCTTTAATTCTTACAACACATATTCTGGTATTACTCTAAAATTCTTACCACACATATTCTGGTATTACTCTATAATTCTCACCAAACATATTCTGGTATTACTCTATAATTCTTACCACACATATTCTGGTATTACTCTATAATTCTCACCACACATATTCTGGTATTACTCTATAATTCTTACCACACATATTCTGGTATTATTCTATAATTCTTACAACACATATTCTGGCATTACTCTATAATTCTTACCACACATATTCTGGTATTACTCTATAATTCTTACCACACATATTCTGGCATTACTCTATAATTCTCACCACACATATTCTGGTATTACTCTATAATTCTTACCACACATATTCTGGTATTACTCTATAATTCTTACCACACATATTCTGGTATTGCTCTATAATTCTTACCACACATATTCTGGCATTACTCTATAATTCTCACCACACATATTCTGGTATTACTCTATAATTCTTACCACACATATTCTGGTATTACTCTATAATTCTTACCACACATATTCTGGTATTACTCTATAATTCTTACCACACATATTCTGGTATTACTCTATAATTCTCACCACACATATTCTGGTATTACTCTATAATTCTCACCACACATATTCTGGTATTACTCTATAATTCTTATCACACATATTCTTGCACGACTCTATAATTTTCACCACACATATTCTAGCATTATTCTATAATCTATAATTCGTACCACACATATTCTGGTATTAATATATAATTCTTACCACACATATTCTGTAATAATAGACAAAAAATATGATATTAATAAATTTCAGTATTGCATATCAAGTATAAAACGCCTAATGTCACATTCTATTATGGATTGTAAAATAATAGTAATTTGCTTTATTTTAAACGTCTATTCTGTTACAGCAATGTTTTTTTCCACACCTTCAGCCATTGAGTGCAATTTGACATTTAAAAATTATTGAATGAATGCATTATAATAACTTTTATGTGGATACTGCAAATGATAAATAACCATTAATATGAAAAGCAAAATCAAAATTGAAATCATTTTAAAGTTATGCCAATTCAAATCTTATAAAAAACAATAATCTCATTACAGCAATTGCTAAAATTTTTCCACCAAAGTTAAAATCGTAAAAGATGCCATTATTTGAATGGAATGACAGAATGAGAGAGATAAACATCTAACCAATCAGCTATCATGTAACAAATAAGGAGACGTGAGTATGACATAGATATCACACTGAATATAACACATATTTCAGTCAGATAATAATTTAAATGATTACAGATGTTTCGTTGACATAGATCATGTGGCAATAGTATTTGGAAGAGGAATAGGAAATATGTTGTCTTCATACCCAGTCTTTCCTTCCTTAGAAAACCGTCCTCAGGGCACGCATCTAATTGCATTGATCAATCTGCTTGTTCTGCTCTCCCGGATGTAGGCCAATCAAGGAAGGCCAGCTTTGTTTATCCAAGTAATTTACATCAAGGTTGCAGGACTGTATTGAGTAGTCTTATTGCTCTCCATTCTGATTTGGTGTCATTTGCTTCATGTACCTGCGGATCTTTGTGAAAGAATCATCATGATTTGATGTCTCTAAAATTATTTGTCTTAGTATATAAGTTACTGTTCCTGAATCTCTTATCATTTTATGCATTCATTTCTTGTTTATCTAGAATCTGATCACCGGTATTCTTTGTTCTTTAATACCTAATCACTGAATAACCTGTGTTGTTTGTTCTATTAAAGGCCAATGACCGAACGGAATATCTTATTTTGTTATGTCAATCCCTTTTTACTGAATAGCCTTTTCTATTTTCATTTTCTTTTTCATTTTATTGCTAATCACTGAAGCATTTCATGAGACATACTTCTTTGTTAGTAACATGTCAAATTCTCTTTGTATATGAAAAACATCAAACAGAAGGAAATTGTATCATGTGCACCTAGTGTCCCAGTGTGGTATTCCAATATATCTGTTTTCCCAGAAAAATGTCAAGCTCATTTCAGCCGGTTTTGTCCTTTGCCCCATTGGCCATGGTCTCCTGATATCACATCATTTAAAGTATACACTGCTTTGCCAACTGTGCTGGTTTGTTTGTTTGTTTGTTTGGGGTTTTACATCACTTTCAACATTATTTCAGTTATTTCGTGATGAGACCTACTTGTAGCAGATATAGTGCTGCCTCACTGAATTGTCATGTCGCAGGTCCTTGACATGACAACCCGCCCGGTCACAGATTTACTAGAACAACGGGTTAACCCTTTAGGCACGGGCCTCAGCTCATGTGGGAAATTGTGTCATGAGTTCAATCTCGGCATGGCCAGGGTTCGAACCCACGACCTTTGGATCACCACAGAGGAACTGGTGCTAATAAGCTGGCGCCCTAACCAACTGTGCCACGGCCCGTGGCCTCAACTGTGCTGGTGGGGTGGTCTTAAATGTATCAGTCAACTGATAATATGACAATAGTTTCTGTAATTTCTTTGTTGTTTGACACTTGAATATTGCAGTAGATAGTTTTAACAATTCCCACGAATCTTTCACAGATTGTTTCTCACATTTTAAAACAGGGCAACAAATGAACAAGGTGTTCATTTGATAATTGAATTCACAGTGTTTTACATTTCATAATTAGGATAAAAAGTTATAACAGGATAACACATTTTGATCAAGAAAAAGATAGCAGAACCATTGCATTTGTTTCAATGTCCTGTCAGCAAACGAAGTATGCATTACATGTTTACCTTTAAGATATTATGCCTGACTTTGGGGATTGACAAGAAATATTTCTTTGAAAATACATGATACTGTGCTGTTGAAAAGTAGACTATTTACAAACCGATATAGAAGATTTTCCAAATACTATTTTTTTTAAATGAAATTATTAAAATCAATGATAAAATTACTTTCTGTCAGGAGCATAATCTGCGTGTTAATAGAGGTATTATCAGAGTCATTATTTTTACAAAGTAGGATTAAATCTACCTCGATTTCTCAATTATATCAATCCCTGCTACTACAGATAACAAGAGAGTCTTTTTTAAAAAGAGAATTTGTATACAGTTTCCTTTTTGAAAATGATATTTATATTTTCTCATCATTTTGAAGTTGCCATAAATGTAGAGTACAGTGACTGGCAACTGTCTGAAACTGGCAGTTGAAACATTTTTAACACAGTCAAACATATAGCATACCTTTCTTTTGTGCATAAAGTTATTAATTTTCATATATTCTACATTTGCAAAAAGAAAATTCAAATTCTATGTTTATTTATGCAGTTGAGGTGTCCGCCAGTCTGTGACACTGACAGGCAGGTTTGTGATCTGCAGGCCCCTCAGAAGTACATATCGCTCCAAAATTCTGTGTTATAGTACCCACCACTAATCCCAATTGAGCTGAATGTTGTGTCTCACATGTTATCTTGTAATTCCACTGTCTTTCAAAATGTTAAAAGAATATAACTAAGTGATGTGCCGGAAGCCATGATGACTAAGGTAGTTAATATCACAGGTTGCCAGAGAGTGAAAGTCCCCAGCCCCTCTCTGTCTCAGTCTTATATATTAATTATTAACCTATATAAAAGTAGTGATGGAAGTAGAAGTTGCCGTAAATGTAGACTACACTGACTGGAATATATTCTACGTTTGAAAAATTTCAATTCTATGTTTATTTATGCAGTTGAGATGTCCGCCAGTCTGGTCTGTGACACTGACAGCCAGGTCTGAGATCTGCAGGCCCCTCAGAAGAACATATAGCTCCAAAATTATGTGTTATAATACCCACCACTAATTGCACTTGAGCTGAGGCCACGGGCCATGGCGCAGTTGGTTAGAGCGCCAGCTTATTAGCACCAGTTCCTCTGTGGTGATCCAAAGGTTGTGGGTTCGAACCCCGGCCGTGCCGGGATTGAACTCATGTTACAATTTCCCACATGAGCTGAGGCCTGTGCCAAAGGGTTAACCCGTTGTCCTTGTAAATCTGTGACCGGGTGGGTTGTCATGTCAAGGACCTGCGACATGACAATTCAGTGAGGCAGCACTATATCTGCTACAATTAGGTCTCATCACGAAATAACTGAAATAATGTTGAAAGTGATGTAAAACCCCAAACAAACAAACAAACAAAACACTTGAGCTGAATGTTGTGTCTCACATGTCATCTTGTAATTCCACTGTCTTTCAAAATGTTAAATGTGTTTATTTGTTTTCATGCACAAGAGAAAGTCCCAACCACTCTCTTAGTATTAAGCTATGTAAAAGTAAGTGATATCGCCCTGGCTGCCTGTGGTGGAGGTCGAGAGACATGTGTGACCATATTCCCAAACCTTAACCCAGTATCTGCTATAAATTTGTCACATGTACACTGTCACAACACTGCAACCAGGGGCGGATCCAGGATTCTTTAAGCCGGGGGAGGGAGGGGGCTCAAATGTGCTAAAGTAAGTGGCTCCAGTCCCATAAAGTAAGGGGCTCCAGTCCCATAAAGTAAGGGGCTCCAGTCCCATTAAGTAAGGGGCTCCAGTCCCATAAAGTAAGGGGCTCCAGTTCCCAAAAGCTCCCTAGCCACAGACCCTCCTGGATCCGCCACTGACTGCCTCGTTGCCTCCGTTCACTTATATACAGTGTGTTATAACACAGACTTTATTGTAACATATATTTCTTACAGGTTTAAGACCTGTATACAAAAAGGTGCATAGAGAATCGGCCGTTATGACTATTCATAGAAACCTAGCTGAGAACCGATTGGTGACAGAATAAATGACTATTTATTGATATTCTTTATGGCCAGCATCTCGGTCAATCGATTATACGGGTAGTCAATTCTGATTGTATGATATTTTGGTCTGTTCTCAAGTCTCTGACCCCTGTCAATCCTAACAAAAGGGCCAAAAACAAAAGTTGGCTGAAAATTAACAAAGTTATCAGCCTCAAAATATCACAAGGGTCTAACACTTAATATAAAGGCAACTAGCATTGTTTTGAACTGTGTCAAGCTGAAACTTCTGAAAACAGTATGTGCCAGTACATTTATCTATAATCAGAGCGTGACACCAAAAAACACTCAAACCATGACCCTACTCTGAATCCTGAAGTGATTTTCTTTGTTAGTCAAAAGTAGTGCTTTTGGTAGCTTCTCCTCTGGTACATGTCATGACTCAGCTAACATTTCGCAGGAACACCTCTACTGCAATTAACCCTTATATTCAATTTCTTATGTCTTTCCTATAACGCATAAACATGCATATTTAATCCCAATTCAATATCCCAAGTCCTCACTGAGACCTGTGCCAAAAGGTTTACGCTTTGTCCATGTAAACCTGTGACCGGGTGGGTTGTCATTTCAATGACCTGCGACATGAAAATTCAGTGAGGCAGCACTATACCTGCTACAAGTAGGTCTCCTCACGAATGACCAAAATAATGTTAAAAGTAATGTAAAACCCCAAACAAACAAAACACAAACGAGAGCCATAAGTTCTGTTGTTTGTCTTTTCCATGTGATAATGCAAAATCAAGATAGCAGGTACTCTTCGGAAAGTGTGTTGCTTTGTGCCCCAGTGATAGCTTATGTTTCACTTTGCATAGCCAAAATAGTGCCAAAAAGGAAAAAGGTCATTGATACAAGCAAATTTATATATATAATTTTACTGCAGAGAGGTAATTCAGCCCCTGCTTACAGTCATTATAGAATGAAACGCACCTGGCTCTGAAATGTTAACTATTCTGGTGACTCGGATACAAATTTGCCTGACATTTTGTATATGACCATTAACTTGTAAACTATTTACAGCAGGACAGATAATGTGAGAGGTTGCATGTACTAAATTTTGAGAATTTGGTTTGAGTCTGTTGTTAAAATGGCAGTATTATATAGTAATTTGCTCTTATTGTCTGCCATGACGTGTACTTCCCTTTAGAGAAATCAAACACATTCTCAACAAGCATTAAGCCATCTTGACTTCTGTTATGAGTGATCTCATTGAGTACACATCAACAAGTTAGCTCCCAATAAAACCAACATCCTTCCAGACTACTTTCCATCCTGTTTCTCAGGACAAATATGCACCACTCCAGTCACTAACTTTCTTTGTTTCATTACAAGTTTCTGTTTCATAATTACATGCTACCCTTATACACCTACCAACAGAGAATCAAAAAGAAAATGGTGTCTTAGATTTAAATGAGACATGAGTAGTCCAGTCAATATATGACAAAAAATGGCCTAACCCGGAACAAATTAGAACAGAAATAAAACTGATAGAAAATGTCTCAGAAGAGCCTAGATAATAAGATAGTAAAAGTCTACCAAAATCTAAGTAGTGGAACAATGTATAATTTGCATAAATCCAAAATGGCCGACACATGGCAGGGCAAATCTTAAAAATTATATAGCTTGACTCATATTTGACATATTTGAGTAATCTTAGAGTCTATTTTATGTTTTTTGGACATGAGAAATCCATTGGGATTCTTTTCAAATAGCTAATACCCATGTTTTGTACTCTTCTTCCCGATTAAAGTTGAAAAATATGTCGAAAATTAGCACTTTGCTTGTATTTTGATTATATCTGTCTGCTTTACACCTTTTACTGAGATATCCTCTACAACACATATTATTTTACAAAAACAAGTTATCAAAAAGGATAGAGAACAATTATTTACAATTAGAATTTTTAAAAAGATTGTGTTTAACGACCCATTGAAATTGGATTTTGCACATCATTGCAAGCTGTGGGTAACTATTAGTGGTGATCATATTGAAGAGTCCACACACACACAGGGAAGCAATTCCCTGCTCTCCTCAAAAAGTGGGGATGGATCTTAAACCTGCTGCCTGACATAGAAACTCAGGTACATGAGACCTTGGTTTTTAGTCTCATCCAAAAATCACCTTCCATTACTGGAATTTTGATGCAAAATGACAATGTCATAATGTCATACCTAGGAGTAGGAATAGGGGGGTTGGGGGTTCAGCCCCCTCTTTTCAGTCAAAGTTTAATGCACCACTCAAAATGAATCTGATGATCCAAAAACTTAGACTTGACAGTCTCAGGTAGCAGTCTGAAGACATTCTCCATTTTTGCAACTAAAACTAATCACTGGTCTGCTTGGAGACTGCTCTGGGAGTGTATTATGCATGGATGGCTGAGCCCCCATCTTTTCTCAAACTTAGGTTACCACATATAAGGTTCAAAGCTAATGATCTGGTAACTGATCTGCAGAATATTATGTATAGCCATGTCACAATTTTTTTTTGAAGAGCAAATATTTAGTGGTGGTAGGATGGGGGGCTGAGTCCAGCTACTGTAAGAAAATGGATTAAGTATTTGTTGAACTAAAGGTCGAGGTACTTGATGACCGATTTAGAAATTAGCCTCACAGTACAGGAAGTTGAGGTGGGGGAGGGGGGGGGGGGGGCTGGTAAGAGGATTTATTGAAGTTTTAATTTTGAAGTTTTAAATGAAGTCTGGGAAGAAGCTTTAGATTATGTTAGAGATTCTAAAATGTGCTGTAGAATTATGTACGTGTGTTAGATGTGTACATGAGATATTTTAACTTTATTGTTGGTGCCTTATTGGCAGAAAACATTCTGACACAGTTATAATCCTAGTAAAATCCGTCCATCCGTGTCAGCAGCTGAAGGAAAGAGAATGACTGGACCAACAATTGTAACACTCAAAACAAAGGACAGACACAGAAGTTGATAAATTTTGGAACAAAGTGAATAATAAATGTAATGTGTTTGGGGTAACTGGTCCTCAGCTCTTGAGATGAAAATCTACACCTAGATATTTGGACAGTGGATTATTAGGGCCTACATATCACCACAGGAACATTACAGAAGTCTTATTATGAAGCTGTAGATCTCATAATTAATTCAAAGGATGATAGACTTGATCAGCCAGGTTATAAAGTGTATATCAATTTGGAAAATTCATTGCTCAATATTGCTGCAGTTTGAATTATTCTAAATTTGTCATCCTCTGAATTATCCTGCTTTGGGTTTAAATAAAAATCATGCAGGATATTTCACAGTCTGTTCCTTGTTTTGGCCTGCCTAGAAGTGATTTTTCTGCTTGTCACCTATTTGGAATATCTGAGTAAGTGACTTGCCTGTGCAGGTCATTAAAATATATTCTTACTTTGACAGTCTTCATCAAACTGTTCACAAATAGTAACAACACTTCTGTCAAAGACCTTTGTTCTAACTGGTATTAATGCATACTCTTTTTTTTCTTTCCACCATAAAGGTCACCTAATGTACAGAATATACAACGTATTTCATAGCAGAATGAAATACAAGAAACACTACATAAGCTATTTATTTCCTTATCAGGGCCTTAAAATAACTGCTTTACACCAACAGCAAGGGCATGATGTTATTTCAGTGTGCAGGGAACCTTTAATCATACAAAAAAACCTGAATGTATGCATAAAATAGGATGAAACGTCAATGAGAGGCGGCCATTTTGAATTTATGCAAATTAGGTGGTGTTCCACTGAGTTGATTTTGGTAGACTTTTTATATGTTCATCTGGGTTACATTCTGAGACAAATAACACCAAAATGGTTTCTGTTCTAATTTGTTCCGGGTCATTTCATATTTTGACTGGACTAGAGTTACAGATATCTACTTCTTATTTTGATCTATTTGCATTACTTTTGATATTGTCTCAGACAAACATATTTTTGGAAGATTTAGGCTATACATTTGACTTAGGCTCCTGTGTGAAATTACTAAATATCATCCTTTATAGAATAACTTGATAAAGTGAAAAATATGTTGAATATTTGTGTGATCTACCAGTGAAAAGGTCAATTCATACCTTTCAACATGGCTCAATTCCTGGTTGGGACAAGTATTCTTTATTTCATGCTGAAGATGAAATCTTCATTTTGAAGTTTTATTTTTACAATATGTGCATCAGTACAAATATAATTGAAATATTTTTATTTTTCAAGCAGAAAGTATAAAAATATAATGACTTGAAACAAAGGTGAAATCTTCATGTTTGGATCTTATTTGAGCGATATGCAAAAAAATAAAATAAAATGACTTTATACAGAAGACAAAGATGGAATCAACATATTTGGGATTATTTTGAGCAATGGCACATTTGCAAAGAATCTGTAACTTAATTGAGTTAATTTCAATTGTTATACAATGCTGTGACCCCAAAGTTTATACTGCCATCGAGTGATACGTGGCTCAGTGGTTAAGATGTCTGTCTTCTATGTTAAAGGTCCAGGGTTTGAATCCCTGTGGGGAAAAATACTTTTTCCATGCTGAATGTGAACTTTACATATTGGTTTTCTGTTTTAGTGATATGCATTTCAGACACATAAATTGATTTGTTTATTGCAAATGTGGAAGAATATAGAAATGACTTAATATGAAATCTTTATATTGGTGTTCTAATTGAGCAATCGGCATGTCAGAAGAATTTAATTATTTTTTTAAAATGTTTTTGCAAACACAGAAAAGAAAATGACTTTAAACAGAAAACATATGATATCTTCATACTGGAGTAATGTTCGAGCTACAATCATGTCAGAACGTATAGAATTGAATTTGTTTTTTCATCTTCATTCTGGTTTTATTTGAGCTCAGACATGTTTACACAGAAATTATAACATGGAACCAATTTTAAGATTTTATCTTGAATTTTAAACTTCAAATAAATTAATCATGAGGTTACTTTGAGCATGTATATAAGATATCCAGTGTGATGCAATAGTTCCAATTGTTTTTGATGGTATGATTTGACCTTTCCCCATAGCTTGAATTTTCACTCAACGTTTTGCCTTTATCCCCTTTATCCACATTTCAATACAGACATGAACCTGTTATAACAATTCATCAACCCTGAACACATACTTGCAAACAATGCTCATTCTTAAATACATTCCATCAGATTGGTATATTATTTATTCTAAAACAATATTCAAGATTTTCAAAATGTGGAATTGTCAATACTGACCATATCAGTCATGATGGAAATCAACAGGTCACCTGTACTTGCATATCTCTGTAAGCCGACACAACGACCACATATTTCCAGTTTACTGGTTTACTGTCCATATTTGGGACAATTATTACTGTCCACCTCTTGGAAATGGTGTCAATGCCTCCAAAAAAGATCTCTAGTTTCACAGTTGTTTCAACACTTAACATATGGAATTAGAATTTCTATATTTAATAAATCAATTATTGCAATCGTTATGTTAATTATCAAATAAAACCAGTATTTGAATGATGAAACGTGTAATGATAATGCTCAGATGTGTGTGCAGTGATTCACCCACGACTTTAGACATGTGAAAGTGACCACACACCCCACTAATCCGAGTACTAATCTCAGCAAGCATTCTCAGCAAGATGCCAACTCACATTTTTAATCTCTACCGCTGGTAATCTGAAATGACCTTACTCTTTTTGTCAGGTATTTTGTAATGCTACGTAAAGGATCTGGAATATTCTGATCCATGATGTTAGGGCACATGTCAGTAGTGAATAACTAAAAAGAAAAATCAAAATAAAATAAAAAACAAAGAGACAAAACTGAGTAGAATGCAGACACACAAACATACTAATCAACTGATACAGATCCCACAAGGACAGAATATGAGTTACCACAGGCAGACGCCTTAATATTACTCTCATATTATAAAGGAATATCATATTTGAAATCAGATATAGGTATGACATAATACAAATGTGGTGAAAGTGAGGTATCATGACTTATGAAACCATGTTTATTTGGCCCATTAACGTTCTTGGAACTGGTAACTATAACCGTGGTGTTAAGTCAACAACTTAGCCAGGAAAATATTTGTATCCCAATGTAATTTATCCATGTCAATTCCTATCACACTCACCGCATGAGTTGTTCAGTTGTTTGATTTCAGCTGAGGAAGTTTTTTTCAGATGATTTAGAGCAGTCTAGACACACACGGATCCTGTCAAACGGCAGTGGCAACGTTAAGATTTATTCTATCATTATCTTTATCATTTACACAATTTGCTGTGTTACCACCATTTATTCTATCGCGCAACCAATTAGCCTTGTGGTTTAAGATAGGCAATAACTAGCAGAGGTGTATACAGCTGTAGTAGGGTACTTAATCATCCGGTCTCTATTTACATGAAGTGCCAGTGGCAGCCAGGCGTACTGACTTTACATGCATCTTACACAGACATCTCTAGGATGTGATGATGATAGGTAAATGAGAAGAATCGCTCAGGTCCCCAGGGTGACTTAGCACATCCGCTGTTATCAGATACTGATGCCAGTCAAACATTGCATCCACTCTGTAGCACTCTTTGTGACTTTGAAATTAAAAATAACATAAAACATCTTTCAATGATATGACATGCATGTCTGAAAAGCATACCTTTTAGTTAAGAATATCACAAGATTTAGTGTTATATGATATGATGTTGATGCAACCTCAACTGCAATGAATAGTGGCATCATCCCAAATATCTACCAGTCTACTTATCTAAAACCAGAAAGAAATGCAGGCTCAGTGATTAAACAATCTCTGTCACTCATTAGTAAATTTCAGAATCCGAGAATATTAGTTAAATCATAACCCCGGCTATTGTATCGCATACATATTGATTTTATTAATCATATTAGACCTGTATAAATCACGTGTATTTTGATAAACCTGTCACCATCATTTGAGCTTATTAAGATATGTAAAACACTCACACGAACAAGTGGCGTATGCAGTTACACAAGGAATTCCATTTTAAAGTGTCAGACACAAATATGCATCTTTCCTGTATTAAACTACCTAGACTTTCCTCGCATATCAGTCCCTATCTACACTCCAAAACAGGACTTCCTTCTCATATCAAGCGCTGTCTACCCTCCATATCAGGACTTTTCCTCATATCAGTCCTTGCCAAACCTCCACAACAGGTCTTCTCTCTCATATCAATCCCTGCCACCAAGGATATAAAGCTGCGCACAGGATCAAACACAAGTCATCAGTATTCCTAAAAATCTGGGTCTCCACTGATTGGTGAAAGAATATAAATATATTTGTTTTATACTGGCCGTTGTACTGATTGGTAAGCTTATGTCTGAGACATCTGATTACAGTTAATAACCTGATGTTGGTCAAACCAGATTTCATGATATTTTTGTGAGCAAGGAAAGTATTTATATCTTGGGAAATTCCAAACCTCGAATGGTATTAAATATAGGTCAATGTAGTAAATAGTTAAACCTACCTAGTCAGAAATATGAAGAAATATCTAAAAGGAATATGTCAAAAAAGAAGATTGCCTTTATAGGATATAAAATGACTCTTATTAAACAATGAAACATATGACAAGATGTATTTTAATGTATCATTTTTATCTGAATTGGGTTTGGCATGAATGAGAATGTAACTCAATTATGTAAGTATGTTTTTTTAGTTGTTGTGAAATAATGTCATCTGTATACTGCCTTATGACTTGTAGAATTTAAAAATTAGAAGAAAAGATGGCTTGTAATTCTGAATAATTGGATAATTATACATTTGTAACTCAATGAATATAATTCTACGTTTCCAGGGACATTGCCTTTGAGTCTGACTGTCAGAATGTCACACAGAACCAGGAACTGCAGATCCTACCATATTTATCTCTCTCTCTCTCTCTCTGAATATATGCGTACTACATATTGCCCATGCAGTATTCAATCACTTCATAGTATCTTACTAAAACTCAGCTTTCAGCGAAATGGTTACTTTTAACTCCTTACATGTACATTTGATTTATTTAAGGGGGGGAGCAATGTCCGTAATGAAACCCAGTATAGAAAGGGTTACCTTATATGTATGTCAACAATGCTATTACTCCGATATTAGACCAGGCCTAATCACGTACTAGATAATCACTGTGCAAATGCTCCCCATCAAACCACATCCAGGGTCTCATTGAAATATTGTAAAGGAATGCTCTGAAAAGAAAAAAACACAGAGGATAGTGTACCTCTATCTCCAGAGGTAAAGTGAATGTTTCCCAAAGTAGGTGAGCTTTGTCTATAGACAGGAAATAAAAGGTAGCACATGAACGTGAACCTAGATCTTTTGAAAGAAAGTTGATCATCATCTGTAGACCGAAAATGAAAATTCCAGGGTAGTAGAAATTGCTCTGTAAAGAGGAAGTGAAAGTTTCCCCAAGGTATTTGTGGACCTAGATCTCGAGACAGAAAGTGAAATTTTACTAAGGATAGCTGAACTCTCTATGTAGACAGGATGTGAAAGTGTCCACAGAGCAGTAGATTTGTGTCTATAGACCGGAAGTGAAAGTGAACTAGGATATGTAGACGACGGGAAGGACATTTTCTCCAGGGTAGCAAAGCTAGATCTGAGGAGGTATTTTCACAAATTGTCGCTGTGCTTGTCTAAATAACTGCGTAGACTGGCTTTCCGCCAATTTGCGGTTTGAAAGGCAGCCGGCTGACCTTCAAAATGCTGCAGATTACCCGTCGAATAAATAGCGATTACTCGCCGATTACCCAGGCCGGCTTCCTGCTTGTCAAATGTCGGGATGGCGGGCCTGGGAAATTAACACAACTGACATTTAAATGGTGTACACACGTGACAAAACCTTGATCTGCTTCAGTAAGGGATCAGTGCGTGATAGCAGATCACTTAGCAGGCATTAGTGTGAAGTACAGGAAGAGACTTCTCAAACTACCAAACAGGATAGAAATTAACTTGCCCGTCATTTCCTATTGACAGTATTGCACATCAACTTGGAGGTGTCTTGATACTTTGTTAGAGTGGATTGACACAGACGGCCGCTATATTACACTGGCAGTCTGCATTGTAGCTTTATGATTGCTAGTTGGAGGGATTTCCGAAGGTGAGTTGTCAGGATATATAATTTTATGATCTTAAAGAGATGCTGTAAGAGATTAAAAAACAAGGCACAATGTAAAAGTTGGCAGGTACCTGCAATGTGACAAGTCTCATTACAGGTAATGTGGAGGATAAGTCTGGGAAGCTGATTAAAATATTTATCAGAAACAATAAATCTTTAGATTACATAATGTAAAGAGGTTAGCCTTTGATAAGCGCAACTAAGGACAGTGTGCAGACTATACGAATGAATATACATCCAGGGGCAGTGTGCAAACTATGGCAATACATCTGGAGACTATGTACAAAATGTGAATATACATTTAGGGGCAGTGTACAAACTATGAATATACATTTAGGGGCAGTGTGCAAACTATGATAATACATCTAGGGACAGTGCACAAACTATGATAATACATCTAGGGACAGTGTGCAAACTATGGCGATACATTTAAGGACAGTGTTTAAACTATGGCAATACATCAAGAGACCATGTGCAAACTATGGGAATACCTCTGAGGACAGTGTGCAAACTATGATAATACATCTAGGGACAGTGTGAAAACTATGATAATAAATCTGAAGACAGTGTGCAAACCATGGCAATACATCAAATGTATAAAGGTTTGCACAGAATCCAGCGCAAGTCATCAGTATTCATAAAAATCTGGCTCTGAGCTGATTGGTGAGGAATAAATGCTAACTGAAAGAGATTCTGTTTTGTTCCGACAGCTGTTGGCCAGTTTATGTGTCAGACACCCTATTTATAATTTATGACCCGATGTTGGTCATTTCTGACTTGATTATATGTTTGAGCAAGGCAAGCATTTATAACTTGGGGAATTCCAAATTTAGAATGGTATCCAATATAGGGCAATGACTGCAGAGATGGTAAGTGAATGCTACCTCTCTAATGCAGAGTAAAATCGCTGGATAAACTAAACAAAACGTATCATTTGGTTTATCTGGGTAAAAAGATAATGACTATCCCAGTTGTCACAGGGACAGGAGTCTCTGACTTATTCAGTCATACATGTAATTTTAAGCAAAGCACTCCCCTCTTGTCAAAAGATGTGACATCACTGCAGTTTTGTTACCTACAATTTGTATTGTTGTAATATTGTTTGCGACAATGTAGTTTTATGGCAAGGAACATCAGCGCGTATGACATTATTGTACATACCAAATCTTTTTTGATGTTTTGTCTTGGTGTGTTAGGGAAAAATCCACTTAGGTATTTCTGTGATTCGGTTTTATAGACGTATACATACATGTGGTTTCTATTTCGCGACAGACAAGGTAAGGCATTGCTTTAGAGTGTAAAAATATACAGATCGTATTGTGATGATATAGAAAAATATACCATGATGGGTTCATTACCATTCTGTCATTCCAAGAGTGGGTATACAACATTATTGTGTCCACGTTAAACTCAAACATATTTTCATGGATTAAGTGGAGGTTCGATCACAAATGGTGGCGCTTGTATACGTGTAGAACCATTTGTACTTTAATGCATATGTGACCGCAGTTTTGAAATCTGAGAAATAAAGAGAGATCACCTAAAGGTTAGAGTTTCTCATGTCAGCGTTATTTCTATACCTTCAGGACAACAAGGTGTGCTTCTATGAGCTATGCGATGACATATTTATAAATATCATTAATATCAATTTGTCATTTCTTTTTATCTGCTTAGTAATATATATATATATATATATATATATATATATATATATATATATATATATATATATATATATATATATATATATATATATATATATATATATATATATGTGTGTGTGTGTGTGTGTGTGTGTGTGTGTGTGTGTGTGTGTGTGTGTGTGTGTGTGTGTGTGATTAAAAATAATAGTAGTTTGTCATAGCAATTGAATGAATATCCATGTATCTGACAGCTACATGTATATTTATGTCGATATTTTTTTTATGTTATCGTGATAAATATGTTGAAAGAGGAGATTTCAGGACGAAGTAGAATTTGAGTTGGTGCTTATATAAAATACTATTCCATCTCACAACTTGAGGGAAGTAGCTTTGTGATAGAGTAGATTGTCTTCTTGCTCATGAGTCTTGTGAGTTTGCTTTTTGCACTTTGAATTAATGTGTGCGGCGCAGAAGACAAAACATTAATGAACCTCCATGACGTGAAACTAAATTAATTCAGTGTTTTTTTTCTTCACTCGTTAAAATGCCACAGTGGAGGAAAAGAATGCGGCTGTTGAATTCAGAAGGACTTCCGCAAACATTCCCGCATCCCGCATATAAGTTAACCTGTGGATATTTGCAGACAGACCTAAGGGAACCTTGGTAGAAATACAGGATGATTAGTGACAAATGGTAGCGTCCCAGCAGCATAAAGCTGAACACACAGAGAAACACTCAAACCGCACCTTTGTTCTGGTGAAAATCTAAATATCTGATGACGTCACATGACCATAAATGATACTCTCTAGTCTGTGTTTCAAAGCGAGGCCCTGGAGCTTCTACTGTACTCTCTAAGACGGGGAGTGTTGAAGATAATCATTGTGATGGACGCTGTGTTTTGGCGGGCTGTAGATGACCACACTTGAGTTCTTTTTGAGATACAACTCACAGTGGAGAATTACAGAGAAGACACAGACACGAGTGCTGAACTGACTTCTACGATGTTCTAAAATTATCACTGGAAAAGAGAAGTGACGTTTATATATCATAAAAGATTACTCCCCATATTACTACCATATTTCTGCAATCGAAGTTGTATTTTTTTTATCCATGACAGTTTATAAGTTTGGGCACAACCTGTCCTCGTGGTCTACGGTTCATCATCATGAAGCCCCGCCTGATATATTAGGTGTTAGGCACCAGTTAAGGGCGATCCATTTGATTTTTGTGGGGTGGGGTGGGACAGCAGTACTGGATGAATAATTTTTTTTTCTTTGGTAGGGTGGATGAATAATTTTTTTTTCTGGTGTGGGGTGGGTGAATAAATTTTTTTTCTGGTGTGGGGTGGGTGAATATTTTTTTTTTCTTTGGTAGGGTGGATGAATAATTTTTTTTTTCTGGTGTGGGGTGGGTGAATAATATTTTTTTTCTGGTGTGGGGTGGGTGAATTAATTTTTTTTCCAAAATCTCCCACCCCACCCCACAAAAATCAAATGGATCGCCCCTTACTGCTAATCTAAGTGGTTGAGTAAGAAATAACCATTTAGCGTAATTACAATCGTGAGAGTAATGCACCTACTTCATGCAGAAGTATCAATGTTGAATATAACAGCAATGCTACTATTCCTGATAAACAACAAAGATCTACTGACATAAAGTAAAAGTGTTACTTCATAACCCTGGGTTCATACTACTGATATAACAAAGCAGATTGTGGTTTGAATAAAAAAGGCAATACTTTATATATAATCATGCATCTTGCAAAACGTGCACTCATTCCTCATGTAATGTTTGCCAGCCCATCCAAATATAAAAATATTATGCCCTACCCTATGTTTTTATAAGAAATACCTCAAAAAGGTCATTATACTTCATTTTCTCCCACATCGTGCTTATTTTTCATTCCCTCCCACTATATCCTTATCCTTTATTCCTTCCCACTATATCCTTATCCTTCATTCCATCCCACTGTATCCTTATCCTTCATTCCATCCCACTGTATCCTTATCCTTCATTCCCTCCCACTATATCCTTATCCTTCATTCCCTCCCACTATGTCCTTATCCTTTATTCCTTCCCACTATATCCTTATCCTTCATTCTCTCTCACTATGTCCTTATCCTTCATTCCCTCCCACTATGTCCTTATCCTTCATTCCCTCCCACTATGCCCTTATCCTTTATTCCTTCCCACTATATCCTTATCCTTCATTCCCTCCCACTGTATCCTTATATTTCATTCCCTCCCACTATATCCTTATCCTTCATTCCCTCCCACTATGTCCTTCTCCTTCATTCCCTCCCACTATGTCCTTCTCCTTCATTCTCTCTCACTATGTCCTTCTCCTTCATTCCCTCCCACTATGTCCTTATCCTTCATTCTCTCCCACTATGTCCTTATCCTTCATTCCCTCCGACTATGTCCTTATCCTTCATTCCCTCCCACTATATCCTTATCCTTCATTCCCTCCCACTATGTCCTTATCCTTCATTCACTCCCACTATATCCTTATCCTTCATTTCCTCCCACTATGGATTTTCCCTTCATATCCTTACCCATCATTTTCTCTCACAATGTCTTAATCATTTGTTCCCTCCACAGTTATGGGTAAAATAAACTGAATTACTGATATACTGAAATGACATGTCAACCAAATTTTTTAACTACTATGAACCAAGCAATACCTCAAAAAGGTCATTATACTTCATTTTCTCCGAAATCGTCCTTATTTTTCATTCCCTCCCACTATATCCTTATCCTTCATTCCCTCCCACTATGTCCCCTTCCTTCATTCCCTCCCACTATGTCCTTCTCCTTCATTCCCTCCCACTATGTCTTATCCTTCATTCCCTCCCACTATGTCCTTCTCCTTCATTCTCTCCCACTATATCCTTATCCTTCATTCCCTCCCACTATGTCCTTCTCCTTCATTCCCTCCCACTATGTCCTTATCCTTCATTCCCTCCCACTATGTCCTTCTTCATTCCCTCCCACTATGTCCTTCTCCTTCATTCCCTCCCACTATATCCTTATCCTTCATTCCCTCCCACTATATCCTTATCCTTCATTCCCTCCCACTATGTCCTTCTCCTTCATTCCCTCCCACTATGTCCTTATCCTTCATTCCCTCCCACTATGTCCTTATCCTTCATTCTCTCCCACTATATCCTTATCCTTCATTCCCTCCCACTATGTCCTTCTCCTTCATTCCCTCCCACTATGTCCTTATCCTTCATTTCCTCCCATTGTATCCTTATCCTTCATTCCCTCCCACTATATCCTTATCCTTCATTCCCTCCCACTATGTCCTTCTCCTTCATTCCCTCCCACTATGTCCTTATCCTTCATTCCCTCCCACTATGTCCTTCTCCTTCATTCACTCCCACTATATCCTTCTCCTTCATTCTCTCTCACTATATCCTTATCCTTCATTCCCTCCCACTATGTCCTTCTCCTTCATTCCCTCCCACTATGTCCTTATCCTTCATTCTCTCTCACTATGTCCTTATCCTTCATTCTCTCTCACTATGTCCTTCTCCTTCATTCCCTCCCACTATATCCTTATCCTTCATTCCCTCCCACTATGTCCTTATCCTTCATTCCCTCCCGCTATGGCTTTACCCATCATTTTCTCTCACAATGTCTTAATCATTTGTTCCCTCCACAGTTATGGGTAAAATAAACTGAATTACTGATATACTGAAATGACATGTCAACCAAATTTTTTAACTACTATGAACCAAGCATGTCAGGTCCCCCAGACGTGACATGTTTTTAACAGGTGGCATCCTAGCCCATTTGAGCAGAGCAAATTGTGATTTAAAAACAGAGCTCATGATCTCATACATTTCTGATAAGTTACCATAACAAAGCTCGACGATCAGAAAGCATTGCTCTACGTGGTATATGACAAAGCATGTGAGAGAAAAGCGATTTTGATTTTACCCTTCACAGAACAGACTGCTCGAACGCTTTCAATATGATCACGTGACCGAGAAATGAGAATGCTTATGTAATCAACGGTTCGCGTTCTCCCTCCTACGTCGATGATTAGAAGTGAAGACCCTTTATCATAAATCAAAGCCCATTTTGTATTTTGACACATGCTTTCTGAAAACCAATCATATTCTGTGTGTGCCCCCGGGGTTGTTGTCACGTGACAGAGAATCACTTCCTTTGTGCACTTGATTTTACCACCAATGTTCACTGATCATAAATTAACTCACGCGCATGCATTCAAAGTTCAAAGAATGTTTGATTAAACAGAAAAACTAATTATGGATCCAACATGTCATCCCAAATTCAGTTTAGATTTATTTGGTTTTATTAATCTTTTGATTTCATTATGGCAGAAGAAGCCATTTTCCTCTTCTGACTCTATGATACCTTTTCAATAGTGTTGAAATATATATTCCTTTTAAAATTTAAGAGGTGAATAGATTATTGAATAACTGAATTACTGAATAACATGACCTAAATAACTCACTTGCAGGATAATTTGCAGGATATTTTATGTGGTACTGAAACTAGTTTTAACGTATCATCAATGAACTCCTTTTTTTGTCTGAACAATAAATAAGTGCAGATTTGAAGTCAGCAGAGCGAATGGGTGGGCAAAATGGAGCTTTATGATTGGGGAAAATGTCTGTCTGTCAACATTTTCTTTAAAAATCTTCTCCAAACCTGCCAGTAAAATATGTTGAGGTGAGAATTCAGATTACTTTAAATTTTAGAGATATCAATATTAACCTTGGTGCAGTGACCTCGAAGTCAAAAATATTTGTACAAAGCATATCTCAGCAACCACTTGTAGAAGGAAATTAATACTTGATACAGAAAAGTCTTGGGTTATAGCTGTGCCTCATCATACTTGTTTAGTCACGTGACCTCTGATCTTGACACAGTGACTTTAATTCAAAATGTGTGTGCATGTAACATTTCACAAAAGTTGAAAGTGAAAAAAAGTACTTCATATCTATCATACATCAACACTATGTCGAGCACCATATACATTTTTTTTAGAAATTTGACTTTTGACCTTGATGCTGTGACTTTGGCCTTTGTATTATTGTGCAGGCCATATTTCATGAACAATGAACTGGAGATGCTAAATATGGGCATGCATGACAACCACAAGGTATAGAGTTGTGCTCTGTCAGTTTCATTGCCCCTGCACCCATTGACCTTAATGCAGTGACCTTAAGGTCGCAAATATTGTGTAGAGCATATGTCAGCAACCACCTTCAGGAGGAACGTTAAACTTAATATGCAGGAATATCAAGGATGTATTGAATATATTGTATTAGCAGAGGATCCTGCTAAATAGCATAACAACTGTAGGTATCTTTGATATGTCGATGTATTATTTGATATTAGTGTCCCCTATATATTTATACCATAGAAATATTGCATTGGTAAGGGACAAGCGGGAGATGTGTCAAAATGAGCCAAATATTTAACACTAGCCATAAGTGTGCTGTAGAATATTGAATGATGTTGTTGATATCGATTTTTATATGATTTTTGTAGTGTTATGATAAGCATGATATCAATGAATATATCACATCAAAACTGAATTCGGATCGAGAGATACATATCTGTAATACAAATTAATTGGTGCAAAAGAGTACTTTGTATAGGTCTCATAAAATGCATGACAAATTGAGCCTAAAAATCATATGCGCAGACATAACATCCAATAAAATCACATGGTTTGAAAGCCAAAGTTTGATTCAGACCTCCTGGACATGTTATAAATTGATTGAAAAAATGATTACTGTATTTTGTCCTCATTCAGCTCTGGGGTCATATACTGGTGGTCTATTTCTTGGACCTGTATGACTTTTAATGAGAATTGTCGATCAAAACAGATGATACCTTTTTCAATCTCTGTACATTTCCTCTTGCAATTAATTCCTCTGTATATATAATGTAAACATTCCTCGTAATGATCCATTGGAATATGGGATAACATATATTTATCCTTATTTATCCTAACCTTGTCCAATGGGCAATAGGTTGCAGCAGGCGTGACCCTACAATTCTGAGAACAATATTTGATCATGGGAATTGTGGCTGTCCCCCTCCTCTATATAATAGTGAGTACAATATTTATTAATGATATAATTCTGAGTACAAAAGGAAAATACCTACTTTATACAATTAAATGTGTTTATCTCATAATACGTCCTGTAGGTGCACAAATAAAATAACGGTAGACTGGTTGATGTTAGATACCATTATTTGATTCAGACATTTTGTTATTTCTTTTGAACATCAGTGCTGAATTTTCATTGAGTTATTTACGCTCCGGTTACATGCCTAGTAGAAAATGTATTCTAAATAAAGATACAATGTTTATAAAACAACAGTATATCATTTCATCGCAAAATAGTTTCAATGTTACTGCATTACAAGGATTGTATCATCTGCTGCATTCTCAATATTCAAGAAATCATGAATTTTGTCTGAGAGTATTTCTGTATTCTGGAGAGCGTGAGAGTTTCTTAAGAAAGGCAGATTCGTCACTCTACCAACTGTAGCAGTGTGGATCACTGTTTGGAAAAAAAAACTTCCCAGTAACTGATATTCACATTTCTCCACTATGCAGCGTGACCGAAGTACTTGTCTCAATCGGGATTCGAGCCCCAGACCTTTTGTATGGGAGACAGACGTCTTTCAATTGAGCCACGTTCCACCCCCTTGCATATTTCTAAGGAAGGTGTTGTTGTTGTTTGTTCTTGATAAGAATACAAATGTACACAAACAATGAGATTGGCTCTCTGCTTAAGACTATTTTTGTTCAGGAGAACTGAAAATGTTCTCTTCTTAATATCTCTGGTCCATTGAACCATTTCTGATTCAATGTGATGAATACAACAAATACAACATATGCGTGGTATATTTACCTTTTATTAAGAATATTCTTGTACATTGTCTGCAGAAATATTAGTTATCATTTCCATTCCATATTTTATATTTGTATTTTCATAAACTTGTATTTCCATAAAGTTGCATTTCCACAAAATGTATTTTTCTATTAAATTGTATTCCCATTAAATTGTTTTTCATTAAATTGCATTCCCATTATATTGTGTGACATCATAGAGTAATCTTTGTAATACTCATTGAGGTGAGACAGACATATACCACCAAATGGCTTAAAATTAATCTCTGAAAGGGATGTTAGATATCAAGCCCAAATGCTACAGAACAGAGAAGAGATCTTAACGTGAATAGTAGAGGTCTTGGTCTAACTAAACAGCAACTGGCACTGCTGGTTTTTTAAAAAGTGAACATGATTGTGTTATGCACCCTGACTTTTATGTAGGGGGAGAGGTCAGATACAAGGATGGAGTGTTTAATAAATCGGAATCCATAAAAGATGGCTGTCAGACCCCAAGGAGGAAAACCTAAAATCACACTGTGAACTTGTATGGCAGAAAGGTTACACCGCAGGGACAAAACCACTGTCTATACGTTCATATTACAGAACAACCGTCAGAAACCCAACTAATGAAATCCGTGAGTTTCTTGGAAGAAAATCCCCAGTATGATGTTCTAAGACGTGATAATATGTCTTGTTCACCACGCATAATATGAACCTTGCATCACACCTCAAGCAGGAGCCTCAGTGGCATAAATCCTCAAGCAGGAGCCTCAGCAGGAAAAATCCTCAAGCAGGAGCCTCAGCGGGATAAATCCTCAAGCAGGAGCCTCAGCGGGATAGATCCTCAAGCAGGAGCCTCAGCGGGATAAATCCTCAAGCAGGAGCCTCAGTGGGATAAATCCTCAAGCAGGAGCCTCAGTGGGATAACCTCTCAAGCAGGAGCCTCAGCGGGATAAATCCTCAAGCAGGAGCCTCAGTGGGATAACCTCTCAAGCAGGAGCCTCAGCGGGATAACTCCTCAAGCAGGAGCCTCAGTGGGATAAATCCTCAAGCAGGAGCCTCAGTGGGATAAATCCTCAAGCAGGAGCCTCAGTGGGATAAATCCTCAAGCAGGAGCCTCAGTGGGATAACCTCTCAAGCAGGAGCCTCAGCGGGATAAATCCTCAAGCAGGAGCCTCAGTGGGATAACCCCTCAAGCAGGAGCCTGAGTGGGATAACTCCTCAAGCAGGAGCCTCTGTGGGATAAATCCTCAAGCAGGAGCCTCAGTGGGATAACCCCTCAAGCAGGAGCCTCAGCGGGATAAATCCTCAAGCAGGCCCCTCAGTGGGATAACCTCTCAAGCAGGAGCCTCAGCGGGATAAATCCTCAAGCAGGAGCCTCAATGGGATAACCCCTCAAGCAGGAGCCTCAGCGGGATAAATCCTCAAGCAGGAGCCTCAGTGGGATAAATCCTCAAGCAGGAGCCTCAGTGGGATAAATCCTCAAGCAGGAGCCTCAGTGGGATAACTCATCAAGCAGGAGCCTCAGCGGGATAAATCCTCAAGCAGGAGCCTCAGTGGGATAAATCCTCAAGCAGGAGCCTCAGCGGGATAAATCCTCAAGCAGGAGCCTCAGTGGGATAAATCCTCAAGCAGGAGCCTCAGTGGGATAAATCCTCAAGCAGGAGCCTCAGTGGGATAACTCATCAAGCAGGAGCCTCAGCGGGATAAATCCTCAAGCAGGAGCCTCAGTGGGATAAATCCTCAAGCAGGAGCCTCAGTGGGATAAATCCTCAAGCAGGAGCCTCAGTGGGATAAATCCTCAAGCAGGAGCCTCAGTGGGATAAATCCTCAAGCAGGAGCCTCAGCAGGATAACCCCTCAAGCAGGAGCCTCAGCGCATGTGAGAGATTGTGATATGAATTGATTTCCGCACAGCCGGGAATCAAACCCACTACCTATGGATCACCACACAAGAACTGGTACTGATATAAGCACGAGCTCTCACGAAATGCGCCACCGCACATGGCCATGTGCAATTACACCGTGATGTTGTAATGACAGAACCTAATACAAAAACCACTCTTGCAAAGAAAACAAATTAGCAAATTACTTGTTCAATAGTAGACATAGGCTACAATAATTGTATCATCACAGAAATGGGTTTGAAACCAGGTAATCATTTGAAATGTTGTTTTGACCTTATAGTTTTAAGTTGAAGATATTTGCAATATGTTGTTTGGAGAAAGTCCTGGCGATTGACGGTATTTGAATCTTTATTTACAGTCACTTTTAATTGTATTTTCTTCGTTCTTAAATATCAATTGTTCCTTGCACAAATAGAACGCATGGAACGCCCAGTATATGATGTACCGTTTGTCATTCACCAAGAAGTATCAATCAGGCATACTGTTTACCTTACATTTGCCCTTATATATAAAGTATCTATCACTGTATCATTGTATGACTCCCCTTCAGTATAAACTACTCAAGTAAAATTGTGAAATCATGTTGTTAAAATCTTTTCAATGAAAATAACCATTATTTGGAGTCTGAAATGATTTTCATATTAATCACCTTCCATCATCCACTTATGTGTCTAAGTAAGGTACAGATTCATTGCACTTCACCTGTGCCAGTGGGGCCGATTTATTTAAATCTGTTATTGGTTCTGTTCAATCTACCATCTTTTATCTTAGTTGGATATCCTCGCCCTTTGACAAAGCCTTTATCTCATCATTTTATAATATGAGGCCCATTTGATATTTCAAATTCAATTCATCAATAATCTTGTATGACCTTGTTTTATTTTGAGACTAGGGATATATCAGGTATAAGCAGTATGTTATTGGCATCTCATGATCAATAGTATAGGATTAGAGAAATAAGCTAAGTTAGAAACCGATCTATAAATCTTTCCACACCATGCTTTTTTAATAAAGAATTGGTTTATTATTACTACTATAATTGCAATGGTGGTTGATTTATAAATGATTTCTGTAATAATATTAGGTAGCATGTTCCTAATTGATTTAGAAGCCATGTGGTTATAGGGTCTGGTCTATATAACCTCTTTGTGGCCTCATACATTGATTTTGCAACATCATCTTCGATGAGTTAAAACAAAAATCTTTTTAGCATTATTATTTTAATCCGGTTTCCTAAAATGTCCATTTCCTCCAGTATTTTAACCAATAGTGCCGGCAATGGGAATCGGGCCTACTTTTGCCAATCCTTCACTGATATAACCTAGTATGACGCAGATTTCTTCCAGCTGTGCCAGTAAAGCTGATCATGACAATAATGTATATCTCAGATACAGGCATTTCCTTTATATGTGTATCACCTGCAGATTGGAAGGTGAGGAGTAAGCTACACAGACGGTCATATGGGGGTCAGTTGCGGATAAATCCCTAATCAATATATTTTGCATTATAAATTAAATTGAAATTAGAAATGATTTAATGGTATCAAGTAACATAATGGCAATCAGTCTTAAATGTTGATAAGCAAGTAATACAGCATACTCGCTCCTGCAGCAGCATCAACAAGCATTCAATACAGTAGTATGTATTATACACATAGAATAGCATATAGAACCTCATTATACATATAGAATATCTCAAGGACAGGGCCTCAGATGTCTTTAACATGCAAACACAATAATTCTCGGAATTGGTGTTGACAACAAAGAATCTTTAACGTTTGAAAGTCTCTGTACAAAAAGCTAAAAATGGCACCATATTTTTGAGCACATATTTACTTTAGTATAATTATTATTTACAATATACTGGCCCAACTGACATTGTTGGTAGAGCAATGGATCTGTGCCTTACTTGGTTATATAAGTAGAGGGTGGGATGTGGTGGGTTCGAATCTAACTGTCGGCAGTGTTGCTTTCACTGGTTAAAAAGGCTTGAAGTCAACCTGATTTAGCCATGATTGCTGAGAGGGTCGTAAAAGTACCATTTCACAATATTCCCGTTTGCATTAATAAGAAATAGATCAGATAGAAAATAACAATTTGAGAGGCATTCGTAGAATATCCTGGTTATTAATTTGTTTATAATAACAATAATTTGGCTGATGTTATGGACAGGCCCCATAGAGATTAACATTACCCAGAATCAGTCATGTTTTCTGAAGAACCAATCGTGTTTACTGAAACACTTGAATATAAAAATAATAAGTTACATCTAAAACATATGCAAAAACCTTAGGTATATTGTAATATACTGTTTATTTGCCAACCAAATTTTATGAATCAAGATATATTTTGTAACAAATAATTACTGATTGTAAAGCATCGAGTACCAAATCATTACTCTTGGTGAGGTGAATGAGATGGAAATAAGCGGTATGTTCAGTTCCACATAGCAAAGATAATTTAAAAAGCCAAGACAGCACAGAATTGTTTATCTTTGCAATGTTTGCTCTTTCTTGTGTTTGCAACTAAAGGTTGAAAGCTTTCGTTCTAAGCTGGCCAACCGGTCAACCAGAGAGGACCTCTTATATACACCAGGCCCTAGATGGTTGGCCGGCAGAGTTACATAATAAGAAAGTTTTTTTTTCGAAAAGAATTTGTATACAGTTTCCTTTTTGAAAATGATATTTACATTTTCTCATCATTTTGAAGATGCCGTAAATATAGACTACACTGACATGAGTTAAAATAATGAGAGTATCCTCCCTGGGGCTGGGTGACGTATAAGTGTTTACGCTATGGCCCTCGTCGTCTCTGTTCGCTTAGTATAACAGTCTGTGATAAGAGAGCCTTTCTTATAACATAAATTTCTTACAGCTCTAAGAGCTGTATACAAAAAATACACAAAGACATAATCATATTGCACAAAAACATTAAATACACCATGAAGAAATGGTTGAACCTCATTTTTTTAACTATTATCTTAGAAAGCTCTTTTGTGATTGGTCGGGAAATGGGTTGCACGTGGTGATCAGAACTTTATCATGGGCGTCTAAATCTTAGAATGTTGCTAATCACAAGGTCCTACGTATGCGCTGAGTTCAACCATTCTCCGAGGACAAAACTTAATAATATGAGATATCACTTGTCTATTATTGTTTTAACTTTGAAACTTTCTAGTATTTGTCCCTAATTTTATGAAATACCATTAACCATTTATGTACCTAGATTTAATATTTGTTGGGTTACAGTATATTATTTGTAAATGTTTACCAATCTAATCTCATTTCTAAGGTTATTAACATTTTTTTGATAACAGTACCTATTTAGGAAGATAAAACTATTCAATATAAACTCTGTTTTTTTTAAATATTGTTTTAGTTTTTTTCAGATGACTCTTTCGCAATGGAGTATGGATACACCTTTGTAGCATTAACTGCCCCATATTGATAAAATACGAGAATATGAACTAGCAATATGTTTACATCACTTCATACTATTATGGTAATAAACATAATAATACCATAATCTGTATTCAAATCTTAAATGATTATGACAATACTGTTAATTTTATGATATTGAGTACCTGACTGACCGTAATACGTTTATTGTTGGTAAGCCACAAAGCCAGAACCAGTCCAACAGCATAACAAGGTCTTGGCACTCATAGGCATATTTCAGTGATGGCATGAATTAGTTTTCTTTGTAGTTGCATACTTCATATATATTCAAAGGCACAGCATCAGATGTCCTAAACATGCAAATACAACAATATCCTGAATAAGTATTGACAACAAAGTACCATGGCATGCCAGTTTGAGTACAAGCTAAGAATAGTACTTCCTATTGAGCAAATGTTGACTTCAGTTGGATTTATGCTACCTTTACAATAACAAGAGATCAGAAAAACAATTCAAATAATATGTTCTCTAAAAAAATTAATTCAAGAGAGTATATTGTCCTGGTTATTAGCTTGCTGTTTTATTGACAATAAGTTGATGCCATACACTGTTCCAAGACAAAAAATATGTTTGCAAAGACATCATGTTTAACAGAAGATTATACAACGTAATATAACCATTATTTCATTGTCAATTATTTTATGAAAAGTATATCTTTTAACAAAAGATAACTCAATGTATAACATTGGTTGGTGAACTGTTATTCCTGATGAGACATGAACAAGAGGATAATAACAGGTGAATTGAGCTACACAGAGCAGTCTGGGAATAATTCAAGGAGTATATGTACCTTTAATTCAACATTATGATTCTTGGAACAGCATCTTATTTGAATTTGGCCTGAGAGAAGGGTTTGTTTCTATGTTTCGTAGCTGATGCAATTAACTTGCCTAAAGGTACCTGAATAAAACATTTCCATTTTAATGGTTTTATATTATAGCTATGAAGTGAAACTTACAAAAAAGAAAACGTTTTGTTTTATCATCTATATCGTTTATTTATTTAATCATTATGCCAAATTAAAGAACACTGTATATACGTATATATAGGTATTATATATACTTTTGGTGGTGAGCTGATGATTGCCTACTTTATTATGTTTGGTACCCAGCTTTACTAGGCCTCTTCAATATATAAATTTTATCTTTTTTCATCCAGATTTTTTGTGGTAATATATATATATATATATATATATATATATATCCCTGACAATTTGAATTGATGCATTGTGTTATATGTTTTAAAATTAAAATGTAACGCAAAGTCAAATTTTCAGGAAAAAATTTCAAAGAGTGAATCAGTAACTGGTGAATAATAAGGAACTTCTCGCACGTTGTATAACGCTATGTGCGAACTTGTTTACGAAATTCATTGCGGACTGCAATACATTGAAATCGTGATTTCATCAGAATTTGTTGTGATTAAAAGGTTATACACTGCATGAGGCACTGGACCTGGTGAAACAAGGCTTAACTTTGAAAGACCAATAACAAGCTTCCAAGAACCTTTGGGGGTCACAGCATGCTATCCTTGTAGCACATTTAGAACACCCACAGAGACAGAGGAGGTCAGTGGGGATTCAAGTCTACTTCTAAACAATTACATGTGACCTCCATGCGCACTCATTAATTGAATGTACCATGAATTTAAGCTTGTTTTGATTTACGTACTGAATTTTGGAAATCATTAGAAAATATTAAATTTAGCATGAGAGTGCAATTTAGGTACATTTTTGCCACCTTTATAGTGTGATTGCAGGTATCTTGAAAGGAGAACCACTTAAAAGGAGAAAGTGAAGAAAGACAGAATGTCACTATTGTGACATATTAGACATCCACGTGTCATCTGATGATATAGAGGCTATCCAGAGTGTTCTTGCCTGACTACTCTGAATGGGTGTAATGAGAATATCTGACCACTTTGCCTGAGTGAGATGAGAATATCTGACCACTCTGTATGAGTGAGACGAGAATATCTGACCAATCTGTATGGGTGAGATGGGAATATCTGACCACTCTGTATGGGTGAGATGTGAATATCTGACCACTCTGAATAAGTGAGATAGAATATCTGACCACTCTGTATAAGTGAGATGAGAATATCTGACCACTCTGTCTGGGTGAGATGAGAATATCTGACCGCTCTGTCTGAATGAGATGAGAATATCTGACCACTCTGTATGGGTGAGATGAGAATATCTGACCACTCTATATAAGTGAGATGAGAATATCTGACCACTCTGTATGAGTGAGATGAGAATATCTGACTGCTCTGTATGAGTGAGATGAGAATATCTGACCACTCTGTATGAGTGAGATGAGAATATCTGACCACTCTGTATGGGTGAGATGAGAATATCTGACCACTCTGTATGGGTGAGATGAGAATATATGACCATTCTGTATGAGTGAGATGAGAATATCTGACCACTCTGTATGAGTGAGATGAGAATATCTGACCACTCTGTATGAGTGGGATGAGAATATCTGACTGCTCTGTATGGGTGGGATTGGAATATCTGACTGCTCTGTATGAGTGAGATGAGAATATCTGACCACTCTGTATAGGTGAGATGGGATTATCTGACCACTCTGTATAAGTGAGATGGGAATATCTGACTGCTCTGTATAGGTGAGATGGGAATATCTGACCACTCTGTATGAGTGAGATGAGAATATCTGACCACTCTGTATAGGTGAGATGGGAATATCTGACTGCTCTGTATGGGTGAGATGGAATATCTGACTGCTCTGTATGAGTGAGATGAGAATATCTGACCACTCTGTATAGGTGAGATGGGAATATCTGACCACTCTGTATAAGTGAGATGAGAATATCTGACCACTCTGTATGAGTGAGATGAGAATATCTGACTGCTCTGTATGAGTGATATGAGAATATCTGAGCATTGTGCCTCCGTCCTACTCCGCTGTATCTGTCAATGGCCAGGGAATGGTAGGTAGTTTGCGAGCCTCAGCAGCCAGCAGATGGCATGAGGCCCCTCCCCCTGTGTGGCAGTGGCAGGCACTCATCATAAAAGGCACATCAGAGCTCAGTCCTCCTTAGTCTGCAATAGCTTCTCCCTCAGTCCACCCACCATGGCATCCTGGCATCAAATCACGCACCTCTTGGACTTACTTACCATTTGTTTGTGATAAAAAACTAACTCAGGTACGTTTTGTTTTAGTGTTATCTCTTGATTCTAAAGCTTAAGACAAAAGTAACATATGTTCAGTAAGCACTGGGTAACTTAATGCTGGTGCATTTCCAGGCAGTGAACTTTGTCTTCACCCAATGAGCTGAGTTACGCACGATGCCTTGCAATGCTCAGACATGTCTATTGCGTTTGTATTTTGCTCCTCACAGCTTTAACTGAAACAAGAATCAAGGAAGATCTACTTTTGCAAAATGTTTCAATTAATGCGACGAAAGTTTAGATGCATATGTAGATGCAGATCAAATCCTTCAGTGTTGTCAGTTAATTATGGTGCAGTATTGTTAGTGAAAGACATTTAACTGTGTATTAATTACATTCATACCCATTGCATCATTCACGGGTAGATACTATTCTGTCTTTTCCTTCATGTAACTAGGCGTGTGAAGAGCAAAGATAAAGTTAGTGTTGAGCAGGTAGGGTGGAGCCATCGAGAGGAGCGGAAGCTGTCTGTATCTTTACCTTGTGCCCAACTCTCTCCTGGACTTCTGAATAAAATGGGGGAAACATGGGTTATTGACAATTTTGCAGATTGGATAACATTTATCAGTCTTTTCTCATTATTGAGTGTATCTGTATACATTGATGCGATGCGTATCTTGGTGGAGAGTTAATTACGCAGAAATAACAGGTTGCTGATAGCAGGTCCAAATGCGAGGCCAACATGTCTGTGGATTTCGTTCATTATCGATGAATATCTTTAACAATTATTTTAGTGCACCGATTTAAATCAATAAATGCCATGTACAGTCTTAAGCTGATATTGCAAGCAATGTTACAGATCTAGATTAAATCAGTCTTCAAACATATCAATATTCATTTTTAATAATGCAGAAAATATCACAGATCAAATCAAAGTCTTTACGATATACGCCTGTGTATAATCTTTTTGTTTATGGAAAATGTGAATGTTTTCCACATTTCTTGTTTTTTAGGATAAATAAAAAGGGATTTCCCCCAATCTACGCTTATTCAGTGAGAATGTTTTCAGATTTACCTGGTAGTTAGTTGATTATGTTGGAGTAATATATTAAAGAGATAATGTAATTTCCTGATAGTAGAAGCTTACTACAGGAAATATTCTTATTGTAAGTTGTTAAACAGTATCGCCCACTCTCTTTTTTTACTTCATTTCTTTGATGTATAATCTGAAGGAGGAATTTGTAAGTTTGTTGAAAAGCCCCGGATGATGAGCTAAGTGCCTTACTACTTAATGTATGCTTTGTGTATGTGTTGAGCTGCTCACATAGTGAGTAGCCAGCATTAGTTTATGAGATCACATGTGAGTCATTAAGTGACAAAGTAAGCTTCTTTGCTTCCCAAGGCTGATACATGCATGGCTCTGAAAATAGCAAAAACTCAACTATACATAGGTAATTGCGTGACAAAATACTTCAAGAAGTGATGGCGTGTGCACAGTGGTTCAAGATGCATAAGTACTCTATACTATACTTAGATTTGCATACAGTTTCAGACTGCAAAACATAGCCCAGGCAATTGTTTCTTTCAATGAATAAAGGTTACAACGATTTCTGCTTATATTTGCATTATTGATATGTGATATGTCAATAAGTAGTGATGCTATATTGTGTATTTTCCTCTGCTGAGTTGGAATAGTGAAGATGAATGCAATGGTATTTATATATAAATATGATAAGGTATATAATGTTTATAAGGTAGTCTAAGTGCAGGTCAAGGAAGCCTGCGTACATTGCCACTTTGGCTTCTAAGGTGAAATGGCTTGTGGGCATACGTCAATACGATACCATTGTCCGCAGACACTGTGAGCTTCGGGGCGTGTGTCGCCATTGTGCAGCTTGACAACTTTGCTGGATTCAAGAGAAGCAGTCAAACTGGGCGGCTACCGCGAGGCTTTAACCAACTGACAGCAATCACAGCCTCCCGCTCCTCCCATGACCTCCCGCTCCTGCCATGCCCTCCCACTCCTGTCATGACCTCCCACTCCAGCCATGACCTCCCACTCCTGCCAAAACCTCCCACTCCAGCCATGACCTTCCACTCCTGCCATGACCTCCCGCTCCTGCCATGACCTCCCACTCCTGCCATGACCTCTCGCTCCTCCCATGACCTCCCACTCCTCACATGACCTCTCGCTCCTCCCATGACCTCCCACTTCTCCCATGACCTCCCGCTCCTCCCATGACCTCTCCCTCCTCCCATGACCTCCCACTCCTCCCATGACCTCCCACCTCTCCCATGACATCTCACTCCTCCCATGACCTCCCGCTCCTCCCATGACCTCCCGCTCCTCCCATGACCTCGGCTCATGCCTTGGCCTGCTTTATGAGAGATAACGAGGTAGCAGGTGAGGTTTATGCTCTCTGTGGCATTCTCTTTGTTTCTCCCGCCTCACACAATCCCATATTTTGCGCTGACTGGTTTATTAAGGGATGGTAGCCATTTGATTGGCTTCATGTGGCATAATACATGAACAGATCCTAGTTTAACACAAAACTGGCCCTCAATGCATTGTCAATGAAAGCCGGAGTTGTATGAGGCGCAGTATGGTACTCAATTAGGACTGTCTGCGTCGTCACATGGTTGCATCACAGAGTATCATATTGACGATATGTAACATGTTTACAAAGGTGGCTTGTAGTTGATGTAATAACAAATGCTGGTATTGAACATACCATATCATTACACTTCAAATACAAAGCTAGGGTCATGCATTGTCTATGCATTATGTGTCAAGGGTTCTGTATCAGATGTCTGAGCTGAGATGTCTGTGTCACCAACTGCAGCTGTGAATGGAGAAAGGGACTGAATGGTGTCTGACATCTAATGACGTAGTGCATCTGGAGCGCCATCTGCAGTCAAAAAGCTGGACCCGGCACGGTATTCCTTCGGACACTGGCTTCAGAGTAAGGAAAGATTGACAATCATTATTAGTAGGAACCAAACATCAATTGGGTCACGCCTAATCGTGACCAAATAAGGTCAAACATGGTAATTGTATGACATCTTCTGATCATGTATAGTTTTTGAGTGGCACTATTTTATCACACTTACCTCATACGCGGCACAATATGGTTCATATTTGGGTCACGTTCATGCGTTCATATAAGTGTTTGGCTTCAACTGATAATAGACTGGTCTAAACCCAAAAAACATGAAGCCATAACTTAAGCAGATTAAAAGCAACTGACAAGCTATGTTTATAATTTATCGCAGCTGTCCACCCCTCCCTGCCTTGCCGCTGTCTCCCTGTGGGTACAGGCCCAATAGACAGTACCGTGTTGGCATACACCCGATGCATCTTGTATATATAAATATATATATATATATATATATATGGTAACCGCCCGCTGACTGCCCCGCCCAGTAGCCATGCTGATTTTCACACCATTTCACGCAGCTTTCTGTGTCTATTTATGTCTAGTCTTGCAGCTTTGTGTGACAGATATAGCCCATGTCTGACTGACGTACGTTTATATTCATATTGTTTTAACAAGGCCCCTGCAGAGTGATTTCTGCTGATTCCCAGATGATGAAAGGTCAGCGCCTTTAATATCAGGATGTTACAGAGTAAATCACAGCGGCCAATGGTAGCGTGGTCCTTGATATTTGCATTTGTACGTTGGAGCGGAGGTATCGAGTACTGCAAGGTGATCTACCTCTGTCCCATATTATTAGCTACAAAATAAATGGAAAATAATGATATACAGAATGATAAGATCAGATAAGATCAGATAAGATAAATGGGTCAAATGTCACAGGAACTACTTTGTGATGATGGGTGTAAACTGGTTTATTCCTTGTGGCATATTAAGTAAGTATAAGTGATGAGTCATCACTCATTGTTTCATAACTATATCTAAAAATAGCTTTAACTGAGCTGAAATTACATACCTCCGGGATTTGCCCGAGAAGAAGAAGCAAATCATATACATTTAAACATCACCTTTTTGCTTGTAATAATTCATTGGCATGTTAGGTATAGGATGTATTAATAGTTTGCAAAAAATCACCCTTATCATGTCCATAAAGGCTACATAGATGTAATGTCGTGTTGAATATTAAACATTGCAACGGGGAGTCTGCAAATTGAGAAGAAATTGTATCTATTTATAGACACGTTCATTAATTGCACGAGGAGAAGTGCGCATCGGCGCTGCGCATCACTTTAAGGTTAGCTTTAATCAAGCATTAACTGCAGAGCGCTATATTAAAACCATTTTCTGATCCACTGAGCATATTTATATGACTCTGCAGTATGCTAAATGTAGCTCTACCTTTGTCAAGTTAGACTGGTCCATATCTACTTCAGGTGTACTGGCAGTGAGATAGAATACAGTGTAAGATTGGACAGACCTTCGGGTGCTTATATGTAGCACATCTGATGCACTTACAAAACAGAATAAAGCACATAATATAAGAACGCAATCTTATATTAATCTTAACATAATCCGATGATATAGTAGCATTCGATTTGCCCTTATATATATATATATATATATATATTCTCGATGCCAGCAAGCCCCCGCTCTTTACATCGAGGAGGTTCTTCATCATTTGGGGCCATTTTGATGCCTCATATGTTAGATACAATCAAAGCTTATGGTGCTTCTCCCAGTAACAAACGTATCCCAGATAACTTGGGGTCATCAGATGAATTGGCCAAACAGACATTGTATCTCGTGTATTAATCTGCGCCACGTAGAGGGTCGATCCGTAGATGATGATGGTATAGCCAAATATAGGACCACGTGACTGATGGCGGGGGGGGGGGGGTTGGGAGGGAGCTGGATCTGATAATGAATCCTGAGGTCTATCTCATGTAACTGGACAACTTGGAAGGTACAAGAACTACGCTTTGATGATCATTTAAAAAAGTCAACGTAAATGATAATTTACATTAAAAAGTTGACATCACGTGAAACATTATCACGCTGTTTTGCTTGCCGAGATCTGGCGGATAAAAAAAACGATGTTTTAGTAATTGGCTTTCAGCGCTTTAAATTTGATCAATGTCATGTTGACATTTTGATGACAGGTACTGATATGCTCATTGTTGTTAGATTTCTGGGATTTAGCATTTGCAAATTAGAAAAGACGGGAACGTCCAATCAGCAAGCCCCAGGCAACGCAGACATCGCGTCAAACGCGCGATACACTCAGAGTGAGTAAGCTCTCGATGTCCATCTACATGAATACATGTACAAAATGAAGGGTTGTCTGATTGCTCAGATCACTAGACTTATCCCTTTATTCCTTGTGCATACAAACGCCTGACTGGTTCATACAAGTTCTGGTATATCAGAATACGTCATTAAAGTGGATATAAAACAGTCACAGAGCCTATATCCACACATAACACTAGCACAGATTCAGGCGCAACACTTAAATCTACATATGAAATGTACTTTTCTGTCTATCACCCAACATATTGTGTAAGTCACCATGTGATGGATGTTACACTCTTTTCTGTAGTAAAAATCCATGTATATCCGATTCAGAGCAATTAGTGGATGGCAGAACTATACTATTACAATAGTGATTACACGATTATGCTTGTCATCTGATAAATAGATTAAAGCTAGCGACACATAATTGATCATGATCAGATGCATCAATCGGTTCTGTGGTAACTTTATAATTGATATCACAAAACATAATTGCTATGGGACCTATTAGGCGGCATATGATCAACTGCATTTATCGTGTAATATCCAATTTAATATCCGATTGCAGAAACTCTTGTTACTTGGTTAAAGAGAATGTTAATTGATAAGTTACATCAAATTGCCTTGTGTTATGTTTATTTTTTCTGGGATTTATTTATGTTTATTGCATCCTAGACCCTACCTATTGTGAAGGAAGAATGAACATTGTGAATTTACCTTTCAGAGGTTTTTATATATTTTAGTTATTTGACATCGGGAAGTAAATACGTTAGTTTTAGGCGATTTAAACTGTCCTTGGAACTTTATTGATTAAAATGGGTAACAAATACTCGGTTTGGGGGAAAGATTCGTCGTGACTGATTGAGTTCCCGTTTACTTTATATGCATATGTCCCAGACTATGTCAGTGAACTTAACCTGAATATACGTACATTAAATTACCAGTAGTTAGACAGGGTGCATGCCTCGCTCAGATTAAAGCAGTTCAAACGCAAACATGAAGAGAAGAGCTGAAGTGTCAAATGACCATTGGTTCGGTTGTTTACATTGTCATGTTTCCAATATTTCTTTGTCACTGACATTTTAGGTATTTACTTGAGGTCTGTTTTGCTTGGAATGGAGCACCTATTTGTCCACTGTCGTGTTTTCTCAGTAAACTGCGGACCACGGATTAATCTATCATATATACATAACTCTGCCAGTCATCATAATATTAAATACTTATGATTAAAACTTAATTTAGCACATAAAGCGCATTGTTTGACATATTGCACTGTTTGATTTTTCCATCTCAAATGGGTTGAGTCTATTTACCAGACTCACTGACTCGCATTCCTCAGTTCTTTGTTCTGATTGGATGAGGTATTCACCTGGGGACTAAATCATCTGATGAGAAGGTAAAGTCTCGCAAACAAGTCTGTATTGTGACTGGCTGATAGAATGGATTGCCTGTTGAAGACATTTTCCTGTCATCAAGCAGACCCAACATAAGTCTAGTCACCACTATATGCTATAAAAAAACCCGGCGCTAGACTATACACTCTACGGTAGGAAAGTCGCGACTCTAACACGTAATTCTGCGGTATAAATTCAGATCTTATGGTTCCATTTCAATACAAATAAAAAAAACCATGACGATTTCACACCATGCACCCCTTTATCATGATTACTCCATAAAAAGGTCTTAAAAAGACTCTGATAATAACGATTTTGTACTTGATTGTAATATTTACTTGATTGTGAGATTTACTTCATTGTAAGATTTACTTGATTGTAATATTTACTTGATTGTGAGATTTACTTGATTGTAAGATTTACTTGATTGTAAGATTTAGCTCACAGAACTAATAGCATGTCTATGTATATAACATAGAGCATATATTATACGGTATATATAGGGACATGGCAGATCCTCATCCTATTGCAGACAGCTTCTAGTTATAAGATCATTACTGGGGAGGTAATTGGTAACTCTATCGTCCTCCATTCCCACTGTTGTTAAGGTCGGAAACTTTCTTGTCCTAGCCTGCTAGATTATATGTCAGTTTATTGAGTATCTGATGGACAAGTCTACCCTTGCTCCATCATTTACAAAGAGTATAGATAATTCTGGTTGTCTAACCAGAAAGAACACAATGACACCAAGAAATGAGGAAAATATGTCTGAGAACTGTTGTTTGCAGAGAAAGAATGAGGATTCTAGCAATAGATAATAATCCAGGGATGTAAATGGCAGGTAAAGCTTTAATCTTTGGAATTTACATGCAACACTTTTTGCTTCGCCTCTGGAAAGCAGTTGTCATTGTAGGCACTGTTAGCTTGGTAAGCATTGACAGACATCTCTCATCAAATGACGGCCGTCTTATCTGCTAGGTGCAGACTGGCACTACATAATCTACCATTATACTGAAAGGACACTCACTTGTCAAGCATATTATCCTCTGGCATTTACAAAGTATGTCTCATATATATATATATATATATATATATATATATATATATATATATATATATATATATATATATATATATATATATATATATATATATATATATATATTATATAATAAAATTATGTATTCATATTATGCGCCAATTACGAGGCAGTCTCATATATATATTCAGGTTAATGTGGGCTGTAGTGGATAGACATCTGTCTGTAATAAGGTCATATCATTTCCAGCGCAAATATATGACAAGTCATGACCTATGACAGTAGCAGATTTCCCCTTTCCCATCAATGAAGCATTTATAGAACGAACATATGTTGGAGTATTTGCGTTATAAGGTGTAAGATAAACATTCCTGAAGGTGCATTGGGACACAAGGTAAATCGGTTACAAATGCAACAACACTGGATGCTTGGACACACCTGCAATATCCCAACACAATTACCTGTGTGAAAACTAATCCCGAGATACGTCGCCGAGAGAGAGCAACCGGCTCCCGCTGCCGCGGCCAGATTAATGGTTTAAGTGCTTGACCAATATTTGACGACTAGCCACGTCAAGGATTAGCTGATCGTGTCAATGCTTCCACAGACATGCGCATGTTGATGCATTGCTCACTTGTCTATTGTCTGTTGATAAAGCTGAGGTGGGCACTAAGAACACACCATAAATTACCATACCAGAGCTCTAAATTGGTTTCTGATAAATCATGGGCTGAATTGGTTCTGTTTTCATAATTTTGACTCATTCTGTCGTATCTTACGTATGCTAATTTTAATTATCATTATGCTTAAACATGTTTTTGCATGATAAGTACATATTGGAATTGGGGAAAAAACCAATATTTTAATGGTTTTGCATTTGTGTGATCTATTTTGTGATTTGTGTCTTTGCAGGAGTATGAAGAGTGAGAAAGTTCAGGCGATGTAAACGTGGAATGCCGGCCTACAGTTCACTAGCATACAACGCCGCGGACACCATCATGGACGCGGACCACAATGCAACACTGGACGGCCAACTTCCGCTTCCGGAAGGAGCCGGCAACTCCTACTTCCTGGCGGATAACGGCAATGTGTCCTATCAGTCCAACGTGACCCCGATGGTGCGCTCTGAGGTGCATCATACCTGTCTCATGTTTGACTTCCTCATAGAGGCCGTTATCATGGGCTCGCTATGCATGCTGGGATTCACAGGGAACACCCTGTCCATATTATGTTTATTGAGAGATAAGTCAAAGACAGCTACTCCATTTCTGTTGGTGTCATTAGAACTAGCCGATACCTTATTCCTGGTGACTGTATTAATACTAAGAGTTCTGACATCCATTCACACCTTTACTGGATGGTTTATGCCACTACAGAGCATGTTCCCTTATATCGGTAGCTATGTCTGGCCGATTGCGCTCATAGCCGAGACAGGTACAATATATCTCACAATACTCGTGACTGTCAACCGCTACGTGTCTGTGTGTCGCCCCTACGAGGCCTCCAACCTTTGCTCAGTGTACCACGCCCGGAGACACGTGGTTCTCGTCGCGGCCTTCTCTATCGTCTACAATCTACCCAGGTTCTTTGAGTATAACATTATCGCCGTGAAACATCCACAAACAAATCAGACAATTATAAGATCCACTTTATCGCATTTTGGTGAGAATATTGTTTACCAGATTGTGTACGGCAATGCCCTATACTTTCTTGTGATGTTTCTCGTGCCTCTTGTGACCCTCATCATTCTCAACTACAAACTCATCACCGCACTGCGCAGGGCCAAAAAGAAGCGTGCGCAGCTCATAAAATCAGAACGAGACTCGCACAGCAAGTCTGAGGACGACATCACTCTAATTCTCATCGTCGTTGTGCTAGTGTTTGTTATATGCCAAACGCCAGCGTTGATCACTCAGAGTCTGCTCAGCTTTCTGGACGCCCGCAGACGGGTCTGCCCCAACACCTTCTTTTTCTACGAGAGAATCAGTGACCTGTTGGTGGTAGCAAATTCCTCAATGAACTTCATCATATACTGTTTCTGCAGCAGGAAGTTTAGGCAAATATTAGTGATGCTGGTGTGCAAGAAGAAGTTGGAATCTCCAGAGCCAAGTCAGGCCACAACAAGGATAGCCAACAACAGAGCGCCCCGGCAGAGCAAGGACCTCACCAAGGACTCCATGTTATAGGGCTGCAGCCGATATGACGTCACACTATATATGACTGGCGGCATTCATATGTCTCAATAGCTGATGAAGCACATGTTAAGAACATCGCAGGATTTTAAAATTAAAATTTAAAACCCATTTTGTCAGTATTTGTATGGGTTATCGTGTAATCCAACTTATTTTTGACTGTGATCTGAACTGCAAGTATAATAGTTACTTCTCCCTTAATGGATCATCACCCCTGTTAGTATATAGTTTGAAGGCTCGTATATAAACAAAAACAATTAATGTGAAATATGATATTACCCAAGTAGTACGGTGAAACACTATTTTTGTGCAGTAAACATTGGTGACAACGACGCCTTGTAGCAGATCATAAAATGCACATACTCCGGAAGTAGTCTTGCTTTCCAGTACGCATGTGCACACACACTAAATATGTGCTATTGACTATTAAATTGAAGTCTAAATATAGTTTGCACACACATTATTAAGTGTATATAGCCACTTTTTCTTAATTACATTTATTTTCTTATGCTACATAAACTCAAACTGGTATTGCTGTATATATCTATAATATCAATATAAATGAAAATTGTGATGACTCATGTGCACGTGACTGCAACGTAACCATGGTGATTGCCATGTGACGTAACAGGTGAGATGCCACATATCGTGTTCTTAGCAAAGACCTTGACCCCCAACAAGGTAACAGTGAAGGGGTCAAACATATACCTTGTTGGAGATCAAGCCTCCATTTGGGGTAAATCACGTGACAAGTATTTGGAATGTTTCTTTGTCACGTGACAAGTCCTGTTGTTTCGCTTCTAAATCAAGAAATAGGCTTGGCTTAATCGCATTTGTTAAAATCAAAGTTAAATATGAATATATATGATATAATAATCTTTAAGATGGAGATTGTTAGTATGTGGTTATTGATTACAAGTTGAATACGTGACATGGAATATTGTAAGTTGGTTAAAAATTCAAAAGTTTATACCTCAAAAATGTGTTTGTTGTGTTTCCTTCTCATATGGTTACATCCACTTATATAAATGGGGAGGATCGTGCATCTCCAGAGTTGAAAGCGACAAAATTGCAACCTCCCACGCATAGATCGCTATTACTACTTCATAGAATAGAAAACGCGAAAATGAGGCAAAGTGCATTGATTCAACCTTTACTCCCAAAGCTGATTGGCTGTACTTCTACCCTCGAGTCCGGAACCGGAAATAGAAATTCGGATGTTAATAACTTTGATCACGGTACTTATTGGAATAATCTTTTGAAAGGAAGTTTTTTTCTCAAACATTTATAATATTTATGAAATGTTTAATTACATATGAAGTTTAAGTAATGTATTAGATGTATTTTGATACAAAGATTTTGAGGAAAAGAAGAAAATATTTCTATTTTCGGTTGCATTTTTCATGTTTGTCAGTTCGTGCAATTCATCATCGTTGTTAATTTTTAATATTTTTTATTACTGAGCTATTAAATTGGTTTCCTCGAGAAATCCTAATATTAGAATTTATCTATCATCATTCAAAGTGGTTTCTGTAACAAGCGTATGTTGATTAAATGTCTAATATAAGAGGCAAACGATTATTGTCAAGATTGAAACACATCTGTCATATATTAGAATATCTGAAGCTGCCCCAAATGAGTTGTTGCCAGTCAATTTGAACTTTCTACCATTATCATTTACATTGAATAATCATTATTGTTATCAGTTAATAATGATGTGTCAATTTTTTATTCTGTAAAAGCCATTTATGCGATGGAGAAATATAGACACGTGGTTATCGATCGCTCCTTTCCAGCATTACAATGGACACTTTTTGAAATAGTTAGCAGCTCTCTGATTGGTTGAAATAATCGCTCACCATGGTCTTGACGACTGTGATTGGTCAGAGAACCGGATGTGTGTATGGCGGTCGTAGTATTACATTTAAGATGTGGAATCTCATGTTATGGACGTCATGGACATCATGATGACTCAAGCGTAAATATTAAGGGACAAGTAAAGACAAATTTGTTTTTATATGAGAAACATAACCGTTTTCAATCGGCAAGTCCTGGAAGGTAATACAACAAATGTTCTTGCACATGAATTTGTGATTTCAACACTTCATAGAACTTGTTACCAGTTTAAACCAACTTTTCACACAACCTGCTTTCAGATTCAGAGTCTGCCTCCTGCAATCACAAATCGTATTCCCCCAACACAATACATGTGAATGCATTCCTGACACAACGCTATTAGCAATCTCCCCGCTAGATTTCATTTCCAAATCAAAATGAATAAATGCACCCGATTTTGAATTCTATTCAAATTTTAATGCCCAGAGTGGATTTCGTTTCCAGTTAGGCCTGTATTATTAAATCATGATTTTTTTTTCTTTCTTAATGGAAAAATACGTCATGTTCTTGGAAATTCCTGAATCAAGTAGCTCTAGACCATCTTTAATTTTCCAAGAAGATCTAATAGTCGCCGTGAATTTGCTGTCCTGTGAACAATCAGTGACTCTGGAAGAAATTTCCACCGAAACGAGGTCATCTTGGGTCCAGTGAAGTATTTCTATTTAGGTCATCCAACAAAATTAGCGGCGCTGTGAGTCTGGAACATTTACTGAGTTTTTATTCTTAACATTATTATAATTTGTAGCTCAGTGGAACTGCCAAGCTATAAATAGATTAGGATAGTCATGAGCAGTTCCCTTTAAGTGGGGAATCGGAAACCCTGCCATTTTATACCGCTAGTCACTGATCTCTAACTTGTTGTCCATTTCATTAAAATGATCTTTCCTTTTTCTTGAATTGTTCCCATTTTTATCAATAGAAATTGATTAGTGTAGAGGATTTAAAGTTGATAGAACCTTTTGACCGCTGGTTGTTTCGCTACTTATAACAAGTATTGTTATTTCTGAACGATTATTATTAGTATTGAATATCTTCAAAGGGAAGGGTTTGGCATTGCATGACTAGACAGACTTTACACAGAATGAGCAAACAGTGCTTCATGCTTGTGATGAATTATCTAACGACTGTATGGAGTGTGCAGATCAAACGATGCTATATATATACTCATTTACCGGGAACAAAGGAAGAAAAAAAAACCTTAAAGACATTATTTATAGATCAAATCAATTCATCTGGAAGGGAAGACATGATCCTTTTTGATGTTTATATTTAGTCAAAATTGATGCCAAATAACGTCTTTATATAACAACTCGTACAGTATGTTAATCGCTATCTTTTGCATATCTTTGATATTAAAATACCCGGATAAGGCATAAATAATAAGCAAGGTGTAACCCAAACCGTTTGAAGATATTGTTGCGATGATATTCCTACTCTGAATTACATAGGTGTTAATGACAGTCATTCATTCTCGCTGCCTTTGCCGTCACTGCTATCGTACAATCAGAATTGATTAGCCTCAGGTCATGACGTGTAATAAGTTAGATGACCGAGACGGTCACCAGTAAGTTTGTTTGGGGTTTTACATCACTTTCAACATTATTTCAGTCATTTCGTGATGAAACCTACTTGTAGCAGATATAGTGCTGCCTCACTGAAGGCAGGTCACAGATTAACAAGGACAACGGGTTAACCCTTAAGGCACGGACATCAATTCATGAGGGAAATTGTATCAATCTCGGTATGGCCGGGGATCGAATCCACGACCTTTGGATCACCACAGAGGAACTGGTGCTAGTAAGCTGTCGTTCTACCCAATTGCGCCACATCTGGTGGCTTTCTTACCAGTAAGTATCTATATGAATAGTCATTTATCCTTTCACCAATCAGTTCACAGCCAGATGTTTCTGAACAGTCGTGACTTGCGGCCGATCTTGTGCTCAACTTTCTATCATTGGCGGCAGGGACTAATATACTAATGCAAGTCCTGTTATTCCTGGTTTATTTAAGCGATACCGGCATCATGAAAGAAGTATATCTCAGGCCACGCAAATGCTGCCTCTCCAACTTGCCTAAACCAATAGTTCTACATCGGAAGGGTCCAAAATGAAAATAAATGATACACCATTGCAAAAATCACTTTAATCTAACATAATAAGATATTTCTTTAATACAACTGAACATGAAATCTCTTTTATACAACAAAATATTTTATCTCTAATATATAACGAAATATGATATCTCTCTTGTGCAGCAAAATATGATATCTCCTTTAGATTACAAAATATGATATCTCTTTTATTAAACAAAATATATCTCTTTAAATAACAAAATATGATATCTCGATCACGGGAGATGTGAAGATCTACAATTGCCGAACATATCTGGTATTCCTCATAGTGGAAATATGTACACTAATGGGCAATTGTAGATAAATACTACATACTCATATTCATTATTTCTTTGTGTCAGCTAATTATGGTGTATCAATGTTTTGCTAGGAATCCTAACAATGACCTTATTGTGGGAACTAATGGAGGAAGATATCTTCAGATACCATCACTATCGCTTTAAACACTGAATCTGGCATTGCTGTTTGAGGCCCCGGGCCGTGGCGCAGTTGGTTAAAGTGCCAGCTAATTAGTACCCGTTCCTCTGTGGTGATTCAAAGGTCGTGGGTTCAATCCCCAGCCATGCCGAGATTAAATTTATGTTACAATTTTACATATGAGCTGAGGCCCGTGCCTAAAGGGTTAACCAGGTGTCCTTGTTAATCTGTGACCGGGTGGGTTGTCATGTCAATGACCCGCGACATGACAATTCAGTGAGGCAGCACTATATCTGCTACAAGTAGGTCTCATCAAGAAATGACTGAAATAATGTTGAAAGTGATGTAAAACCCCAAACAAACAATAAAAAAGCATAGCTATTAGTTTAGGTAGAGTTATTGATTGTGATTATGTTTATTGTGATTTATCAAAGGGCATTGGACACTTCAGACCTACAAGGGTCCACCAATGAAGGATTGGTGAGAAAAATTGAAACAGTTAAAAAATGACGGATTGTGGAGTAGACCTGAACAGGGACAATGGTCAAACCATGATTTGGAGAGCTTTTAAGCGGGTGATGCTAGTTTTATGCCAATAACAACAATAACAATTTTCAGTACATTCCAAACCAGAATGATCCATGTACCATTGACGGCACGATCAGTGCAACCTGTGCGTGCTTCTAAAACTTGGTGACAACTTGTAGTTGGATCTTAATTCTGTAATGCTTTTAAGATTCTCCTGAAGACGTAATGAACCAAAAAAATGCCTGAAAACAATATTGAATTTCCATTACAATTCTTTGCAGTGTAAGTAATATTTAACAAATATTTAACAAATGTAACAAGTTTATCATGTTAAAGGAATGAAGAGGTTTTGTATGGTTCTTGCCTGTTACACCTTCCTCATATACCTACTTAATGCAGATAATATAAAAGTTCTTTGATCAATTAGTACATCAACCTTGCAAGAGATACATTGCTCATTCCCAAGGAGGATGCTTGCAAACCTGATCAATTAGCAGTGGGGATCACATTAGAATTCCATGGAATTAAAACTAAATTAGGAGATATTTACACACCTGCATTTGTTTTCAACTAATAGCTTCTACACAATTAATTATTACATAATTAACGCTTCTTCCATATCTCTAGCCTCAAATGCCGGCTTAAGTTCCTAGAAGTTAGGCTTTGTTTTAGAGCCGTTCCACATCCTTCATTAATTGTAATGATATCACCAACAAAATGTTCCACTGAACGGTGTTTCATTGATTTGTTAAAATCCAAATAATCACCCTATTAATCAAGGATAATTCTTGTTTTTAGCACTATTATAATTGTTGTTGTCGTCATCACCGTCGTCGTTGTCGTCATCATCATATTCATCATATTAAAAGAATTCTTTCATTTAGCATTTACCATAAATATTGATTACATAGAATATTTGATATAATATATCTATTTTTCATATTGCCTTATTTGGGGTTTCAGCACATGGTTAATCGGAAGAAATTCCAATGTAAAGGTGTCAAAAAGCTTGGAAACTCCTGAACTGGATATCACCAAAAATATTTATCTTTTCAAGTTGTATTTGTCAGCAGCAATATGTCTAAGAAGTATCTATGGCCATGCATTATTCCATTCTTGTTAAACAAATATTCATTTCTTAATTGAAGCCAATATTTGTGCACATTTAGGCGTCCAACCTCCATTTTAGTCACATTCTGAGATGGTATGTATTTAGCCGTTTCCAGTTTGGAACTATTCATATAATAAAGGCTACTTATTCCACATATTTGTGGGTATATATATATATATATAAATCGTTTTTACTCTGCGTGATGCTTACTGACCAACTTTCTGCAACCTACTTGATGACTTAAAAAGGCTTATGGATTTCTTGAAATTCAATATAAAGGTGCTGCCTTTTTATTGCATAGTATTTGCCTCCATAGTAATAGTATAAGTGTTTATTTAGTCAACTCAAAGGATTCCTATATTTGCTTACTTTGTGCAAAGTATAATTCAAATAAAACACATTTCAATATTGGGGATGCACTGGGTTCGTTTGATTTATGCCGTTGACTATCAGTTTGCTGTTTTCTTCCTGCAATTATATCAACTTTCCCTTTCTTTTAATAACTTTCCAGGGACTTTAAAATCATCTCTATTGATAACTATGTAAAAAGATATTCCTCAAGAGATTGTCGTTCTTTTCTATTTATTTATTACTTGTCTTCATTCTTGATTGTCAAATTATTTTTTATGCATTATCTATTATCCTCACTATATATGCAGACTAAGATATCAATCTGCAATGCAAACTATAGAAATGAAGGAGTGAAGAGTTGAATGTAAACACAGAGAAGACAAAACTGAAAATGGCAAATCTTTAGGCAAGTGATACCCCCACTATCTTGAGTAGAATATGGAGGGTCCGGGACTATTCACAATCAGGTAATTAAGGTATTTTGTGTTTTGTTTCTGAACCAATGTTTAATTCATTTCCCTTATCTCCAGGAAACACTCTTCTACGAATCCCCCACGTGTGTGATGCTATAAAGCATATTTGGAAATATTAAATGTATGGCTACAGATAAAAGAAATCCTCACTGAAATATTTATCCAAAAAGTTTGTCAAAATTTCAATGTTTCTGATTGACAGTAAATAAAAGCTCTGAACACAAGGGTCTAACAATAACAATTAATAAGTTTACCAATCAGAACCCTTCTGGTTGATCACGTGTTTGACACCTCGGCATCGGGTGTCTTAGGGAAGGACTAGTTTTGGATATCTCGTAGTAAATTGTTGTTTGATCAGGGGTTCGGTTCATTTCCGAGCCTTTCATTCAGACACATTAGTAATAATTCTTCGAATTAATCTCAGAATCACTGATACCAGAGAGTTGTGAATGAATGGATCCCACATATGAACAGGGGTTAGATAAACATCCGGTGCAACCGAGCTTTAGGATGAACTTTCTTTTGATCGGCCGAATTTGCAGCTGAATGTAGCTCCCCTGGCATACTCTTAACAACACGATCTAATGCATTTGTATAAACGTAAACAGGAACCAAAATAGGAATTCTCGCACCAACCTACTTGCCGATCATAGAAACTATTTAATTTTGCATCATAATTGCACAGGCTTACTTGATCTGAATGTGAAATAACTGAAATATATTAAAAACAAGACAAGAAACGTAAGACCTACACAAGTGGGAATGTGAATATTAACCTACATCTAGATTGAGAAATTATAGCCCTGTATTACATTGCTCCCTGCCAATCAGTTCTGTGTGGTACAAGAGAAACAGCTCACTTTGAAATATGCCCTTTGGCAACATGACTGTTTGAACTAAGCTTTTGTTTTGAGGGGAACAGGATCTCAGTAACAGGAGGTTCCTTGTGTCAGAATGGGAAGATGTTATAAAGTGGATGCTGGGTGTAAAATGATCAAACATTGCCAAGATATTTTCACATTGAATCTATAAAAATATGCTTCTTGCATATCAATATTAACTTTCACCATTAACACTTTCCTTTAATCAAAAACAAGTTCAGAAACGAATATTTGCAATCGCTTTTGATATATCTTCTCTTTAGTAGATCGCTCTATTTATATATCAAAAGACATGTAGTGATTTACTTCATTACCCAATGCAAACTTGTTTTCTCCAATATCATAATGCATTGACGGCAACACTTCATGGAGTGGAATCCATGCTTTAAAAACATCACAAACACAGATAAAAATAGATGTTTTTAATATATCAACAAATTTTGATATATCAAAGTTTATCCAGTGGCAGTGATGTGTGTTGATCTGTAATGTATTTTGTTTCTTTCCTGAAGTAAATTACCCAATAATTCCCAGCAATAAATGAATAATTGATCCAATAAATGAAGAACAGTCTCTCATATATACGGAATATGTGCAAACGCTGTTACCATGTGGACACTTCCGGTGACCTGCTCTGAGTTCACTTGATTAAACTAACTTAACACATCAAAAACACTGCCCTGCACATAGAGCGTATAAAGAGAATTATAGCTCAGAGGATTACACAAGCAAATCTTAGACACTACATAAGATGAATATCGTTATTGGATAAACTAAGAACTTCATCTGGAGCAAAACGTTTTAATGCAACCATCAGAACAACAAAATCAACATTTGCAAGGTAAATATGAATATAGTTGTTTGGTTTCTGTTTTAAATACCCGTCTAGCCATATCAGACCCGGTTTAGACATGTCTGTATTCTGAGTAAGGATACGTTACATGCAATATAAGTGAGAGTTTGTCGGAATTTTGGATTTACGTCGGCGATGGATAGGCATGCAAACATTTGCCTAAATATAAAAGGGGTTTATATAAAAAAACGTATGATAGAAATGGAGTGTTGCCGTAAAATCAAATCAAACATAGAAATATAAATGGATTGCTATTCTTTAACACAGAGCAGTAATGGTGAATTTATCCTTCAATGCAAAATAGAAATTGAGGCTTCCTTCTTTAACCTGCCAATCATCTTCAGTATAATGACAGAACAAGCTGCACCGATATTATTACCATCCTGTTATTTTCTCTCATCATAAGAAATAAAAGTCACTTAGAAAAAGACACTTAGAAAATTCATGTAGAATTCGATGTATCCAACTGAAAATGGCGAGGTGAAACATTTCACGTGTTCTGCCTCTGGGGATATGATATTAAAATTTAAATTATTCTTCACATTTCACATTTTATATGTCAAGTTTTATAAAACAAGGTGGATTCAAATTATGTTTTATTCTTCAGGTTTCTCTCAAGACTAATTGTGTTAAGTCATTAGGGAAGTCATAAATTCCATTGATTCTATTTTGACTGTATACAATGCTGTAAATAGACCTTCTTCCATAATTTATTCTGAATAAGAAATGTTTATGAAATTAATCAAGTCATAGATTCTCATAAAGATCCTTAAAATAACATATGTAGAGCATTTCGATTCATGGTATTTTTCTTGATAAAAAACATCTCAGCAGCAGTGAATGGAGATTTAAGGAAATTATTATATTGATAGATAACACGCCATATAATGCTCCCCGGTTTAATTATAATGACAAGACCTTGACTTGTAGCAACAGGTTAAAGCATTCATGAAACCTGGAAGGTTCCAGGTGATTTTACAGTGGTTTAAGGTATATGAAGACAATATATGATCTTAAATTGACATACATACAGGCTATCTGTCTGAAATCCACAAAAGAACTTCTGCTCTGAGAATTATGATTTTTGTGACCACCAAGTACTGCCAGTACTGGACAGGAATTGTGTTGTGTGACCTTGACCTTTGAACTCTCAGGGGGCTCCGTAAGTCACAGGAGGTGTTGTTTACCAATTGTCAAAATTGGAGCAACACATTTTCTGCCATTTTTTTCACTATTTAGAGAATTAATTGGAAGTTAACACTTATCATGACTATCATGCCTTTTCTTGGCTTTCTTTTGTTGGTAAAATTGGATGAATATTTATGAAGTTATAAATGAAGAAAAATCATTATTTTTTATATTATATATGTTTGCAAAAAAAAGTTTTAAAAAAATCTATACAGCCCAGCCTTTAAGGTGGGATCCATGCAGCCTTTGATGTCTTCCCATTCAGTGGTGTGAAAAACCCCAAATTTCATCAAAGAGGGTCAAATCATAAATTTCACTGATACCAATTATCAGCATTCACAGTTTTGCCATTCAAAATCCTTGTGATTTAAGGCCAACCAGTGATCAAAGGGTTTAATGTCACTTTTTCTATATCTGGACCTTTAGGTTAAGGGGAATTTCATGCAGTCTTTGAATCATGTCTTCCCTTTTTGACAGAAAGGTTTTCAAATGTATAAGATATTTTTCAAATAAATAGTATACTTTCCCACAAATGATATACCGGTATCTTTCACACCCATAAGATATTTGTCACAACCATAAGATATTTGTCACAACCCTATGATATTTGTCACAACCATAAAATATTTGTCACAACCATGACGGTTATTTCAAATAATATTAAAATAATCTTATGTTGTTCTAAAGTATATTCCTGGCAATAAATTGTACAAAACATCTCCACCCTGTTTCCCAAGCTGGACAGGTGCCCAACTGTTATCTCATTAGGTGTTTACACGAGATCACAGACCAGCTGAACAAAGCTTGTTGACAAAGTGTTCAATTGCTGGTGTAGGTTTCAGCAGACAACTGATCAACTTTCAAGTGTCACAGAAAGTTGTTAACAGCAAATATTTTGGGTAATACTACATAAAAGCACTGTTTGGGGTATAAACATTCATGTTATGTAAAGAAAATGTGTCTGAAAGTCAGGTTTCATGAATGCTTTAAGTAACGATGTCTTGATGGCCATCTAGTCACGTGATCTCTGAAAGACTTCTTCTCTATCCACATTCCAATGTCCCCATTCTTAGGACCATATCGGTAGATTTTTAAAATTTTTATAGGCGAAAAAATCTTCTTTTGAAAATATACGGACATCTAAATACATTAAATATAAGAAAATGTTCTTTTAACTTATGATTTGCCTTGATTTTGGTAAGGTAGTTGTGTGCTGTAAAGACACCATTCTTATTACATATCACGGGATCTGTCTTATTTTTTTAACCTGCCAGGAATGTACTTAGTATATGCATAAATAATAAACAGATCAGATATGCCACATTGTGGCTTATCGGAGATATCATCATCCAGAGAGAGAGAAAAAGTGACATGTTCTCTTACTGAGAAATGATGCACTTTCCCTCTACATCCTGTATTATCAAAGGTCAACCATTTGATTCATAAGGGGCATTTATTATGCTAAATTAAAGAAAAGATTTATATATATATTTGAACCTATTCAACTTCATTATTTGAAAAATTGATATTTCGAACCTCTTGCTTAAATATGATCCCCAAATATATAAAATGGTTTTAGATAGGGACGTTAGTGTCTTCCTGGAAAATGAGGTATCAAGTCAAACACAAACAGCAGACTTATCTTGTCAAGAATAACACATAGACAGCTACGTGAACCTGAGCTAAGATCGCATCTACAGTTCTTATCCCAATCACCAGCCCTCACAAACATGAGCAATCTTGTTTTCTCCACTTAAAGCTGTTTGTGGAAGCTTAGAGGCCGGGGTTTCTTCTTCATCATATGTACTAGTCATATGCACACTGCTAATGCGACACCATAAGACCCCATTACAGGTCACAACTTTCAAAAGGAAACTAAAATATGCAAAATAAGCATGTCTGGGATTTTATCCAGATGAGTGATAAAGACAGTTTGTGAGATAGTCATGTTGGTATAAACCTCTTATATTTTAGGTTTTTGAGAGATTTTGGGGCAATCTTTGACCAACTTACATAATGTTTTTACAATTAGCTGGTGCTATCACAAATTATTTTACTGGCAATTAGTACGGGTGGATGCATTCGCAGCTATGACCTATTCAGGTTGGTAGAACCTTGGAGTATTTATGAATGGAGGCGCAACGTCGCAAGATCAAAAGGGACATCATAGTTGCCGCCATGGCCATTATTATGATGACGCCATATAGGTGCAAGATATGAAAGATTTGAAGTTATTTTATTTTCAGAGCTATTTAAAGGCATCAAAACCACGATTTAGAGTTAAACATATCGCAAATGAAATGTTTGTTTTTTCATACAGATTATGGGGATATAAATTTTATTTATCTGCTCCAAGTTTAGACGATTTTATGAAGAGATTTTCAAACTCATATCATATTTTTGAAAATGAGTCAAAATTTCCGTTTTCTCCTCAGATTATCAGGAAATCATGTACTTTATTGTTATTTTTGTCTTTCCAGTTCATTTTTAATTATTGGCGCATATATTGGCAGATTTAAAAAATATACCATGTTTTTCAGTAAAAAAAATACTATCAGAAAATGCAATTTATATCCCTGCCAATTTATGCGCCGTCATAGATACTTTGTCTTATGACATGTTATGTCATAATTTAAAATCAATGAGATATGAACAAGAAAAAACTGCATCAGGAATTTCTAAATGCTATATCATAAACAATATTTTGTTTTAAAAGTTTTGAAAAAAGTAATATAGAAAGAGAAATATTTTTTAAAAACATGTATAAAAAATTAAAGGTTTGGAATATTTATTTTTCTTTTTTTTCGAACAATAGTAATTAAAGCAATCACACCAGACAACAAGAGATCTTATTTCAAGTCATTCTGAGTGGATGTTTTTGTAATCCTCAAAAGAACAATTGTTCTGACCTTTTCTTTGAAAAAAAATAATCAGAGTGTGATACGAAACACAATTAAAATATTGGTTAGTTTAATATTTAAAAATATAGATATTAAATTTTTCCATCATTCTGAAGTCGGCAACTATGATAGGATCAAAGGATTTTGAATCCATTGTGCGAAACAATGCGTTGCTATGACGCCATAGCTCAAATAACAGCTGTTGCGCCTCCATTTATAATTACTCCAAGGTAGAACCTATATAACTGAATTAATAGAGTCTCAATAGCTCAATTGGCAGAACCTCAATAGCTCAATTGGTAGAGCTTTAATAGCTCAATCGGCAGAGCCTCAATAGCTCAATTGACAGAGCCTCAAAAGCTCAATTGGCAGAACCTCAATAGCTCAATTGGCAGTACCTCAATAGCTCAATTGGCAGAACCTCAATAGCTCAATTGGTAGAGCTTTAATAGATCAATTGGCAGAGCTTTAATAGCTCAATTGGCAGAGCCTTAATAGCTCAATTGGCAGAGCCTCAATAGCTCAATTGGCAGAGCCTCAATAGCTCAATTGGTAGAACCTCAATAGCTCAACTGGCAGTACCTCAATAGCTCAATTGGCAGAACCTCAATAGCTCAATTGGTAGAGCTTTAATAGCTCAATCGGCAGAGCCTCAATAGCTCAATTGACAGAGCCTCAATAGCTCAATTGGCAGTACCTCAATAGCTCAATTGGCAGAACCTCAATAGCTCAATTGGTAGAGCTTTAATAGCTCAATTGGCAGAGCTTTCATAGCTCAATTGGCAGAGCCTTAATAGCTCAATTGGCAGAGCCTCAATAGCTCAATTGGCAGAGCCTCAAAAGCTCAATTGGTAGAACCTCAAAAGCTCAATTGGCAGTACCTCAATAGCTCAATTGGTAGAGCTTTAATAGCTCAATCGGCAGAGCCTAAATAGCTCAATTGGCAGAGCCTCAATAGCTCAATTCACAGAGCCTCAATAGCTCAATTGGTAGAACCTCAATAGCTCAAATGGTAGAGCTTTAATAGCTCAATTGGCAGAGCCTTAATAGCTCAATTGGCAGAGCCTCAATAGCTCAATTGGTAGAACCTCAATAGCTCAATTGGCAGAGCCTCAATAGCTCAATTGGCAGAACTTCAATAGCTCAATTGGTAGAGCTGTAATAGCTCAATCGGCAGAGCCTCAATAGCTCAATTGACAGAGCCTCAATAGCTCAATTGACAGAGCCTCAATAGCTCAATTGGCAGAGCCTTAATAGCTCAATTGGCAGAGCCTTAATAGCTCAATTGGCAGAGCCTCAATAGCTCAATTGGCAGAGCCTAATAACTCGATTCGACTTGAGACCCAGAGATTTCCGTTTCAGATCCAGACCAGTTCCTATCAAGCGATATCGGCAGACATTGGCTGGCACCAGCGTTGAATAAATGCTACCTATTTCTCAACGTTTTATCTCCGATGACTATTCCTGACTCCAATGCTTCACCTCCAAAGACATGTATATTCGCTCAAAGAAAACAATCCGGTACAGGTATGTCACAAAAATCTGGTGCAGGTATATCACAAGCCGTGCTGGAACAGTGCTAGAACAGTACAGGAACAGTGTTGGAACAGTGCTAGAACAGTACTGGAACAGTGTTGGAACCGTGCTGGAACAGTGCTAGAACAGTGCAGGTACAGTGCTGGAACAGTACTGGAACAGTGCAGGTACAGTGCTGGAACAGTGCAGGTACAGTGCTGGAACAGTGCAGGTACAGTGCTGAAACAGTGCAGGTACAGTGCTGGAACAGTGCAGGTACAGTGCTGGAACAGTACTGGAATAGTGCAGGTACAGTGCTGGAACAGTGCAGGTACAGTGCTGGAACAGTGCTGGAACAGTGCAGGTACAGTGCTGGATCAGTGCAGGTACAGTGCTGGAACAGTGCAGGTACATTGCTGAAACAGTGCTAGAACAGTGCAGGTATAGTGCAGGTATAGTGCTGGAACAGTGCTGGTACATTGCTGGAACAGTGCTGGTACATTGCTGACATAGTGCTGGAATAGTGCAGGTATAGTGCAGGTATAGTGCTGGAACAGTGCTGAAACAGTGCTGGAACAGTGCTGGAACAGTGCTGGAACAGTGCAAGTACAGTGCTGGAACAGTGCAGGTACAGTGCTGGAACAGTGCAGGTACAGTGCTGGAACAGTGCAGGTACAGTGCTGGAACAGTGCAGGTACAGTGCTGGAACAGTGCAGGTACAGTGCTGAAACAGTGCAGGTACAGTGCTGGAACAGTGCAGGTACAGTGCTGGAACAGTACTGGAATAGTGCAGGTACAGTGCTGGAACAGTGCAGGTACAGTGCTGGAACAGTGCTGGAACAGTGCAGGTACAGTGCTGGAACAGTGCAGGTACAGTGCTGGAACATTGCAGGTACAGTGCTGGAACAGTTCAGGTACAGTGCTGGAACAGTACTGGAACAGTGCAGGTACAGTGCTGGAACAGTGCAGGTACAGTGCTGGAACAGTGCTGGAACAGTGCTGGAACAGTGCTGGAACAGTGCAGGTACAGTGCTGGATCAGTGCAGGTACAGTGCTGGAACAGTACTGGAACAGTGCAGGTACAGTGCTGGAACAGTGCAGGTACAGTGCTGGAACAGTGCAGGTACAGTGCTGAAACAGTGCAGGTACAGTGCTGGAACAGTGCAGGTACAGTGCTGGAACAGTACTGGAATAGTGCAGGTACAGTGCTGGAACAGTGCAGGTACAGTGCTGGAACAGTGCTGGAACAGTGCAGGTACAGTGCTGGAACAGTGCAGGTACAGTGCTGGAACATTGCAGGTACAGTGCTGGAACAGTTCAGGTACAGTGCTGGAACAGTACTGGAACAGTGCAGGTACAGTGCTGGAACAGTGCAGGTACAGTGCTGGAACAGTGCTGGAACAGTGCTGGAACAGTGCAGGTACAGTGCTGGATCAGTGCAGGTACAGTGCTGGAACAGTGCAGGTACAGTGCTGGAACAGTGCAGGTACAGTGCTTGAACAGTACTGGAACAGTGCTGGTACAGTGCTGGAACAGTGCAGGTACAGTGCTGGAACAGTGCAGGTACAGTGCTGGAACAGTGCAGGTACAGTGCTGGAACAGTACTGGAACAGTGCAGGTACAGTTCTGGAACAGTGCAGGTACAGTGCTGGAACAGTGCTGGAACAGTGCTGGAACAGTGCTGGAACAGTGCTGGAACAGTGCTGGAACAGTGCTGGAACAGTGCTGGAACAGTGCTGGAACAGTGCTAGAACAGTGCAGGTATAGTGCTGGAACAGTGCAGGTACAGTGCTGGAACAGTTCAGGTACAGTGCTGGAACAGTACTGGAACAGTGCAGGTACAGTGCTGGAACAGTGCAGGTACAGTGCTGGAACAGTGCAGGTACAGTGCTGGATCAGTGCAGGTACAGTGCTGGAACAGTGCAGGTACAGTGCTGGATCAGTTCAGGTACAGTGCTGGAACAGTGCAGGTACAGTGCTGGAACAGTGCAGGTACATTGCTGGTACAGTGCAGGTACATTGCTGGAACTGTGCTTATGAATAAGAATATACAGTACCCAGTCAACATTTTTGCACATCTTATTAATAAATATGTATGACTCATCTTGATCACGGCAAAACGTGTCACATTAATTCTTCACAGTATGAAATATATATCTCTTGAACGAATCCTATCCACATTTTCATTTGCTAAATAATAGAATATTATACTTTAGTTCTCAAATACTAAAACTGCCAGTTTCTGTAGACTAGCCCTGTAGACAGAAAAAGAATGTAGCCTTGCATTTAAGCATCTTTTCAACGGCTATAGCAAGTCAATCTAGCAGGGTAATTGAAATGAAATGAGAATATTAGAAGCAAGTATATTTGATTCAGAATTCAATACACAAACTTCCGTTCAAAACCAAGATACCATAATGATATGGCAATTCTTGTCCAACCAAAGTAGGAAAATCAAAGTGCTCTTGCTTAAATGTGTTTGACTCATTTAAACTGGTTCAACTCTATTTGTGCAGTGGGTGACTGACGTCACCGATTACTGAGGAGTGATTTGATTGGTTCATTTGTCACCTAAATATAGATCAGGGAAACCCCAAACAACGCCCAATAAAACAAACTAGGATTATGACGTATTCGGTGCCCGAATATGTGCGCCTTAACTCTCTCATCTGGGACTGTTATTAGTGTCTAAAATTGATACCAACTCATCATTAGCAAGCTTATAAACACCTTTATTTTGTTTTGCACAGCCAGCGACAACAGAGCCGAGGACGACGACAGCTCTTTTGTCGTCTGCAGTTTTCATGTTGTCGCCTGTATTATATTTTACGGTATGTCAATACATGAGTAATGGTGAATATTTAACGGGAGCATCGTGTTGGTGGTGTAATCAAAATCCCCAGTCACTCCTCAAAAAGAGTAGGGCATTAGGTCTTGGCGACCTGCTATAACAAAAAGATCAAACTAATTATAATGTCACACAGTATCACAAATTTCACACAATAGAACAATATTCTGGCAATAACAATAAGTGCTATTATCTACACCCCACTTTCTAGAATCGGTTAGCAGAGGTAGGATTTGGTTTTGTTCTGTTAGGCCACTGTGGGTTTGGTATTGTTCTGGTAGGCCACTGTGGGTTTGGCATTGTTCAGGTAGGTCACTGTGGGTTTGGTATTGTTCTGGTAGGCCACTGTGGGTTTGGTATTGTTCTGGTAGGCCACTGTGGGTTTGGTATTGTTCTGGTAGGCCACTGTGGGTTTGGCATTGTTCAGGTAGGTCACTGTGGGTTTGGCATTGTTCTGGTCGGCCACTGTGGGTTTGGCATTGTTCTGGTTGGTCACCAATGGTTTGGCATTGTTCTGGTAGGCCACTGTGGGTTTGGCATTGTTCTGGTAGGTCACTGTGGGTTTGGCATTGTTCTGGTAGGCCACTGTGGGTTTGGCATTGTTCTGGTAGGCCACTGTGGGTTTGGCATTGTTCTGGTAGGCTACTGTGGGTTTGACATTGTTCTGGTAGGCCACCGTGGGTTTGGCATTGCTCTGGTCGGTCACTGTGGGTTTGGCATTGTTCTGGTAGGCCACTGTGGGTTTGGTATTGTTCTGGTAGGCCACTGTGGGTTTTGCATTGTTCTGGTAGGCCACTGTGGGTTTGGCATTGTTCTGGTAGGCCACTGTGGGTTTGGTATTGTTCTGGTAGGCCACTGTGGGTTTGGTATTGTTCTGGTAGGCCACTGTGGGTTTGGCATTGTTCTGGTAGGCCACTGTGTGTTTGGTATTGTTCTGGTAAGCCACTGTGGGTTTGGAATTGTTCTGGTAGGCCACTGTGGGTTTGGTATTGTTCTGGTAGGCCACTGTGGGTTTGGCATTGTTCTGGTAAGCCACTGTGGGTTTGGAATTGTTCTGGTAGGCCACTGTGGGTTTGGTATTGTTCTGGTAGGCCACTGTGGGTTTGGCATTGTTTTGGTAAGCCACGGCCACTGTGGGTTTAGTATTACTCACTTTAGTGGGTTTACCACTGACCATGTGACCCTATCTGAACAATTGAAGGTATGGAGGATTTCAATGTATTGCAGTCCGCAATGAATTTCGTAAACAAGTTCGCACATAGCGTTATACAACGTGCGAGAAGTTCCTTATTATTCACCAGTTACTGATTCACTCTTTGATTTTTTCCTGAAAATTTGACTTTGCGTTACATTTTAATTTTAAAACATATAACACAATGCATCAATTCATATATGTATATATATTGTATGCAAGCGAATTATGAATAATTTGTCTGGATGTATGACTATATGTATTCATTAGGGGGTTTTAGAATGTAAACATCTAGTGAATTTCCTGATTTTGCTCTCTGTCTATAAACCATTGTTATGGAAATAGCACATTTCTCATCCTCAACAGTTTGATGTATCACTTTCCTTTAAATACTAAATACCAATTAACGCAAGACAGAACAGAGTGTTTAGAAATAGAAAAGGTATCCTAGGTAACCACATGATATTGTATATAACATTGACTGCAGTAATGTATTATATGGAATAATGCCACAATAAATTGCGTATGACCATATAACGGGAATATAACCGCATGACACTGTTTATGAGCATATTATATTTAATATAACTACATGATATTGACAATAACCCCATGATCCTCCTGAATATAGCCACTTAGCATTGAATTCGGCTGTAGGAACTTGAATACAATAGTTTTAAGCTGAATCACCTTTAAAAAGAATTTCTTTTTTTGTTCTTGTGTAAATGTTTTGGTTGAGTGAGATACTGAAATTTCAGTGTATAAATTGCATGATTTCAGTTTCTAAATTTCATGAAATGAGATGGAAAGACTGCCGTGTTCCTATGGCAATGTACTTACACTTAACCAAAAAAGACCTGGCCATGTGTTCACACTTGGGTGTATGTAGGTTTGTCAGGCAGAGTGTCTTGTGTCTCATGTTCTTAAAACAAGACAAAGCTTTGTTAGGAAGCTGGTGATGATAGCACCTGCCAGCGTCTGTCCTGCCAGTTGATTGCCTATGCATCACAATCAGGTACCCCATCCTCTCAGCCTGTCAACCAGTAAATCTACAGCCTCCTTCTCGCACTGCCTGTCCCTCTCCACAACATGTGCATCTCCCTCTCAGGATGTGCCAGAACTTCCCGTCATGGTCTCGCAGAGGTTGTCGCTAAACGTGATCTATAGCGTAACAAACATACTTGAACATCTCTTCACAAGTCCAGCCTCTGATACTTGTTTAAGAAAGAGGTACCCCCCCCCCCTCTTTATTTCAGATGAGAATATAATTGATTTTGGTAAAACGCTGGAGTGAAACGCTGGGGTGAAATGTTGGGGCCAAACGCTGGGGTCAAACGCTGGGGTCAAATGCTGGAGCAAGGAACATTCGTGAGAATTTAAAAAGTTGAATGAGACATAGCGTCAAATGCATTTGCACTATTTTATTAGGATAAGAATCACTTGTGATAACTGTAGGCAAGCAGTGAAAGCACTAAAAACATCGTGGCTTAAATTCTTCAAATATTTTATCAAAATATCTGAAAGGCCTGACACGTAATTTGATTTGGCATCTCAATTAGTAACATTCTGGTTAGAAACATGTACAGGTAAGACCGCACTTTGTATTATATCAATATTGTTGGAGGATTCCCGGCAACTCTAGATCTCTGGTATTAATTCACCACACTGGAGATATAAGCTGTGCTATGTTCACACTCCAACACAGATGACTCCATCAGCCATTATTAGTTAAAGGTCAAAATCTGTACACATGTCCAGTAATATCCAACATTGTCCATCATTTTCCAGCATTGTCCAGTCCTGTCCAGCATTATCCAGCATTGTCCAGTCCTGTCCAGCATTATCCAACATTGTCCAGCATTGTCCATTCCTGTCCAGCATTGTCCAGCATTGTCCAGCATTATCCAGTATTATCCAGCATTGTCCAGTCCTGTCCAGCATTGTCCAGTCCTGTCCAGTCCTGTCCAGCATTATCCAGCATTATCCAGCATTATCTAGCATCGTCCAGTCCTGTCCATCATTATCCAGCATTGTCCAGTCCTGTCCAGCATTGTCCAGCATTATCCAGTATTATCTAGCATCGTCCAGTCCTGTCCAGCATTATCCAGCATTATCCAGCATTATCTAGCATCGTCCAGTCCTGTCCAGCATTATCCAGCATTATCCAGTCCTGTCCAGCATTATCCAGCATTATCCAGCATTATCCAGCATTGTCCAGTCCTGTCCAGCATTGTCCAGCATTATCCAGTATTATCCAGCATTGTCCAGTCCTGTCCAGCATTATCCAGCATTGTCCAGTCCTGTCCAGCATTGTCCAGCATTATCCAGCATTATCTAGCATCGTCCAGTCCTGTCCAGCATTATCCAGCATTATCCAGTCCTGTCAAGCATTATCCAGCATTATCCAGCATTATCCAGCATTGTCCAGTCCTGTCCAGCATTGTCCAGCATTGTCCAGCATTATCCAGTATTATCCAGCATTGTCCAGTCCTGTCCAGCATTATCCAGCATTGTCCAGTCCTGTCCAGCATTATCCAGCATTATCCAGCATTATCCAGCATTATCCAGCATTATCCAGCATTATCTAGCATCGTCCAGTCCTGTCCAGCATTATCCAGCATTGTCCAGTCCTGTCCAGCATTGTCCAGCATTGTCCAGCATTATCCAGCATTATCTAGCATCGTCCAGTCCTGTCCAGCATTATCCAGCATCGTCCAGTCCTGTCCAGCATTAGCCAGTATTATCCAGCATCGTCCAATCCTGTCCAGTCCTGTCCAGCATTATCCAGCATCGTCCAGTCCTGTCCAGTCCTGTCCAGCATTGTCCAGCATCGTCCAGTCCTGTCCAGCATTATCCAGCATTATCCAGCATTATCTAGCATCGTCCAGTCCTGTCAAGTCCTGTCCAGCATTGTCCAGCATCGTCCAGTCCTGTCCAGCATTATCCAGCATTATCCAGCATTATCCAGCATCGTCCAGTCCTGTCCAGTCCTGTCCAGCATTGTCCAGCATCGTCCAGTCCTGTCCAGCATTATCCAGCATTATCCAGCATTATCTAGCATCGTCCAGTCCTGTCCAGTCCTGTCCAGCATTGTCCAGCATCGTCCAGTCCTGTCCAGCATTATCCAGCATTATCTAGCATCGTCCAGTCCTGTCCAGCATTATCCAGTATTATCCAGCATCGTCCAGTCCTGTCCAGTCCTGTCCAGCATTATCCAGCATCGTCCAGTCCTGTCCAGTCCTGTCCAGTATTATCCAGCATCGTCCAATCCTGTCCAGCATTATCCAGCATTATCCAGCATTATCTAGCATCGTCCAGTCCTGTCCAGCATTATCCAGTATTATCCAGCATCGTCCAGTCCTGTCCAGTCCTGTCCAGCATTATCCAGCATCGTCCAGTCCTGTCCAGTCCTGTCCAGCATTATCCAGCATCGTCCACTCCTGTCCAGTCCTGTCCAGCATTGTCCAGCATCGTCCAGTCCTGTCCAGTCCTGTCCAGCATTATCGGTCTAATTGCTGGCTACCTTAGCGCAGAACATGAACAAAATAAAGATTGAAATAAGAAAATTACCATCCCATTCATCCTGCTTTAATGTTTTCCTTTAGTCAGATACATGTTCATGTTCCTGCCCAATCACACCTGTCTTACTCTCATTTGTAGTTGTCTTAATATACTATTTATTCAAATATTATGTTACATTCTCCATATTATTTTCATAGAATACAATCTCTGACGTCAATAAATACTAATAACGACTATGGCAGACTATAAAATATTATTATATATTTCTTAAAGCTTTCACGATATTAGATTTTTTTCAGGCACGTTTTCCTCACATAATATTAATGTTTGCAAGAAAGTGTTGTTACCCATCACATTTCCCCTACATTTATTGTTGTACTACTGAGATGTAGATGAGCCTGTTGTTAAAATCTAAATCATCCATTGACCACAGATCTAGAGCTACCACCTGCTTAGTAAAGGGTTTTTGACAATAGGGCACTTCCTGATTAAGACACAGGCAGAGTGATTTGGCTAGCAGATGCTTGTTTGTCCATTGGTATTTGTCTATTGTTTCAAGCCTAATATACTTAATGTCCATAACAATGGTCACAAGAGTACTGCACAATATTTGGCACTTTCGGTAAAACACAATTATCATGGGAGGTATATTTTGGTTGATTTCGTTTGGTTGATTTTTTGTTTATCTCACAGTTTCATGACGACATATCATTTAAACTAACCCTCAAATCTGTGTAAAACTGCCTGTGGCCCCTACAGCTACCTGTGACCTTCTCGCAAAAGGCATAAAAATATTTGTGCCCCCAAGTCGGTGATTATTTGTTTGTTATGCAGTCCTCAACTGGGGCATGTTGTGTTTAAATTGAGCAAAACTCTTGTTAATATTCGGTTTCAGGTGATCATATTTTCATATATGTAACTTATGATGATGTTATTTTCTTGAATATTTGGATTAAACTCCCCTTGAGCATAGCTAAGCTCAGCTGAAAACTGGGTCATCTCCTAGACCATCTCCTAGACCATCTCCTAGACCACACTCTGCACTCTGCTACCATTGGAGTAAACTGATTGTCACTACATCTGGGCCCATAGGATCTTTACTTCTAGATTTTCTTCTTCAGCATAATAACTCTGAGACCCAACTTCTGCTGCAAGGGGTTTTAAACTCCACTTGAGCAAAGCTGGCTCATCTCCTAGACCACCTGATTGGCTGATATAACTAAATTCTGAGTTAAATAATTATAATCCATGCAAATAGGCTGCTGCGAACCCAAGGATCATGTTAATGAGGGACTAACTTTAGCAGCTATTAGAACATGGGACCTTATTTGGGAACAGGTTGGAGGGTGACACTATAGTTGATATATGCTGATTAAAGAGAACAACTTTTTCAATCTGGTCGTTGATTTAGCATCCAGCTCTGTTGTGAGCGTCCAGAATGATGTGATTTGTCCAGATTGATTCAGATTTACTGCCCAGAACGGTTCAAAGCTCTCCCACCCCCGACCCTTAAGAACACCTACCTTTGTAACTTAAGACCATTAACATGTATATCAAATATTATGTGAGCTTTTGCCTTAAACTGACTTTAAGTTCTGGATATTTCTATTCAAAATATTTCTATTTATTTACAGTATAAACAAAATGACATAGTTCAGTACAAGCAGTTATGTTTGGTGCATTTCTGTGATAATTTGATTAGGCATTCCATACTCGAGCCTCTGAAGAGTTCCAGTGTAATTCTACATTAGGAGTTGATACTACAACATTAAAAACACATATTTGTCTTGCATCTTCACCCTTTGTGTGTTCTATCCTGATATTTAATAGTATTGGACTGTAAATACTAACCTTTGTATTCTCTGAGCATTCTCCTTATACAGAGCAAGCTTTCTCAATAGGTAGTTACACACTACATGTATAGATTTAGACAATGCACCCAGCCATGCTAGTGAAAATAATTTATATTACTAAAATTTGGGTTAAATACATGTTTGTCACACCTAAAATGTCCAGCTGCTGTAAGTCCCAGGTATTTTAAGTGTGTTATTTGTCTTCAATAAAAACCATATTGCAAGTTGTCTTTCATTTCACTGTCTATATCACACATAGCATGCATTGTCATATCATCATCAAGCAGTGCATTCTGCATCTGAGACATTTAATGCCATGTATAAAAATCAAAATAAAATAGATCTTAACACTAAGCTCTGTGAACCCCAAAACGTAAGTACATGGGGGCTAGATGTTCTTTCCTGACAATGTAAAGCATACTTTCTTTCCATTAAATAGTTCTTGACCCATGTATGTTGAATGTTGTGGTGTCCATAGTCCAACAGCATTACTCATTAGTTTCAAAATATTTGAATATACATTGTCAAAGAAAACCTGCACCTATACTCGCCCCTCCATTTAAAAACTTTGACGGGAGAAGAGAAAGGGAATTTGCTGAGGCCAAAATGTCTGCCATGTTTGGATATTGGGAAAACCTGTGTCTTTGGGAAAGCCTGAATTATGGTTAGGTGTGATGGATGCATTACATTTCAACCTGTCACAAGTAACATCAGTATTTTCTAACAAATTTCTCAAAAACCACTGTCTGTAATAAGCATTAAATTATGCATCCCTGACAAATAATTTTGTGTTAAAAGCCTGTGCAGCCAAGTTGTGCTTTGCGTTACAAGAAATTGGCCCCTTTAAGACATCTGAGCTGCCCTCTGCGGTAATTTGGCCAGCACAAAGCAACATGATATGCCAATTCTCAGATGAGTTGCTCTCAACTGTTTTAACCTTATAACCTGAAGTCCAAAGATTAAGTCAATACAAATCCTGTACTCAAACCTTTAAGAATATTGCATGTGTTGGTGTGGTTATGTCAAACATGCGATAACTATATTAAGTGATATATTTTATTGTTAAGAACTTGAAAATGGCATCTTTTTATTTTCAAGAGGTTAACCTTTAATGTAGAAGGATCGAAGCAGGTTGGTAAATTGAGAACATCTCAATATCAAAATTGAGACTGTTAGAGGTCCATCATAACTAGGAGAAAATAGGACTTCTATGATAATGTACACCCAGCACCTCATTAGTATTTCAATCAGCTGTGATGCTTAACTGGTGTCCAGGACTTCTGTCAAGACAAATGTTCTTCGCTGGGGTGATGCCCACTTTGAAGGAACATGTAAGATTAAGGTAAATTTTAGCTTGAAACATTCAGTGTGTAACAGCTCATATGTAAACAAACGTGTTTTTATCATGATTACAACCTGATGATTACTTAAGAACGTTTATGATGATATAAACCTTTAAAATGTACACAGGGCATAGGAACATATTCAACACATGAACCAGTCGATAATCAACACATGAACCAGTCGATAATCAACACATGAACCAGTCGATAATCATCACATGAACCAGTCGATAATCAATACTTGAACCATTATACTGTGAGGCACAGGAACCAGTCCATCAACTATTCCATTATGAGAGACAGGAACCAGTCAATTATAAGCCAGTCAGGGGACACCAATCCAACGCAAGGCATGTCTACCAGTCCACCAGAGGGCACAGACACCAGTCTATTAGCACCAGTCCATTATAGAACACAGGGAACAGTCCATCATAGGACATCGGGACCAGTCAATTATAGAACACAGGGAACAGTCCACCAAAGGGCATAGGGACCAGTCTACCACAGGGCACAGACACCAGTCTACCACAGGGCACAGGCACAAGTCTACCAGAGGGCACAGCCAACAGTCTACCACAGGGCACAGACACCAGTACACCACAGTGCACAGGCACCAGTCTACCACAGGGCACAGACACCAGACTACTCACAGGGCACAGACAACAGTCTACCACACGGCACAGACACCAGTACACCACAGTGCACAGGCACCAGTCCACCACAGTGCACAGGCACCAGTCTACCACAGGACACAGGTAAAAGTCTACCACAGGGCACAGGCACAAGTCTACCACAGGGCACAGGCACTAGTCTACCACAAGGCACAGGCACTAGTCTACCACAGGGCACAGGCACTAGTCTACCACAAGACATAGGGAGCAGTCTACCACAGGGCATAGGCACCAGTCCACCACAGGGCACAGGCACCAGTCCACCACAGGGCACAGACACCAGTCTACCACAGGGCATAGGTACCAGTCTACCACAGAGAACAGACACCAGTCTACCACAGGGACCACCAGTCAGTTTCAGGATACTTTGTTTCAGGATACTTTGTTTAAAGATGCTTTGTTTCAGTATTTTTTCGTTTGGGTATTCTTTGTTTCTGGATACAAATGTTTTAGGATATTTTGTTTCATGATACTTTGTTTCAGGATGCTTTGTTTTCAGGATGCTTTGTTTCAGGATACTTCAGGATATTCAAGATACTTTGTTTCAGTACTCTTTGTTTCAGTACTCTTTGTTTCAGTACTCTTTGTTTCAGTACTCTTTGTTTCAATACTCTTTGTTTCAGTACTCTTTGTTTCAGTACTCTTTGTTTCATGATACTATGTTTTAGGATATTTTTTTTCAGGATGCTTTGTTTCAGGGTGCTTTGTTTCAGGATGCTTTGTTTCAGGGTGCTTTGTTTCAGGATGCTTTGTTTTTGGATCCTTTGTTTTAGGATACTTTGTTTTAGGATACTTTGTTTTAGGATGCTTTTTTTCAGGATGCTTTTTTTTAGGATGCTTTGTTTCAGTACTCTTTGTTTCAGTACTCTTTGTTTCAGTACTCTTTGTTTCAGTACTCTTTGTTTCAGTACTCTTTGTTTCAGTACTCTTTGTTTCAGTACTCTTTGTTTCAGTACTCTTTGTTTCAGTACTCTTTGTTTCAGTACTCTTTGTTTCAGTACTCTTTGTTTTAGGATAATTTGTTTCATGATACTTTGTTTCAGCATGCTTTGTTTCAGCATGCTTTGTTTTTATTTCTTACCACGAAATATGACGATTACTGCAAATCATTTTATGTATGGATGAACTCACATTGTGGGGTGAGAGCTGGGAGACTATAAGCTAGAGCATCCATCAAATCTACCAGGAGAAAGATGGAGAGGGTATATTTGTGGTGTCCATTTAATTCTCTCCTAAATGGTTTACCACAGAAAAGAATTACATTGTCTGGGCATAAAAAGTGGCTCACACTGCATGAAAAAATAGATTTACAATAGACCAATATGTAAACTTTGTTGAAATAAATTGGAAATTAACATGACCTTTCAAACATATTTACAAACTGTAAATTGGCAATTTACAAGATCTTTAATGTATGCATCAAAGACAGTAAAGACCAGAATTTTCAAGCCTTTACAAAATCAGAAAAGATGTTAATATTTCAAATAAACAAGACAAATGCAAGTTGCTATATGCATGTAAAGATGAACAAGATGCATGTGAAAATCTTGTCAAATCTGATCTTTACTTGGACACAAAATATGCTTAAATGTATTATATTGTCATTTACAATACTTAGCTAAGATGCTTATATATAAAGACAACATATTTACTAGAGAGAAAAGGCTATATCTTTATTTGAAGGTTATACCTCAGGACATTTGGATAATTGATAATAAAGGGCATTTGGGCATAAAGGGCATTTGGATATTTGCATGGATGGCTATTGTTAGGAAAATAACAATTAAAAGGGTCATTGAAATAGGATTGCTGAAGCAATCTGTCTGAAATGAAAATAATTTATATAAATAAGAACAACATACATATTTGAAAGACATTTCCAAAAATGGCAAAAGGTCATTGACCTTTTTTGCACAAAAGCTTTCTAAAATACAGGTTCATTGTCCTTGAAAGGATACAAGGAGCCATACAACAAAACATAAATATCCTGAAACTATATATGACCTTTTCAATCAAGTCCCTTGTTAGAGCTGTACCCATACTTGTAAAAGGTCAATGACCTTGCCTGAAAATAAGCAGCCCTGTAACAGAAACATATAATTAAAATCAAGATATTTATCCTTGGATAGGTTGTGACCTTTTCAACCAGGGCCCTTAATATAATAATGCACAAACAGCAAAAGAGGTATTCTTTACTGATCAGAAGGACTTAACCTATCGCAGTAATTATTCTATTGTTGTTGTTAATGGCTTATCTAAGCCATTAGGAGACAATGTATCCTGACCAATGCATGAAGCTGATCTGGATTTCCTGGTTGGTAAATAATACCATAATACTGAATGTGTCCCTGTGGCATTGAGCCAATTGTTCCAGGACATTCTTTGAGCAGTAGAGAACTGTAGCAAATATGGTTTAATTGTCTGTAGCACCTTGTGGATATGGTCTCAAGTAAAACCTTTACATGAAGCTATTAACACCGGAAGATGATTTTCTGAAACAGTCAGCACTCGTCATTTTTCTTCATGTTGCTGACACCCTGCCCTGTTCTTCTACATGTTTACATCTCACTTGCACATAATTATAAATTGTGTTTTAAAAAAAAATTGTGTTTAATTTTGTGTATAAAGAGTTTAATTTTGTACACACAGATGTTTTCTTTGTTAAAACATGGAAAGACCGAAATGACGGCACATCAACGCAATTAGGTAATTCAGTGCCTAAAACAGTAAAACCAACATTGCATTTTGATAGGATATGAAATTTGAAATGAATGCAATATGTTAACAATCTTAAAAACATCAGAATTCAAAACAAATAGTTTATAATACATTTGCTTTGGATCTGATAAATATGCAATACTTTAAATACATTTCGATTCTTGGTAAATAAGTCGATAAAAGGGCATATGGTGAGATAGATGGGTATGTGGTGAGATAGAGGGGTATGTGGTGATATGGGGTGCCATTTGATTTTGCCGAGTAAACATATAGATGTAGATGGTAAGATAGATGGGTATATGATGAGGCAGAGGGGTATATGGTGAGATAGAGGGGTATATGATGAGATAGAGGGGCATATGGTGAGATAGAGGGGCATATGGTGAGATAGAGGGGCATATGGAGAGATGGTGAGATAGAGGGGTATATGGTGAGATAGAGGGGCATATGGTGAGATAGAGTGGCATATGGTGAGATAGAGGGGCATATGGTGAGATAGAGGGGCATATGGTGAGAAAGAGGGGCTTATGGTGAGATAGATAGAGGGTAGTTTGAGAGATTGAGTTTGTGAGGTAGAGAGGTTGTAGACAGTAAGTAGACAAGGATGAAATGAAGTAGAGGGGTACATGGGTTAGAAGGGCACATGGTAAGGTAGGGGGTACATTGTGAGGCATTGCGGTACTTGGTGGGGTAGAGGGGTACTTGGTGAGGCAGGGGTACATGATGAGGCAGGGGTACATGGTGAGGCAGAGGTACATGGTGAGGTAGGGGTACATGGTGAGGCAGGGGTACATGGTGAGGCAGGGGTACATGATGAGGCAAGGGTACATGGTGAGGCAGAGGTACATGGTGAGGTAGGGGTACATGGTGAGGCAGAGGTACATGGTGAGACAGAGGGGTACATGGTGAGGCAGGGGTACATGGTGAGGCAGAGGTACATGGTGAGGCAGAGGGGTACATGGTGAGGCAGAGGTACATGGTGAGGCAGGGGTACATGGTGAGGCAGAGGTACATGGTGAGACAGAGGGGTACATGGTGAGGCAGGGGTACATGGTGAGGCAGGCGTATTTGATGAAGTCGGGAAAGGTTGGGATACACTTTCACTTTACTCTTCACTTTTCAAGTTACTCATTTAATTGTAAACAATAGTTGTTACGTACATTTAGGTATTATCATTCAATTGGAAAGTAATGAATAGTAATGAAAACGAACTCAATCTTGTTTATATTAATATATTTCGTTTAGCAATACCTTTAGCAAAAGCCTGTCATATCCTGTTTTGGTGTACGTATGTTGGGTTCTATGAGAACTCAGTATTAGACTGTTGACGTAGCTTAGTGTTATGCTCATTTAATTGTAAACAATAGTAGTTTTTGGAATTGTCATTCAATTGGAAAGCAATGAATAGTAATGAAAACGAACTCAATCCTGTTTATATTAATATATTTCGTTTAGCAATACCTTTAGCATATCCTGTTTTGGTGTACGTATTTTGGGTTCTATGAGTGTTCAGTATTAGACTGTTGACGTAGCTTAGTGTTATTCTCAGTATGACATGACATTCTCCATGCCCGGAGTCCATGTGTGCATCAGTCACGTGGCACAAACAATCCCACTCCAATCACATCCATGCTGAAGATTACATTACAAAGATAAAGATCATGATCCCACATTAGTATGCCATATAAAAAAACAGGTGTATCATTGGCAGAACACTTACTAATTTTCTTTATTGCAGGTACAATTTAGTAATTGGATATTCCTAGGGTTTGTGTTTTATATGGTTTTACTTTACTTTCAACATTATTTCAGTTGTATCATGACGAGACTTATTGTAGCAGATTTAGTGCGCAGCCCCAGGTCCTTGACATCACAACCAAACCAGTCACATAATTATAAGGACAATAGTCTATTCAGGAACGGGCCCCAGAGTTTAATCCCAGTACGGCCGAGAATCAAACACAGATCCTTTAATTCGGTTCATTACCAAGGAATTGGTGCGAATAAGCTTGTGTTGTATCTCTTGGCCCCTTATGCTTGGGTTCGGTCGAAAATAATTTATGTTTCGTGATACTTTGTTTCAGGACACTTTGCTTCATGGCACTTCGTTTGAAGTATTATAAACAAAAACAGACACTTGTTAGAATATTACTACTTAACCATATAACATGTACATATTATGATACTTTGGTTCAGGATTCTGTGGTTCAGGTTACTTTGTTTCAGGATACTTTGGTTCTGGATATTTTTTTTCAGGACACTTTGATTTAGGATAATTTATTTCTGGATACTTTTTTTCAAGATACTTTGTTTTAGGATATTTTGTTTCAGGATACTTCCAAAATATCATTAAGTGCTTAATCTGATTTTAAAAGGAGTTTCCCCTAAATCTTGTTTTGACAAATAATGATGACTCCCTAATGATGTCCTTGAATGATCTGGATTGGTCATTCCATACCCGATAAATGACGATAACTGGCATCATTTTATGTGTGAAGACATTTACCCGCAGATTAAGAGCTGTGAGACCGCATACTGGGGCACCCTAAAGGACCATCAACTCTTCCAATAAAAAGATGCATATAAGAGGTATTTTTGTGATGTCCATTGAATACTCTCTGACGATGGTCATCACAAAAAAAAGAATGTAATGGCCCGGGCATAAAATGACGTGTTTTTCCTTATCACAAGGATTTCACCTGTCATAAAGCTTTATGTTGAGGTTGATGTTGATGTCTCTTGTCAGCCATTAGGAGACAATGTATCTAATCAATACCTCATAAGAGGTATTGATCTAATGCATGTGACCACTGTATGAACCGTATTTGATCCCTGTTTGATAAATTATACCTTAATACTGCGTGCATCCCTGAGATTGTTAGCTAATTGCTCCATGACAGTAGCAAATATGTCTACATTGTCTGTACCTCAGGTTTAATGGACGTGTTTAATGTATTACAGGATGCTATTAAGGTCAGAAGATGATGGTCAAATATTCAGCAGTTAGCACTGAACACTTCCCTTGATGTTGCTGATACTTGCATGTCTCTACATGATAGAGATATGTCTTACTCTTCCCGTATTGGATTTGGGTGGAGGGAGAGATGAGGGCAAAGAGTTAGATGGAGGTTGAAGTGTTTCTGCCATGGACCCCTCTACTGTGTATGAGGCTACATGTGCCATCTTGATCAAAATAAACATTGGGGTAGAGGCGCAGCCGGGTTAGATTGAGGGGTAGATAGACGCGTAGGTGGTGAGGTAGAAGGTAGGTGATGAGGTGGAGGGTAGGTGGTGAGGTAGAAGGTAGGTGATGAGGTAGAGGGGTGGATGGTTTGTTGTGAGGTGGAGGGGTGGTTAGTGAGGTAGAGGGATAGTTAATGAGATCGAGGGGTGTGTAGTAAGGAAGAGGGGTAAATTATAAAGTAGACGGTAAGGTAGAGGGGTAAGTAGTGGGGAAGGGGGTTAAGTAGTGGGGTAGAGGGGTTTGTACTGAGGTGTAGGGGAAGCAATAAAGTGGAGGGGTAAGTATTAAGGTAGAAGGGTTGTTAGTGAGGTAGAGGTGGATATGTTGAGTGCCTGCTGGGGATTTAGCGTGGTAGGGAGGTGTGTGAGGCGGCGCTGTATGTGATCAGTGGGTTGTAGGGTGGGGTTTCCGGTCTCCAGGCCACGAGAGGCTTCCCTCCATGTCCCTGACCCTATTATGCCCATGCGTCTTGTATGATTCGGACAGGGATCACAGGCCAGCATTTATCTACACCCAACTCAATCCCCTTGGACATGTTTCACAAAACAAAGAAAATATGATTCCAATGATGTGGTTTTAGTTCCAATAAGGTGATCTAAGTTTAATAAGGTATATATTTCAAATCAAAAAAATAAATTTACAAATATTCAAAGATTTGTCTATATTTACATTCAAATTAGAGTAATATTTTCGGTCTGTCCCAGTGTTTGATAACTCATGCAAGAGGAAAAAAACACGGCCCATGTCAGACTCCATCCCGATTCCATCCCCCAGTCCACCACCGCGCCCGGCCCCGGTAAGGCCTGGGCGAGAAGCGAACATTATTTAAGCCTCAGACGGCTTTGTGTTTTTTGTGTTTTTTTATTTAAAGCTTGTTATTAAACGTTCCCCTTCACACAAACGATTCTGGGCATTTTCCTGCATTTCCCGATGATTTTGGGTTTAAAGTTAAGTCTAATTGCGAACCTGTTAGTTTCAGTCGCGTCTCATTCAGTTTAAAGCGCCGCCATTTTTTTCTGTCTGTCTGAATCTGACAATACGTTACCTTTGCATAATACAGATCAGTTTATTTTCTTCTCTTAAATGAACAGATATATACCTGCAATTGTCAGATGTACTCTTTGATGTTTAGTTTAACTAGGAAAGTTCATAGTGGTAGCTTTGTTGAGAGAGCTAGTTTACCAACTTTGTCTCAATAAATCAATATCTAATTATGTTGTAAACTATCGCTACCTGCATAAGTACATCATTAGTTCAACATATTTAAATCCCAAAATATTTGACTTACTTTAGTTGGTAGTTTATGTGTTTATGGTGTGATAGGGCCTTTTGTTAAAATTGTGAATATTTGTGATCTCGCCTATTTTAGAACCATGACAGTCATGATGATGACGATATGACGGAAAAGATAAAATATACATTAGGATTCTGAATTCCAACTGATGTTAATGTAGCGTCCGTGAATACATACTATATTGGTGCTTCAACATTTATGACCGGAATCTTAAAACTATTTGTTATTTTTAATCTTTGGCTTGATCTCATACTCATTTGATTGGCTTGATCCTAGACTCATTTGATTGGCTTGATCCCAGACTCATTTGATTGGCTTGATCCCGGGCTCATTTGATTGGCTTGATCCCGGATTCATTTCATTGGCTTGATCCCAGACTCATTTGATTGGCTTGATCCCGGATTCATTTCATTGGCTTGATCCCAGGCTCATTTGATTGGCTTGATCCCGGGCTTATTTGACTGGCTTGATTCCAGGTTCATTTGATTGGCTTGATCCTAGACTCATTTGATTGGCTTGATCCCAGACTCATTTGTTTGGCTTGATCCCGGATTCATTTGATTGGCTTGATCCCAGGCTCATTTGATTGGCTTGATCCCGGATTCATTTGATTGGCTTGATCCCAGGCTCATTTGATTGGCTTGATCCCGGATTCATTTCATTGGCTTGATCCCAGGCTCATTTGATTGGCTTGATCCCGGATTCATTTCATTGGCTTGATCCCAGGTTCATTTGATTGGCTTGATCCCGGATTCATTTCATTGGCTTGATCCCAGGCTCATTTGATTGGCTTGATCCCGGATTCATTTGATTGGCTTGATCCCAGGCTCATTTGATTGGCTTGATCCCGGATTCATTTGATTGGCTTGATCCCAGGCTCATTTGATTGGCTTGATCCCGGATTCATTTGATTGGCTTGATCCCGGATTCATTTCATTGGCTTGATCCCAGGTTCATTTGATTGGCTTGATCCCAGATTCATTTCATTGGCTTGATCCCAGGCTCATTTGATTTGCTTGATCCCGGACTCATTTGATTGGCTTGATTCCAGGCTCATTTGATTGGCTTGATCCCAGGCTCATTTGATTGGCTTGATTCCAGGCTCATTTGATTGGCTTGATCCCGGATTCATTTGATTGGCTTGATCCCAGGCTCATTTGATTGTCTTGATCCCGGACTCATTTGATTGGCTTGATCCCAGGCTCATTTGATTGGCTTGATCCCGGATTCATTCGATTGGCTTGATCCCGGATTCATTTGATTGGCTTGATTCCGGATTCATTTGATTGTCTTGATCCCGGATTCATTTCATTGGCTTGATCCCAGGCTCATTTGATTGGCTTGATCCCGGATTCATTTGATTGGCTTGTTCAACCATAGAGTTGACAGTGTTTGGGAGTGTGGTGGAGTTCTCTTTGTATCTGACCTCATTAAAGTAATTAAGCCCAAATTGAATGTACAAGGTGAACATATTTGTATGCGCTTTCAGTGCATGTCTATTTCATACCTGTCACATGATTTGATCAATTTCCGAATAGCCAACAGGTCATCTCACCATCGACATTTTCATTTTTTATTTTACCTATTGATTTTCTTGCAGCCCACTGACTTACATAAAAGGTAACACAATGTATAACCAATTTCCAGTCTACAGAGATGTTATTTAGGTCCTCTAAATATGCTTTCCATCTTTCTGAGATAACTTCACAATCTCCTGTTTTTCATATTAGTTTTTTCTCGTAAATCTTCAAATTCTTTTCTTTCTAGTTGTACAGAATTGTGGATATAATATACAGCCCATATATTAGCCATGTGGATAATAGGGATCGGGGCAGTTGGTTAGAGCTTTTCAGCACCAGGTGATCCAAAGGTCACAGGTTCGTTCCCCAGCCAATGCAGGAATTGAACCCATGTTATTTCCTATACGGGTTGAGGAGACATGCCTCAAGAGGTGACCTGTTGTTCTTGTAGTTCTGTCTCGGGGTGAGTTGTCATGAACTGCGATATGAGAATTCAGCGAGGCAGCACTATACCCGCTACAGATAGGTCTCGTCATGAACACAACCGAAATAATATTGAAAGTGACGTAAAACCTTATAACTCAGTAAAGATTATTTTGGAATTATGCTATGGAATTATACATCGGCTGTAATTGTTGTGGCAAAACAGTGACAAATTATATGATGAGTTTCGTTTATGGTCACGGCAACTGAAATATTCTCTGAAGAAAGAAAGCCAAGATGAGGGAGAAAAAAGGACTTAAGACACCCTTAATACGTTTTCCCGTGTAATTAGGCCATTAAGTACGTAACTTGCAACACACCAAGAAATGAGTCTAACATAAAGCTAATATGTTTATCTTTATGTTTATGCTAAGTAGAGCTCTATCAAATTTCCTATTCCATATATAATTGCCAGTATTCGTGCTGATAATGAGGCTGAAGTATTTATCTCTTCTCATCATTTCCTGCCATGTAGTTAGTATGTGAACCTGGTATTTATTTCATACGTGATCCGTATTGGGCTGTGGTTATGCAAACTTAATCAGGTGTCATCATTGGCTGAATATACTGGCTTGAATTTCTTACTAGGCTTATGTATCAGTTATATATAATATTAGTTAAGTTTTATATAATATTAGTTAAGACAAATAAAATCAGCATACAATCTTTATTCCAAATCAAAAAGTACTTTTTGAGAATAAGCCAGGTGCTATTCAACCTTTGGAATCAATATGGTGGAGTTTCACCTTATCTTAATATAAAGTGCAAAAATTCAATATCCAAAAATACCTCCATGGAACTATACACCTTTATTGTAGCAATGTCTAGACCTAAAGAACGTTTCAGCAGATCCATTGCTTTACATATTAAACAGAATATAAAGAAATTTAATCTATGGCTTTCACTGGCTTTGAGTGTATAGACTGGTTAATTATTCAGGAAGAATATATGCTGCCGCTACTGTTCGGAGCAATCATGTTCATTCAGAATGTCTGCCAGATAAATCATCAATTTATTTTGCAGAACATCATATGTGATATCTAGCATTGGGTCATGTGGCAGGATCTATGGCAAAATCAAAGAAAGAATCCACACATTCCTCAATTTATATTAATAATTATGGGGAATTTAAAACTATTTTTGATGGATATCAGTGTATATATACTGATGGATCTTTCAGCAAGGACAAATAAATCATCAATTCATTCTTCAGAAAGTCATGCATTATATCTAGCATGAGATAACGTGGCGACTTCTCCACATCAGACATTTGTAATATGTTCTGATTCTTTATCTTTGACTGCAAAGGATTGGGAAATATTTTCATAAGAAAATCCTCGAATGGTTGTACAAACTCTGTACTCAGGAAAATCCAATATTATTGGATTCCCAGTCATATTTCCAAGGAAAGTGAGGCTGCTGACCAAGCTGCCAAAGCTGCATTGGATAAAACAAAATATTTGATATCGTTATTCCCCATACACAGTTCAAGAAACATATTACCACTTTCCTATGTTCTAAATGGCAAATGGTGCTTCGGTCATGTTGCATGGGCACGACAGGTGGATATCTGTAACTGAATCGTATCCAGCCAGTGCTCCATGACTGGATATCTACGGACATAGTTTGTGTTATCCTTTCTCTGTGGCAATGCAAAAGAAAGATCGCTGATTACTTTTCGAAAGGAGTAGGGCATTAAATTCCAGTGACAGGTTTTATTTGACCTCATACAGCATGAACGGTGCTGAAGAGGTTAATACAAACAAATCAAATAAAAAATATATTTGATTGATATATTGTAAGTAAATTGCATTGTTACCATTTTGTGTCGTGTCGAAATCCTTTTTTTTTTGTAACACGGATGGTTCCTTTTCTGACAATGATTGCCAACAGGCAATCATTGTCAAAAATAGGAACTATCTGTGTTATTCTGTGATCGATACGATCATGGGAAACGTGTTATAATATCCTGTGGGATGTAATTCGTTTTTTTCTGTGGTCATTATTGTTGAAGCTACTAACGCCACGTGGAGTGTTCGTCATGTGCATGCGATAGGTTCCAATTTGCACATGCGCCCCGTCATGTGAATACATAAGAAGTAAAACAAAAGAAAAGAAGTGTGTGATGTAGACAAAGCAGAACGTTAAAAATATGTCATCGTGTTCACCCATGGTTTCATAAAATTATCTTTTTAAATTGCTTGGAAATGCTCCCCAATCATTAGAACAAGGAAATTTCAGTAAGTTTAGTTCAAATTTGGTGTAAATCGGACAATTAGAAGTGAGATAACATGTAAAGGTCTGATCAATGATTTGTGTTAACGCCTGAGCGATATTAGGGCAACTTACGTAATCGAGCCTGATAAGGCACATCTTTGCATACATTTGTCCTTAAAAAAAATAGTTCATATACCAAATTAAATGATTTTAAAAGATGAATAAAGGTAATTTCAACCACACCATCATTTTACAATGATTTAACAAGCGTTTTGTGTTTATCAGTTTTAATTTTTGTTCAGTTTGTTGTCATTTTTGTTTTGTTTGTTGTAACTTTTATTTTGTTTGTTAAATTTTTGTTTGTTATTTTTTTTCCATTCGTGTTACATGTGGAGCACCACTTTTTCTTTTATACTATTTTAGGCACTAAATGACCTCATTAAGCAATATTTCATTCATCCATTATTAATTCATTCATTCATTGAAAGGAATATACCATTATCCTGTGTCTCAACATGAAATCAAATGTTAAGCATTGCTGGCTTCAAAATGCCAAACATGCTCATATGCATGCATTTAACTGAGATATTTTTTTGGCAGGACAATTATTTTTCTGGACAATTGTATCTGCAAACTAAATAGATGAAATGTATAACCATGTTATTCAATAAGCTCAACAAAGTACAGGGGTAAAATATTCATGCAATCTGACGTCAATTATATGAATACACTGCAACAGTTGCAGCCTCTAGAATGTTTCAAAATAACGATATTAAGCCAGAACAATGGGGACGTTAACATCCTTCCCGCCTATTACTGGTGGTGGAATGTGACGTCCTTCCCGTCGGTAAGGGATTGAAGGTAAGTGAAATATTACTACGAGTACAGGCAATAATTGCTATCTCATCACGTTTGGCATGAATATCTCTTCATGTATCAAAAGTAATATAATTTATACATGAATTTCATCTTGGATATCAGGGTCAAGCTATGGGTATGTAAAGTTCAATCCAAAATGTCTAAATATAGGTTGTCATTATAAATACAGGTTGTCATTATAAATACAGGTTGTCATTATAAATACAGGTTGTCATTATAAATACAGGTTATCATTATAAATACAGGTTGTCATTATGCCATTTATTAATGAAAATATAGTAAAAATGAAACTTATATGGTCAAGGATTGGCAGCATATAATGACACCGGCAGTAATCTTTGAGTTAATATCAATTGACTAGGCAGGTGTCATAAGCACTGAGCACATCCTCTCTGACAGGTGACAAAAGTAATTAGGATAATGTAGACTAGGGCCAGAATTAAATATTGAAACATAACTAAACAGATTCTGATCCTGAATATAAGCAGTGACCAATTGTTTCTTTCATTCTCAAGCCTTGAAGTTATTCTGCTTGTTATGGGGATTAATTCAAAATAATAACAATAATCCCAGAGTCGTATACAGAAATCACGTGAAAACTCTGACAAATGACCCATTCAAAAGTTAAAATCCAGATGTATTATAAAATATCAACCAACGTAGCAAACAACCCAAGAAAATAGAAATAGAAATAAATTTTACATTTCAGAAATCCCATTCCTCTCAGAGTGTTATTCAACTATATCGGCTGAAAAATGCCCAGAATAAAAATGGTTTAAATCCTATAAAATACCCAAGACTATCACACGATAGAATGGAGCCCAATATATACAGGGGTGGGAGAGCTCTGAGCCAATCTATGCAGTAAATCTGAACCAATCTTGTCACATTGCGTCATTGTGGACGCTCACAACTGATCTGCAGGCAAAATCACGTCATTCTGGGCACTAAATCGCAGCCAATCTGAGTGGTATTTGACCATTGCCCTGTACGGTAGACAATGGATAGACTGAAAAAGTTGTGATCTTTAATCTTTTTATATCGACTATCATACCCAAAGTTTTAAGAAATAACATGCTCATCAGTTACATAATATAAGTATATGATCATCTGAAACTGGATTATAACGAAATTTTGCATAATTTTAACACAGAAATGTGATCCAGTTTAAGATTGCATAACGTGGAATAATTATCGACTTGGGGGCACATCTGTTACCGTAAAAACGTTATACGTTTATCATCAAATTTACACTATCATTAACAAGACACTGTTATACACTCTACTGGTATGAAATTTGTACAATTGTGTGATTATTATTATGTGATTTTGATGCTTTTTGTTAGATGACAAAAAGTCGTTATATAACAGAATCACCCAGATTGGTTCAGAGTTGGTGTACACCACCCAGATATGTTTTGATTAGCGCCCAGATTGGTTCAGAGCTCTCCCATCCCTGATATATACAGCTCAAAAATGGCAGGAGCGGCATTTTGCTCACAAACTGTTTTGCTGAAATAGTCATTTGGATTTAAACGAAAATGGCTTTAAAAAATAAAGATATAAAATACAGGAATCAAATTAGATTCTTACAGCAAATTAAAGTTTAACTCCCGAAACATTATACATCATGTTAAACATCCAAGACAAGACAGTTTACAATTTCTGAAAACATGAAATAAAGGGTTTTATATTCAGCGCCTCCACAGGAAATTGTAAAAGCGGAAAACACCTCCACATCGGAGGACCCCCAGTGGAGGAACCAACAACTCTTGAACTGCCCGCACCTCCACTCAATCCAATATAAGTAAGATTCAAGACAACTCACTCAGTTCCCATCCAACTGATGAGATCAAAGTGATAAAACCATGGTATTGGTTAGGGACAGTGATCGTCATCCAGACAATCTTGAGGATCTTTGACATTTTCATCTCAGCACGTAATACTTGTTTTAATGATAATGATTAATGTATCTAGGTCATGTGACCACATTAATGTTATAAAGGAATTCCAGGAATGAGCACAAATGAACAATTACATAATATTGGTACACTTTAAATCATCACATTGTATCCATGTATCATCCATTTTGTCCATATTAATCATTTCATAAAGTGTAACATAAACATCATTTGAAGATCTATTGAAATTCATAACTATATATAACTATATATCTATATCTAACTATATATATATAAATATATAAGTCTGGATTTTGACTTTGTGAACATCGATATGGGTAGAGGCCCTTCTCAAACACATCACACTCCATTGGAAAGTGGCGTTGAATCACAGCCTGGGGACCAAGTGTAGAACTTTACTACATTACCTGCACAATACTGCTTTGTATTTAGTTCTAGACAACGTTACACGAGAACACATATAATGAGGTTTGAATTTGTGGGCTTGTTGTTCAAAGAAACCTTTACAGTTACATGGTGGGACCAAGCTATGCTGGAGAATATACAGAGGCAACATAGTATGAGCGATAAAAGTGATTCACTCTGTATGTAAATATTGTAGGAGGAAGCCCCACGCAACACAAATCTCATCATGTCAGGTCTGTGATCATAGAAGTGACAAAGAGTGGCATGAAGGCTGGTAAATGCCCAGTCCTCAGTGCAACAGACAGGCACACCATGCAACAGAGGCCATTCTACTCACCAGACAGGCACACCATGCAACAGAGGCCATTCTACTCACCAGACAGCCACGCCATGTATCCGAGGCCATTCTACTCACCAGACAGCCACACCATGTATCCGAGGCCATTCTACTCACCAGACAGCCACACCATGTATCCAAGGCCATTCTACTCACCAGACAGGCGCACCATGTACCCGAGGCCATTCTACTAACCAGACAGGCACGCCATGTACCCAAGGCTATTCTACTCACCCGAGGCCTTTCTTCTCACCAGACAGCCACACCATGTATCCGAGGCCATTCTACCCATCAGACAACCACGCAATGCAACAGAGGCCATTCTACTCACCAGACAGCCACGCCATGCAATAGAGGCCATTCTACTCACCAGACAGCCACGCCATGTATCCGAGGCCATTCTACTAACCAGACAGCCACACCATGCATCCAAAGCCATTCTTCTTACTCGCCAGCTTACTAGCACCAGTTCTTCTGTGGTGATCTAAAGGTTGTGGGTTCGATCCCAGGCCTTGCCGAGATTGAACTCACAATACAATTTCCCATATGAACTGAGGCCCGTGCCTAAAGGGTTAATCCGTTGTCCTTGTAAATCTGTGACTAGCTAGTTGTGATGTCAAGGACCTGCCACATGACAATTCAGTGAGGCAGCACTATATCTGCTACAAGTAGGTCTCATCACGAAATGACTGAAATAATGTTGAAAGTGATGTAAAACCCCAAACAAACAAACATCAATGTGAGTCAGTGGGAATAGTGAGCTGTTAAATCAGGTGCAGAAAGGAACTTACACAATGAAACAAACAGATTGTGCAATGAAATATTATTAGATGATAATGATAAACTCTCGTTGTTTAATTCTTGATCTAGATTTATACTACTATCCTGTCTATTATTATTAAAAATCAGAGCAGTAGAGGGCAAAGCCATTCCCTGTCCCGGGGTGAATACCTCATGTCCCTTGGAGATATGGCTAAGGCTCTTAAAATATAACCTCATTTTTTTCTTTGTATTTAATTAATCTGTTTCCATTTAAAATCTGTTTGCATTTGAAAACTTATCTATTTGCTATTAAGAAAATATTGACAGCACAAATCGCAATATCAAAATAAAAGTATGTATTTTTATTTCATCAAGAATACATATTGTAATTGAAACAATTTCTGTTTACAATCCTACCTGTAGTATTTATATGAAGATCCTTTCATTAAAAATGGAAATGGTATATTTTTCCAGTGGTTCTATTTTCATTGCTTTCGTAGTTTGCTTTCAACTCATTCTGTTTATAATTCTTTTATTTATTCAAAAAGGGATAGGATCTGACCTTTATAGCGCATTAGATAAAATTTAGAATTAAACAGATACAACTGATTGTTTAAAAAAATCCTTTTGTTTATAATGTATGTGTGTTTTATCTCTTAAAATATCTGACAGGAAGTTCTTGTTTCATTTGCCATATGATCTATGAATTGTGTCACTATATATCCTGAGGATCTATCTTTTGTTGAATATGATTTTAATGTGTTTTACGAATCATAAGTAAAGTTTTGTACATCTAATTTAAATTTTGCTGACAAAGTAATGTGAGATTCTGTTATTAATACAATTTATAATGTCAGCCATACGCCATAGTATCAGGTAACTCATTACAAGTAGAACTCTATGATGAAGATATGTAAGACAAACGTGGACACGGTTTAGGGACAAGAGGTTTGAGGTATAGTTAAGTGACAAGAGGGGTGAGTCATAGCTTAGTGCCAAGAAGAGTAATGAAAAGCTTAGTGATAAGAGGGATGAAGTATAACTTAGTGACAAAAGGGATGAGTCATATCTTAGTACCAAGAGGGGTGAAGTATATCTTAGTGACAAGAGGGGTGAGTCATATCTTAGTGACAAGAGGGGTGAGTCATATCTTAGTGCCAAGAGGGGTGAAGTATAACTTAGTGGCAAGGGAAATATCTCGGTGCCAAGTGGGGTGAGTCATATCTTAGTACCAAGTGGGGTGAGTCATATATTAGTGGCAATAGGGGTGAGTCATATCTTAGTGCCAAAAGGGGTGAAGTATAACTTAGTGGCAAGAGAAATGAGTCATATCTTAGTGCCAAGAGGGGTGAGTCATATCTTAGTGCCAAGAGGGGTGAGTCATATCTCAGCGCCAAGAGGGGTGAGTCATATCTTAGTGCCAAGAGGGGTGAGTCATATCTCAGCGCCAAGAGGGGTGAAGTATAACTTAGTGGCAAGAGAAATATCTCGGTGCCAATTGGGGTGAGTCATATATTAGTGCCAAGAGGGATGAGTCATAGCTTAGCGCCAAGAAGTGTGACAAATGGGGTGAGACATATCTTAATGTCAAGAGGGGTAATGTACATCTTAGTGCCAAGAGGGGTGAAGTATAACTTAAGATGGGATGAGTCATAACTTGCCAAGAGGGGTGAGGTATATTTTAGTGACGGAAGGGATGAGTCATAAATTAGTGCCAAGAGGGGTGAGGTATATTTTAGTGACGGAAGGGATGAGTCATAAATTAGTGCCAAGAGGGATGAGGTATATTTTAGTGACGGAAGGGATGAGTCATAAATTAGTGCCAAGAGGGGTAAGTGACAAGAGGAATGAATGTTTGCTTAGTAACAAGACAGGTAAGGTGAGGGCACAAGTGGGTTGAGATATAGTTATATCCTTCTCAATATATATTGGTAAACCTGTGAACAAAAGATTGAATGGAAGTAGTATTGGGTGCAAGAGATTTCATTCATGATATTTATCCACTTCTTCATATTTTTAGGCAGAGATACCACATATCTATTGCAACTGTAAAAGATACTTAAGAAAGAAGTTGACGTCCATCTCATCTTGGTATAACTTTAACATTGAGCAGACTTTGTGGGTGGTAACTATATCTCACTTTGCTCTATTATTCTGATTATATACGAATGGTGATTATAAATAATAGTTAGGACTATAAGTTTATTGGTATATGCTCCTTCCACACAGATAACAGGAAGTATGTCACAGGAAAAATGATTGCTCAATTGAGATGAGTAGGTGTGTACCTTAAGAATTATTCTATAATGTCCATGTGCCCTCACTTGGTATGTGCCCATAGCAGATATGTATCAGTATGCATGTTGCTATAGCAGATATGTATCAGTATGCATGTTGCTATAGCAGATATGTATAAGATCGTATGTGACTATAGCAGATATGTATAAGATCGTATTTGCCCATAGCATATATGTATAAGATCGTATGTGCCTATAGCAGATATGTATCAGATCGTATGTGGCTATAGCAGATATGTATCAGGTCGTATTTGCCCATAGCATATATGTATAAGATCGTATGTGACTATAGCAGATATGTATCAGGTCGTATGTGACTATAGCAGATATGTATCAGGTCGTATGTGCCTATAGCAGATATGTATCAGATCGTATGTGACTATAGCAGATATGTATCAGATCGTATGTGCCTATAGCAGATATGAATCAGGTCGTATGTGCCTATAGCAGATATGTATAAGATCGTATGTGCCTATAGCAGATATGTATCAAGTCGTATGTGACTATAGCAGACATGTATCAGGTCGTATGTGCCTATAGCAGATATGTATCAGATCGTATGTGACTATAGCAGATATGTATCAGATCGCCTATAGCAAATATGTATCAGGCCGTATGTGCCTATAGCAGATATGTATAAGATCGTATGTGCCTATAGCAGATATGTATCAGGTCGTATGTGACTATAGCAGATATGTATCAGGTCGTATGTGCCTATAGCAGATATGTATCAGATCGTATGTGCCTATAGCAGATATGTATCAGATCGTATGTGACTTTAGCAGATATGTATCAGATCGTATGTGCCTATAGCAGATATGTATCAGGCCGTATGTGCCTATAGCAGATATGTATAAGATCGTATGTGCCTATAGCAGATATGTATAAGATCGTATGTGCCTATAGCAGATATGTATCAGGTCGTATGTGACTATAGCAGATATGTATCAGGTCGTATGTACCTATAGCAGATATGTATCAGATCGTATGTGCTGCCTATGGAGTATTAGGTTTGTTTGTTTGTTTGTTTGGGGTTTTACATCACTTTCAACATTATTTCAGTCATTTCGTGAATAGACCTACTTGTAGCAGATATAGTGCTGCATGACTGAATTGTCATGTCGCAGGTCCTTGGCAGGACAACCCGCCCGATCACAGATTTACATGGACAACGGGTTAACCCTTTGGCACAGACCTCAGCTCATGTGCGAAATTGTATCATGAGTTCAATCTCGGCACGGCCGGGGATCAAACCCACATCCTTTGGATCACAACAGAGGAACTGGGGCTAGTAAGCTGGCACTTGAACCAACAGCGCCACGGCGCGTGGCCTTGGAATATTAGGTATATGAGGACTCTGTAGTAGTAATCATATCATTATTCCAGAGACATCTTGAGTGATCCATTGTTTGAAGCTTTTCTGGAATACAAATAAGAAACTTATCGACGAAACCCTGAAAGTCTGTCAACTTTCATTAACAGGTCCAACAGGTGCAACATACAACATGTCCAACAGGTGCATTGAGCCAGGCTTTGGTCTATTAAATCAAAAATGAATTATTATCTTAGCCTATTGAAGCATAATTGTTGGTATTGCCAGAAGATCTGTGTGATACAAGTGTTAGATACTTTTTTTTACACTGATTGCGGGGTCACCTAGATGTAGTGCTCTCTATATACTTGTTTTAAGCCTGACAAATTATGGAAATCACTTAAGAAGGTGCTCCCATCATCATCTGCTCAACATCATTCTATGCTGGAAGATGAGATGGGAACACACACAGAACCACCTGTCATTGCCCACTCATTCAACACATTCTTCAGCAGCATTGGCATCAAAATTTCCAACTAGAGTTCAGATTCAAAACCCATATCCAAATTTTGACAAAAAGTTCAGTTTTCGTAATATTCATGTAGAATTCACCAAAAAGCAACTAAAACAACTTCAGGCATCCAAAGCTACAGGACTAGACAACATAAATGCCAGGCTGCTGAAGGATGCCGCAGAAGTAGTGTCAGGACCACTCACATTCATCATAAATGCATCTCTCCAAACTGGTTTTGTACCAAGCTTATGGAAAAAAGCTTGGGTTACTCCAATTTTCAAGGCAGACAGTCCACAGTGTCCTTCCAATTACAGACCAATCTCTATTATACTGTTTTGTATGAAAATATTTGAATGTGCAGTGCAACAACAAGTATTGCTTGAAAGCATTCACAAACATGAAACGCATTTGACATAAAAGGACAATGTATGTGCTTCGGTATCAGAATTGTTGTCACCTAAACCTGTCAAGTTCAATGACAATTCTCCATTTTTCACATTCCTGGCATGTTGTTCAAACATTTTTGCTTGTTTGTGACACATAAGGTAAGTCAAATGTCAATCCAAATCTGTAAAATAGATGTGACAATTAAAAGACTTTCGCCTGTTTAGTTATGTTATCTTTTTGAATGTCCCACAATGCATCTCACTTCCGGCTTGGTAGACAGTAAGATGCTGCTCGTTGGGCTCCAAATAAAAAGCTATGCAGAAATCGATATTTATTCTGCAATAGGTAATAATAGAAACACATGATTTCTGACTGCAGAGAAGTTTATATAAGTTAGTATATGCGATATATGCAAGGCGTACATGGTGATGCAAATGAATTTTCTTTTGAAAATATCTGCTTTATATCAAGTCAAACATATCAAAAGGCTACCTTTCCTCAGATGTTATCCTGTGGAATGCTTCATTACAAATGAAATGGTGATAACTAAGCCTGGATCATGTTTAAAAGCAGATATACATATGTTCTTTGGGCATATACATCCTTCTTATCAGATGAATAATATCTCAATTCATAGGTTTAAAAAAATACATTATAACTGGATTTCACATTGACATATATTGAAATATGAGAACCAAGATGAACAAGAAATAATTAAACTTCACGTGTGATGATTTAGATAAATTATATATATATATATATATATATATATATATATATATATATATATATATATATATATATATATATATATCCACACATAATCGCATAGTGAAGAGAGAGCCACAAGTGGTCATATTTAATTAACCTATATATCTTTTGTAATTTAATGCATTTGCAATAATTGTTTAGAAATGATTTAATGTCACACCTGCCTTCAGCATTTACCTTTTCCCATGTTACTTATTTGGACAGTACATTTATATCTATTTGATTTGTCTCAGCCTGATTATGAATCCGCGATATTGGTACAGAACGTTCTTAATAAGTTATAATTTTTTATTTTTGACAGTTCAATTTATCAATGATCATACCGTGATAATCAAGAATGAAACATACAAAACAACGAATATGTCATGGCCTATATATAGTACATGACATTACTGCTTAGTATTAAATGCCACCCAAAACCTAATGAGGTTGTATATAGTAACTGTCCAACACGTTTTCAGGGAATTGTTCCAGGAAATACATGATACAAATGTAATTGGAGTCATTTCAAGTGGGAGGTGCTCAAAATATATTTGAATACTATCCACCCACAGAAACGGCCAAATATCTGTAAATATATAATAAAGTTTTTATCCACTGTAATATTGAAATAAAATGAATCTATTGTGCAAGGCTCAGAAAATATCCCTTAACTGCATGTTATAGTGAACTAGGAACTAGGAACTCAGTTTATTCCAACAGGCTAGGAAGTCATTTTATTCCACTACATCATATACATTGGGATAAATATTGATTACATATTGGTTTTCAACAAAAAGACTAGATCACTATACTATTATGTGTCAAAATGACCCCACAAAGGCCTTTACAGCGCAGCTTTAGTGAGTCTTAGTTCGGGTTTTTACATCACTTTAAACATTATTTTAGTCATTTGGTGCTGCCTCAGTGAATTATCATGTCGCAGGTCCTTGACATTACAACCCACCCGTTCACAGATTTACAAGGACAACGGGTTAACCCTTTGGCACGAGCCTCAGCTCATATGAGAAATTGTAACATGAGATCATTCTTGGCATGGCCGGGGTCGAACCTACCACCTTTGGATCACTACAGAGGAACTGGTGCTTCATAGGGTGGTGCTCTAACCAACAGCGACACAGCCCATGGCCTGCACAGCTTCAGTAAGGGCCATCCTTCCCTGCAATTAGGGGGCAATTTTCTCATTCAAATTTTGTCTACCTTATTTTTCCAAAATTATGGTCCAGGTCTATATAAATATATCATTTGGAGATCTTTTTATCAGAGGGACAGCTGTCTGGAGGAATGATCCAGTTCATTTGTTCAAGTGCAGTGTAGTACAAAGTTGTTTACAGAAAGAAAATAATAATGATAAAAATAATTAAACACAACGTTGTTGTTTTTATAGATTTACACTCAGAAAACAAAATTGATGTCACTGTTTCTAAGAAAATGGTTTATGAACCATAGGAATAACGTTCTGTACCTGTGGTAGTACTTTATTAATGACAAGTTAGAATATGATGAATAGGATATCACGAAGATGACGTAATATGTAAGATGATATATAATGTCAGGTATGATCTTCTCTTTATTTGCATCACAATAGACTGCCATCAATCCTGTGATTAATTTCGCTTTCCACGGTCAGTAATGCTCGGTCAACAATACATGGATTATTCAATGGTAAATTTAGTCTTGACTGTAGTTGTTAGCTCATTAGTCAAACGGCCTTAATTCTGTCACTTTGGTGAATAATAAGGAATACTTGGAAGCAGTTGTATTTAACTTAAGATGAGGGGCCCCGGGCCATGGCGCAGTTGGCTAGAGCGCCAGCTTATTAGCACCAGTTCCTCGGTGGTGTTCCAAAGGTCGTGGGTTCAATCCCTGGCCATGCCGAGATTGAACTCATGACTCAATTTCCCATATGAGCTGAGGCCCGTGCCTAAAGGGTTAACCTGTTGTCCTTGTAAATCTGTGACCAGGTGGATTGTCATGTCAATGACCTGCGACATGACAATTCAGTGAGGCAGCACTATATCTGCTACAAGTAGGTCTCATCACGAAATGACTGGAATAATGTTGAAAGTGATGTAAAACCCCAAACAAACAAACAAAACTTTAGATGAGAATAGTGAGCAACAAAATATCATATGGAAACCCTTAAAACAGATTGCCACATTTTAAATCTAATATATTAACAGATATTTAAGGTTATTTTAGCCAAAATCTAAGCCCCCCTATTAATTACAAGAGATGCATGACATATTTTGATCAATACCGGGGAAAATATGTTTTGATGAACCTGACACTAAGTGAGTAGTCAATGATGTATTATGTGTGAGGTCAAAAAATGTTAAGTAGGCGGTTTACGCTGATGTTTCTGTGGGTGATTAAAAAGATTACATTAGGCAGCAACTTGGGCAAAAATAGCTGTGAGGCATGCCGGAAAAATTCGTGATAAGATACGCGATCTGACACAGACATCTTGGTGTAGCATTCTTATCCCTCATAGAAAGCAGTGTAATCTTTGAATCAATCCTTGTGTGACATAATAACATTACCATATTGGTGCAACAAACAATCTGTGCAAGTTGTAATAAATAGGGTTGTTGACCAGTGGGACTGCCTCAGGCAATGGGTCTATACCATGCCATAGAGGTGTGCTATGATGTCATCTATGAGCTGAAGGGTTGTGAAGAAGGTGTCACAATGCTTATGTAACACAATGACCTATGGCAGGTAGTGCACAATATTGCTAGTTCCCTCTGATAGATTTTCTTGAATAATGTAAAAACCCATCATATAAATTGATACACCACCAGGGGAATCTATTTTTGTCCCCTTACGTCTCTCTGGAACTGGAAGCGTGAGTGATAAATTGAAGCCAGACTCTTAGACGGGATTGGTGAATGGGTGGGTCCTCCCAATCCTCATATATTTAATAACATTAGAAATCTTTTTTGCATAGGTTTTCTTCTTTAAGGAAAAGTAAGATAACATGACTTAAAACGTCTCCCAGGTTTAAATCACGATTGAGACAAGAACTTCGGTCATGCGGCATTGTCGAGAAATGTATATAAATGTTACACAGTTGTTACTCGCCCAGGCTAGTTTTCCATGACTGGTTATCATATTCCAGTTTGTCTTTTCATGTTTATGTGATAATGCAAAAGAAGGATCCCTAGTCTCTTCGAAAAGAGTGGGGGATTGATCCCTGGGACAGGTGCCTATCTGACCGAATATAGCCTGAGCAATGCTAAAAAGGGAAAGTCGACAGTACAAACAAATTGAATACCTCTTATAAAGGGAGTTGCGGATCTTTCTGGCTTCAAATAAATTTTGTAAGAATTTCCACGATTAATCATTCTAAGCCAGGTATCCCTGCCTTCTTGAAAGTTATATATCTAAAAATCTAACAATATTTCAAATAAGCGCCCATACGTTTTACCCTATCAGTTGACATATATACACGACCTTGTCAAAATCTTTAAAAAAACAACACGCGCCAATTTTACAATACATCTGGTCCTTGACTTGTCTTTGTCTAACAATACATCTGGTCCGTGACTGCGCAGTTGGCTAGATTGCAAGTTTATTACTGTAATGATTCAAAGATCATGGGTTTGAATGCATGATAAATTTCTTGCATGTGCTGAGGCCTGTGCCTGAAGGATGAACTGTTTGCCTTGTAAATCTGTGACTGGAAGGATTGTCATGTCAAGGACCTGTGGCTTGTTTGTTTGGTTTGTTTATTTGGGGTTTTACATCACTTTCAGTATTTCAATCATTTCGTGATGAGACCTACTTGTAGCAGATATAGTGCTGCTTCACTGAATTGTCATGTCGCAGGTCCTTGACATGACAACCCATCCAGTCACAGATTTACAAGGACAACGGGTTAACCCTTTAGGCACGGGCCTCAGCTCATGTGGGAAATTGTATCATGAGTTCAATCCCGGCACGGCCGGGGTTCTAACCCACGACCTTTGGATCACCACAGAGGAACTGTTGCTAATAAACTGGCGCTCTAACCAACTGCGCCACAGCCCGTGGCAGGACCTGTGGCATGAGGCAGCACTGTATTCGTGAGGCAGCACTATATTCGCTACAACTAGGTCTTGTCTTGATCTGACTCAAATAATGTTGAAATTTATGTCATACCCTAAACACACACATATCATACTTTAGTATACATATACCTAGAATATCAATAATCCACAAACAATACACTAAATTCATGTACTATAGGGCCGTGTTTTGGGGATGGCTTACCTCGGCCTATATAGGTGATCAGTCCAGGTATTGGAGTATGCACACGAGTAGTGATGAGTGGTTGTCCTCCACCCACACCTAAGCCCCCAGCAAGGCCGCCAGCAGGCCTCCCCCAGTACTCTTAACATCTAATTGCTAGCACCAGAAATGTTCAATTATCCCACATTTCAAAGTGGTATATCCTCTGGTTAGAAGATCTTTGACTTTACCCTAATCTTATATTAATTAAAAATAGTATCTTTCTTTTCTGTCATTCACAGATTACAGATACCCATTGTTTTTGTGTTCTCTTAAGATCTTTTCGGTGATAATAAAAATAGTTTTTGATTTTTGTGTCATGTGATGTCAAGGTACATCATTAACAGCGATATTTCATGTTTGGCCGGACGATAATAAGTCAACTTGAAAGATTGCTAATAAGGGCATCTTTCTCCATGATGAAGCCTTTGCTCCACTTCATTTTGTAATAAGACTCTTCTAATCTGTGTAATGGGATAATCCGTGATAGATCGATTCAAAATATGGAAAGGACTATTCCCTAATAAGATGAGCACATCGTGAAGATTAGCCGGAGTGATTTAATGCATGGTCACTCGTGGGAGAGCAAATCCCCGCAACCCTGAACCCGTAAAGAGACGCCATCTGCCCCGATCGCAGACACCCATCGATTACAAAAACTGTTTTTTGGCTTCTATAATTACTCCAGAATCAGTCATGATTTGACATATGAGTTACGATATAAACCCTGGTGATTCTTCTTTTTTTGGAAAACTTATTTGTCCATCCCTTAATGAGAGATCCCTGACTTCTATGTGAAGCCCACACGAGACGCTCTCGCTGCGGCAGACGACTTTTATCCACTTTAGCGTCGCACAGAGTAGTTGTGATTGACAACATGCACGATTTTCTGCTTGTTGTAGTAATAAGTACAAATGTTATTTGGACATATGAACGAGCATTCATGGATGTTAACATTTATGTTTTCAAAACTAATTCTTCCACTTAGCGCAAAAAAATGGATTGAGACCAATAAACCAAGCCCCCTCACATCATCAGCAGGTAAAATCTATAATTTAAATGACCGCTTGGGGCAAATTATTGAAGATGTTCAGTTCTTTGAGAAACTCATTCTCGTGACAGAATTAAAGTGTATAGACGTATTTTTAGTAAGGAAAAAAATGAAGCCAACCATTTTTTGTTTTGAGCGACTCTGTGGTAAACAGTTCAGACCTCAATCAATTGATACTAATCTTTGCAGATAAATGTTATGGGATTAAGATAAAAAAGGATATAGTGGAAGCTGAAGATTGGTATAAAATAGGTTAATTGAAGGTTGAAAAGGAGAACATTAAGGTAGGATTTGGATCTAACATATGGACATCTATATGTTAGAATATGGATAAATGTTAGAATATGGATAAATGTTAGAATATGGATAAATGTTAGAATATGGATAAATGTTAGAATATGGATAAATGTTAGAATATGGATAAATGTTAGAATATGGATAAATGTTAGAATATGGATAAATGTTAGAATATGGATAAATGTTAGAATATGGTAAATGTTAGAATATGGATAAATGTTAGATTATGGATAAATGTTAGAATATGGATAAATATTAGAATATGGATAAATATTAGAAAATGGATAAATGTTAGAATATGGATAATTGTTTAAATAGTGATAAATGTTAGAATATGGATAAATGTTAAAATATGGATAAATGTTAGAATATGGATAAATATTAGAATATGGATAAATATTAGAATATGGATAAATGTTAGAATATGGATAATTGTTTAAATAGGGATAAATGTTAGAATATGGATAAATGTTAGATTATGGATAAATATTAGAATATGGAGGTGAAATTAAAAGAGAACTTGGGAGAATTAGAATAAAGTTAAAAATGATAAATGTGAAAAATGAATGTAGGAGAGACATTTAGGTTCGGCTAAATACATGGTCCTTAATCATGGATAACAATGTATAGAAGATTAAGACGAATGTTTTGACAATGGAGGTAATGAAGGACAATGGACAATGGAGGTAATGAATGACAATGGAGGTAGTGAAGTACAAATGTTATTTAGACATATGAATGAGCATTTATGGATATTTGTGTGTATGCTCTCAAAAACTATTCTTCCACTTTTCAAAAAAAAATTGATTGCCTTTGATAAATGGAATTGTGAGTGAGACCTAAAATCTCAAATAGAAGTGGCCGCTTGGGGCAAATTATCGAAGACGTTCAGTTCTTTGAAAAACTCATTTTCTAGGTAGAATTAAACTGTTGAGTGTGTATGTACACCTCTTTGACAACCATTGTATAGAAGATGTGTGAATGTTAATATAGGAGAGAGGAAGAACTCCATTATTTCTTTATATGTCCATTATATGCTATTCAAAGAACACAACTTCATTTTCAGTCTCAGACTTGGCCATCTATAATCTACATACACTCCTACATGAGTATAGTAACATTTCCAATGACATTAATCATAAAATACTGGATGCAGTTTTAAATTTCATCATATCTTCCAAGCGGTTTGACATATACTTACTGAGTATGCACATTAATATGTATATAATATATATTTTACCCAATGAATCTGTTATTATGTATGTCCATCATTTTAAAATATATTGCTGACATTGTAAATCCAAACAACATCTTATTTTATAGTATAAGTCATCTGTGCCTATATTTATTTGGCTATATTGAGCAGCATGTTCCCCAAAAGAGAGGTTTGGATAGGTTGTTCCCCAATTATGGCAAATAAATATGTTTAAACTAATGACATTCACATGGAGGTAATGAATGACAATTGCTTAAATCTAATTAACTATGTAAGGACTTTAAAAGGAAATAAGCTTAAATAGAATCTGAAGAATGGCAAAAAATTGCAATTAAAGTTAGTGAAATAGAACAAATATAAGAATTTTGATAATCAAAATATATAACTTAAATTTTATATATGTAAATAAAAGACACATTTAAAGAATTCTGGGAAAGTTCAATTTGATAAATGTTCAGATTTATGTGTTAATGCAGAGACATTAAGACCCTGGGATTTCCGGTTAGAATCCCGGCCAGTTACTCTCAAGTGCTTTGAGTAGAAATTGTCTGGAATTAGGGTTATATATATTGTACCTTAACTCTTATTTTCCTATTTGTATCACCCTGAGCTGTGGATGTACCGTAAATAGAAAAGATTGTGAGAAAGATTTGGAATGTCAATTAAGACATTGCCTGATCGCCTTTATTATGTTTCTATGGGTAGTCCTATATGGGGGATAACAATGTCGAGAAATGTTTGCAAAATGTTGTTTTCGTTATTTTATATATTAAGACACCCTTAGCCGATTAAAAGATGAAAACTATGCTAAGATTTGTAGATATTTTTGTAACCTTTTCCTTGGAGATCATTTTCTATTAGTTCAAGGGGTTTAAACTTCAACTGAAATAGGATACAGTGCAAAAGGAAATTTGAAGGATTTTAAGGTTTTAAACAGGATATATCAAAGGTTGAAATAAGGAATCGAAGTAAATTAAAGTAGATTCTTGTTTGCAAGAGAATTTGAGCAATGGGTCTAACAAAATAAAGTATTGGAATAAATGTGAAATTAAATAAAGAATGTCAAGAACGTTTTATATGCAAAAATGGTGTTGAATTTATATTACACTTGGCAAACAATTTTGTTGTAAGATTCAGTTTGTTATCTTTTAAATAGCTCCTTTCTTGTGAAGGAAGCTCAAACGAATATCACGCGAATGATCACATTTTCTATATTTGCAGTCTGGATCATTGAAAATAATATTGGATGCAATGGCACAGATTCATCCACTTCTACTGACTAAGACAAAATACAATTGTTTGTATCTATCACTTTTATTTGGGGTTTTCTTGAAAAACTCAATTGTTGTTGACGAGTCGACAATGATGTCACAAATAAGCACCAAGCGAAGAAGAAACAAAGACGCCTGGGCAAAGCCTATTATATTTGATCCTACATTTATCGGCAAAATACAGTCAAAATCCACTGTTTTTAGAAATACCACTCATAGGTGATCATATTCCAGAACTCAATTTGCGGCAACAGGTTTTTCACAAAGCCATTTACTTTTCTTTTTAACATCAAATGCAAGGCTTGTCAGAATGAAATTCTTTATTTTCATTGATCTCAGCATTATTTATAAAAAGTGAATTTGGGTTATTCTATATAAACCCAGCAGACAAAACCGGTTGAAATGACGTGATATTGATGTGAATTTCAGACGTGGATTTGACGTGGTTAACTGGTGGAATGTGCAGATTAAAACGGGTTTCTTTGTGGGAAAGAGATGTGAAATTATTATATGATATTATTAAATTCAACTGGATGTGATATAAGTTTTTTCAAATGAAGGAGATGGGAATTATTTAGGTACAAAACGATTTGCTTTTCATATTAGCAATATTACCCCAAATACATGCATCTCTCTTGGCATTGTAAAGCGCGCCTCTCATATTATGGGTTATATCCATGTCATGAAAGAAATTTCCCTTGACAGTTTGAATTAAAGACACACAGTCCAGTATATAGTACACCAATAATGCAAATTATGAGTTTTAAACAAACATAGTGTGGCATATTCTGTGCTTTTGATTTTTTTGACAAATAAAATCATGTTTCACAATTTCATAAAAGTTGTTTTTAATACACAAAATACACATTTTAATAACACATTTCATATTTTATGGGTAAAATCATATCAATATCAAAATACTACATAATATGTCTTTTAGAAAGGGCATTACAGAATACACAGGGGGTTTTCGTTTGCAGGGATTATGAATGAGAAAGATTGAAGCATTTATAATAGATGAAACATCTAATTGCCAGAGGACGAGTTTAACCAGCTTAAGATCTATATACACCGAGAAAAATTGTCGATGACTGACATTTATAGATAAGACGATTCAACAAAGAAAACATAATAGTTACACCTACTTTAGCTTTTATTATGACAGATCTAATTATAAAGATGTATTCTTGTTTCCACTAAATACCATTATGAAATTGAACACTATTGAGGCTTGAAGTTCTGACACAAATGTCTACATTTTGTTGAATGCTTGGAAACAATGCGTTAATATTGAAGAAAAACATGTTTTCTATATACTAAGTCTGGGCATGAGCATATATATCAACTGTTTAAAATGGTATATTATCATTTAAAATAGTATATTATCTGTCTTGTGTTCAGCGCCTGCTGATGACATTATTAAATTTGAAACATTTATAATCTGTCAGCTAAATTTTTAAAATGAATTTGTAAAGTGGAAAAGGAGGATTACGAACTCTTAAAACTGCATTCATAATTAAGTCTACTTGTCAAAATCAAAAGAAGCTTTCACAATACGTATTACCACTGGGAAAATAATTCATTAACTCTAGCCTATGAAATATGATTACAGTGCCAGGCGAGTTTATTTGTAAAGTTGAGATAATGTCTAAACCTTGCACCAAAGCATACATATCTTGTCCACCTCCGGTTAGGTCACATGACCCAGCCAATCATCCGGGAACTTGCAGACTTGCGCATGTAGAGTTGGCTCCTATTCCAAGAGTCTGCTTCAATATGGTGTGTGAGGAAATATGTCATTAGGTATGACTTCCGACTGCCAAATAACCACTTTGTAAAGGGCAAAATGTTTTTCACTTTTTGGTCATTGACTGTGGAATGAGAGAAATGTGTTTTTTGTCACGTGAATCATACCACACGTTTAGCTTCCATCTGCATTGTAAGAATATAAGTTATATTATAAGCAGAAGCCATGGTGGCCAAACTGTAAATTAATTGCACGCCCTGAAGAGCCTGGATCATAGAATAGACTTTTACTAGAGGAATAGATCCAGGAAGCATTGTCATAAGACAATACGGCTCTCAGATCAAAGGCATCCCAGATGTATACGGATATAGGTGGTTTTGTTCAATATGATCATACCACAATGGGAGGTTCTCATGGAATAACTAACGCTCCTGGACAAACAAGCTGGTATTTCTCCCGGGAAATATGCACACTATTTCTAATGAAAATTACAATATACAATTTTAAGTAAAAAAAAATCAAAGTATTTTTCTTCCCAAAAAAATCAAGTAATTATATACATTGGCGATATGCCCTCTAGATAGCTGTGCCATATACTCCCTGTCTACCTAGTAATGGCATAAATGCTCATGTCAGCAATTGCTGGAGCGACCTTGGAGCGCTGCATGTCTCAAGTGATTGGATAATGTCAGTTCAATCAGTAAACTAGTCAGAAACTTCACCCGATGGTAAAACATTAAAAGAGCTGGGCTGTGTGAGGAATGATGAGGTCGTTAGTGCCTGCTAATTATAGGGCCTTATCACTGGACAAGTGTAGACGCATCTATTATTTGTTTATTCGGATGACACCAATTTCAGGGTTGAAACAGTGCATGGCAATTTATTGGACTCATGATGAAGAAGACATTTCTTCCCTTAATATTACGATTCTATCTCTCCGGATTTTTTTTACAAACGATGTAACGACAGCTTGGTCCATCAAATGGGAGTTCACAGCCTGAGAGGTGCTTTGAAGGACAGCATACATCAGAAATCAAGTAAAGCAATATGCCTTCCTCCATATTTAGCTCCAGACTAAGGCTCCTTTCCAAAAGCATTAGTTGACATATCTGGACTGTATTTTATTGAATGGGCAACAGAATTAATTTTGACAAGTGTTGTAGAAATATTACAAATACACCAGCACAGGGTCACCAGCACAGGGACACCAGAACAGGGTCACCAGATCAGAAACACCAGCTCAGGAACACCAGCACAGGAACACCAGCTCAGGAACACCAGCACAGGGTCACCAGCACAGGGTCACCAGCACAGGAATAACAACACAACACAGAAATAACAGCACAAGAACATCAGCACAAGAACATCAGCACAGGAACAACAGCACAGGAACACAAGCACAGGAACAACAGCACAGGAATATCAGCACAGGTACAACAGCACAGGAACAACAGCACATGGTCGCCAACACAGGGTCACCAGCACAGGAACACCAGCACAGGGTCACCAGCACAGGAACACCAGCACAGAAACACCAGCACAGGGTCACCAGCACAGAAACAACAGGACAGGAACACCAACACTGGGACATCAGCACAGGAATAACAGCACAGGAACACCAGCACTGGGTCACCAGCACTGGGACATCAGCACAGGAACAACAGCACAGGAATAACAGCACAGGAACACCAGCACTGGGTCACCAGCACAGGAACACCAACACTGGGACATCAGCACAGGAATAACAGCACAGGAACACCAGCACAGGAACACCAGCACAGGAACACCAGCACTGGGTCACCAGCACAGGAACACCAACACTGGGACATCAGCACAGGAATAACAGCACAGGAACACCAGCACAGGAACAACAGCACAGGGTCACCAGCACTGGGTCACCAGCACAGGGTCACCAACACATGAGCACCAGCCCAGGAACATCACCACAGGAAGATCAGCACAGGAACAACAGCACAGGGTCACCATCACATGGACACCAGCACAGGGTCATAAGCACAGGAACATCAGCACAGGAACACCAGCACTGGGACATCAGCATGTAATTATGTCTCCAGTTATTCTCATGCCAGTTTATAGGTCAAATGTTGAGACCGTATGTTGAATATTTTTATTTGCATTTTCCTACTCACATCACTTCATCATTATGACATGACAATTCAGTGAGACAGCACTATCTCTGCTGGAAGTAGGTCTCGCAAAGAGAAATAGTGTTGAAAGTGACGTAAATCCGAAAAGAAGCAATCAACATCCTGTGTCCCGTTTTGATGGTTTTCAAATCTTTTCAAAATTTTTCTGGTATTCAAATCTTTGTCAGTTTCTAAACACAAAATCAGATGATCTTTTTATACAAACTGGTACATTCAAATTACATTGGAATGGTTCTAATTCAGTCTCGTGAGTCAATATTTACTAATTGTTCTATTAAAATAATTAGGTTTTTGTGTTCCATTTTGCTTCTCTAATAACTGTAGTTTGCTTGCCCAGACATTACTCAAGCCAGCCAGCTTTCTACTGGTTCAATTTATGCAATTATTTGCATCACGAGAGATGGAAATTAATAAGGTTCTTCCATTGCCAAATAATCAATATAGAGAAAAGCCCTGAGTTATTTTCACCATAGTATGATTTAATATAAAGAGGTCTGTTGAGGACACTGCATTGATATGAGATGTAGTGTTCTACATCTCATCCAATAGCGCCATAGACCTAACCTATAGCGCGATAGACCTAACCAATTTAACATCAAATACAATCAAATCCTGGATCCTCCTGAACAAAATTACAATCTTCAAAAGACGTCCATTGACAGTTGCTATTCAATGAATAAAATCATAATTTGAATTAATCTGTTGCTGTCAACCTATGCTTTTGACAATAACGTGTCTGTATTCTTTCTCTACGAAAGGGCCTAATCATTATTTATTCATGGGGTGAAGGAAAAGGAAAATCTATCTTAGTTAGCTATTCATGATTTAGATTAGGTAGTGATATGTTTTATATTGTTATTAGTATTGGCTTTTTATAACGAAATGATCAGAACGCATATTGATTGGTGAATGTCAAAATTCAATTTTGGTAGGGGAATATATTATCTCTTGGAAATAACAACTTTTGGAAAGAACCGGTATCAAGTTCAGTATATCTTTGTATTATCCTGGACCGCAGATCAATGTGTAGCCTTCTAACCTTCCCCAGGCGAAGTATTGAATATCACAAAAATAGCATCAGACTTGAGACTTCTTTGTGATGAATTTGAAACCTATTTCTATTTTTTATCGCACAGTATACTTTTACAGATCACCATTTATAAGAGACACTGTAATGTCATTATCGTAGACGCTCATTTTCTGCTGTAGGGAGCCAATGTGGTGTCAATACTCTGAGAAATACCTGTCTCACTTACACATTATATTGTGTTTTTATGTGGATATTGTGTGTTGGTGACACACAATATTGCTAAGAAACCACTAACACTTTACACACATCTTATGTATAATGTTATTGTGAAACACAATCTTTGGGATTGACCCACACTGATTGAAACTAATTAAGAGCTTACGTGTAATATTGGATAAACATTTTAGTCAATAATATTGTTGACTTTAATGTTTTTTGCAAAGTTTATGATATCATTGAGTATAAAATCATTGTAAGGTGTTTTGTAAAATCATAAAAGTAACAAAACACATTTAAGCATTTTGTTAATGTGTTAATTGCCATTGACAAGGTCTCTAAAGGATTAAGAGGATGTGTGCCTCTCTTCGAATATTTACACAAGGGACATTCATGTGATTATACATTCAAATGTTGGCAGTTGGCCACTTGTCAGCACAATACAAGGATTGCATTATTATGAAGTAAATGCCTTTTTATTCACGACATTGTTTAAAAAAAATGGTATGTAAGTATCCTATAGTCTATAAAATGTGATCTTTTACTAATATTTTAATATTTTCATGTGATTTGAATTTATGAAATAAAATTAAATCTGTTTGCATGGTAGGACTCATTTGCACTTCTATTTTTTCAATTTCAGATGCCTATTCTACACATCACGGCATCCATTGTACCTATTCTATATGAGGCATTCTGTTTGAGAGCAGTCCAACCACCTTAACTAAGCAGCAGGAATCCCAGTTACATATCCTAACTGAGGTATTCAGGAAAACAAAGTAATTACACTGAGCAGAAGGATATCCCAGTTACCTATTCTGCATTGGAGGGCATCCCAGATACCTGCATCCAGCAGGACATTCAAATGACAATATATTCACAAAAGAGCATCCCAGAAACAAACTGTGCACAGAAGGGGATCCTGGACTAAAACTGACACTGTGCATGAAATGTCATCCTTAAAAGCTGCATTAATTATGAAACATTTTTAATTGAAATTTGAAGGATATTCATAAAGACATGTACACATCCATTTTTACCAAGAACTTTCAACAAATGATTTGAATATTATTAAGAATTGTTAGTATGCATGTATAGTGTGATAATATATAATATTTATAATATAGTTTATAATATAGAATTTCTATCACTTTTGTTGAGTGTACAAACCTTTTTGAATAAACGCAATAATACAGTTAAACACATTTTTATGTTTCATTTCTGGGACAGAACATTAAACACAATTTTGTGTTTCATTATAAAACACATTAATTTGTTTTATCGAATGTGTTTCACAAAACATTTATGCACAATATAGTGTTTCCAAATCGATAATATAAAGTGTTTCATTTGACACACAATGCAATGATGTTTACAGTGAAAGCGACTGTATTCACACAAATAGAAAATAGATACACAAATGGAAAATAGAAACACAAATAGTCAATATAGGAAAGCAAATGGGACTGACAGGAAAACGCGCATTGCCACGCTTATCACTTCCGGTATTTGCTTCATGATGTCACTAGATATCATATCTTAACACTATATACTATATGTAACTTATTATCAACGTAGTATCATATCTAATGTCTCAAGCCATACATTTATTCATTGGAGTTTAATGTTTTATCTAGTGTGTGCACACAGAGTGTGGTGTGTTAATTTACATTTAGAATAAAGCATTCCTCCATATTAGGCATTGCATTTGTCAATTCCTTTAACTTAAACAAATTACAATATTCTTTTTAAAAAAACCTTTTCTCATTAGTAGGGGAGCCAATCTAATGCGTATTTTTGGGAATACTGGTCTCGCAAAATGCATGGTCTAATTTTAGTATATTAAGAAAGAAGACACATTGAGACAACTTCAGAAGGTCATATTTTGAAAAAATGGTTACAAATACCAATATAACTGTTACCATAGCAACCATAATATATTTTAGTTGGCTAATTTTACCTCAGATCAAAAGTATGTTATGGATTCCATGTGTATGCAAAGTTTAGGAATTTTAATACATAAAATATAAAAGGTATGGGGAAAAGTATATTTATTTTGAATATGCTATAAAAATGATTTGGTTTCTTGGCAATAGTGATATCTCAAGAACTAAACAAACAACATATTTTTTCATGAAAAACTGACCCCAATGTGTCTTCTTTCTCAATATACTTAATTAGACCATGCATTTTGAGGGACCAGTGAACTAAATATTTTACTAGCTGACTCTTTTACTATTAATAAGTATTGAGGAGAATCTTCGCTGGATACATTCCAAAGGTTTGAGCCCAATCAAACAGAAAACATTTTCTATATAATTCAACGTTTAAGGTCTACTTTGATCTATTTCTTTTCCATATCATTCTCTGATATCGATATGACATAGCAATATGTTGGTGACTTGATATCTTCAGACAAGCATATGATACTTTGAGTATGATAAATATTCTTTATCATTATTGACATTCGTATCGCACTTTACACTGCATTAATGTGAAATGAAAATTGTTCTTTTTAGGAGGATAGCAATTCTTTACATCAATGTGGGAGGAATATAATATTGGAAAGTATTGTAACTCATCGTCAAAGAAATGTTTAATGCAAATATTTGATAGAAAACTTGCAGCAAGTATCAATTTTCTTTCAGTTCTTGAGACCAGACAAAATATAAATTACTTATAATTATATATGGGGGTAGAATGGTCAATACATTTTACCCATATTTGAAAAAGAGATCCACCATCTTCAATACTTTTTACAGCATTTTCAACAATTAAAAAAAAAACAGAAAATATTTGTCAAACAAATTAAAAATGATATAAATATATATGCGTTATGAATAAGGATTTACAAATAAACATTAGTGATAACCTATTTTATTTATTCAATTCTTCTGAGTGTATAAATTCATTAATTCAGAGCTAGACAAAGATATATCCAGCACATTGGTTTTTATATGTTGGCAAGCCATGTTTGGTGACATTGTGTATGGAGGCAGTGAGCAGGCAGAGTGGAGAGCTGATGTTTGACATGGAGATGTCGCCCTCTTACTTATGGCTGTACACAATGTGGCTTACTAATGAAGAGAGGGACAGCAGATTGCTTGTTAACTGGAGTAGAAGACCTCACTGCAGCAAAACCTCTGCTCTCACGGCCTCATAGATATGTCAACATACACACAATTAACAAAGAGAGGTCTACACAAATGGACTGTCTCTTAACCTTTATTAGTGTTTTTGCTTTCAGTGATGCCACTAAACTTTGTAATGGTAAAGTTTTTATTGCTCTTTTACATGATTGATTTCTTCCTTTTAAGCCAAGAAGATTAGAAAAATGTAGTGGCATTCTTATCTAATAGACAGTTCTAATGTTCATTAATGTTCACATGTCAATGTTGCTGACGTTAATACGTAATCCTAACCTAATAAATGCAGGTAAATATATCCTTAACACTAATGAAACAACATTTGTCTTCAGTATTCAGTTAATATAAAGTAACAAATGCCAGTTGAGACTGCTCTCTCTCTCATTGATGGCGGGATGTAGCTCACAGCTGAGATATATCTTCTACTGTCGGCCGCCGGGGTTCCACTCCCGGTTTGGGTAAGATTGTGTTGTAATCATTAAATTCATGACAAAGACATAGAAAATGGTTTTATGTAAAGTGGAATATAATGGCGGAGTCATCTGCTGTGACAGTCCACATACATATATGGGTAACACATTTAAAACGCTGATTCTGGACAATACTTGCTCAAAGCGCTTGACAGAAACTGGCCAGTATTCAAACAAGGAACCCCAGGGTCTCAAGGCAAATGCGCTACCAATTGAGCTATTTCGGCCAATTATTATTCCATCTTATGAGAAGACATAAAACCGGAATATCTTTGGACACAGTTGATTTATTTAATCGTTGCACCAAAACATTCTTAATCCAACTCACAGTTAACACAAACATTTCATCAGTTATAATGCAGTTGCGACGTTATAATATCCTTTTTGAAAGTCGATTGACCTTTTTAAAACTATCCCTAGATCTCGCTAAAAACTATCTCCTCGATCACATAATAACATAAAGAGCACAAATATAATTGATGTCATTCTTCCCTATATAAAAAAGCTAATAGAATTGGGATCTGTCAATGAACTGCAAATATAACCAATAACTTGGATTTCTTATTGCAATTATTTCATAATACGGAGCAAGCCTTGTGGAAATAAATTATATTCACATATGTATGAGTTTGAATCTAATTACCTGCCTAATCGACTTCAATCCCACTTTGATTGCCTTGGGACTTGACTATAATTTAGGAAATGGTATCCAAGGAGGCATCCCCATCATTATATATCAATCTTACAGAATTGGCATTGATTATTTTTACAATGTCATATCATAATAATCAGATCATCTTTTCCTTATGATCTTGAAAGTTAATCACTGAATAAATTGGGACTTCAATGTCGAATCTATGTTGTATATTCTTGAAGCAATATTGGTTTGATTACACACCCATGAGGTGCGTAAAAAAGATGTTTTCTTACTTCATTATTGATTGGGTAATAACATAGATGTTTAATAGCATAGATGGAAACATAATTAAATATTTATGTAATAATCCAGCATTATGCATTCATATACATGATTACAGTACAGATTGGTTTCCAACAGAGAGTGGCGAAAGACAAGGATCTTATCTAATATCGAACACTATATATATATATATATATAGGATGTTTAGGTGTTTGCTTTAACATGTATGTTATTATCTGCTGATAACATTGTTATTTGTTATATTTGAAGAAAATAAGAGCAACTTATAGTAATTGTTAAAATGTTTGAATAATTTGTGTTTAAATTGGAAACAAAAAATTAATGTAGATGAAACAAAAATTATACATTTTAGGAAGTTAAAAGCAAAGAAATACAGACTTTGAATATCAAATAGGCACTGTGAGCATGACATTAAGTGATAAATATAAACACTTTGGAAGATATTTGAATAAGCACATGAATTCCAAGCTCATAGCCAATTACATGTACATCTGGGTTAATTCATCTCAAAATTCTGAAGTTTTAGGAATATCGGCTTTAATTATGCCTGTATTAGATTATTGTGCAGGAATATGGAGACGTAATAAATTGAATTGCTGTGATAATATTCAACTAAGACCTGTTTGATATTTACTGGGTGTGCACCAGAAAACACCACTATTGTCTCTAGAGAGGGGTACAGGGGCTACACATAAACTAGACATGTCTACCAAATAATTTTGAGGGCCCATTAGTCAATCAAAAGTCTTTTTAGTACTCTACCCCCCCCCCCCCCTCCCCAACCTCATACCAGTCAGTTGGTCGAATATATTGACTTTGTCAGGGGAAAAAGGCTATTCCATTGAACTCAGATTTATGCTCTCATATTGAGGGGGCTAGACATAATCTAGACATGTCTACCAAGTATGTCTAAGGCCCCATTAGTCAATCAAAAGTCTTTTTAGTACTCCTCCCACTTCATACCAGTCAGTAGGTCGAATATATTGACTTTGACAGGGGAAAAAGGCTACTCCATTGAACTCAGATTTATGCTCTCATATTGAGGGGGCTAGACATAATCTAGACATGTCTACCAAGTATGTGTAAGGCTCCATTAGTCAATCAAAAGTCTTTTTAGTACTCTCTTCCCCCCCCCTCCCCAACCTCATACTAGTCAGTAGGTCGAATATATTGACTTTGTCAGGGGAAAAAGGCTATTCCATTGAACTCAGATTTATGCTCTCATATTGAGGGGGCTAGACATAATCTAGACATGTCTACCAAGTATGTGTAAGGCTCCATTAGTCAATCAAAAATCTTTTTAGTACTCTCTTCCCCCCCCCCTCCCCAACCTCATACTAGTCAGTAGGTCGAATATATTGACTTTGTCAGGGGGAAAGGGCTATTCCATTGAACTCAGATTTATGCTCTCATATTGAGGGGGCTACGTATAATCTAGACGTGTCTACCAAATATGTCTAAGGCCCCATTAGTCAATCAAAAGTCTTTTTAGTACTCTACCCCCCTCCCCAACCTCATATCAGTCAGTAGGTCGAATATATTGACTTTGCCAGGGGAAAAGGGCTATTCCATTGAACTCAGATTTATGCTCTCATATTGAGGGGGCTAGACGTAATCTAGACATGTCTACCAAGTATGTCTAAGGCCCCATAAGTCAATCAAAAGTCTTTTTACTACTCTCTTCCCCCCCCCCCTCCCCGACCTCATACTAGTCAGTAGGTCGAATATATTGACTTTGTCAGGGGAAAAGGGCTATTCCATTGAACTCAGATTTATGCTCTCATATTCAGGGAGCTACACATAATCTAGACATGTCTACCAAATATGTCTAAGGCCCCATTAGTCAATCAAAAGTCTTTTTAGTACTCTCCCCCCCCCCCTCCCCAACCTCATACCAGTCAGTAGGTCGAATATATTGACTTTGCCAGGGGAAAAGGGCTATTCCATTGAACTCAGATTTATGCTCTCATATTGAGGGGGCTAGACGTAATCTAGACATGTCTACCAAGTATGTATAAGGCCCCATTAGTCAATCAAAAGTCTTTTTAGTACTCCTCCCACTTCATACCAGTCAGTAGGTCGAATATATTGACTCTGTCAGGGAAAAAGGGCTATTCCATTGAACTCAAATTTATGCTCTCATATTGAAGGGGCTAGACGTAATCTAGACATGTCTACCAAGTATGTCTAAGGCCCCATTAGTCAATCAAAAGTCTTTGAGATCACTTAAAAAACATTTTTAAGTTATAAATGTATAAAAATTGGATTTATTGCGAATTAAAAGGATATATCCGCTTTTGACAGGGTATATATCCTTTTATATCCTGTTTTGGCCCATATCCTATAAGTGTTTATAGATATATACTTGGAGGCATACTTTGAAAAAAACGTCAAATATCAAATATCAAATATCAAATGAACTTCACGCTCGTGGTACAGGGTGGGTCCCATATTAAGTAAGAAGAGAAAAGGAAATGATGAGAGTTTGAAATTGGGTTTTAGAAATGGATGACCCAAGGCTTAGTAGATATTTGAATATGACTATAAGCTTTGTAAGAATAATTGGTGTCACCACATAAAAGTATATCTTACACGCCCAATATTCGTAGAGAACTATAATATCATATATATATATAAATGTACATGAAACAGAATGGGAAAATAACCTTGGTGGAATACCCAAAGCGAGAGCAAGTGTCATGTTTAAGAATATATAAGATGTGGGTATGTCCATTAAAGTTTGAGATTGGTAGATTAAGAAATAAGTAGTTAGATCAAAGAATATGCCAAATGTGTATACTTCAATCTATTGAAGATGAATTTCATTAAAAATGTAGAGAGAGGAATTGTATATTAACATTTCTATGACGAATGACAATTTTACCATATTTGAAAATAAAGAAAAACTTTTGTAATGGGAATGATAGAACTCATTAAACAAATATGTAGTGAAAGCCTGGATAAAAAGGGCAGATATCATGTTCAAATGATAATCCTTTTAATGCTGTATAAATATCAGCTATAAAAGTCACCATACAGACTTCTCAAGGCACTGAAAGTATTCATTGTAATGTAAAATGTGCTGGTTGACTGTTTATTCCTCATGGGTTGGGAAGTACAATGAATAAGTGCAAAGTATACTACTGGATGAATTCCTGTCAGTATCATAAAGATACTCAATCAAAATATAGCTTGCCTGGGTCAGATAAATCAGTAATATATTTGGTGCATTCTTTGCTTTGTGGAAACTTTCCACTCTTGGAACATTATTTCATTTAAGGGTAGCTGTTAAATTAGTTCAATTATGTTTTTCCCAGGGTGATATCTATATTTCTTACGTTATGAGTTACCATTGTCTCTGGAGATATTCTGATGGTAACTTTACTCCTCTGAATGAGGTTAAACTAATGACGTGGCCTTGTTCTCCGATCTCGGAGGTAATAAACTACCATTTCCCTTTGTTTGTTTGATTGAATATTATAGCCTGGAGCTTAATTGGGATCACATTTGACATTTCTACCAAATAACATAGCAATATGGTTCCAGAGGGCGACACATGCCACAAGTAATTTATCATTGAAGGTCCCATTGTTAGGGCATTATTTTTTTATAATTTTATATTTGTTTTTCTCTATGCGTCCTTTTTGTGTTCAAATGTTGTTGACGAAAGTTGCACGCTTGTTATTTATACGATATGACACACAGGTCTGTTCCGTGGCATAGTGTCTGTTTATTCTATGTATAAATGCATATATCTAATTATCTACCAAATCACCCTATCATTTACAACCATTTGAAAGTGATCCTTTTGCTTGAAGGCAATCACGACTAAGGCTGGGGTAGTGAATAGTGATTGCATTTTGAATTATCATTTAATATTTAGAGGGTAAAATACATATGTGATATCATGGTGGGTCTATTCGTGTAATAGTGTAATTTTAGTGGTATATTCAAAAGAGGTATGAATTTGACAAAAATTATTTTCTTTTTTAGAATATCAGCTAAATGTATCATTTTCAGAATACCAGATTGCTGACCAATGTGTCATTCTCACAATATCAGATTGCAGGTTTATGTACCAATCTTGCAATATCAGATTGCAGGTAGATGTACCCATCCGATAATATCAAATTGTAGATAGATGTGTCATTCTCATTCTGAGAGCGTCCAATTGCAGGTAGATGTACCATTCTGACAATATCATATTGAACTTCAGGGTTGATGCTCATACTGACAATATCAGATTGCATCCGGAGGTAAATATATAAATCTGACAACATTTTGGTTGATCTCCTCGGTCGGTAATGCTATGCCTATGTGTGCCCAGTGAGATGTTTATGTTCTGATTTCACATCCGGGGATTTGAATAGATTAGTAGTATATAGCCTTCTTGTTGCCGCCCTGGCTGTAATGCCAATTTACACTGGGACAGAGTCTGCAAAGTGTTGACCCAAAACATAAATATTGCACAAGTCATTGCATAGAAATGCCTTGGATTCTGCCGGTGGATTAGTCCAGACTAAAGTTGACCAGTGTTCAGAGAAAGTAAATCTCACTTTAGAAGAATTAAATAAGACTTCATATGACATCTAATATAAATTCTAATAAAGTTGACAACAAATACACATTTCACTAACATACAGAAGATATTCTACTTGCATAATGGATAATATTGATTCATTGAATCTAAAGTACCAAATTCTGAAGTTGCAAATGGGAAGTTAGTCTGTGGTCTGGTGGGTCAGCTTCACCTCACTTTGTAGGCATTAGTGGAGGAGATATAAATAGACATTGAAAGTACTTAATAGGAACATAAATAGACATCTTTTACCAAAATAAATGTGAAGCTTAAGGGTTTACAGAGCAAAAGGAAGGGATAACAAACCTCTCCTAATTATGAGAGGCGGCTTCCCATTGGCTCAGATGATCCTGCTATGCCGTGGACAGTATGGACATTGTCAGACTGTGACTCACAGCTCGCTGCCAGTCAAGTGAAACACACAGGAAGAATATAAGCCAGAAGAGTGATATAAATGTAGCCTTTATCATGGTGAACGTCTGGACTAACAGTAATAACGAATCAGGCCATTCACCTTCATAAATATTGAAATTTTATTCCTCCATTTTTCTCATCATTTCATCTGTAGTCCAGACATATTCCCCTCACTTCTCGGCTTTTATCCATGATGGTCGCATATAAAATGGTTTCGTCTTGTACATTATTCAACTAAACATACAGCGTTTGTACCCTGATATAATCTTTGAACTATCCTTAATCAAACAAATTTTAATAAACAGCTTTTTTAAATATATTGTATCCGTGAGCACAGAGGTAGGTTGTGGGCGAGGCAAGGGCTACTTCGAACATGGAGAGTGAGATTTAGAAGCAGAAGTAGTCGATAATTAGCCCTGATAACCTTCAGACCATCCTTGTGAACAAAGCTTGATATAAGCACTAGGACACGTCCGGCTACTTCCGGGTAACAACTGGTGGCTTGTGATTGGCTGAGCCAGGCATAGGTGGGTCTGAGGAGAAATGGGGGAGGCTAGAAGGTCACCATTTCATGCCCTGCCATTTAGGACCTGCTCATTTGATTTCTGGGGAAATCATTTTGGTTGCTTTCTTTTGACATTTTGATAACGAGGTAAATGATTAATTTACCTTCAATGGAAATGAAAAATGTTTTTCTTCCACATTGCAAAGTTCCAGTGACCAGAATAAATAAGTGTATCAGATAGTATGCCTGCCTTCTTGCCATCTCTTCCCAGAGTGCAATGTGGGATACACATCAGCAAACCATCATCCGTCAATATCTTATTTTTGTCTTTGGACGTGGGCACCTAGAAAAATAAAACAAATCTCATCTATCCAAATGCAGCTTTCCCGCTCAGGCGCAATATATCTGTATCACTTACTGCTGCCATAATATTCTGTACAAAAGTCAAATCTACAGTATTCATTTCAATAAGGATATATAATTATTAAGTTTGTCTGAATGATCACATATCAGGCACCACAATTTGATAGGAAAATTCAGGCCCCAAAATTGGAAGTTTTAAGCAACATGCTCTTCTCTGTGGCGAGGAATGTTTTCATTTATAAGAAATGCATTGTTTAAACTTTCATAGTGATATGTTCTGAGTAATATGTTTAGGTGAAGCGTGAATTATTTTTTGATGTGATGTACACTATGAGTTCTCATTCCTATTGATTTGATAAAAGCTTTGACCTTGTTTGCTTAGATTGTCGGATGACCTAAATGGCAGCGGAGATTGGATTACTTTATTCTCGTATGATATTCCCTAATACCCGAGTCACATTTGCGCTGATTTCCGAAAAGGAGCCAATGCGATTTTTTGTCTATGATGATGACTAGAAAAACTGTGAATGGAACCTCAAAGACATCAGCCGGCCGTTATTTAGACACCTCACTGGTCGCCTCTAGCTTTACGTTGCCAATGCCACCCCCCCCATTATTTCCTGACCAAAACCCTATACTGGCAAGCTCCCGATAGTGTCTCCTTGGGAAATCTTATGGTTCCCAGTGGCATCTTATGGGGAAATTTGGATTTTTTTTTTTTCAATTTTACATGCTCCCTTGGGACCATACTTCCAGCAGTACAGCCATCGTCAGATCGCCTGTAGTATGCTTGTGATAGTCTCACTTCCGGTGCAAATGTGACTTAGGCATTACTGCTGTTTACGTCATGAGTTTTGCCAGGAATACAAGTGGAGGATATGGTACATGATGTGGCCGGAAATATCATTGTTGTCGTTGGTTCGATTCCTAGCCATGCTGAGATTGCAGTCATGTTACAGATTCTCTCATGGGCAGCAAGGGGCCTGTGCCTGACGGGTTAATGTCTTGTTCTTGTGTCTGGGTGGGTTGTTGTGTCAAGGACATTCAACATGACATTTCACTGAGGTAGCACTTTATCCTATAATGAAATGACTTAAAGTGACGTGACAAACAAAACAAACCTTGTCATTCTAGTAGCTGAAGGTTCTGGTTTGGCAGGGCTTTGGTGGTATTATTTGATTGGAAAATTAACAATCCACTTAGAATCAATTGATTTCACTCCTTACCAGTGTCAAACCATCGACAATCATATGCACTCTGAAAATGCAAAAGCAGATTCCCAGTTGCAGATTTTTTTTGAAAGGAATAGGGCATTGCGTCCAAGTTGCAAACAAATAGCCCACCTGAAATGGCCTCATTACAAACAGATGAACAAATCTCTTAGGAATATTTTCTTTCACTAAGATAAAGGGGAACTGCATTTAAAAGTTTGTATCTCAGATTGGCTCTCAAAGACGCCAAGTGCAGTGAGGCAGACGTTCTCACCCTCTGAAAGGAAGAAACATTGCCTTTTGGCGAAGTCTTTATCGGTACCTCTCTGTAGGCGCGATGTCTTCTTTTGACAATACATGTAAACCTTCAGTCTATCGAATACAATTGTGTAAAATATTGATTAAACTTAATGGATACATAAAACTTGTCTTTATATAAATATTGGCTCAATAAATGTGATAACATACATCTAATTATGGGAGGATTATCAGATGTACGTCTTTATTGAACATGATAATTTAAACTTAATAGAGTAAACATGAATCTGTTAGCTTCTCTGCCATACTCTCACAACACAATATATTTAAATCTGTTTGGTTGCAAAAACCCAGCCGTTATTGCCATATACTCTTGTGTGATAGAAAAATAAAAAGTGCCTCGATCTGTAGACGACCCACAATGGTCAGTATGGAGACTGTGAAAGTATATATATATACTTGATATGTGGAGACATGATGTCAGGTCCGCCAGACACCTTTCAGAAAGGTGGGATATGGTGGTGAATTATCATGGCGCTCACATTCTCTCTTATAGTCAAGCTTATAAAGGAAAATAGTCGCCTATCAGAAGGCTTTCAATGGTTTACTATTTCAAATTAATCCCTGACATTTAACGTCACATTTCTGACACAAAGAACATGAAAATCTTCTCCATTCGGTTTTTGAATGATTGCATTTCAAATTAAACGAGATAAATCGGTGCTAGATATTTGGTCTGGTATCAGTGCCAATGTGGCATGTACAATCGGGTCCTGGAATAGGTTGATGGTGACATATTTGGGAAGGATAAGAAAGTGTAAGAAAATACCAGAAAATGTAAAATCATCTGATGGCGATTGACATTAACCTTCACCTTCACAGTGATTTAAAACAAAATCCTCATTCCAAAATATCTACAAAAAAGTTTTTGTTTTGCCAGTGTAATTTCCTTATTCATTTGTGTCTGATTGGATACATAACTCAAATAGCGGAAATGAGACATTCAACTCTCGCTGGTTCCCGTGAGTAGACATCTCCCAGGGGAACTACGGGAGCACAATATGCTCTCAACACCACTTACACGATAATGCCCTGGCGTTTTATTATTGGAATAATGTTATGTAATACATCATTATATCATATATGTAATATTTTGACCAGAATCAGAACAAATTTCCGGTCATCAATCGAAAAGATGGTTTCTATTATTGTGCAATTCTATATATTGACCAATCACACACCAGCATACAAACCAACTGCGGGGATTGGAGTTGGACAAATATTTTGGTCATGCTGCATGGGCGGGAAAGGTAGACACTCTGAGAGTTGTTTTTCATTAAAATAGTTTTTGTTATCATGTCTGTGTCACCCTGAATGAGCAGGGCATCGAGTCCCAGTGACAGGCTTCTATCTGATCTCATATAAACCAAAAAAATGATGAAAAGGTTGTTTTGTTTGTTTGTTTGTTTTGGGTTTTACGTCACTTTCAAAATTACTTCAGTCATTTCGTGATGAGACCTACTTGTAGCAGATATAGTGCTGCCTCACTGAATTGTCATGTCGCAGGTCCTTGACATGACAACCCGCTCATTCACAGATTTACAAGGACAAAGGGTTAACCTTTCAGGCATGGGCCTCAGCTCATGTGTCAAATTGTATCATGAATTTAATCTTGGCACGGCCGGGAGATTGAACCCACGACGATCCAGAGGAACTGGTGTTAAAAGCTGGCGCTCTAACCAACTGCGCCACGACCCGTGGCCCGAAAAGGTCGTTGATACAAACAAAACAAAACCGATTATAATTGTATTCTTTTTGTTTTCTACAACATTATTTTAAAAGAGTGGCTTTAAAGAGTGGCTTTAAAAGATATATCCAAAAACCCATTACAAAAACGAGGTGTTTTGAATTTATAAATGAATTTACAAAAATAATTTGACCGTTCTAGATTAGATTTTTTTAAATATAGATAAATCTCACTCCAGGCTCTTGTTAGCTTAGTGTGACAGTAAGATTGCAATAAAGCTCAAGTTTATTTTATATCACCATCATAAACCATACATTGCCGTGTGAAATGACTTAATCTAAACGATTTATGCTGTCGCTTCATAAAATATGGTGAGATGGACTGCGGTACCAGCTGCGACCTCACAGTATAATACATAAAAGAGGACAGCAGGGTGTGAGCCCATATCGGGGGGATATAAACGGGTGCACATTATCTCTGTGAGCGCCACCTGGGGGCCGAACACAACCACTCATCTAAGTGCTAATAAACGTTCTACTTCATGACCGTGTGGTCCTTATCGTATTACTTATTTATTTCTCTTGCTTCTCATAAGATTTAGTTCTTGTTTTCCTCTGTGTGTAGGTTTTTAGAAATGAATAAAATAGATTTATATTCATACAGTTGATCCAGCCACCCTACTTATTTGATAACCATGCGAAGGGGAAAAATGGAGACAAAATTGTGAAATGGTGTTTTTGTGACGCTTTCAGCAGTAATGACCATATCAGGTGGACTCTTGAGCCTTTTAACCAGTGTGAAAGTCACAGTGCCAGCAGTGGGAGTCGAACCACTAACTGTCCTACACTGAAATTGCCTACCAAACATGGTATAGACAAAGTCAGGAATATACAATAACTTGCACAAAAATAAACAACAACAAAATAAACGTTTTCTGCAGCATTACCAAGTGTAAGATTAAATTAGTGTTGTGATTAAACATTTTGTGTTTAACACGTTTAATTTGAAATAAAAATGAGACATTAGTTTGTCAATTACAAATTTATCCGACATGCTATCCGCTCTCACCAATCAATAATATCAACTTATGTCAAAACAGAAAGCAGGTTCAATCCATATCTGCTCAATATAATAACGGTCAGTGAATATCACATTTAATTATTCCATTAGAACCATGCATCCGCCTTTATTGTGCCGATGGCAAGTGTTAAAAGTGTGGAGATCAACGAGTGATTTTATAGATTGCTGACTGTCCCTTATGCCGGGGTTGATGGTCATCAAAGGGAGCCCAGAATACAAGTGGCCATAATAAGGCCACACATCACATAGACCTGATGAGGAAGCGCAACATGATAATGGTCGTCACTGCTATTGTTGGCAGACGTAAGAGACATAATCCCTTTTGAAAGGGGATGCTGATATCAGCACGATTCAGACATAACTGTTCTTTTATGTAAGAAGATCAGGGCATACACAAGAGATATGAGATAGCTTGTCACAGCATACCATAAGAAGTATTCTGTCACAAGGGACGGGCTTTGGTGGCTGGCTATACATATGCAGATGCCACTTTAACTATGCTCAGTATACCAAAGTTTGAAACTTTTTTTGGACTTTCACAAAAAAACCTTTAAGAAATCTCATCTATCACGATAAAATTTAATCCCTAAATGACCTGGTATCGTGGTTTTCAGTCGTTCTGTTCACTCATCTCGTTCACTTGTCACCCATCACCTGACAGTTGACAGCCACTATCGGTGCGCTTCCGCCAGCACTGAGTGACACTCAAAGTAGTTCCAATATGGCCAACTCATCTACGCTGACTTCAGCCACTCAACAGTGGCAATCTATATTGATTAACTACAACAGGGTCACTTTGTGGCCCCAATTTGTTATGGCCCTGTCTTGAGTCAATTTGGGAAAGCACTTTGGCATTGTTGATTATAAGGTATATAAAGATAAAGATTGGTACCTTTAGGGAAACATTTCCCCGATTGCCGGTGATCTGGACAGAATCAGATTGCTTTGTGCTGTATTTACTATGTAACCTATGCTTTGATCTGGGCGTCGTATGCGCCTCCTGGTGACAAATAAACGCTGATTACAAGCAAACAGAAACCTTCCCATTCCCCCTTGCTCCCCCAGACCACAAGGGGCGCTTACAATGAGAGTGATATCTTCATACGTACCCACAGGGTGTGCAGTAGGCAGGGGAAGTCGCAAAAATGCTGCAAACAGGGGTATAATATTCCACAATCCTTGTACCAAATCTTTGAACCAAATCTTCAGATTAATCTACATTTAACGCACATTGATGCCTATAAGAAATAAATCAAAATGATAACCTTGGGTTCAAAACTAAAGCACAAATCCGAGGACGGGGGATGCACCTGTGTGCAGGTAACTATTGACAGCATATGGTACTCGTGGGACGTAGAATGATGGGTTTGATATTGACATACTCCTTGTGTGGAATGGAGCCAGAAACAGAGGAGCATTTTATGTTTAAATGTAGTGAATATCTTACCTTAAGAGTTACATGGCTGCAAAAGATTTGTAAAGTATATGATAACTTTCAAGATATGGACCTGTCTGAAAAATTTAAAATAGTTTTCTCCAATAAGAGGCTGATTAATACCACATCACATTATATCCAACAAGCAATGAACTTAAGGTCAAACAAACTGTACAAAAGTTTTAATTTCTAGTCAAAGTGACTCATAAGCCGCCATGCCGGCTGGTTGTGTTTTAATATTTATATCAATGTTGTTTTTTTTAATATGTTACACAAGTGTCACTGTAATAAATAAATAAATAAATAAATAAATAATACTCACATCCGCCATCACTTCCAGACCAGTATCTCAGCCAGCATACTTGTGATTGAGAGAGAGCAGAGCAGAGCAGAGCAGAGCAGAGCAGAGCAGAGTTGATCCAGGAAGCCCGTCTCCTCCTGGAAAGTGGACTCAAAACCTGCATGGTGGTGTGATAATCTATGTTGGTGCCATGTTTAATACCTTTGATTTATATCAGGTCAGACGTAGGCCAATCTACGGGAAGTGCTCTGCTCTTTTCGAAGAGTGTTCTTTACACGATAACACAAAAAACGGCCTTTAATAAATAACTACTTGTGGGGCACAGGTCAAAGTGAGATACAACTAGATAGCGGATTTCATATTTCTCATCTTGAAGCAGAAAAACCATTAGCCCCAATCGGGAGTTAATCACCCACCTCCAGCATGGAAGACAAACTTTACTTTATTTCAATTCTAATGGCAACACGTAAAACAAAACAGTGATTGATTGTGTTACATATCGTAATAATTCATGAGTATTATTTTGGAGCAAAGACCACTCAAGACAGTGTTGTATATTTGACAAAAGCTATAATCATATATCAATATGTTTGCTAATTGTTCTGTTTGTCCAGTACAGATATTTCAGCGTAACAACCTGGTGCATCATGTAATTACGGTGGTCAAGCTGCATGCTGGGTAATCATATGGGAGAGGACGTACAAAGTTAATGCTGCTAATAAGGATGTCAAGAACATTAGCCTCATACACACTGTGCTTATGCTCTCCGTATTATCTCATTAGATGGCGTGTATGTAGTTACCTGTACTTAGCTTTAAAGGGTAATGATAGTTATATTGTGGTAGATGTTGTGAGTGGGGTAAACAAACATGTTTTTTGTGACTGGTAATATAGGCAAGCAAACAGGCTTGCTTTGACATTGTGAGTGGGGTAAATTAACATGCTTTCTGTGAAATGTCGAGTAAGGTAAACAATATGGTGGTGACAGTTAATTTGGACTTGAGAAGGGTAAACAAACATGCATGTAGTGATATTGAGAATAGGGTAAACAAACATGCTTGCTGTGATGTGGAGAGTCGAGTAAACAAACATGCTTGCTGTGATGTTGTGGGTGGGGTAAACAAACATTTTTGCTGTGATGTTGTGAATGGGGTTAACAAACATTTTTGCTGTGATGTTGTGAATGGGGTTAACAAACATGCTTGCTGTGATGTTGAGAGTGGGGTAAACAAACATGCTTGCTGTGATGTTGTGAATGGGATTAACAAACATGCTTGCTCTGATATTGAGAGTGGGGTAAACAAACATGCTTGTTGTGATATTGAGAGTGGGGTAAACAAACGAGCTTGCTGTGATTTTGAGAGTGGGGTAAACAAACATGTTCGCTCTGATGTTGTGAGAGGGGTAAACAAACATGTTAGTTGTGACAGATGATGTGAGTTGTCGAGTAGGGTGGTGTTAGGGATGAGAAGCCCCTGCTTCGTATCACTCAATAAGGTCATGCTATTAGAGACCACAAGACTGACCAAGGGCCCTCACCGTATCCATCAATAAGAAAACCTACAAATAACAAATAAAGCACACACGAGAAGCCCAACATCAGTGCATTACTGCGCCCATTTATTCTACAAGATTAATCTGTGTGCGGAGTAGGACCCTGACGAATGTCATCGAGTCTTTTCCTGGGGTTGTAAAGATCTTGATAAAGTATAATACGATTTGCTGTTATATGCTCATTTATATAACCACAACTAATTAATTATGATGTCTAACACGTGTTTGGAATCTTTGTGATCATGTATATTTATCTTCCTCTATCTGGGCATGAAGGCCTAATGGGCATGTCATGGTAATACACAAGTTATGGTTATAGATTTTTCTATTTTGTGTCATTCTACCTTTTTATCGTGGAATTTAATGCCAATATACTACCAACAGTCTGTTTATGACTGATTGAATATAGAAGGCAATTCTTCATATCTGTGAGATGTTATGATGCCAAAATGTGGCAAAATATTCATCAAAAGGAAGCTCATGCTGAGATTGAACCCTGGCAGATCTCCACGATAAATCGGGAACACAGCTTGGACGACCAAAATAAAAGTTGCTGAAGTGTTCTTTGAGTGCCTTCCCTGCGGAACTCAGGGACGTAGTTCGCGGAGACTTCCGGTCGGCCATGTTGTTATTGCGGCCCATATATGGAGCCTCTCACGATTGTCAATCCCAGGCATGCGCACTTCATATATATCATCCGTGCAAAGTGATATGTGTCGCTGTGATGGGCACCAATGCCTGGTCACCAGGAGACGGAGAAGTATGCAAGGACAGTAACCATGTACTATCACCAGTCAAATAATCATCTCTTCAGCGTGTTTAGTTGGTGAAAGGGGCAAAAGAGTTCACATTGAAGCAGCAAGATAATTCATATTGAAACAGCAGGATAATTCATATTGAAGCAGCAAGATAATTCATATTGAAGCAGCAAGATAATTCATATTGAAGCAGCATGAGAGTTCATAATAAAGCAGCACGAGAATTTATATCAAAAAAGCATGATGGTGCATATCGAAACAGCACTAGAATTCATATTGAAGCAGCATGAGAGTTTACATTGAAGCAGCACAAGAGTTCATATTGAAGAAACACAAGAGTTCACATTGAAGCAGCACGGGAGTTCACATTGAATCAGCACAAGAGTTTACATTGAAGCAGCACAAGAGTTTACATTGAAGCAGCACAAGAGTTCATATTGAAGAAACACAAGAGTTCACATTGAATCAGCACAAGAGTTCACATTGAAGCAGCACAAGAGTTTACATTGAAGCAGCACAAGAGTTCATATTGAAGAAACACAAGAGTTTACATTGAAGCAGCACAAGAGTTTACATTGAAGCAGCACAAGAGTTCATATTGAAGAAACACAAGAGTTCACATTGAAGCAGCACGAGAGTTCACATTGAATCAGCACAAGAGTTCACATTGAAGCAGCACAAGAGTTTACATTGAAGCAGCACAAGAGTTCATATTGAAGAAACACAAGAGTTCATATTGAAGCACAATGGTTCATATTAAAACAACACGAGAGTTCATGTTGAAACAGCACAAGAGTTCATATCAAAGAAGCACAAGAGTTCATATCAAAGAAGCACAAGAGTTCATATCAAAGAAGCACAAGAGTTCATATCAAAGAAGCACAAGAGTTCATATTGAAGCGGCATGAGAGTTCATAATTAAGCAGCACGAGATTTCATATTGACACAGCACAAGAGTTCATAATAAAGCAGTGCGAGAGTTCATAATAAAGCAGTGCGAGAGTTCATAATAAAGCAGTGCGAGAGTTCATAATAAAGCAGTGCGAGAGTTCATAATAAAGCAGTGCGAGAGTTCATAATAAAGCAGTGCGAGAGTTCATAATAAAGCAGTGCGAGAGTTCATAATAAAGCAGTGCGAGAGTTCATAATAAAGCAGTGCGAGAGTTCACATTGAGTTCATTTTGAAGTAAGTAAATTCGATGAAATATCAAATATATGACATTAAGACACATTCAAGGACCGAATATTAAGTACATGTTTATGGTGCTTACCTGCATAATTCATCAAGATGGCGTGCTGAGCCAGGACGCCTGTCCTTAATGAAATATTCAAACGAGAACAATATCAAAGGAAAGCGTCACGGCTGGCATTGATTTCGGACCCGGATGATTCTTATGGTGCGTGTTGGTTGTGTCAAAAGTCATTACCTCCCAGGAAAATCAGATAAACAATTAAATTTTTTTCATAAGAAAATGAAAGTTTTGTCAGTATCAATTAAAAAGGTTCACCTAATCGGGTTTGATTAAACTCTCTCCTGAGCAATACCTACTCAGACTTTATTTGATTGGGATTTATTTTGGGAACAAAGAAAAGACTGTTTTTAAGGGATGGAAAAGACACAGATGTTTGCTTAATCTTTGTACAATATATCAATTAAACCAGAAGTCAAAGTACTGGCATTGTAATCGGAATGAAGAAGGATATTTTCACACTTTAATTAAATTACAGAAAATTAACTGTTACATTGGACATTTATGAAGTGCTGACATGTTTTCTTTTTTAAGCACATGTCAGACATTGTGATGATTTGTAAATATGTGAAATACACTGAAATTGCACATTATATTCTGGGGATTTGTTCTGTTATTATGTGTTGAAGTCAGCATTGGTTCATTTTTTATTCTCTTAGAATCTCGGGAATTATATTAATACTTTTCTATCCATTAAATATTTGGAAGAGGACTACCCCCATCGACTGAATCTGAGATTTCATGCTTCGATCAAAAAGCAATTAAGGATATATACATTGCTTCTTGCTCGATCTCATTTCATCAGGAACTTTAAAAAAAATGTGATGATAAAGTATTAATAAGATTTATCTTTCCATGTAAAATATTATTCAAGGACGTCGCGTATTATTTCAATACTCCGTGTTTCTCTGTAGTGTAGTAGTTGGTTCCTGTGTCATTTGATGAACTAGTTCCGGTATATTTCTGGAGAAAGGACATGACCCCTGAATCAAAATCCATGACAACGAAATGGCCTCCTACCATTGTTACACCAATACCCCAGATACTTGTTCTGTGCCAACTGGTCACTGAGGATGTGCAGATTCCTGTGAGATGTGGGGATTTATTCAGACAGGAAAAGTGGTTTCTCACTCCCGCATTTGCTCCATGATGGTTATCTAATGCTGTGGTTTGTATCACCATGTCTATGTGATAATGCAAAAGAAAGATTCACAGTCATTCCTCGAAAGGGGTAGGGTATTGCATACCGGTGACAGGCTTCTACCTGATATAGCCTTAAATAGTGCTGAAAAGATCGACACACAAATTAAATCATATCAGACAGTGGTCACTAAGGATTATATCCTCTTGGTACATAATCTTATTTTGGACACTGCCATATTATTTCTGTTGATTAATTACATTTATCTAATGCTTAGTAAAGCTTTATTTGTCAGGTATGTAGTGAATTAACTATATTATCGTCATGTCATACATTATGGATGAACATGCATTAAAGATGAAGTAGTCACCTAACTGGCTGGTGTGTACCCTCATTAAACTTGTCACTGTCTATATGTTTGCTCTAAGGGGTGGAGGTCTTGTAAGGTAAGCATCTTGTTCAACTGAGTTGAAGGACCAACTTGTTATTGATTGGTCCATTTATCAGCTTAATTTAGCAAACCATGTACTGTGGCATTAGACACGTGTTTTGTGACATGGTCTGATGGATATAAATGGAAAGTAAACAGGACCCAGTTCATCAATAGGTGTAATCTCAAAGCAATTGAAGTATGAATTCTCAACCCAAGACATTCACTTGTTAATCTACATCTACATCTATAAGTTTCCAAAACCAATTGGCATCCCGCCGAGAGTGCAAGATTGCACTAGGGGGTGCATCTGATACATACCAGCTGCTTGACACCAACCTTTATACTCTGGCAAGGGAGTTCCTGAAAGATGCCAAGCTACCTGTTTCAAATGTAGTTAAATGGGGGGGAGGTTATTCCAGTCAATCACAGTCCTTGGAAAATAGCTATATTTATAAGGGGCACTGCTCGTCAACCTTTTAAATATAGTGATTTCCATGCATTTTCCTTGTAGAAGCTGATTTCATTTTGACATATCCCAGAGGTTTCAAATCTATTTCACTTTTTTATAGCCTTGTACAGTAAAATCAGCCTCTGGATCCTTCTTCCCCCTGCAAGTGAATCCCATTTTAGGTCTTCCAGGATTTTTGTTACAACACCCGTTTCTCTCTTCCAATTGCCAGACACAAATTTAGCAGCTCATCTTGCACTAATTCTAATCGGTGTATATTTTTCTTGAGGTAACGGTCCCATACACTTGATGTTAATCTTGCATCATAAGTGTTTTAATTTACCTCATCATCAATCAAAATAAATGAAACATATGAATGAAACCCAAGATCTACACCCCTGTGAGGACAGGTGAGACATGAGACCCAGGACTCCCATATGGGCATGGGGTAGTGACAGTGAGTTATTCAGAGATCAGGTTTTTATCGCTGGTTGCCAGGGCTTCTACCTAAAAGTGCCTCCTGATGGACAACTATGTCACATTGACAGAGACAATATGGCTACCGGGACTTAGAAGGGATTCTCGGGATTTGCTGAGGATAGGGCAAGGATTTGTGACCATCTGCCTGACTGCACACCAGTCTGATAGCCGAGTAGAGAGAACCATGTAAGTGCTGAAGGCGCATCAAGGTCACCCACAAAATCACCTTTGAACAAATCAGCCTTGAGAAATGTAACTTAAACTCTACGTAGTGTGTGAGACTATTGTGCGGAAAAGGTCATTAATTTAAAATAGAATTATTCTGCAATGTGAGTTTGGGTCACTATCAGCTTTTGCAACAGCTTTGAGTGAGTTTTACATTCAACTCCATTTTTCTTTGATATAAGGTTCCACACCACACAGGAAACAACAGGAAATTATGAAAAGGTGTAATAGATGTTACGCATAATTATCATACATTTGTAAAAAAATATCATCTCATATAAGATTGATTTCGATTTGAGGATATCCTTTCATTTTTATTTTGTATCAGACAATTTTTGGGTCTTCCAGATGCCACCAAACGCAGGTGCCTGACATGAGTGATAATTGACCAACATGTAGAGCGATTGTTGTGTTCTGATATATCAGGTGGCCTGCTATCGCCAGTAAAGTCAAAATCAAGTGCGGTGAAATACGACACAAAGTGTTACCATTAACGCAAGGCATGATTTAACGGGTTCCTTAGCAGGCAGGGAAATAAACTAAGAAACATAGCATCAAACCCACCATAGTCCCAACCATGAATATCACTTCTGTCATTTGTCCTAGAATATTCCTTATTCTGCATAGCCTGCTTCCAAATTAAAGGTATAGCTTATGGACTTGCATTGATCTTCAAAGCTCACCATTCTTAGTGGTGCACATCTCTCTTGACATCATCATCATCATCATCATCATCATCATCATCATCATCATCATCATCATCATCATCATCAACACGTGAGGTTCACCTCGTCCAGGTTTCTCATGATATAATATTCCTGTAATATATCCTGGCACTCAACGAGAAATCAAAGTGATATATTTTCTAACCTACAAGTGGTGGTGATATAAACTAAAATAGCTAATAAAAGATAGATGTCTGGATAGTATTCTATTATCCTTGCCTAATGTGTTTTCATTGAAAACGGCCTTCCTTTCTTCGACACATACATAAACATAACCATACCTCTTTATTTCGTTGATAATGCTGTTCCACACATCAAAGCAAAAGACTTCATAAAAGACTGAAGATTAATATTATGCTTGATAGCAGAGTCGGGCATCATTTGTACTATTGTGAATGAGGCTGTACAGGAGTCATCAACTCCAGACCATGTCCTAAATGAGTACCTTCTAATCCAGGTAAGAATATATCCTGATCCAAGACCATAGATAAAAACAACATCAATATATTGTCCATATGAAATCAATGGAACCCCGGCTTTGCACTTTCTTAGATTGGTCCTGTTATTGAAATGATAATGATAGCGATAATACAGGATATACGCAATGTAAACAGCTCTTGATAAGCTAGTGTCTCCGGAACAGGAATGTCTTTAGATGTCTCCTGAAGGCATATACTGACTCATTCATCCAAAGGTCACAAGACAGGTCATTCTAGAGTTTCAGATCATTGTGTTTTTCACTTCCTGGTCTGTTTTCGCTGGGACTATTCTCCTAACCCAAGGCTTCTCCCTGTTGTCTTCAATGTCAGAAAGTACGGGGGCGTTTCCCATGCAGAGCTTTCCAAGTAACCCCAAAAACATTCTGAAGTCAATTCTGACCAAGACTGGCAACAAGTGCAATTCTTCTAGTTTCTCAAATTTCCTGATTTCCTGTGGTCAAATTTCCTGATTCATTTGGTCAAATTTCCTGATCTTCCCTTCACTTCTTTTCAAAGTTCTGTGGCAATATGTCACATAAAATTGCTATCGCTATGCAATGTGTGATGATGTTTACACAAAGTGTTCATATAAAGTGGTATGAATCATGCTTGGTTGAATAATGTTTAGTGTACATGTTTGCTGTTAATTTCAATTACAAGATATAGAGAGCAGAGGAAAATAATATTAGACAGACAGGCATATGTAACACTTCATGTGAAGGGTTAAACCTAACACTTGATGTGGTATTTAGGCCAGCAAGTTGGACATGTAAGGTTGTGGATTTTGACTGCCATTGCTCAGATGAAATAGAAAGATATATGAAGGCTCAGATGAGATAGAAATATATATGAAGGCTCGGATGAGATAGAAATATATATGAAGGCTCGGATGACATAGAAAGATATATGAAGGCTCAGATGAGATAGAAAGATATATGAAGGCTCGGATGAGATAGAAAGATATATGAAGGCTTGGATGAGATAGAAAGATATATAAAGGCTCTGATGAGATGGAAATATATATATAGGCTCAGAAGAGATGGAAAGATATATATTGGCTCAGATGAGATAGAAAGATATATGAAGGCTCCGATGAGATAGAAAGATATATGAAGGCTCGGATGAGATAGAAAGATATATGAGGGCTCAGGTGAGATAGAAAGATATATAAAGGCCCAGATGAGATAGAAAGAAATAAGGCTCAGGTGAGATAGAAAGATATATAAAGGCTCAGATGAGTTTAAACATTCTCAGACAGGGACGGAATGTATTAACAATGTATTTAAAGTAAATACACATTTAAAGTAAATAGACATTTAAAGTAAATAGACATTTAAAGGGACTATAAAACACATACCATAATGTATGGAAGGTTGTAACAATTGCAACTGCTCTATTGGGAACTCTGATGTAACCTTGAAGGAACCATGAGTACGCATGAGGGAATCTTGATGTAACTTGGGGAAACCTAGAGGAACCATGAGTGTCCAAGAAGGAACCAAGAACCAATTATTGAGAACCATAGTCCATTATGACAGGATAAGTTACAAATCAGGAAACAATAAACATTGATATTTTCAACAAATTTATAAATTGCCAAATTTGGTGCCCATCCTGAAACACCTAAAAAATCATATCATATAATGTATTTGGTTTTGCCCTTAGTTTGGCTATTCTTGAGATTTATCCCGACATAATTGCATTATCTTGACGTCTACTACTGGAAGGCTGGCAAGAAGGTTATTTTCAAAGTCCAAAACGTTACAAAATATGAGTCAGAGTGTCTGCAGTTATATCATTAAATCAGTGTCAAATGATATATGTGTTCCTGATATGATAGTGGCAGAATATCCTGATTGGGAACCTAGATCATTTCTGATATGCGGTAGTCATAATGTATTCAATACCAGGGCTGTCAATATGAAACAGTTTCAAATATAAATTCCGAAAACGATGGGCACGGCGTATCCTTTGGATGTTTGATTAATGACATTTTCAACACTGTTTAGGCTATATAAGGTTAGATTAAAAACGCAATGCCCTACTCTTCTCGAAGAGTGACTGGGGATCTTTCGTTTGCATTATTGTATAGACATGACAACACAATCCACGGCCTTGTAAGAAACAACTATATCAGCAGATATCTTAACAGGTATCCACATTTCCCAAACCGAAGACCGAAGAGTTAATCCATACTTCAATAATGTACTGAATATATTTGAACCATATGCCCTCCTGAGATTTATTTTCAGTAATGCTTCATGCCAATCTATCATGCTGGAACTAAATCGATGAACTTTTCATGCGTCTTTGACTCTCACCAGACACACAAACTCATTTACAGTTAAACTCATCTCTATCTTTTCAATGCAACCGAACCTCATGATTGATCAAGATTACGTCATATAAACTGACAAAGAAAGCTGTTAATTGTTTCTAATCTGAACTTCCACTTCCTGAAATGACTTGCATATCGAATAGATGGAAATGGAAATAGCTAATATTCCACTGTCATCAATAAATAGATTTATCATAATCAATTTTCCATGCATCTATATATCTTGTATCCTCTCTTAGCAAATTATCAATACAACAGAATGGGGTGTAAACGGTTACATTCTTTACTTGTTGTTCAAGTAATGTTTAAAAGGATTCCTACTCTCTTGGGAATCAAATGCTTTTATCATGAACAATGGAATAGTGAAAACATTGAATTTCACATCTGCACAACAAAAAAACAGATAGAATATAATTCATGATATCATATCAAATAAAGAACATTCACGTTTTTAACCCATTCACATCTGGCAAATTTTGTAGCACTTATATCTCTTGAAATTTGTCCAGATTTCAAAATGTTCATCCAATTACTAATCACATTGGGGTGGGGGGGGGGGTTATACTTATCACATAGTATACAGGACTTTATCCTATGCAGTTCGCAAATTATAATGAACATCTTGAGATTTCTCATTTTTTGCAAGATATATTTACAAATGAGACAAGACCAACGTGCATGGAAAGTTCCATGTGAACATCGGTGAGAACTTAACCAATATTGTATAGTTTATTTTTCTGCTTTTTCTGCAAGAAATTCTCTTGTAATTAACAGTCCATACACAATTTAAACCACATAATCGGGGTTTGAATAAAGACTTTATCTCAGAAAATATTGGTGACAGATGTTTTTTCTCAGATAGTCCATTTTTCAACGTTCTTGTGTCTGAGGAAAGTCAAAACTCAGTAGAAAACTCAAATAACGGGGAACAATTAGAGACATAATTATACATTTTTATCAGAATTTCTTCCTTCATTAATTTCCTATCATGACATTAATGAGCTTCGAAATGACTTCATAAGATGAAAATGTTCACTCAAGTGGCATCCAATCTGTTATTGTGCCCAGAGAGTTTGTAAAAGAACAAAATGAGGATAAGCACGGAGTGTGGTACCTCTCAGCGCCAGTGCCAATCTATTTGAGTTACTGTCATATTCTGATTGGCTTACAGGTCTGGTACAATACACGGGGAGCGGCTAGTAACCTGACGGCTTCTAGGTCTGGTACACTCCACGGGGAGCGGCTAGTAACCTGACGGCTTCTAGGTCTGGTACACTCCACGGGGAGCGGCATATATAATGTCATTGGAACCCAATACTTGTATTCTCAATATTTTGTTCTCACCAAAAGAATAAGGAATGACCATTATTAAATAGTCTTAGAATAATGAGTGGGTTTCACTGTGGTTCTATCTTTGACATACGTTAATGTAAAACATTTCAGTTGATTGAAATAAATGAAAATCTAGGGAGCCCCCTAGATCCGCCCATGGAATTGGATACCATTTCGTGAATTAAAAAGACTCGTCTGGAATTATTAGTAGCAACTCATCTGGCTTGGTTATTATGAAGCTCCTATCTGTTAAAATGAATTTTAAAACTTTTCACAACTCTTATTGTTTGCAGTTGTAAAAAGAAAGTTTCCTTATTCCAGGTCCAGTTTAACACTCATTCATCACAGTCTGAGATATACATGGCTCAAAGGTAGAAGAAGATGGATCTGTGAAAAATATATTGAGTGAATCTACAGAGAGGACGAGGAAACAAAATCTGGGCGCATTTAATGAGATTCTCCAAGAAGGCGTGAGGTTGATCATTTCTGTGTATGTTCTTCAGGCCTGCAGCCATGGCCATTGGGATTGGGCCCTTAGCCAGCCAGTTATGACTGTTTTAATGGCTTGAGGCCTATCTTACTTCAATAAACGAAGGTACATTACATGTACCTTCAGGAGATGTACCTTCAGGAGATGTACCTTCAGGAGATGTACCTTCAGGGGATGTACCTTCAGTAGATGAACCCTCAGGAAAAGAACCTTTAGGAGATATACCTTCAAGGGATGTACCCTTAAATTATGCGTTTTTAAGAGATACAACTTTGAGGAATGCTGCAGAAAGTCCAGATATGTCAACAATGGATTCTTGGTGGTCTTAACGCAGATTTGATTCATAATGTATTTATGAAATCATTGAAATGCCTTAACAGTGCCTGAATCTATTGTTTGGGAGACAATTGATATCAAGACATGAATAAAACATCAATGCAACAGTAAAATAAAGCATCGGATAGATAAAACTAGCTTTTGGAAGAATGCAACCAATCCTCAAGACTTTCCCAATATTTTCTATAGGCATGTTTTGTTCATGTTAAAACTGATACCAGATCAAGACAGATGGTGAACAATTAATTACCTGATATTAAAGCCTATTCGAAGTTATTCTAATAAGCTCTTTGGCTTCATGCATTTTGTTGCACTAAATCAAATAATTGGTATCTGGCCTTGAATTGTAACTACCGCTGACGATATGAAAGCATTTGTTTTGAATGAAAAGCCATACACAGAGAAGTTGCGAAACCAAGTGAAACCACATGTACACTATCTAAAATCGCTCGCAAATAACGTAAATGGAACGATAAACAGAAATGAGATATTTAGCTTTAAAAGTGAGTCAACATAATCTTGGTACTAAACTGGTATGATCCTTTATTTATGATTACTCAAGGAAAATATACTTTCTCATATCTCAAACTGAGAAAAGAAAAATAAAAGAGAATATTCTACAATTTTCATAATAAAACCTTTTAATGTACTATTGGTTGATAAAAAATACATTGTTGCCATTTCATAGTTGTATTCATTTGGTGACATTTACAAGTAAATGGATCGTTCCATCCATTTACATCTTTGTAATTTATAGACACTTGGCTGAGGTGAGTAGTTGCTAGAAATTTAATCAGTAATCTTTAAGGGAAGAATAGCCAAATTGATATAAGGTTTACTTCATACTCTCTCAGTTTGTATTCTCTCATTTTATGAGAATGTTTAACTCATTTGACCTGTTCTTATAGTTTCCTTGAAACTTGTGGTCAACACACTGGGATGAACTCAAGCGGAAGGACGGGATTACACTTTTTCCCTGATTATTGATGATTATATGTGATAATTGGTTACATCTATGAACAAATGGACAGTGAACTTGAGACGCTGAGATTTCCTCTGCGACGAGGACAAAAAAGAGTATACGTTTACTGGTGCTAATAATTTTATATTACATCGTAAAATTGATAATCCTACAAGAATGTTCCGGAATATCATCATTTCCCAGCAAGTGCGAACAGCATTTCTGTAATATTCAAAATCACATGAATCTAAATATACCTGAACCTAAAGTGGGCGTACCAATCGTACACTATATATCCAAGCAAACCGTACGCTATATATCCAAGTAAATCACCCACTATATATCCAAGCAAATAGTACGCTCTATATCTAAGCAAATCGCCCACTATATATCCAAGCAAATCGACCACTATATATCCAAGCAAACCATACGCTATTTATCCAAGCAAATCACCCACTATATATACAAGCAAACCGTCCACTATTTATCCAAGCAAACCGTATGCTCTATATCTAAGCAAATCGCCCACTATATATCCAAGCAAACCGTACGCTCTATATCTAAGCAAACCGTACGCTCTATATCTAAGCAAATCGCCCACTATATATCCAAGCAAACCGTACGCTCTATATCTAAGCAAACCGTACGCTCTATATCTAAGCAAATCGCCCACTATATATACAAGCAAACCGTATGCTCAATATCCAAGCAAATCGTCCACTATATATACAAGCAAATCGTACCTATATATCCAAGCAAATCGTATGCTCTATATCCAAGCAAATCGTCCACTATATATACAAGCAAATCGTACCTATATATCCAAGCAAATCGTACCCTATATATTCCACCTGACTTACAAGCAGCTCACACCTGACAACTATAAATATGAGTAATATAGATTTATTAGATGATAAATATGACAATCACAAGTAAACAAATCAAGGATGTAAATATTATAAATTTGTCCTTTTGTGTACGCTGTAATGGCCAGAGACAGTCCACGGATTAACACGTTTGAGTCTAAATCTAGCATGCTGAATATATAGATACCTTAGGAAATTCTGTCATGAAGCATTTCACTTCATGCAGACTTGATTTAAACTAAGGCAATGTTGACATTAACTCTCGGAATAGTGATTCCTCTAGATTTTACTGGTAATGCATCATTTAGCATTGAAACCATTTTGTCGAAAGTAGCAAACGTATTTGTAAATCTGAATAATGGCCTGTTAATTAAAAATATTTTGTTAATTAAATTTCATTAAAATCATTTGTTTATTTAAAAGGTATAGTTGCATTGTTAATTTTAAAAAGGGATAGCAAGTTTACAAGAAGGGACAATTTAAAGCATTTTAGTGACATTGTCTGCCATTGATATATCTTGTTTTGTTTTCACTGGTGAAGATCGATGATTTTGTTATCAATGCTTTTATCTCGAGGGTTAATGCACTGACATAGAAGGTGTGGCGAGATTCCCATGACGTATTTCCTTTGTAATGACGTCACAGCCTCCCTTTGAAGTCCTCCCTCGCATATCCCTAGGTGCCTAGATGTTCACATTATATGTTACACATTCTCAACAGATCACAAATAAAACACTTCCCGGATGTAAATATTATACCGCTTTCATGGAAACTTCAATTTGAAGAAAAATTCTTTTGTTAAGGCTATGCATCTCTTTGATTGAGAACTAATTAAGATTCTATATTTAGCTATGGACTATAACCAACAGGCAAATTCATAATCCACAATAGTTTACCAGCAAATGCTATCACATAATGCCATTGACGACCGAATTTAATTTTACTCTTTACCAACAATTGGTAACACCTAGATATCGACAAATGCTAATGATTGTTTCTCTTAACCAACCATGATAATGTCTCTGACAGTTACTGTTTATATATCCTTCTACTAACCATTGATAAAAATAAGTCTCTGACAGCCACTCTTTGTATATCTGTCTACCAAACATCCACTGGTTAGTTTATGTCTTCAATATAAAGCCATTGTTGTTAGATTGTTGACAGACAATGTTCACCTATCTATTCTGAGGACATTGTTGGCATATAATCGTTTTTGCAATGACTGTTTCCCCAAGCACGGCGGACATCCCGCCTGAAGTTTGATGCTTGCTTTGCCAACAATGGCAGACCTCCTGACAGAAAAGTGCCTTAACTCTGCGTCTTCAAATATCCTGTCATTACAGATCACAAGGTTTTGAAAAAAAAATAGCCAGAAGCCTGTGTGAGCTCCGCACAAGCGAGCAGTTCTCAGACTAGCCTGGCATTTGGAACTTTCAGCATTGTTCCATGTAATATCCGCCGGTTTGAGGGCTCTCTGGGGGTTGTCTTAACGCGTGCTTCTTACGCGTGATGGCCTTATGGTATTATGCGTGATCAAAAGAGGATATGCTCCGTACTCGAATCACGTAGAGAGGAGACGCGACAGTTACTAGCACGTGACAGCTGCATTACGACGCTGAAAACTTGTTATTACTCTGTCAAAAGCCTCAGTCATTTTTATCATTTAGTTTCCTGAGCAGACTGAGAAAGGCAGCCATTTGCTACAATACACAGCTTTTCAATTATTGAAAGAGGAAACCCGATGTAATTGTCGAATGTCCTTCGTCTTTTAGAGTTGCTCTTTAATGCTGAGTGATTAGCGTTATAACATGTCAAGCAAGACTAAATTGTTAGAGTTGCATTCTATTGTAGTAGATTACATTATGTGTGAAGTGGTTAGTGTTTTGCTGATTTTATACCGCACTATTCATGCTATTGTGCCTGTGACAATCAAAACACTGATTACTAACTCCAAGAGCATAGTTTGCGCATGTCATATGCCGAGCTTCTATCACGTGGTAAGGGATCTGTCATTAACATGCTTCATATAATTGCATTTTACTGCAACTTCAAAAACCCATCGTTATCACCTGTTGTCAGTGACAGGCGTTTTCAGAAAATAATACAATTCCCCGTCGTTGAAAGATTGGTAGCCTTGGTGACAGGCATACCAGACGAAATATCATCAACTATAATGGAAAGATAACTCTAAATGCGGTGATTTTCCCTTTTACTCTCTGATATTTATATCAATCATCTAAAATAATTGTTTTTAGTTGCAAAACTTTCAGATGTGGCCATGGGGGACACCGCACCAATCTGTTTTCGCGTGTTTGTCTGTGTATGTCTGAATTAGACCAAAGATAATGTTCAAGATGAAGCTGTCAAATTGGAAATTAGACACTGTTGTTGAGCCCTCAATGACCTTAGCTAAAAGATTTTCGTTTTTGACCTTACCTTGCCCTTATGTAATTTCTTATGCAAATATCTGGACAACTTATGCTGGTAAATGGTCTCAGGTAGAACTATTAAATCTTAGATGTGTTTTTTTTTTTTGGGGGGGGGGCTGGGTACAGTGACGAAAATGTTGTCCGATTAAATTTCTCAGCAACCAAATTTTCAAATTTCATACATGCATTTTTCATGACCTTTGCGGCAAACGCATTTTGTGGTAGACATTTGGCCCTTGGTGATGATAATACATTGTTTCTATTTGATGGAAAAGTACCATGAAGTCTTCTTGTTAATACTGATTAGTGGCTGTGCCTGCTGAGGATACAGTAAGACAAAAACAAATAATGATACGCCATCATATAACGAGATTTTGGGGTAATTTCATCCAGCACTCAGCAACTATGTTTTAATACTTTCAAAGCTTGGCTCTCACTATCACAAATGAGACGCCAGCAAAATATCTGCAAATGCACTCGCGACTCGCAAAATGCCCAATTTAACTTTGTAATCTCCCATGTCTGTTCCTTACTTCCGAGTTACACCTCCAAAGTCAGATCCGTTCTGTGGAGAAAATAAATTATGGTAAAAACATGTCCTGGAAATTTTGGGCCAGACTAGCTGCAAAATACCGGAGTAAGAATGTCTTAAACAACAAAATGACTTCTGGCAAATTTGTCCGGATTCGTATTACATCTGTTTATATATGTCTTCTTTTATTTTGGTTGTTTTGGTCTTCATGAATAATAGCATTTATTATCATTTGTAAAATCAAAATGTAGATAATATATATTATAACCTATTCTATTAATTACATGGTCTCAATATAATCTTGTTACATTGTTGTATGCAACTCTTAAAGCAATAATAAATATATGTAATAATATAGACTATATTATCATAAATTACATGTATAGCGATCAGAGGCGACGAGAGCTGATGTGTATACGTCAGATGTTTCTTTGCACCTCTCATCGTGAACCGTATCAGTTTTGTTATGTTGATTGTATCACATGTATATTTACGTTAATTTTATATTAGTATACCATTTGTTTCATGAAAACTATTACTTTTTGTTAAAAATATCTTAATATTCTGCTCAAATCAAATTGATATTTGGGGGACGGAGAAATATAAATATCATAAATCTTTCGAAAAGGAAATTGCAAACATATTCTTTTATTTTTAAAGACTTCCTTGTTACGTTACTTGGCTCCGCAACCTGTATGCCTTGTTCAACTACCACCAGGTGGCAGATTGTTTGTTTATGTCCAGGTGGCAGGTCCTTCTGGAGAGAGAATCGCACCTTTCAAAGAAGCTTTTCTGAGGTGCTTCTGTTAATTTATATCCTGGCCAGGGAAATCATGAAGTGGCGTCAAGATCACTAATGTCCAAGGCACTATAAATATAGATTGTGACAGAGATCTGGTATAAATTGGAAATTAAACTTGGAAATTGTGTTCTGTCCGATAAAGTCTCAACAAACCATTCTTCCTCTCATCAGTCCGGAGCCCAGGGTCTGGAGCATTAGAAGCATTTAGAATCACATCTTGATCCAGTTCCCTGACTTTCAGGAGTGCGATTTCCATGTTGTAATATATAAAACTCTAACACTGGAAAAGACAAAATAAAGACATTCCAATTACACAAGTGTAAATTAAATAAATATGTTGTTTTGCATAATATACGATAGACAATATAAATTCATATAACGATAGCTACAAACAATGCATTTAAAGGAATGACATTCCTTTCTGAAATTTTATTTCATATCCTATGATCAACCCAGAGTAATGGAGTTACCCCCACGGATGTATTGAAATGCAAGATATCGTATTGCTTTTTTCAATAAAAACTAGAGGTACTATTGAGGTTGGAACCAAACACGATTTGGAGGCCCATTGAATACATGAGAAGAGAGAAAATGTGATAAGTGCACACCACTTGTATGTCTCACTTTACTCACCTCATGGGTTGTGAAGAGAAATACTTCTGGGACCAAGGCATGTGTGATAACCTTAATGCATTGTCTGTCATAAAGAAACACCCAGCTTCCTTGTAACTGAAGTGGTGATGACTTGAGTAACTATTATTTCCCCACCAGATGACGCCACAAGATTCTTGAGGTATTATAAAATCTGAATTCAAATACTCTGCTCCTGGAAACATTTCAAGTGGTAGCTTTACTATGCTTTTAAAAAATTAGTTTTGTGTAACTATATCCATAAAGCAATAATCAGGATAATTATTGGAAATATTACTTTTTTAAATTAAACAATGCAAACTGGTTAACATCATAATGCACCCGTTTCCAATTTGACCATCACAGTCAGCATTGTTTGTTAAATAGGTTGACATTCTGAGGTATCGGGATATCATAGTATAAAAATGGCCTATTGGGCTTGGTTATAGAACAGTTATTGAGGATGTCATGAAATGAGGGGACAAAAATAAATTTCATGAAAATGATATGCAAAGAAATAGCTGTACAGCAAATTTGAATATCTCTCATGGCCTCACACAACCACACATCATTATCTAATGCCCCAGTCACATTGTTAAGTTCCCCTTCAAGGGCTTGTTTGTGATGAAGACAATATATTCCATGAAGATGTTAAGATTTTATTCTCTTATGTTTCCATTCCTATTCTGAATCCAGCCAGTCAGCCTAGCACCCCTGATCACATCTCCCCAAGTCCATGTCCATGTTAAATCTGGAGTGCCTCAGGGTACAGTACTTGGACCAATACTATTTCTACTCTATATTAATGGCATTGGAGAGAAGCTAAAATATTCAAACATAAGGCTCTTTGCAGATAACAGCCTCCTATATAGAATAGTTCAAGATGACGATGATGCAGTAAAACTGCAAGAAGACCTAAATATGCTGGAGGAATGGTCAAGTGAGTGGCAAATGGACTTCAATGCTCAGAAATGCTATACTCTGAGCAGCAAGAAAAAAGCCAAGCTCTTGATACAAGAAAATATACATTAAATGGTCACATCTTGTAACATGTTGAACATCATCCCTACCTTGGAGTTGAGCTCCAAACAAATATGAAATGGGATGAACATATCAACAACATTGTCTGCAAAGCAAATCAAGTACTTGGATTTGTAAGAAGGAATTTCAATATGTGCCCAGGAAATATCAAAGAGGCTGCCTACAATACACTTGTGCGCCCTCACTTAGAATATGCATCAAGTGTGTGGGACCCTTACCTCAAAAAAGATATAGGCCACATAGAATCAGTTCAAAGACGAGCTGCTAGCAACTGGAAGAGAGAAACAGGCACTGTAACAAAAATCCTGAAAGACCTAAAATGGGATTCAATAGCAGGGAGAAGGACACAGAGGCTGGTTTTATTGTACAACGCCTTACATTTGAAACTTCCAGAACATGTCAAAATGAAATCAGCTCCTACACTGAAAAACCATGGAAATCGCTATATCGAAATGGCGACAAGCTGTGACCCTTATAAATACAGCTATTTTCCAAGGACAGTGACTGACTGGAATAATCTTCCCCCCTCAATTGACTACATTGGAACCAGGTAGCTCGGCATCCATCAGGAACTCCCTTGCCAGAGTATAAAGGTTGGCAACAAGCAGCTGGTGTGTACCAGCTGCACCCCTTTGTGCCAGCTGCACCCCTTAGTGCAACCTTGCACTCTCGGTGGGATGCCAATTGGTTTTGCCGAGTAAACTTGTAGATGTAGATGTAGAAGTCTGCTCTTCCCGTCTTGTGTGATCTTCCGTGAAGTGCAGTGAAGTCTGTGTAAATGCAAAGAGTGAAGTCTAAAGTGTGCCCCACCCTGTGGGATGCCCATATTTATATTTCCCGATTTGGAATTAGTTAACTGATCTCCCTACCGAAAAAAGAACAAGGTGAAGGTCGGGACATATAAGACAATGCTATTTAACTACATATACTTATGTGATCATTTTACCCCGAGGGGATCCATTCTGTTTTAGTTCAAGTACCCCACTGATCCAACCTGATACTGGTCATGTAAGTCCGATCTGATATCTTCCCATTGTTCTATTGTTTCCTCAGTTTACTTCTCTCCCTGACACTTTGTATACCCAGTTGCTAAACACTTTAAGTTACGCCCAAATCCTACCCTATCTGGCAGATTCTCATGGATCCCATCTATTCCTAAATTCATCATGACTGCCTCTTACAAATATTACAAATAAATTCTTATAATAATACAATAGATATAAATATTAATATAGATTAATCTTATAATTAATACTTAATTAGAAATATTTTAATTAGATGTAATATGGTGGACTTTACAACATGGCTGGGAAGTAAGAATCGGCTGACTTCACAGGATCCTGGGCACCAGGGATTTTATCAGCGACAATATGAAATATGCCGTAGCTATGGTCACATCATTAATGCCTCAGTCACATGTGCACCGGGCGCTGGCCGGGATGTAATAATCAGCCGCCCTCACAGGTGAGATATCCTAAAGACGTTTTCATAATCGAACAGACATCTTTAATATATCCCAAAGACATCTGTATCATTTAAAATATTTGTGTCTGAACAGGTCAAATAAAACAAAAATCCTATTTCAGCTAAAAGTATATGATGGAAGGGAGGAGGTTTTCAAGTGGTTTACCCAAGATGAACAGCAGTCGGGTGGTCAAGTTGCTCATGGTTGCTGTCAAGGAAAGTATGAGAAAAGCTCTAAATGAGTCCAAAGTTTGTGTAAGGCAAGGTGGAACACTGAGTTGCCCCCTGTGTTTACATTTCACACGCAGTAAAACAGAATGGGCCTAATGGTTTCTTGGACTCATTGCCAACCTTACTTTAAATACCATTTGATGTTTTCGTGATTCTTGATAAATAGGTCAATGACCTAAATAAAGAAGAGCTCCTCCCATAAAATTGGTTATAAAGCCCTTATTGGTTTAAAAAAATACTATAACAGAGTACTTATGATTAGTATCTACAGTATCAAATAACATATTATAAATCTTGCACATTAAAATAAGTCCTAATGATATTAAAATCGATACACTGAATTAAAACATGTTTAATAGTCAAAGCCCTTTGACAAACAATACACTGAGGCTGGTCTTCACCTTTAAGACATTAAGTGTGTCATCTATTTGAGTTTATGACTTTAATGCTCACATCTTTCCTTGGAGTGGCATAAACAATACTGATGCCAAAGGATGCACACTATAAAGATTTCTGATTAATTATAGTTTGTGCCCGTGGAATAATTATTCTTCAACATATTTACATCCCACTACAGGGTCCTTAATATTAAATGATCTCTCCATTTGTACACATTTATTTTTGGACTATTACTGGGAGGTTGAAAAAGATTAATGAGGTAGTGATCATTATCCCATAATGGCCACGGGCCGTGGCGCAGTTGGTTAGAGCGCCAGCTTACTAGCACCAGTTCCTCTGTGGTGATCCAAAGGTTGTGGGTTCGATCCCCAGCCATGGTGCGATTGAACTCATGATAGACTTTCCCACATGAGCTGAGGCCTGTGCCAAAGGGTTAACCCGTTGTCCTTGTAAATCTGTGACCAGGTGGATTGTCATGTCAAGGACCTGCGACATGACAATTCAGTGAGGCAGCACTATATCTGCTACAAGTAGGTCTCATCACAAAATGACTGAAACAACGTCGCAAGTGATGCAAGACCCCAAACAAACAAAAATCCATCTCCTCCACAACAAGATATGGAATCCTTTTGTCATCATTTTCAACATGCTGGGGGACAGTGGGGCTATTTCTAATCACCGCACCCCCAGAGTAGACATAAATAGATACTGCCATATTTACATCAATGTACTTTTGTGATGATTATGAGAATTATATATTCATTATGAATATAAATAGGAGTGCATATATTGGCAGATACACAAATCAAAATAAATGTTTCCAAAAGTATTTGTAATTTATTAAAATTATGTGTATTAAACATCTTAGTAAAATGACATTTTAAATTAAATGAACATGTTTAGAATTTGTAAACATATTAGTTTTCCAAATTGACAAATAAAAAAGCATAATTCAATACTTAGCTATTAAGTAGGTACGTTTATAAATTTACAACAGCTTATTTGGAGACTGGCAAAAGGGTTTATTTATGGGAAGAGTGGGGCATTCACACATTCAGCAATAAGCATAGACTTGAACTACAGCTATCAAATAATTCATTTCATTATGCTATTATTTCAGTAATATTTAACCCTAAAAATACTATTGACAATTTGCATGGATTTTAATCAAGTAGTAAAGGAATATAATGCTTAATATTTAATCTTACCGTGTTCTATAAACATTTGTGATATCATACTGTATGAAAAGCATAAGTAAAACTCAATCATCCTGTTTGGAGGATGCTTGAGTTTCAATCATGATGTTCTGATATAATTATGTAAACTGATTAAATTTCAAATCATACGTCTTTCATTTCAATCAAACATTGGAATGGAGAACATGCAACTGGTGAAAAACGCCTTTAATTTCAATAAAATGGCTTGAGTTTAAGGTGTTTCACCATTTTGTTCAAGCTGCAACATTACTTGTGTTTATTGCTTTAGAGAAACTGACAGTCTGTTGCAATGATGTTTCTGTTTGACTGTTTTTCGAATGACCTCATTGTGTTGATGTGCCGTAAAACAATAATTCATTCATCTTTTTACATTGCTTAAAAGAAATTTACTACATTGCTTGAAAGATCAAAGTGACTTGAATTGGATCAAGCTAAGTTTTTAGCATTATATTTTTGTGAACCACACAATCACAATCAAAGTGCAAATAATAAAAAGAAAAATGAAAAATTGAAATCCCTACTGCCCACCATACCTTTTGCAGGCATGTTTCCTGACACAAAGGGTTTTTTTATTTGGCCTAAAAACACAAATTTAAACAGGTTGTAATCATTTGTGTATTGAACAAAATTTGTGCATTGAACAAAATGATTTGGGAATCAAATAAGTTCAAAGTCAAGGTAGATTTATGCAGGGGCCATGGGCTGTGGCACAGCTGGCTAGAGCGCAAGCACATTAACACCAGTTCCTCTGTGATGATCCAAACGTCAGGCCATTCCAAGGTTGAACTCATGATACAATTTCCCATACGCGCTGAGGCCCGTGCCTAAATGGTTAACCCATTGTCCTTGTAAATCTATGAATCTATGACCGGGTGGGTTGTCATAATAAGGACCACCGACATGACAATTCAGTGAGGCAGCACTATATCTGCTACAAGTAGGTCGCATCACAAATTGACTGAAATAATGTTGAAAGGGATGTAAAACCTCACAACAAGCAAACAAAAATAATAAAATAAAAGTAAAAGATAATCTATTTCAAAGAAGTTGAGGGGTTAGGCTGTGAACACTTGAACCTATGCCTTAATGCTTCTCTAAAGTTCTTGCTAAACATGCTGTAAATATAGAAATTAATACTGGCATTGCAAGTGATAAATTCTTGTATGAAGAAGACCATATAATGCCATGGTAAATAGCGAAATATATTTTCATCGTTCATAGTTGCAAAGGCAAACACTATTCGTGGTGTGTTCAAAACAAAGAAGACAGAAACCACAAAGATTACGATTCTGGTTATTTCTCCCATCTTATCATCACCTGTGGTTGTGGTCTCAGACAAAGCTCTTCTATTTTTATTCATGCGCCAAAGCCCATAGATAAGGAAGATATTGCTCAATAGCAATAAAGGGAAAGGAATCAAATAGCGACCTATTAATAATTGATAGAAACATATGTCTGCAAAATTCTTATTCTGCCCCAGGGAACTTATTGCAGTATTAATCCCGGGGCCTTTAATACTTGAGTTTGTGTCTATATATGTGTCAAATCTCATTGAGTTAGGAACCTCTATCAAAAGAGTAATTAAAAACACTGCAAGAACCGCCAGTTTGGCTTTCTGTGCAGAGCACAGCCACTTCACTTTGAGGGGAAACATAATGGCCAGACACCTCTCAATACTAAAAGAAACTGTCACCAGCATGCTAAAGGACCATGTCATTGGAGCTTCAAATATAATAGTTTTAGAGATTATCCAATAAGCAAAGAGGACACTGGATCCCATGGAAACAAAACGTACCATTAAGATAGAAAAAGATGTGAAGATGAGGTTAACTAGATCTGAGCAAGCCAGTGACAACAGATATATATGAGAAGATGACGACATCATATCCTTCTGCCCTAGAACTATAATGTTGAGTACATTACCGCTCATACCAAATACAAGAATGAAGGGTGCAATATAAAACCGATATATCTCTTTTAAATCACTCAGAAAAAGTGCATCACTGGATTCCAGTGGGTTTATATTTTTGTAACCATCAGAATCATTAGAATGACAAAGTGCAACAGTGGGAAGTGGAATATCTGTGTAGTCGCTCATTGCTTCTGTACTCTGCCAAGTCCAGGTCTTAGTTGCCATTCATGTCTCTGTACTGTGGATCTACCACACAAAGCTCTTTTCATGTCGAAGTATTTATGTTGAAATGCTTATAAGGTACATCAGGCCAGGTGTAGAATCACCATCTGTGAATATACATGCATACATAATAATATGATTACTGTTTAGTTTTTGGTCACATTTCATTTCATAGTATTACAGTGATATATATAATATATAACATGCATATTTGATCTTAATTTTCACTTATATCTCTACTTTTACATTTCAATCACTCTTCTTTTTCATTTTGATTCAAAGTGAAACACTTTCATGTATAAATTGGCATGACTATTAATAATATAAACTTCATTTCTTTTCAAGGTTCATTTCTTTCAATCGTTTATTTTGACTTGGATATCAATGTCCCTTTCCTTCTTGAAATAGGGTCTTTATGTCAAACAAATTATAACTTTATATGCTCTAAATATCATAGTTTTCTCTCAACAAATAAAAATTAATGTAATAGAAATTGAACAAAACCAGTTTTTTAAAGAAAGTGTTTTGTTTAATGATGTTTGTTTAATTATTTGTTTCCTTCAGAGAAAATGATTTGAATGAAAAGTCTTTAGAGTGGATTTAGTCTGGATTTAATGGATTTAGCAAGAGATATTATTACTTGGGTAGATGCACATATTAAATAAATTTCTTAATGTGGAAGTGAGCATTAAATATGCATGAAAAGAATACTTTGGTCCAGGTGTCATTTACAGTTGTATTATTATTGAAATATTTCAAGACAGATATGTTTTAAATTTAAATAAAACTTAAACATGACTCTGACAAGATATTGTCTTGACACTGGTTCTGATTCCCAAACGAAAATAACTTTATTTAGATGATTAATCTCTCGACTCTTTCCACAAGAGATTTATTTTTTGCCTGGTTTACATGGTTGTACATGGCATGACATGTACACAGGTGCCATTTCTATCAGCATTGCATGTTAAACATGTTTAATAAGACAGAGCCAATTGTCCATTTACTTTTGCATTTTGTTTCCTCTCAGTTCTCTTCAGACATTTTACTTTGTCATAAGTGTTGTGGGATAATCACATGTCTAAATGATGTGGCCTTGTTAATTAAAATACTTTCCCGCATTCGGTCATATCTCCAGAATCTACATTTAGGAATTCATAGAGACATAAAGTTAAATAGCTTTTTAATTAAAAATTATAAACTTCCATTCATGAGTAAAGTCTATGGTACAGAACCATTGTAAGAGGTGAGAAAATTGAATAGGGTAAGGATGCAAATGCATTCACAATTGTGATAGTAGCCGTATCATTTTGGACAGTAGTAGCCAAGCTGTGATAGCACTAAAACATGGAAGAATGCCTTAAGTTGCTCAAGAAATATTCTCCCCTGTGGATGGATTAAAGAATAGCCCCACTGCAACCCAGCATGTCATAAAAGGCAAATATAGGGGCATCTTGTTTGTCATGGCAGGGAGGTAATGGAATCCTGAGAGCTTGAGCACTGGGCTGGTTATATACAAAAAACCATGACCGTGATCAGAGAGGAAGGGTGATGACATTTGAAAAAAAAAGTTGCATTGTGAGGCATTGGCTGCGCTAAAATTCACCATTGATAAGAGCGTGTGATCGCGCTGTTGCATCACTATGTTGCCCTCTGGTGGAATTTGCTGATCAGTCTTCACTTTTTTGCAAGTTTATCGATGTTTTGTACAATATGTATATTTGGAATAGATATGAAATATTACCCACAATATGCCTGTATTAGTGCTTAGTTTTCAACCATTTGATCTAATTATTAACCTAATTATTGACTCAATGGAGGTCCCACTAGGTTTTATACAAAGAGGCTTGCGTGGGTGACAGTTACTCAAGTGAGAGACAGCAGCACAAGTTGAGAAACAGTTAAAACAGTGAGAAATAGCTGCCATAATTTTGATATAGCTGCCCAAATCTGAGAGCTGCATAAGTGAGAGATAGTTACAACAGTGAGAGATACATACATAATAAATAACTGCACAAGTTAGAGATAGCTACAACAACAGATAGTTCTTTGGAACAGATGGGTAAGTACCATCCTTTGATCGCAAGTCCCTATCGTTATGGAGAAGATCACACAAGTAAGAAGGCACCTTGCCATTTAAGGCCGTCCAAGTCATTAGGATAATCTTGAAATCAATTCTGGCAGTGATAGGTAGCCAGTGCAGCTCCTTCAGTTTATCAGATATATGATCAAACTTGCTAACTTCCTATCATTTCTACATAACTCATTTTCAGTGGTTTGGGTGCCCTCAGATCTAACTTCATCATTCTATGATGAGATATATATTCATCCACAAGGTGGTACTTCAGCAATGTATTCCCTTTAAAGGTCATTAGTACATCAAGGGTATTCCCCAACTTTTGGGCAGGTTCCTTGATCACTTGAGGTATTTCAAAGGTGTCTAGTATGTCAATAAATTTTATGACATCAGGTTTAGCAGGTTTAATAATATAAAACTTATAATTACCTAGAGATATTACCTCATGGGTGAAGAGGAAGTAGCGTGCAACTATTCTCATGACCACATCGTAGAACTCAAAGCAGGTATATCTATTCTTATCAAAGGGCTCAGGTTACAACAAAAATGACTTTTATCCCTTTGATAAGTATAGAGGTCTCCATAAGTTCCATTGTTCCATTGGCGTGGGAGTATAAAAAGTTTAATAGAGGTGTGAATTTATTCACAGTTACAGAAATATACTGTGTAAGCGACAAAATCAGTTTTGACAGTGGTTGCCAAGCTATGAAAACAATTTAAAACAATAATTATTTCATCAAGATGATATATCTTTGAAATCTTACCAAAGAAGTTTCATCAACTTTTTCAGAAAAAAGAACTAATACCATTTGTGGTACCATGCTCACCTCTTGGTTCACAGTGTGTATAGCATGACATGCACACAGGTGCCATTTCTATCAGCCTTGCATGTTAGACATGTTTAATCAGACGACGCCAATTGTCCATTTTATTTTTTGCATTTTGTTTCCTCTTTGTTCAATTCAGACATCATACTTTGTGATAAGTGTCATTGGGTTACTCACATGACTGCATAAATGGTGTGAATTTGTATAAATTCCTGCATTTGGTCACATATTCTGAGAACTTTTCAGTTTGTATTCAGAAAATATGAATCTAAATCTAGGAATTTGAGGAAACATAAAATTAAACAGCATTGAAATTAAATATACATGATGTGTATTCCCAATGATGAGCAGATCACAAAACTTTGAGAAGAAAGTCCATAGTAGACGATAGAAAAAAATGAATAAAGGTGTGAATGCATTCACATGCTTACAAAAGTATCATGTTGGTGGCCAAATTATTTGTGATTGGTAGCCAAACTGCGAAAGCATTAATATATGGTAGGTGAATATAAATTGGTCAAGAATTATTTCAAAATATGTTAGGGGCCTAGCATGTAATGTTTATATATATTGTACCATTATAATTTTCAATGTTTCCAATTGATATGAGGACATGGCTATTCAAGGACAAACTAAGCACAACACAAATTATACCCTGCACAAATTATACCCTGCATTACAAATCATTTACAAAATACAGACAAGCTTTAAAGATTTACATGTTCAGACCCTAAGAGATTTTGAGGCAGTTTTCAACCAACTTTCGGCCATTTTGGTTTCAGTACTTTCACAGCTTGGCTACCACTATCACAAATGATTTCTCCCCAAACACAAAAACTGTAAATGCAATTGACACTCAACACCATTCTACTTTTTTTAATCCATGACACTTCTTTCACCTCAAGTCCGGCAAAATACAATATCATTTAATGTTGGTGCCTTCTTGCTGTTAAAATGACATTTTTATAACAGTATTTTGAAGATTTATTAAATTTGATTTATCATTGTAAAATTCCTTTCTTCAATTTTTTAACAATAATTTGTTATTTGAACATCCTTTTGTTAGATGATGCATTATTGTGATATACTTCAGCTAATGCCCCAGTCACATTTGCACTGGGCGCCGGCCAGGAAGTAAGAATCAGCTGACTTCACAGGGTCCTGGGCACGGGGTATTTTTTCAGCGACGATATGAGATGTGCTGCAGCTATGGTCACATTATTAAAGGACACCGCAACGCACATGCAAGATTGAATGGCACAGACGTCTGTGGGATATCCTAAAGATGTCTGGTAAATGAAACAGATGCCTGTAGGATATCACAGGGAGCCCTTAGGATTAACCGACGGTGGCCTAGAAACACAAACATTTAAATAATTTTTTTCACTGCATGATGTCACCCTAAGATAAACTTATGATATGCCTGCAGGACACTCACGGGAGCCTGCTGTGTACTTTAAGATGAAGTTTGGTGAGCATGGTGAGAAGACATTTCGGAAATGCCAGCAACTTTTATATTGCAGCTTAAACTTCCTGATGACCCGGACAACATCTTGAAACTGCCCAATTGTGGCCGATGGTCTCCCAGTGGCCTCACAGCAATCTGAACTACCGACCGATTTTGCAAAAATTACCCATCAGCCGGGCATCTAAACTTAAATCGACATACATGTGACTGGGATATTAGCATGGTGAGAAGACATCATGGAAACGCCAGCAACTTTTATGTTGCAGCTAAAAGTTACCGATGACCCAAACGATGTCTTAAATTATCCAATCGTGGCCGGTGCCCTCACAGCATCTTGGCTTGCCGGCCGATTTTGTTTAAAATTCCCATCGGCCAGGCATCTTAACTGAAATCAGCGCAAATGTGACTGTGGTATTACAGTGAAAGTTGAATCATCTTTCTGCTCCAATTTTTGACGAAACTCTACATATTCACATTACAATACATCGGCTCCAAAAATCATAGTTATTTGAATATTTTTGCCGGATGCAATCTTGCTTGTAACCAAATACAACCATGTGTATCTTGCATAAAGTTTTCATGACAGTTTTAATTAATTCCCATGATTTTTATCTTTCCTTTGCATTGATGTTGAATGGAGAGGAAGACTTTCTCAATTGCTCTATGTTCAAATATCTAAATGCTTTTTTATCATTTCTGCTTTGACAATTCCTTGGCTTTGCCAACCAATTTTATACCTTGTCTGCTCACCACTACACAAATATTTTATTTGATATATATACTTAAATATATATTTTACTTTTTGAAACATGGATGGTTCCTTTTTTGAAAGTCATTGCCGATTGCCGACAGGCAATGACTTTCAAAAAAGGGAACTATCTGTGTTATTATGTGATCGGTACGATCATGGGAAATGGGTAGTCGTTTCCTATGGGTTGTAATACGTTTTTTGTCTGTGGTCATAATTGTTGATGCAACTGACGCCACTGTGGAGTGTTCATCGTGTGCATGCGCTAACGTATGAATACGTTATGAATATAAAAAGTAAACAAAGATAAAGAAGTGCGTGATGACAAAAACTTGAAGACGGCAATATCGTCATCGCCCATCGATGTGCAAAATTATCCCTTTAAATCGCTTGGAAATGCTTTCCAATCGCTAGAAAAAGGAATTTTCAGTAAGTTTAGTACAAATTGGTGTAAATCGGACAATTAGAACAGAAATTACATGCAAAAGTCTGTTTGATGACTTGCGATAGCGCCTGAGTGATAATAGAGCAACTTACGTAATCGATCCTGAAAAGGCACATCTTTGCATAAAGTTGTGCTAAAAAAATCGTTCACACACATGTACCAAATTAAATGTTTTTAAAAGACAAATAAAGATAATTTCAACTACCCCATCAGTTTGCAATGATTGTTTCATTTTGTGTTTTTTTATTGTTTTAATTTTTGTTTTGTTTATTTTAATTTTGTTTTGTTTGTTGTAATTTTTGTTTTGTTTATTTTAATTTTTGTTCTGTTGGTTGTCAATTTTGGTTTCTTATTTTTTTTCTCATCTGTGTTACATGTGGTTCACCACTTTTTCTTGTTTAATATTTCATTCATATCTTGTCAATTTTCACAACTATTTGACAGTAATGACCCCCCCCCCCAAATTCATATATTTGGGTGGATTTCAGCAGATTTAGTTTGCATGTATTTTTAGTGGTAAAGTACTACACATCAAAAGTTCTGTTCCCATCCATTTTCTCACTTCCGTTTGGTATTATGCAGTTCTTGTTTTTGTTTGCACGTTGCGACCTTTGATTTCAAAAGGGACGCCAGGAACACATTTATCCCATTTATCATTTGCCACATTTATCACAGTTATAATAGCAGCTCCACTGCGCATGCGTGTGAAGTGATCTGAAGGATATTGTCTCCAGATGGGCACATTCCGGATGTAGGAGATGGCCTCTCAGTGGCCACGTATTTGCCAAGCTCTCAGGGGGATTGGTAGCAGTCTTAATACGACATAAAAGGCCTTAATACGTCCTGTGTGGACGTGGATAACAATTCTTACCTATTGCAGAGAAGCCATGGACTTGATAGAGAGGCACACTGAAAAAAAAGATTTTGTTCTGTTTGTGAGATTGAACTTAACATTTTGAAGTAAAATGGATGACATGAACCTTGGAACTGTCAAATGTTTTCTGAGGAATATTATTTTATTGCAGGAATACTAAGATAACGAGGTAGAAACATGCACAAAAAAGTATACCGTGATCATCAGTGTAACATTAGCACAACCTCTGACTTCCTGTTGACCTCGGATGACGTCATCTTCTATGGCTACTACTACAGTGTTCTCCTTTTGCTGACCTTTGTGAATGTCCTAGGCAATTCTCTGGTCATATGCGCCTTCATCAAACACAAGAGATTGAGAAGTCCAAATAATTTCTTTATAGTTTCTCTGGCCATTTCTGATATCATCCTTGGCCTAGCGTACACCTTATACAACCTGAGTCACATGGAGATCAGAAACATCAGGATAGTCTTAGGCATGTAGACAAATGGACGTGTTTAATTTTGAACATGTAATTACAGATCTTAATATGTGCTGGTGTCCTATATAGTAGGAAAATCGTCTCACAAATTGCTCCAATATTTGTTAATAGTGTTTCTTTTTTTCTTTTTTTTTAAATTTGTATTCTTTCTTTATTTTATATTTTGTTTGTCAATTAATTTTGTCATTCGTGTAACAGGTTATGAACATAGCAACACCATAAAGGTAGGTCTAATATAAATATTTCAGGAAGTTGGGAAGCATGTGCCACGATGCTGACCTTGGTGACGTCATCACAGATGACGTCAGCCTATAATCTCGTGGCCATCACGTTGGGTCGATACTTGGCCGTTACTCAGCCCTACCTGTCCAGCAAGTTGTTCACAGGGCCTAAGTGTACGGGAGCAGCTCTTCTCTTGTGGTGCCTTAGTCTGTGTGTAGCAGTAGTTATCTATGTTGGACCAAAACCTGGTGAGTCCAATCTTAACTTCGGTTTATCAATTTTTGGCCTGTTTATCCATCAGACTGTAATAAGAAGGTCAAGATCTTTGTGTGGGGACACCTTTAAAGACCAGAGGCCTTTTAGCCTGACAAACTTATTTACTATAGGGGCCAAAAGTAAGAGAAGAATAAAGTGATGAGATACCGATTTTTGCCATTAAATTCCCCCCTTTCTTTCAATTGGAATATTAAGCTAGGAGTGTCTATGATTTTTCTGGACCAAAACCATTTTGGTGCGAGACCGGTTTTAATACGCTTGAGACCTGAAAATCTGAGAAAACGTATATATCACCAATATTTTTTGCTTAGGTATCCAGATGCCATATTTTAAAATTAATTCGCCCCCCCCCCTTTTTTCAATTTGAATATCAAGCTAGGAGGGTCTATGATTTTTCGGAACCAAAACCCTTTTGGTGCAAGACCGGTTTTAATATGCTAGAGACCCGCAACTCGGAGAAAATCTTTACTCTTTATTTGTATTTGTGTTCATGAAATGCACGTTCATCATCTTTTTCAAAATAAAAGATTCTTTAAAGAAATTTATTAATCTTGATCAAAGTAATGACTAGAGTAGTGTGTGATGATCAGTTGGTTGTTTGTTGCAGCCATATACTGTGCAGAATGTATGTACGAGAACTTCCAGACATTTCCTAGGATGCTGTCCCTCAGCATAATGACAGTGCTTATCCCTCTTACCATTATGACAAGTCTCTACACCAACCTGGCTTGCGTCACCAAGAAACAGGTAAGAATTTCAACCATTTATTAAGAGAACCCAAATGTTGGATACTGACATATATTGTTTTTCTATAAGATATTAGGCACCACATTTACCTATGATCTCAAGGAGGCCACGGGCCGTGGCGCAGTTGGTTAGAGAACTGGCTTATTAGCACCAGTTCCTCTGTGGTGATCTAAAGTTTGTGGCGTCGTTCCCCGGCCGTGCCGAGATTGAAATCATGATACAATTTCACACATGAGTTGAGGCCCGTGCTTTAAGGGTTAACCCATTGTCCTTGTAAATATGTGACCAGGCTGGTTGTCATGTCAAGGACCTGTGGCATGACATTTCAGTGAGGCAGCACTATATCTGCTACAAGTAGGGGGCCATTGGCCATGGCACAGTTGGTTAGAGCACCAGCTTACTAGCACCAGTTCCTCTGTGGTGATCCAAAGTCGTGAGTTTGATCCCCGGCCATGCCGAGATTGAACTCATAATTCAATTTCCCATATGAGCTGAGGCCCGTGCCAAAGGGTCAACCCGTTGTCCTTGTAAATCTGACCGGATGGGTTGTCATGTCAAGGACCTGCAACATGACAATTCAGTGAGGCAGCACTATATCTGCTACAAGTAGGTCTCATCACGAAATGACTGAAATAATGTTGAAAGTGATGTAAAACCCCAAACAAACAAACAAAACTGCTACAAGTAGGTGATTAAAAGGCGAGACTCAGTTCTGCTCCGGTTCTGCAGTGATCCGGATCTGTGTCCGTGTGTATATGTGTTATAGCACCTACCTATTCTATATTTCTCTTAGAAATCACTGTTTCAGAATTTGATATGATTCTCTAACCGATTTTCGGATACCCTCCTGGGACTCAAGAAACATAACATAAAAAGAAAGTTTATTTTTAATTTTTTTAAATTGTCTACAGTTTCCTTCTTGAGAATGATATTTATATTTTCTCATTATTTTGAAGTTGCCGTATATGCAGAAACTGGCAGTTGAAACTCGGACATTTTTAACACAGTCAAACATCTTGCATACCACGCTGTACTAATTGCAATTGAGCTGAATGTTGTGTCTCACGTGTCACCTTGTAATTCCACTGTCTTTCAAAACATTAAAAGTGTTTATTTGTTTTCTTTTGTTTATTTGTCTCCATCTTTAACGAAGCCGCATTCGATTTGTATTTTTTTGAAATGGTGACACTCCAAACCGAAAAGTACACAAATCGCTGACGTATACACATCTACTCTCGTTTTCTCTGATCAATATGGTACACAGTATGTTATAATATAGTCTATATTATCACATATATCTATTTCAGTTCTAAGAGCTGTATGCAAAAAGGTGGGATGGTAACAGTCAAATGATCTTTTTACTATATGTAATGGACATAAAACACATGCTTTATGTATTAACAACTGATTCTATATTTGTTTCTAGAATCGGCGTATATCAGATGAATTCTGCAGGCGGGGTGAGACCATGTCTGTGACTAACCTGACCCTGAAGGAGAGAGCTCTGACCCGGATGTCCGCTATGCTGCTAGGATACTTTGCACTGGCCTGGACGCCCCTCCTAGCGTTCCTCTTCCTGTCTATCGTCTGCTCTTCCTGTCAGGTTGATAGATATCTTAGGTAGCCAATTTAATGCATTAATATTAATAGAATTTAGATTTGTTATCATTTTAGGAGAATATGATTCATTGATTATTATTGAGAACAAGGATATGCATAAAACATGGATCCGTTGATGTACATATTCAGAAAGAATAGAGTCAGGAGAATATAGGCTTTGAGATATCATTTGATTTTTTTCCTTCTCTTACTTGCACATTGGCGAGAAAATCACATTGGCGAGGAAATCACTTTCACATCTGTCAAAACTTTTACACAGCTTTTCCATATATTGTAAGTGGTTTACTAATTTTCAAATGAAATATAACTTCTGTATGATGCCTACCATTGCCATTGAAGAGAATGAATGAATGAATGAATGAATGAATGAATGAATGAATGAATGAGACCCTTGACATTTTGTCATTCAGCGCTATAAAAATGTCAAGTTGATTTTTAATAAATAAAATGTCAGGCTGTGATTATCATTACTCCTGAACGCCAATGCATTTAAAAAATGGGAAACTCCAAGACTGGCCTTCTTGAAATGTAACTCATTTGTTTTTCAGAGCCACAGTCCGCCTGTTACAGCATTCCAACACGGCTGTGAACGTGTTCATCTATGCTGGGCGACACCCAGAGTTCCGCGAAGCTCTGCGGAGGGACTTCCGGTTCTGTCTATGCTGCTCATGCGCGTGCCAAATGTCGAGAATTGGAGCAGCGCAGAATGCTTCCACCAAGAACAGACAGGTCCACACCTTATCGCACCTGGAGACAATCAGCCCTTCTGTTGAATAAACTATCCCAGGTGGTTCACACATAAACAAGATAATTAAATCATATTGTTATGTATCAAAGGCCAGTATTCAGTGTTCTCTTTTAATCCTTGTAACAGAACTGTTTTGGCAATGTGTATTGTATCGAAATGATATAATTTGAACTATTTCATAGTTTTAAACACATTGTTTTGAAAACTTGGTCCCAAACTTGTAGTGTGTTAAATTTTGTCAATTGGTGGTTGGTAAATGACTTATTATCATTCATATCTTTGGTCGGTTTTTAGCTCTGCTGAGACTTTAGCTCGCAGAGCTTTAGGAGGGGGAAAATGTCTGTCCGTCTGTCTGTCCGTCTGTCCGTCCGTCTGTCAACAATTCTTTAAAAATCTTCTTCTCCAAAACTACCAGTACTACATCTTTCATATTTTATATAGAGGTAGATATATAGTTGAAGTTTCAGATTCCTTCAAATCTTAGTGATGTCACCATTGACCTTAGTGCAGTGACCTTGAGGTCACAAATTTTGTACTGAGCATATCTCAGCAACCACTTATTACAGGATATTAAAACTTGGTATGCAGAAATGTAGTATGTTAAAGTTGTGCCTTGTTATACAATTTTAGTCATGTGACCTTTGACCTTGACACATTGACCTTGAATTCAAAATTTGTGAACATGCCACATCACAACCATAAGAAGTGAATAAAAAAAACTTCATATCTGTTATATACTAACACTATGTTTAAAAATCTTCTCCAAAACTACCAGTAATATTTGTTTCATATTTGATACAGAGGTAGATAGAGAGTTGAAGATTCAGATTCCTTCAAATCTTAGTGATGTCACCATTGACCTTAATGCAGTGACCTTGATGTCACAATTTTTGTAAGGAGTATATCTCAGCAACTACTTATAAGAAGAAATTAAAACTTGGTATACAGAAATGTCTTAGGTCATAGCCGTGCCTCATCATACTTTCTTAGTCATGTGACCTTTGACCTTGACACAATGACCTTGAATTAAAATTTGTGAGCATGCCACATCATAACCATTAGAAGTGAATTAAATGCACTTCATATCTTTATATAATATACCAACACTATTTTATACAGAGCTCGATAGAGAGTTGAAGATTTAGATTCCTTCAATTCTCAGTGATGTCACCATTGACCTTAGTGTAGTGACCTTGATGTCACAAATATTGTAAGGAGCATATCTCAGCAACCACATATTAGAGGAAATTCAAACTTGGTATGCAGAAATGTCTTATGTTTAAGCTGTACCTTGTCATACAATTTTAGTCATGTGACCTTTGACCTTGACATACTGACCTTGAATTCAAAATTTGTGAAGATGCCACATCACAACCATCAGAAGTGAATAAAAAACACTTCATATCTGTTATATACTAACACTATGTTTAAAATTCTTCTCCTCCAAAACTACTAGTAATATTTGTTTCATATTTAATAAAGAGGTAGATAGAGCGTTGAAGATTCAGATTCCTTCAAATCTTAGTGATGTCACCATTGACCTTAGTGCAGTGGCCTTGATGTCACAAATTTTGTGAGGAATATATCTCAGCAACCACATATAAGAAGAAACTAAAACTTGGAATACAGAAATGTCTTGGGCCATAGCCGTGCCTGGTCATACTTTCTTAGTCTTGTGACCTTTGTCCTTGACACATTGACCTTGAATTCAAAATTTGTGTCACTTCATATCTGTTATATACCAACACTATGTTTTAAAATCTTATTCTCCAAAACTGCCATTAATTTATGTTTCATATTTTATACAGAGCTAGATAGAGAGTTGAAGATTCAGATTCCTTAAATTCTCAGTGATGTCACCATTGAGCTTAGTGCAGTGACCTTGATGTCACAAATTTTGTAAGGAGAATATCTCAGCAACCACTTATAAGAAGAAATTAAAACTTGGTATACAGAAATGTCTTAGGTCATAGCCCTGCCTCGTAATACTTTCTTAGTCATGTGACCTTTGTCCTTGACACATTGACCTTGAATTCAAAATTTGTGTGCATGAAAAATCTCACAACCATTAAAAGTGCAGCAGACTTGAGCAGATGATGATTTTGACCAATCAAAATGCATGTTACATTTCAAATTTGGCCCCAACTTGTTATCTTGATTCTCATTGGCTATGTTATTCAAAATGGCAGCCTCCTTGACAACTTAGTGATAGCTATTAGATTTTTTTTTTAAATCATGACAAAATGGAAAAAGAACTGAGTCTAATGGAAAATAGATAGAATTAGACCTCAGAAAATACAACATCTTGCCTACTTTGGGATCTTGTATGGAAAATCATAACCTGGTTGCTTGTTGTACTTAATCTCAGTTCATGTGTTTTCATTCAAGTCAGCAGAGCTATCAACCAATGGGGTTATGTTTAGATTTATAAGCAATAAGGTTTGGATTAAAACTATATCATGTTTATTTGATAGGTATTTAATATTTCATAGAGCATACCACAAACCTCTGTAAACTGTCCTGTGACCTCTCTGATTTCATTAATGCTTTAAACCTGTGTATTTTGTAAAGTTTAAAATTATGATCAGGAATAGCTGACAAATACAGTCTATTATAAAGAAATGATCCATACATAATTATTTTATGTATAATTTTGAATTGAATTATTATATTATTATTATTACGTATTATTGATGTGAGGCACATGACCAGGATGTCATGATATGAATTCCAGATACAGATGAAAAGCGTTATGACAGTCATGCTTTTGTGTGCAGCTTTAGTAGTTGGAAAGGAAATATAACCGAACCAGCTCCTGTGGATGTACAGCAACCTAATCCTAATCTTAATGTCTGTCTGTTTACATCACATTATTTCAGTCATTTCATAACGAGACCTACTTGTAGCAGATATTGTGCTGTATGATTTAATTGCAATATCGCAGATCCTTCACATCGCAATTCACCCACTCACAGATTTACAAGGACAACAAGGTAACCCTTCAGGCTCAGCTCATATGAAAGATAGTAGCATGAATTCCATTCTGGGAATCGAACCCATGAACTTTGGACCATCACAGGGGAACTGGTGCTGACTGCGTCACACCACCTATTAATAGTTGCTCCATTTGTGATGATAACATCATGAAGGTGCCCTTCAAGAAAGTATATAGGGTCGCACCAGGAAAACACCTACCTGTGATATGAAAGAAATATTTCATGGGGGTATTACGTACCTCATAGATGAATCCTTAAAATGGACTACACCAAAAACATCTCTCCGAGTAAGTTTGAAATCAACAAAAAACGTAATTAAGCATTTTATCAAATTCAATTTCAACCATTTTTCTCCTTTTATCATTTATGAGACTTGTTTTCACTATAGGATATATCCTTCGGGAGTTATTACTGAATATTTGAAGTAAATTAAAGCGTTGTGTCCTATGTTTTGAAATCAAAATGTAACACAACGTCAAATTGTCTGTACAGGTAAGGTATTGAACAAGTAAAAATTCCAGCACAGGAAATATTTCTTATTCTTTTCAATCTGATGTTCAAATTGTTTCTGTAAATGTATTTATTTACAGACACAATATTAACGAAGAGTAATAAACGTATCGAACCCATGGTTCTCAGGGATATTTTGCATGTTTATTTGCTATTTAAGGTAGACATTCTATTAATATTAAACCGTGACATGCGTCAATCTACTAGTATTTATTTTAATCTTATAATCTCAGGAAACTTATCAAACTACCTTTACCAGCTTAAAATATGTGTGTCTTCACAGTTTCCTTAACAACCGATTTTACAAAAAAAGATATAAGATATGTGATTAGTATAGGCTCCATAGCCACATTAGCATTAGCATAATGTGCAAAAGACCCTCTCACATTGGTCTTAAGGTTTTAACTATGCTGACATTGTAAGTGTACTACAAAATCTTATACAAAGCATTTTTGTTGTTTTTTGCTATTTATTTTTATCCTTTTATGATTTGTTTGTTTGTTTGGGGTTTTACATCACTTTCAACATTATTTCAGTCATGTCGTGATGAGACCTACTTGTAGCAGATATAGTGCTGCCTCACTGAATTGTCATGTCGCAGATCCTTGAAATGACAACCCACCCGGTCACATATTTACAAGGACCTCAGGTTAGCCCTTTAGGCACAGGCCTCAGCTCATGTGGTCCTTTTATGATATAAAGTGTATTTATTCCGTAACTACATTGTTTCTTTGGAGACCCTTGCAATTAAACATTTCCTTCAAAGTATTACGATATGGGCGCATGGTTGGAATGTAAATAATGGGGTTTATCAAGGAATTACTGCCCGCCAGCCACATGAATGAGAACAGCACATAAGGATGGGGCAAATAACCCCTGATAACCTCCGATGTGACCATTAATAGCAAGAAGGGAAGCCACATGATAAAATACCCCATCGTCATAAACAGCAGTGTTCTTATCATTCGAAAATCTCCTGTTGAAATCTGGGGAGCGTAGCTTTGTTGCAAAATTTGACGTTTTTGTTTTCTAGCGATATTTAATATCCCAGTAAAAGATATAATTAGTGCCGCTGGTGGTAGAACCAAGGCCAGAAATATAGTTATACAAGAAAATAATGTATTAGTTGAAACATCCAACAAACAAATGAAAGAATCTTTGTAATAAACCATCTTAAAATTGCTTGAGTCAAACAGAAATGGGGATACAAAAAGAAATACGAATATCCACAAAGAAATGATGGCTAGATGAAGTTTTGTAGAAGTCATGACCCGTAAATAAGTAAAGGGAAACTTTATTTTAAGGTATTTATCCATATTCATGAAGGTCAAAGTGAACACAGATAGACCAGCGAAGTAAGGCATAGCAGTGCCGCCTACCAGACACATGTAAGAAGAGGTGTCCAGGAGAAAAGTAGCCCTTGAAGTCTGGTAAGTTAGCAGTGTGATGATATTGACTCCCAAGCAAAAGTCGGTAGCTGCCAGTGATATCATTAACTTACCAGTATTGTTGGGGAAACTTGGTAGTCTTGGCACAACCATAAACACACTGATATTTAGAATCACAATGAGTATAGATATTGTCCACGCCACCACCAACTGAAAGGGAGGCGGGATGAAATCTCCACTATTGTTGTCAGCCATAGTTCCATTACTTGAAATATTAACTCTCATATTGAGAAGCACGTATGTCTCAGATATAGTAATTGATAGTCAGATCTAAGGGATAGGTGACCTGTTAACTATCAGATTTGAGGAATAGGTGATTAGTTACTTATCAGATCTGAACGATAGGTGACCAGTCACTTATCAGATCTGAGGGATAGGTGACCTGTTACCTATCAGATTTGAGGAATAGGTGATTAGTTATTTATCAGATCTGAATGATAGGTGACCAGTTACTTATCAGATCTGAGGGATAGGTAACCTGTTATTGACTTCTTTCAATCCAGTAAATCCACTTTCGTCAGTAGAGCCGATACCTACAAATCACAACATTCACTCATATCACATTATATTCATTTCTACTTTTCTAAAGGTCATGTGAATGGCTAATTCAGAAAAGACAATTTGTGCGCCACATCACGTTAGCCGGAAATGATTATTTTTTAACAAACTGGTGGATCTTTTGGTCCGTCTGTCTGAATATATTCGATTGCACGTTTTATACGCAGAGGTCGCGTATGGGCACTAGATCGAATGGGCAACAGAATTAAATGAGAAAACTAAAGGCCACCCACATAATAAATATGACTGATATAACATGGGCCAACCAACTATTTATAATACAACATAATGAACGAAATGCCCATACTGACAAATTTCAATCTGCACACAAGGAATATCATAAACTGAAACTGCACTTTTAAAGGAAAAAATGGCATCCTGTGATCTGGATAAAAGAAAGTTAATAGTACTACTGATACTGCTACTTAGCAGCATTTGTTACTATTACTCATAAGATACTGCTTTTAAAATTGTAGACGTGGTGCAAGGAAACTGGGCATATTCTCAACTGGATTAGGTCATACCTAATGGACATGTAACAGTTTGTTAAAGTGGGTACACACAGATCCACTCTAAAATCTATTAATTATGGGATCCCACAAGGATCATCCGGGGACATAATTTATTCACATGTCTCATCTTGCTGACCTTGGACTGAGCTACCACATCTATGCAGATGACATACAGATGTATATCTCTGTGGATCATACGAGTAGATATGGTCTAGACACTGTAGGACACTAGACACTGTAGGACACTAGACACTGTAGGACACTAGGTACTGTAGGACACTAGGCACTGTAGGACACTAGGCACTGTAGCACACTAGACACTGTAGGACACTAGACACTGTAGGACACTAGACACTGTAGGACACTAGACACTGTAGGACACTAGACACTGTAGGACACTAGACACTGTAGGACACTAGACACTGTAGGACACTAGACACTGTAGGACTAGAAGTGTGTATTGATGAAGTCAGAATCGTCCTGATCGCAAATAAAATGAAAGTCAGTGATGGTAAGGCAGAAATGCTAATTTGTGCTGACAAGAGTTATGATACCACTGTCAGACCTGACATTGTCTCAATAACAACAGGTCATACCAAACCCCAAAAATATATTGTAGACCAATCTGCAGAAGGATTGGTAAATGTGATCATATTTCTGAAAAAATTAGGGGACTTGGCTCCCAATATAAGTCAGAATTCATTTTAAAATCTTCATGACCAACTAAAAGAGTCTAGATTGTACGGTGCCTTCTTACCTGTGTGATCTACTTACCATTAAATCCAGTAGAAGAAACCTATGATCAAACGTTAGATTTGACCTTGTAGTTTCATAAATTCAAATGAAAACAATAGGGCAGTGGCCCTTTGCGGTAATCATATACGCATATTAAAACACAATATGTAGATAGACTATTTATGCAAGTATTATACCAGCCAGTATTTGCATTAAGCTGCATTATTCGCATCACTATTTACACAAACCTTCACAATATATAATATAAATATATGTATAAATTGATTCTGCACCACGATAAATAGACAAAATTCAAGGCACTATGAAAACGAAGGACATCCTATGCAAATGCCAAACAGTAAATGAAATGTATCCTTTTTCTGAAACAAATAGAAACGCATAAATGCAGGCCATCGTGATTCTTTGTTCTACTAATGGAAATCTACCAGAGCAAATAAGACTCCAATGGTCCAAAAGGTTACCGCATATATCAGTGGACTATCATCTTGTAATTTGGGGCCTTCCTAGGGACACGTTATTTGTCATGTTTGTATCGCTCAACATATCTTCTTGAATGAGTTCATGTAAATAATTCCATGCAAAGGTTTGATTTGGACAAAATTGTAATAGACTCAACAAATACTGAAATATATCTCATCTGGCAACTAATGCAGCCTTTGAGAAAAAATAGAAGTTCTGACGAAAATCCTGAGTCAGACCTCATCTATATTCAGTAGCATATTTGACAGGTATGGGAGATATTAGTTTTACATATCCGTTTGGATGTAAATATTTTGTTTTAATATTTTTTATTAACATTTTAAATTATTTATTAAAAAATGTTATTTTAGACAGATCTGTTATTTTAGACAGATCTGCATCACAAAATGTATAAGGAATTCCATACAGATTGAACGTTACCCGCTGACCCCAACCAGACCGAAGTGGCTAAGACATTGTTTGTCATTTTAAAATGTATATGAAAATTCTATATCAAATTTAATATTAATTTTGTATTTTATCTAATTTTCCACATGTAGCTATTTCGTTTATCGAAAATGTCTCAAGATAAAATGAAATGCACAATGTCTTTGTGAGTCCTTTATATTTAAACGCAAGAGCAATAACAATATTACATGAAAAATAGTTATTGAAAATGGACCTTCCACATTACAGTCTTGCAAAGAAGGGAATATCTTTCTCCAGTAGATAATAAGCTGATATTTAAAGCTGTACATGAAATCACTCAAACGTGTCAAACAATACAAACCCAATCATGCAGTATTTTTATTTTGGTTACTTTTTATATTGTAAGGTAATGACTTTGTATGTTTATCACTTTTAGACTGGTATTATAACCTCATGAGCTGATTGCATAACACTGTTGTTCCCCAATTGTGAATAAACAAATGTGTTTAAACTCAATACAAGGGATGATATATGAAGTACTGGGGTAATATATGAAATACTGGGGGTAATATATGAAGTACTAGGGGTGGTATATGAAATACTAGGATGGTATATGAAGTACTAGGAGTGATATTTGAAGTACTAGGAGTGATATATGAAATACTAGGATGATATGTGAAGTACTGGGAGTGATATGTGAAGTACTGGGATGATATATGAAGGACTAGGGTGATATATGAAGTACTGGCGGAGATATATGAAATACTAGGGGTAATATATGAAATACTGGGGGTGACATATGAAATACTATGATGATATGTGAAGCACTAGGGGTGACATATGAAATACTAGGATGATATATGAAGTACTAGGGTAATATATGAAGTACTAGGGGTGATATATGAAAACCTACAGAAAAGAAGAGAACATGTCCCTTTCCTTGTACATCAACAGAAATATATGAACTTCAAAGCAGTGTAATTAGAAAGGTTCACATAACTTCATGGTTTGCACAAAGTTTAAAATGTTTATTTCTCTATTTTACGCATAAACAAGACTTATATATGTAATTGTTGTATCTATTTTTATTTACTGTTGTGGAGGACAAAGGTCTATAGTATGTGACAGGAACGTGCAGAATTCTGCCCACTTCCACTTTCAACTGTCCCATGTTCATGGGAAGTTTCACTATGTCTGTTCTCTTCTTTGTTACCATTTCCAACTGTCCCGACTTCCACGGAGCTGTCCTCCGGACTAACCAGAGTGGTTGCTGTTCTGGCGGAGTCAGCCTTAGGGCCCAAGGACTCCTTGAGAACCTTTTCTATGGGCAAATCATTTGTGGGCTCATCCTTGGCATGGCAGTCATGGTATATCTTCGCAATATTAGGAATGATGATGTTTCGTTCTGAAGTTCTGAAAATATTATAAGAATTATTGTAAGACAGCCGCAATATCACAATAATCACTGGAGATCAATCATGTTTTTTATCCAAAATATTGAATGTTTAATATTCTATGACATGCCTTTTCCTTTCAGATATAATTCTTGACTTGGGAGAGGGCTAACTGAAACAAGAATCCAATGTGGGAGAAAAAGAAGTGTTGTGTTTGGAATGCATGTTCCAATTTTTGGAGAGCAAAATTAATTATGATTTTAGAACCCAAGCTGTGAAAACATACCAAGATGGCTGAAAATTGGTGGAAAAAATGACTCATAATCATAAAGGGCCTTATGACACATGACATGACACATGACATGACATGACACACGACATGACACACGACATGACACATGACATGACACGTGACATGACACATGACATGACACATGACATGACACATGACATGGCACATGACATGGCACATGGCATGACACATGGCATGACACATGACATGACACGTGACATGACACGTGACATGACACGTGACATGACACGTGACATGACACGTGACATGACACATGACATGACACATGACATGACACATGACATGGCACATGACATGGCACATGACATGACACATGACATGACACATGACATGACACATGACATGACACATGACATGACACATGACATGACACATGACATGACACATGACATGACACATGACATGACACATGACATGACACATGACATGACACATGACATGACACATGACATGACACATGACATGACACATGACATGACACATGACATGACACATGACATGACACATGACATGACACATGACATGACACATGACATGACACATGACATGACACGGCCAATATCATGTCATATAAGATATGATATCAGGAATGCTTCTGCTACAACCTTTACAAAAGGAGTGTTGCTCACCTGGGCTGTTTGAGAGTAGCCAGAATGTCGTCACGCGCTGTCACCAGGGCAACTGCGTGCTCATCCGGGATGCGCTGCTTCGTGTCGTTATAGAGCGCTGCTCTGGTGGTACGGGCTTGGGCGTGAAGGGCATATTCCCACTGCCTCCCCCGCTTAGCCCCACTCCCCCTCAACTCCCGCCATATCATGTCATTCAAAGCGATCCGACAGGGTAAGATATGGAAATAGGAGGGCCATTTTGGCAGTTCCATGACCTGGATGGGGTACACAACAGGGCGCCCGACTGTCTTCCTGTGTCTCGCGAGAGCCACGTGAATGTCATCTACCATCTTGCCCAAATGTACACAATGGGGGGACAAAAAGGCCACCACAAGGTCTGCGTTCTCCAGAAAATTCATGTCAAAAGATTCTATTATATTTCCTTTCTTGTTCTCCGTTGGAAGTTCAAAGTTTGTATTCAAGTTTGGTTCTTTAGCTTTCAGTAAGGAATTAAGAATGTATCCATATTTGTGATCGGAACATATAAATGCAATCCTAAAAGCTGCTTCCGATGGATCCTGCTTCTTGGTTTCTTTATTGTCCCCACTAGCTGGTTCACTATCTGGTTCACTGTCAGGTACTTGGGGCATCTGTTTCAGTATATAATCTATATTCCTATTTATGTCAAACGTCTCATTGAAGATTATTCTCCTGTGCTGTTCCAGGACCTTGTCTACGTCTATAGGCACCTGAAATAAAACTCATCCTAATTACTAGACCATAGAACCATCGGGAAACCACCGCTCAGATTCTACGAGACAAAAGTGGAGCGGCCAACATATCAAATCAAATCAAATAAAAAATTCTTCACCTGATAAACATCAATCTGATACACAATAATGAAATAATCTCTGTTCTTTTACCTTTACATCATTGAAAATGGTGTCATCCCTAGTGTTGTCTCTGGCATAGTTAACTATGGCCACTGCCACCTTGGTTGCCACACTCTCAAAATCATCAATGGCGCTTAGAAGTTGCACTCTGCTATAAGAGAAAGGGATGGATCTCATCGGCTCTATTAACATGGGAATCAGTTCCGTGTCATGATTCTGAAAACAAAACATTTTATTTAGGTTTCTTGAGGAGCTTCGTATGCAATTTTTTGTTACTGTCACAACATGTTAGCAAAAAATCATGCATTACAATATGAATCATCTTCGAGATAATAGATTATTGTTGTTGTGTATACTTCCCTAACATCGACATTTCTGATTTAGCATACTGTTTGAATCTGTTTGGATACTCAAAATGTTATAAATTGATTGAAGAAAAATGCAATCTTCTTATAGTTGCTACAGAGTAGCCAGTTAGGAAATATGATTAAATATGGCCAGGTTATATCATAGAGTAATATATTGTCTATAGGTTATGCCTCAGTCACATTTGCACCGGGCGCCGGCCGGGCAGTAAGAATCGGCCGACTTCCCAGTCTGCCGGGCGCCGGGGAGTTTATCAGCAACAATCTGAGATATGCCGTAGCTATGGTCACATTATGAAAGGGCACCGCACGGCACCCGCAAGAAAATGACACAGACGTCTGAAGGACATCTTAAAGACGTCTGTATCATATGACAGACGTCTGAAAGACATCCTAAAGACGTCTGTATGAGACCGTAGGGAGCCCGGTGGATCATCTGACGATGGCCTGTGAACACATGAAATAAAAACAATCATATTTTCACCGCACGATGCCACCGGCAGCCCTAAGATAATCTGCCGATGTGCCTGCGGGACACTGCCGGGACCCTGCCGTGTACTTTAAGATGATATTTACTGATAATACCTCAGTCACATTTGCACCGATTTCAGTAAAGATGCCCCGCAGATGGGTATTTTTTACAAAATCGGCAGGCATTTCAGATTGTCCTGCGGGCACCGGGAGATCATCGGCCACAATTGGGCATCTTTAAGACGTCGGCCGGGTCATCGGGAACTTTTAGCTGCCACATAAAAGTTGCCGGCGTTTCCCCGATGTCTTATCAGCAAATATCATCTTAAAGTGCACGGCAGGGTCCCGGCAGTGTCCCGCAGGGACATCGGCAGATTATCTTAGGGCTGCCGGTGGCATCGTGCGGTGAAAATAGGATTATATTTATTTCAAGTGTTCATAGACCATCGTCAGATGATCGCACGGGCTCCCTGCGATATATCATAGACGTCTTTAAGATGTCTTTCAGACGTCTGTCAAATGAGACAGACGTCTTTAAGATGTCTTTCAGACGTCTGTCAATGATAAAGACGTCTTTAGGATATCCTACAGACGTCTGTCAATGATCCAGACGTCTTTAAGATATCCTGCAGACGTCTGTGTCATTCAGTCTTGCACGTGCCGTGCGGTGCCCTTCAATAATGTGACCACAGCTACGGCATATCTCAGATTGTTGCTTATAAACTCCCCGGCGCCCGGCTTACTGTGAAGTCGGCCGATTGTTACTGCCCGGCCGGCGCCCGGTGCAAATGTGACTGAGGCATAAGACATCGGGGAATCGCCGGCAACTTTTATGTTCCAGCTAAAAGTTCCCGATGACCCGCCCGACGTCTTAAGGATGCCCAATTGTGGCCGATGATCTCCCGGTGCCCGCACGGCAATCTGAACTGCCTGCCGATTTTGTAAAAAATACCCATCGGCCGGGCATCTTTACTGAAATCGGCGCAAATGTGACTGAAGCATTAGCCTACCCAGGGGATGTATTTAAGAAGTGCCTGCTAACATTAGAAGGGACCAGGATATATTATATAGTAATATCGTTGTTATTGGGCGGCCTATCTTGGAGATGTGATTTAGAAGGGCCAGGTTATAGTATCTAGTGGTATCGTTGCTATGGAGCAGCTTACCTTGGAGATGTGATTTAGAAGGGCCAGGTTATAGTATCTAGTGGAATCGTTGCTATGGGGCAGCCTAACTTGGGGATGTGATTTAGATAGACCATGTTATATCATATAATGGTATCGTTGCTATGGGACAGCCTACCTGGGAATTGTGATTTAGAAGGGCCAGGCTATATTATATAGTGATATCGTTGCTATGAGACAGCTTACCTTGGAGATGTGATTTAGAAGGGCCAGGCTATATTATATAGTGATATCGTTGCTATGGGGCAGCTTACCTTGGAGATGTGATTTAGAAGGGCAAGGTTATAGTATATAGTGGTATCGTTGCTATGGGATAGCTTACCTTGGAGATGTGATTTAGAAGGGCCAGGTTATAGTATCTAGTGGTATCGTTGCTATGGAGCAGCTTACCTTGGAGATGTGATTTAGAAGGGCCAGGTTATAGTATCTAGTGGTATCGTTGCTATGGGGCAGCCTAACTTGGGGATGTGATTTAGAAGGGCAAGGTTATAGTACATAGTGGTAGCGTTGCTATGGGGCAGCTTACCTTGGAGATGTGATTTAGAAGAGCCAGGTTATATTCCTCGGTGCACACCTGGGACTGGATATAATCTTCAGATATCAAGGCCACGACCACTTCCGAGTTATCGATGGAGTTATACAGAGACTGCTGCCAGGAACTTCCTGGTATGAATAAAAAATATATTGCTAAATTAGCATTTTCCCCTTTATTTAAGTAACTAAGTATCTAAATATATCTCAACATTACTTAAACAAAACAATTGGAAGAAAAGCATTTGGTTTATTCGTCAATAGAAAAATACAAGTATTACCTCATCATATATTGTATGATAATGTTAAAATATATTTAAAAACGTGAATAGAAATGCTGTTGAGAAGAATAAGATCAAATATTATAAAAGAATTACCTGCTTTCAGCTCAATCCTGTCAAAAAAGATACTGAGTTCTGGGTTGAATCTTTGCAAGAGGTTGAAGAAGATGTGTGCCTTGGGTTCGTTTCTGTGTGAGTATGAGATGAATACGTCATAGCGGACAGCCAGGGGCTTCAGGAGGCTGTACCGGACAGACGTCCCAAACATAGAGGCATATGCCTTCAGGGACGCCATTATCTTCTCCTTGTCTCGCTCTCTCAGTCTATAATGCAAACCACTGATACATTATACAACAATATATGGATTAAATTGGGAAATAATGGATGCAATATAAGATATTTTAGGTGGCACAATATGCCAAGAAAGGTGTCAAGATAAGTGCCAATATAGGTGCCAATATAGGTGCCAAGATAAGTGTAAAGATAAGTGCCAAGATAGGTACCAAGATAGGTACCAAGATAGGTACCAAGATAAGTGTCAAGATAAATGCCAAGATAAATGCCAAGATGGGTGCCAAGATGGGTGCCAAGATGGGTGCCAAGATAGGTGCCAAGATAGGTGTAAAAATAGGTGCCAAGATAAGTGCCAATATAGGTGCAAAGATAAGTGCCAAGATATGTGCCAAGATAAGTGCCAAGAAAAGTGCAAAGATAGGTGCCAAGATAAGTGCCAAGATAAGTGCAAAGATAAGTGTCAAGATAAATGCCAAGATAAGTGCCAAGATGGGTGCAAAGATAAATACCAAGATAAGTGCCAAAATAAGTGCCAAGATAGGTGCCAAGATAGGTGCCAAGATAAGCGCCAGGATATGTGCCAAGATTGGTGCAAAGATAAATGTCATGATATTGTTATAAGTCATTGGGACAGAGGTTTATTCTTGTTTCATTTTTTTGTTCTATCAATTCAGTTTACAAAATGGTTTAAAAATTGGTTAATTCAAAAGGACAAAATCATTGTCAAGTGACTTCTAGTTAATTCAAATCTGATGTATTTGTCAATGATAGCAGTCAAAACATTTGTGATTTTACCATTTTTAGCCACTAAGCCACTATTCATTTAATTGATAACATAGAAAATTCAACATTTGTGGGAAACAATTGTATTGGCATGGCAACTATTGATAATTTTATGACTCACCTTGCATGTATTAGCAAAGAACCATATAGGTTGGCATGGCAACTATTGATAGTTTCAAAACTCATCTACAGTCAATATACGAGCAAAGAGCCATATAGGTTGGCATGGCAACTATTGATAGTTACATAACTCACCTACAGTCAATGTACTGGCAAAGAGCCATATAGGTTGGCATGGCAACTATTGATAGTTACATAACTCACCTGCAGTCAATGTACTGGCAAAGAGCCATATAGGTTGGCATGGTAACTATTGTTTCTATGTAGAATGGGGTGAGGAGATTTCTGCGCACGCTCCTGTTGCAGCACATGGCAATGTTATATTGCTCTATACAATCGCTGGACTTCAGATAAGATGGACTCAAAAATGCCACTATTCTGTAAACAAATTGTCCTTGTTAATCTAAGTTGTCTGATATTTCAAATACATATATATATACATACATATATGAGTTAGAGGCGTGCAGGACATAAAATATTTTTTGGGCTTTTCATAGCTCCGTTACGTGTGGATGGATTAACACTCATTGAATCTACATGATAGATCTCACTACCTTTGATAGGTTGAAATAGAGTCATCGTTTTTTTGTGAATCTAAACTATCTAAACTGAATTTAGACAGAGAAAATAACTGGGACACCGTTTTTTAAAGGATGGATATGTTTGAAAAGACACTCATAAAGTTGTCAATTATAAGCAAGGCATCAAGACATACTTTTACCTTTAGAGAAACCACCCCACTTGGAGAGGCCTAACTTGGGTCATCGGATGATCTGGGAGTTAAAACAATGCAATTGTGCTTGGTTGGTTGCAATTTCACATATTTTGTTTTGGGGCAGAATCACTGGTGAATGTGAAAGCACAAGGAGTTGTGAATGCCTGTGGAATCAGGAGAGCTGAAGACGGCTTAAAATTACCTCAATATTTGTGAGGCTGTACCAGGTAATTCAAAGCGGGTCAAGCCTCTCCGTTCTGATAATCCTAAATCCTGCCAAGCTGCCTCGACGAAAATATTACCTTTCCATTGTAAATGCTGCCACATGGTGACTAAAAAGGCAAACTTGATGTTCTAAAACATTCTTGTAACTTATTGCATGTCAATACCTATAACAATTATATAATTTTTCCTGCCAAACTGGTCTAATGTGTGGGGTCTATTATGATAAAAAACACGACAAACCAAGGATGTGTTTTTGTGACCTTTAAAAAATATAATTTTATGTATATGTAAACTTTGAAAACCCTGTTGCCTGGACCCGAGTGCCTGGACTTGAGTGCCTGGACTTGAGTGCCTGGACTTGAGTGCCTGGACTTGAGTGCCTGGACTTGAGTGCCTGGACTCGAGTGCCTGGACCCAAGTGCCTGGACCCGAGTGCCTGGACCGAGTGCTTGGACCCGAGTGCCTGGATCTGAGTCCCTGGGGTGGTACTTTCTAAATTCAAATTGATGGAAATATAACAGGTCGTGAGAGTTTTTTTTGGCTACATTTTTAAGGCTGTGACATCGAAAAGATAGATCATGGCTACGAAAATCAAGTTTACGTTTTGTTTTCAGGCCCTTCATGAGGTGCAAGTGTCCTAAAATTGTGAGCCTTCAGCTGTAATAGGTGATAAGATATAGCATGACGGATTGACCAGATTATTGATTGATTGGACGCAAAAACAGACCGAGCCAGACACCATAGCTCCCACAGAATTCGGGTGGTGGGAGCTAAAATAAAGAACACAACACTTTCCACTTTCTTCTTATATTATCATATATAATATTTCAGCTACATCTCATCCCACAAATATACCCTTGATTAGGACTGGAATGATGTTTAAATAAAATCCAGTATTTCAAATATACCCTTACTAAACGTTTCTCAATGCTTACAAGTATATCCGAATTAAGACATTGAAGTATTTGTCGCTTTGCATAACAGGTAACATTTCTTGATATATCTTTAAAATGTTCCCATATCTTATAATAGGAGTAATTTATCTTCACCACAAAGTCTCCCCTCTGAAAAAATTGGCAACACCGCGCATGGTCACAATGGCAATAAGATGAGCGTACCTCCTGCATCTGATCATGACCTGGTAGATACTGGTCTGCCACACTGAGTCCTTCTGCAAGGCCTGATGCTCAGAGAAGATGGAGATCTTATCATTCTGAGATACCAACTGCTCCTTAATCCTGTCCACCTCATTCTCATCTTTCTCATTGTATGAGAAGTACATGTCATAATTTATTTCATCATCCTGCAAACATCATATCAAGTCTGTCTTAATGAACGATTATTATAACAGCATATTGCAAAGCGATTAAATCTACCCAACCAATACAGTGCTAAATCTTTTAAATCATATCATGTTTTATTCATAGAAATATCTTGGACTTACTACTGGCTGTTCTTGAACACTTTCAATTACTTTCTTGAATTCTTCAAAGTGTTTTTTTAGGATGTATTGGTCATCTGTGAGGTCATCGGGGTATGGGGTGAAGATGACAATCTTCAAGCTGGTCATAGGTAGCCCAGCCCTCAGCCAATTGACCGCCGCTTCTACCATGGCTCGCAGCATAAGGGAATGGGCAAAACCCTACAACAAAGTCAACATGTCCAATGATATGAGGGGTGACTAGCTTCTACCACAGCCTGCAACATAAGGGAATGGGCAAAACCCTACAACAAAGTCAACATGTGCAATGATATGAGGGGCACTAGCTTCTACCACAGCTCGCAGCATAAGGGAATGGGCAAAACCCTACAACAAAGTCAACATGTGCAATGATATGAGGGGCACTAGCTTCCACCACAATCCACAACATGAGGGAATGGGCAAACCCCGGCAACAAAGTCAACTGCTGGATCCACAATGATATGAAGGGTAAAACCTCTCCCATTAGAGTCAGGTTCTGTTTTTTCCAATCTGATGCAGTTCAAAACGTTTTCACTGGGACTAATCTGACAGCAGATCCTCATCCCAGAATATGATTTATTACATTTGAAATACAAAAATCAGATCGTCATTATGAATACCATGTCATTGACTCCTGTGTTATGTAAAATACCTAAATATTGATATCAACCAGACAAGGTGCTACATACCTGGTCACCCGTGGACAGGAGAGGTGTTATGACAGATTTTTCTTCATCTTGAAACACAGGAACTAAACACCTGAAGACATCCGCCACCACCTCAGCTGGGTGTCGGAAAGAATGGAAATTAGACGCCTCAAAACACAACAACTGCCTGCAACAGACAACCGCAATGTAACTCATGAAGGCATACATGTCAGAAATCTTGGACCGATATTAACAGATTATTCAGTTTACACAGAAAGCGTCTTATTTTTGTATTATCAAATTAATCTATTGGTTTATTTGGATCACCAATCTTTCAATATCAACACGTAATGAATGCTGAATCTGGTCAGACTGACACCTGCTACTGTGACGTAATGCCATACTCCCTTTGAAATATCTTTCTTTTGTATTGTCAAAATAAAAACATAACACAAACCAAAGTCTTCGATATCTAATATTATGTATTTATGCAAATGGTTTATTATAAATAGTTTCTAGAGTGAGGTGGTATTACCTGTAGGGGATGTGGTCTGGGAGGGGCTGGGACCACCAGCAGTGGAAGTGCTTCCTCAGGTCCTCCTGCTTGTTCTTGGCGAGATTCCCGACGCTCAGCTTGAAGGCCCGCCAGAGGGCGCCTATGAGGGACCCTGGCGTCACCGTGTAGTCCCCTGCAAAAACACATACATGTCACAAACCACATGACACAGTGAGAAAGTACAATATGATATTCAAGGAGATCTTTTAATTTCCTACCGGGAAATGCTGAGATAAGCAACACGTCTGCCCGCTCCGCCAGGCTCAGCTTTGTGATGTCCCCAAACATAAGGTGGATTTTCCTCTGTCCCATTTTAGTTTCTATGGTGATGGTGGAGGAGAGGCGCAGATGGGGGTTATCTTCCTGCTCAGTATGGGCTTCAGTACTGTCCCCCTCGGTTTGCTTTGATTCATCACTCTCCATCGTGTATTTTCTCTATTGTATCTTTAAGTTTATGATAAAGTTGAAATTTTGGTATTTGTGTTCTTGTTTCAGAGAAGAAATGGTTCACCTTCATTTATATTAAACCTCAGTAGTCCACTTTCTTGCCTGAAATAAAAAATACGCATTTCAATTACATTTTACTTACTATCACTTTTATTCATTTAAGTCATGCTCTATTTATAATATTTCATTTTGGTCAGGCTCTTCTACATTGCTTTTATTATTATAATTAGTCACGCTCTAATTATTTCACTTTTAATTTTTGCTTGTATGTATTTCACTTTATCTGATGACCCATCATATCTGATTATTGTGGCCCTGCATTAAAGCGTCGAGCCCAATAATTAGTTTATAAAGCCATTGTGCAGTAACCATGGTAACAAATACTTCGATGAGTGCATCAGGCTCATGAGGCTGTGAGTTCGAATCAAATCGAAACCGAGTCAAATGACCATCTAAAAAACCGGGGCACTCGACCATCTTAAAAGCCAGCAAGTTACAGCAAGCATGTGTTGCTTGATGATTGATAGCGATCCCTAACACTGGCAGGAGTCATTTTCACAGACCAAAACATTGATGTTACTTGCAATCATTAAACATATAAATGTTTGATTGGCAGCAGAAATTAGAGAACAACATTGGACATTTCCAGTTCCGTGAGCTTATACAGAAAACAACATACCTGGTGGTGGAATGCACACATGGGATTTACATGACTGAATATGGGTCACTATAATCCTATCGATCTATAAACTTGTTTATGTTATTTCAAACCATGGCAACACTGGTGTAGAGGAGAGTCTATATATCATATATCAGCGCGACTAATCAAAGAAGTCAGTTTTCTGTATGATATTCATCATGCATCAACATGGTCCTAAAGACAACACGAGCATGTTTAGCTAGGGAGACAATGAGAGGTGCAAACATTTCACCTATTGACATAAACCATGACCACCTTAACATGATAGCTGCACAGCCAATTGTGCCAACCATATTCATGTATGCGTCAGTCAATTAGCTGCAGCGTACAATTCATGTTTACACCATCCGATAACATTCAGATAAATCACGTACAATCTATTCATAATATTATTTACTACAATTACTTAAAGCTTTCAAGCAATCATGATATGAGGTTTTCAAGCACGTTTTCTTTGAATAATAGAAATGTTTATACCCCAAACTTTGCAATCACAAGTTATTACCTATCATATTTCCCCTACATATATTTCTGTGCCATTTAAAAGTGGACAAGCCTTCTGCTAAAATCCAAATCAATCATTGGACACTTTGTCAACAAACTTTGTTTAGCTGACCAGTGATTGTGTGCAAACACCTGCTTAGTTAAGTCTTTCTAACATTGGGGCACCCTAAATTGGGACAATGGAGTTAATTTGGCTTGCAGAGCCCTGTTGGTCCAATAATGTTTGTCTAATGGTACAGGCCTAACACCCTGACAGACCACAATAGGTGTCACATGATTGTATACATGTAGCCACCTGGTGGTCAAAGGAGTACAGACAGTACTAGGCATTTTTAGCAAAACACAATAACCATGGTCAGTGTATAATTGTATCACAGTTTCAGGGCCACATATCATTTAAGCATGCCCCAAACCTCTGAAAGATTGCCTGTGACCGCTGCGGTTTCATGAAAGCTTTCATGAAATAAGATTTTCTAACACTTTTTACTTACACAATCTACATGTTTATACCCTAAACTTTACAATCAAATGTTATTTCCCGTCATATTTAGTGCAATCAATTAATACAATCGAGTAATCATGTTAATGGAAACATGTAAATCAATGCAAGGGTGCAATAATGAGATTTTTAAGAGAATTGGCAATATTGATAAAAGCCCTGTCCAATGCGTGTGATAGCCAATACAATATCATATCATATATTTGTAAACAATGAGTTCGTTTGGAGGGAAATCTTACATTACTCCCATAATATATTTATTTATTTATTTATTAAATTTTATTGACAATAGAAGGTCACATAAAATCTATATGTCATGCTAATTAAAATTATACTAATACTACTTAGGAGTATCTTCTAAATATATACATTTGATACTCACAGATTATTTCTAATTCAATTAACACGAACAAATATGAATACAATTAACACGTACAAATATAAATTCAAAGAAGAAAATAGACAATAGAGCACCACTTGGTGGCATTCAATTCAATATACATACATTTTTTAAAGTGCTTTGGCAGAATCATATACAAATGAGACGAGATTGTTTATTCATAATTTTGTGATTCAAGAAATGAATTGGTGTTAATTTTGATAGCTTTGAGAATGATGGAAATTTAGATCAGTCATAACTCAAAGATTGGTTCTGAATTGTGATTAATGAATCATCTTGTATGAGTGGTCTATGTTTGTCAAAGTTTGCATTATTATCATTAATCATGTTATTTGTAATAAACATAATGAAATACTTGGTCTATAGCACCAGAGAATTATTATAAATCTAAGCATCCTACATATTTTGATTTTAAGCATTACAATTACTTATACTGGACTAAAATCTTAATTGGACGTATTGTTTAGCACTGTTTCAGATCTCTTTTTGATATACTTGCTTGATAGTTAGAACTATGAATCTCAGAATTGGTGCAGGTAGAATTATCGATCTTAGCAATAATTATGCGGCCGTTGAACTGTGGATCTCAGCAATATTGATGTGGTGAATCAACAGTCTCCCCTGTTTTGTGAGGTCTGCTATTCAAAGTTATGTACATGTCATGTATTCATGACCCCGTCCCGCCCATCAGCATGATCAGCTTGTATGAGGTTTGGGTGCCACTTTAAAATTATGAACTTATAGCAGTATAATATCATGCAAGTTATCGGCTAAACTTGCATCTATTGTAACTTCCTTTGCAATGCCAGTTAATCATGTTAATATCATAATCATGATAATATAAATGTTACCGTCAGCATGGTTAGAGGTGTGCAGTGAGCATGGTGGGTGTATGTTAGCTTCATACATGTTATGTGCTATAAAGCTCTACTCCAAATATCAGCAAGTTTAATGTTCTCTCTCTAACCTGAGAGCAATATAAGTTATTACTGCTCTCAGCTTTAACAATAGCCCAATTACTTATATTTCATTGTTTCCTGGTGAGACCTTTTTTTAACTAAAACTAATAGACACAAAATAAGACATAAATAAAACCAGATAAAAGAAAAAAAACAAGGATAATAATTAACGTATATCTGAAAGGGAACCTTCGTCTGTTAAACAAATCGTCCCTTGACTAACTTTATTTTCCGCCTCAGCGCTTGAGCAGTGTTCTTTCAGTTTGGTGATTCCGGAAGGTCTTTCCCATGACGTCATCTTCCCGCGTTTTCTTTACACGAGAGGTGAAGATGGCAACCTTAGCTCCAAATCAGGAACTTAAACTTGGTAAAATATACATATTTACAGAAGATCGTTTCAAATTGAAGTCGTCTTTCAGGTCAATTGAACAGTAACGAACAGATTGTATGGGTTTCTATTTGCAGACAATGTGCAGGAACAAGGATTTCTGGCGTATTTCAGGTCGTTGCCAGAGGTAAGTCCCAGAGTTGATGACACTGCACTGTCTTCAGTGCCAGTGTTCAGTCAACATTCACTCAAATTGTGTCAAGTCAGATAGGAGACACAAAATGTGAACAGGAGTTTTTCCTTACCTCTTAATACTTTACATTAGATAAATGAAAATGAAACCGATCATAATAAACTGACAAGGAAAGAAGCTAACAGAATTCAGTTATATTGCAGTATTACACTTACAGGCCTTGCCTTTCTGCAATTTTGGATTTTGGTCACTCCTGAGACTGAGACTGAGACTGAGCATGCTGAATGAAAGTGCTGAGACATTCTCATTGAAAGTTTTATTATTATAACATCTTTATTTGCACAAAGTAAAAAAATTGGCACATATATAATATTCATATTTACAGACAGATATACATTTGAGAAAAAAAAAAAAAGTACAGAGAGTCAGCTCAGGGATTCACTTTACACAAATTGCTTCAATCATTTCATTTACATCATCATCTGATAAAAAGTGACAGAAAGAAACTCCATGTAAATCAATTAATTCTTTTACCATGACAGCAATGCATAAAATGTCACTGATACTTTCATACCATCTTTTACCCATGACACTTACATCAATATCATTATGCGATTTATGCTAACTTGTTCTCTATCCTACGGGCTAGCTTAATGTAGATTGCTGTAATTCATAACCATGGTAACCAAGTTCATGATCCAAGACTCTTTGTGTTATGACAAGAGAAAGTTGATAAATGACAACATACCGGTAATAACATAGGCTTATTGCAGGTTGCCATACTGCCTCTATTGAAAACAACACACCGGAACTGCACTTGTAATGGGAAGTGCACAAAAAACTATAATCTAATCATTAAAAAAAGCAAGATGATAACCAGCAATCACACTATAGCAAATGCTATGACACGGACCTGTTCCAGATTCACGTATGATATGGGCATATTTCCTCAAATTTTATACATTTCTGATCCACACTACAACTATTTCTTCTTATAACATCAAGGATGAAACTAATTTTTCAATAACTGCAAAAGGTTTTTTAACTGATCCATGGAGATGGTAGTTCAGGTGGCCAAAAAAACAACAAAGAAAACAACTTGAAATTGCAACAAAACAATCAACCTATCTTTTGTATTCATGTAGATCTGCTTGTGTAAATTGGTTTTGACTTCCAAGCAAAAGTGGCTGTACATGTCTTGTCTTGCCCGTATCTTTGGTAAACTTTGACATCACCCCTCAACATCGCCCATCCCACACCAGGGCAATGCAGATATTTGTCTCCAAGAGGACCTATCACCCAATAAATTTAGTTTTCTTGTTAATCATCTTACCTTTATGTTTATGTATTCTATATGCATAATGATTCTCCTTCTGGGATGTTGTAAATTCACCTGTCCATTTGTGAGACTTTAATCAATGACTTAATCCAGTTACCTCCTTAAGGGCAAGTTGATAAGAGAAGGAGACTTGAGACCGACCCAATTGCTTGCATACTGATGTCACTATTTAATGTTGCTCTCCTTATGTGTGTTGTCTATAGATCTCAAATGAACTCCTCAGATAACACAAATTCTGGGACACTAAGATAAGATGGGATAAATGTGTCCCACAAAGTCAAATCTTTAGAATATAAATCTCATCTTGATTATATGACATCTTGAATAAACTCTTGATAAGAATGTGATAGGCAAAGATCATTCTGTGTTTTTAGGTAGCAGTAAAAAAAATCTGAGTTAAACATAGATTTGTTTTTATTATTTATTTATTTGTCTTGTTTATCCAGGGCCTCAATGCATAGATGTTGAAAATAAGTTGACTTGACCATATTATGCAAGGAAAAGGGCAATCATGACCAAATAATGCCATGCATGTGTGATTTGCTTGGTCAAATATTGATGAGTACATAATAACTCTGTTAATAAGGACATATTAGTGTTCAACTGAAGGTGTAGACAAATTAGTATTGTGGCATTGTGAAATAGATTTTGTTCGCTCCATAGTATACCTTTTCAAACAAAATTTCATATTCACATCTTCCCTGTATTCTATGCAGTGCATAGCTTTGTTTCAATAATGTAAATTATTAAACAATGAAGATATTCGAACCAAAACTAAACATTGCATCTGACATCTATAACAACACGTCGCCATTTTAAAATCCAAGTGCATTTATTCTATGTACTCCTGTTCATCACTTCTGGGTTTTATAATGGTGGCAATGTCTGATGTACAGCATGGTTTCGCTTTGTTTAAATTTAATTTTCTAATTGTCTTGTGTGTACTTTACAATTCTAAAAGGGTGGTGGACTGTTATGATCACATGAGACAATATCTGCAGCACCAGTATTGGCAGTTCAGATCTTTTCACACCACTAAAACACGATGGCATTTGCACCTAAGTTCCACTTGTGAACAGTTCTACATCGACGAGACATCTTATAATCTCTGATTGCCACTTAATTCATAAATGATTTGCAATTTAAAAGACTACTATCTTTGTTAAAGAATGATTTTTAATAATGAATTGATATAAAATTGATGACTGTTGGACTTATTTTTCAGAAACCCAGCACAACAATACGTTTTTTTGACAGAACAGTAAGTTTTTTTCATATTTCACTCTAACAATATTTTGATAAGATATGGTTATCTTGAAATAAGCCTTATTACATAAATCATGAATTGACCTCATAGACATTAATAAAGATTAAACCATCCTGTTGGTCATCCCACAGACTCTTGCAATACTGTCACAAATGTTTGTTTTTTTCAGGATTACTATACTGTTCATGGGAGTGATGCAGTATTTGCTGCTAAGGAAGTTTTTAAAACAATGGGCGTTATTAAATACCTTGGTGCAAGTTAGTGTCACTCATTGTCTTTACACCACACAAATTAATTCATTTTTTCATGTAAAGCCTACCTTTAAAATTATTATCCCAGTACATGAATGTAATAAAAAAAAAGTTAAGTTTCCTGTATTTACACATTTAAAATAAATGGCTGCATTTGAATTGAACAGTTTTATAAGGGAGCATAGGATGTCATTTATGAGATGCTCTACAAGGACCTTTTAAGAATTGTGAGATATTTTTCTGACATGCAGGTAGCAACAAGGTGGCCTCAGTTGTGCTGAGTAAGATGAACTTTGAATCAACTGTCCGAGATCTTCTACTAGTCCGCCAATACAGAATAGAAGTTTACAAAAATAAGGGAGGGAAAAATAATGATTGGTCCCTTGCTTATAAGGTAATATTTAGAAGAAATTTTGCATATATCTTATTGTAGAATAAAGCCAAATTTGTTAGATCTGTTAGAACAAAACACTTGTTGGGTCACACTTATAGCTGACTTAATTTGGTCACAAAGGGTTATATTATGACCCTATTATACCATGGATAATGTACGGCCTGCATGATAGCCCTGTTATAACCCTTTTACATCAGATTTATATGCTGATCTTTGACATCAGATATATGTGCCACCAAATTTTAGTTTTCCATATGCAAAATTTGTTGAAATCTCATTTAATTTTAATCCGAAAGTAATTTTAAGGCCACAAATGGTAACATTTTTGTTTAACGTCAATGTGAGTCAGTTGTTTGTTCTCAGACTGATCTCGTAGTTTCTCTTATTTTAGGGGTCGCCTGGCAACCTGACCCAGTTTGAGGATGTGCTGTTTGGATCAAATGATATGTCAGCTTCAGTGGGTGTCCTCGCTGTCAAACTAGCCACAGACAATGGTCAAAAGGTGAATGACCCTCTCAAATTGCATATTCTGCGACATTACACACTTCACAAATTGGTATAATATGACATTGACCAATGAAATGATTTGTTATAATATTGTTTTACATGACATAATTTTGATTTTGATCGTTTCAGTTGATTGGAGTCGGCTACGCTGACGCCACCTTGAGGAAGCTTGGAGTGTGCCAGTTTGTCGACAATGACCAGTTCTCCAATCTAGAAGTATGGCATTGCTCACATCATTGAATACTATCTAGTTTAGGACAAAGTAAAACATTTTGAAGCTGTCTTAATCTCTGTGAATTAATCAATACAGTACTTAACATGATAAAAACAGTTATGTCAGTTGAGATTAGCAACATAGTGTCATACATTATGTAGGCTCTGGTAGTTCAGCTGAGTCCCAAGGAATGCCTGGTTGGATCTGATGCGAGTCCAGAGACGAGCAAACTCAAACAGGTTCTAGAAAGAAGCAGCGTCCTAGTCACAGAAAGAAAGAAAGGTGGGTAAAACTGCGGATGAATATCTATAAGAATGACAGACACCAAAATGAGGCCTAATATAGCAAAACATACCGAGTCGGGGAAGCTGGGTGAGCTGATTCAGTGAGTTGGTGATTGCGGAAGGGTATCCGTCCGCCATCACCAACGAACTGAATCCGCTCACCCAGCTGACCCAACGAGGCATGTTTTGTTTTTATACCTCAGACACCTACTGTATTTTTTTTTAAATGATACATGAAACAATATATTTATCATTAAAAACGTTTTGTAAACAAAGCGCACCTCATTTGACCCTGTCAAGTGACCCGAAAATGGTGCGTACAGCCATAGACTGGTTGCCGCCTTCTGTGTATACACGATGTTTTTGACACTCGGTGGGAGACCAGTCTAAAGATGGCCGACGGAAAATAGTTCGCAGCTAATCAATACGTTACGAAATACTCGGCATGCTCGTATTCATTGGAAATCTCGTCTATACGCGCATCACTGAGGTATAATGTTCGGTCATTGTTGATTCCTAGCCACTCGTACAAGTTCTATAGCCTTGGCTTGAGGATATTAGACAATTGAATTTCAATAAGCATATCAGCTGAGATAAGAAATATATGAATAACTTTGCTTTTTATTTCAGCTGAGTTTAACACAAAAGATATTGTTCAGGATCTGAATAGATTATTGAAAACCAAGAAAGGTGAACAAGCCAATGCAGCTTCAATCCGTGAGTACAGCTTTATATAGGATGTCTGTATCATCAATTTTCAAGTGGAAACCGAATGTTACAAGCATGAGTAGATAGTGAACTTGTAAATTGTAATTTGAAATTATTTGTATTTCAGCTGAGATGGAAAAATCTCACTCCATGTCATCAATAACAGCTCTAATCAAATATCTGGAGGTAGGTCTGGATATTTCTTCATATTCTTTGAAATTATGCTCATAATGTGAATAAAATATAGCTTGTTAATATGATATAACTGGTTTTCTGGCAGTGCCCAATCTCTCACACAACGTCATCATTAAAATTGCTGGAGGCAATAATTTGGAGCTAAACTTTATTTATATAAACTGGATAGAAAGATTCATGCTAAATCACATGGCACACAATAAACCAAAACATCAATTTAGACTGGTAACATAAGAGAACAGTAAAGTGACTGGCAGTAAGCACCTTACACTGAGCTGATGGGTAATAAAGCGGGACAGAAACTTGGAATGAATGGCAAGAACAATAGTGCGGGTGACATATCTAAGGCCTGTCAGGAGGATTCTTTTGTACTCTCATGTTGTGACCTCGAAAATAAGGTCTACATCAAAATGTCTGCCAAGTTAAAAGCCTGCTTAATGTAACATGCATATTCTCCATACTGTTCTGTTCCCCAAGAGAGGGCTGCATCTAGTTGTTTTTTTGTTATTTATTTATTTATTTTTGTTTTATGAATTTATCAATTTTAGAATGTTAAACTATTGACATCATCTTCCTGTAGTATCTAGCCCATAGATTTGGGATTGAATGGACTAGTATTACTGCTGATTGTTATTTAAGATTTTTGATGATATTGTATTTTAGTTATTGGGAGATGAGACAAGCTTCAACCAGTTTAGCATGGAGACATTTGATCTTAGTCAGTACATGAGACTGGACTCTGCCGCGGTCACTGCCCTCAATCTGCTGCCAAATGCTGCCGAAGGTAAGAAGCCATTAAATACTGGTGCCGAATGTGAGAAGCCACTAAATACTGCTGCCAAACACTGCTGAAGGTAAGAAGCCATTAAATACTGCTGCGGAAGGAAAGAAGCCACTAAATACTGCTGCCGAAGGTAAGAAGCCACTAGAACACTGCTGCCAAATGCTGCCGAAGGTAAGAAGCTATTAAATACTGCTGCCAAATGCTGCCGAAAGTAAGAAGCAACTAAATACTGCTGCCAAATGCTGCTGAAGGTAGGAAGCCACTGAATACTGCTGCCAAATGCTGCCGAAGGTAAGAAGCCATTAAATACTGCTGCTAAATGCTGCTGAAAGTAAGAAGCCACTAAATACTGCTGCCAAATGCTGTTGAGGGTAAGAAGCCATTAAATACTACTGCTAAATGCTGCTGAAGGTAAGAAGCCATTAAATACTGCTGCCGAAGGTGAGAAGCCACTAAATACTGCTGCTGAAAGTAAGAAGCCACCAAATCATTAGTACTGAATGAACTGCTGCCCATCACTGCCAAAGGTAAGAAGCCAATTAATACTGCTGAACATGCTATAGAATGCGAGAATCCAAAAATTACTGATGGAAATTATAAGACAAGCAAGTATTGAAGATGAGAAGACATATTTTTATTTATAAGATATGATTTACTCTACTTATCAGTTTCATATTGATTGCCATATTTCTGTTATGTTGCCTTGTATTTTTTCAGGTGGCAACCAGAGTCAGAGTGTTCTGGGGTTGCTGAATCAGTGCCGCACTGCGCAGGGTCAGAGACTGCTGGCTCAGTGGGTCAAGCAGCCGCTCATGGATATCAATAGGATCGGTCAGTACCATGCACTGTCATCAACAAAAAAGACCATCTCTTACCATTTAATCTTCAGGGTTTAGTATTTATTTCTAAAATAAATTACTGCAGGTTTTAGAATTTATTGCAAAAATGAATATCTGCAAAGAAGCAAACCTGTATTGTTGATAGACTAGTGTTAAGGTAAATTACTTTAATTTGTGAATCTGCAATCTTTTGTATATTCATATTTGATAGACATCTATTGATATCTATATTGATTTTATTTCACTCCCTGGTATCCCATTATTTAAAAAAAATGTGTTGACTGTTTTTACAGAGGAGCGTCAGAATATTGTGGAAACCTTCCTAAACAACTCTGAGATGCAGTCAAGTCTGTCGGATGATCATCTACGCCGCATCCCCGATTTCCACCGGCTTGCTAAGAAGTTTCAGCGTAAGAAGGCTAACCTGCAGGACTGTTACCGTATATACCAGGCCCTGGACAAAATCCCACATCTGCTGGAGGCCATCGAGAAACATGAGACCGAGAAACACATGCCACTGCTTAAAGAGATGTTCTGCAACCCCATCAAGGTAAGAAACACAAGACTGGGAAACATATGCAACTGCTTAAAGAGATGTTCTGCAACCCCATCAAAGTAAGAAACATGAGACCGAGAAACATATGCCACTGCTTAAAGAGATGTTCTGCAACCCTATCGAAATAAGAAAACAAAAACCCCTTTGACAAAGAATTTTAAGGCATTGGTAGGGCCACACACTAACCTTTGTCTTCTTGTCTCTGGCATTTGTATGCCAAGGACCTTACATTAACCCTGTCTTCCTGTCTCTGGCATTTGTATGACAAGGGCCCCACATTAACCCTTGTCTTCCTGTCTCTGGCATTTTTATGACAAGCACCCTACATAAACCCTTGTCTTCTCATATCTAACTTTTATACGACAGTGGGCCCTTATTAACCCAGATGGAGGTTATTGGCCAAAATTATATGCAATATATTTTTTGTGCATTGTCTCCTCATGAGTTTTAAGTGTGAGTGGCGTGCATTTTGTCTTTTAGAAGTTTCTGGTGGATTTTAATATTTAGTCTATTGTGTGAAAACAATTTGTGTTGTGTGAATTATTTCTGGATTTTACCATTTAGGAATTGCTGCTGGATTTTGGCAAGTTCCAGGATATGGTCACTGCCACCCTGGACATGGAACAAGTGGAGAACCATGAGTTCCTTATTAAACCCGACTTTGATGAGAATCTACAACGTGAGTATGATAAAACTCAAACACCCCAATAAACCAAATAAACATTTGTCTTCTTAAAATAGAGTATACAGTCTGGACAAATTTTGAATAGAGTGTGAGGAAAGTAATAATGATGAAGCTGTGATACACAAGACAACCTATGGGATCTATTTGTGCTTTTGGTATTTGTGCTTTTGTGGGATGACAGGGGGAGGAGATAGTCAAGTTATCTGTCATTATAATCAGGCCATGATTTATGCATATTTTCAGTATTGAGGGAGAAGATGGATGAACTGGAAGATGACATTAAAGCTCAGCTCAATAAGGTCAGTACAAATCCTATATTACTAAGGATAGGTACAGATTTACAACACAAGTTAACAATGCCATTTCAACTATTGATTGAATCTCCTGATAGGACACAGTTGAGTGTTGTGTCAGATTAGAGGGGGATCTAAGAATATCAAACAGTGAATATCCCAAGGTTATTAAGGTTAGGCACAGCTCATGCCTTTTGTCATATTTTGTCATATTGCATTTAAAAGCTAAAAGAACATGGAAGACTAAAACCGTGGATACCATCAAATAATATATTCTTGAAGTTAACACTGCATTAAACACAAAATCATTACTTTCAAATCATGGGTCATTTTCAGGCAGCGCGAGACTTGGGACTCGAGCCAGGAAAAGTTCTCAAACTGGAATCTAATTCACAACTTGGTTATTTCTTCAGAGTTACAAGAAAGGTGAGTCAATTCACAAAGTGTGAATTATGGATATAACATTTATTATAAGTTGATGTATTAGTTCAGTTTTACCCAGTTGGGCCTTTGAGGTGTGAACAATAAATAAGTTAAATGGGAGAAGAAAAATTTGGGTCCAAGATTTACTTGTGGTTATACATTTATTTAGTGCATTCTCAGCATTGTTATCCTGGGGATACCTTCATTATATGAGTATAATGCTGATTATTTTATCACAAATTAATTTTTTTCATTTTCATAAAAAATACCAAAGTTTGATTGCTTGTGACAGGAGTGTTTGGGTTAAGAATGCTAACATTTGTCACAAGTCTCATAATTAAGGAATAAAAGCTGACACATGAATATCTTTAGAAACAAGATTAATGCAAGATGCACCATGCAGTTTAACTTAAAACAAACTGAAAATATGATAAAGACTCGTTACATTAATTGATTATTAGCATTGCTGTTACTTCAAATTGTATGTTGGTTGCAGGATGAGAAGGCTTTGAGAAACAATAGGACTTACTCTATCATTGATACCAACAAAAATGGAGTGAGGTTCCGAAACCCGACCCTGCGCCAGCTCAATGAAGAGTATATCGGAATCAAGGAGGAGTACACAGAAACTCAGAAAAGTGTCGTCAATGAAATCATCAATATAGCGGGTAAGTGGCTTAAAGGAGTAGACAATCTCAGAAATGTGTTGTCATTGAAATCTTCATTATAGCGGGTAAGCGGCTTAAAGGAGTACACAAACTCAGAAAAGTGTGACCATTGAAATCATCAATATAACGGACAAGCGGCTTAAAGGAGTACACAAACTCAGAAATGTGTCGTCATTGAGATCATCAATATAGTAGATAAGTAGCTTAAAGGAGTACACAAACTCAGAAAAGTGTCTTCAATGAGATTATCAAAAGGAGAAAAACAGAATTTATTCAACTGACTTTTAAATAATCATGATACAAAATATGATGCTTTATATGACTATAAAATGTCAACTGGCCACTTTCGATAGCGCCACTACAGCAGTACAGATAAGGAGGAAACTATTCTTGATGCAAAACACAATAATCATGGCAGGTGTATTTTGATTGATTTCACAGAGAAGGCTTGGTTGCATCAGTTTCATGACCTTATGGAATTTAAACATACCACCCAAATCTGCCTGTGACCTTGATGAATTTCTGAACCATTTTAAGAGGAGACTCTTCTTAATAGTGTTTTATTTTGTTGATGTTGCAGCTGGATATTCGGACCCGATGCTTCTCCTAAATGACACGTTTGCTCAGCTGGATGTCTTGCTGAGCTTTGCTCGGGTTGCGGCCGCGGCCTCCACACAGTATGTGAGGCCGGTCATAAGAAACAAAGGTGAGTAACTCTGCCTCCTCCCATCTCGTAAGATACATCTCTTAATGTTCTCCACCTCCTCCCATCTCATGAGATCCATCTCTTAATGTACTCCACCTCCTCCCATCTCATCAGATCCATCTCTTAATGTGCTCCACCTCCTCCCATCTCATGAGATCCATCTCTCAATGTACTCCACCTCCTCCCATCTCATCAGATCCATCTCTTAATGTTCTCCACCTCCTCCCATCTCATAAGATCCATCTCTTAATGTACTTCACCTCCTCCCATCTCATGAGATCCATCTCTGAATGTACTCCACCTCCTCTCATCTCATAAGATCTATCTTTTAATATCTTAATATACTACTTAATAGGAATAAAAGCTAGATTGAACTGATGGATTTTTGTGTATTATTTGGAAGGTTCTGGGATCTTGGACCTGGTAGAGGCCAGACATCCATGCGTCGAAGCCCAGGACGACATCAGCTTCATCGCCAACGACGTGCACTTTGAGAAAGGTAAAATTTGATTTCTAGAAAATCCTTAAGTGAAGTTTTATATATATATTTTTTTATGTATCTGAATGTAACAGGAAAATAAAAGGAGGAAAAATCCAATATTAGTGAAAAATCTAGAACTCGAAAATAATAATGAAAGTGCTATGTTATCAGCAGTAAATGAAACTGTAATATTCGGGAATTATTTGAAAGGTGTATATTGTATTTGTGTAGGAAAAGAACTGTTCCACATAATAACTGGCCCAAACATGGGAGGAAAGTCCACATACATCAGATCTGTAAGTATTCTAGCCAGTACCAGCTGCTGCTGTGGGTACAATGACCCTGATTACACTTGATACAAGATCAAACCTTTTGACTGGCATTATTAAAAGTACTTTAAAAGGATTTTGCAAGTAAAAAATTACGCCAATTATTACAGTAAATAAGTAGTAGCAACAAGGAATTTAATTAAATATGGCAGCAAATTTCACATTATCCAAATAATGAAAATTTTTACATTTTAACAAGCATATACATCTTTTGTTACAAAATAAAATAAACTCTCCTTATTCCTGTGAAGATGACATGAAGTTTTAGATTCATTTAGATTTTAGATTTTAAGTTAATCTGTATGACGGTGAGATTATTTTGGTGTGCAGGTAGGAGTGATATGTTTGATGGCACAGATGGGCAGCTTTGTTCCCTGTAGCTCGGCAGAGATCTCCATCCTAGACTGCATATTAGCCCGCGTCGGGGCAGGAGACAGTCAGCTTAAGGGCGTGTCAACGTTTATGGCAGAAATGCTAGAAACCGCATCAATCCTCAGGGTAAGCACTGCATAAATAGTTTATAAATCATGGTAGGTAATTTACATGAATTTCACTGATTTATGAAATAAAAAACAGTTATTTTAATTAAGCATTAACCTATAAAATGCGATGTTAAACGGATTTGTCTTGTAATTTGGTTTTGGTAGATTGGAATATAGATATTAAATACATTTATTTGGTCATCTTTTTGAATGTATTAACTGGGAAATTCTGGCAAATGATGTTTGTTCATATTTCTTGCAGTCAGCCACAGAAGATTCCCTGGTCATTATAGATGAGTTAGGACGAGGAACTTCAACATATGATGGCTTCGGTCTCGCCTGGGCCATATCAGAGTGAGTGAGATATATTAAGCATCATAGACCCTGGCCACATCAGAGTGAGTGAGATATATTGAGCATCATAGACCCTGGCCATATCAGAGTGAGATATATTGAGCATCATAGACCCTGGCCACATCAGAGTGAGTGAGATATATTGAGCATCATAGACCCTGGCCACATCAGAGTGAGTGAGATATATTGAGCATCATAGACCCTGGCCATATCAGAGTGAGTGAGATATATTGAGCATCATAGGCCCTGGCCATATCAGAGTGAGTGAGATATATTGAGCATCATAGACCCTGGCCATATCAGAGTGAGTGAGATATATTTTTAGCATCATAGACCCTGGCCATATCGGAGTGAGTGAGATATATTGAGCATCATAGACCCTGGCCATATCAGAGTGAGTGAGATATATTGAGCATCATAGACCCTGGCCATATCAGAGTGAGTGAGATATATTGAGCATCGTAGACCCTGGCCATATCAGAGTGAGTGAGATATATTGAGCATCATAGACCCTGGCCATATCAGAGTGAGTGAGATATATTGAGCATCATAGGCCCTGGCCATATCAGAGTGAGTGAGATATATTGAGCATCATAGACCCTGGCCATATCGGAGTGAGTGAGATATATTTTTAGCATCATAGACCCTGGTCATATCAGAGTGAGTGAGATATATTGAGCATCATAGACCCTGGCCATATCAGAGTGAGTGAGATATATTGAGCATCATAGACCCTGGCCATATCAGAGTGAGTGAGATATATTGAGCATCATAGACCCTGGCCATATCAGAGTGAGTGAGATATATTGAGCATCATAGACCCTGGCCATATCAGAGTGAGTGAGATATATTGAGTATCATAGACCCTGGCCATATCAGAGTGAGTGAGATATATTGAGTATCATAGACTCTGGTCATATCAGAGTGAGTGAGATATATTGAGCATCATAGACCCTGGTCATATCAGAGTGAGATATATTGAGTATCATAGACCCTGGCCATATCAGAGTGAGTGAGATATATTGAGCATCATAGACCCTGGTCATATCAGAGTGAGTGAGATATATTGAGCATCATAGACCCTGGCCACATCAGAGTGAGTGAGATATATCGAGCATCATAGACCCTGGCCATATCAGAGTGAGTGAGATATATTGAGCATCATAGACCCTGGCCACATCAGAGTGAGTGAGATATATCGAGCATCATAGACCCTGGCCATATCAGAGTGAGTGAGATATATTGAGCATCATAGACCCTGGCCACATCAGAGTGAGTGAGATATACTGAGTATCATAGACCCTGGCCATATCAGAGTGAGTGAGATATATTGAGCATCATAGACCCTGGCCACATCAGAGTGAGTGAGATATACTGAGTATCATAGACCCTGGCCATATCAGAGTGAATGAGATATATTGAGCATCATAGACCCTGGGCATATCACAGTGAGTGAGATATATTGAGCATCATAGACCCTGGGCATATCACAGTGAGTGAGATATATTGTGCATCATAGACCCTGGCCATATCAGAGACAGTAACTTAAAAATAGAGAGCTTGTGAAAATGATATTTCTGTCAGTTTGTATATAGTTTAATTGTAATTATTTATCAGCTTTGATTGTTTAACACATAGCCAGTTATGACTGGACAATAAAATTGTAATACTTCTGTCCATTTCAGACATATAGCAACCAAAATCCAGACATTCTGTCTGTTTGCCACTCACTTCCATGAGCTGACTGCGCTGGCAGACGTGGTGCCCTCTGTGAACAACCTGCACGTGACAGCCCTCACCACCAACGACACCCTCACCCTGCTCTACAAGGTCAAACCTGGTAGGTATTATACTCAAAAAGAAATAGTGACAATTAATCTCTGTGGTACTTGCATGCGGTCGCTTTCAGTCCACTTTGTCAACTAGAAAACTTTTAAAACTTTTTATTGCAAGTTAACATCCCTAATCCGATACAAAATAGGAATTGCTACCATTCCTTATTTTGCTGCCATTAAATAACTCTCACAAAGTGAAATCTCATAAAACTAAGGATAGGGATTTGTCATTGCTCATATGAATATTTCAGTGGCAGTGAATTCACAGTGGTAGCCCATTGAAAATAATGGTTTCTCCCTGCCGCTTCCAATTTGCATAATAACAGGACCATTTGAAGACTTTGCATGTTTTGGCTTGTTCCCTGTTACTTTTCACTGACTTGAGGATAATTTACATTTACAATCAATGGCAAGCTATTAAAGACACATGGGAGATGACTAATTACTCTGAACAATATTACCTACAATTTGGTCAATACTAATGAAACAGTACACTATATACATCCAAAAATAAAACTATTTGTTTGTTTTCCATTAGACGTTGTAACAAATGTATATATGCAAAAAGGTTGTAGTTCATTGCTGTTGAAAAGCACAAGACTATCTGTCCTTGAACTGCTCAAACCTGAAGACAAATTTCTTATTCTAATTTCTTAGAAACATAGCACTGTCAGGTCTTTGATTAGAGAAAGTACAAAGATTTCAAATAAGTTCCTGGTTTGAAGCTATTTGCTCCTGAATGATATGTAGAAATTTATTTTCTATTTATAGGTGTATGTGACCAAAGTTTTGGCATCCATGTTGCAGAATTAGCACATTTTCCAAAACATGTTATTGAGGTAGGTTAACTTTATAATTATATTGAATGAAAATCTATGCAATTTGATGCCAGAAACAGTCATATATTTCATTAATACAAAAAGTAATATCTTCCTGGAGCCCAAACTGGAGCCCTTGTGGCACATCATGGATAATTTTAACCAAAAAGAAATAAATTTGAAAACTGATGATTTGTGGGGAAATACCTAAATAGTGCATGTTTTCAGAGTGGTATAGCAATTCAGCTGTGGTCTTGATTTGATATTTTAGTTTGCAAAGCAGAAAGCCAGTGAACTAGAGGACTACCAGAGCGTGAGTCTGTCTGGAACTGACATGGCTGGTACAGAGGAGCCCGCCATCAAGAAGAGAAAACTGGCCAAACAGGTTAGTATATAGACTGGATAGTGATTGTTCTTTTACAAAATATTTGCCTGCAAGATAGGCTGCCATCATCAATTTGACACCCAACCAATGTTTGTTTGTCTTTGCAGGAAGGTGAAGAGATTATTCAGGATTTTCTGGCAAAGGTCAAAAAGCTCCCTCTAGAGGAGATGAGTGAAACAGAAGCACAAAGCGAAATACTAAAGTTGAAAGAAGAAGTGACTTCAAAAAACAACCCTTATATCCAGGATGTGTTAGCTCGGGGTACCTAAATAGGAGACATTAAGATAGTGCATGCAATCACCTTAAGTTTCTTATTTTATTGCATTATAAAGACAACCCATTTGCTATGAAATAAGAATAAATCTCAAAACTTTTTGCAAACATGGATAACGTTGACAATGGACAAGGAATATGCAGTGGGATAATGGCAATACACCTCCACTGCAGGAACTGGAGGGTAAAAAGATTGTGATAACTGAATGGATCTCATCAGTAAATGGAGAAATATCCTCATCAAATCCTTATCAAGATTACACATTGGGCGACACACCACAATAATTTTGTACCTGTATCATTAAGAGTGGCTCTGAGAATAGAAAAACACCATGGGACCAGAATTTTACTCAATTATAAACATAATTTATATAAATTTACATTTAAAAACAAAGACAGTTTCAAAATATCTTTGAAATAACTGGCTCTTCTGTTGTGATATGGAGGGCTCAACTTGGGCTGTGACCTAGTATATGGGGTGCTTGTATTTCAATGTCAAGGTCATCACATCCTAGTTTTCCTTGCCAAAGCTACCTCCTGATTTCAGGAGATCATGGTGTTGAAAATATTCATCTTTAATGAACACACAAATAGGTCTCTATGGTAGTACTTAAATATTATTGAAGGATATGAAAATATCAATGATTGTAAATAAAAATATTTTTCTAGGCTCAGCATTGTTAATTTCCTTTCATATTTGGTAACCAAGCCCACAAATATGTATTCATCTTTTTATTGTAAATTTATATAATATACAATGATACTATTTAGTCACATACTACATAGATCACTGCTTGCAGGTAATTTTCCAGGGATGCATATATTTCCGAACTAAGCAAATAAGATGCACATCACATGTTAGGCCCTTTATATCTTATTTCTCGGCGGGATACCATTTGGTTTTGCCGAGTAAAATTATAGATGTAGATGTAGAAGAGATTTTGTCATTTCTCCACCAGTTGTCAGCCACCATGATTTTAGTGCTTTCACAGCATGGTTACCACTATCACAAATGATAACAATAAGTGTGAATGCACTCGCTTCTGCCCACAATGGTTCCATACCAAAGACTTGCCTCTCAAATTTGAGATTTTCTCTCAAGGGAATAACATATATCTTTTTATATTCAGGGACCAATAAACATGCTGCCAGTTAATATCTGGTTTATTATCCATTAAGTTCATAGTTTGGTCATTTGAGTTTATTTTTCGAGCTTATATCTTATTGATCTGATCTTGGGGCAAGGAAAGGAATGTCAACCATAATGTTTCTGTCACATTTAAAGTATTCTCCTTCCCGAAAATCCCCAATTATCGCTTGCATAGGTGGTGCTACGAATTTCATGTGGGTCTAACTGACAGCTGATAACAAGAAATCACTATTTTGAGGATATCTTAAAAACTACACCATTTATCAGAAACCAAAAAACAGTTTTGAAATCAGTGAGATAATACGAAGATAGAAGACAACTTTTGGAAGAAATGACGTCGAGATAAACAAAACTTAAGTGTCTTTGATGCGTAGTGAGGCAGTTACACCAAGCCAAGGCGACGAGTTGTTCATGTCACTTCTGTCAGACACTTTCACACCATTGTCTTTCAAAATCATTTGAAGCTGGGACCAATTTTATGATTAAACGGTTTTTCTGTCATTGTTTCCCAGTTCAGGCTTTGAAGTGGGATTCTAAGTTTCATCTGAAAGCAATCATAAATTGCTGTATCACACTCAAGTGTCATATCTTCCTATCTGACAGCAACATAAGAGAGCAGTCTCTCCCGATTAACGATCATTTCTGATATCAAATATTATGCAGAGCAATACAAGACTAACATATTTATATTCCTCATGAAATTTTAATACAATTTAAAAACATAGGCATCAGAGATGCATCAACCCTCAGCCCTTGTAACTCATTGCACAACATTCGCTCCACACAATATCTGTGAACAAAACGTCACTGCACCAAGGCAAATTGATGCAGGGGTAAAAAAAATCCATAAAATCTACTTCCTTTGATAGCTTAGGTGTGTCAAGTATCATGAAACTGTCATCATTTACTCTAGAATTATTGAGATGGGCCGGTGACCTTGAAAAGCAGGTTAAGGTCACCGTCCATCAAACTCATCTGGAGTCTTCCTAGATGCTTATGTGTGTCAATTTTCATGAAGCTGCCATTATTTGCTCTTAAGTTATTGCAATGACGTGGATTTGACATGATTGTCCCTGTGACCTTGAAAAGTAGGTGAAGGTCATGTTCCATCAAGAGAAGTGTGAGGTCTTCACCAGATGCTTATGTGTGTCAAGTCTCATAAAGCTGCCATCATTCGTTCTCGAGTTATAGCAATGATAGGGATTTCACATAATTGTACCTGTGACCTTGAAAAGTAGGTGAAGGTCATGTTCCATACAAAAATGTCTGAGGTTTTCATCAGATGCTTATGTGTGTCAAGTTTCATGAAGCTGCCATCATTTGTTCTCGAGTTATTGCGATGACAAGGATGATTTCACATAATTGTCCCTGTGACCTTGAAAATTAGGTGAAGGTCATGTTTCATAGAAAAAATTCTGAGGTCTTCACCAGATGCTTACATGGGTGCTGAGGCTCCGTCTTGAGACGGAATTCCGTCTTTGGGCAAAAATCTTCCGTCTTTTGAGTTTGGACCAAAATCTTCCGTCTTTTGACGTATTTTTAAAGCCAAAATAAAATCTATTACGCAAATTATCAACAAAACATCGTAGCGAAGAACGCGCGCCATCTTGGATTTCCAAAGCGTCCATCGCGACGTAACGCTAAAACATTTATTAAACCCACAAATTTTATTAATTGGTGTGTTTCTTATTAAACATGAATACAAACCCAGGTGGACATTAGGACTATGCGATAGCTAGTTCTATATACGTCAATAAAAAATAAACATTTTGGACTCGCCCTCCTGCCACCGACGGCGGCGCCACCATCGCCTGCCCAGTTTCCCGCTCAACCTCGCTTGAGAACCACTTTGATCAAAATTAAATTTGACGCCTAAGCGGGGAGGTCGGGTGGGAAAGCACAGTCCACCTGGGTTTGTATTCATGTTTAATAAGAAACACACCAATTAATAAAATTTGTGGGGTTTCTATTAAAATGAGAATACAAACCCAGGTGGACATTAGGACAGAATCACTGATTAGGAGGAGGGTCCCAACCAACAATTTCAACTGAAACTCAAGGCGATCGGTGGCGATAGCAGTCCAAAACCTCTTCATAGTTGATACCATGTTAGGTCTGACCACTTGTATGTCTGATACTAGAGACTGAGGACTATTGCTGAGATTCCCTTCTCTTATATCCAGACAATACTTTATAGAGCCATGCATCATTGGAGGGCTAATTTCTATAGTGTAGCAACTAGGTTTCCTCTGGTAGGTACTACTAGCTCACACTAAGCACCAATCTTTAACGAGTCCACTCTTTTCACTTACCATCTAGTATAGCAAACTTATCCCGTGGGAGGTATTGTTTGCTTTACTAGTGCACCCTCAGAGGTCTTTGTTATGTGTGCATTTTCTGAGTATACTCTGCCAACCTGTTGATGGATTCCCAGAGTTGATACTACTGCACTACAAGATTTGGTTTCTATTAGTAGCGCTACTAAGTCCAATTGCCTAGTAACTTCACTACTAGGGTGCAAGGTGCTATGATGCATACTAATCAGTCTAGTCCTACTCTCATGGGCTTGAGGAGTTTCACTGACTAATTAAGGCTCTTGTAACTGACTCTGACCTCTAATTTATGCACAAACTCACAAAGACCATCCTGTTGAGATCCTCTTCTAAGACTCTCAAACCCCTTGAAATCAATCCATTGTTACTACAGAAGAACCAACATTTCATCCAAATTCCATTAGTTCATCCCTGCTACATCCTTGGAGACATCCTCCTCTTCTTCCAGCACTTGTGAGTTATGTGTACATTTTAGTCAGTTACCTTCTGTTGTGACTGGGCAACTGACTGAATGGCACCCATCGGAACTTGAGAGTTATGACCCGTACCACCAGTCAGCCAGCTACCTTCCATCATGTCATACCACAACAGGACCGAGTCTTTTCCAACTGTCCAGACCTTGACTGCCAACTCTGATGAATAACTTGAAGGTGGACAGTTAGGCCCATCAGCATATGAGTAGCTACCTGGGTCAGTACTCGGAATTCCATACATCCTCATGACCATTCTTCCAGATCTGACTATGAGTAACAGCCATGAAGATATCTTCTTCCACCCAGCTTTCTGTTTCTATTGTATATATATAACATCCAGCTGTGCGAGGTTTCCTCTGATACCGTTGTTTGTCTAGATATCTGAGGATCTGCCCAATTAGGTCCTAGCCTTTACTTCCGTCCCAACCTCAATTGTATATCTGGGATATTACTTGAAGTTGGACTGTTTTGACCCATCTTACATCCAGCTGTGTGAGGTCTCCTCTGATACCGCTGTTTGTCAAGATATCTGAGGGTCTACCAAATAAGTTCTAGTCTTTACTTTTGTCCCAACCTCACCTTGTAATCTGGGATATTACTTGAAGGTGGACTGTTATGACCCATATTGCAGTTAACCATACACCATCCATGTCCCCTTTAGCCAAATTAGCCTTATGGACCATTGTATGGACTTCTTGGTATTCAGTGGAATTGACTTCCTTCAGCTTAAATGGGTTGACGAAATCTCTGAGCCCTGATGAAAACCCACAGCTTTCTCTTTGGACACGGACAGAAATCTGTGTAGTTTCTTTAACGAGATCTATATCTGGACCAGTGCTTAGACTTTAAGGAATTTCCGCTGATGAGATTCCCCATCTTCTAATTAAGCATCATGGTCTTCTTACTGAGAGCTTTATTTAGCCATACTGATGTTGTGCTCTGCCACACATCTTTTTGTTTCTTGTTTGGAACTAAGGAATCTGTGTTATCCCTACTGATATCTTTGTTCCTTCCAATTAGTATCTAAGCTCTACACAGTATATATACATATATCTATATATAGCAGCTTGGCCTCTTTATTTATGTCTGGCCCAAACTGGAGCTTTGGTGCTTCAACTTTGAGTCCCATATATTTCCAATATTCTCTCCTTTAGATTAAGAACTTAGCCAAGAACTTGGATCTTGAGGCCAGTATAAAGAAATTGTCCAGTCCGTGAGCATGTTGGGAAATTTTCAGTCCCAAAGGCATATACTGGGAGACACTGATATAATAACACAGGATATTTACATTTCCTTAAGTTATCATTAGATACGCCAACTAATGATTGCATATTGTTTGCATTACAACTTCTCTCCAGACCTTCAAAATCCAACAAGATTCCACCGTTCACTGCTAGAAACGTGGTGCTTTACAGTAACAGTGTCCCTATCTCAGGTACCAATGACCATATCCTTTTGAAGCATGATTTGTACTCTTGGTCTGGAATGTTCCAACCGTTTCAAATCCTAACACACTGTAACTGAAGATACCTCCAGTTTCTCTTTCAGCACTTGCTCTCTGGTAGAAGTCATTCAATGTCCTATTAAGGCATATCTATAATCTCTGTATAACTATGTCCGATGGAGCCTCTCTGTATAATAAAGGAGTTCCCATACTTCCTTAAGTCTCTCTTGATTCTTAGCCTTCAGGAGTCCTCTGTCACTACTCCCATATCACAGAAACCTCCTTTGAGAATCCTTCCATCACAACTGCAGTCCTATAAAACTGCCAGAATAGAAGAAACACTATTCACATATGAAACACTGACCTGATCAATTGTTTCAGTAGGCTTTCCTCTTAGGTAACTGTATTGGACGATTCATGTATAAATTGAACAACTCTGGATACAGTCCTTCTCAATCTAATGATCTCTGGACTATCCCAAAAGTATGTACATCTAATCCTGCCCATACCATGCTCACTGCATCCACTATCCACTCGCATCTATCCAGAACCACTGAACACGAAAGATGTGAGTTTAGAATAATTCCTTTTAGCAATCCACTTCAAGAATGGATATTTCCACAGGTCCTTAGACCCCCTTCCAAGTGTATAAGCCACACTGCTGCAAGTAGTCGATCTTTTTCCTCAGTCCCTCACTATGCTGGCACATAGAAATTGCCAAGTATGTCGGGTCATTTTCACACCTCTGGGATTGAATACAACTTTGGAAAACACTTGAGTCTCTTTCCAAAAACTTCTGACCTGGTCTCTCCTAGGAGCTTGACATACGCCAGTACTTTTAAGTTGATCATTGCTGTCATTATGAACTTGTTCAGTAAATCATCTGATAGCTAGATCATTGTGCTAGTTCTCTACTCTCCAGATCTATTCCTTCCAGATCCAACACACACATGCCCCCAACCCTCCTTGGAGGCACCTATGAAGGTCTGGAGATCTGTTAAGAGAATCCACTAGTGGTACTCCCACTATGGTACTCTCTAGCTGAAGCCATCACTGCAGTCTAGTCTAAGGCAGATAGTACTTATCACTGCAGTCTTGTCTCTGGCTCCTGAGATTTATCTGGCTCCTACTTCTGGTCTCTTGGGACCTTGAGCATCCAGCTTTACCGCATATTCACTCGATCCCTCCTCAGATCCTTTGATCCTCTGGTAACCAAAACTGAACTGAACTGGGATCTCAACCTCACTCTCAAAGTGAGCATTGCAACCACTGAGTTGTTGAGTACCAACTTGAAACTCCTACATCTCAGCATTGACTCATGTTGTTTTGATTCTCTTGTATACACAACATATTATTCAGCAGAATTTCATTTTACATGAGCAACCCCATTCTACAGACTTTCCTGCATTCCTGCTATGTATGCTCATTACACCAGCACAGTTCTCCATATGCCAGCCTACCAAAGAACTGCTGATTACTTAACAGAAGAACTTCAACTGGAACTGAGTTGTTATTCCTCCTGTTTTCATAGCATAGTATCCAGCAAACCTTGTCTGCTCATTATGCATATACATGTACTGGACCGAGAACCTTCCTCTGAGCTGACGTGCACTCTACGGCATCCGAACTGTTCTCGTTTCCGTTGATGTTCACTTACAAGAAGCTCAGTTTTGGGTTAGGTTATCATATTCTGTTACTTGTAAGTCTTAGTACAACAACCCACTAATAACTCATTCTATTTCAAAGTGTTGAAAGAACCAATTGCTTACTGATTCACCACACTTATTACTTCATTGCTTCCATATCATAATATTTTGGATAAAATATTTATCCCGATGTTACCAATCTTAACCTTCAGGTTTGCATTGCTTCAACTAACGATAAATTAATACCATTTATTCGTTTCATGTACTCTTCACAGTACCATATGAATCTTGGCAACGCATGTAACATCTGACAAGAAACTTCTGATGCACTTCTGAAACTTGACCCCAAGTATCAGGCCAGAATTGTTACTACTTATGATTGAAAAACTCATTAATGAGTAATTTGAACCATATTTCATATCAGCAATGGCTTTTCATCATTTGATGATCACTTATGGATCACCCAAACTTTATTTAATTTCATAACCAGTCCTTTCCAGTTATAGAAGTTAAATTCCATCTGTATGAATTGAACTTCATGCCTCAATCCTTTACTCTTGAAGGAGCAACACTTAATCAATCAACTGGACTTCAGTTTTGTATCAGCAGAAAACCTAGCCTGACACACCTGCGTGGTAGGCTAGCATTCTGCCACTGAGCCACCGATGCTTCCATTAAGTTTCTCAGTGCATCTTTTCCTTCCTCAGAGCAAACATAAATACATCCAATCTAGACTATTCCATGGAGTATAGAAAAGGATACCAACATTCTGTACTGTTCCCTTTCCTACAATTCAGATAGCTAGCTCGGCTCTTTCTTTGAACGGTTTAGTGGCTGCTTGTTTAGCAATCTCCTTCAGATGACCTTCCTTCACTTGTTTCATCAACAAGTTAACTTTCTTCCTAGTCATACCATATTCAATCTCTTCTGATTCATCCTCAGAAGCCTTCCGAGGAGCTTCTGTCCAATCATCATACTCAGAATCTGACTGATACGTCGGATATCTAATCAGCTGTAAAGGACTATTCTCCTCATTCTCTTCAGACCAAACATCAGATCTCTCCTGTGATCTATTCGCTAGATGATATCTGTCAAGAGTTCTATCGGACTTGGTGACACTGGATCCTTCCTGAGATCTACCCTGTGATCTTTCCCGATCTCTACCATGGTCTCCAAACTGTGATCTACCCCTGGATCTGTCCTGATAACTGACATAGGATCTATCCCGGGATCTACCATGGTGTCTAACAGGGGACCTGTCCCTAGATCTATCCTGAACCCAACTAATGGATCTTTCCTGGGATCTATCACGAGATCTACTGCGAAAGCTGTCACGGGATCTATAGTGGGAAACCTCCGGAGATCTACCACTGGATCTACCCCTTCTATAGGACCTGCTTCTCTCCTGATTATAGCTGTTCCACCCAGGAGGCACCTCTGGTCCTTCATAACCGTAACTTAGGCCCTTACGGTATTCCCGTTCACTCATGATGGCCAAGATTTTCTACAATTATAGACTACATCAAAGGCTTTTCATACTCCAATCCAAGATTTATTGAATTTATTTAATTTATCTGAAAAAATTAAAATTCAACTTCTCACATTGAACACTCAAGCGGTCACCCATCCCAGTATTAACCGGGCTCAATGATGCTTAACCTCCGTGATCAAAAGAAATTTGGAACGCGCCCAACTTGTGGCTACAAGATCCTCATTTCTTTCAAATATTAAATATTTTACTTCTAACCATCCAAATTAACAAATTATTCAAAATGACAAGCATTCGAGTCATGTTTTGTTCATAATTCTTTTTAATTCTTTCTCAACGGTATTTCTACTTCCGGTGAGCGTTTTTACGCAGAAAACAAAGAATTAACCTCCGAGAAAGTCTCGTACTATAATACTATATCGCTCGTCACCTTGTGAGCGATAATACATTAATCATAGCAAATACGCAGTAAATTTCTTTCTTTTACATCCCAAACCAGCCAAAATACCTGGCGGGATGTTCTCCGAAGCAATTTTAAGAATTTACAAACTAAAATCGTCAGAAATTTTGTTGTTCTCGTCCCGCGAGAGCCGGCTACGAGATTTCACCTCGAGCTGCTCCGTGAACGATAATACAACTACTTTACCTCAACGTATTTATTTTCTTTCTTTTTGTTATAAATACGAGCCAAATATTATGGCGGAATGCTCTATGACGTCTATAAAGCAGAAATAAAGGAGAATTTACCTTTACACGGACCAATTTGTCAACAAACCCAACAACTACGTCTTTCCGATTGATTGACAGTCACGTCTTGGTCGTAAGCTCTCTCCTTTCTTCACGTAAGCGTCTTTCTTCCTACTGCAAAGAAAAATAGCTTAATCTTCATAAATAACCAGCTTATTCTAGAAATATCTCGCATAAAAATCGCCAACCGTCCTGTTGGTTGGCGTCAAATTTTAAAAGTGATTCTCAAGCGAGGTTGAGCGGGAAACTGGGCAGGCGATGGTGGCGCCGCCGTCGGTGGCAGGAGGGCGAGTCCAAAATGTTTATTTTTTATTGACGTATATAGAACTAGCTATCGCATAGTCCTAATGTCCACCTGGGTTTGTATTCTCATTTTAATAGAAACAGCCAAAATCTAATGCACAGTACAAATTTTACCTTTGCAGGCCATCGCTAAAACATCGTAGCGATTGATAACAAGAGGAACGCCATCTTGAAATTTCAAAGCGTATAAGACGGAATCTGATTGGCCGAGACAAATGAAGACGAACACGGCATAATACGAGAATTCTTATTGGTCGAAAAATATTGCGACTCTACATTTCTATCTTTCGCTTTTTAATGGATACCACAAATAATGAAATAACATTTAGCGCGAATTTTAAACACTGGATGTTCGAGACATCTCAGCATCCTTCAACATTATGCATCTCTGTAAATATTCTGCAGTTATCAGATTGGAATCAAGAATTTTCAAGCCAAATTGAATAGATTACACATTTGGTAAGTTAAACACAGGTTTGTACTGAACACTTGAACTACTGAAAAACTTATTTGTTTTGAATTGGTTTAAGGTTAATCTCTGATGATACATTCTTTTGTTAGATAATCCATGGATTATCTCAAAGCACATGGCCATGTTAGATCTGTTAGATAACCGCATAGCACATGGCCATGCTTCATCAGCTGCCCATAAGAACTTTATTTCAATTGAATTGAACCCTTTATTTGTCCTTAAATGATATTCTCCAAGAAAAAAATGAAAAATTGTTTTTAATGTACTTGATTTAGGCATTGATCATACATTCTTTTCTTACATGATCTTAAAGCACATTAGTCATGGCATCCACTCCCTAAATAACTAGCCCTTTCCTAAGGATATTTTCTGCTATATTTTATTTGCATTTTAAACATTTTTGAGCAGCTTAGGGGCAGTTTTTAGTGAAATGGCTGCCGGGCCCAAAATAAACAAAAGGCAAATTCACTGCTAGAGATTCTCGAGCTAAAAGCACATGGCCATGGATACAAATCATGTGCATGGGTAGCAATGCTTGCTCTGCTGCCCATAATCTGTCATTCAATTAAATTGATCGCTGTCCTTCAATTAAATTGATTGCTATATTTTACAATAATCTCTGATGATACATTCTTTTGTTAGATAATCCATGGATTATCTCAAAGCACATGGCCATGTTAGATAACCTCATAGCACATGGCCATGCTTCATCAGCTGCCCATAATAAATTTATTTCAATTGAATTGAACCCTTTATTTGTTCTTAAATGATATTCTCCAAGAAAAAAAATGAAAAATTGTTTTTAATGTACTTGATTTAGGCATTGATCATACATTCTTTTGTTACATGGCCATGGATATAAATCATGTGCATGGGTAGCAATGCTTGCTCTGCTGCCCATAATCTGTCATTCAATTAAATTGATCGCTATATTTTACAAAAGAAGGACTTAAAGATAAATTATTTTGTTAAAATTAAATATTATGTGGCACAGCCATGCATGCCATTAACAATTTGAATGCAAAATAAACACAAAATAATCACACACTCCAAAGTTTTTAAAAACAGTGTTATTATTTATTGATCATGTTGCACACCACTGGATGAGCATTGGTAAAAACTTGACTTGTTTATGTTCATGCTGTGTCATGTTCCAAGGAGGCCACTAGGAGCATCTTTGATTTTTTTAAATCAATATCTTCTCTGATCTGTCATGTTGATACCCAGCGGTGTTAACGAAGCATGACATTTTTGGAGAAGAAAATCAGATATGCTTCTTAGTTTCTGAGCCTGTGCACCCTTGGCAAGTCCAGAAACAATAAAAATGAATGTACACCATTGTTCAACCATTGTTTTGTAATGTGCATCTACTCCTGCTTGGTTTGATTCTTTTTCCAAAAATAATAGCCATAGAAAATTAATTTCAGGAACTGGGGAATTAGCTTTGCCAAATCTGTTTTTGCACTCATATCATTGAACAGTTCAAATCACACATGAAAAAAATTGGTAACATCATGAAATATTTTAAGTCAAGTCAAAAGTGAGTTTGACTTAGAGTATACTCCTTTGACAGTGCTGGTTAAACTGTCCCTTGGCAGCTGTGGTAAAACTGTCCCCACCAGCACTCCAGACTTCCCTAGCAGCAAGGTAGTAATGATTTAATGCTCACAATGCAAAATCAATCAGGTAAGGCACACCCTTAATGACATTTCTGTGGTAAAACTGACCCAGCCAGGTAAGCCTTTTTTTTTATCAAGAATGAACACTCAACATGAACAAGTACAGCAGGTAAGCATTTTTTTATCAACTATGAACAAGTCAAAGTACAACAGGAAAGCAACTCTCATCAGCTATGCATTTTTTTGCTCAGAATGCACCAAAATGCACCAAAATACAAGAAAATGACAAAAATTTTCGGGGGGGCATGCCCCCGTACCCCCCTAGTTTAATTGCGCCTACGGCGCAATGGTACGCACCGTTGGTGCGTATCCTCAGTCTCCAAAATTGTGACTCTCACAATTCTCAGTCTTCTGAGAAAAATTTCTCAGCACCCATGTGCTTATGTGTGTCAAATCTCATAAAGCTGCCATCATTTGTTCTTGAGCTATTGCGATTCTTGGGATTTCACATAAATGTCCCTGTGACCTTGAAAAATAAGTCAAGGTCGCCGTCCACCGAACTAGTCCGAGGTTTTCAACAGATGCTTATGCGTGTAAAGATTCATGAAGCTGCCATCATTTGTTCTTGAGTTATCACGATGACAAGGATGATTTCACATAATTGTCTCTGTGACCTTGAAAAGTAGGTGAAGGTCATGTTCCATCAAGAGAAGTCTGAGGTCTTCACCAGATACTTATGTGTGTCAAATCTAATAAAGCTACCATTATTCGTTCTTGAGTTATTGTGATTCTTGGGATTTCACAAAATTGTCCCTGTGACCTTGAAAAATAGGTCAAGGTCGCCGTCCATCGAACTCGTCCGAGGTTTTCACCAGATGCATATGTGTGTCAAGTTTCATGAAGCTGCCGTCATTTGTTCTCGAGTTATCGCGATGACAAGATGATTTCACATAATTGTCCCTGTGACCTTGAAAAGTAGGTGAAGGTCATGTTTCATAGAAAAAATTCTGAGGTCTTCACCAGATACTTATGTGTGTCATATCTCATAAAGCTACCATTATTCGTTCTTGAGTTATTGTGATTCTTGGGATTTCACATAATTGTTCCTGTGACCTTGAAAAATAGGTCAAGGTCGCCGTCCATCGAACTCGTCCGAGGTTTTCACCAGATGCATATGTGTGTCAAGTTTCATGAAGCTGCCATCATTTGTTCTTGAGTTATCGCGATGACAAGGATGTTCGCTACAGACATACATACATACATACATACAGACATACATACATACCCACGCCAGGAGTACTGCAATACCCTCAGCCTGATTACATCAGGGGCTAAGGGTAAAAAAGTTAGTTCAATTTCGAGGATTCTTGTCGAAATACATAGGAAATCAGTGAGAGCTCCACAGTACTGTTAATATTTGACTCAGGAATGTGTGGCACCACCTAGCGGCCGACGGCGTGTGACGTATGAGATTGGGATGGCAATAGCATTTGGGGAGGCAAACTCCAATTAAATTAAAACACCAATTGAATGAAAACAAATTGAGCCTTTGATCATGTGTTCCATTTTTATATTGTATTATAATCATTACATCCATCCAAAGATTACATGACAAGTTTGCTTTTTAACATATCAAAATAGAGCAAGCAAATGCACTTGTACATTCCAGATGTTTTAGTGCATATGATGCTTCTTGGAAATGCTACTTACCGGTAAATGACTAGGTGAAACTGATGTTGAAATAACACCTGTAGTATGGTTGTACCATGTTAAATAAATGCGAGGACTTGCCTCATGCTGATAACATAACCTCCTCATGAGCTACCGTATTTACTCGAATATAAGACTCGTGTATAAGACGACCCCAAAACATTAACTTAAGGTTTGGGTCTGAAAACCTTGTCCTATATTCAAGTAAATACGGTACATATGGCACTATAGGCAGGCAATAATAACACTTCTCATCTTTATGGAACTGACCCCAAATCTATTTATATCTAATTCAAAATGGACTGTCAAGTACATTGGGAATGGAATTGGCAAGAAATAGATGTGTTCATCAAAATAAATGCTAACACGTAAGTCTTTTCACTAATTGTGACATTACATCTGTGATGTTCAATGAGCTTTCATTGTTGATGGTAATCATAAAAAAAAAATCCTGTCTGAAGCCTCTCGTCAATATAAGTCTGATCACTTATGGCTACTAAAACTACTTCTACTCTTCTACATTCATTCTCAATAAATCTTGATTTCCGTTTTTTTTTTTTGTCGTACAAGTTAAGATTCATCTGACAGCATGAGATAACAAACTTGAGACAAACATCAAAATGCATTAAATGGAATTCTGGAATAAATATAAATAGAGCACTCTTAGTTGTGGATGATTGAAGCATGCACATACCATTATTTGTCCACATCTGATTTTAAAGAAAAAAAGAGAGCAAATCTTGTCAATATATCCCAACAAATATATCCAGATATATTGTAAAAAGCAGAAATTAAACAGTTAATCAAATCACATGTACAAAACTAATTTTACACTTCAGTTACTCGAAATAATATCTTGAATGACATACTGCACACAAAAAATGACTGAACATATTAAATGGACTTGTAAGACCAATATGACTAACAAAAATGGGACTTATTTGAATTAAAGAACAACAGGACTTGCATCAAGCATGCCCAAATTTTCCAAGCATGCTCTTTACATTTGTTTATAATATATATATATATTTGTATCACTTTTGCTAGATTAATTCACAGATTTAAGCACACACACTATTAAATAGCACTAGAGCTGGGCTCACTCAATCAGACCAGAATTATCATATAAGTGACACTAAAATTACAATCGTTATCACAATTAACCCTTTCTTCTTCAAGTACTTGTCAGTCAGTCTAGCATTCTTTTTTTAATATGGTTTTGGCATCTCAGACATCTTCATGATTAGAAATTCCTGAAAGACATTTTATCATTACAATCCATTCATATCACATATTCTTTAGACTTGGTTGGTTGGGAAGTTGTCTTTCTACATGTGACGGCTCAGCACGTCTTGATAGCTGTGAGATCATCGGCGTTGCTTGCCGTATGTGAATGCCACCCTCCACACATCCACACAGTGCTTCCCCAGAATCTCTCCAGGGAAGTGACCATTCTCCAGGGCAGCTAGTTCTGGGTGCTGTTCCTTTTCAGCCATGTACTGAATCAGCAAATCTCTCAAACTGAAATAAAATAAGAAATCTGTTATTCTTATAATTATTCTTATTATTATTACTACTACTATTACTATTATTATTGTTATTACTATTATTATTATTAATTACTATTACTATTATTAATATTACTATTATTATTATTATTATTATTATTATTAATTACTACTACTATTATTATTATTTTTATTTTTTTTCAACACAAAAGTTTTACACTTTGTGGTCTCAAAATATAATTTTACTCTGTGAGGACTCAAAATATTTCTATGACAAGAAGGCTTACGGTATGTTAGTGTAGTCGACATAATCCTCATCATTGACATCTTGCTTGGTGGTAATCTGCAGAAGAATACACTCGTAGAGCTGGGCCAGGAATACGTCAACGTTGGTACGCTGCAGTGCCACCTGGAGTCCATCCCTAGCATTACCCTCCATCACCTCCAGGAAAGGCTCCTCTATCTGGTCAAACACATCCTGCAAGATTTATCCTCACATTATTACTTCCTTTTCGCTAATATTATATTGGAATGTATTTTTTTTACAGCTATTGGTGACTGTTGTGACCTCACAGACACCACGTGCACAGGGAAAATATTTGTACATGTAGTTTTAAGCTGATCAGATATTATTTTCCTTGATATATTGAGCACTGCAATAACCAGTGCACAAAGAATAAGATAAATTTGCCTGTCCATCTTAGTCCAAAAACCAGTGCATTGAGAATGAGGTAAATTTACCTGTCCATAATTGAGAAGCGTCTTGGTGCAATAAACAGTTCATCGAGAATGAGGTAACTTTACCTGTTCATAGTTGAGAAGCATCTTGGTGCAATAACCAGTGCATTGAGAATGAGGTAACTTTACCTGTTCATAGTTGAGAAACATCTTGGTGCAATAACCAGTGCATTGAGAATGAAGTAACTTTACCTGTCCATAGTTGAGAAGCATCTTGGTGCAATAACTAGTGCATTGAGAATGGGATATCTTTACCTGTCCATAGTTGAGGAGCATCTTGGTTCTCTCGTGTGATAGAAGCAACCACAGAGACTTCACATGGCACAACTGACAGCTTCTTATCTGCAAAACAGTACAAAAACTCTTTAAACCTTTAAAAATATGCATTACAGAAGTAAACATTAAAGAAACAAGCTTGTACTTTACCACTGATTCAGCAGTCATAACCAACCTGAGGACTGCATATAGTAACATCCATTTTGAGCGTTTTCTCCATGAAGGCCACCAGAGGGCTGTGGGGCTCTCCTCCCACGGAGGTAAGGAAACCCATAGCGATGTCCAGATCTGCCAGACACTGGGACACCTCAGGCAGATGCTGTAAATCATGCCGTATATTCTTAGCCGTCATCGGAGTCATCTCCTCCTGCAAAATTACTCAATTATTAGACAGAGCATGTAACTTACAAAACAAACATTTTAAATGTGATGTACATTCAAAAATAAAAATTGAAAAATGAATTTTTACGTGAAGCCTACAATGTAACATGCATTTTGATTGGTCAAAGTTATCTGCTCAAGTCTTCTCTTGAAAAGGATTTAAATGATCATTTTTGAAGCAATTTCCAGAAAATGTTCACAAATCCCACAAATTTTATTAATTTGTGTGTTTCTTATTAAACATGAATACAAACCCAGGTGGACATTAGGACTATGCGATAGCCAGTTCCATATACGTCAATAATAATAAAATAAACATTTTGGACTCGCCCTCCTACCACCAACGGTGGCACCACCATCGCCTGCCCAGTTTCCCGCTCAACCTCGCTTGAGAACCACTTTGATCAAAAAATAAATTTGACGCCTAAGCGGGGAGGTCGGGAGGGAAAGCACACTCCACCTGGGTTTGTATTCATGTTTAATAAGAAACACACAAATTAATAAAATTTGTGGGGTTTCTATTAAAATGAGAATACAAACCCAGGTGGACATTAGGACAGAATCACTGATTAGGAGGAGGGTCCCAACCAACAATTTCAACTGAAACTCAGGGCGATCGGTGGCGATAGCAGTCCAAAACCTCTTCATAGTTGATACCATGTTAGGTCTGACCACTTGTATGTCTGATACTAGAGAATTAGGACTATCGTTGAGGCTCCCCTCTCTTATATCCAGATCATACTTTATAGAGCCATGCATCATTGGAGGGCCAATTTCTCTATAGTGTAGCAACTAGGCTCCCTCTGGTAGGTACTACTAGCTCACACTAAGCACCAATCTTTAACGAGTCCACTCTTTTCACTTACCATCTAGTATAGCAAACTTACCCCGTGGGAGGTATTGTTTGCTTTACTAGTGCACCCTCAGAGGTCTTTGTTATGTGTGCATTTTCTGAGTATACTCTGCCAACCTGTTGATGGATTCCCAGAGTTGATACTACTGCACTACAAGATTTGGTTTCTATTAGTAGCGCTACTAAGTCCAATTGCCTAGTAACTTCACTACTAGGGTGCAAGGTGCTATGATGCATACTAATCAGTCTAGTCCTACTCTCATGGGCTTGAGGAGTTTCACTGACTAATTAAGGCTCTTGTAACTGACTCTGACCTCTAATTTATGCACAAACTCACAAGGCCCATCCTGTTGAGATCCTCTTCTAAGACTCTCAAACCCCTTGAAATCAATCCATTGTTACTACAGAAGAACCAACATTTCATCCAAATTCCATTAGCTCATCCCTGCTACATCCTTGGAGACATCATGCTCCTCTTCAAGCACTTGTGAGTTATGTGTACATTTTAGTCAGTTACCTTCTGTTGTGACTGGGCAACTGACTGAACGGCACCCATCAGAACTTGAGTTATGACCCGTACCACCAGTCAGCCAGCTACCCTCCATCATGTCATACCACAACAGGACCGAGTCTTTTCCAACTGTCCAGACCTTGACTGCCAACTCTGATGAATAACTTGAAGGTGGACAGTTAGGCCCATCAGCATATGAGTAGCTACCTGGGTCAGTACTCGGAATTCCATACATCCTCATGACCATTCTTCCAGATCTGACTATGAGTAACAGCCATGAAGATATCTTCTTCCACCCAGCTTTCTGTTTCTATTGTATATATATAACATCCAGCTGTGCGAGGTTTCCTCTGATACCGTTGTTTGTCTAGATATCTGAGGATCTGCCCAATTAGGTCCTAGCCTTTACTTCCGTCCCAACCTCAACTGTATATCTGGGATATTACTTGAAGTTGGACTGTTTTGACCCATCTTACATCCAGCTGTGTGAGGTCTCCTCTGATACCGCTGTTTGTCAAGATATCTGAGGGTCTACCAAATAAGTTCTAGTCTTTACTTTTGTCCCAACCTTACCTTGTAATCTGGGATATTACTTGAAGGTGGACTGTTATGACCCATATTGCAGTTAACCATACACCATCCATGTCCCCTTTAGCCAAATTAGCCTTATGGACCATTGTATGGACTTCTTGGTATTCAGTGGAATTGACTTCCTTCAGCTTAAATGGGTTGACGGAATCTTTGAGCCCTGATGAAAACCCACAGCTTTCTCTTTGGACACGGACAGAAATCTGTGTAGTTTCTTTAACGAGATCTATATCTGGACCAGTGCTTAGACTTTAAGGAATTTCCGCTGATGAGATTCCCCATCTTCTAATTAAGCATCATGGTCTTCTTACTGAGAGCTTTATTTAGCCATACTGATGTTGTGCTCTGCCACACATCTTTTTTGTTTCTTGTTTGGAACTAAGGAATCTGTGTTATCCCTACTGATATCTTTGTTCCTTCCAATTAGTATCTAAGCTCTACACAGTATATATACATATATCTATATATAGCAGCTTGGCCTCTTTATTTATGTCTGGCCCAAACTGGAGCTTTGGTGCCTCAACTTTGAGTCCCATATATTTCCAATATTCTCTCCTTTAGATTAAGAACTTAGCCAAGAATTTGGATCTTGAGGCCAGTATAAAGAAATTGTCCAGTCCGTGAGCATGTTGGAAACTTTTCAGTCCCAAAGGCATATACTGGGAGACACTGATATAATAACACAGGATATTTACATTTCCTTAAGTTATCATTAGATGCGCCAACTAATGATTGCATATTGTTTGCAATACAACTTCTCTCCAGACCTTCAAAATCCAACAAGATTCCACCGTTCACTGCTAGGAACGAGGTGCTTTACAGTAACAGTGTCCCTATCTCAGGTACCAATGACCATATCCTTTTGAAGCATGATTTGTACTCTTGGTCTGGAATGTTCCAACCGTTCCAAATCCTAACACACTGTAACTGAAGATACCTCCAGTTTCTCTTTCAGAACTTGCTCTCTGGTAGAAGTCATTCAATGTCCTATTAAGGCATATCTATAATCTCTGTATAACTATGTCCGATGGAGCCTCTCTGTATAATAAAGGAGTCCCCATACTTCCTCAAGTCTCTCTTGATTCTTAGCCTTCTGGAGTCTTCTGTCACTACTCCCATATCACAGAAACCTCCTTTGAGAATCCTTCCATCACAACTGCAGTCCTATAAAACTGCCAGAATAGAAGAATCACTATTCTCATATGAAACACTGACCTGCGTAATTGTTTCAGTAGTCTTTCCTCTTAGGTAACTGTATTGGGAGATTCATGTATAAACTGAACAACTCTGGATACAACCCTTCTCAATCTAATGATATCTGGACTGTCCCAAAAGTATGTACATCTAATCCTGCCCATACCATGCTCACTGCATCCATTATCCACTCGCATCTATCCAGAACCATTGAACACGAAAGATGTGAGTTTAGAATAATTCCTTTTGGCAATCCACTTCAAGAATGGTTATTTCCACTTCAGCCACAGGTCCTTCGACCTCCTTCCAAGTGTATAAGCCACATTGCTGCAAGTAGTCGATCTTTTTTCCTCAATCCCTCACTATGCTGGCACATAGAAATTGCCAAGGATGTCGGTTCATTTTCACACATCTGGGATTGAATACAACTTTGGAAAACACTTGAGTCTCTTTCCAAAAACTTCTGGCCTGGTCTCTCCTAGGAGCTTGACATACGCCAGTACTCTTAAGTTGATCATTGCTGTCATTATGAACTTGTTCAGTAATTCATCTGATAGCTGGAACATTGTGCTAGCTCTCTACTCTCCAGATCTATTCCTTCCAGATCCAACACACACATGCCCCCAACCCTCCTTGGAGGCACCTATGAAGGTCTGAAGATCTGTTAGAGAATCCACTAGTGGTAATTCCACTATGGTACTCTCTGGCTGAAGCCATCACTGCAGTCTAGTCTAAGGCAGATAGGACTTAACACTGCAGTCTTGTCTCTGGCTCCTGAGATTTATCTGGCTCCTACTTCTGGTCTCTTGGGACATTGAGCATCCAGCTTTACCGCATATTCACTCTATCCCTCCTCAGATCCTTTGATCCACTGGTAACCAAAACTGAACTGAACTGGGATCTCAACCTCAATCTCAAAGTGAGCCTTGCAACCACTGAGTTGTTAAGGACCAACTTGAAACTCCTACATCTCAGCATTGACTCATGTTGTTTTGATCCTCTTGTATACACAACATATTATTCAGCAGCGTTTCATATCACATGAGCAACCCCATTCTACAGACTTTCCTGCATTCCTGCTATGTATGCTCATTGCACCAGCACAGTTCTCCCTATGCCAGCCTACCAAAAACTGCTGATTACTTAACAGAAGAACTTCAACTGAACTGAGTTGTTCATCCTCCTGTTTTCATAGCATAGTATCCAGCAAACCTTGTCTGCTCATTATGCCTATACTGGACCGAGAACCTTCCTCTGAGCTGACATGCACTCTACGGAATCCGAACTGTTCTCGTTTCCGTTGATGTTCACTTACAAGAAGCTCAGTTTTGGATTAGGTTATCATACTCTATTTGTCTTAGTACAACAACCCATTAATATCTCATTCTATTTCAAAGTGTGGAAAAAACCAATTACTTACTGGTTCACCACACTTATTACTTCATTGCTTCTACATCATAACATTTTGGATAAAATATTTATCCCGATGTTACCAATCTTAACCTGCAGGTTTGCATTGCTTCAACTAACGATAAATTAATACCATTTATTCATTTCATGTACTCTTCACAGTACCATATGAATCTTGGCAACGCATGTAACATCTGACAGAAAACTCTGATGCACTTCTGAAACTTGACCCCAAGTATCAGGCCAGAATTGTTACTACTTATGATTGAAAAACTCATTAATGAGTCATTTGAACCATATTTCATATCAGCAATGGCCTTTCATCTTCTGCTGATCACTTGTGGATCACACAAACTTTATTCAATTTCATAACCAGTCCTTTCCAGTTACAGAAGTTAAATTCAATCTGTATGAGTTGAACTTCATGCCTCTATCCTTTACTCTTGAAGGAGCAACATTTAATCAATCAACTGGAATTCAGTTTTGTATCAGCAGAAAACCTAGCCTGACACACCTGCGTGGTAGGCTAGTATTCTGCCACTGAGCAACCGATGCTTCCAATTAAGTTTCTCAGTGCATCTTTTCCTTCCTCAGAGCAAACATAAATACATCCAATCTAGACTATTCCATGGAGTATAGAAAAGGATACCAACATTCTGGACTGTTCCTTTTCCTACAATTCAGACTACTTTAATGATTCTTTGACTCATTCACTTGTAATCTCAAATATGGCCAATACCAACTTTATTCCCATGTATTCTTATAATTTACATTGGATTCTAACTCTGAGATAATTTTCTCCAATATTGTTGTCTTATACTCTGTGTTCAACAAAACACCGTATTAAGTTACAACATTGAAATCAATCCTCTGAATAATTCATTTCAGTTGACTGAATTGCATGTCATTCTCAAGTTATCTTGAAGTGAATATCTAGTCGATAAATCACATTCATCAATTTAACCTGAAGAGTTATTTCATATAAAGAAATCCTTCAAGTAACAATACAATAATTCATATGAATTTTGTCTAACCGAGAATTCTCCCCAGTTGGTTAAATTCAACAGTTGACTGAATTTTATTTTAAAAATTCAAATTGTTTTGAAATGTTTCACACCAAACACATAAATCACATGTATTTGACACATTGTCTACACATGAATTCTCCACAGTTAACTGAATTCCCCAGTTGACTGAATTCTATTTAATCTTCCAATAATTTGTAGAATTATCTCACAAAACTACAAACAATTCACATGTTTAAGACCATTTGTCTAACAATGAATTTTCAACCATTTCCTGAATTTTTTTTTTTTTTACAGTTCATTGAATTCTGTTTCATTTTCCATTTATCTTGGAAACCATATTCAACAGTTGACTGAATTCTACAGTTGACTGAATACTACAGTTGACTGAATACTACAGTTAACTGAATTCCCACTGACTGAATTCTGTTTAAATTAATTTAGAAAAATGAATTTTCCCCATATGAAAACTTAATCAACTACAAGCCAGCGGTCACCCATCCCGGTATTAACCAGGCTCGATGTTGCTTAACCTCAGTGATCAAAAGAAATTTGGAGCGTCCATAGCAAGTGGCTACAAACTCAAAAGTCTTTAATTCTTTGATTTTCATTATATCTTTCTTTAAAATTATCAAATTATTTATCAGATCATGTTTTCAAGTAAAACTATAATCAAAAGACTATCATTTGTAGATTATTTCTTTTGATTTTGAACTTTACCCACAATTCCTCGCTCACTTCCGGTTTCGTATTCCTACTTCCGGTGAACGATTTTCTTCTCTCGAACATGTTTTCGACTCCAAAACCTACTTAATTTCTCGAACCGATTCTTATCCAACCGATTCTACTCAGTTTTCCATGTTTTCTACGCAGAAAACAAAGAATTTCACCTCCGAGATCGTGTCGACCTCAGTACTATCTCGCTCGTCACTTTGTGAGCGATAATACATTAAGATAAAACATACGCAGTAAATTTCTTTATTTTGCTTCTCAACCCCACCAAAATACATGGCGGGCTGTCCCTGAAGCCATTTAAGTAATAAAATTCTTATTTATCTACAAAAACCAGAAAACTTTCGTTATTCTCGTCCCAACGAGAGCCGGCCACGAGATTTCAACTCATGCTGCTCCGTGAGCAACAACGAAAGTATTTTACTTCTGCGTATTTAATTTCTTCTCTTTTGGAGTAAATACGAGCCAAATATTATGGCGGAGTGCTCTCTGACGTCTATAAGGTAGAAATAATAATAATTTACCTTCTTCCCGGACCAATTTGTCAACAAACCCAACTACTACGTCTTTTCCGGTTCTCTGACAGTAACTTTTGGTCGTAAGAGCTCTCCTTTCCTCATGTAAGCGTCCTTCTTGCTCTGAAAAGACATATTGCTTAAACTTTTCATTAAAAAACCAGCTTATTCTGAAATATCTCGCATAAAAATCGCCAACCGTCCTTGTTGGTTGGCGTCAAATTTTAAAAGTGGTTCTCAAGCGAGGTTGAGCGGGAAACTGGGCAGGCGATGGTGGTGCCACCGTTGGTGGTAGGAGGGCGAGTCCAAAATGTTTATTTTATTATTATTGACGTATATGGAACTGGCTATCGCATAGTCCTAATGTCCACCTGGGTTTGTATTCTCATTTTAATAGAAACCATACAAAATAGCAATGATCAGCATTGTCACCCTGAGGCCATTGGCCTAAGTTTATATCTAAGCTGTAAATCATGTAAATCATGAACATAAGTTTTAATTCCTGCTACACAAAATATAGTTCAAATACATACTTGTTTAATCTTCTCCTCCAGCCTTGAGAATACTGTGGCACTGGTCATGTCTTCCCGGAATATCACATGCTCAATCTGAAAATAACCAAATAACATAGTCACTATTCGCCCTCAAGTGACAAAAATAACCTGTATGATTTATAGTAACTATATGAGCCCCCAAAACCCTCAAATTACAAGAACCTCTAATATAATGATTAGTAGCTAAGAGCCTAAAATAACAAAAACCTCTAATATAATATGAAACAACTAGGAGCCCAAAATTACATATACTTATGAAACTGTAGTGTAACTACATGTACATGTGTACATGTATATGAGCCATTTCCCCTGCAAAAAACACCAAATATCAACTTAAAACCTCTTACAGATTATTTCATACTTGGTGCTTCAACATCTTCAAGAAAGTGTTGTTCTTCACCTAGGAGATATTTTTTGCAGATCACCCCTGTGCCGAACTATTTTAAAAAAAATTTTTTTTTTTATATTTCTATAGGTTTTTCTACTGCAGATGATTTATAAACAAAGCAAAACAGTGTAGACATTGTAGCAAGTGTAGGTTAATGTAATCATAAGCTGACCATCATTTCCAGCTTTGGTTTTCCACGGAGCAGCCTCTCCTCCAGCTGGGTCTCAACGGCATTAAAGTCATATGTGATTGTGGTAGACTGGCCCACCGCCAGGCTGTAGTTACAGTTGGCCATCACCAGGGGGAGTAGGTCTCTGTCCGGATCGTAGAAGATAACGTTAGCTGGAGTCACCTGGTCCAATGTCATGACTGTATCAAACCTGAAATTGGTCAATAGATTCTTTTACCTATAAAGGCTGTGAGATTTACTTAAAATAAGATTTTATGGATATTTGCAAAAGCTATTTATCTTGCTTTCAACTGATTTAGAGATCTGGTACCATGTGACCAAAGCACAGCAGTCTAAAAAGTAGCAATAGACCCCTGCCAATGGCCATTATCAAATATTATCTTTAGAGCAGTTATACAGTTTCCATTCTGTCAAAGTTAAATAATTTCAATCTTATGGTATTAAACCACTGATGAGACTCAATTAGTTGAAACTAGTCTGATTAAACCACCACATTGTCTCTTGAAAAAGACAAAGAAGGACCCATCGCCGCACTTGATTCTATGTTATTACAATTTCAATCTTCCTATGTACATTGATGTTGTGTGGTTTAATATGAGCTGTGAGTTGACTCACTTGTGGCCCTTGATGTGGCAGTATTCCTCCATGAAGTCATTATGCAGGGTGACCAGGTAGTGGACCAGTCCAGTGGCACAGATGCCCTCTCCCTTCATGGAGGGGAGAAGCAGGGCCAGCCTAGTCTGGTCCCCTATCTCCTCATCACAGTACTCCTTGGGAACAACCATGTTAGAAAAAGCTGGAAAAGTAAGAAGTAATCATTATATCAATTGCAGCACTGACTTGATCATCACAGCATTTAATGCATGTCAAGGTCATGCAATAATATCAGTTTGGGCTATGTAACAGCGACCTAATTACATCACTTATTCTTAAAAATATTAACATGTTGTAAGTAATAAGTCTTGCAGCAGCAAAGGCTGTAAGTTTTGACATATATTGTGTTTCTCTGATTGTTATAAACAGATAGCAGGTATGTAAATATGTATCTTAACCTTACTGAATACAGCTGGGGTCAACCTGAGAGTTGTTATAAACAGATACATATGTATTTTAGCCTTACTGAATGTATGCAGACTGCCCCTGATACAGTTCCAGGCTTTGGCAAAGTCTTCTATGAGAGTGGAATACTCGTCTCGCACGGCGCCCCGTGGGAGCTTCCTCAAGAAGTCTTGTAGCTTCAAGCTTGTGGCCTCGTGGTGGTCAATGCGTCTGTTGTACCTCTGAGTTAACATCCTCAGCAGACGGACAATGTTTGGAAGGCATCTCATCACTTGCAAGTGGTGCTCCTGAAACATCAAGAATAGCAAAGTCAACTGATAATCAAGTAACTGAGTGTGTTTTTGAATAATCAACATTGAGGACCCCTCAGTTAATGATACAAGCAGATGGTGTAATTTTGACACATTTGCTTGTATAATTTTAATTTGCTTGTATATTTTTGACTAACTTGATTTGAGTCAAAAGATCAGTTGAAATTGTTGTGTAGCTCAGGTAAGATGATTCAATGCACAAAATAAGATTTTGAAGAGTATTTATTTTTTAAATAATGACTAAATGGTTAAACGTGAAATAATTTCCATTCTGTCACTGCCTGGGTCTAAAAGGTGAGGTTTGGAATTTTCCTTTAAAACCCTTTTATTCAAACATTACAAATACACAGTGACCGAGTGGGAGTGAAATCGCACATTTCTGATGCCACAGTGGAGCTGAGGGGAGTGTGCTCACCAGTTGTAGGAATCTCTGAAGCACACGGGGAACTTGATTCTGGTTGTCTCGGCAGGCAGCGATGTGCTCGTTTAGATGATGCGTGAGGTGTTGTAGGCTGATCCGGGGTCGGAATCTCCAGAAGGCCTCCACATTGTAGACGTCATTCAGGTCTGGCTCGGGCTCAATGCAAATATCAGTTTCATACAAAAGCTTCATTAACAGGTTGTTACCTAGAAAACCAAGAAAATACATCATAAGAACCATCTAAGTACTATGCAAATTACTGTCGCACTTATCTTACAGATAATAATCCAAATAATACAAGTGCTATCCATTTACTACACATATCACACTTACTTCACAAAGGGCTATCCAATTACTACACATGTCACTTATTTTACAAAGGGCTATCCAATTACTACACATACCACACTTACTTCACAAAGGGCTATCCAATTACTACACATGTCACACTAACTTCACAAAGGGCTATCCAATTACTACACATGTCACACTAACTTCACAAAGGGCCATCCAATTACTACACATATCACACTTACTTCACAAAGGGCTATCCAATTACTACACATGTCACACTAACTTCACAAAGGGCTATCCAATTACTACACATACCACACTTACTTCACAAAGGGCTATCCAATTACTACACGTCATACTTAATTCACAAAGGGCTATCCAATTACTACATCTACATGTGTAGTACACTCATTTTGGCTAAACAGGACATGGTTCAAGGGGACCATTTCTATACTTTGTTATATTGATATTAAGTATTATGTTATATTGATATTAAGTATTGCCCTGATGCCTTACCCAGTCTGTTGTCGTTGACGATGGCTTGATTAGCAGCATGGAGCTGACCATCTAGGTCCTGCAAAATGACCAATGGTCAGATAACATCCATCATACCTGTGTATTGAGCCACGGCAAATACCAAGATATGCCACGGCAAATAACAAGATATACCATGGCAAATACCAAGATATGCCACGGCAAATACCATGATATGCCAGGGCAAATACCAGGATATGCCACGGCAAATACCCAGATATGCCACGGCAAATACCCAGATATGCCACGGCAAATACCAAGATATGCCACGGCAAATACCAAGATATGCCACGGCAAATACCAAGATATGCCACGGCAAGTACCAAGATATGCCACGGCAAGTACCAAGATATGCCACGGCAAATACCAAGATATGTTGGCTTTATTTAAAATATGAACCACACCGTAAATTTCCTTTCTGACTTGATGAAAACAAATCATTTACTATTCTCCAATGAAATTTGATTCAAAGGTGCATAAATTTTAAAAACATCTCAACTGACTCAGAGACATATAAAAAGATTATCAGTAAAAGGTCAAACATTGCAGTGATACAATTTTAACTTAATATGTGAACCTTTATATATGTTGCTGCCCAGACAAACGGGAATTATTGTACTCTCACAAACTGTCCTGTGGCTGTTTTCTCAACATCCTTGAAACCTTTATTATGTAAATTGTTGACTGCAGATCAGAATGACTGTGCTATTAGGCAATATGACAAAAATAGACATACTGTGAGAACGGGCAGTATGTAAGCCTTGCTGAACGCATCCTCCCAGCTCTGTCGCGCAGCTTTGTTGCTGAGAGTTGGGTCAACAGTAACACCCCCTGGTGGAGGAGTGACCAGGTATTTTACTAGCAAGTGCAGACAGGTGGCGCTGTCCTCCAGGCTGTGCCCGGTGGCCTTCGCAATCACTTCAAGGTCACTCTTCATATGCATCCACAGGAACTGGGCCACCCCTTCTGCCGGGATTGCTGGCTTTATCAATGAAGCAACCTCCTAAAAATATACACGACATTTACCAACAGGGCTTGTAAATTTAAGTGTTTTCAATATGCTCTTTAATATGAGAGTAAGTCCAAGTCACTGAAGACCCAAACCCCTCTATTACTCATGGTAAGATAGCTGAAATCCTAATGCGAGGGATATCTGACAATTTTACTAAATGACAATCTCACTTCTTAGGCTATATCTTTTTAAATATGACCTCTGAATCTTAATAACTACCTGCGGCTTGGTACCAGTGGTGGCTGAGGCATGTGGTACCTACCCGTGGCTTGGTATCTGTGGTGGCTGAGACATGTGGTACCTACCTGTGGCTTGGTACCAGTGGTGGCTGAGACGTGTGGTACCTACCCGTGGCTTGGTATCTGTGGTGGCTGAGACATGTGGTACCTACCTGTGGCTTGGTACCAGTGGTGGCTGAGGCGTGTGGTACCTACCCGTGGCTTGGTATCTGTGGTGGCTGAGACATGTGGTACCTACCCGTGGCTTGGTATCAGTGGTGGCTGAGACATGTGGTACCTACCCGTGGCTTGGTATCAGTGGTACCTACCTGTGGCTTGGTATCAGTGGTGGCTGAGACGTGTGGTACCTACCTGTGGCTTGGTATCTGTGGTACCTACCCGTGGCTTGGTATCTGTGGTGGCTGAGACGTGTGGTACCTACCTGTGGCTTGGTATCAGTGGTGGCTGAGACGTGTGGTACCTACCTGTGGCTTGGTATCTGTGGTGGCTGGAGACGTGTGGTACCTACCTGTGGCTTGGTATCTGTGGTGGCTGAGAAGTGTAGTACCTACCCGTGGCTTGGTATCTGTGGCGTGGTACATGGCAGCGTGCAGCAGGAATTTGAGGAGGGCCGTGGTGGCTGGAGACATGTGACGCTCAGGGATAGCTTCTGTCCTCCGCTGACCTGGGGCTCCTAGTATGTATCCTAGTCCTGTGGTGTCAATCCTGAATTAATCAGATAATAAAAAGTTCTGATTTATTTCATTTAAAAACCCATCATGTGATGTCATTTCTTCAAAGGTTGCTGTATTCCTTTATAATTTAAATAAAATTTAGGACTACTTAGGACTACAAATATTTTTAACATTTCTAGGGAATGAAAAATGTGTAATTGGGTGGATTTGCAAAACAAAACTGTACACTATATTTTGACCGATATGACTAAAAAAATTAAACATTGGATAGAGCAAACAGAACCAAAAATGTCTGGCATATGATAAATCAAAATTACAACTCTATTCCTGTTATCATTCTTCCTATTGGCAGCCTGTTCCTATTGGCAGTCTACTCCTATCGGCAGTCTACTCCAATTAGCAGTCTACTCCTATTAGCAGTCTACTCCTATTGGCAGTCTACTCTTATTGGCAGTCTGTTCCTATTGGCAATCTACTCCTATTGGCAGCCTGTTCCTATTAGCAGTCTACTCCTATTGGCAGTCTGTTCCTATTGGCAGTCTACTCCTATTGGCAGCCTGTTCCTATTGGCAGTCTACTCCTATTGGCAGTCTACTCCTATTGACACTGTTCCTATTGACGGTCTACTATTGGCATTCTGTTCCTATTGGCATTCTGTTCCTATTGGCAGTATACTCCTATTGGCAGCCCGTTCCTATTGGCAGTCTATTCCTATTGGCAGTCTGTTCCTATTGACAGTCTACTCCTATTGGCAGCCTGTTCCTATTGGCAGTCTACTCCTATTGACAGTCTATTCCTATTGGCAGTCTACTATTGGCAGTCTGTTCCTATTGGCAGTCTACTATTGGCAGTCTGTTCCTATTGGCAGCCTGTTCCTATTGGCAGTCTACTCCTATTGACAGTCTGTTCCTATTGGCAGCCTGTTCCTATTGGCAGTCTAGCCCTATTGGCAGCCTGTTCCTATTGGCAGTCTACTCCTATTGGCAGTCTGTTCTTATTGGCAGTCTACTCCTATTGACAGTCTACTCCTATTGGCAGTCTACTATTGACAGTCTACTCCTATTGGCAGTCTACTATTGGCAGTCTACTATTGGCAGTCTGTTCCTATTGGCAGCCTGTTCCTATTGGCAGTCTACTCCTATTGACAGTCTGTTCCTATTGGCAGCCTGTTCCTATTGGCAGTCTAGCCCTATTGGCAGCCTGTTCCTATTGGCAGTCTACTCCTATTGGCAGTCTGTTCCTATTGGCAGTCTACTCCTATTAGCAGTCTACTCCTATTAGCAGTCTACTCCTATTGGCAGTCTACTCCTATTAGCAGTCTACTCCTATTGGCAGTCTGTCCCTATTGGCAGTCTACTCCTATTGACAGTCTACTCCTATTGGCAGTCTACTCCTATTGGCAGTTTGTTCCTATTGGCAGTCTACTCCTATTGGCAGTCTGTTCCTATTGGCAGTATGTTCCTATTATCTTGTTAGTGGGTTATGGTGCATCAGAATGACATACACTGTAGATTTGATGTTGCCGTGTGCAGGGATATGATTCTGCCCTCCGATCATGCTGCCACAATCCGGACACGGGCGGTGAGCATACGGCCGGCCGCACTGAACATCAGAGTGCACACTATGTTAACTACACATACTAACTTCTCACACAAATGTATCATGCACAAACAATTCTGAACAATTCTGAGGAGTTCTGCCATGTCTGTTCTTTTCTGTTTACAGAGGTGCCTATTCTAAATTCAAAATAAAAAGCTGCAAAAAATGTACTAAAAGACTGTGTAAGCTTGGATGAATCTGATAGGAATCTGTACATATTATCTAATCTGTTATGACATTTTAAAGATTCTCTAATCTGATGACCTTTTTACCCTCAGCCCCTGATGTAATCAGGCTGAGGGTATTGCAGTACTCCTGGCGTGGGTGGGTATGTATGTATGTATGTATGTATGTATGTATGAATGTATGTATGTATGTATGTATGTATGTATGTATGTATGTATGTATGTATGTATGTATGTATGTATGTATGTAATGTATGTATGTATGTAATGTATGTATGTATGTATGTATGTATGTATGTATGTATGTATGTATGTATGTATGTATGTATGTATGTATGTATGTATGTATGTATGTATGTATGTATGTATGTATGTATGCGTGTCTGTATGTCTGTATGTCTGTAGCGAACATCCTTGTCATCGCGATAACTTGAGAACAAATGATGGCAGCTTCATGAAACTTGACACACATAAGCATCTGGTGAAAAGCTCGGACGAGTTCGATGAACAGCGACCTTGACCTATTTTTCAAGGTCACAAGGACAATTATGTGAAATCCCAAGAATCGCAATAACTCAAGAACAAATGATGGCAGCTTTATGAGATTTGACACACATAAGCATCTGGTGAAGATCTCATAATTTTTTCTATGAAACATGACCTTCATCTCCTTTTCAAGGTCACAGGGACAATTATGTGAAATCATCCTTGTCATCGTGATAATTCAAGAACAAATGATGCCAGCTTCATGAAACTTGACACACATAAGCATCAGGTGAAAACCTCGGACGAGTTCAGTGGACGGCGACCTTGACATATTTTTCAAGGTCACAGGGACAATTATGTGAAATCCCTAGAATCACAATAACTCTAGAACAAATGATGGCAGCTTTACAATTATGTGAAATTCCTATCATTGCAATTACTCGAGAACGAATGATGGCAGCTTTATGAGACTTGACACACATAAGCATCTGGTGAAGACCTCAGTGAAGACCTTCACCTACTTTTCAAGGTCACAGGAACAATTATGTGGTGCGGTGACATTTTGTTCACAAATATTGTGTGGAGCGAATGTTGTGCAATAAGTTACCAGGGCTGAGGGTTGATGCATCTCTGATGCCTATGTTTATATTCTTTAAACTTTTATGACATTTCAAGTATTCTTTAGTCTGATATGATCTTTCAAACATTCTGTCCAAACTTACATTTTCTTTTCTAAACAACAGAACCACACTCTTGTTTCTCTTAAAAGTTATATATTTCATATTTCTATTACTCATCAATACTTGATTCATCTAAAGAGTTGTAATTTATGAGAGTCCAGAGAAACTAAGATTCCAATTTGAGATTCATGAAAAGTGTGATTTTGCTATCCATTACTAGTAATGGAGGAGCCAAAGCCAGAAACCTTCATAAAGCTAATAAAAATGCTCACTTTTAGACCATTTAATTCACTGGGTAAACTTCTGAGGATATACAGGTGCTATTCTACAATCAGTGATGACAGTCAGCTTTCAGGAAAAAATGTCATCACTGTACAATGCATAGCATATGGAAAAATATAAATGAATAACCCATCAACCAAATGTTAGACAAGGCTTCTGGCATTGGCTTCACCACGAGAATCAAGGTGGGTTAAGAGGGTTAGGGAACACTGTGACTGGTCACGGAGTGGACATACAGCTGTGTGACGTTGATATTTCCTGCTGCGGGGTTGTAGTTAGTGCCTCCGATCTGAGCCCCACAGGTCGGACAAGGTCGCTGGTACTGTGGCCTGCCACACTGAACAGCAAGAAAAATGTCAGACATCTTCATTATTGAAATACACTTTGCTTTTATCTTAGGGTGAAATAAACTCATATGACATATACTTTTAAATATAAGGGGCTTTTAACAAATACTGTGACTCTATGTACAATGAACATTAATTTGTAACTGATCAATTTCAATTCAAATGAATTTTCATCAAAATTCAAGATGGCCACAATTTCTGGAAGATTCTCCCCCTCCCCCAAAAAATTATTATTTTCACATTTTATTTCTGCTGTCCAATTCCTTCAAAATGATATACATGTACATAAAGAATTTTGCCAAAATTCTTAAATGCTGCAAAAGTTGGCCATGGAATGTTTCGAAAAAAAAGTTGGAATTGTCAAATTTCATTTCTACTGACCAATTCGTTCAATTAGATACATTGGTTTAAGTTTGGTTATAATATCTTTATTTGTTCTCAACTTTTGGTATTCACAAGGTTTTCAGAGATGAGGCCACTTGAGTATAATGCATAGGTCAAGGTCACTGATAAATGCATCTTTTTGAGACATTGATAAGGTGTGTCCTTAATTTCAGTTTGGTATTAATGCTATGTTTAATTATTGTCACCTCATCATTTACATTGACTGGCAACTTTTCGAAACCGGCAGTTGAAACTCGGACATTTTTAACTCAGTCAAACATAAAGCAAACCTTGCTGTACTAATTGCAATTTAGCTGAACGTTGTGCCTCACACGTCATGATGTAATTCCACTGCATTTCAAAACATTAAAAGTGTTTATTTTTTTTCACGTCACAAGTGATGATGTCACTGCAAAATTATGTCCTAAGTGGTCACGTGACCAAATATCATCGTATAACTCAATATAAAACTCGGACAGACTGCAGGTTTGCTGTATGCGTGACCCATGCCAATTTCATGATAAAGCTGTTCATAGTGAATATGTTTTATTTTCACTTTATGGGCACCCAAAGCAGATGATCTACTTGTTGTGTGAGAAGTTTGTTCTCAGTTTTAGCAGATCTTGCGAAAATCGTGAGTGAACAAACATGAAAGTGTCCGGATTTGGCTGCCGGTCACTGTATAAAAGGTTTTCAGTGGCATAGTACATGGTAGCGATAGGATTGCATTGCTTTGAAATGTAGGTCAAGGTCACTGAACAGCACATCATTTCAAGATCTTCATATGGTTCATCCATGTTTTAAGTTTTCAGTTATCATGTTCGAAAAAGTGACAGACACCTGGACAACCACATGATGCAGGCTCCTACAATACCCCTTCAGCAATATTTGCTGAGGGGTAAAAAACATTAAAATTTGTTATAACCTTTTCATACAAACAATTAAGAAAAAAACAAATAATAAAACATTTGATAAGACTCAAGTGTTAAGTAAACTACAAACTAAACAATACTGACTCGAAAATGACCAGTTTAGATAACAATCTCAGAAATAAGATTACTCGTTTGTCCATACATATTATAAGAATAGAATAAAAAGATACTTACATCTCCAATGATGTAATAATGACCATTGGGACATTCTGAAAAATATGATGAACATCAGTGTACACATACATGTACACATCAAATATAACAACAATGGTGAGTATAGCATCTCTTATGTTAATATGACCACAATATTTGCAAACTTACTCCACACGACGGGGTTGGTGTCAGCATTGCGTACATCGTGGCGAGCTTTGAGCAGCGCCTCATGGATCTCTACAAGGTCGTCCTGGGGCATTGTGGGAAACATCGCTTTCTAAAATCAAACCACAAAGTTGACATTCCAATATATATCTGAAGAGTAACACAAAAACATGCCCTTTATGGAGTAAAATAAGATGCTTCTGCCATTTTGCCATACCAGGTTTTCTTTTACTATTAAGTGATGTCATGAAGAATTTGTAAAATTCCTTTGTGATGAAACGTAAAGTGCCAGATATGGCCAAAGCTAAAGTCTCAAAACCGAGCCCCTGACAGACAAACACACATGAACAAAAGGACAGACAAACCACTCAGATCAGTAGCCACTAGTTGAGATTGACACATAATGATGATGATGTTGATGATGATGATGATGATGATGATGATGATGATGTTGATGATGATGATAAAATATTTGTATAATGCCTAAACAATTACAAGACACACAGACCACTATTCTTAGTGCGTAGTATATAGAGATAAATACATAAAATATTTCTTAATTCCTGCAGCAGATGCTGGACCGTTTGTTGCTGACCTGCATTGTCTGTGGCCTGTCCATGATGGTGAGGAGTGGCTGCATTAAGGCACATACAGGCAGGCGGTCCTTGATGATGGAGAAATGTACCACGATCTCTGCCAGCATCCTGTCCTCACTTTCCTCCCCGACGGCTCCATTCAAGTGATGACAGCTCCTCCCTATCTGATTGCTTAATATACGCTCTGCAAACTCCTGTGAAGAATAAAGCTCTTATCGTGAGAAAATTATTGATACATATGGTAAAGTAACTTGTAGTGCAAGTTGGAAGGTAACTATCTTGGTGTATTTTCATTTCATATCAGCTAGATGCTCTCCATATCAAAATCAGAAAACACATAGAACACTCTTGTGCAAAAAATGAGTACACTTCTAATAATTATAATAATATATGTGTTCAACTATAAATTATTGACCTGATCTGGGTTATGTAATGTTATATACCTTCTGTGTTAAGTAGGCAGCACCCTGACAATACGTCTGCAGCTTGGCCAATGTCTAAAAAGTAACAGAAATCCAAATGTACATTTCATATTCATTTGACCCTATTTAGAAGTTGTTGGCCATCATGTTATCAAGCGATATTCTATATTTCCATAACTAATCTATTTAAGATGAGTATGATTACAGTATATAGTAAAATGTACGACATTTATACCACACTGTCCACAGGACAGTCCTCAATTCTATTCTAAATACTAGGTATGTGGAGCGGAAGATGATGTGACTTATCTGCTGTGTGAATATCCTTACCTGCCGTGTCAGTGTGCTTACCTGCTGTGTCAGTGTGCTTAAATTCTGTGTCAGTGTGGTTACCTCTCGTGTCAGTGTGCTTACCTGCTGTGTCAGTGTGCTTACCTGCCGTGTCAGTGTGCTTACCTGCTGTGTCAGTGTGGTTACCTGCTGTGTCAGTGTGGTTACCTGCTGTGTCAGTGTGGTTACCTGCTGTGTCAGTGTGGTTACCTGCCGTGTCAGTGTGGCTACCTGCTGTGTCAGTGTGCATACCTCCCGTGTCAGTGTGCTTACCTCTCATGTCAGTGTCCTTACCTGCCATGTCAGTGTGCTTACCTGCTGTGTCAGTGTCCTTACCTGCCATGTCAGTGTGCTTACCTGCTGTGTCAGTGTGCTTACCTGCCGTGTCAGTGTGCTTACCTGCTGTGTCAGTTTACTTACCTGCTGTGTCAGTTTACTTACCTGCTGTGTCAGTGTGCTTACCTGCCGTGTCAGTGTGCTTACCTCTTGTGTCAGTGTGTTTACCTCTCGTGTCAGTGTGCTTACCTGCCATGTCAGTGTGCTTACCTGCTGTGTCAGTGTGCTTACCTGCCGTGTCAGAGTCCTTACCTCTCGTGTCAGTGTGCTTACCTGCTGTGTCAGTGTGGTTACCTGCCGTGTCAGTGTCCTTACCTCGCATGTCAGTGTGCTTACCTCTCATGTCAGTGTGCTTACCTGCCGTGTCAGTGTGCTTACCTCTGATGTCAGTGTGCTTACCTCTGATGTCAGTGTCCTTACCTCTCATGTCAGTGTGCTTACCTCTCGTGTCAGTGTGCTTACCTCTCGTGTCAGTGTGCTTACCTCTCGTGTCAGTGTGCTTACCTGCCGTGTCAGTGTGCCTGTGACTTCTCTGTAGAGAGAGAGCTGCAGCAATGTTCCGCTTTCTGCTGCTCCAACCTCCTATACATAGGACAAATAATTAATCAGTCAATAATATAATCAATAGACATAAACCTGAACACTGATGTGTTAAGGAGTGAAATGTTCCTGAGACACAGTCAGTCAGAAACGATCTCAGCAAATTCTGGTCCAACATATGAGGGTCCACACAATCTGGTTATTTATCCATTGTTTCCTCATTTTATGGTGAAGTGTGAATATAAAATGATCTTGAAGTAATGGAATGGCCAGAATGAAGTCATGGTCATTATTCCAATTTCAAATACATGTACATGTAGATAATTATTCAAATTGATGAGCTCTATCAGCATGCAAAATTTACAATCAGTAAAACTCAATCAATCAATCAATATGTTATTATTATTATTATTATTATTATTATTATTATTATTATTATTATTATTATTATTATTATTATTATTTACCTTTACTGCCTCATCAATGACAGTTGTGTTGGCAACCAGCATCACCTGTGCTGTGGAGTTTCGGATTTCTTTGTACTGGTCCCCATACACAACAAATCGATCTGCCGATACCTCATCTTCATCCTGATATAAAAACACTCCCATTCTATACATGTACATGTATATATGTCATATTTTTACCCTGATGTAATATATGTCATATTTTATACCTCATCTTCACCCTGATATAAGTTTTATGTAACACATCTTATATCATTCCACCCAAATACATTTCATTACAAATCAAGAATACCAATTAAGAAGTTATGTGTATTTATAAATCTACATATCTGTTACAAACAATTCTGGTAATTTTTCTTATTTACCTTTCTTGCGTCTGGGGGCATCAGCCATCTCAGGTTTGGGATTTTACTCAGCTTCTTGATGGCTTCCATACCGTACTGCCGGGCAAGAATTCTCAGCAGATAAATTCTGGAGTGTGATAAAACATACCTTATGTACTTTTCCATACATAAAGTGCAGATAAACATTTCCACACGTGCAACACTTCCACACGTGCAACACTTCCACACGTGCAACACTTCCACACGTGCAACACTTCCACACGTGCAACACTTCCACACATACAACACTTCCACACATACAACACTTCCACACATAAAGTGTAGATAAACTCACTGAGATAACTGAAATGAACTTAACAATTGTTTAAGCAGATTCTAGGATTACGAATCAAATGTAATGAGATATTATGTATAAAGTTTATCACTGTTATTTTCATTATACTGTATCATGAATAGACTCAACAATTAATTTTTAATAAAATAAGATCTTATTTGAGGGCATAATGAATGCTGGGTTGATTGGGAGTGTGTACCTTGGCCACTTGACGTCCCTGCTGTCGCAGATATAGGAAGCAGCATCACACAGTCTCTTGACATCCGGGAGGGTCATCCCGTCATCCCTGGCAATGTACACCCGGTGCATCCAACTTGCCGTCACGGCCAGACAAAACCTAGTATCCAAATAAAATAATGATCAGATTCAATCATTTAAAAAAAAAAAAACTTTCATGGATCTAAATGTAAATTGATTCATTGTGACAATGGAAATTTAGTGGTATTTTATTCCTTTAAGAACACACCTGATCTGAGCGATACTCTCGATAGGTCCAATGTTGAGACCCGGTTCTCTCATTTGAGTTCTTGCATTTCTCAACTCTCGAATAGCTTTTGTGATAGTGGCGCCATCTGTGTTTTCTTGCTGCATCATCTCACTGTGGTGGGAGTCCTGTGTGATATAATATTGGCATTAATGGGGGCACAGTTCCTATCCAATCTATACTTTACACACTATGTACAGCAGTCATCGTATGGTTGACCTTACCTCCAGACACTGTATAAAGAGGATCCCGAGCTGTACGATCTCCTCCTCTTCGTGAAGTAGCTGCTGAGCCTGGTACAGATATTGGCCAAGATGCTCCCTTACTACCTCAATACTGAAACACACACATCAATCTCTGCCCATGGATTAATTGTCAATCAATAGGAAAAATACCCCATTCATTGCACTATTATTTTTGCTTCAGAATGTTGCAGTAGAAGTGGCCCTCTACAGACCTGCTTCACTATTCTTGATTTTGTTTCTCTTATTTGTGTTTAAGGACAAATTTAAACATAGGCATCAGAGATGCATCAACCCTCAGCCCTGGTAACTCATTGCACAACATTCGCTCCACACAATATTTGTGAACAAAACGTCACTGCACCAAGGCAAATTGATGCAGGGGTAAAAAACCCATAAAATCTACTTCCTTTGATAGCTTAGGTGTGTCAAGTATCATGAAACTGTCATCATTTACTCTAGAATTATTGATATGGGCCTGTGACCTTGAAAAGCAGGTTAAGGTCACCGTCCATCAAACTCATCTGGAGTCTTCCCAGATTCTTATGTGTGTCAATTTTCATGAAGCTGCCATCATTTGTTCTTAAGTTATCACGATGACAAGGATTATTTCACATAATTGTCCCTGTGACCTTGAAATCAGGTGAAGGTCATGTTCCATCAAGAGAAGTCTGAGGTCTTCACCAGATGCTTGTGTGTGTCAAATCTCATAAAGCTGCCATCATTCGTTCTTGAGTTATTGCGATTCTTGGGATTTCACGTAATTGTCCCTGTGACCTTGAAAAATAGGTCAAGGTCGCCGTCCATCGAACTCGTCCGAGGTTTTCACCAGATGCATATGTGTGTCAAGTTTCATGAAGCTGCCATCATTTGTTCTTGAGTTATCGCGATGACAAGGATGTTCGCTACAGACATACATACATACAGACATACATACATACATACATACCCACGCCAGGAGTACTGCAATACCCTCAGCCTGATTACATCAGGGGCTGAGGGTAAAAAGGTTATGAATCTGGGACTCCATGGGTCTCAAGGCGAATACTCTTAGACTGCCAACTGAGCTATTTTGGCCAGGTTAAGTTTCTAGAAAATCTAAGAATTTGTTTAAACATAATAGAATACCTCAAAATATGTTTTGCAATATATTTTTCTTTTATATATTCATCCATCATTTGATATGTGGGCAATTGATTTTAAAGATTAATCTAAGATCACTTCAAAATAAAAATTTCAATATTTTGTTCAAATCATAAAATGAGGAGGCATTATTGAAATTGAAAACAAAGATCTTCAGTGATAATAACTTGAAAATTAAACATTTGTTTCATGCTAAGTATTTGCATATTACTCGTGCAGTGTTCATAATGGAGTAACTTACTTAGACCGCAGAAGCAGCTGCAGCAGCACAGATCTCACGACCGGCGTCGGGTCAATGCAGTCATCAAAGATGGTCAGTTTCTTAGTGGTGCGCAGTCTTGCCGTCTCATCTCGCCGCGACTGCCGCGTCACGCAGCACATCAGATTCTCAATCACTGCCGGCTCTGGGGGGCCTCCCTCGCCAAAACACAACTGTGATACCAACTCCATGAAGAATGTATTGCACCTCCGCTTGTACTGATTATGGGCCTCGATGGCCTCTCTGCAAGCAAGCACAAAACATACAACTATGGGTTCATATTCGACCAGCACAGTACAGGTTAAATTTTGGTCACAACCAGCACAGTGCAGGCATAGATGATAGTCACAACCAACACAGTGTAGGCATAAATGACAGTCACGACCAGCACAGTGCAGGCATAAATGACAGTCACAACCAGCACAGTGCAGGTATAAATGATAGTCACAACCAGCACAGTGCAGGTATAAATGATAGTCACAACCAGCACAGTGCAGGCATAAATGATCGTCACAACCAGCACAGTACATGCATAAATGATCGTCACAATCAGCACAGTGCAGGCATAAAGGATAGTCACAACCAGCACAGTGCAGGCATAAATGATCGTCACAACCAGCACAGTGCCGGCATAAATGATAGTCACAACCAGCACAGTGCAGGCATAGATAATAGTCACAACCAGCACAGTGCAGGCATAAATGATAGTCACAACCAGCACAGTGCAGGTATAAATGATAGTCACAACCAGCACAGTGCAGGCATAGATGATAGTCACAACCAGCACAGTGCAGGTATAAATGATCGTCACAACCAGCACAGTGCAGGCATAAATGAGTCACAACCAGCACAGTGCAGGTATAAATGATAGTCACAACCAGCACAGTGCAGGCATAAATGACAGTCACAACCAGCACAGTGCAGGCATAAATGAGTCACAACCAGCACAGTACAGGCATAAATGATCGTCACAACCAGCACAGTGCAGGCATAAATGATAGTCACAACCAGCACAGTGCAGGCATAAATTATAGTCACAACCAGCACAGTGCAGGCATAAATGATCGTCACAACCAGCACAGTGCAAGCATAAATGATAGTCACAACCTGGGAACAGCATATATACTGACCTTTTATCTTCCATTGGGCTGATATCAAAGCCTTCTGGATACGGGACATTGCACTGGGGGCAGGTGAGGTCTCCATTGAGCTTCAGATCCTTCAGGCAGGATTGACACACGATGTGCTCACAAGGTAGCAGCACTGGGTCCTTCATTGGTTCTTCACACATGCAGCAAGGAGAGTCCAACCTGCAAATCCATCAGGGTATGGAACAGGTGATGAGGGATGCTAACAGTCACTATGCTACAGGTAGGGACCATCAGGGTAGAGAACAGGTGAGGAGGGATGCTAACAGACACTATGCTACAGGTAGGGACCATCAGGGTAGAGAACAGGTGAGGAGGGATGCTAACAGTCACTATGCTACAGGTAGAGACCATCAGGGTAGAGAACAGGTGAGGAGGGATGATAACAGTCACTATGCTACAGGTAGGGACCATCAGGGTAGAGAACAGGTGATGAGGGATGCTAACAGTCACTATGCTACAGGTAGGGACCATCAGGGTAGAGAACAGGTGGTGAGGGATGCTAACAGTCACTATGCTACAGGTAGGGACCATCAGGGTAGAGAACAGGTGATGATGGATGCTAACAGTCATGATGAGGGATGCTAACAGTCACTATGCTACAGGTAGGGACCATCAGGGTAGAGAACAGGTGGTGAGGGATGCTAACAGTCACTATGCTACAGGTAGGGGCCATCAGGGTAGAGAACAGGTGATGATGGACACTAACAGTCACTATGCTACAGGTAGGGACCATCAGGGTAGAGAACAGGTGAGGGGGGATGTTAACAGTCACTACGCTACAGGTAGGGACCATCAGGGTAGAGAACAGGTGAGGAGGGATGATAACAGTCACTATGCTACAGGTAGGGACCATCAGGGTAGAGAACAGGTGAGGAGGGATGCTAACAGTCATGATGAGGGATGCTAACAGTCACTATGCTACAGGGAGGGACCATCAGGGTAGAGAACAGGTGAGGAGGGATGCTAACAGTCACTATGCTACAGGTAGGGACCATCAGGGTAGAGAACAGGTGAGGAGGGATGCTAACAGTCACTATGCTACAGGTAGGGACCATCAGGGTAGAGAACAGGTGAGGGGGGATGTTAACAGTCACTACGCTACAGGTAGGGACCATCAGGGTAGAGAACAGGTGAGGAGGGACCATCAGGGTAGAGAACAGGTGAGGAGGGATGCTAACAGTCACTATGCTACAGGTAGGGACCATCAGGGTAGAGAACAGGTGATGAGGGATGCTAACAGTCACTATGCTACAGGTAGAGACCATCAGGGTAGAGAACAGGTGAGGAGGGATGATAACAGTCACTATGCTACAGGTAGAGACCATCAGGGTAGAGAACAGGTGAGGAGGGATGATAACAGTCACTATGCTACAGGTAGGGACCATCAGGGTAGAGAACAGGTGAGGAGGGATGCTAACAGTCACTATGCTACAGGTAGAGACCATCAGGGTAGAGAACAGGTGAGGAGGGATGATAACAGTCACTATGCTACAGGTAGGGACCATCAGGGTAGAGAACAGGTGATGAGGGATGCTAACAGTCACTATGCTACAGGTAGAGACCATCAGGGTAGAGAACAGGTGAGGAGGGATGATAACAGTCACTATGCTACAGGTAGGGACCATCAGGGTAGAGAACAGGTGAGGAGGGATGATAACAGTCACTATGCTACAGGTAGGGACCATCAGGGTAGAGAACAGGTGAGGAGGGATGCTAACAGTCACTATGCTACAGGTAGGGACCATCAGGGTAGAGAACAGGTGATGAGGGATGCTAACAGTCACTATGCTACAGGTAGAGACCATCAGGGTAGAGAACAGGTGAGGAGGGATGCTAACAGTCACTATGCTACAGGTAGGGACCATCAGGGTAGAGAACAGGTGATGAGGGATGCCAACAGACACTATGCTACAGGTAGGGACCATCAGGGTAGAGAACAGGTGATGAGGGATGATAACAGTCACTATGCTACAGGTAGGGACCATCAGGGTAGAGAACAGGTGAGGAGGGATGATAACAGTCACTATGCTACAGGTAGGGACCATCAGGGTAGAGAACAGGTGAGGAGGGATGATAACAGTCACTATGCTACAGGTAGGGACCATCACGGTAGAGAACAGGTGGTGAGGGATGCTAACAGTCATGATGAGGGATGCTAACAGTCACTATGCTACAGGTAGGGACCATCAGGGTAGAGAACAGGTGAGGAGGGATGCTAACAGACACTATGCTACAGGTAGGGACCATCAGGGTAGAGAACAGGTGATGAGGGATGCCAACAGTCACTATGCTAAAGGTAGGGACCATCAGGGTAGAGAACAGGTGAGGAGGGATGCTAACAGTCATGATGAGGGATGCTAACAGTCACTATGCTACAGGTAGGGACCATCAGGGTAGAGAACAGGTGAGGAGGGATGCTAACAGACACTATGCTACAGGTAGGGACCATCAGGGTAGAGAACAGGTGATGAGGGATGCTAACAGTCACTATGCTACAGGTAGGGACCATCAGGGTAGAGAACAGGTGAGGAGGGATGCTAACAGTCATGATGAGGGATGCTAACAGTCACTATGCTACAGGTAGGGACCATCAGGGTAGAGAACAGGTGAGGAGGGATGCTAACAGTCACTATGCTACAGGTAGGGACCATCAGGGTAGAGAACAGGTGATGAGGGATGCTAACAGTCACTATGCTACAGGTAGGGACCATCAGGGTAGAGAACAGGTGATGAGGGATGCTAACAGTCACTATGCTACAGGTAGGGACCATCAGGGTAGAGAACAGGTGAGGAGGGATGATAACAGTCACTATGCTACAGGTAGGGACCATCAGGGTAGAGAACAGGTGAGGAGGGATGCTAACAGTCACTATGCTACAGGTAGGGACGTCAGGGTAGAGAACAGGTGAGGAGGGATGCTAACAGTCACTATGCTAAAGGTAGGGACCATCAGGGTAGAGAACAGGTGAGGAGGGATGCTAACAGTCATGATGAGGGATGCTAACAGTCACTATGCTACAGGTAGGGACCATCAGGGTAGAGAACAGGTGATGAGGGATGCTAACAGTCACTATGCTACAGGTAGGGACCATCAGGGTAGAGAACAGGTGATGAGGGATGCTAACAGTCACTATGCTACAGGTAGGGACCATCAGGGTAGAGAACAGGTGATGAGGGATGCTAACAGTCACTATGCTACAGGTAGGGACCATCAGGGTAGAGAACAGGTGAGGAGGGATGATAACAGTCACTATGCTACAGGTAGGGACCATCAGGGTAGAGAACAGGTGAGGAGGGATGCTAACAGTCACTATGCTACAGGTAGGGACGTCAGGGTAGAGAACAGGTGACGAGGGATGCTAACAGACACTATGCTGCCATCAAATTCAATTTTGAAAGCAAAAAAAAAATTATAATAACTCACTTCAGGAAGAATTTGCTGGCATTCTTGTTGACCGTTTGTAATATTTTCTGCACAGCTTGCATTGTAGCTGCTGTCTTGAAGTTACAATCATCTTTGAGTGTCTAAAACCAAAGTGATATCAATCATTATTGTTATGATTCAAACTACTCAGTAGCAATTAAAATAATATGAGATTCTTTATTTCGACTTAAAACATCATAAATATAGATATGATTAATTTAACAGATTTTGTCCAATCAAAATTATATAATCGTCCACACAAGGATGATAGAAAGTTCAAGGTAAAACTTTGAAGATTCAGTTATTCCGGCCATGTTGTGAAAGGTTAACTTAAAAGAAGTAACAATAAACAGAAAGAGATCCAGACAGAAAAAGGTTAAAGGTAACTGCAATAAGGCCAAAGGTCAAATCTGGAATAAAGCATGTCTAGGCACAGGTACCGCTTAGCACTTTATGTTTCCAATATGAAGAATCTCATTATTTGCTAAGATGTACAAAAAGATAACCTTTAAAGGAGTAGGTCAGTGTGTCAATGTCAAAGGTCAAATCCGGATTAAAATATTTGCTGGCACATGTTTGGGTGAAGATGAGTTTATATGTTGTCAGCCTAAAGTTTCCTTTGTTATTGTTATAGAGATCTAGGCTGGTAAAAATAAGCTGGCCAAGACAATCAACCCAGCCATCAGTTTGCAAAATGGTAACATGGCTGACAAGTCAGCTGGCATTATCTAAGCCCTGTGAGACTTTCTGAATCGTAAGGTTCATGTTCACAAGCAGATAAAGAATATATGTTGTGGAGCTTTCTACCCACCTTCCAGATGGGAATGGGGAATTTGGAGAGTTGATCTTCCTTTCTCCCAGGATGAAGCACATATTCATAGAACAACTGTACAGCCCTCATCCTCTGCCAAATATGTCTGAAATTCAACATTATTTTAATATACATTCATCTCAATTTATTCTAATATCAAAATTATCACTCAACAAGTTTGACCGTCGATCTGTGCCACATAAGAAGTTAGTACCTTTGTTGTAGTGCCACCTGTTGGCATTTCGGGCCGTAACTGCTGCTGTGGTAGCCATGTTGGGTGACACTGGCCAGGATTCTCTCGATGACAGGCTGTAGCTCCTCTACACGCTGAAGCCACCGTAGCCTGCCCCTGGCGTCGCGGGTCTGGTGGGGCTTTGGTGTCAGTTCCTCCAACACACATTGCAGAGCCAGGATGTCTAGAGTCTAAATAAATAAAATAAATATAACTTTCAGCTATTGCCTGATTAATGTTAAAAAACATTGAATACATTAAAATATTACCACTTGTAGCCTGACACTTCCTTGGCTAATTCTCCATCCTCAACAGAATGTTATATACAGTAGAGCCCAAGGTGAACACTAATATCACAGGAGACTTTTGACGGAACATCGCAAGAGAAGTGGCCATCAAAATCCCATAAAACTATTCACCCCACATTCATTGGTTACTCTCTTTATGCTGAGATGTCACTGCTAACTAATTCAGATGACGTATCTAACAATATCTGTCACTAAAAAAAGTCCATGTCCAAAAAAGTTCACTGAGGCATCCCGCTCACCAGAAAATGCTCACTGAAAAAGTGCTGATGGATGTGACTGCTCACTCAAGCATGAATATTTCATTAAGCGCCTGTGAAGACCACAAAGATACACATAAGATTTCCATCATGTTCCAACAAGCTTTATTAATCTTGGATGCTCAAAATATTGAACGGACAGACAGATGGATGAAAATGACACCGTTGTTTTGCTGACAGCTGTTGCAGGGGAGATAACAAATTAGCAGTTGCAGACTGAATATTGATAAGTAAATGACTTTATTGACTTAAACGAAGTGAGCAGTACTCCACCTAACCACCCATCAGTGAGTCAACATTATCAGTAACTTAAAAAAGAACTACCATAAGGTATCCATGACATTGTTTTCAATAGGCCAATAGGGTCTCATTGAGACATGTTAGTATAGTGATCTAGTCTTTTTGGTTAAAACCCATATATAATCAATATCTATTTATGTTAATATGCGGTGTACTTATTTCTGATAATTTGTTGATGTTGCCATAGTTACCATTTCCTGGTCAGTATTAAGGGGGTGGTCTGGTTGAGAGCTGACAAAGTTCCAAAGTCTGCTGATACATTCCGGCCACGCCTTCACCAGGAGACTCAAGTGCTGCATTCTGCCACAGATGGCGCTGTATGCAATATGAACAGCAGGCAGACTCTTACTCATAGTGCCCTTCACTGCCACCAGGGGTTCTTGATCTACACCAAGTTCTCGCATCGCATCATGAATGGCACCCATTACCAACTACAAAGGACAAGATTATCAATACACATAACCTATATACATTGCCTGTAAAATAAATAACTCAGTTAATAATAATATTTTCTGATACCAAATTTTTACCTGATATTCAATGTCAGGTGTTTGGGAGTTTGACGTGTACATCATTCGGACAAAGTCTTGCACGTATGTGTCGACCACCTCATCCTTGCCCACACTGGCATAGGCAGCGTCTAGTGCACCCCCCAGGGGGCCTCTCTCAACCATGACACACAGAAAGGGGCCCAGGTTCTCTACATGACTAGGGGAAGTTTTCACCTGGTGGTGCAGCTCCTCTATATGAGATTTGATGACCCAAGAGAAGGGCAGTTTGTTGTTCATGGTTTGACCCCCGCAGCCCAGCATTTTGACACTGAACTTGGTGAGCTCAGCTCTCTCCTGGGCTGACTGAAGGTCACTGTAGGTCAGAGGGGTCATCTTGGGGTCAAACATCATTTGAAGCCATAGATGGGTCTTCCAGTCAGGCAGGGTCAAAGTCAGAAGGTCAAGGTTATGGTTGGTATCCGCATAGGCCAGCAGACCAGCCAATAGTGGTACTATCTTCCCTTCCAAGCAGCTTCTCCAAGCACGCCTACAATCAACATCAACATTGTTAGCATTTTTAAAATAACTTTTTTTATCCATTTTTTCTCTTTAAGATATATATTTAACTTATTCAACATGTTTCTCAAACAAGGCTTCCGACTATTATTACATCAAATTCACTTCATTTCATTTGTATATTCTGAAACAATAAGCTGCTTATTACCTGAAGGTGTTTACCTTTAATTATGGTGTTGAGGGCAGCTACTAACATGACAGCGCTGGCTTTATTTATGGCCTCAAGAGGAGCTACCTACTTACCTGAAGGTGCTGGCTTTATTAATGGCATCAAGAGGAGCTACTTACCTGAAGGTGCTGGCTTTATTAATGGCATCAAGAGGAGCTACTTACCTGAAGGTGCTGGCTATATTAATGGCATCAAGAGGAGCTACTTACCTGAAGGTGCTGGCTTTATTAATGGCATCAAGAGGAGCTACTTACCTGAAGGTGCCAGCTTTATTAATGGCATCAAGAGTAGCTACTTACCTGAAGGTGCTGGCTATATTAATGGCATCAAGAGGAGCTACTTACCTGAAGGTGCTGGCTTTATTAATGGCATCAAGAGGAGCTACTTACCTGAAGGTGCTGGCTTTATTAATGGCATCAAGAGTATCTACTTACCTGAAGGTGCCAGCTTTATTAATGGCATCAAGAGTAGCTACTTACCTGAAGGTGCTGGCTATATTAATGGCATCAAGAGTAGCTACTTACCTGAAGGTGCTGGCTTCAATAATGACCTCAAGGTATCTCCTTACCTGAAGGTGCTGGCTTTATTAATGGCATCAAGAGTATCTACTTACCTGAAGGTGCCAGCTTTATTAATGGCATCAAGAGTAGCTACTTACCTGAAGGTGCTGGCTATATTAATGGCATCAAGAGGAGCTACTTACCTGAAGGTGCTGGCTTCAATAATGACCTCAAGGTATCTCCTTACCTGAAGGTGCTGGCTTTATTAATGGCATCAAGAGTATCTACTTACCTGAAGGTGCCAGCTTTATTAATGGCATCAAGAGTAGCTACTTACCTGAAGGTGCTGGCTATATTAATGGCATCAAGAGTAGCTACTTACCTGAAGGTGCTGGCTTCAATAATGACCTCAAGGTATCTCCTTACCTGAAGGTGCTGGCTTTATTAATGGCATCAAGAGTATCTACTTACCTGAAGGTGCCAGCTTTATTAATGGCATCAAGAGTAGCTACTTACCTGAAGGTGCTGGCTATATTAATGGCATCAAGAGTAGCTACTTACCTGAAGGTGCTGGCTTCAATAATGACCTCAAGGTATCTCCTTACCTGAAGGTGCTGGCTTTATTAACAGCACCAAGAGTATCTACTTACCTGAAGGTGCCAGCTTTATTAATGGCATCAAGAGTATCTACTTACCTGAAGGTGCCAGCTTTATTAACAGCACCAAGAGTATCTACTTACCTGAAGGTGCCAGCTTTATTAATGGCATCAAGAGGAGCTACTTACCTGAAGGTGCTGGCTGTATTAATGGCATCAAGAGGAGCTACTTACCTGAAAGTGCTGGCTATATTAATGGCATCAAGAGGAGCTACTTACCTGAAGGTGCCAGCTTTATTAATGGCATCAAGAGTAGCTACTTACCTGAAGGTGCTGGCTTTATTAATGGCATCAAGAGGAGCTACTTACCTGAAGGTGCTGGCTGTATTAATGGCATTAAGAGGAGCTACTTACCTGAAAGTGCTGGCTATATTAATGGCATCAAGAGGAGCTACTTACCTGAAAGTGCTGGCTATATTAATGGCATCAAGAGGAGCTACTTACCTGAAAGTGCTGGCTTTATTAATGGCATCAAGAGTAGCTACATACCTGAAGGTGCTGGCTTTATTAATGGCATCAAGAGTATCTACTTACCTGAAGGTGCCAGCTTTATTAATGGCATCAAGAGTAGCTACTTACCTGAAGGTGCCAGCTTTGTTTATGGCGTCGAGGGCGGCAGCTTCCTTGCTGAGCCACTGCTGAGCCATAGCCCCTGATTTGGTAGTCTCCTTGTCTTTCAGCAAGAGATAGACTCGCTTTCTGACAACCTCCAAGAATGTTAGGCTGTCTTCACCTTCTGAAACAATAAATAAAAACTATTGAACTGTCATTTTTTTGGCACACAGAAATATACAATTTTGATATAAATATTATAATTTTATTCCCCAAAATTGGTTACTTTGTTAATAGTAAAGAGGTCTGTTATATGCAGGTCCAAATGCAGTGTTCGCCAAAAGTCGTCGGCCCGTCGGACAAAGCCGGCCGTTATTTCACATTGTCCGCCGATAATGACTGAAAACGGCGGCCAAATTGTCTGCCATTCTTTACCTGCGCAGTTTCTCATTGTAGTCGTAACAAATACGTTTTATTGGTTCCTTTTTCGGAGATTTTCGGTTGCCGCCATTTTGTAAAGTTTGAGCTATATCCGGGTCATTACGTTTGTCCCCGCCTGATTATTTCCGCCGTGTTCACTCCTGTTCAAAAGTCGAGCACGTTTTCGGGATTCGTACTCATTTAACAATTAAAAAAACGTGCATGACTTTACACATAAATCAAACGTGGTTCGTAATCTGGTCCCCTATCATTATTTCTAATTCAAATTCATATTAAAAAATGTCACGTACCAGTCAAAAAGCCTGAGAAGAGCAGACGACAATTCTACAACTTTGGGTATTCTTAGCTTTCTTTAAATGAATATTTGATTAATTTTCGATTGAGAAATTATCAGAAATATATATGTAGGTATGTATGTACATATGTATGTACATATGTAGGTAGGTATGTAGTTTAGTATGTAGGTAGATATGTAGGTAGATATGTAGTTTAGTATGTAGGTAGATATGTAGGTAGATATATAGGTTGGTATGTAGGTAGATATGTAGGTATGTAGGTTGGTATGTAGGTTTTATAAGCTGAATATCACGCCATGAGCAGACCTAGTCTGATATAGCGCTATACAAATCATTATTATTATCATTATCATTATCATTATTATTATTATTATTATTATTATTATTATTATTATGTTTATTATTATTATTATTATTATTATTATCATTATTATTATTATTATCTGTCACAAACGCCGAAAAGCCGCAAAATTAAAAAGAAAAAGTATGCGTTGAAATGTCTGATGTTGAAGACAAATGTCTGATGTTGGCTGGCTGAACATCAGACATATTGTCTGATGTGGGTCAAAAAGTTTTGGCGAACACTGAAATGATATGAATTTCATACATAAATGTTGCATAAATGTTGCTTTTTTGCATGATTTAAGTACAGTACCTGTATGGAGGTCCCTGAGGCCGGCCAGCTGCTGGATTCTCTCTCCTGATAAGTACAGTACCTGTATGGAGGTCCCTGAGGCTGGGCAGCTGCTGGATTCTCTCTCCTGATAAGTACAGTACCTGTATGGAGGTCCCTGAGGCCGGGCAGCTGCTGGATTCTCTCTCCTGATAAGTACAGTACCTGTATGGAGGTCCCTGAGGCTGGGCAGCTGCTGGATTCTCTCTCCTGATAAGTACAGTACCTGTATGGAGGTCCATGAGGCCGGGCAGCTGCTGGATTCTCTCTCCTGATAAGTACAGTACCTGTATGGAGGTCCCTGAGGCCGGCCAGCTGCTGGATTCTCTCTCCTGATAAGTACAGTACCTGTATGGAGGTCCCTGAGGCTGGGCAGCTGCTGGATTCTCTCTCCTGATAAGTACAGTACCTGTATGGAGGTCCCTGAGGCCGGGCAGCTGCTGGATTCTCTCTCCTGATAAGTACAGTACCTGTATGGAGGTCCCTGAGGCTGGGCAGCTGCTGGATTCTCTCTCCTGATAAGTACAGTACCTGTATGGAGGTCCATGAGGCTGGTCAATGGCTGAATATTCTCTGTGATGAGTACAGTACCTGTTTGATGGTCCATGAGGCTGGGCAGCTGCTGGATTCTCTCTCCTGATAAGTACAGTACCTGTATGGAGGTCCCTGAGGCCGGGCAGCTGCTGGATTCTCTCTCCTGGTAAGTACAGTACCTGTATGGAGGTCCCTGAGGCCGGGCAGCTGCTGGATTCTCTCTCCTGATAAGTACAGTACCTGTATGGAGGTCCCTGAGGCTGGGCAGCTGCTGGATTCTCTCTCCTGATAAGTACAGTACCTGTATGGAGGTCCCTGAGGCCGGGCAGCTGCTGGATTCTCTCTCCTGATAAGTACAGTACCTGTATGGAGGTCCCTGAGGCTGGGCAGCTGCTGGATTCTCTCTCCTGATAAGTACAGTACCTGTATGGAGGTCCATGAGGCTGGTCAATGGCTGAATATTCTCTGTGATGAGTACAGTACCTGTTTGATGGTCCATGAGGCCGGGCAGCTGCTGGATTCTCTCTCCTGATAAGTACAGTACCTGTATGGAGGTCCCTGAGGCTGGGCAGCTGCTGGATTCTCTCTCCTGATAAGTACAGTACCTGTATGGAGGTCCCCAAGGCCGGGCAGCTGCTGGATTCTCTCTCCTGATAAGTACAGTACCTGTATGGAGGTCCCTGAGGCTGGGCAGCTGCTGGATTCTCTCTCCTGATAAGTACAGTACCTGTATGGAGGTCCATGAGGCTGGTCAATGGCTGAATATTCTCTGTGATGAATACAGTACCTGTATGGAGGTCCCTGAGGCTGGGCAGCTGCTGGATTCTCTCTCCTGATGAGTACAGTACCTGTTTGAAGGTCCATGAGACTGAGCAGCAGCTGGATTCTCTTGGTGGTCCTTTCAGCACAGACATCGCTCAGCATCGATGACGCCCCCTGGATGCAGGACTTGAGGAGTACGTTTACGTCTAATACTTCAGTGAGGCCAGTCTCAGGCAGATCACTTTCCTCTGTCTGCCGTCTCAATTCTTGGGTATCCCCAGCCTTCTCTGGTAAGTCATACTCCATGCGTGTTGAAATCCCACCAGGTGGCACTTCAACAGTGTGGTTTCCATGAGGTGGAGTCTCTGAAATCCCACCAGGTGGCACTTCAACAGTGTGGTTTCCTTGGGATGGGTTTTCGTCATCTGATGGCAGGTCAATGTCCATGAAGGTGGTGTTACTGGTGTCCCTGCTGAGGTCGCTGGAGCGTGGACTCTGAGTGACGTCATCAGAGCTCATACTCTCCACTGCCAGACCAGAGTCACTGTCATGCAGCTGCAACCACAAAAATCATCCATCAAATCCCACACCAACAGAACTGCTGATAACATGATTATTGAAGTTACATTACGCCATTTTGTAGGGCTGCAACTTACTACAATTTAATCATGGTAATGATGTCAGAATGCAAAAATCATAAAACTTTTGACCCCAGTACTTCAAAAAGCACTTTGAATAACCAGGTTATAAATTTTATCAATTTAGTATGCAGATACAACAGACTAAGTCAACAAAATTGGGTTGGTTCTGCCAATCAAGAAAATTTGAATAAGTTAGTGCTTTAGAGGTTAAAGGTTATGATCATTGAAATTAAGGCTATTTTTCGCATTTGAAGAAAAAATAAAGTTCTTTTAAAAGGTTTCCTAGGCCAAAAAAGGTCAATAAAAGTTCTAAAGGATCATCATACAATTTAGGTGTCCCTTTCAGGTTTACATAAGTAAATAAATTGCAACAAACAAGCTAAATATCTAGTTATAATGGACACTAAAGGTAATGTAATGTAAATTCAAGAATACAGGGCACTGCATTTGTCCTGTAAAGTTTACTTTTGGATTCATGGCAAAAAAGATAGAATCTACTCAAGACATGCTCTTCATATTGACAAATGCCTCACATCTGGAAATCAAAATTGGTAATTTTTACTATTATATCTTTATGAGAAAGAAAAAGAAAGGTCCCAAGTCACTCCACAAACAGAGTGGGGCATTCACTCCCAATGGTAGGTTTCTATCTGATGTGACATAATCTAAATTGTAATAAAATTTTCTTAAAACCTATCTTCAAATAACATTTTGTAACCCATATGATATTTTGTAAAATACTTATTTTGCTACATCAAAGGCTTGTTGAACAGATTCAAGATGTTGAATGCCTCTTATGTTGGGTTTTTGCCTTTCAAGCCAGTTAAGACCTTGGTGATCTTGTAAGTGATTAAATAAACCAAAAGATTCCATTTTTGCTGTGTGTCTATACCTTTTTTACAAGCCATAATCCACCTGGACAATCAGACAATCATGGTGAACAAGTCCCTCTATCTTTATATATGAAAAATATGCTGGTTTGCTGTGATTTTGGATGAAGCCAGTTTTTGTCTAATATCTTTGTCAAATTAAATCTTTCTTGGTTAGATTTAATGGGCTTCTCAGGATTTGTGTTTTTGTTTCGAAATCACGAAAGATATAAAATTTTGCTTTTGGTTTATAATATGTTACCAGACAAGTTGCATTTGGTGGAAACAAATTGTTTGTTCATACAATGGGGTAAAGTTTTAGTTTTACAAGCTTAAAATATATTACACACAAATTCAATGTAAATATCATCTCATTAGTCTGCAACAGACCTGCATATCTTCGAGGTCCATCTCCTCGTCCTCTTCTCGGGTCTCCACAGACTGGAGCGCCTCCTGGAGGAGATGTTCTGTCCAGCCCTGATCGAGGTCCTGCAGGTCCAGACCAGCCTCGGTCTTAGGTCTGTCTGCCAGGATCGCCACCTCAAAGAGGCTGCTCACTGATTGGTTCTTCAGGTTCAGCATGGACACTTTGTCGTTCTGAGTATGTAGGTCGTCAATGTGAACAGATTTCCACTTGCCTCCCTGGAATCCGACAAAACACCCTCCCGCCACTCGCGGAAGCTGAATAACAAACACCACATGACACATGCCAGTGCGCCTTCCGCCACCACCAGGTGGCTGTGACGGAGCGTCAATATCGTGCTGGGCCTGCATACTCTCATTAAAAATATTATGCCTTGCGCAGGCGATGAGATCGGAGTTCTTGTCTCCTGAGTCACACTGAATGATGAGCAGTTTGTCCTCAGGCTCAGTATTAATGAAGAACTCTCTGAAGTGCACAATAAGAAGAATCAATATATCATATCATATCATATCATATCACATCACAAACAATGGCCATGTTTTTTTGGTAAAAAGGCTTGTAACTTTGATATATAGGGCTGATATTCATCTTCAATGACCTATAATTTCTTTGTAAAAGACGGAACAATTTCCAACAGAAATGGTCATAGATTTTTGTTGAGATGAGGGACTAGTAAAAACAATACAAGTTGTATGTCATTTGATTGTTTAAATTTAGATCAAAATTTGATTTACACAAGTGCATTGACTCTGAGTCCTCCGCCATTGAATTTGGCAGAATCAGATGGTTTAAGCAAGTGTTCAAATGTTAGCTGTCTTAGAATAAAGAATACAAAATAAAGAAGTCAGACATGCATTAATGTGCCTGCACAATATAAAAAGAATCCGAGCAATCCCTGGCACTTTATTAGGATAACAAGATGTTCACTAAAGTGGTTACATTGGCAAAAGAAATCATCCAATCCAAATACTTCTTGCAAGATTTCCTCCCTGAGTGTCCTATCACGCATTTTCAAGAATATTTCTATTTATATATTTTTATATCCCTGATATTATAAAATAAATGTCTTACCTGAGAACTTTGCAGAACTGTTGTTCGGTATCAAAGGCCTGCAGTGCCCTGATGGTGATGTTTTGTGGTTGGAGGTGCAGTTCTTCTGCTAGCTGTAGTCTATCCTGATGGCCGGACAGGAGCTTGGCGTGTGTCGTCACCTACCATATAAACTCTCATGTACATACATAGACTTTAACAGGCATCACATTTTGAATGCACATTTTCATAGTAACCTTTGTTGTGATATTTGCTGCTTTTTGAAATTCTTAGTTTTTTCTTCAATTGACAATTTTTTTTCAATGTTGACAAAACAATAACTATGGCCTTTTAAACAAGAATGAATCATAATTTTGGTGTTTTGGGCTGGGAGTAGTAAGAATGAATCAATATGTTGTTGGGTTTTTTGGACTGAGGGTATATTAACAAGAATGAATCATTATTTTGGGGTTTTGGGCTGAGAGTAGCTCAGAGTACATTTGTATATTAAGCAAGAATGATTCAAGAATGATTCAAGAATGATTCAAGAATGATTCAAGAATGATTCAAGAATGATTCAGTAATAATTCAAGATTGATTATATCAAGCAAGAATGAATCATTATTTTGGTGTTTTGGACTGAGAGTATACTGAGCAAGCAAGACTCTGACTACTACCTGGACAAAGATGGGCGGAGTGCGTTGCTGGGTGAGCAGCTCGTGCTGCAGATACTGGAGTAAGCTGTCGTGTTTCTGTTCCCTGACATACATGCGCGCCAGGCGATCTGCTTCCTGCGGCGTCAGCTGAGTCTGACGAATCAGAGCCTCGGGGGTCGCACAGTTCAATAGCAACTCCTGAGCTTTCTCAATGACCTAAAATCAGTTGAATTCTCAATAATTACATGATAAAGGAATATCATAATTAGCAATAAAAAGCCAGATATTATTTATTGTTTTACAGAAAACTATTTTACGGCAGACATCTATTGGAAGACATCACAAATTTGGCTGTAATATTCAACAAAATGTTGGTCAAATGTATCACTAAATTATCCAATATAATTCAGTTTTTGTTCACTGCATTGATAGCATGATGTATGTTGTACTAAAAAAAAAGTTTAAAGTTAAGAGAACCAATATGTAAGGTTCCTCAGATCTGTCTGCCCAGGTCATACCTTTGCAGTGTATTCGTCCCTATCCTCGTTTTCTGGATGGAAGGGCATCTGCTTGCAGACCTGCAGTACAATGGAGGCAGTCGTGTCTGCGTGGAAGCCAATGAAAACATCTCCTGGCTTCGGCTGCTGACCTGCTCCCCTACAATATCAACAGTATCCTCGTGTAAATTTCCAAGATGAGGTGAGATAAAAATATTATTCATACAAGTCATGGCTTCAATCACACTGTCCACCAGAGGCACACATAGTTCACCATGTCGCCCTCTGGTGGAGTTTGGGCTTCAATAGGAAACAAAAACATTCAATTTGACTTAAAGTAATCCATCATTGAATGTGGTGGAATCAGATGGTTTAAGAAAGGGTTGAAAAGTCAGCTGTCTTATAATTACAGAATACGGAATACAAAGTCAGACACAAATTAATGTGCCTGTGCAATATGAAAACAATCTGAGCAATCCCTAGGACCTTATCGCATTAACACTACTGTAGATGAGCTAACGAATTCACAAACTAACAAACGGATGGACCGATCCTAAATCTATGTTGAGGCGGCAGACACAAAGGACTATTCAGTTTGCTTATTCCAAACAATTTAAATTTGCTGACATGATTTGATATGGTCATTTACAATAATCCATTAGAAAGGGACCTTCAATCTGAACATATATTTCAGATTTGGTTTAGAAATGTCGGCATCAGAATTGACAAGATTGCCTTATTAGTCTCATGCAAAAAATCATTGTTTCCCCAAATTCTAAGTGATAAGGACTAACTGACCGTCTGAGGTGCATGGGGATGTTTACTGTGACGAATCTGTGGATCCATTCATCCAGTATATCCACAATTCTATGCTGGCCGGATTCCAGCATGGTGGTCATGGCCAGGAAGTGTTTCTCCAGTCTATTGATGAGAGGGATGGGGAACTTTTTGTAGACAACCTGCTTCTCAGCCACCACGATAAGTCTGCAAAACACAATGCTTGTAATCAGTGTCACACTTTACAGCAACAATGAAACTGAAAACTTTCCATGGGCTTATACTCTATTATTTTATCAATATAAAAAAAAATATGTGTATATTTGCAGTATATCTTTAAGCACGAGGAATTAGAGTGTAGAGTGACAAGGAACTTCTGCTTGTGGCATTCAAATCACAATGTAATTTATGGCCAGGTATTTTTCAAACAGTTGAAATAAAGTATGCAACGACCATGGAATTTGACAAAATGAAAAAATCAAAATGTGTTACAGTTCACCTCCAAAAAAAATATTTCATATAAACATTAATCTGAAAGTTCACCTTTTAAAACTATTGCCTCCCATCTCACTTAACTTACCTGAAGTCTGGATGAACCTTACACTTGACTCTCGTGGTGCCAAGGCCCAGATCTACAAAACTATTGCCTCCCATCTCAATTTACTTACCTGAAGTCTGGATGAACCTTACACTTGACTCTCATGGTGCCAAGGCCCAGATCTATAAAACTATTGCCTCCCATCTCACTTTACTTACCTGAAGTCTGGATGAACCTTACACTTGACTCTTGTGGTGCCAAGGCCCAGATCTACATATATGTTGCCTCCCATCTCACTTAACTTACCTGAAGTCTGGATGAACCTTACACTTGACTCTCATGGTGCCAAGGCCCAGCTCTATAAAACTATTGCCTCCCATCTTACTTTACTTACCTAAAGTCTGGATGAACCTTACACTTGACTCTCATGGTGCCAAGGCCCAGATCTACAAATCTGTTGCCTCTCATCTTACTTTACTTACCTAAAGTCTGGATGAACCTTACACTTGACTCTTGTGGTACCAAGGCCCAGATCTACAAAACTATTGCCTCCCATCTCACTTTACTTACCTGAAGTCTGGATGAACCTTACACTTGACTCTCATGGTGCCAAGGCCCAGATCTACAAATCTGTTGCCTCCCATCTCCACATAGTACTATAACAGAACATAGACAAGGCTTTAAACGATAAGTTCTGAATACACATGCATATAAAAATCAAAACGAATGTGTGCAGGTGAAATAGAAATTCGCTCAATAATCACTTTAAATACATATTCATTTTATCATTATGGTTTGATTTTCTAATTGAAATGTTGAAGGGCCACAGTATCACTCATAAACTATATTGCACTTTTAACTCTTACCATATTAAAGCAAAATCTTTATCCTTTTCACATTTGTAAAAAAAAGTGTTCTTTGGTGTTTAGCACAAAGAAACCTTGAGAAGCAGTATTCTACCCGGTTAAGGGCATCATAAAGAAACATTGTGAGAAGCAGTATTCTACCTGGTTAAGGGCATCATAAAGAAACATTGTGAGAAGCAGTATTCTACCTGGTTAAGGGCATCATAAAGAAACATTGTGAGAAGCAGTATTCTACCTGGTTAAGGGCATCATAAAGAAACATTGTGAGAAGCAGTATTCTACCTGGTTAAGGGCATCATAAAGAAACATTGTGAGAAGCAGTATTCTACCCGGTTAAGGGCATCATAAAGAAACATTGTGAGAAGCAGTATTCTACCCGGTTAAGGGCATCATAAAGAAACATTGTGAGAAGCAGTATTCTACCTGGTTAAGGGCATCATAAAGAAACCTTGAGAAGCAGTATTCTACCTGGTTAAGGGCATCATAAAGAAACATTGTGAGAAGCAGTATTCTACCTGGTTAAGGGCATCATAAAGAAACATTGTGAGAAGCAGTATTCTACCTGGTTAAGGGCATCATAAAGAAACATTGTGAGAAGCAGTATTCTACCCGGTTAAGGGCATCATAAAGAAACATTGTGAGAAGCAGTATTCTACCTGGTTAAGGGCATCATAAAGAAACCTTGAGAAGCAGTATTCTACCTGGTTAAGGGCATCATAAAGAAACCTTGAGAAGCAGTATTCTACCTGGTTAAGGGCATCATAAAGAAACATTGTGAGAAGCAGTATTCTACCTGGTTAAGGGCATCATAGAGACTTTCGTAGAGGTTCTCCAGGTTGAGCAGTATGACAGTTTTTCCTGCTTCCATGCATCCCTTGATCCTGTTGATGTTACGACACACCTGGAATGAAAAGAATATAAAAACTATACAATCAATTGATATAAGTTTGCATTCTTAACATATAAGCTGCTCATGGCTCTAGAAATTTCAAACAATTGTGAAAGTCAGATCTTTATGATTGTGACTTTTAAAAATTGATTTTTAAAAGTCACTGGTCCTTGGGGAAGATTATGTTTTTAGAATAAGATTTTCAGGTCTTAGGTGATGTTAAGTAAAATGGTGAGCCTAAAACAGTAAGAGGTGACAAGGTATAGGAAATATTCTTGTTGATGGAAGGTTGAAATTAATAAGGCTTATTTTTCTTTATCAAAGCATTCAATGGTTATATCAATACCAACAGACATGTTTTACAAAGTTCATGTTTATGACCTAAAACACAGCATAAATACTTATTGTTAAATTCTTTAAAGATTTGAGAAGAATAATGATAATAAAGGTATTTCATTCCAAGGCAATATATCTGAAAGACAAACTGACTTTGATTTGTTCCGGGAAAGCCAAAAGGGAAAGTCAAAATTGTCACAATTCTCCCAAAATTTGTCACCAAGCATATATCTGTAATGTTTTATGTTATGTTTTATGGCATCAAAACTGTTTGGTTAAAATCAACAATTTTTCTGGGGGAAGCTACTGCCAAAGATGACCATGGCAACTTATCAGTCTACTATATCTGACCTGAGTGTACTGCTGGTCCCAGAGGATGCTACTGCCAAAGATGACCATGGCAACTTATCAGTCTACTATATCTGACCTGAGTGTACTGCTGGTCCTTGGGGAAGCTACTGCCAAACATGACCATGGCAACTTAACAATCTACTATATCTGACCTGAGTGTACTGCTGGTCCTTGGGGAAGCTGCTGCCAAAGATGACCATGACAACTTATGAATCTACTATATCTGACCTGGGTGTACTGCTGGTCCTTGGGGAAGCTACTGCCAAAGATGACCATGACAACTTATCAATCTACTATATCTGACCTGGGTGTACTGCTGGTCCTTTGGGAAGCTGCTGCCAAAGATGACCATGACAACTTATGAATCTACTATATCTGACCTGGGTGTACTGCTGGTCCTTGGGGAAGCTACTGCCAAAGATGACCATGACAACTTATCAATCTACTATATCTGACCTGGGTGTACTGCTGGTCCTTGGGGAAGCTACTGCCAAAGATGACCATGACAACTTATCAATCTACTATATCTGACCTGGGTGTACTGCTGGTCCTTGGGGAAGCTACTGCCAAAGATGACCATGACAACTTATCAATCTACTATATCTGACCTGAGTGTACTGCTGGTCCTTGGGGAAGCTACTGACAAAAATGACCATGGCAACTTGTCAGCCTACTATATCTGACCTGAGTGTACTGCTGGTCCTTGGGGAAGCTTCTGCCAAAGATGACCATGACAACTTATCAATCTACTATATCTGACCTGAGTGTACTGCTGGTCCTTGGGGAAGCTACTGCCAAAGATGACCATGGCAACTTATCAATCTACTATATCTGACCTGAGTGTACTGCTGGTCCTTGGGGAAGCTACTGCCAAAGATGACCATGACAACTTATCAATCTACTATATCTGACCTGAGTGTACTGCTGGTCCTTGGGGAAGCTGCTGCCAAAGATGACCATGACAACTTATCAATCTACTATATCTGACCTGAGTGTACTGCTGGTCCTTGGGGAAGCTACTGCCAAAGATGACCATGACAACTTATCAATCTACTATATCTGACCTGAGTGTACTGCTGGTCCTTGGGGAAGCTACTGCCAAAGATGACCATGGCAACTTATCAATCTACTATATCTGACCTGAGTGTACTGCTGGTCCTTGGGGAAGCTGCTGCCAAAGATGACCATGACAACTTATCAATCTACTATATCTGACCTGAGTGTACTGCTGGTCCTTGGGGAAGCTGCTGCCAAAGATGACCATGACAACTTATCAATCTACTATATCTGACCTGGGTGTACTGCTGGTCCTTGGGGAAGCTACTGCCAAAGATGACCATGGCGTTCTTGATGTCAGGCAGTTGCTGCTGCAGCAGGCCGAGGGCTGCATAGTTCTCTGTCAGAATCAGCAGGTAACGACTCTCACTGCAAACACCAAGATATCATCAATGCATTATGATATACATGTAGGTGGGAGATGTGATGGAGTGTCAAGGTAAGGGTGTCAGATGTGAGGGAATATTTAAATTCAATGTAATTAACAGCTAAGTTACGGTCATTTTAAACTCCACCATAACACGGATAGATTACATCAATATATTGTATGGGTGGGAATGAATAACATATCGATGAATGGGTGGAGGGACGATTAATAAATTGTCGTATTGGGGGGGGGGGGGGGTTATCTTGTTGTACTGGGAGATGATTTTTATTGTTGCATGGGTGGGGGGGATGATGGGTGATTAATATATTGTCATATGGGTGGGGGGTGATTAATATATATATATATATATATATATATATATATATATATATATATATATATATATATATATATATATATATATATATATATATATATATATATATATATATATATGTATGTATGTTATAATTTGTTCAATGGGGTGGGTTGTGGGGTACTCACCTGTCTTGGCCCTTGCCTTGCAGACTGCCTCGGATCAGGCCGGAAGCCGTGCAGTCAGGATCATCTCCTCTTGGCTTCAATAATTCCAAGAAAATATCTTAAATATTAATATCTGTTCTCGATTTCAATTAATCAAAGCAATTATCAATTAAATATCTTAAAGCATGGTAATCTGCACTCAGCAGCCAACAGTTAACAAAGCTTTATCAAAAATAAGGGAATGAGATGGCAATTTTAATTTGGACCAATGATTTTATCTCAAATATATTAATATAATATATATGACAAATATTCCCCATAACCAGTAGCTTCTAGCCTATAAATAAATTAATGTCAGCAAAAGCTTAGTACTTCAAAGATCCCAATTGCCCCGAATAAAGTAACTATTTTCTGTAATTAACAGTTTTCTGTTGAGGGCCAGTGCACAAGCAAGGATGAGCGGATTTGGGACCAGATGGTGAATATCTTGTGGCAAAAATAACCTCAGTCTAAAAATTGGTTCTCAAGGGTATATTCGTCAATGTTGTGAACATATCTGAGAATGTTTGTCAATATTGTGAGTAAATCTGTGCAAGTTTGCCAAAGAAATATCAATGGAATAAGCATCAATGTTTATCAATGTTGTGCATGTTTGTCAATATTGTGAACCTACCTGAGCATGTTTGTCAATGTTGTGAACCTACCTGAGCATGTTTGTCAATGTTGTGAACCTACCTGAGCATGTTTGTCAATGTTGTGAAGCTACCTGAGTGTGTTTGTCAATGTTGTGAACCTACTTGAGTGTGTTTGTCAATGTTGTGAACCTACTTGAGTGTGTTTGTCAATGTTGTGAACCTACTTGAGTGTGTTTGTCAATGTTGTGAACCTACTTGAGTGTGTTTGTCAATGTTGTGAACCGACCTGAGTGTGTTTGTCAATGTTGTGAACCTACTTGAGTGTGTTTGTCAATGTTGTGAACCTACTTGAGTGTGTTTGTCAATGTTGTGAACCTACTTGAGTGTGTTTGTCAATGTTGTGAACCTACTTGAGTGTGTTTGTCAATGTTGTGAACTGACCTGAGTGTGTTTGTCAATGTTGTGAACCTACCTGAGCATGTTTGTCAATGTTGTGAACCTACCTGAGCATGTTTGTCAATGTTGTGAACCTACCTGAGCATGTTTGTCAATGTTGTGAAGCTACCTGAGTGTGTTTGTCAATGTTGTGAACCTACTTGAGTGTGTTTGTCAATGTTGTGAACCTACTTGAGTGTGTTTGTCAATGTTGTGAACCTACTTGAGTGTGTTTGTCAATGTTGTGAACCTACTTGAGTGTGTTTGTCAATGTTGTGAACCTACTTGAGTGTGTTTGTCAATGTTGTGAACCTACTTGAGTGTGTTTGTCAATGTTGTGAACCGACCTGAGTGTGTTTGTCAATGTTGTGAACCTACTTGAGTGTGTTTGTCAATGTTGTGAACCTACTTGAGTGTGTTTGTCAATGTTGTGAACCTACTTGAGTGTGTTTGTCAATGTTGTGAACCTACTTGAGTGTGTTTGTCAATGTTGTGAACTGACCTGAGTGTGTTTGTCAATGTTGTGAACCTACTTGAGCATGTTTGTCAATGTTGTGAACCTACTTGAGTGTGTTTGTCAATGTTGTGAACCGACCTGAGTGTGTTTGTCAATGTTGTGAACCGACCTGAGTGTGTTTGTCAATTTTGTGTATGTTTGTTTATTTTCTGAACGTACCTGCGCATGTTTGTCAATGTTATGCATGATGTTACTGAACACTTCCATGGGGTTAACATTGTCCAGACCATCAAAGTTCCTTCTGATTGCATGCTCCAGCTGTCTCCATGTCGGGGGCAGGCCTTGGGACCGCCGCACAAAGGCACAGATCATCTTCACAAGACTGGTCGGCATTAAAACAAACCATATTGCCAGGTTTTTTGTACACAATATAAAGATAAAAACATAGGCATCAGAGATGCATCAACCCTCAGCCCTGGTAACTCATTGCACAACATTCGCTCCACACAATATTTGTGAACAAAACATCACTGCACCAAGGCAAATTGATGCAGGGGTAAAAAAACCCATAAAATCTACTTCCTTTGATAGCTTAGGTGTGTCAAGTATCATGAAACTGTCATCATTTACTCTAGAATTATTGAGATGGGCCGGTGACCTTGAAAAGCAGGTTAAGGTCACCGTCCATCAAAGTCATCTGGAGTCTTCCCAGATTCTTATGTGTGTCAATTTTCATGAAGCTGCCATTATTTGCTCTTAAGTTATTGCAATGACGTGGATTTGACATGATTGTCCCTGTGACCTTGAAAAGTAGGCGAAGGTCATGTTCCATCAAGAGAAGTCTGAGGTCTTCACCAGATGCTTATGTGTGTCAAGTCTCATAAAGCTGCCATCATTCGTTCTCGAGTTATAGCAATGATAGGGATTTCACATAATTGTACCTGTGACCTTGAAAAGTAGGTGAAGGTCATGTTCCATACAAAAATGTCTGAGGTTTTCATCAGATGCTTATGCGTGTCAAGTTTCATGAAGCTGCCATCATTTGTTCTCGAGTTATCGCGATGACAAGGATGATTTCACATAATTGTCCCTGTGACCTTGAAAAGTAGGTGATGGTCATGTTTCATAAAAAAAATCTGAGGTCTTCACCAGATGCTTATGTGTGTCAAATCTCATATAGCTGCCATCATTTGTTCTTGAGTTATTGCGATTCTTGGGATTTCACATAATTGTCCCTGTGACCTTGAAAAATAGGTCAAGGTCACCGTCCACCGAACTAGTCTGAGGTTTTCAACAGATGCTTATGCGTGTAAAGATTCATGAAGCTGCCATCATTTGTTCTTGAGTTATCACGATGACAAGGATGATTTCACATAATTGTCCCTGTGACCTTGAAAAGTAGGTGAAGGTCATGTTCCATCAAGAGAAGTCTGAGGTCTTCACCAGATGCTTGTGTGTGTCAAATCTCATAAAGCTGCCATCATTCGTTCTTGAGTTATTGTGATTTTTGGGATTTCACATAACCGTCCTTGTGACCTTGAAAATTAGGTCAAGGTCGCCATCCATCGAACTAGTCTGAGGTTTTCACCAGATGCTTATGCGTGTAATGTTTCATGAAGCTGCCATCATTTGTTCTTGAGTAATCACGATGACAAGATGATTTCACATAATTGTCCCTGTGACCTTAAAAAGTAGGTGAAGGTCATGTTTCATAGGAAAAATTCTGAGGTCTTCACCAGATGCTTATGTGTGTCAAATCTCATAAAGCTGTCATCATTCGTTCTTGAGTTATTGTGATTCTTGGGATTTCACATAATTGTCCATGTGACCTTAAAAAATAGGTCAAGGTCACCGTCCATCGAACTCGTCCGAGGTTTTCACCAGATGCATATGTGTGTCAAGTTTCATGAAGCTGCCATCATTTGTTCTTGAGTTATCGCGATGCATGCATACATACATACATACATACATGTACATACATACATACATACATACATACATGTACATACATACATGTACATACATACATACATACATACATACATACATACATACATACATACATACATACATACATACATACATACATACATACATACATACATACATACATACATACATACATACATACATACATACATACATACATACATACATACATACATACATACATACATACATACATACATACATACATACATACATACATACATACATACATACATACATACATACATACATACATACATACATACATACATACATACATACATACATACATACATACATACATACATACATACATACATACATACATACATACATACATACATACATACATACATACATACATACATACATACATACATACATACATACATACATACATACATACATACATACATACATACATACATACATACATACATACATACATACATACATACATACATACATACATACATACATACATACATACATACATACATACATACATACATACATACATACATACATACATACATACATACATACATACATACATACATACATACATACATACATACATACATACATACATACATACATACATACATACATACATACATACATACATACATACATACATACATACATACATACATACATACATACATACATACATACATACATACATACATACATACATACATACATACATACATACATACATACATACATACATACATACATACATACATACATACATACATACATACATACATACATACCCACGCCAGGAGTACTGCAATACCCTCAGCCTGATTACATCAGGGGCTGAGGGTAAAAATAGGCATCAGAGATGCGGATATGCTCAGCTTTCGTCGTATTGTACGCAAAAAGCAAACAAAGAATATTATATAAGGACAAAAAAGTTAGAGAGGGGTCATGGTTAGACTCTTCCAAGACATTGGCCCATGGAGCTACACACCAAGTTTGAAAGAAATCCAAGTTGTTTTGGCAGAATTATTGCACTTACAAGCAATGGGCCTTTTTCAACTTGACCTACTTTTCAAGGTCAAAAAGGTCACAGAAGAGTCATGGTTAAACGTGTCCAAGATGTTTCCCCAAAGAGTTAACATTCCAAGTTTCTAAGTTATTGTGCTCACAAGAATAACATATCCACACATATAGTACATCCATATATAGATATACATACAATGTACAGTTGCAGCACTACAATACACTCAGTTCTGATAAATGAGCTGAGTGTAAAAACCATTTCCCATATATTGACAAATTCATAGCATGCCTAAGTTTTGACAGATTCTAATAATGAGTCAAATATATTGAGTGTTTATATGTAAAACAAATTGCTAAAATTGTTATAAATGCTGTCATATTAATACAAATACACTAAATGATAATGAAAATTACAATAAGAAATATGTGTCATAAAAAGTGTGTCCTGTTACCTGTAAAAATCACGAAGACCAAAGAACTCTCTTATTTCCAGAGCAGTGTTGTAAAGTTTGAGGTAGGCCTTGGCCAAGGAGGGTACGAGAGGTCGGATGTGACGTCGTACTCGCTCGTCTGCAGCTATCCCTCTATAAACCACAACATGTTTCATGTTTAGGTAATTTCATAACACAAGATCAAATAGTTGTTTCTTGTCATTTTTACATATTTGTCATTTTTACATATTTGGACATGGAGAATTGATGATGAGAATGAGACCCTAGGGGGTAGGAGGGGGGTAGGAAGGGGGTAGGAGGGGGAGGACTTACTCTGCACTATTTGGACATGGCGAATTGATGCTGAGACCCTAGGGGGTAGGAGGGGGTAGGAGGGGAGTAGGAGGGGGTAGGAGGGGAGTAGGAGGGGGAGACTTACTCTGCACTATTTGGACATGGAGAATTGATGCTGAGACCCTAGGGGGGTAGGAGGGGGGTAGGAGGGGAGTAGGAGGGGGTAGGACGGGGTAGGAGGGGAGTAGGAGGGGAGTAGGAGGGGGAGACTTACTCTGCACTATTTGGACATGGAGAATTGATGCTGAGACCCTAGGGGGGTAGGAGGGGGTAGGAGGGGAGTAGGAGGGGGTAGGAGGGGAGTAGGAGGGGGAGACTTACTCTGCACTATTTGGACATGGAGAATTGATGCTGAGACCCTAGGGGGGTAGGAGGGGGGTAGGAGGGGAGTAGGAGGGGGTAGGACGGGGTAGGAGGGGAGTAGGAGGGGAGTAGGAGGGGGAGACTTACTCTGCACTATTTGGACATGGAGAATTGATGCTGAGACCCTAGGGGGGTAGGAGGGGGTAGGAGGGGAGTAGGAAGGGGGTAGGACGGGGTAGGAGGGGGTAGGAGGGGAGTAGGAGGGGAGTAGGAGGGGGAGACTTACTCTGCACTATTTGGACATGGAGAATTGATGACGAGACCCTAGGGGGGTAGGAGGAGGGTAGGAGGGGAGTAGGAGGGGGTAGGACGGGGTAGGAGGGGAGTAAGAGGGGGAAGGAAGGGGAGGACTTACTCTGCACTATTTGGACATGGAGAATTGATGCTGCGACCCTAGGGGGTAGAAGGGGGGACGTACTCTGCACTATTTGGACATGGAGAATTGATGACGAGACCCTAGTTGGGGTAGGAGGGGGAAGGAGGGGGGGGGGGGGGAGGACTTACTCTGCACTATCCTGCAGCTCGCGCTCGTTGGGGACGCCCCTCTGGACCAGTATGCCGCGGTTTGTCTTGGCCGGATCCAGCGCCCAGTTTGAGATGCCGATGAAGGCCACCTTCATGTGAGGTCTGGGGATCTCGTCCCCGGCACAGCCATCCTCCAGCAGTGGGTGCAGGGTCTGAAACATGAGTGTCCACCATTGTTAAGAAGATAATAGTGACCATATAATACCTATAAATCTGGGACAAATTATCAGGAGCATCAATTTACATAGAGTCTTATGGGTGCAAGGGCTTAAAACTCTCCATTAATGTTTGATGAATCAAAACTTATCTACGACCGAGGTTTAAAAGCATGTAAGTCAATGGAGAGAGTGAATGACAGAATAGCAATCGTAGGCTGAAAAACCTTGAGTGGCATTCTGGGAGAATCTTCCGCCAGTCCCACTTCGTCCAGGACGACGACTGATACAAACTCGTCGAGGTTTTGATTCTCCTGCAGCTTGGCACACTGGTGGAATGTGCTGACGATGCCCTCTGGTGTCGCTAGTGGCGAACATTGGAATGAGATCATGTGAACCTGAATGCAGACACAAACAACTCACTGCACCTCCATTGTAGCATTAGATTTAAATTTAAATGCTGTTTTTTTTCAGAAACCGTATTTATTTATAATATTTTTGTGGTAAAACAAATACAGGTAAGGTGTGGTATAAATAATATATTGGCTTTTAAATGCCTAAATTCTTGATATTGGTCTTTGATATCAAAATGTTTTATGTAAATTCAATCTGAAACATGTCATATATTACAAGTCACTAAAACCCTTTTTTAGTAGAGAACGAAAGTAAAACATATTGAAATCTTAAAACTGTGCAATTTCCTACCTGTTTAAAGTTCCTGAAGAGGTTGGACTTGGCGGCCCTGCCCTGCATGGCATCCGCCACGATGGTCTTGGCGAGAGACTTGGAGCTGCCTGGTTTGCCCACCAAGAAGAGTGGGATACGGAGCTCAATACACACTAGCATCATGAACACATTCTCCTTCAGAGCCTGGTTACGAGCAATATTATCATCCAACTCAATCTGATCCAGAAATATATCCTGACAACTAAAGAAAAAACAAAACAGAAATTAATCAAGTGCATCCACTTCAACCACATATTTCAGGCCCAGCATTATGATGGAATGGAGACAATCTCTTTATTTCATAAACTGTAACTTTTACAGATAAATATTCTTTTCAACAAAATCATTTCAATCATAACCATGATTGTACTAAATAATGCATTTCGATAGTTTATAGTGCACTATGGGTTATGCTGTATCATAAGAACTTAAGAAATGCTTTCTAATTTGATGTGCTATTTAACATATTGAAACTGAGAAAAACTATCTGGATAACCTTGCATTTTTAACAATGAGAAAAGGGCTACACAATAATATGGAAGCGGGTTTGCTCTTACCGTGTGATTTGGTGGAGAATGATCTGAGGGGCCCTGTGAGGGGGCAAGTGACACGCATCCTTGAAGTACGGAGCGACGTGTTGCCGATATTCCTCCCTCTTCTCTAAGCAGGCATGATAACAAACCCCCAGTGCCAATATCAATGCCCTGGTTATGTCATCTGGTGTCTGCATCATCATACACAATCATTCAGTCAGAGAAGTAGTAGTCCAGTCAATATGTGACAAAAATGGCCTAACCCGGAACAAATTAGAACAGAAATAAAACTCATAGAAAATGTCTCAGAAGAGCCTAGAGAATAACAAAGTAAAAGTCTACCAAAATCCAAGTAGTGGAACAATGCGTAAATTGCATAAATCCAAAATGGCCGACACATGGCAGGGCAAATCTTAAAAATTATATAGCCTGGCTCCTATTTGACATATTTGAGTAATCTTAGAGTCTATTTTATGTTTTTTGGACATGATAAATCCAATGGGAAACTTTTCAAATTGGTAATACCCATATTTTGTACTCTTCCTCATAACAATGACCAATAAAAGTAGAATAATAAGTCAAAAATTAGAACTTTGCTTGTATTCTTATTATATCGGTCTGTTTTACACCTTTTCTGTGATATCTTCTACAACACATATTATTCAACAATAACAAGTCCTCAAAAAGGAGAGATTTAATTGAATTTGCATATCATTGCAAGCTGTAGGTAACTATTAGTGGTGATCATATTGAAGAGGGAGAATCCATTCACACACAGGGAGGCAGCTTTGAATGCTTCAAATTATAAGCTGAATTTACTACCAAAAGCAAATAGTACCATACAATATGTCTGATTATTACTTCCCTATTGTGTACATTACAAAACTGAACTTAGGTTAACAAGAAGTATTATTTTCATCATCATCCATTTTTGGATGATGACTCTTCTGCATTGTCCACATGCAGTTGAACAGTCTAGCCCATGTTTTCTGCAAGTGCATTGTCAAACTTACTGAACAAAGTGTCCATCACAAAAATCTAGAATGTCTACACCATCACAAACTGCTGCACTATATTCATATTTTGTAACTGCATAAAAACCCATGTTTATGAAGAGTATGATTAAAGCATTCATGAAATGAGGTTTTCAAGCACCTTTTCCTTACAGTGTAATTTAAATATTTATACCCCAAACTTTGCAATCAAATGTCATTACCCATCTGATTTCACCAGTATCAGCTCATTTAATGATATTCTGAAGCAAGAGGACCGCTGAATCAGGCAGAAATGAACATGCAGCATCAGGATAAGACAACTGATCATAGGCTGGATAAATTTCACACTCATGTGGCAATGTCTTATGGGTAGGAACAGGAGGGCTGGGGACCCCACCTTTTCTCAAACTTAGGTTACCACATAGAAAGTTCAAAGCTGATGGTAAGAGGGTTTAGTGCATAGCTCAAAATAACTTGAAACTGAAGACCCAAAATCTCTTGACTCGAAAGTGTCAGGTAGTAGTCTGAAGACAAACTCTATCTTTGCCAGAGAACCTATTGAAACTCATCATTGGTCTGCTTGGTGACTACTAAGATAAAAGAAACAATAACTACTGGTTCTCCTGGCATAAGGGTCCTTTGTCCAACCAGATGGACAGTAAAGACAGATACTATGCACAATGTCATTGTGAATTTTAAAGTTTTAATGAAGTCTGGGAAGAGGCCTTAAATTATGTTAGAGATTTTAAAATGCACAGTAGAATTAGAGGAGTATTAGATGTGTACATGACTTTGGTGTCTTATTGGCAGAAAACATTCTGAAACAGTTATAATCTTAGTAGATCTGTCAAAGTCCACCAGTGTCAGCAGCAGAAAGCCAGAGAATGGCTAGCCCAACAATTATAACACTCAAAACAAAACAGACAGACTTTGATCAATTTTAGAACAAAGTGAATAAAAAATGTAATGTATTAGGGGTAACTGGTCCCCAGCTCTCTGGATTAGGGCCTACATATTACCCTGGCACCCCACAGGAACATTACAGTAAAATCTATTATGAAGCTGCAGATTTCATAATCAATGCTAAAGATGATAGATTTGATCATCCAGGCTATAAAGTGTATATTAATTTATAAAATATGTTGGTAAAGGCTGCTGCTGGTTATACATATGACCAGAAGTTTGCAATTATGACAAATCTGTATGCTTCAGACATTAATGCATAGAGACTGAAAACTCAAATAGACACATTAAAAAGCAACATAGTTCTTGAAAAGAATACACCAACATGAAATTCCATAATTAATTTTATGATTACTAATGGTGCATCTCTATACAGTGAAATTCTTGTAATGCCAGCAACAAATGCTACCAGTGAACAATCATTCAGTTTTCAAAGTGACACAGAAGAGGCTAAATGGTCTATTGAAAATTCACGTTCATAAAGATCACACAGATGATGTTAACCTAATTCATGTTCCCAATGGTTTTATATCTGTTCATGAATAAATGAACATATCTGTGTTTGGCACTTTTATGGAATCTGACATGCAATCTGTGATTTGATCCTTGATAATTAAGTACACAAAATAACTAATATCTGAACTGATATTTCAAATTATGTAATGTGTTATTTGTGTCCACAGCCATAGCATTATTTTACCTAAATGCTTAAGTTATTTATATTGACATCTAAAGGTAGTGAAGGAAGGTGGTGCCACACACCTCGTTTGACATTAAATTTGGAATTTTTGAGGAATTGACTTGCCTTTGTAGAAATTGGTGCTGCATGCCTGATGTTTGACAGCATTGGCAGCATGTAGGTTATTAACAAATTATATTCTGGCTTTGATAGCTTTGGCCAAGTCTCATAATGCTGTTCACAAATAGTGGCAACACTTCTGACAGTCCTTTTTTCTAACTGGTATTAATACTCTTTTTTTCTTATATATATAAGATATATATATATATATACAATGTATTTCATAGCAGAATGATGCTGGCATCGTATGAAATACATTACAAGAAACACTACATAAGCTAGTTATTTCCTTATCATGGCCTTAAAATAACTTCTTAACACCAACAGCAAGGGCATGACATTATTTCAGTGTGCAAGGAACCTTTAATCATACAAAAAGACCTGAATATAAGCATGAAATAGGGTGAAACGTCAATGAGAGGCGGCCATTTTTGAATTCATGCAAATTAGGTGATGTTCCACTAAGTTGATTTTTGTAGACTTTTTATATATTCATCTGGGTAACATTCTGAGACAAATAACACCAAAATGGTTTCTGTTCTAATTTGTTCTGGGTCATTTCATATTTTGACTGGACTATAGTGTAGTTCTCGGTACATGACAGTGGTTTCACCTACTATGTTCCCCATACAGGATAGAGGTTTTACCCACAATGTAACTAGAGGTTTTACTCATTAAATCCCCACAGGATAAAGGCTTTACCGGTCAAATCACCACAGGATAGAGGCTTTAGCCATTATATTCCCCACAGGATAGAGGTTTTACTCATTTTATCCCCACAGGATAGAAGTTTTACCCATAGAATAGAGGTTTTACCCATTAAATCCCCACGGGATAGAGGTTTTACTTATCAAATACCCACAGGATTGAGGTTTTACCCACCAAATCCCCACAGGATTGAGGTTTTACCTATCAAACCCCCACAGGATTGAGGTTTTACCTATCAAACCCCACAGGATAGAGGTTTTACTTATCAAATCCCCACAGGATAGAGGTTTTCATCATTAGAATAAGTGAGGTGAGTAGCTTAAGTGAGGTGAGTAGCTTATCCTGTTAATGTATTTATATGTATATCATACCTCATCGTCATCATCATCTTCCTCCTCTTCTTCATCTTCTTCGCAATCCTGATCAGTGTTAAACAAGGTTGGCCTCTGGTCATCCGGCTTTTCATCCATCAGACCAAAGAGGTGTTCACCATGGTCATAGAACCAGCACATGACTTCCATGACCCGCTCTATATCACGCAGGCTCACAAAGCTGCACTCATCCTAATCACCACAGGCGGGGTTAATACAGTACCATTCATTAATACATGTCATATAATACATTATCATTCACAAATACATGTGATATAATACATTATCATTCACACGGCCAGTGGATGATGTGGCCAAAGTGTTACATCATATTAACATTTGCCTCTCCAGAGATAGAAATCCATTTCCTTTAAAGAAACAATGTCAAAATACTGTTTTATCATCATTTCATTATTTCACTTTGGCCACAAGATACACTGACCCAGTTTGATATACTGTATACCGAGAAAAATTCGCGCCTAGTTATTTTCGCGCCATCGCCGACTAAGACAGGTTCGCGCCGTTTTATTTTCGCGAATTTTGGATTTCTAGTACATTATATTATCACAAATTACGCTTTGCAGGTCGAGAACAGAACAAAACAAAAAATTTCGAAACACTTTGTTTTGACTTTGTTCTCACTGATTCCAATTATCAGCGTTCACAGTTTTGCATTTCGTCTTTGTTTCCACTGCTTTGAGTCGTGTCTTCCCTTTTTGGCAGAAATGCTTTCACACGTAGATCGATCTTAATTGCATTTTAAATGATAAATAAAGGTATATACATAATATTATCACAAATTACGCTTTGCAGGTCGAGCACAGAACAAAACCATCCATTATTGCGCAATATATTAACTATCGTTTTCGCGCTAAAAACAAGAGCCTCTTCCCGTCACTTCCGCCTTTCAAAATTGTGACCACGTGTTGCGTTGAGTCGTGTCTTCCCTTCTTGACAGAAATGCCTTCACACGTGGATCGATTTTAATTGCGTTTTAAATGATAAATAAAGGTATTTACCCAATATTATCACAAATTATGCTTCGCAGGTCGAGAATTTATCCATGAAGTAAAACGTAAATATCATGTACGTGACGTCGCGTCCGCAACACGAGGAGAAGCCAGGGATCCATCATTGCGCAATATATTAATATTTCAATGCGTGTTGATAGACTCCAATTGTTTTCGCGCCAAAAATAAGAGCTTGTCCCCGTCACTCCCGCTTTTTAACATGACGACCTCATATTGCGTAATGCATCTTCAATTTCGCGAATGACGTCCTGGCGCGAATTAACGCGAAAATAAAAAGGTCGCGAAAATTTGTCTGTATACAGTATTGTCATTCAGTTTAGCTGTATTTACATGTATAAAATTTCTATACATGTTTATTCTTATAACAAAACAACAGGGGACCCTATTCAATTCCACAGTTTTTATATCTCTTGCACCTTATGAAATACGACAACATGATACAATAAGGTCTATAATTATAATTACAGTGACAGATATTTGCCTCTTGCATATATGCGACAACAGGACACATGTTATGAGTTTGAGTTCTTACCCCTTGTCGCCTCATGAAGTCTTGTGATGCCGCCAGAATGGAGCTTACCACGTCCCGCAAGTTCATGACATCATCCAGCCTTCCTTCTGTGATCTGTGACCACACACAAAAAACACTAATAAGCATGTGTTCATCTCTTGTAAAAGGTTGCCAGCTGAGTTAGGCATTAGCCTGTCTTGGCAACTTTCTGATTCATGTTTTATTGATTAGATAAATAAATTATCATCATTAATTATCATCTCTATATAAGAGAGAGCTGCTGTGCTTGATAACAAGGCATGTGACTTGTTATAGAGTGGTACAGTTAATTATGACACATCTCAATAATTATCTAATCAATATGGTTACTTACAACACATATAACACACGCTATTTACCTAATTATCCAATTAATACAGTTGCTTACAACATGTGACCAATTATAATTAATTTGGTTGTCTCAAACACTTGTTTATAGGTTATTATGGTCAATGATGTCCCTTGTTATAAGTTAGTATGGTTGATGACACATGAGTTTTTAGAGGTTACTATGGTTAATGACATGTTATTTTTTAAAGGTTAGTATGGCAGATGATGCGTGACTTGTTATAGGTCAATATGATTGAAAACATGTGAATTATAGATTAATGTCTTTGATAATGTGATTTAAGGTAGGTAACTATGGCTGATGACATGACTTGCTATTGGTTACTATGGCTGATGACATGACTTGCTATAGTCTACTATGGCTGATGACATGACTTGCTATAGTCTACTATGGCTGATGATGTGACTTTCTATAGGTTACTATGGCTGATGACATGACTTGCTATTGGTTACTATGGCTGATGACTTGACTTGCTATAGGTTACTATGGCTGATGACATGACTTGCTATTGGTTACTATGGCTGATGACATGACTTGCTATTGGTTACTATGGCTAATGACATGACATGCTATAGGTTACTATGGCTGATGACATGACTTGCTATAGGTTACTATGGATGATGACATGACTTGCTATTGGTTACTATGGCTGATGACATGACTTGCTATTGGTTACTATGGCTGATGACATGACTTGCTATAGGTTACTATCATGGCTGATGACATGACTTGCTATAGGTTACTATCATGGCTGATGACATGACTTGCTATTGGTTACTATGGCTGATGACATGACTTGCTATTGGTTACTATGGCTGATGACATGACTTGCTATTGGTTACTATGGCTGACATGACTTGCTATAGTCTACTATGGCTGATGATGTGACTTTCTATAGGTTACTATGGCTGATGACATGACTTGCAAAGGTTACTATGGCTGATGACATGACTTGCTATTGGTTACTATGGCTGATGACATGACTTGCTATTGGTTACTATGGCTGATGACACGACTTGCTATTGGTTACTATGGCTGATGACTTGCTATAGGTTACTATGGATGATGACTTGACTTGCTATAGGTTACTATCATGGCTGATGACATGACTTGTTATAGGTTACTATCATGGCTGATGACATGACTTGCTATAGGTTACTATGGATGATGACTTGACTTGCTATTGGTTACTATGGCTGATGACATGACTTGCTATTGGTTACTATGGCTGATGACATGACTTGCTATAGGTTACTATGGCTGATGACATGACTTGCTATTGGTTACTATGGCTGATGACATGACTTGCTATAGGTTACTATGGCTGATGACATGACTTGCTATTGGTTACTATGGCTGATGACATGACTTGCTATAGGTTACTATGGATGATGACTTGACTTGCTATTGGTTACTATGGCTAATGACATGACGTGCTATAGGTTACTATGGCTGATGACATGACTTGCTATAGGTTACTATGGCTGATAACATGACGTGCTATAGGTTACTATGGCTGATAACATGACTTGCTATAGGTTACTATGGCTGATGATATGACTTGCTATAGGTTACTATGGCTGATGTCATGACTTGCTATAGGTTTATATGGTTAAAACATGTGATAGGTTAGATGGCATGTGACATGTGATAGGTTAGATGACATGTGACCTGTGATAGGTTAGATGACATGTGACATGTGATAGGTTAGAGGGCATGTGACATGTGATAGCCCATGCTCCAATTTTAATATAGCTCCTTTCACACTTGATGGGCAATACTATGAACACAATGAACAATATTACCATTACCAAAAGGCAGTCTGGGCAAATGATGAAGTAGCCATGCAGGATATCATGAAAATGAGGAGGCCCATTGACTGTTACAGAAGAGGACAGAAAATCAGAAATTTTGATGAGACAGAGTGGCACACATCAGAAGCTGTGAGAGTGATGGAGAAGGGACTGAGAGCCAAATATGATGCCCATCCTCATCTTCGTGACTTTCTCCTCGCCACAGGAAACAAAACACTAGTAGAGGCTAGTTACAATAAATTCTGGGGGTGTGGTATCCCTATGGCAGAAAAAGTCAAAATCAGAGAAGAAAATCAGTGGCCAGGCAAAAACCAACTTGGAAAATGCCTACAAAATGTCAGAGATGCCATCAGAATTAATATGACGTAAATTCTTGTTAAGTGGTTTTTCAGCAAACACTTGTCTTGGTATACTATTATGATGAACATTATTTACAAGCATATTTCATTCTTCATGTTACCATAATTATGATCCTGACTGATTTGTTGACACACTACTGTCATTATTTTTTTCTTGAGAACAACATAATATATCAGTCGGTTTTGTGTTGCCATGACCATATTTTGTTTTAACATGTACCATAATTACCAGTTCATAACAGTTTGTGATCAATAGGGTCATTATCTAGATTCATCTAGATCCATTATGTAAACCTTATTGGTTAAAAATACTGGTGCAACACAAAGTTATTTGTAATATTAATGTTTTATTTTACAATGTAACTAGAAATCAACTTTAGTTAGCTGACAACTTCATACTTACCTGTCTATAGTGATTTAACTCTCTCTTACCCATTTCTTTGTGTGTTTTGAATTTGTTCAACATGTACCTCATCATTCAATGTTTTAATGTTTCAATGTTTCTCATTTTGTTGCAATATGTTTTCATATTTCAATGTTTCTCATTTTGTTGCAATATGTTACATTTACCCTTACAACCATACATCATTCATATAATTAGCATAACAAGGTCTCATAACTTGTACATCTCAATGTTATATTGGAAAAAGGACAGATCTAATGATGCAACAAAAATAATTGATTTCTATGATAGATATGTCATTAGATGAAAGTATACTAAAACATTATGGTGGTATAGAAAGAAACTCACTTGTTAGAATACTGGAAGTCGATAAAGATGGTGATGATAATTTTGTAGAGCCTTGCATTATCCATAACTCTCCATATTATGACTCTAACTCCCTAATGCCATTGTTAAAGGATTCTGATTCATTTAGTATTCTAAGTACAAACATACAATCTATAAGATCAAAATTTACCGAACTCAAAATATTTGTTGAACAGCTTCACGATATAAATCTTACATTCAGTGCAATCTGCATTCAAGAAAGCTGGCTTGCTGAAGGTGATAATATATCACAAATAGAATAGATGGTTATAAATGTATTCCTCAAGGTAGACACTGTAGTTCTAAAGGAGGGCTAATAATTTATCTCCATGAAAAGTTTGATTATTCCCCCAAAATGTCACTTCATTATAACACTTGGGAAGGTCAGGTCATTCAGATAAATAAAGGTAAATATCTTTCAAAACCGTTAATAATTGGCAATATTTACAGACCACCTAAAGATTTAAATGATAATTATCAAGAATTTATGAATGAATTCTCCCCAGTATTGGAAACATTAGAACATATTAAAAATGAAGTTATTTTAACAGGTGATTTTAATATTGACCTACTAAAAATTAATGAAAGACAATTATTTTGTGATTACTTTGACATGCTCACAAGTTATAGTTTTTATCCCAAAATTACACTGCCAACGAGATTTTCAAACAAGCATGGCACATTAATTGATAATTTCTTCTATAAGCTCACAGAAAATAGCATAGATGCCAAATCAGGTATTCTGATTAAACAATTCTCTGATCACCAACCATATTTTATATTACTTAACAATATACAACCTAAAAAAGCAACATCAACTTATGTCAGAATTAACAAGCAGGATGATCAATCAATAAATAAATTTAAAGATGAAATACTCAACTCTGAAGCATTCATAAATTTGAATGAAGGAATCTTAACTGATCCAAATAATACCTATAACATACTACATAAGGTCATTCAGGATGCTAAAAATAGACATATGCCACACAAACTAGTAAAGTTTAACAAGTATAAACATAAAAAGTCTAAATGGATCACAAGGGGAATTATGAAATCTATTCAGTTTAGGGACAATCTTTATAAAAAATGTAAAATGGCTGACCCAAACACAGAAGAATATATCACCCTTAAGACAAACTTAAAGACATTTAACAATATCTTAAATAAAAGCATTAGAGCTGCACAAAAACTATATTATGATGCTGTGTTTGAAAAGTTCAAAAGTGACATAAAAGGAACTTGGAAAACAATCAATAGTATACTAAATAAAACTAAAAAGAAAAAAGATTTTCCTAATTTTTTCCAGGACAGTGATGAAATAATTTCCAATAAACTAGAAATAGCAAATAGATTTAACTCATTTTTTACTAACATCGGACCAAAATTAGCTCAGCAAATAATATTTCCAGATGGGAAACATTTCAAGAATTATCTTACAGTCAGACACCATCACATGTTTAGTTTTTCTGATATTAATGAAAGTATAATTTCAAACATTATTGATAAACTAGCTCCAAAAACAAGTCTTGGCTTTGACGGACTATCAACCAAGTTAATTAAAACAATTAAAGATGTTATAATTAAGCCACTTAGAATCATAATCAACCAAATGCTTAATACTGGAATATTTCCAGACAAGTTAAAAATTGCTAAAATTATGCCAGTTCACAAAAAGGATGAAGAGACATCATTCACAAACTACAGGCCAATATCAATTCTCCCTGCAATATCAAAAGTCTTTGAAAAGGTAATATTTCAACAACTTTATAACTATTTTCAAAGTAAAAAATTGCTGTATAATAGCCAGTATGGTTTTAGAACTGAACATTCTACAGATTTTGCTGCTATAGAATTAATTGACAGAACGCTGATTGAAATGGATAATAATGACATACCCATAAGCATTTTTTTAGATTTGTCAAAAGCATTTGACACTCTAGATCATGAAATATTATTAGAAAAGCTTAATTTTTATGGAATTCAAGGACAATCCTTGAACTTGATTAAAAGCTATCTCACCAATAGAAAACAGTTTGTGGAGATAGATGGTATCAATTCTGACTCACTTTACATAAAAACTGGAGTCCCACAGGGATCCATATTGGGCCCTTTACTTTTTATTATTTATATAAATGACATAGTTAATTCGAGCAAAATATTCCATTTCATCATATATGCAGATGATACGACACTTTCTAGCACATTAAAATTTATTTTAAAAAAAACAGAAAGTGAACATATTGAGACTATGATAAATGCTGAATTAGGAATGATTAATGACTGGTTAAAGGTAAACAAACTGTCATTGCATGTGCAGAAATCAAAATTTATGATGTTCCACACTTCAAAGAAAAAGATAAACACCATTGACCTTAAAATAGATGGCATACCAATAGAGCGGGTGAAAGTATTTTGTTTCTTGGGACTCACAATTAATGAGAATCTTACATGGACTGATCATATAAATAAAATTTCTAATAAAATATCAAGAAATCTAGGAGTATTGAATAGATTGAAGCACTATCTACCAATTAAAACAAAAGTTATGATCTATAATTCTCTCATAATGTCACACATCAATTTTGCCATACTTGTTTGGGGCTATGATTGTAAGAGAATCATTAAACTGCAAAAGAAAGCTATAAGAATTCTCAGTATTAGTAAATATAATCAACATACAGAGCCTTTATTCAAATACCTGAATTTATTAAAATTTGAGGATATTTTCAAGCTCCGTGAGCTAAAATTTTACTACAAATTCAAACATGATCAATTACCTCATTATCTTCTAAATATGCCTGTACAGTATAATAGAGACATACATGAACATTGTACTCGTTCCCAAAACAAATTCCGATTGCTTCGGACAAATCACAAGTATGCAACCAAATGTGTCAGACATGACCTTCCTAAGCTCCTCAATCAGATGCCAAATGTAATTTTGGAGAAAGTAGATACACACAGTTTGCAAGGGTTTGCTAATTATATCAAACGGTACTTTATAGTATCTTATCAAGATGTATGCACAATTCCAGGTTGCTATATTTGTTCTCATCATTAGAATATGTATACTCTGTCACCACCATAATACATCTAAGATTGTAATCACTGTAGTATATGTAACTAGATCTTGTCTAGAGCCAAATAATAGGAAGAAAACAGTTAATCAATGTACATTTGTGTAGAGTGCCTTTCACTGTTTCTCTTGTTTTAATCATTTTTTCCCCTCACTCCTTTTGCCTGCTTTGACCATTTGTTTTGTTATATTATGTTATAATACTCCACTGTACTACATTATTGACAGATATTAGTTTAGTTTTACAAGTTGCTGCATTTTTTTGCACACCATCAGAGGTGGTTCTCGTGATAGCGGCAAGTAATTGCCTTAATGGGTATCTCCTGACCTCAAACTGTATATTTGCAATAAGTAATATCTGTATATATTTATATACCTCATTTATGGTCTAATAAATCAATCTTGAATCTTGAATCTTGAATCTTGAATCTTGATAGGTTAGATGACATGTGACATGTGATAGGTTAGATGACATGTGACATGTGATAGGTTAGAGGGCATGTGACATGTGATATGTTAGATGGCATGTGACATGTGATAGGTTAGATGACATGTGAAATGTGATAGGTTAGATGACATGTGACCTGTGATAGTTTAGATGACATGTGATATGTGATAGGTTAGATGGCATGTGACATGCGATAGGTTAGATGACATGTGACATGTGATAGGTTAGATGACATGTGACATGCGATAGGTTAGATGACATGTGACATGTAAGACATACATATCTGTGTACTATCTGCCGGATGTAGAGTTCCTCGACCTGCGTACTGAGTTGGCCAAAATCCCACACCAGGGGGAGCATACTCTGAGGCAGGGCCTGCACTCTGTACACCAGCTGCCTCATTGGGATGCGACCTGCAACACACAAACCAATGCTAAAACTTGTGTCTGGCTGGGGCTCCAACGATGAGACAATACAATCCAACTGGACTTGATATCTAGACATTATAAACTGTGAGAAAAAATAGATAAATAATTCCAAAAAATATTCTGTTAGATATTACATATGATCATAATAAGTTAAATGAAAAAAAAATTAATATTAAAGAGCTACTAAAAATCCAGGCGAAAATTCAGACCACAAAGATAAACACCATTTCCCTGACTTCAAAACAAGCAGCCTTATCGAGGCATAAATGTCTGAATTTTGAGCAATCATGATGAATTCTTTGCCTACCGAGTCTGTCTGAAGTTTCATCGGCCTGTATGTGGTAGCCCAGCCCAGCTTGCTCCAGACGGTGAATCATCTCATCAGAATGCCTGAAATCATCATACAAACTCACCACATTTTATAAATGCTTCTATATTTTACTTTTGGAAATAAGGGGTTGATTGGATTGGATAACTTATTCAAATAGCATAGGGTTACTTTTTCCTTGGAAAATAAATAAATGCACACTTTCATTAGGAATACAAATATACCGGGGTACTTTCTGCAGCGACATACTTGCTATAATAGATTTATAAGTTCTTATTTGCAATAGAGAAAAGAGCATATCTGCGATAGACCCCTTGCCAATCTCTATTGCCAATGAGTAAATATATAGAGGAGTTGTACAGTTCTGGTTCTGGTGAAGGTGTGCAGTTCTGGTGTGTACTTTTCAATGGGGAGAAAAAACAACATATCGATCAGCAATCGGCTGGTAAGGATAAGTGTGTTCTTACAACAGTGATTAGTGCTAACTTGGTATTAGGACTGGTGCTGACTACCAAGAAGGATGAATACTAGACACCATTGCTTTACCCTTTCCCTCCAGTATTGTGGATCACTCAAGCAAAGCAGAGTGAAGCACAAGAAATGGCTATGGTATCTAGATGAATGCTTACTTGCGATAGGGATTAGCAGCGGCTATAATCTTGAGTCCGTGTAGATTAGGCAGGGGATTTCCGTCCATGGTGTGATCGCACATGATCTCCTTAATCAGCCCAATGGCCTCGGTGGTGTTGGCCTCATCAAAGAAGAGCACAGTGTCGATGTTTCCATGCTGACGGTTCCTGCGAGCAAGAACACTGGCTTCCCTAACTTTATTCTTGATGTCTTCTTCACTCGTTCCACCATGCACCTACATTATAAAACATCACTTTGAGGTTTTTACATCACTCTCAACATTATTTCAGTCATTTCGTGATGAGACCTACTTGTAGCAGATATAGTGCTGCCTCACTGAATTGTCATGCCGCAGGTCCTTGACATGACAACCTGCCCGGTCACAGATTTACAAGGACAATGGGTTAAACCCTTTAGGCACAGGCCTCAGCTCATGTGTGAAATTGCATCTTGATTTCAATCACGGCACGGCCAGGGATTGAACCCACAGCCTTTGGATCACCACAGAGGAACTGGGGCTAAGCTGGTGCTCTAACCAACTGTGCCACAGCCCGTGGCCTCATCACTTTGTGATCTGTGTATGAAAATTAACAACAAAGATTTTAAAGCTTTGTTTCACAGCACTCATCTAGTGCACACTTGTTGACAAAATGGTTGAAAAAAGTCTAACAGTTTGCAGCTTTTAATGCAAAGAAGATGTTGATTGATATGATGATGCTGGAGGTGAAAACCAACAGCTCATCATTATCATAAATCTTTAACTAAGCCTCATACTTAACAACACTGACCTTCATAAGTACACAAGTACCTTACTAAACACAGTCAGAATTACTTCCATAAGTACACTCAGAAATGACTTAGTCTTCTAAAATTCCACAACACTAACCTCACAAGAACACAAATCTCTCAATAAGCCTCATTGTGTTTAACAACACTGGCTCTCAAAGGAATACAAATGACTCACATATCCTCCTAAGCATTTTTAAAACAGCAATGACCTTCATCAGAATACAAATACCTTACCAAGCACCCCAGTGACCTTCATCAGAAATGATCAAGCCTTCTCACATTCGAAAACACCAACTTCGTAAAAAACAAATAACTCTCCAAGCCTCCTAGCATTTAACAACAATGACCTTCATTAGAATACAAATACCTTATCAAGCATCCTAGCAGTGACCTTCATAAGAAATGATCAAGCCTCCTCACATTCGAAAACACCAACTACATAAAAACAAATAACTCTCTAAACCTCTTGGCATTTAAGAACAATGACCTTCATTAGAATACAAATACCTTATCAAGCACCCTAGCACAGTGACCTTCATAAGAAACACCAACTTCGCAAAAACTCTCTAAGCCTCCTAGCATTTAACAACAATGACCTTCATAAGGACACAAATCAATCATTAAATCTGCTTGCATTTGACACCACTCACCTTCATAAGAAGCATATTTTTCATGGTCATTCCTGGAGGTTTTTGGAGGTCACACATGAACTTGATGAGTCTAGTTTTGCCGCATCCTGTCTCTCCCATGATGATCACTGGGATGCCACATCTGAAAATACCAAAAGATTGTGCCTCAGTGATTCATCTCAGCATTAAAACTTAACTTTACCTCCTACATATTGGCAAGGATTAAGTTTAAACTTACCTAAATCTCATGTGTATGGCGAGGATCTTTTTCACATTATCTGTGGTGAGCTCGTACGTCTCATCTGGATCGTGGCCATATTCTATTCCCATCACTCCACACAGCTTTAAGATCTTATCTCCTCTGCATGATAATAACATAGTATTAATCGCATTCAATTATGCGTCTTGTGTAAAGTTCTAAAGAGGTCACTAATTATGTACGAACCTTGGTAGGTCATCAAACTTTTCACTGAGGTTTACAAAGTTTCTTCTGAGGCCTTCTATGAGATTTCTCTTGATGATGCTCCTTTCTATCACAGAGTTTGTCTGTGGATCTAGCAGATCTCCATTTTGGCGGTTGATGTTGAAACCCAGGAAGGTCATTGTTATGCCGTCATGATTGAAGAATATGTAGGCATGAGGACTGAAATGTATCAACTCAATAAGGTCAAGTACCACAAGGTCAATTACTGACCACAATACCAATGATTGAATAAATCACAGTGTGAGGAAATGGTCAATACACACTGTGAACAAACAAGGCTACCCTGGTGAAAATGAACTCATAAATTATTTTTGGGACAACAACAAATATCTGAAAGGCAATACAAATTTGATTGACAAATCTAGAGAGTCTGCAAGGTAGTCTAACCAAGATCTAATGGGAAAGTTAAAAAAAAGTTTTAAAAAGGTTAACATCAAACTCATCCAAGATTTTATCATGAAGCATGCCTGTGTAAAGTTTGATGCCAATCTGTGCATAATTTGGCAAGTCCACAAGGTAAAGTATGTACCTGGTTTCCCAGCGTCTTCTCAATGTGAATCCTTCCAGCTCTTCATCATCTCCATCGTGCTCCATGGCCTGAGCATAAAGAATAAAACAAATAAATTCCATGAAATTAGTAAACTGCATTTTCTTTATGTATCTAAATATACAATTTACAAACAATTATTTATCAAGTTATTTACAATTTACAAACAATTTTTATCAAGTTATTTACAATTTACAAACAATTATTTATCAAGTTATTTACAATTTACAAACAATTATTTATCAACTTACCTGCTCTTGTCTCCAGTGGTTCATAAATCCTGGTGTTTGCTCTGCAACACGCAGTGAACGAGTTGCAAAATCCTACAATAAAATAATATTTTCACTGAAATGCTATAATGGAGTTTAAAAATGTGTTTATATTTACAGAAAATTTTAACATGAAAACTATGCACAGTAGGCCTGTTGCCTCGGTTTGCTCACTCACTGTATTCAACAGAATAATGATCAAAATTCTGAGCTGCATTTCTTCCAACTTATCAGTTGAGGAAATGCGAGTACATACACTCTGGAAAAAGTCCTTTTTTAATGAGGCGTGACTATTCACTGAAATAGGCAGTTTGTCCCTGATACCTGTACCATTCATCAAAATGTATCCATTGATCAACTATTCATCAAAGTTCATTGTCCAAACAACAATGTCTGTTCCATCAAACATACATTTAGTCATTAAATATTTTTTTTCAAAACTTATTAAGGTGTGACTGGTCACTGAAGCATGCAGTTTATCACTGATACTGAAAGTATGTGTCAATTTGCCTAATCCAACCAATATTGTATGTTTTTTTAATTGTTTCTTGAATATAACCAGTCACTGAGGCATTAAGACCATGAAGTTCATCACTGATACCATCAAGATGCACCATCCAACCAAAAAAGGCAGCTCCATCCATCACTGTCACTGAGTTATGTATTTGTCAATGTTTTTTTATTTGTGACTTCAAATTCAAGCATAAATAAACCAAAAACCCCTATAGAACCCATAATAGTGCATCTTGGTTACCAATCCTATTCATTGATACATAACATCCTACCAAAATGATAGCTCTATCAATGAGAGCCACTTAATAAAATTCATGTAAATATTTTCTTTAAAGTGTTCACTGAGGTGTGATAGCTCACCTAAGCATAAATTTTATCACTCGCCTCAGTGGGGCCCAGCATTTAAGGTCACTTACTCACCTTGGACATTTGAATCATGAATCTGATAACAAAGGCTGGGAATCTACAGGGGGTGGGGACCCAGCATTTAAGGTCACTGACTCACCTTGGACATTTGAATCATGAATCTGATAACAAAGGCTGGGAATCTACAGGGGGTGGGAACCCAGCATTTAAGGTCACTGACTCACCTTGGACATTTGAATCATGAACCTGATAACAAAGGCTGGGAATCTACAGGGGGTGGGGGCCCAGCATTTAAGGTCACTGACTCACCTTGGACATTTGAATCATGAATCTGATAACAAAGGCTGGGAATCTACAGGGGGTGGGGACCCAGAATCTAAGGTCACTGACTCACCTTGGACATTTGAATCATGAATCTGATAACAAAGACTAGGAATCCAGGTAAGTCCTCTCCAGTGGCTGCTGTTGAGCAGAACACTGATCCTTCACAGTCCTGTAGCTGTGAGCTGAGGAACCATACGAAATGCCTCAGTTCAGCCCAAGACGGGTCCACAATACCACAGTATCTGTGTGAAAAATAAAAACACACATCTTTGATTCAGTTATATTTGTTTTATTGTGTTGCCAAAACCAAGTTCAATTTAACGTTTGAAGCACTTTACTCACTCAAAGATTTCACTGGTGTTTGTAAAAATAAACCCACTTTGTGGCTAAACTGTTTTAATTCCTTTATATTTTATACTCCAACTCATTGGATAGCTTTGTGTACATTTTCTGAAGAAAACTTTTACCATTAATTCCTTACTTTTTCAACAAATGGCCTAAATAGTGAGTAAGCTTATTGCATATTATTGCATTCTAACTCTACAGAATTTAACAGAACTTATGCATATTTCTCAGCAATGCTTTGACAATGCTATAGCAATTTATTAATATACAATCGTACAAACCGTAGCAAGTACTCCAGACATTCTCCAGAGGTTCCTTCTGCTTTGAACGGATCCACAGTGCTGAGATCGGCGTTGTTAGCAAAGCGTCGCAGGTACTGGTAAACACGCTGGAAGGATGCACTTTTGAATTCATATTGATCAAAAAGCTGATCTAGAGGTGTCCATCCAGGCAAATTTGGTTGTTGATCTAAAAAAAGTCAGTCGTACATGTTTTGTTGATAAAAAAAAGATAAAAAAAAAACTGCACATTTTATTTTGTACTGGACTATGGTTATGTAATCATTTCATATTTTCAGAGTTTCATATTTTATCTTATTCCAAGCCAAATTGGAAAAACTGGAAATCAACAATGGCAAGGTCATTATAAAAAAAATCCAATGGTAATCTCATTATAATACATCTAGCCCATTTAGGTTTTTTTATTGATTTATATTGATGTTGAGGTAGTGGTTGAGGTCTTACTGTTGGCTTGCTGGGTGAGGGCCTGCTTGCTTTCAGTGGGGGACCAGCAGGTGAGGGTTGGCAGTAACTGTAGCACACGATGAACCATCTGGGGAGCACCACTGCCATCCTATAACACCAAACTCTAAAATCAGCATTTCTCTGATTTTGATTAAGGAATGCTTTTTTCTTTTAATTAAAATTATCCCAAATGTTATCATAGCGTGGGAGGACTCACAGCATCTTCTCTCTGTCGTTGCAATAGAGGCATAGTCTCGATGACGTAGAGATCCAGACCGGAGCGTTTCCACATATAACCTTCCTTGTTAGCGATGCCACCAAGAACCAGGAGGTTGAAAAGTAGGTCATCCACCCCTTCTTGTACCTAAAGTGAGATGAAAACTCATATTAAGCATTTCTTACAAATGATTTTGGTTTGTGTCTTTTTCAAATATATGTAATTATATTCATTTCAGGATTATAAAAAAAAAATGACCTCTGACCTCATGAGCAATGTCCAGGTGATATATAGTGGGCATGCCCTCTCCTGGCTGGGGGACATGGGGTTTAAGGGCTTCTAGGACCTCACTCTGGCTGACACACTTAGTGTGAAGAGACAGCCTCACAGTGTTGTCAAAGCCTCGCTTGAAGACCTGTTTCATGTTTGCCGACAGCTGGCTACAGTACAGACTCTTGCCCATGCCGGCTCTGTAGGACCTTACTACTCTCACACTGCTCCTAGAAAAACAAACAGGAAGGAAGTACAATTATATAGTGGAATTATATAAGTGTCATTACTGTTATAATGGGGGTATTAGTTTTTATCAGAGTCAGAGTTTGATTTATGAAAAATGATAAAATACTCAGCAAGCTTACAGTATATCATATGTTTGTGTTCTCAGTTCAGCTAATTTTCATGATATTGTGATCGTTGACACACTTCATATTAATATTTAGTTATATTTATGATCGTGACCTTGACATAAAAGAGCAAATAAAATCACTTTAAAAAAAGGAAGGAAGTACATCTTCTGTCATAGAGTTATAAAGTAAATCAAGCCCATATATAGGTCACTTCTACTTCTGCATACCTTTCCCCATCAACCACAGCTGCAGGTATAATACCAGGAGACTTCTCCACACAGAAATGTGCATGTAAGTATTTCTGGACTGCTAGCAATGGGAAGTGTATGGGAGCCTCTACTCTGCTGGCTTCCAGAGCGGTCACTAAGCGAGATTTGTGCTCACGCTCGCTACAGCACACCACAGCAAGCTGATAATCTGCAAAACACTCCATCGTCAACATCACTCGTAATGGTTTAAAAAATAAAATATGTGGTGCATATGGCCACTCCCTAATTTTGCATGGTTTAAACATAGGCATCAGAGATGCATCAACCCTCAGCCCTGGCAACTTATTGCACAACATTCGCTCCACACAATATTTGTAAACAAAACGTCACTGCACCAAGGCAAATTGATGCAGGGGTAAAAAAACCCATAAAATCTACTTCCTTTGATAGCTTATGTGTGTCAATTATCATGAAACTTTCATAATTTACTCTAGAATTATTGAGATGATGGGCCAGTGACCTTGAAAAGCAGGTTAAGGTCACCGTCCATCAAACTCATCTGGAGTCTTCCCAGATGCTTATGTGTGTCAATTTTCATGAAGCTGCCATTATTTGTTCTTGAGTTATTGCAATGACATGGATTTTACATGATTGTCCCTGTGACCTTGAAAAGTAGGTGAAGGTCATATTTCATAGAAAAAATTCTGAGGTCTTCACCAGATGCTTACGTGTGTCAAGTTTCATGAGGCTGCCATCATTTGTCCTCGAGTTATCGCGATGACAAGGATGATTTCACATAATTGTCCATGTGACCTTGAAAAGTAGGTGAAGGTCATGTTTCAAAGAAAAAAATCTGAGGTCTTCACCAGATGCATATGGGTGTCAAATCTCATAAAGCTGCCATCATTTGTTCTTGAGTTATTGTGATTCTTGGGATTTCACATAATTGTCCGTGACCTTGAAAATTAGGTCAAGGTCCCCATCCACCGAACTAGTCTGAGGTTTTCACCAGATGCTTATGCGTGTCAAGTTTCATGAAGCTGCCATCATTTGTTCTCGAGTTATCACGATGACAAGGATGATTTCACATAATTGTCCCTGTGACCTTGAAAAGTAGGTGAAGGTCATGTTTCATAGAAATAATTCTGAGGTCTTCACTAGATGTTTATGGGTGTCAAATCTCATAAAGTTGCCATCATTTGTTCTTGAGTTATTGCGATTCTTGGGATTTCACATAATTGTCCCTGTGACCTTGAAAAATAGGTCAAGGTCGCCGTCCATCGAACTCGTCCGAGGTTTTCACCAGATGCTTACGTGTGTCAAGTTTCATGAAGCTGCCATCATTTGATCTTGAATTATCGCAATGACAAGGATGATTTCACATAATTGTCCATGTAACCTTGAAAAGTAGGTGAAGGTCATGTTTCATAGAAAAAATTCTGAGGTCTTCACCAGATGCATATGGGTGTCAAATCTCATAAAGCTGCCATCATTTGTTCTTGAGTTATTAAGATTCTTGGGATTTCACATAATTGTCCCTGTGACCTTGAAAAATAGGTCAAGGTCACTGTCCATCGAACTCGTCCGAGGTTTTCACCAGATGCGTATGTGTGTCAAGTTTCATGAAGCTGTCATCATTTGTTCTTGAGTTATCGCGATGACAAGGATGTTCGCTACAGACATACAGACATACCTACATACATACATACCCACGCCAGGAGTACTGCAATACCCTCAGCCTGATTACATCAGGGGCTGAGGGTAAAAAATATAATATTAGGAGCATATGGCCCAAAAGCCACTGCCTAATTTTTCATGGTCTAAAAAATAAAATATTAGGAGCATATGGCCCCCGAAGACACTGCCTAATTTTGCATGGTTTAAAAAATAAAACATTACGAGCAAATGGCCCCCGAAGTCACTGCCTAATTTTGCATGGTTTAAAAATAAAATATTAGGAGCATATGGCCCCCGAAGTCACTGCCTAATTTTGCATTAGTCAAATTGTTGGGAATGGTTTTATTAAAACTCACAGCTTAACACAATATTTCCTGTGCCACTCAGGCAGCGGGAAAAATAAGAAGTATTGTATGAATTCGCAAAATACAAATATCATTTTAACAATAGATGAATTAGAATATCTCACTGGTTTTGTCCTTGGCTATAACTTGCAGGCTTGCCTCAGCTTGATCGCTGACTTCGTACCCGAGGAGGTCTGCGTTCATCAGGCAGAACAGTTTACCCTCTTCATCCCCACATGCTCGGCGCCACAGTAACTCAACCTTAAACATTCAAATGTTCTGTTTATTGTTTAGTATTTACAGGATTTTTTTTAAATGTTCAGAATACTGACAAGTCAGTAAAAGCCTGCCACCAGGATTCAATGCCACACTCTTTTCAAAGGGAGACTTAGACCTTTATTTTCAATATTTGCAGATATGTAACAGACCACATTATGGTATCATTTGTGGGGTAGGAGTTTGTTATGTCAACCAACTCCAAAAATGATTACATTTCTCAATTATGCCTGACTAAAGTTCTCTATTTGGAAATTAACCCCAGCCTCCAGCATGAGAGTGACTTTCAGGCATGCCCCACCCCCCTGTGAAAAGAAACTTAAGTTGCAGAGCACAGATCTCCAAATACGTTATCAACTCATGCATTATTATGTCAATAGTGCTCTTCAGATCTCTGCTCTCTTATTTTGTAATAATTCTCAATATTGGAAATCTTTTCCTGATACAGACTTAATCTACAAGACACACAAGACGATGAGTCATTTTTATAAATTTGTTATAGTCTGTGCAGGGCTGAGTGTGGCCAGATTATAGTACAACTGTTACCTCCTCGGCAGTGGTTTCTGCTGTGCACACCAGGATCTCGTCGGTGGTTGGCAGAGGCAATGTCTCATCATTCATATACATGGACAGCACCATGTTCACCACGTCACCTACACATTTTAAAATATTAATCTTAGCATTATTGGTGTGATAATAGCTTTGGGAATATTATTAACTGAATATCTCTAAGTATTACTTATAATATCATCAATATTATCAGGATTGTAACAAATGTCGCACAAGTTGTTACTGATACTGAAAAGCACTAACTTTGTTGACATATCATAAGATTTGGCCTTCCTTTCTGCAGGTATCTTGGCAGAGGACGATTGATGTCTTGTTTAACTGCAACAAAATCAACAAATCAAAGTCTTAAGAAAGCCTTGAATAGTTTTTAATCACATCATAAGTGCTACTATTGCATCACAAGGATATATGTTTCCTACCCTGAGCACTCAGGTGATACTATTGTATAATAAGGATATGTTTCCTACTCTGAGCACTCAGGTGTTACTATTGTATAATAAGGATATGTTTCCTACCCTGAGCACTCAGGTGTTACTATTGTATAATAAGGATATGTTTCCTACCCTGAGCACTCAGGTGATACTATTGTATAATAAGGATATGTTTCCTACTCTGAGCACTCAGGTGTTACTATTGTATAATAAGGATATGTTTCCTACTCTGAGCACTCAGGTGTTACTATTGTATCATAAGGATATGTTTCCTACCCTGAGCACTCAGGTGATACTATTGTATAATAAGGATATGTTTCCTACCCTGAGCACTCAGGTGTTACTATTGTATATTAAGGATATGTTTCCTACCCTGAGCACTCATGATCAAGTATTACTATTGTATAATAAGGATATGTTTCCTACCCTGAGCACTCAGGTGTTACAATTGTATAATAAGGATAGGTTTCCTACCCTGAGCACTCAGGTGTTACTATTGTATAATAAGGATATGTTTCCTACCCTGAGCACTCAGGTGTTACAATTGTATAATAAGGATAGGTTTCCTACCCTGAGCACTCAGGTGTTACTATTGTATAATAAGGATATGTTTCCTACCCTGAGCACTCAGGTGTTACTATTGTATAATAAGGATATGTTTCCTACCCTGAGCACTCAGGTGATACTATTGTATAATAAGGATATGTTTCCTACCCTGAGCACTCAGGTGTTACAATTGTATAATAAGGATAGGTTTCCTACCCTGAGCACTCAGGTGTTACTATTGTATAATAAGGATATGTTTCCTACCCTGAGCACTCAGGTGATACTATTGTATAATAAGGATATGTTTCCTACCCTGAGCACTCAGGTGTTACTATTGTATAATAAGGATATGTTTCCTACCCTGAGCACTCAGGTGTTACTATATAATAATAAGGATATGTTTCCTACCCTGAGCACTCAGGTGTTACTATTGTATATGTGAAATGGTGTTTTTACGACCCTTTCAGCAACTAGGGCCATATCAGGTCGACTTTCGAGCCTTTTAACCAGTGTGAAAGTAACACTGCCGGCAGTGGGAGTCGAACCCACCACCTCCCGCCCTCCATTTATATAACCATTAAAGGCACACATCCTGCACTCTACCAACTGTGCTAGTGGGGCCGGTTTTACGATTGTATAATAGGGATAGGTCTCCTACCCTGAGCACTCATGATCAAGTATTACTATTGTATAATAGGGATATGTTTCCTACCCTGAGCACTCAGGTGCTATTATTTTGTCATAAGGATATGTTTCCTACCCTGAGCACTCAGGTGTTACTATTGTATAATAGGGATATGTTTCCTACCCTGAGCACTCAGGTGTTACTATTGTATAATAGGGATATGTTTCCTACCCTGAGCACTCAGGTGTTACTATTGTATAATAAGGATATGTTTCCTACCCTGAGCACTCAGGTGTTACTATTGTATAATAAGGATATGTTTCCTACCCTGAGCACTCAGGTGTTACTATTGTATAATAAGGATATGTTTCCTACCCTGAGCACTCAGGTGTTACTATTGTATAATAGGGATATGTTTCCTACCCTGAGCACTCAGGTGTTTCTATTGCATCATAAGGATATGTTTCCTACCCTGACCACTCAGGTGATACTATTGTATAATAGGGATATGTTTCCTACCCTGAGCACTCAGGTGATACTATTGTATAATAAGGATATGTTTCCTACCCTGAGCACTCAGGTGTTACTATTGTATAATAAGGATATGTTTCCTACCCTGAGCACTCAGGTGTTACTATTGTATAATAAGGATATGTTTCCTACCCTGAGCACTCAGGTGATACTATTGTATAATAAGGATAGGTTTCCTACCCTGAGCACTCATGATCAAGTATTACTATTGTATAATAAGGATATGTTTCCTACCCTGAGCACTCAGGTGATACTATTGTATAATAAGGATATGTTTCCTACCCTGAGCACTCAGGTGATACTATTGTATAATAAGGATATGTTTCCTACCCTGACCACTCAGGTGATACTATTGTATAATAGGGATATGTTTCCTACCCTGAGCACTCAGGTGTTACTGTTGTATAACAAGGATATGTTTCCTAACCTGAGCACTCAGGTGTTACTATTGTATAACAAGGATATGTTTCCTAACCTGAGCACTCAGGTGATACTATTGTATATTAAGGATATGTTTCCTACCCTGAGCACTCAGGTGATACTATTGTATAATAGGGATATGTTTCCTAACCTGAGCACTCAGGTGATACTATTGTATATTAAGGATATGTTTCCTACCCTGAGCACTCAGGTGATACTATTGTATAATAGGGATATGTTTCCTACCCTGAGCACTCAGGTGTTACTATTGTATAATAAGGATATGTTTCCTACCCTGAGCACTCAGGTGTTACTATTGTATAATAAGGATATGTTTCCTACCCTGAGCACTCATGATCAAGTATTACTATTGTATAATAAGGATATGTTTCCTACCCTGAGCACTCAGGTGATACTATTGTATAATAAGGATAGGTTTCCTACCCTGAGCACTCATGATCAAGTATTACTATTGTATAATAAGGATATGTTTCCTACCCTGAGCACTCAGGTGTTACTATTGTATAATAAGGATATGTTTCCTACCCTGAGCACTCAGGTGATACTATTGTATAATAAGGATATGTTTCCTACCCTGACCACTCAGGTGATACTATTGTATAATAGGGATATGTTTCCTACCCTGAGCACTCAGGTGTTACTATTGTATAATAAGGATATGTTTCCTACCCTGAGCACTCAGGTGTTACTGTTGTATAACAAGGATATGTTTCCTAACCTGAGCACTCAGGTGTTACTATTGTATAACAAGGATATGTTTCCTAACCTGAGCACTCAGGTGATACTATTGTATATTAAGGATATGTTTCCTACCCTGAGCACTCAGGTGATACTATTGTATAATAGGGATATGTTTCCTACCCTGAGCACTCAGGTGTTACTATTGTATAATAAGGATATGTTTCCTACCCTGAGCACTCAGGTGTTACTATTGTATAATAAGGATATGTTTCCTACCCTGAGCACTCAGGTGATACTATTGTATAATAAGGATATGTTTCCTACCCTGAGCACTCAGGTGTTACTATTGTATAATAAGGATATGTTTCCTACCCTGAGCACTCAGGTGTTACTGTTGTATAACAAGGATATGTTTCCTAACCTGAGCACTCAGGTGTTACTATTGTATAACAAGGATATGTTTCCTAACCTGAGCACTCAGGTGATACTATTGTATATTAAGGATATGTTTCCTACCCTGAGCACTCAGGTGATACTATTGTATAATAGGGATATGTTTCCTACCCTGAGCACTCAGGTGTTACTATTGTATAATAAGGATATGTTTCCTACCCTGAGCACTCAGGTGTTACTATTGTATAATAAGGATATGTTTCCTACCCTGAGCACTCATGATCAAGTATTACTATTGTATAATAAGGATATGTTTCCTACCCTGAGCACTCAGGTGCTATTATTTTGTCATAAGGATATATGTTTCCTACCCTGAGCACTCAGGTGGTGCAGCATGAGGCCCAGATGCTCCACACTGAGGTAGTCTGACACGCTGGTGGACACTGTGGTTAGAAATCTTCTCCACACATCTTGAAGCTTGGAGGCCAAATCACTGCAAGGCCAAATCACATATTGTTGATAAGTAAGGTATAGTTTCAATCTTTATAGGAACTTCAAATAAGTGTACCAAATGTTAGCATCCTGCTGGGCAATTTGTGGTTTTATTTTATATTATCTGCTAGTCAATTTATGATTGGCAAAAATAACGATAAATATTGGCCAAAGCATAAATGATCAGTGCTAAAAGCTAAAAAAGTATAAAAAATTTTTTTCATGTTTTTCGTCCCTTTTTTAATTTATTAATTTTTTCAAATACAATCATTTATGCATCAGAAAAAGGGACGGTAGAAATTAATTCACAAGATGTCACAAAAATTGGCAATTTTAAGTCTGAGGCAAAAGTTAGCCCATCCTATGAACTACTATAAATCAAAATTTCCAAATTATTACCTGTGCATTGTTGGTTTTGTTTCTGAAAATATTTCAGTAGTCATCACGCTGAGGGATTTTGTGATGGTGTTTCGCACTTGTTGATGTTTCTGTTGTGCCTCTTTTTCATTTGTAGTCATTCGGCGGCCATCCTGCTCAAGGTCATCCTTCTCAAGGTCATCCTTCTCAAGGTCATCTGCATCTATGTAATCCATGACATGCTCCATACACCATTCCAAAGCTGCAGATACAAAGAATCAATTCCATCACAGATTTAGGGCAGTTTCAAAGGAATAAGAGAATGCCGCCCAGAAGTTCATACAGAATGTATGACATACCTGCATCCAACTCATCTGGCAGGAAATGCTCCAAAGCTTCTTGAATCAGCCTTCCAGAATAACCTTCCTCTTTTAATCCTTCCAAAAACTCCTTTTTCTTGTGTTCTTCTTCCTGAGTCTTCAGTTTTTCAGGTTGTGCAAATTGTTCTTCCATTTCGACAGCACTGTCCTGAGTGACTTTAATTTTCAGCTCAGACAGAGCATCTGATAGAGCTTCATCAAGATGTTCAGGCCTGCAGTCCTGCCGAACACACTCCAGCATCGGATATATAAAATGAGACGGGCTCTCATCTTCCGAGCCACAAATCTTAGCAATTTCATTTCTCAGGATGACAAGCTGGGTGGTAGTGAAATGGTTGAGGTGGTAATATTTCTCTCTTTGCTTGTCAATATAATGTTGCCAGTCGCTCAGGCAGCCATCCATAAATGTGCAGATGGAGTGTAGATGACCTATCACATCCTTTTCCCGTGACAACCCCTTTAGCCGATGATCTACTAATCCAAACACCATGAGCAAACTCAGCTTGGACTCGGGATTACAGAAGAATTGAGCATTCCAGTCCTTGAAGAGAATGCTTCCGGCAGCACAGATTTTAAGATATGTGTTCCCTAACCTTGTCACACCATCAAAGATCTGAAATAAAGTTCTCATTACTGGTTTCAATGGATATTCTATGAGTGGCACAAAACTGAAGTCAGCACAGTATTTAATGCAACCAAGGTCAGGCACTATATACCTCCCTTACATGTATGTCAATCTATAAATAGAAATTATTTCCTTTTTTGCATATAAAACAGATTTTCTACCTCCACAAATCTTTCAACTTCTCCTTTCTGTAAGTCGGCTTTTCCAGCAACCAACATCAACTTGCTCTGTAGATCATTTAGCTTCTGGAGTGAGAAAGTCTGCACCTTCTCTCCTTCATTCTCTGGCTGCAGAACAAGCTGTACAACTGTATCAAGGGACTGAAATCAGAAATACAATTATGAAAAGCTACATAGTATCAAATAAGAGAGTAAGTACCCTACATATAACATATATGTATGTTTTTTGTTTTTTTTTCTCTTCGTTTTTTTGAGTCTCAGTAGTTGAGGAAATTTCATTTTTTTCTATATCAGTATTCATTCATATCTTTATAGAAATGATGGTACCTTTGGTTGGATGTCTTTGAGTTTGCCCACCAGATATACCCCTCTGGCATTGATGGCTTGGGCCTCCTGAAGGGCGTTCACTTCCACGTCTCCGTGGGAATCATTCACCTCTTTCAACCAGTCAAGAAGTCGGTCTACATCTCTCTGCAAGTAACTCATTACATTCACGTTCAATCTGCATCATCATTAAATCTCTTTGACTCAACCCTTTTTGATTCAATTTTTAAAAAATGATTAAAATGCTAAAAAGGTTAAAAAGGCTTTTGCCTGAGTTACAGCCTCCTCCCTCAAGAAAGGGGGTTTCCATAGTGAGCAAATATCTCCAAGCAATGAATGACATGGATAGTCAGCGGATGGGACTTGGGGGTAATAACTTGGGAAATACAGGACTGAAAAGTGTGCAAACGCTATTCCAGTCCCTGAAAGGACCCTCACAGCATAAAACATCATGAACATAAGCATCAGAGATGCATCAACCCTCAGCCCTGGTAACTTACTGTACAACGTTCGCTCCACACAATACAATATATGTGAACAAAACATCACTGCAACAAGGCAAAGAAAGGGAGCTGCCATAATGAGCAGTTGTTTCCAAGCAATAAATGACATGGATAGTTAGTGGGTGGGAATTAGGATTAAAAGTGTGTAAAAATTATACAATTCTGAATGCTATTCCAGTCCCTGTAAGGACACTCACAGCAGAAAAAGGTTCATTAGGGAATTTAGCAGTCTAAAAATATTCCTCAAGATCAGAGGGAACGTTACCAGTTTTGATGGGAGTTTGGGATCAGTCTCCAACTGTCTCCACACATTGCGACAACACAATAAAAGGTCCTTGTAGTCAGCATTTTCCTGGAGGTCGTAGATCAATGGGGCATATCCCGTCACCGAGGCATGAAGTATTGAGACCTTTTCTACCTCTAAATCACCTTGACCTGCAGCTCGAATCATTGCCAGGTCCACCAAAACCTTCACCTCTTTCGTTCCTGTCAACAACAAAAATATATTGTTTCAATATTTACAGCTTACACAGTAGGAAATAACACAGATCTCTTGATCAATAGACATTAATAATCAAATTTAGGTCATTTTTTTTCCAAGGAGACATAATGCACCAGTCACACAAGCATGATAAAATGAACGATTGAGATGGGATAATGAAAAAAATACACCTTGCCTCACCATTGTACCCAAATGGTAATGCAAGTAAATTGATATAACCCAAAAAAATGTGTAAGAAAATGGAATTGACAGCCAAGGGAAAGCTATATGAAAGCAAAAAATAAGTCAGAATTGTGATGTGAATGTTACCTAATGCAATAGGAAGAAACAGAAAGTAATAAGAGCAAAATAAAATACCAACCTGTATCCTAAAGCTTCTCAAGTGAACAAACGGCATTAATAGTCCAGTCAAAATATGAAATGACCCAGAACAAATTAGAACAGAAACCATTTTAGTGTTATTTGTCTCAGAATGATGCCCTGATGAACATATAAAAAGTCTACCAAAATCAACTCAGTGGAACATTACCTAATTTGCATAAATTCAAAATGGCTACCTCTCATCGATGTTTCATCCTATTTCATGCATGCATTCAGGTTTTTTTAATGATTAAAGGTTCCCTGCATACTGAAATCATATCATACCCTTGCTGTTAATATACAATTTTAAGGCCATGATAAGGAAATAAGTAGTGTTTATTGTAATGTATTTTCATACATTGTCAGCATTATATGCAGTAAATTATACTGATTATAAAAAAACAATGAGCCTAATGCTCAGGTTTCCATTCAAATATCATACATATGTGTTTCAAAGATGTCCTTTGCTGAACCAGTTATACCATAGTCTGCTGAACATTTGCAAATAGAGTAATACACTAAATTGACCCCCCCTCCCCGGTGGCTGGTGGCACCACTTATATTTTCTATCAAACCAGATTATATGATTGTAGTAATTCTAGTCTTTGTGAGAATATTTGATCTTTTAGAACAGAAACATTCACAGGTCATATCATTCTATTGGCTACTAAATACTACTAGATATAACCTGGTCACAATATCAATGTATAAATATCATTAAAATGTTAAGAAAAATATTGCATATCATCTCTAGAAATAGGTTCAGTGAAATAGATCTTCTTTTAGTTGATCTGCAATTACAAAATTAACAACCAAGCCATATTCTTGTTTATACCTTTCAATATTAATTCTCCATTATGCCAGTCCGAATTGTCTTCTTTCAACACAGTGGAAGGCCAGTTTGAAATAACTGCAGTTTCTATACAGGCAGTCAGTGAATATCATTTGGTATGAGATACATTGCATATTTTGCACATAAGGTGATATTTATGATGGAAAGAAAAAAGAGCATGCATTGATACCATTTAGAACGAAAGACTTTGACAGAAGTATTGCCACTGTTTGTGAACAGTGTGATGATGACTGGGCCAAAACTATCAAAGCTAGAATGGAATTTGTTCATGACCTACATGCTGCAGATGCTGTCTACCATCAGGCATGCAGCACCAATTTCCACACAGGCAAGTCAATTCCTCACAAATTCCAAATAAGTGACAAGCAGGCAGAAATCAGTACTAAAATAGGGCGACCAAAACAGGAATTACAGAAAGAAGCATTTGAGAAAGTTATGAAGTATTTAGAGGAAAATGATGAAGAACAACTAACCATCAACTCACTGACACAGAAGATGGCAGACTATCTGTTTGGAACAGACAGTGAACCATACAGTCACAAATACATGAAACAGCAAATTATGAAACATTATGGAAATAAAGTTATCATTACAGAAATTAATGGAAAACCCAATGTTATTACAATTTGGAGCACTGCTGCCAATATCCTGCATGATTTTTATTCAAACCCAAAGTAGGATAGTTCAGAGGATGAAAAATTTAGAATAATTCAAACTGCAGCAAAATTGATCATGAATGACATTAAGAAATTGTCACATGAGCGTGAAATTTATCCTGCCTGTGATCAGATGTCTTCACCTGATGCTGCATGTTTATTTTTGCCAGATTCAGTGGTCCTCTTGCAACAGATATCATTAAAGGAGCTGGTGCAAAAGTTAGAGTAGCATCAGTTGGCCAAGCATTGGTCCAGGCAGCTCGTCCAAGAGTAGTAATAACTCCATTGCAGCTAGGTCTTGGTATCCAACTGCACCATCATTTTGGATCGAAATTCCTTAATGATACTTTGCATAAACTTGGGTTTTCATGCAGTTATTCTGAAGTCACAAAATATGAATATAGTGCAGCAGTCTATGATGGCGTAGACATTCCAGGTTTTTCTGGTAGAAACTTTGTTCAGTATGCTGCAGATAATGTTGATCACAATCTATGCACAATTGATGGGCATCACACTTTTCATGGCATGGAAGTGATTTGTTGCATGACACCAGGTAGTCAAACAACCCCCCCCAACAAATTCAGTATACAAGCAAAATACTAATTTTCGACTGTTATTTTTCTACATTTACAGGTCGTTTTTGATAGGAAGAGTACAAATTATGCATTTAAGCTATTTGAGAAGTTTCCCAATGGATTCCTCATGTCCAAAAAACATAAAATAGACTCTAAGATTACTCAAATATGTCAAATAGGAGCCAAGATATGTAATTTTTAAGATTTGCCCTGCCGTGTGTCGGCCATTTTGGATTTATGCAAATTAGGCATTGTTCCACTACTTGGATTTTGGTAGACTTTTACTATGTTATTCCCTAGGCTCTTCTGAGACATTTTCTGTCAGTTTCATTTCTGTTCTATTTTGTTCCGGGTTAGGCCATTTTTTGTCATATATTGACTGGACTATAAATGTCTCATGATAACAAAGCCATAGAAATTATATGAATGCAAATGTCATTTTTAGCTGTTATATCGCGACAGTGTGACTGGGGCATAAACAAGTTCAAATAATCTGATTCTATAATCGAGAAATGGCTGGGACATACCACTAGAGAGATTCTCCTTCAGCCAAGCCACCAATCTCAAACATTTCATGAAGGTTGTCAAACACTCCACTTTTTGCTCATCAATGCCTTCCATATCCTCAGTTGCACTCATGACTTCTTGCCGAATCATATTAAGAGGACTTCTCTTGTCTCGCACCTATAAAACATCAACTGACATTATAAAAGATAGGATTTATAAGTTGATTAGCCTTGGACATACATGGAGACTCCCTGTCACACAAATGACAGACCTTCATTTACTATATCATGTATATGAATACGCACTATGAACAGACACTGTTTGAGTTCAGTGCTGTTTAAACTTTATTATTATCATCATCATTAAGAATGACTTAATGGTCCTTTTGATAAGCTTGCCTTCTACCAAGATTCGCATTACATTGCATGAGTCAAAGATTCATTAGCCTGGCATGACCTATTTCTGCCATGACACATTAACTGGGATTTATGCTGAGAAGGATTCTTATTTCAATCATTCCTCTATGGAGACCAAAGTGCAAATATTCTTACAACTTGTTGAATATCTTCCAAGGGAGAGAAGTCCCCTGTCAATCCACAGGCATCCTTCATATTCAGCAGAACAGTGGAGGCCACCATGTATTGTCTGAGAACCAAGTACTGCCTGACTTGCTTCAGGATGCGGTCAACATGGGCAGGGGATGGAGGCGGGGTCATGCCAGATAACTCCTCCCTCAGGACATCCTCTTCATCCCTACACAGCTGCCAGATATAGTCTACTTCAGTCAGAGTGATGCTGCCATCCTGCATGGAACCACACATTGCCTGCCACCTGTAATATATGTTTAAACATTCAGCACTTTTTTTTATCATTTTCGGTGGGTCCTGCTGCCACCTGGTGTGGGAAAATTTCAAGAAACTGGATACCTTGTGATGAATGTCACGATCGGTACTGTAATAATCTGTGGTATCAACAATAATAGTATACATTGCTAAAGCCAGATTCCTAAACACTAAATACATTGCACTTATACTCTGCTCTCTGATCTTATTCCTAGACCCTGTCCAATATCAAGACCCCTGCCCCATCCCCATGCCAGTGGCCTGAATACAGATAACAACATAATCTTCTGTGTGCCTTGTATAACACCACACATATTGTCATTTCTTCTCAGATTGTTATTGGCTTCATTGTACATTAAGTTACCATGAAGGGGGACACACTGTGTGAGCAGCTGATGCTTCAATGCCTTTACTTTATACCACACTCAATACTAGCAACAGCTAAGTCGAGGTTAATTGTAGCACTGGTTCCCTTAGTCGCACTTTGTAGCAAGCCAAAAGGATCATTACCAACCCCCCCCCCCCCCAAGCCAAAAGATCAAAGAATCCTGCCCCCCAATGTTACAACCAGCGACCAACGATCTCCCCCCCCCCCATGAAAACTTGATATAGTTTGCAGAAGAGGACAAAAGCAGAGGAGTAACAGTGGGAACAAATACACACAAATACACACACACACACACACACACACACACACACAAAGAGGACAGACAGAGTGATTTCTTAGATTTCTTCCAGTACCTCAATAAGCTTGTTAATATGAATTCATTCATGTCAAGAAGGCTATACCTTTTGAATGCTTCATGGAAAACATTAACAACCACTTGTTCAATGGTTAACACGTTTTCTTGGTTTTCATTCTCTTGCAATTTGTGCATCCTTATCCCAAAGTGCTTCCAAAGTTCAACAAACAGGTTGCTTTTGTTGGCCTGATTCATGTCTTCCAGGTACCTCTGTACAACGTCTGGCAGAGCAAAGTAGACACAGTGTGGTTTGTATTCAGCACTGCTGGTCTCGCTGTCGTATGCTCGCGGTGTACAAATCTGTCTGATTTTGAGCTTCTCTGGGTTTTTCTCAACAATTTTCTCCAAACGAGTTGTGTCCACTGGAATATATGAATTGATTAACATCAAGAAACAAAGTTTTATCTTAGTCTGTGAATGTATATTGAGGAAATCATTCTTATCTTAGTCAAGGGTGACTTCTTTATCATTGAGTATGAATTTCCATTAAATATCCATTACTTTTCTCTCCAATTGTTTAAGTTTATTTTCAATCAAATTTCTGTTTCACTTTTGTCTTGTTTTTTTCTATATTAAATATACCTTGTGGGATTTCACCCTCAGGGAATTTAACTTGTGGGGTTTCACCCTCTGGGAATTTAACCTATGGGGTTTCACCCTCTGGGAATTTACCTTGTGACGTTTCACCCTCTGGGAATTTACCTTGTGACGTTTCACCCTCTGGGAATTTACCTTGTGACGTTTCACCCTCTGGGAATTTACCTTGTGGGGATTTACTTGGTGGGGACTTACCGGTTGGAAATATATTAACCCAGTGGGGACTAACCTGGTGGAAATTTTTTTAACTTGAGGGGATTTACTTGGTTGAAAGTTAACTGGTGGGGAACTTACCTGGTTGGATTTCTTTGCACATGGTGATGAAGTTATTGACCAGCGATCGCGTTTTATTGAACTGCTCCAGTTCCCTCTCTCTGTAGCTGATAATTTTGAGAAGAACCTGACATTTATCAATGCCATCCAAGTCGGACTCGGGGACGCACTCCAGGATAGGTGGCGTCTGACTCAGCAGGATTTTACACAGTTCTAAGAACGACTGCCGACTGTGCAGCAGCAGCTGAAGTTGCTCCACTGTTATGTCTCCACACAGCAAATTCCCCACAAATTCATTGAGGCTGACCAGGGCAAGCTGCATGTGCTCCCCAGTCTCATTCTCTAGCAGCTGTCTCTCACCAGAATTCACTGAAACATTAAGGTGCATAAACTACCCCAAAATGCCATTATAATGTTTATTCATTTCACACAATACACTTATTAACATTTTGAAATACAAGCTTTGGCACTTCAATTCCCATATTTGTATGTGAAGTGTACTGTTCAACTTTTATCAAATAATACATATGATGCAACCCAACATCCGAGAATTGACAAAATGAAAGTCTTACAGTAAACTCTCACGAAGCCACTGAAGGACGGCCATCGCAAGATGTGTTTAAGAATGGTGTTCTCATCTGCTGTCTGTGTTGGCCAGGCATTCCTGAATACTTTGGAGAGCATATGCCTCAAGCGATAATTTGCTGAATCTCCGTCACTTTGTGAATCCCACAAAAAGCTTCTCTCCTCTTTGTCGGACTGTAATTCACAATTGTAAGAAAAATCCTCATTAAAAGCAAACCAAAATTTTGAGCACAGTGTTAGGAATGAATAACAACTGTGATAAATAGAAATTGAAGCTAGTATGAAAATATGAACTAGCCTTAGATTTTTCTGTGCCCTCTGGGGCAGACATTATTGATAAGTATTATAATTATTATAAGTATTATGATTAGATATTTATGAACATGTTACCTAAATAAGCCAACATTTCTCAATCAGCTATCAGCAAAAATGCAAAGTACCAGAAGTAAAAAAGCACATTTCCTCAGGGATTTTTATCTAGTCTGAAGGTACACGCTTTATTCAGACTCAGTGTGGAGGGAGCTGTGAGTATCACTTCAAACAGTGTTTTGCACGAGAGATTTCACTCATTAACCCCTAAGGGATTAGGCTATCTTAATTTTGTTGACTGGCAGAACTAACCAACTTTTTTCTGGACTAGTGTATCTACATACTAAATTAATAAAATTTATAACCATAACCATTCAATATGTTTAATAAAGTGCTGGGGTCAAAAAAGTGCTGGGGTCAAAAGTTCATGATTAAGGCGGTCTGACGTCATTATCATGATTACATTGTAACAAGTTGCAGCCCTTCAGAATGTTACAAATGACGTCATCAAGCCAGAACAATGGGGACATCAACGTCCCTCCCGTCCATTACCAGTGGTGGACGTTGCCGTCCTTCCCGTCCATTAGGGGTTAAAATGGTTCCTAATCTCTGAACATTCTTGGCAAGCAGCCATCTTTATTATTTTTAAACATTTGTTTTTATGTCATCAAAATACTAGCTGGGCTTCTCGGTCTTCAAAATGTTTATCCACACAATTGAAAATCAGTAGACAATTTTCCTCAATCTTGTGTCACAAAAAAAGTATTACATAGCAAGACAATGTTGTTGAAGAAATGCATAAATTTTGCAAACCAATGTCATTTTTTGTTATTTGAGAAAAATCATTTTCTATTGTACATGTGTCTTTAAGGTTTGATAAATGCTGAAATACCCTCAAGGCAATGTCTGTACCTGACATATGTCACATATGGCTTGGAAACAAGGCTCACTGAAGCAATGTTCTACGTTAGGGTGCAGCTTGGAGAAATCGTTGTCACAATACAGCGAAACCTTCTGACGATTTGACAACTGTAAAATAAAAACACAATTATCAATACTTCCCTTGTAAATATTTTACCATAATGTCAACAATTCTCAACACATATCAAGAAAAACAACAACATATCCATGTCATATTGACAAGTTTAAATAATCTTAAAATTGATTTTAAAATGAGACATTACCGGTCTGATTCTTTCCTCAAGTTTTTTTGCTAAATTATGTTGAAAATCTGTGGTATGTTGGTCCTCCAACAAATGCAATTGAAAAAGGGAACTCCATAACTACAAATAAAGTATTTGTATGTAAATGATGAGCATTGATGTAACAAAGTCTCATCTTCTGGTGCATCCAGTTGGCAATACAAGAATGGAGAAACTGATGTAAATCTAATTCATTAAATATCTCAATTTGGTTACAAATAATAGTCGTTTGAACACATCTGGTCCAACATTATGAATATGTTATCATCCTTTTATTTCAGATTCTTCATGATATATCCAACCTTTTGCAGTGCCACAGTTATTCTAAGTGAGAATGTTTTCATAACTTGAAAATATAATTCTCTCGTAAGAAGTGTACTGCCCATATTTTGATCTTTATCTTTTTAAAACAAACCATCTTGAAATATTTGAAAATACCTCCAACTCATAATATTCTTGGAGAGATGTGGAGTACATTGTCCGACACATGAATGTTGGTAGAACCTGTGGTGATCCCAGCCATTGTGTCAGGGTGCCATAGGTCGTCGCATACAATGTAGAAACCCATTCTTGGACTTCTTTCATTCTACCATAGACCTGAGCCTCCGTACTTTGGTCTGTGTTTGCTTGGGCTGCTATCTTCAAGGCGGCCATGGATGTAAACAACGTTTGTAGTACAGCACTGACTTGCTTGTAATGAGAGGCTTTGGTGTTGTAATTGAGAACAGATCTAAAGAGATCTTCACAGATGTGAGTGCACTGCTTCAACTGAACAACAAGATCTTCAGTCTCTGCATGTCTGCAATAAAAAGGATGGTCTACAGAAAAATCCCAGCAGTAATAGTGATGATACAAAAAATTCACTTTTTCACTTTTTCAGATTTGTGATATTTTCCATTCATCATATCTTTTTTGGCTCAAGCTGTCAATATCATGTGTGATCATGTTACATGTAACAGATACAGGTCAAACCACTGCATGCGTTCCATTATATCTATCATCAATGCTTGTCAGTAACAACACCTCAAAGGGTGCCCTTGGGTGTTTCTACTATAAGATTACCCCCTCCAAGAAACAGAAAAACAATGTTAGAGGTATGCTCACATCTCCTTTTGGGTGCTCATTTGTTGTATTTTGCATCCTACAGCATCCAGCACAACAAGAATTCTCCTCTAAAAGCAACAAAATCCATAGTAAAACTCACACAGGCCAAATGGTCAATTTGACTTAAATCTCCATTTCATTCTTTGCAGATTAACATCACACTGGGAGTGAAAACAAGGATTGACTAAAAAAATAATAGCCTCTTAAATAAAATAAATAAACCCACCTCCATGAGGGTTTCCCTCAGTGTTAGTTTTCGGACGTAGTAGACCAGTACTGCCAGGCAAACCTCCGGTGGAAAGGCTCCGGTTTCTACCATTGCTTCCAGGTGTCTAGCACTAAATGTTGTCGCCAAAGTTCTCGGGAGAAGACGATCCACTTCAAAAAGGGGAGCAAGGCGACGCGTTATCGCACCCACTTGCCTAAATATATGGTTTTAAAATAATTTTAAAATTTTGTTTGTCCTTCGGCAATTTTGTGATGCAATCCCATATATTAACATAATTCTATGCCTATATATTACAAATGAATATAAAAACTTACAAATAATTTGGGTAATTCATTTTGTCTTTGAAGGTCTCAGCTGTGTTATAAATTCCACTTGTTCCCCACCATCTGTTGTTCTTATCGTCATGGGAAACAGAATCAGTAATTTTCTCATACGGCTGCATGTCTCTGTTCAGGAAGTGCCACAGGGGTACCAGGAACAACCATTTTTGTGCATCACTTCTGGCACAGATTTGAATGAAAGACAGCAGTCTGTCTTTGATTTGGCTACAATTGTGAAAACCTATATCAGCACTCATCCAAGTTCAGGTATTATAAAAATTATAAAAATATATTGTTTTTAAAATAGGAGTGTTGGTTCCTTCATACACAAACAATTTATAATAACAGTATGACTGTCGCACACATATAGAGCTAGTTGACCTAATACAAGATATTGGTATTGTTGAAGAGCAATTTTATTTTTTACCAATCAGAGACAAGTGAACAAATGATAACAAGTTTTATTCTTTGTTAATATTGTTTTTACGTTTTTTTTGTTCTATTTTTTCTAATTGAATAATATTCTGATCCAGGACATAAATTATTTTGATTCCAATTCAGTTCATTTCTACTTATATATAATAAGTTAAACATGATAAGATTTTATATTGTGCTATATCAGACAACGTCTGCTTATGGTGCTCTGATGCAGGAGTATTCAATGAAACAAAGCCTTCATTAATATCATCTAACTATAAAAATGTATGCTTCAAAAGTTAAGTGACATAAAGGTGACACAATGTCAAAACCTTCCCTCTAAAAAATTTAAATGACTTACATAATATAGTTGGGGAAATGTTTGAAGACAAGTTCCAAATCATTGCAGATTTTCTTCTCTGCATGAGGTCGTATCAGTAATGCCTCACATATCGTGTTGATAAACTTCTCATCAAAGGGCAAATTATATCTCATTGTAAGGAACATAATAGTGACTGCAGACACCATTCTACGGCCAGATTCTCTCACAGTCTCCTCCTTCTCTTGCCAATTATTCAGCTCTTCTAATCTTGTAGAGAAATACTGATATAATAGCTTAAAAAGAGAAATCACATCAAATAAATATTTCTCACAAATAATTCTCAAATTAATATGATTATATCATAAACCTTATAACAATTAAGGAAAAGTATCAATTTGAAAAATATATATTCAAAAGTATCTTTATATTGAGACTAGTTAAGGTCAAAGTGAACCATGGTTCAGACATTTCCTATACTTACTGCTTTCCTTGCCTCATTTTGCAGCTCAGGTCTGAGCAGTTTGCAGAATAGCTTTTCCACATTCTCTATTTCTTCTAGCACTTTTTCCCCTTGCATCTCTGAGCCTCGTTTATCCTCACATAATATTTCCCAGGCTGGTAACATCTTTGTGGCTCCAAAGATGAAATGATCATACATCTGTTCAAAGTCCTTGTCTGATCCTTTAACCCAATTGATCAAACCTTCCATAAAATTCCGTTTCTTAATGTCTGGAAGCATTGTACAGTCATACTGATGCCACTCATCTGAAATAGTTTGCCAATTTCAGTGTGGATTAAATACATTTGAGGCTACTAGACAGTTGGGCTAGTAAGGGGAGATTTGCACTAGCCCAAATCAAAGTGCACTAGCCCAAACATGTGATGCACTTGGTAAGGGTAATACATAATTAATAAGATTAATCAAATAACAAAAGGACATTTTTACCAATACTTAAATAATCATGATTAGCTACTAGACAGTTGGGTCAGCATCAATGGAACATATATTAGTCTGACAGTGTTTCTACTAGCCTGGGATTGTGGGCTAGTGCTAAAATCCCGGCCTGCATTATGATTTTTATAATAACAAGCAACATACAATCCCACTTTATTGTACAGGGCCCTATGATACTACATGCATATTATGCATCCATTTCATTGGTCTGAAGTTTACTTGTTCATCTTTTTTTTCAGAAGCATTATGATCAGGTCAGAGGCTTTTAGCACTTTAACTCAAATTCAGATCAATAGATTAGTCACCTGCTTTTTGGAAGGTTTAAATACATGTATATTAGCCCGTTATCAAATAATCCATGATGTGCTTGGCCCTTAAGAAATTTGGATGCAATCTTTGACCAACTTTTGGCCATCTTGGTTTCAGGTCTATCTCAGTTTGGCTCAAGAAATCACAAATGATTTTGTCGGTAACAGAAAAGGTGCAAATGCACCACTATTGGCACCAGCTTTTCTCACCAGATGGAACGTTTACTTTTAAATGAGATCATGAGGCAATTTACAAAGGCAATTGCCCATTGGAGGGCAGCTCAATCCTGACTGACTGCCCTATTCAACTTTATAATCCCCCACGAATGTTCCGTACTCCAGTGTTTCACCTCAGGTGTATTCACTTAAACCCAAAATACCCCAGATATTTCAGGCCCAAAATAACTAAAAAATTCACAGGTCCACTGTATTGTTTGCCATATCAGCTGAACAACAAGAAAAAAAGAAATATTTACTTAAATCTGGGCCAGAAGAATTTAAACATAGGCATCAGAGATGCATCAACCCTCAGCCCTGGTAACTCATTGCACAACATTCGCTCCACACAATATTTGTGAACAAAACGTCACTGCACCAAGGCAAATTGATGCAGGGGTAAAAAAAACCCATAAAATCTACTTCCTTTGATAGCTTAGGTGTGTCAAGTATCATGAAACTGTCATCATTTACTCTAGAATTATTGAGATGGGCAGGTGACCTTGAAAAGCAGGTTAAGGTCACCGTCCATCAAACTCATGTGAAGACTTCCAAGATGCTTATGTGTGTCAATTTTCATGAAGCTGCCATTATTTGTTCTTAAGTTATTGCAATGACGTGGATTTGACATGATTGTCCCTGTGACCTTGAAAAGTAGGTAAAGGTCATGTTCCATCAAGAGAAGTCTGAGGTCTTCACCAGATGCTTATGTGTGTCAAGTCTCATAAAGCTGCCAACATTCGTTCTCGAGTTATGGCAATGATAGGGATTTCACATAATTGTAACTGTGACCTTGAAAAGTAGGTGAAGGTCATGTTCCATACAAAAATGTCTGAGGTTTACATCATATGCTTATGTGTGTCAAGTTTCATGAAGCTGCCATCATTTGTTCTCGAGTTATCGCGATGACAAGGATGATTTCACATAATTGTCCCTGTGACCTTGAAAAGTAGGTGAAGGTCATGGTCCACCATGAGAAGTCTGAGGTCTTCACCAGATGCTTGTGTGTGTCAAATCTCATAAAGCTGCCATCATTCGTTCTTGAGTTATTGCGATTCTTGGGATTTCACATATTTGTCCCTGTGACCTTGAAAAGTAGGTCAAGGTCGCCGTCCACCGAACTAGTCTGAGGTTTTCAACAGATGCTTATGCATGTAAAGTTTCATGAAGCTGCCATCATTTGTTCTTGAGTTATCACGATGACAAGGATGATTTCACATTATTGTCCCTGTGACCTTGAAAAGTAGGTGAAGGTCATGTTCCATCAAGAGAAGTCTGAGGTCTTCACCAGATGCTTGTGTGTGTCAAATCTCATAAAGCTGCCATCATTCGTTCTTGCGATTCTTGGGATTACACATAATTGTCCGTGACCTTGAAAAATAGGTCAAGGTCACCGTCCATCGAACTCTTCCGAGGTTTTCACCAGATGCTTATATGTGTCAAGTTTCACGAAGCTGCCATCATTTGTTCTCGTACTATCGCGATGACAAGGATGATTTCAAATAATTGTCCATGTGACCTTGAAAAGTAGGTGAAGGTTATGTTTTATAGAAACAATTCTGAGGTCTTCACCAGATGCTTATGGGTGTCAAATCTCATAAAGCTGCCATCATTTGTTCTTGAGTTATGCGATTCTTGGGATTTCACATAATTGTCCCTGTGACCTTGAAAAATAGGTCAAGGTCACCGTCCATCGAACTCGTCCGAGGTTTTCACCAGATGCTTATATGTGTCAAGTTTCACGAAGCTGCCATCATTTGTTCTCGAGTTATCGTGATGACAAGATGATTTCACATAATTGTCCCTGTGACCTTGAAAAGTACGTGAAGGTCATGTTTCATAGGAAAAATTCTGAGGGCTTCACCAGATGCTTATGTGTGTCGAATCTCATAAAGCTGCCATCATTCGTTCTTGAGTTATTGTGATTCTTGGGATTTCACATAATTGTCCCTGTGACCTTGAAAAATAGGTCAAGGTCGCCGTCCATCGAACTCGTCCGAGGTTTTCACCAGATGCATATGTGTGTCAAGTTTCATGAAGCTGCCATCATTTGTTCTTGAGTTATCGCGATGACAAGGATGTTCACTACAGACATACATACAGACATACAGACATACATACATACATACATACCCACGCCAGGAGTACTGCAATACCCTCAGCCTGATTACATCAGGGGCTGAGGGTAAAAACCAATGGCCCAGAGGTTCCAAAAGCCCTTCATGGCCAACAGGCTAGTGCTTAATGTTAAACCCACAATTACATAGTAATTATTGGCAAGGTTAAAGCCAATCTGATTTGGCCCTTATTAGTGAGTCAAAAAGTAAGTTATAGAATGGTCAGCTTTTAACTTGTTTGAAATAGTGATGTGGCAAATTTTCCCTGAAAGATTCAAAGAAATTGGAATAATTTTATCCACAACTTTACATCCAACATGTCAAATTTTGCCAAATAACAAACCTGTTTTCTCCAGGATACTTGTTTTGATGCCAAGATGTCTATTTGCAATGAATCCCTTTGTGTAGATATTGAAGTATAGATGTTCATATTTCACCACACATTTATCAGGTTCTTTATTGGATATTAATACATATTTGTACATGATTTGATTTCCTTTCAATAAGCAATCCTTTGGCACAGATACTTCTCCCCTAAGCAAATAGTACCCATCACCAATATCACTGCAACAAATTTGAAGGTATTATACACCAATCCTACAATTTGTTGGTTAAAAACATAAAATTATACAGTCACATCAATACCATGACATATTTAAGTTTTACAAAGTATAGGTCTCTGCAGTGATGTTTCAGCCATCAGCTGCATGTGACGAGTAAACACAGGTAGTGTAAATTCTTTGTGGTCCCTGATGAGGCCCAATGTAGGGTAGCAATATTTGACAATTTTCTGGCATTATTCAAGAAAATGTTCTTGATTACACCATAAGCTAATGTCATAATTACATCTATGATGTTATTTACCTTTCAGTGCATTTATGCCCACACACCATTTGAAAACTAGATACCTTGAGACAAATGTCTCAATCGGTACTGTAATAATCATTCTAAATACAGTGCCTATTTGAAGAGATCACAGAAATCTAAACCAATTGTTAGTATTGGTAGGGACTGCGATCATTGTCGAGATCATCTTTAGGATCCTTGCTTTTTTTTCTACGTTTCCTATTTGTGTTTGCAGACAAATAATTCCTGACATTTTGAAGTCTGGGGCCTTAGAAACAAAGATCAAGGTCATGTTTGGGAATATCAACTTCAGCAACCTTTACTGCAGCAGTTGCTTGGCAACCTTCACCTATGATCTACTGTTGGCTTTCATGTGATGTATGTGTGGTAAATATTTTGAACCTTTAATTGGATCGGCTGATAAGATAAAGTAAAATGAAAAGGTTTTATGTGAAATGTCAAAATTTTGGTAAAATTTTAAAACTAGTGACATTGGAAATCATGTCAAGGTCATGTATGAGGTCATCCTAATGTAGGTCTACATAGGATGTAGGTGCAGTAAAAATCTACCTTTATTAGATGAAAAAATATCACAAAATGTTGAAGATTTTGTTGACAGACACACACACAGAAACATGGACAGAGTGTGATACCATAGCTCCTGCACCGCCCAGGCGGTGGGAGCTAATAATAGTCATAAACATAGGCATCAGAGATGCATCAACCCTCAGCCCTGGTAACTCATTGCACAACATTCGCTCCACACAATATTTGTGAACAAAACGTCACTGCACCAAGGCAAATTGATGCAGGGGTAAAAAACGCATAAAATCTACTTCCTTTGATAGCTTAGGTGTGTCAAGTATCATGAAACTGTCATCATTTACTCTAGAATTATTGATATGGGCCTGTGACCTTGAAAAGCAGGTTAAAGTCACCGTCCATCAAACTCATGTGGAGTCTTCCCAGATTCTTATGTGTCAATTTTCATGAAGCTGCCATCATTTGTTCTTAAGTTATCACGATGACAAGGATGATTTCACATAATTGTCCCTGTGACCTTGAAATCAGGTGAAGGTCATGTTCCATCAAGAGAAGTCTGAGGTCTTCACCAGATGCTTGTGTGTGTCAAATCTCATAAAGCTGCCATCATTCGTTCTTGAGTTATTGCGATTCTTGGGATTTCACATAATTGTCCCTGTGACCTTGAAAAATAGGTCAAGGTCGCCGTCCATCGAACTCGTCCGAGGTTTTCACCAGATGCATATGTGTGTCAAGTTTCATGAAGCTGCCATCATTTGTTCTCGAGTTATCGCGATGACAAGATGATTTCACATAATTGTCCCTGTGACCTTGAAAAGTAGGTGAAGGTCATGTTTTATAGAAAAAATTCTGAGGTCTTCACCAGATACTTATGTGTGTCAAATCTCATAAAGCTACCATTATTCGTTCTTGAGTTATTGTGATTCTTGGGATTTCACATAATTGTTCCCGTGACCTTGAAAAATAGGTCAAGGTCGCCGTCCATCGAACTCGTCCGAGGTTTTCACCAGATGCATATGTGTGTCAAGTTTCATGAAGCTGCCATCATTTGTTCTTGAGTTATCGCGATGACAAGGATGTTCGCTACAGACATACATACATACATACATACATACAGACATACATACATACATACATACCCACGCCAGGAGTACTACAATACCCTCAGCCTGATTACATCAGGGGCTGAGGGTAAAAATGGTGATACTCACTGCTCTATCTGCATCCTATATTTGTCATTACTGGCAGTCTCTCCCCAGTTACCAAGTGAACGATGACCAAACAGAATGCAGATCTTTTCCTCTTCCATTTTCCATTTCCAGAGAGGGGGGATGACCACATGAAAGATCACACTCACATTTTTCTGATATCTCTTCTCCTGTTGTCTTAGAACAAGAAATATTAGTTTCCATTAGCATACTAAATACTGTTGTTTATATCTGATAAACAGTTCACAGTTCACTGCAAACTTCATACAAAAGGGTAGCATGTCAATTAGCAGAACAATAGATTAAGCAAAATGAAGATTAGCTTTTTTCTCCGATCATAAATTTGAATTTGTCTTGAAAGATAACCAAAGTGCAAGATTAACCAAAAAAATCAAATTTGCATTTTACGCAAGAACATATTTATTATGCATTCTGATTTTTTTCCTGGAAGTGTGGGTGGCAATCATCACCAAATCTATGCACTATCCATCATTTGACTTCATTAATTTGTTTTCTAACTTAATACTTGTGTGTCAGGTCCATTGTCTGCAAAAACGTAGACTTTGATGAAACATGCATATTTATTGTCCACATAACAAAGATCACTCCCTGATATCTTGAGAGAAGATCCAGATATTTTGTGCACCCCAGGTAATTTTGAATGTTTTTTTTGTAACACAGATGATCCTTCTTACATCGACAGCTGTAATAATGCACGGTATCGTACTGGTTATGAAACACTTTCCTTTTCCATTTAAAATCTATTTTAATATATATTCATACCTCTGTCCTACATTTTTCTTTGGTTGTGACTTTGCCTCTTCCGTTTTGGTGCTTTCCTTCTGCAAAAATGAATAAAACTTTCATATCCAAGGTAATCAGTCAGTTATGTGTGAAACATTCAGAAAATATTTAAAAGATAAATTCCCCCTCCATTGGCGCTGTGTTATAAAGTAAAGGAGAATGTCTGTGCACTGACAACCAATATGGCATATAACTTGATATGATCATGTTATAACCACATAACTTGATAAGAACATGTTATAACCACATAACTGGATACAATCTTGATATAACCACATTTATAACTGAATACCATCATGTTATAACCACATAACTGGACAAGAATATGATAAATCGACATGACTGGATATGATCTTGGTTAACCCTCAAGATTGGATCTGACTTTGATATAACCACATAACTGGATAAGATCAAGGTATAACCACATAACTGGATAAGATCAAGGTATAACCACATAACTGGATAAGATCAAGGTATAACCACATAACTGGATCTATTTTGTTTGTTTGTTTGTTTGTTTGGAGTTTTACATCACTTTTAACATTATTTCATTTATTTCGTGATGATAACTACTTTAGCAGATACATGTATAGTGCTGCCTCACTGAATTTTCATGTCGCAGGTCCTTGACATGACAACCCATCCGGTCACAGATTTACAAGGACAATGGGTTAATCCTTTAGGCACTGGCCTCAGCTCAAATGGGAAATTGTATCATGGGTTCAATCGCGGCATGGCTGGGAATCGAACCCACAACCTTTGGATCACCACTGGTGCTAATAAGCTGGTGCTCTAACCAATTGCACCACTGCCCATGGCCTCATAACTGGATATAATCAAGGTATAACCACATAATTGGATATGATCAAGATATAACCACATGAACAGATATTCACCTGACTGTGTACATCTAATTCTGATAAATGCCTATGAAGATGAATGCTATAATTTTGTATGGTTGAATATCTTTAATTTTTGAAATAATATAACAATGGGTTAATATTGAAAGTGTTATCATACCTTCTCTTTGTTCCCTCCTTTTTTGATGGCATCAGCATAAGTTTTGTTGCCTTGATTCATTGTGGGATGAGGAATATTTGTTGCAGCTTTTGTTTGACTCCTGGTTTTCATTGAATGCTCACCAGATGTCACCACATTACCATTATCATCTCCTCTTCTTGTATCTGCACACTCGTCACTCATCATACTGCCATGTTCAGTTTGCATGGGACCGAACAAAGGAACATCTTTACCTGATGTATCTCTTCCAACATCAGGATGTACACTCTGTCCAAAGACACATTTCCCATCATTTACAGTATTCTCCTCTGACTTTATCTCCCTGTCCTTGTCTTGTTGCCCTAAACCAGTAGATTTGTTATTAATCTCTTTTCCTTCTAGTTCTTCATATGATTTCATATGTATGTTGACCTCTGACTTATAACTGTGACTTCTGTGCTGTTGACTTGTGGATCCATTCTCTTGGTCAATAGCTTCACTCACCCGACCTACTGTTCCTGGCCTCTGATCTGTGGCTCCTTCCCCTTGCCTGTTGGCTACTGGCCTCTGATCTGTGGCTCCTTCCCCTTGCCTGTTGGCTACTGGCCTCTGATCTGTGGCTCCTTCCCCTTGCCTGTTGGCTACTGGCCTCTGATCTGTGGCTCCTCCCCCTTGCCTGTTGGCTACTGGCCTCTGATCTGTGGCTCCTTCCCCTTGCCTGTTGGCTACTGGCCTCTGATCTGTGGCTCCTTCCCCTTGCCTGTTGGCTACTGGCCTCTGATCTGTGGCTCCTTCCCCTTGCCTGTTGGCTACTGGCCTCTGATCTGTGGCTCCTTCCCCTTGCCTGTTGGCTACTGGCCTCTGATCTGTGGCTCCTTCCCCTTGCCTGTTGGCTACTGGCCTCTGATCTGTGGCTCCTCCCCCTTGCCTGTTGGCTACTGGCCTCTGATCTGTGGCTCCTTCCCCTTGCCTGTTGGCTACTGGCCTCTGATCTGTGGCTCCTTCCCCTCGCCTGTTGGCTACTGGCCTCTGATCTGTGGCTCCTTCCCCTTGCCTGTTGGCTACTGGCCTCTGATCTGTGGCTCCTTCCCCTTGCCTGTTGGCAACTGGCCTCTGATCTGCAACTCCTTGCTCCTGGATTGAGTACTTCTCCTGTGTTTGGACAGGAGCATTCCCAGATAACCCTGGAACATTGTGCCCATTGCCTCCAGGGGGCGTCCCCATCCCCAGGGCTCCTGGTGCCATTCTCTGTTCCCCTTGAGGTGATAACCCAGCCTCACTTCCAGACAGATCTTTTCTAATCTCCTTCTCAGGGTCTATATTGAGTCTGACTAATTTTCTTTGGACAAGATCATTGTTCATATTCAAATCATTTTGGCCATTTCGTTTCCTATTGAGCGAAATATCAGATGTAGCAGAGTGGGAAAACTCTGTCTGAGAAACTGGCAGAGCTGATTGCTCCCCCTGGTATTGCTCCCCATGGTGTTGCATCCTCTGGTATTGCTCTCCCTGGTGTTGCTCCCCCTGATGTTGCTCCCCCTGGTATTGCTCCCCCTGGTGTCGAGGCCTGGTAGCTACTTTGCCTACCGAGTCATTCACTCTCTTGACACCTGTTTTATCTGTTGGCTTCTCAGACTGGGCCTGAGCTGTAGGAGACCTCCCCACTTTGACCTCTGACACCTGCTTCACTGCTATGCTCCCTGGTACATCCTCTGGGAAGGTTGCTGTGTCTTGACCTGGGGCCTCAGAGACCTCACCATCTCCACCGCTCCCCGGCCTGACTGCATTAATATTCAGAGACACATTGATATCATTATACTGGAATTCTGATTGAAACTTGACGATGAATATCTCAAATTGTCAAAATGAAGTAAATTCAACACAAATGTTCCAAATTAAAAAAATTAAAAGAAGTCCAAGCAGCAAGAATGTGAGTGGGTATTTAGAGCGGCTAATGATAGAAACCCATATACCGCCTCACAATGTTGCATGGCATACTGCTAACTAAATCCATTCTCAAGGTTGATTTTTGCTGATAAAAATTTGATAAAGCTGTTTTCTGAGTCATTCAATTCAAAATTTGAAGAAGCATGCAATGACAAGACCATTTTTTAAAAATACTAACAACAGGACATCTTTTACACAGAAAAAGTTACTCAATACATAATTTTCCTGAAAACATTTTGTTTCCTATCTCTAAGTAAAACTGTACATGTACTGCTAAAAATCAATCTGTATTTTTATTCTTATCTATAATCAATAAGGCTCCGGTACCTTATGTACTTACCAGGAGTATCTGCTAAACTTTGGACCTGTTCATCTGAGCTGAGCTGTGTCACTGTCGGCACAATTGTCTTCTGTACGGGGCTTCCTAATAATGTAATCAATCATATAGACCCACACTTAACTGCTCAGATCTGCAGCACCTTGACTTATTTAACTATAAACCATAAAATGCTAAGAGTAAGAAACTCGAGTACTTTATGACATTAAATAATGACATTTCTCTATCATAATACCTGATGAGATAAAGTACTGACATTTCTCTATCATAATACCTGATGAGATAAAGTACTGACATTTCTCTATCATAATACCTGATGAGATAAAGTACTGACATTTCTCTATCATAATACCTGATGAGATAAAGTACTGACATTTCTCTATCATAATACCTGATGAGATAAAGTACTGACATTTCTCTATCATAATACCTCACAAGATAAAGTACTGACATTTCTCTATCATAATACCTCACAAGATAAAGTACTGACATTTCTTTATCATAATACCTCATGAAATAAAGTATTTAACTACGTGTCATCATTTTAAAGATATTTGCATTTCACAAATCTATATGCACAAACTGCAAATGACTGTATTGAACTGAGTTCCTGACATTAGAAATATACATATTGTATATGAAATCTAAGCAATATTTAGCACGTGAAATATTTAACACATGAAATCAAAGGAAATTATGATAAATATGTAAGTAAAGCATAGAAATTAGCCACATAGTTTAATTATTAGCCACATATCTATGTTACCTCTATGAAGCATGAGAGCTTACCTCTGAGTAGCAGTGAGTAGCGGTGGGAGGGGTTCAGTTTATCTTTGAGTAGCAGTGGGAGGGGTTCAGGTTACCCTTGAGTAGCGGTGGGAGGGGTTCAGTTTATCTCTGAGTAGCAGTGGTAGGGGTTCAGGTTACCTTTGAGTAGCAGTGGGAGGGGTTCAGTTTACCTCTGAGTAGCGGTGGGAGGGGTTCAGTTTATCTTTGAGTAGCAGTGGGAGGGGTTCAGCTTACCCTTGAGTAGCGGTGGGAGGGGTTCAGTTTATCTCTGAGTAGCAGTGGTAGGGGTTCAGGTTACCTTTGAGTAGCAGTGGGAGGGGTTCAGCTTACCTCTGAGTAGCGGTGGGAGGGGTTCAGTTTATCTTTGAGTAGCAGTGGGAGGGGTTCAGCTTACCCTTGAGTAGCGGTGGGAGGGGTTCAGTTTACCTTTGAGTAGTGGTGGGAGGGGTTCAGCTTACCTCTGAGTAGCGGTGGGAGGGGTTCAGCTTACCTCTGAGTAGCGGTGGGAGGGGTTCAGCTTACCTCTGAGTAGCGGTGGGAGGGGTTCAGCTTACCTTTGAGTAGCGGTGGGAGGGGTTCAGCTTACCTCTGAGTAGCGGTGGGAGGGGTTCAGCTTACCTTTGAGTAGCGGTGGGAGGGGTTCAGCACAACCAGAGCAGTACTCATCCTCATCAGACTCAGCTTCTTCTCCACAGCATGTGCATCTTCTGACAGCCACAATGTTTGTAGCATTTCTACATTTTGGGCAAAACTTAGCTGTGGCTTTTATGAGTTTTTGACAATGTGGACAAGGACGCTTTCCAGAAGAAGTCACACGCAAGCCACAATTGCCACAGAAATGTTGTCCTGGTGACACTGGTTCCTGACATCCCTGACAAGTCACCAAGGACCTGTCGGCCATAGTTGCCAATAGTGCTCACCTGCAAATAATGATCTGGTGTTCAGATAAAGAACACAGGAATCTTCCAATCTTATTTCTTTTCATAAGGACAAACCATTATTCATTCAGGGGGGTGAAACAAATTAAATTTTCTGATTTTTCCATACAAGGTTAATCTCAAATACTTTTTTCCTAAACCAAAGCATATCTCTAAATATTTTCCCTTGTCAGTTTTTGTTTTTCTCAAGCCTCTAATTTATTTTTTCCCCACATGCACACATCCTACTTTTTACACATATGAGTGCCAATGGATGCATGATTGATCAGAAAATGATATAATGCTTTATTCATCCTGATTTACAGTTAATACAACTATTCCAAGTTATCATTCATCACAGCAAACATCACATAAATATGACAATTACATCATTATTTAACAGCAACTCCTTCAGAGTACTAATGTATTAAAATGCTATTTACGCACTTAACTCACATGTTAAAAATAGTATAGGACAACTTTCACCAATATTAGCCTTCAAAACATTTGATACTCAAATAAGCCCAATCATGGAATATGCTGCTGATGTTTGGTTTACAGGAAAAGAAGTCAAATCTCTAGAAAAAATACATTTATCTTATCTAAAAAGCAATCTCCGTGTTAAAATATCTTCCAGTAATTATGCAATATATGCCGAGTCTGGAAGATTTCCCCTTATCCTCAAACAAAAATTTCAGGCAATTAAATACTGGAAAAGAATACTCTTACTAAAAAATAACCATATAGTGAAAAAAGCATATAACTCACTTCTTGAATTGCATGAACTAGGACAAATAAACTGGTGCAGCCACATAAAAAATATTCTGTATGATGTAAATCAACAACACCACTGGGAGGAGCAATGTCTAAATACCAGCACAGATTTAACGATAATAGAAGCAGAACTTTATAACAAATTTAGAACTGAATGCATAGAAAAGATTGGAAATAACTTATTATATCCAAAACTGAGGACATACTGTCTTTTCAAGTCTGAATTCATGATGGAAAAATACTTGTCATGTGTAAAAAATCTGAATCATGCATTATCCCTATTTAGATTCAGAATAAGTTCCCATAACTTAAGAATAGAAACCGGCAGATATGACAGACCAAATAAAACACCGCCAGAATTTAGAACTTGTTTATATTGCTCCTCTGGTGGTGTTGAAGATGAAAATCACTTTATCATGACATGCACTTTATATAAAAAAGAACGTAGAGAACTCATGTCTGTAGTCATAGATGAATTACCATGGGATCACTTGGCAAATGTAAATAATTTGGAATATTTCACTGTCATTATGAAATCTGAAAATAAGAGAGTGATTAGATCTCTAGCAAAATGTATATATTTATGTCTAAAAAAGAGATCTGAAACAGTGCTAAACAATACGTCCAATTAAGATTCTAGTCCAGTATAAGTAATTGTAATGCTTAAAATCAAAATATGTAGGATGCTTAGATTTATAATAATTCTCTGGTGCTATAGACCAAGTATTTCATTATGTTTATTACAAATAGCATATTTATTGATAACAATGCCAACTTTGACAAACATAGACCAGTCATACAAGTTTATTCATTAATCATTAATCACAATCCAGAACCATTCTTTCAGTTAAGACTGATCTAAATTCCCATCATTCTGAAAGCTATCAAAATTAACACCCATCCATTTCTTGAATCACAAAATTATGAATAAACAATCTCGTCTGATTTGTATATGATTCTGCCAAAGCACTTTAAAAAATGTACGTATATTGAATTGAATGCCATCAAGTGGTGTTCTATTGTCTATTTTCTTTTTTGTATTTACATTTGTTCGTGTTAATTGAATTAGAAATAATCTGTGAGTATCAAATGTATATATTTAGAAGATACTCCTGAGTAGTATTGGTATAATTTTAATTAGCATGACATATAGGTTTTATGTGACCTTCTATTGTCAATAAAATTCAATACAAAAAAAATACAAATATTACATTTCTGATATTCCATTTTAGGTCTGGGCTGTGGGGATGAATATCCTAAATCACATATATGGTACAATTTGACTATGACTATGAAAGACAATGCTCAACATGAAAAAAATATCCTAAAATAGTTTTAATTGTTGATGAATGAACCAGACAGTTTCTCTGTTTGGTTATCACAAAGGTTTGGCTTTAAAACTGCCCAATTCAAACATGATTTTTGACTGTTACCACAGAAAGAAAGGGACCCTCATATCAATATTCCTTACATAATATATATGATAATATATTCCAAGCAACTCTCTTACTTTCCCGGAAAATGATTTGTCCCATAAATTATCTGCTGTAGCTAGTCCGCAAGAATGTGGGAGCTGTTAAGTATTTCATGATAAAATCAGTTTGTTGAATAATTTCTCTCCACCCCCAATCCAGGTTTTACAATCTTTAGTTTACAAGGTTTATAATCTTTAATTTATCATTGAAACTTGTTAAAGATATGAGCAGAAAGGCAAGTCATGTCTTTCAGTTTGGGAATATTTTTATTTATCCACCAAATGGTCACACCAATACTTTTTTCCACTTCTCTCCCCCCCCCCCCCCCCCCCCCACCACAATGATTAATGGTCTTCCCCCAGAGTGTGATAACATGTAATGGGTGATGACATCATGAGAGGTTCATAATTTGGGAAAGTAAGGATGAAAGTGAAAGTGAAAACCAAGGTGGGAAATATTCAGCAAACTGATTTTCCGGGAAAGTTAGAAAGCTGTGCAGAATATATTATGTAATACTATTACCGTAATAGTACTAATACTGCTAAATAAATACTCACACCTATATACTATAATAATAAAATAATTAAAAAATGCATTCTCTGCATGCAAACAATGATAGCCAGATAGTTACCAAGAGTCAGACACAGCCAGACAGTTACCAGGTGTCAGACACAGCCAGACAGTTAACAGGTGTCAGACACAGCCAGACAGTTAACAGGTGTCAGACACAGCCAGACAGTTAACAGGTGTCAGACACAGCCAGACAGTTACTAGGTGTCAAACATAGCCAGACAGTTACCAGGTGCCAAGACAAAGTCTGGCAGTTACCAGGTGTTAGACAGACAATCAGACAGATAAAATGAATCAGAGACACAGTCAGGCAAGTAAAGCAAGCCTGGAATAGTTGACATGCATGACAATAAGTACTGACAGGCGCCCAGAATTGTGCAGGAAGTTAAGTCCCCACTGTCGATTTCTCTGTTTACACATCTCCGGCAAATTTCTCTCCTCGCCGAGTAGCAGGTCCTTGCAAAATATGACAGTCCCACATTTTCTTACCTTATGCAAGTTATGGTATTATCTTAGCTGTCTGTATGCAGTAGTACGGATCATTTATCCCTCAATATTTCGGTGTTTCGCGTGTGTATCCGCTGGTTGTATCCAGCGAAGTGAGAGTGAGAAAAGTCACAAAACAGCAAAGTGGGGGATTCCCGCTTTCCCCGAATGTTTGGTTTCTGTCGGATCGTATTAATTGCTGCTCCCTCGCTGTCAACTGCGGGACAGTTATCAAGATGGCGAACGCTGGGACTGAAACTAACACTCTTGGCTTGCTTCAACCTGAAATATTGTCCAAAGATGAGCTTATTGACCTTATCAGACAGGTAATTGAATAACTGGGACATTTATCTGTTTATGTTATAAATTTGTAAATGCTTTGTGGTGAATCTCGCCAGGTTTCACGCATTTTATATCTGGGACAGGCCCACGTCACCCATTCAATGCATTGAAATGCATTTTGCACAGCACAACAACTCACTGTTGCATGTTGTTGCACTGAAATCTGTAATCTGGTGAAAGCTGGAATTCCAAGTTTCACAATTGAATCCCAGGATTTGCCAGGAATTTTATTTTTATTTTTTAAAGATGTTCAATAATATGTAAAATTGTTCTAAAACTTACTTAATATTCATTCAATTATCAGTTTCCAAAATTGTTGACATTCTCTGAGGCGTATCTACTCTCCTTTGCATCGGGTTCAGTATATAATACCCTCTCCGCTTATGCGATGAGATATGTTCAAATAGGTCTGTTCCATTAGCCCCGCCCCTTGAATGTAACCAGATGCACGTGCACGATGCGATGACGTATTTACAGCCTTTCAGTAGGACAGCACGTGCACGATATGATGACGTAACTCGAATCTCTTGCCCTTAATATTCATGAGCGCCCAAATAGTACAACATTTGATCGCGTCGGCGCTAGGCCTATATTGAGGAGGCTTAGTAAAGCTGGGTAAGGCGTATCAGGACACTCCACACCCTGACAAACCTTACCCATCAAACCGCATCTCAAAATACAATGCACCCGAGACAGGCCACATCCTCCAAAATAATCAAATTAAATCTTATAAAATGTTTCTTTTTCTCTGCCTTGTGCTCCAACAATACAACATTCATCAATTGTTTTAGTTTAATTTGTAAGTTCATGATCCACTCAGTCTGACGTCATTATCATGATTACATTGTAACAAAGTTGCAGCCCAAGGGAATGTTACAAAATGACGTCACTGAGCCAAAACAATGGGGACATTGCCGTCCCTCCCATCTGTTAGGGGTTAATTTGCTTTTTTTGTTGATTCTTTTCCATCCATGTTAAATGTATAGCACCATCCTTTCTTTTTTGTAACTGTTACATTATTTGATATTTTTGTAAAATATTCAATTTACAATTACAGAGAAACCTAAAAATGGAAAAAATAGAAGATCTAGACAAGTCTACCCTGGTAGATCTGTACTACAAGAATGTTATACCAATGCCTCAGAGGAAGTACCGACTGAATCGCAGGGGGCGGGAAATGGCCAAAAAACAAATCATCATGGCAAAACGAAAAAGAACACATGATGAATCTGTTGGCAATAATCAGGATAGCAGGTAAAATTATGATTATGAACATTCTTACGTAAATGTGCAATATCCTTACAGTAGTATGATGTTATTTTTAAACTATTTATTAAGAGACAAATGTAAATACCAACCTCAATTTTCTTTTTCTGAACAAGTTGCCACAGTGCTGTTCATTTTAGAATATTAGCCAATCTATTTCCATTTCAAACCATTTATACAAAATCATATCGGCACTTGGCATTTGGGAATTGACACTTTTTGAACAAGTTGTAACATACTGCTAAAATTGTCAACCAAGGCATGGACATCGCTGCTGATTGGTTTGTGCTGTTGTCTGTTTTGAAGAATTATTTACGTATTCAAAATTATTCTGAAAGTTCTATTGTTGTAATATATCAGAATCTAAAACATTGTCAAACTTATTGGTACATATACATCACCAATTTGAAAGTAAATAAAAATCCACATACTAATGTTTATGTATAGACGTTTTGTGAAAGGGCATAACATTTTTGAACTACAGAGGTGCTTTACATTTTCACTATAATTTGTCAGACAATCCAGTTTTTACCCTCAGCCCCTGATGTAATCAGGCTGAGGGTATTGTAGTACTCCTGGCGTGGGTATGTATGTATGTATGTATGTATGTATGTCTGTATGTATGTATGTATGTATGTATGTATGTCTGTCTGTAGCGAACATCCTTGTCATCGCGATAACTCAAGAACAAATGATGGCAGCTTCATGAAACTTGACACACATATGCATCTGGTGAAAACCTCGGAAGAGTTCGATGGACGGCGACCTTGACCTATTTTTCAAGGTCACGGGAACAATTATGTGAAATCCCAAGAATCACAATAACTCAAGAACGAATAATGGTAGCTTTATGAGATTTGACACACATAAGTATCTGGTGAAGACCTCAGAATTTTTTCTATGAAACATGACCTTCACCTACTTTTCAAGGTCACAGGGACAATTATGTGAAATCATCTTGTCATCGCGATAACTCGAGAACAAATGATGGCAGCTTCATGAAACTTGACACACATATGCATCTGGTGAAAACCTCGGACGAGTTCGATGGACGGCGACCTTGACCTATTTTTCAAGGTCACAGGGACAATTATGTGAAATCCCAAGAATCACAATAACTCAAGAACGAATAATGGTAGCTTTATTAGATTTGACACACATAAGTATCTGGTGAAGACCTCAGAATTTTTTCTATGAAACATGACCTTCACCTACTTTTCAAGGTCACAGGGACAATTATGTGAAATTATCTTGTCATCGCGATAACTCGAGAACAAATGATGGCAGCTTCATGAAACTTGACACACATATGCATCTGGTGAAAACCTCGAATGAGTTCGATGGATGGCGACCTTGACCTATTTTTCAAGGTCACGGACAATTATGTGAAATCCCAAGAATCGCAATAACTCAAGAACGAATGATGGCAGCTTTATGAGATTTGACACACACAAGCATCTGGTGAAGACCTCAGAATTTTTTCTTTGAAACATGACCTTTACCTACTTTTCAAGGTCACAGGGACAATTATGTGAAATCATCCTTGTCATCATGATAACTCAAGAACAAATGATGGCAGCTTCATGAAACTTTACACGCATAAGCATCTGGTGAAAACCTCGGACTAGTTCGGTGGACGGCGACCTTGACCTATTTTTCAAGGTCACAGGGACAATTATGTGAAATCCCAAGAATCGCAATAACTCAAGAACGAATGATGGCAGCTTTATGAGATTTGACACACACAAGCATCTGGTAAAGACCTCAGACTTCTCTTGATGGAACATGACCTTCACCTGATTTCAAGGTCACAGGGACAATTATGTGAAATCATCCTTGTCATCGTGATAACTTAAGAACAAATGATGGCAGCTTCATGAAACTTTACACGCATAAGCATCTGGTGAAAACCTCAGACTAGTTTGGTGGACAGCGACCTTGACCTATTTTTCAAGGTCACAGGGACAATTACGTGAAATCCCAAGAATCGCAATAACTCAAGAACGAATGATGGCAGCTTTATGAGATTTGACACACACAAGCATCTGGTGAAGACCTCAGAATATTTTCTTTGAAACATGACCTTCACCTACTTTTCAAGGTCACAGGGATAATTATGTGAAATCATCCTTGTCATCGTGATAACTCAAGAACAAATGATGGCAGCTTCATGAAACTTTACACGCATAAGCATCTGGTGAAAACCTCGGACTAGTTCGGTGGACAGCGACCTTGACCTATTTTTCAAGGTCACAGGGACAATTATGTGAAATCCCAAGAATCGCAATAACTCAAGAACGAATGATGGCAGCTTTATGAGATTTGACACACACAAGCATCTGGTGAAGACCTCAGACTTTTCTTGATGGAACATGACCTTCACCTGATTTCAAGGTCACAGGGACAATTATGTGAAATCATCCTTGTCATCGTGATAACTTAAGAACAAATGATGGCAGCTTCATGAAAATTGACACACATAAGAATCGAATCTGGGAAGACTCCACATGAGTTTGATGGACGGTGACCTTAACCTGCTTTTCAAGGTCACAGGCCCATATCAATAATTCTAGAGTAAATGATGACAGTTTCATGATACTTGACACACCTAAGCTATCAAAGGAAGTAGAAATTATGCGTTTTTTACCCCTGCATCAATTTGCCTTGGTGCAGTGACGTTTTGTTCACAAATATTGTGTGGAGCGAATGTTGTGCAATGAGTTACCAGGGCTGAGGGTTGATGCATCTCTGATGCCTATGTTTTTATCTTTGTATGTTTTTTTTATCCAATACAAGTGCCTTCGGCTGGAAAAGGATGCTGTCTCTCTCTGTTGTGGCTATCTCTCACTTATGCAGCTGTCTCTCACTGCTATAACTGTCTCTCACTGTTGTAATTATCTCTCACTTATGCAGCTGTCTCTCCCTTGTACAGCTATCTCACTGATGCAGCTGTCTCTTACATGTGCAGCTATCTCACACTTATGCAGCTTGTTTCTCACTTGTGCAGCTATCTCTCACTGTTGTAACTATCTCTCACTTTGCAGTTATCTCACCTATGCAGCTGTCTCTCCCTTGTACAACTATCTCTCACTGATGCAGCTGTCTCTCACATATGCAGCTATCTCTCACTTATGCAGCTGTCTCTCACTTGTGCAGCTATCTATCTCTGCTGTAACTGTCTCCCGCTGTTGTAATTATCTATCACTTATGCAGCTGTCTCTCCTTTGTACAGCTATCTCACTGATGCAGCTGTCTCTTACATGTGCAGCTATCTCACTTATGTAACTGTCTCTCATTTGTGCAGCTATCTCTCACTGCTGTAACTATCTCTCACTGCTGTAACTATCTCTCACTGCTGTAACTATCTCTCACTGCTGTAACTATCTCTCACTGCTGTAACTATCTCTCACTTTGCAGTCATCTCACTTATGTAGCTGTCTCTCATTTATGCAACTATCTCTCCCTGTTGTAACTGTCTCACTATTGCAGCTATCTCTCAATATTGCAACTATTGTAACTATTTCTCACTTGTTATAAATATCTCTCCCTCTTTCATGTCTCAATGCAGCTATCTCTTATTCATGCAGCTATCTCTTATTTATACAGCTATTCTCTTATTTACAAATGTATGCAGCTTTCTCTTATTTATGCAGCTATCTCTTATTTATGCAGCTATCTCTCAGTTATGCAGCTATCTCTTATTTATGCAGCTATCTTTTATTTATGCAGCTATCTCTTATTTATGCAGCTATCTCTTATTTATGCATCTATCTCTAATTTATGCAGCTATGTCTTAATTATGCAGCTATCTCTTGCTGTTGTAGCAATCTATCACTTGCTATCTCTCACTTGTGCAGCTATCTCTCAATCGTGGTGGCTATATCTGCATATCTGCATTTCATCAATATAGTACAAAACCTAGCAGGGCCTCAATAAGTAGGTCAATAATTAGGTCAATTTACCGATGGTTGAAAACAAAGCTCAAATACAGAAATATAGGCATATTGTGGGCACAATTTCACATCTAACATAATTTTGACAAAAAATAAGTGAAAACTACTGTTTACCTCATATACATACTGCTCAAGGCATCGCATAAACTTGCAAAATAAAAGTGAAGTGGGGACTTGTTTAGTGTCCACCACTGGCACCAGAGGGCAACGTAAAAACGCAACAGCGAGATCGCACGCTCTGTCAGTGGCGAATTTTATTGCAGCCCATACCTCACACAGCAACTTTTTTTTTTTTTTTTCAAAACTCGTCACCCTTCCTCTCTGATCACGTTCATGCTTTTTAGCTCTGCTGAGACTTTAGCTCGCAGAGCTTTAGGAGGGGGAAAATGTCTGTCGGTCTGTCTGTCCGTCTGTCCGTTCGTCTGTCAACATTTCTTTAAAAATCTTCTTCTCCAAAACTACCAGTAGTACATCTTTCATATTTTATATAGAGGTAGATATATAGTTGAAGATTCAGATTCCTTCAAATCTTAGTGATGTCACCATTGACCTTAGTGCAGTGACCTTGAGGTCACAAATTTTGTACTGAGCATATCTCAGCAACCACTTATTACAGGATATTAAAACTTGGTATGCAGAAATGTCATATGTTAAAGCTGTGCCTTGTCATACAATTTTAGTCATGTGACCTTTGACCTTGACACATTGACCTTGAATTCAAAATTTGTGAACATGCCACATCACAACCATCAGAAGTGAATAAAAAACACTTCATATCTGTTATATACTAACACTATGTTTAAAAATCTTCTCCAAAACTACCAGTAATATTTGTTTCATATTTAATACAGAGGTAGATATAGAGAGTTGAAGATTCAGATTCCTTCAAATCTTAGTGATGTCACCATTGACCTTAATGCAGTGACCTTGATGTCACAAATTTTGTAAGGAGTATATCTCAGCAACTACTTATAAGAAGAAATTAAAACTTGGTATACAGAAATGTTTTAGGTCATAGCTGTGCCTCATCATACTTTCTTAGTCATGTGACCTTTGACCTTGACACATTGACCTTGAATTCAAAATTTGTGAACATGCCACATCATAACCATTAGAAGTGAATTAAATGCACTTCATATCTTTTATATACCAACACTATTTTATACAGAGCTAGATAGAGAGTTGAAGATTTAGATACCTTCAATTCTCAGTGATGTCACCATTGGCCTTAGTGCAGTGACCTTGATGTCACAAATATTTTAAGGAGCATATCTCAGCAACCACTTACAAAAAGAAATTAAATCTTGGTATACAGAAAGGTCATAGCCGTGCCTCGTCATACTTTCTTAGTCATGTGACCTTTGACCTTGACACATTGACCTTGAATTCAAAATTTATGAACATTCCACATCATAACCATTAGAAGTGAATTAAATGCACTTCATATCTTTTATATACCAACACTATTTTATACAGGGCTAGATAGAGAGTTGAAGATTTAGATTCCTTCAATTATCAGTGATGTCACCATTGAGCTTAGTGCAGTGACCTTGATGTCACAAATTTTGTAAGGAGCATATCTCAGCAACCACTTACAAGAAGAAATTAAATCTTGGTATACAGGAATGTCTTATGTTAAAGCTGTACCTCGTCATACAATTTAGTAATGTGACCTTTGACCTTGACACATTGACCTTGAATTCAAAATTTGTGAACATGCCACATCACAACCATCAGAAGTGAATAAAAAACACTTCATATCTGTTAAATACTAACACTATTTTTAAAAATCTTCTCCTCCAAAACTACCAGTAATATTTGTTTCATATTTAATACAGAGGTAGATAGAGAGTTGAAGATTCAGATTCCTTCAAATCTTAGTGATGTCACCATTGACCTTAATGCAATAACCTTGATGTCACATATTATGTAAGGAGTATATCTCAGCAACTACTTATAAGAAGAAATTAAAACTTGGTATACAGAAATGTCTTAGGTCATAGCCGTGCCTCATCATACTTTCTTAGTCATGTGACCTTTGACCTTGACACATTGACCTTGAATTCAAAATTTGTGAACATGCCACATCATAACCATTAGAAGTGAATTAAATGCACTTCATATCTTTTATATACCAACACTATTTTATACAGAGCTAGATAGAGAGTTGAAGATTTAGATTCCTTCAATTATCAGTGATGTCACCATTGACCTTAGTGCAGTGACCTTGATGTCACAAATTTTGTAAGGAGCATATTTCAGCAACCACTTGCAAGAAGAAATTAAATCTTGGTATACAGGAATGTCTTATGTTAAAGCTGTACCTCGTCATACAATTTTAGTAATGTGACCTTTGACCTTGACACATTGACCTTGAATTCAAAATTTGTGAACATGCCACATCACAACCATCAGAAGTGAATAAAAAACACTTCATATCTGTTATATACTAACACTATGTTTAAAAATCTTCTCCTCCAAAACTACCAGTAATATTTGTTTCATATTTAATACAGAGGTAGATAGAGAGTTGAAGATTCAGATTCCTTCAAATCTTAGTGGTGTCACCATTGAGCTTAGTGCAGTGACCTTGATGTCACAAATTTTGTGAGGAATATATCTCAGCAACCACTTATAAGAAGAAACTAAAACTTGGAATACAGAAATGTCTTAGGTCATAGCCCTGCCTCGTAATACTTTCTTAGTCATGTGACCTTTGTCCTTGACACATTGACCTTGAATTCAAAATTTGTGTGCATGCAAAATCTCACAACCATTAAAAGTGGAGCAGACTTGAGCAGATGATGATTTTGACCAATCAAAATGCATGTTACATTTCAAATTTGGCCCCAACTTGTTATCTTGATTCTCATTGGCTATGTTATTCAAAATGGCAGCCTCCTTGACAACTTAGTGATAGCTATTAGATTTTTGAAAAAATCATGACAAAATGGAAAAAGAACTGAGTCTAATGGAAAATAGATAGAATTAGACCTCAGAAAATACAACATCTTGCCTACTTTGGGATCTTGTATGGAAAATCATAACCTGGTTGCTTGTTGTACTTAATCTCAGTTCATGTGTTTTCATTCAAGCCAGCAGAGCTATCAACCCATGGGGTTATGTTTTAATATATATATGTATGTAAATATGTGTGATGATTTTTTTAAAATTGGTATATTAAGATGAAATGGATGTGAACTAAATGTGAAAACAAGTTTCTAAATTGCACAAATATTTAATTTGCAGCCAGTCTACAAATGACTCTCGGTTTCTGTGTTCCTTTAATACTGCTGGGACAGGGGGAGACCGACTGAAGCCGCCACCATCAGCCATAAACCAACAGCGCAAAGTTATCAAACTTGGAAAGTCAGCCAGTTCTAACTTACAATCAAACGGCGAGAAACAAAAGCCTGCTTTATCAAAAACTGGGCTAGTAAGATTAAATCCTTCAACAAATTCCCTGGATAATATTGAAATAAAAACTTTTGTTCCCAAAACAGACAATAAACCAACAAATGGCAGTTCAGAAAAAGCAGATGTGACTGAAACGTCTACTGTCACGGAAAACAAAATTGTGACTGTAAAGAAAACTTCAACAGGGGTGACTATGACAAAAATTATCCCAAGTAAACATACGACAGAGACATCTGAAAGTAAGCCCCGCAAGGTTAAGCTCAACAGAAAGAGCTTCTCATCATCAGGTGTTGCCATGGAGACAGCGACCAGCCCCACCTATACAACTAGCACCACTTATAAAGCGACCAGCCCCACCTCTATACCCACCAGCCCAATCTCTTTGTCACCAGACGAAGATACGCTCGCCACGAGAGACAGCAATGAAAAACAGGTAAGCTCGAATGCAGTCAATTAACAGACATAAAATCATGTCATGAATTGGAATTAAAATGCTAAATAAACTACATTGTGCTGTGATTGGCTAGTACAGTTAAGGGAAATGGAATTGCTTTAGTTTTGTCAGTTGAGATGGATGAAGCTTGGCTTATTGTGATGGGTAAAGCTAGCTTTATAGGTCAGTTGGTAAAGATACATCTAGGGCAATTGGGATGCATCTACAGTTTAATATAAGAAATGCAACTATGTTAAAAGTTTTATGCATCTGTTTGAAGATAACTGATCAAGAACCATATTTGCCTTTCATTCTAGTGTTTGATTAAGGATGTTGTGTTACCTGTATTTTGCACTTTTTCAACTCATTCTCAACACCCTTTGCCAAACTAAATTCTGTATTTAATTTTTTTTTTTTTTTTTTCAGTTGAAAACATCACCCACATCTGAGGATGGAGTTGTTACAAAAAAGTTCAAGAAAATAACAGTGACGTGGCCTTAAGGATTCTTCATTATGACAACACAACCATTGACAGTCAGGACTTTCAGAAATACAAAAAACTTTCAGGAAAATTCATGAATATCAAACTGAACATTACGGAATGTTCAAAATATATTATTGCATTTATGATTTATTCAGGAATAATTTTCTGATATACGACACGAAGGAAGGATTATTTTCAACCTGTAGATTTTGGCTTGGCCCAAGGGTTAAAACAGCAATGGAGGGATGCCATCCCTTATGGGCTTAACCCCCCAAGGATCAAAACAGCAGTGGAGGGATGCCATCCCTTATGGGCTTAACCCCCCAAGGATCAAAACAGCAGTGGAGGGATGCCATCCCTTATGGGCTTAACCCCCCAAGGATCAAAACAGCAGTGGAGGGATACCATCCCTTATGGACTTAACCCCCAAGGATCAAAACAGCAGTGGAGGGATGCCATCCCTTATGGATTTACCGGCCCAAGGATCAAAACAGCAGTGGAAGGATGCCGTCCCTTATGGACTTAATGGCCCAAGGATAAAAGCAGCAGTGGAGGGATGCCATTCCTTATGGACTCAATGGCCCAAGGATAAAAACAGCAGTGGAGGGATGCCATCCCTTATGGACTTAACCCCCAAGGATCAAAACAGCAGTGGAGGGATGCCATTCCTTATGGACTTAACGATCCAAGGATCAAAACAGCAGTGGAGGGATGCCATTCCTTATGGACTTAATGATCCAAGGATCAAAACAGTAGTGGAGGGATGCCATCCCTTATGGATTTACCGGCCCAAGGATCAAAACGGCAGTGGAAGGATGCCGTCCCTTATGGACTTAATGGCCTAAGGATCATCCCAGGAGTAGAGGGCTGCCCTTCCTTATGGACTTAATGGCCCAAGGATCAATACAGGAGTAGAGGGCTGCCCTTTGTTATGGAGTTAATGGCCCAAAGATCAACACAGGAGTAGTGGGCTGCCTTTCCTTATGGAGTTAATGGCCCAAGGATCATCACAGGAGTAAAGGGCTGCCTTTCCTTATGGAGTTAATGGCCCACGAATCATCACTGGAGTAGAGGGCTGCCTTTCCTTATGGAGTTAATGGCCCACGAATCATCACAGGAGTAGAGGGCTGCCTTTCCTTATGGAGTTAATGGCCCATGGATCATCACAGGAGTAGAGGGCTGCCTTTCCTTATGGAGTTAATGGCCCATGGATCATCACAGGAGTAGAGGGCTGCCTTTCCTTATGGACTTAATGGCCCAAGGATCATCACAGGAGTAGAGGGCTGCCTTTCCTTATGGACTTAATGGCCCAAGGATCATCACAGGAGTAGAGGGCTGCCCTTCCTTATGGACTTAATGGCCCAAGGATCAATATAGGAGAGGAGTGCTGCCATCTTTTAGGATCAGTGCAAGAGTGGAGGCATGCCATACATTGTGGAAAGAAGTACATATGGCCGAGGGTTCAATAATTAAGATCAATAAGAAACACTTGTAAAAGTTCAACAGAATTCAGATAAATTACAGAAGGCATATTTCAGTGGTTTTATCTTCAAGTTGGTTGTTTGGTGATGTTGTCGGTGATGTTGTCGGTGATGTTAAGTTTCAAGTACAAACTTTAAATTAACAAATAAGAGACAATAGGAAAGGAGAGCTCGTTGAGTGGACACTTGGTGGCGATATGAGGCACCACTGACGAATAGAATGAGCCAACTCGAGTGTCGATATTCACATGAGAATTTATCAAATATTTTCAAGAGATCGAGACTATAATAATTGTCATGAGCTTTGTACTGTTCATATCGAATGATAACATAATTTGTTGGTTATACATCTAAACTTCATTCAGTTTTAGATGATTGGTTGCTGTTGCTGAATGATTGTGATTGTGAAAGATATTAGCTACAATGAAATGATTGGACAAGTTTTTTAACAGTTATAAATGTGATGCAAAATGAGGGAAACAGCATAATCTTCCGTGTAGGGCCGACGCACCAGACCATTCCAAAAAATACATCAGACCCAAGGTGAGTCCATGATGGGCCAGGCCAGAAAAAGTCTTGTTCTTGGGTTTGGCCAAATTGTAATGTCACCCATCAATTACAAGCTATGGTTTCTATTTTCAACCAATTAAATTTTAACAAGAAACATTCACTGGGCAAACAGAAAGAAGACAATAGATTTTGATGGCCACTTGAGAGTTGTGCACTGCAGGTGAGTGGGGTCTACTTTGTACGAGTAAGTGAGGACTTTGTATGGGAGGTGGACAAAAATAGTGGTAAGTATATCTTTACTTACCTCAGTGAGGCAATGTGTGAATATAAGTCAGAAACTTAAAGGCCACATAAGAAATACGGGTTCCAAGTGTTTGGTTCCCATTCTGTACCCCGTGTAGTCGTCTGTTCCTCACATTTGTGTTACTTTTTTTTAATTTCCCTGAGCTAGAAATGGAATTTGCCTCTGTGGTGAGTAAAGAAGCATGCTCAGATGCTCAATGATTGATATCAAATCTGTATATTGGTGGATATATTGTCTCATTGTTAAAATCAGGTTGGTTTGTATTGACCACTGATGTTAACACTCACTAAGCAGGTATGGAACAGGTATTGTAGTGTAAATAAGAAAAAGTTAGGTTATGACAGTGCGGGTTGGTAATTAGTTAGATGCTAGGGGGCAACTTGATAGTTACTTTCACAGTTCACATTACAGCCTACCATTAAAAAGATTACTTCCATCTTCTCAGTTTTGACTTTCTGAATGACAGTACATTTCTGGCTTTAATAAGTTAATAGAGCAAAGAGATCTTGGAGAGCGATTAGTTAATGGGCTGAAAAGAAATTTCTTGATTCACCTTAATCAACCGTGTAAAGTTTGAGAATGAGCAAAAAGGTTTTGTCTGTGGTGGAGTTGAAGACACTCCTGTGTCTGTTTTAGTCATGTTCCAGTGTCTGTTTAGACATAGACCTGTGTCTTTGTCTGATATAGACATATATTCCTGTCTGTTGTAGACATAGACCTGTGTCTGTGTCTGATATAGACATATATTACTGTCTGTTTTAGATGTAGACCCGTGTCTGTGTCTGATATAGACATATTCCTGTTTTAGATATAGACCTGTCTGATATAGACATATTCCTGTCAGTCTTTAGACATAGACCTGTGTCAATGTCTGATATGGAATGCAATTGGATCATTGGTACCTCACACTGAGCATAATTATGTGTCTCTTCCAGATATAGGGGCATACTTGTGACTTGTTTTGAATGCTGTACCACTTAATCGTGATAGGTACCTGTAGGTGTATGTATAATAACAAGACACCGGAGCATATCTACCAGACAGTAGCACAGTTCCTTCATCAGTGAAGCTGAAGTGCACAGTTGTATCAATGTTGAGCTTGGTGCTTGGGTTACTAGTGAACAAATTGATTTTGACATGACCAGGAATCATTGAACTTGCGTTCAAAGGATCTTTCTTGTTTTCATATCTAAGGCAGCTCGTTCAGCACCAGTATTTGTACAGCTTTTCTAAGATTCCATTTCCCCACAGAAATTCATATGAAAATAACATATATACATGTGAAGCCATAGCGGTCACCAATTTGAATCAGAATTTACACTTGTTTAAGGTAAGTACACATCTCAGTATTATGTTACAGACCTCCTTGACTAATAAGTTCTGAAGAGACTAATAATTTTGAATAATGCATGAACACCAAATTCTAGAAGTGACTAAAACAGTAGCTTTTGTCTATGGCTTAATATTTGGTGCATAACAGCTGAGATACATTGATATTTAAGAAATCACATGCCAGTCACTGGACATTGGCCCTCCCCACTGTAATGTACAATTCTGAAAATGTTAACAGTGATGTACCAAGAATCCAGAGGAAATAAAGTGCTTTCCTGCAAAAAAAAAAGTTTCTTTTTTCAGTATCACTTAATTGGTGTAAAACTTCTACATAAATATTTAGAAAAAGACCTTTTTAAAGTTTCATAAAGGTTTATTTATTCCTGTATTTAAATGCACTCATAAACTGTTTTCATACACTTGTATTGTATTAATACATAAAGTATGCAAACTTTAATATATATACAAACAATATAAAATGTAAATATTACAGTCATCACCTTTAACCATTTTTAATGATAAAATATGAACAAACAGGGGGCAACAGATCCAATTGAAATATATAAAAATTCACATTGTACAATTAAAAACTGAATGAGGGCAAACAAAAACACTTTCATCACATTATGTTAAAAAAAATACTGATTTAAAATACCGGAAAATGTGATTATTTCATCAATACTTGAGAATATTTTATACAACAAGGACCTAGCATAATCGAATATTGATATTTTCAGATGGTAGTTATATTTTCATTCGATTTTAATTCAGTTTAAAGTACTCATATCCATTAACATTGTTCTGTGCACTATTTAAGTGACATCAGTTGGTGAAACAATTTTTTTTCTGTATCACCCCCGACAAGCAGAATCTTGATATGAATTTTTAATATCCTTCAAAATGAAAACAAAATATGAAATGAGTATTACCATTGCAGATTAAAACAAGAGACATTAAAAAAAATTATTTAATTTGTACATATAAGAATTTCTTACATTACAATTGGAAAATGTGATGTTTAAAATTGAGGAATGATTGGAAGTGAAACTGTCTGTGGGTTAAATCATTAGAATAAGTTGTACAAGTATTTCTTACTTTTATTAAAAATGAAAATTGTTCCAACAACTAAATTATTTTTGTTTCCTTTCTGACTGTGACCAATGCCAACAGGTTTCATGTACTTTGGGAATCTTCCCATTGTTCACCTCGGCACCATAACAACCATTTCTTTATTATTAATTTGTACATAATGTAGGTCTTGCCATCGAGACCTTATATTTATTTACATCATATGTAGAACATCACAAAGTTTCTACTTTAGTAATGAAATAGGTCCATGTCCTACCTCGAGGACTGCATTCTCCATGGCCTTGTGGAGAATTTACAATTAAAATTGGCTCACATAAATAAATAAATTCAAATTCATAATTTGAAATTCCCTGATGCTCAAATTAGAACAAATATAACATACAATTGTTTGTACATTCCTTAATATTCCTTTATATGTTCTATGAAATCTGTTTACAGCCCAATACAGTTTGATTGGCTCACAGATCTGGAATATGAATCCAGGTGCTGCCACCTGGGACAGTTCTCTACAGTAAAAGTTTGTAATTAATTAGGTATGTTCCAGCAGACAATTCATATCCTAAGAGTCCTTGATGTTCTTTTCACATTTTTTTTCAGATTTGACCTTTCAAACTTCACATTTTTCCTGGTCACGTCTCACATTGTGTATATTTGCACCCCATAATCTTTGTGGATCTGGCCTTTGAACTGAATTAAGACCATGGCTTTCCAGAATTGCTTTTTATATCTAGAGTCATAAGATCATATCAGGAAAAGACTAAGTAAATCTCAAACCACAAACATATATAGCATATCAAAATAATACTGTTAGTTCAATGATAAATTAACATTTTAATATCAGTCCTTATAAGGTTGTATTTAATTCTGGATATTTGAAAGAAGGATGCTGTTCCCATGTTCATAATCCAATCTTAGGATTAATCTGTTTGTTGGTGTTCACACAGAGACAGGAGGTTTTCCCAGCACTCCTCCATCCTGTCTGTGTGGTGCACCCAGCCCTGAATTACCCACACACAGGCACTAAGACAGATATACTTCTGATAGAAACAGTATACATATCATATTGCATAAATGAAAACTGAATTTGGAATTGTTGGTTATTGCTGGAGGCGCACTGCTGTGATCTCAAATCAGCACTGGCTGGCCCTGTGTCAGCTGCGTGGCGTTCCGCTACGTCGTTCCGGTACTGGCAACATTTTGTCCGGTGTTGACATTGAGCTGCGAGGCTCTGGAATAGGAGCTATTCTCTTGCCAGTAATAGTCATGGTGGTCTGTGGCTTGAATCGGATGGGTATATAACCATCCACATTGGCACCAAGAACACAGGGTGTCTCATCTGAAACACAAAACATAACAGTTACTTCTTTCTGCAGGTCATCTTCTTCTGGCATTAGCATAGGTATAAATTAGCAATGTGGACCTGATGGCTAACTAAGTGCAAGCTTGGGTACACGCGATTGAAACCCGCCGGCGGAAGGCAACGAAATCCGCCGACTCGCCTGCCTGTACACAATCGTGTGCAAAGTGGCACTTTCCACTGGACCAATCGTGTGTAAGCGGCGAATCCATCTGCCGCCATGTTCGCCGGCCCGCTGAGAGGTATGGCCCAGCGGATTTGGCGCCCAATCGTGTGTAACCGGCGATATCTGGCTGTTTGCGGCGGATTTTGGCGGAACCGCCGGCTTCAATCGTGTGCACCCCAAGATGGGTAACTAAGTGCTGGCCTGGTGGCTAGTTAAGACACAGCCTCGTTCTGTTTCCCAGGCAACAAGGTATCAGGACAGGTGGGGAGACAATGCTTCATTCTGTATCCATGACAACAAGGTATCAGGACAGCTGGAGAGACAATGCATCATTCTGTATCCATGACAACAAGGTATCAGGACAGATGGAGAAACACTGCCTAATTCTGTATCCATGACAACAAGGTATCAGGACAGATGGGGAAACACTGCCTAATTCTGTATCCATGACAACAAGGTATCAGGACAGGTGGAGAGACAATGCTTCATTCTGTATCCATGACAACAAGGTATCAGGACAGATGGAGAAACACTGCCTAATTCTGTATCCATGACAACAAGGTATCAGGACAGATGGAGAGACAATGCATCATTCTGTATCCATGGCAACAAGGTACCAGGACTGAAGAAGATAACTGGAAGCTTCCACGTTCTACTGTCCCCTTTGTGGGCTCATATTTTTAGAGAATCGAGTAGCTAGATTTGGAGATGATAGAGTGAAATCAATGATGGTTTCTTGGGGAAAAATCACAATTTGAAATTTTTTCATAGAGTATTAAGGGTATTTATGATCTTTGTGCAGAGAGCCATCTGGTGGCAGATGTCATAAAGCATCAATATTGGGAAAGTTTGTACATTTACGGTGTTGATTTCCTGGTATAAATCAATATCTTAATGAATTTAATCAAAAGATTTAAACATTTTAGCGCTGCTACATTTATATCTGATTTAATAGATCTGACAACAAATGCATATATTACAAATTATTTTTCTCTTAATTTCCCTTGAAAATAATTTTGTGAGAAATAAAGACAAGAAAATTTATTTTGAAAAATACTTAACAGAAAAAAAGAAAGAATAAAAAAGTAGTTCCCTAGGAAAATCTGCCAACAGAGGACACTCCCCACCAACACTCATAAAAAACTGTCTAAAATGGTAAATAGTGACAATACAAGATCCATACCAACTAGAAGTTCTACTGTAGAAAGTCCAAAGGCCTGTTTGACAGGCTCTAGTTGTAACCGCCCACTGTCCAGCACAAAGGATTTTTTTATGGTCTTGAGAGTGTCGTCAGATCTCCACACCAGGTGGAGCACCTCTGGTTCCTCCGCAGGCTGGTATTTGGTGCTGGGGACACATGCAGTGTCGTCTAATAGTCTGGGAGAAATCAGGAAAAGAAAAATCAAACATGTTTTTGAAAACAATTCTTAGCTTTGGTTTCCTGGATTACTGCTCTCCCTACACCATAGTTAAATCAGTTCCTCCCCCTGTCTATTAAGTATATAGAAGTTACAAAACTCTGACTGCCAAAGGCAAACCAAAGGAGAACACATATACCTTTTCCTCTTTCCCCCCTACCCTCTAGAGGAAGATTGGTAATCCCTCCGTCATCCTAATCTTCCTACCATTCTCTCAAACAGGGAAAAAGTGTGTTTAATTTTAATGCAATTCAAAATGATACTTACTTTGCAATTTGTTCAATTCTGTCTTGAAGACTACAAATCTGGTTACTCTGTAAAAGTGATAATAAATGACAGTTTGCTAAACATATGTTCCCACTGAAAACAAAAACCAGCCTTCTTCACTTAATTTTGACAGTTTAAAGCTTGATAATAAAAAATGTGAATGTTAATTAATATAATTACATTGCCTTTTGGGAACATTTATTAAGGTGCCAGTTTGATGGTATAATTAATATTCACGTTTAATCCTGAGTTATAACATTGCAGTGATTTTAGGATCTGCACCATCCATATTTACCTGCAGTTGGATTTGAGACTGGAGATTGGTTACGGTTGAGTTGAGTTCTCTATCTGATGATGTAGTGCTACATAAGTCCACGTCCCGGCCGTTCTGCTGGTAACCCTTTCCATAGCCATTGCATTCTGAAGTGGAAGACACATGACCGCCACTCAAAACCCCACCAGGTGGCTCCAGTGTCTCCACGACAACTGTTTTTGACTCCAGTTTGTTTTTCATATGTGGCAAAGATTCTACCAAGTTCATTGCTTCAGGGGTCAGTTGCTTTTTCTCTGGGGTGATTTCATCAAATGGACTTGCAAATCTGGGTGAATAATCTGAGAAATCCACACATTCTGTTTCCAGAACCTTTGCTTCTGATATATGGCCGTCTAGGACCATGATTTTGCTTCGTCCTGCTTGAGTAGCATGGTTGCTAGGCAACACTAAGTTACCTTGAGATAGATCAGAATGACTCGAGTTCTTTCTTTTAATAGCTCCCTGTTCGAAAGAGTCCTGTGATATGTTGTCATGGTAACCATCGTTAAAATGACCATTGTTTTCATTGAAGCCATTGTTTTGCGTGTGTGCAACGTTTCCATGGCAACCATTGTCCTCCCCACCATGATGTAGGGGATTTATACGCAGCAGATGTACATGAGAGTTGGTGTTTGGAAGATGGAGCTCTCGGAACAGATTAGCTGAGTGGCTGCCATTGGTGGACGTTGCCATGCTTTCTTGTGATCCCATACTCGGATGTGAATATGCTGAAAAAAGTTGTATAGTTTTTAATCATTTTAACAATACAACAATTTGTTTTTTTTCATCAAAACAAGTATTATGCATTAAACCTGTAGTTTCATGCGTAAAAAGCATATGTACATATGAACATCATGACATATTGAAGTTTAATATATAAAGTAATAAGACAAGTTGCAATAAGACATAGAAGTTGCACTATTAGTAGAGATCTGCCTCAGCCATCAGCTGTATGTGATGCATAAATACTGTAGCATGAATTTATTAGGACCTCAGATGAGGCTTAAAGTAGGGCAGCACTGTTTAACATCAGTCTGGCACTATTCAAAGGAAAATACCTATCATGACATCATAAACATGGCAAAAGTCATTTCTGCATAATTTAAATTGAACATCAATTTTTTCCTAACATCAAGCCTCCCTTCTTGTTATTAGTTAAAGAGATATGGACCACCAAAACGTCAAAGGTTTAACCTATCATAAGTCTCTGTTATCTATAAAAGGTTCTTTCTATCATTGATTTCAGAGAAGATTAGATCACACATTATTTTCTCGGTGGATATAAACTGGTCTTACTAGGAATGAGGTTGTAGTAGTGCAGAGATAGGGTGTATGTGGTTCTTGTAGATGCTGGTAAGAAAGCGGGATCTGATGACGGCAGGCGACCCGTCAACACTAACACCCCATCGCCAGAATGGCGGCAATTTCCGGCCACTCCGGCAATTCCCTTTGGACGGTCATCCTTGTCCAATTGCTAAAACAACAATTTCCAAATATTTCATCTTTGCATTCATTGTACACTTGTCATGTATTTTCAAACAAAATGATCCTAGTAAGATTCTGTTTATATACATGTATATATATTTTCAACCCTATTCTTTACCTAATTTGGTTTTGTGATCTCCTCTGTGTTATAGAAAAATACATGATAAAAATACTTGTCACTGTACCCATCAACCATTTGGTACATTGGAACTTAATAATTGCCAATGTTTATGATACCCTTAGATTTTGTTAGCACCTGCATATGCCAGACAACAACCTGACGAGAATATTTTTTGGAAGTGCAGATGTACTTTAAATGCTTTGAAAATAAAACTGTAGCTCTGTTGCCGTCCACAGCTCTGTTGTCGCTGACTGTAAACTGGCTTCACAAACATGGTTAATCCCTGATGAGACTTGAGTCAAAGTTGAACCATTAGTTTGAGGACACAATTCACTGATCCTTACCTATCCTTCACGTCGGTTTCAATCCATTCTTTTATTTAATCTTATTAAGGAAAAAAATGCATATCTACCAAAGATAATTTGACACTAACTATTTCATGTATTTTGTGAATATCTGAATCTCTCAGTTGGTAAATGAGCAGAGTGTTCTGTGTGTTACATCCCACCACAACCGTCTCCGTCACCGACTGAAATCAGGCAAACAAACGGTTAACAATCTATTCAACACAAATGAAACATTTCACTAAACACGAGATGAGTCCATTAAATTTTTTATTATCATTGCAAGTTTAATATTCAGTTTAACTGCAGATATTTGTAACCCAGAGTAGCCAGTGACTCATAAAATGTGATCACAGTTATAATTGTGGTGGGTAATATTTTATATCTAGATATTTTAAGGTAAATGAGATGCTTACGTCATAGTAGAGGAGATCTGGAGCCAGCATGCCCTTGATGCTGCTACTCGCGACCTTGGCGGGCTCCAACATTCGACCTTGGATTTCAAACACGATCAATTGTGAACTTTCTTGAAAAGGAGGCTGGAATAAAGAGGTTTCTGACATAATAATCAAGATATTATCAAAAAAACAATGAAACTTTGTAAAATGTTGATATAATAATTTACCTGTCCACTTCTCTGCAGATTGAGCAAGCTGTGACCTTTTGACCTCTGATCCATGGGGCATATCATGCCATCCTCTTCTTCTCCCTCCACATCTTTATTCAGATTGTTTTCCTCTCCTCCCCAGTCTAAATTACGATACCAAATTATCAAAAATATCAAGAACACAAATCAATGCTGCACCCCTCCCTCCCCTATTATAGCAGTGGGGGGCTCACCTGGCAGGGAGAACGTGCCCCTATCAGCACCCCTCCCCTCCCTCCCCTCTATTATAGCAGTGGGGGGCTCACCTGGCAGGGAGAACATGCCCCTATCAGCACCCCTCCCCTCCCTCCCCCTATTATAGCAGTGCGGGGCTCACCTGGCAGGGAGAACATGCCCCTATCAGCACCCCTCCCCTCCCTCCCCCTATTATAGCAGTGGGGGGCTCACCTGGCAGGGAGAACATGTCCCTATCAGCACCCCTCCCCTCCCTCCCCTATTATAGCAGTGGGGGGCTCACCTGGCAGGGAGAACATGTCCCTATCAGCACCCCTCCCCTCCCTCCCCTATTATAGCAGTGCTGGGCTCACCTGGCAGGGAGAACATGTCCCTATCAGCACCCCCTCCCCTCCATCCCCCTATTATAGCAGTGGGGGGCCCACCTGGCAGGGAGAACATGTCCCTATCAGCACCCCCTCCCCTCCCTCCCCTATTATAGCAGTGGGGGGCTCACCTGGCAGGGAGAACATGCCCCTATCAGCACCCCCTCCCCTCCTTCCCCCTATTATGGCAGTGGGGGGCTCACCTGGCAGGGAGAACATGTCCTTATTAGCACTGTGACACAATGTTTCCAGAGGCAGCTCTGCTGTTGCCACCATCTTGTTGTCTGTTATTGCACATACTGAACATATCCGACCCTCGACACTGAAACATCCAGAAATACAATTGTAAGCAAATGTTTCTGAAGCAATCTTGCACCCTTATCAAATTAATTAAATTAACATATGACTTTAAGCTTTTAAAGACTTCATCCAACATTGGCTTTCACAGACAACTTTCAATGAGCTTTACCTTTAAATATTTTACAAACTGTATACTATTTGAGAATTTCATTTGCTCAATATTTATTTCTTTTCAATGAATGTCAGGTCTTAATAACTAACATCTCAATAACTAACATGTAATATTTTAACATGAAAAAAAGAGACTTACTTTGGTATTTTCCATGCAATGATTGTGTATTCACTTATAGATTTATCTATGTCATGCCACTGGTAAATCTGAAATATAAGGATAGACACACTTGAAATTAGAGGTCTCACAAGCACTTTAAATTCAGACCAAAACTTGCAAATATAAAATGTATTTTATAGCATATGTGGAGAATTCTTTTAGTAACAAGCTCTCTAGAAGACACACTACAGTTCCACTAAAGGTCTTCACAGCTCCACTAGAGGATACTAAAGCTCCACTAGAGGGCAGGCACTACAGCTCCACTAGAGGGCAGCCACTACAGCTCCACTAGAGGGCAGGCACTGCAGCTCCACTAGAGGGCAGGCACTACAGCTCCACTAGAGGGCAGGCACTACAGCTCCACTAGAGGGCAGGCACTGCAGCTCCACTAGAGGGCAGGCACTGCAGCTCCACTAGAGGGCAGGCACTGCAGCTCCACTAGAGGGCAGGCACTACAGCTCCACTAGAGGGCAGACACTACAGCTCCACTAGAGGGCAGACACTACAGCTCCACTAGAGGGCAGACACTACAGCTCCACTAGAGGGCAGGCACTGCAGCTCCACTAGAGGGCAGGCACTACAGCTCCACTAGAGGGCAGCACAGTGGGAACTCACCAGGATGATGGATCCTATCCCTATGACCAGCTTGGTGCCGTCCTCTGCCCAGCACCCTGACGTGATCTTACCACTGAAATCAAACCACATACTTACTATAAAATTACAACTTAAAACATGTATTATTTCAAAATTAAAAATTACAGTTTCATATCATATCTACCATATTTACTTGAATATAAGACAAGGTTTTTGTGCCCAAACCTTCAGTTAATGTTTGGGGGGTTGTTTTATACACGAGAGCAACGTGTGAACGGTGATTTACGGCACCTTCGGGCGGCCGATCGAGTGCTATAAACGATGATAATTAAAAGCGAAGTAATTAATATCTTTGGCTTATAATACACAAAGAAAGATTTTACCACATGTCAACAGTAGTCCACCTCCATTTAATAAGTGTATATAATACACAAGTCGGAGAAAATGTTATGGAGAAGCTCTTATATTTGGCGTGAAAACGATCAGAGCGCCACCTCGTCGTCTTATACACAAGTCATCTTATATTCGAGTAAATACGATATCTATATTTTGCTGCCACTATGACTGGTATGTGTGGAGAAAAGAGTTAGTAGGTCTTCAGCTTATATAACTATAAAATGTATTCATATATGTTGGCAAAAGCAACATTTGTGATTTTGTTGGCATTCATCCTAGATGTCTGTTCAGCGGGCTCAAAACATCTACTTTGAGTCACAAAGGACATAAACAAAATAGAAGAGACACTACAAAATATGTCCAAATTATTACAAATTCTCTCAGTTATGCTGACAATATTAAGGCCTGCCGACAATTTTTTTTATTGTGACTGAGACATATAAAGTATTGGATAGTTGGAGGTCAGAGAAGCGTGGATCTGCGTCACGCCTCACCAGGTTCCATTATTCCAACCCCTGTCACACATTCCATTGAACAAATGCACCTTAATGCAGAGCCAAAACATTTACGATCAAACTTAAATCTCATTGAGATCTGTAAAAGATAACATCGTGACTATGTTAGCAGCTCATAAACAGAAATGCCTCAGTCACTGTGAAAATGTGTCATCTGCACTGCAATAAAATATCCAGCCCTTTAACTATATAATATAATAAAATATCCAGCCCTTTAAATATATAATATATATATATAGTTCACTCTTTTAGCTTGCATTTAGAGTTGAGTTAATAGAGTACAATAATTGAATTTAAATGAAAGATGTAATCTCCCCTGTTCATCCTTTATGTGGTAGACATATTGAGGTTATGTATTGTCCAGATTGGACTGACCCCTGGTGGTGAGACTGATAATCATCTCTGTAATTACTTTGTGGAGGCCACTGTCTGTACAACACCAGGCTGAGGACTATTCTGTATGTTATGGCCAGACCCTGCACCTTCTGTATTATGTCATCACAGCAAGTCACACAATAAACACTGTGCCTGTAACATAGCATGACATACAAGTCACTGTCACCCTGCATGACATACAAGACACTGTAACATAGCATGATATACAAGTCACTGTAACATTGCATGTCATACAAGTCACTGTATCACAGCATTTCATACAAGTAACTGTAACACTGCATGACATACAAGTCACTGTAACACTGCATGTCATACAAGTCACTGTCACCCTGCATGACATACAAGACACTGTAACATAGCATGATATACAAGTCACTGTAACACTGCATGTCATACAAGTCACTGTAACACTGCATGTCATACAAATCACTGTAACACTGCATGTTATACAAGTCACTGTAACACTGCATGTCATACAAGTCACTGTAACATTACATGACATGCACGTCATTGTCAGATATTATGACATTAAATCACTGTACAAATAAAACATGACATACAAGTCACTGTAATATAACATAGAAAACAAGTCACTGTCAGACATCATCAAATTTAAGTTACTTTAATGCTGCATGACATACTAAACACTATTATGCTGCATGATGCATGGTTCACTGTAAGATTGAATGAACACACAGCAAATTTTTCTGTGAGATTTAGAATTGTCAAATATTAGTCCATTTGATGAGTGTCTCGCTCACTGAGAGGTAATTAATGCACATATAGCAGACAATGGAGGTCAGGTGCCAGGATGTAGAGCCCGGCAGCCATGTTAGCACCTCCATACATGCTGTTTTACTATGTATACATATTTACTTGCCTATAAGCCCATAGGCTTTAACACTATCGACTCCTGCAGGGTACCCTAATCATATTACCGCCAGCATGCCGCCTAGCAGGTCAGTCACTGGCAATCAACTGGTTACAATAAAGCAATACTTCAAGTGGGCAAAGGGGGATAAAACACTACCATAAACAGGCCTTGACATGGAGAGAAAAAATGTTGGTTGTCCGGTTGGGCCACCAGAGCATGAGAAGTGGTGGTCCGAAGTTTCTAAGGATAATAGTATGTATGAAACAATTAAGAGCATTGTACATGAGGCTGTGTAGCGAGTAGTGTCTTGGTGGAGGTTACTTCTCCCAATCAAAGTCCACTCATCGTGATAGGAGAAAAATATCTATCAAGGATTAGAATAAAAGACCAAAAATATGGTTGCCCAACTGGGCCACTACAACAGAGCATCACTGGCCCAAACAGAAGATCCAGTGGCCCTGGACAGATAAAAGTTGCATAACTGAAGTGAGAAATGGAATATCTGACTCATTGAGGAGCAATGGAAAATCTGACTTCTTGAGGAGCAATGGAAAATCTGACTTCTTGAGGAGCAATGGAATCTCTCACTTTTTTCAAACATACATGAGCAATGGAATCTGACTCATACATGATCAATGGAATCTCTGACTCATACATGAACAATGGAATCTCTGACCCTGACAGGAGCAATGGAATCTCTGACCATGAGAGGAGCAATGGAATCTCTGACTCATACATGAGCAATGGAATCTCTGACCCTGACAGGAGCAATGGAATCTCTGAATCATACATGAACAATGGAATCTCTGACTCATACATGAGCAATGGAATCTCTGACCCTGACAGGAGCAATGGAATCTGACTCATACATGAGCAATGGAATCTCTGACTCATACATGAGCAATGAAATCTCTGACTCTTACATGAACAATGGAATCTCTGACCCTGAAAGGAGCAATGGAATCTCTGAATCATACATGAGCAATGGAATCTCTGACCCTGAAAGGAGCAATGGAATCTCTGACCCTGAGAGGAGCAATGGAATCTCTGACTCTTACATGAGCAATGGAATATCTGACCCTGAAAGGAGCAATGGAATCTCTGACCCTGAGAGGAGCAATGGGATCTCTGATGTAAAAACAACACTTGTAACAATGAAACCATGGCATATATCTGCATTGAAAGCAACAAATTTGCTGTAGCACATTTTATATACATGTATTTCCTTTATAAACTTCATATATTATGCAATGCAAAATTTACTAGGTTCATATTTCACTCCCACAAAAACCACAATATGATAGACATACAGAAAAGCAGGATACAGGATGAAAGCTGACACACATTGTTTGTAACCCGTTACACTTTATAAAGAGGCGGACACCCCAGACAAATTGTTATCACTTTATATCCTTCAAAATAATAAAACTGTCACCCCAATTCAAATTATATGTTTGCCTTTTAACTTTGTAAAAAATATATTTGATTATACCCATGTAATTATGCATCTGAAACCCAATCCCAACTTTTCTGGGTGGGTAATCTAATATGTTTGCTTATATAATTTAACCTTGATAATTTCTTTCTAGTTAATATTATTGTGATCATATAGACGTTTGCAGTATGAGGATATAAGTGCTCTGAGCAATGCCCATCACCACATAGCATTCCTATGATACTGAGTCCGGTGGGGAATTTAGGCCAAAATCCCCAAACCACAAAACATAACATTCGTCTGTGAAATATGAACACAACATCAGAGCCCAGTAAACAATGCCCACAGACAAGATAACTATGTTCTGAATGGTTAATGGGTGTTAGCAAGATAGCTATATTCTGAATGGTTAATGGGTGTTAACAAGATAACTATATTCTGAATGGTTAATGGGTGTTAGCAAGATAACTATGTTCTGAATGGTTAATGGGTGTTATCAAGATAACTATATTCTGAATGGTTAATGGGTGTTATCAAGATAACTATATTCTGAATGGTTAATGGGTGTTAGCAAGATAGCTATATTCTGAATGGTTAATGGGTGTTAACAAGATAACTATATTCTGAATGGTTAATGGGTGTTAGCAAGATAACTATATTCTGAATGGTTAATGGGTGTTAGCAAGATAACTATGTTCTGAATGGTTAATGGGTGTTAGCAAGATAACTATGTTCTGAATGGTTAATGGGTGTTAGCGAGATAACTATGTTCTGTATGGTTAATGGGTGTTATCAAGATAACTATGTTCTGTATGGTTAATGGGTGTTAACAAGATAACTATTCTGAATGGTTAATGGGTGTTAACAAGAGAACTATATTCTGAATGGTTAATGTGTGTTAGCAAGATAACTATGTTCTGTATGGTTAATGGGTGTTAGCAAGATAACTATGTTCTGTATGGTTAATGGGTGTTAGCAAGATAACTATGTTCTGAATGGTTAATGGGTGTTAGCAAGATAACTATGTTCTGAATGGTTAATGGGTGTTAGCAAGATAACTATGTTCTGAATGGTTAATGGGTGTTATCAAGATAACTATATTCTGAATGGTTAATGGGTGTTAGCAAGATAGCTATATTCTGAATGGTTAATGGGTGTTAACAAGATAACTATATTCTGAATGGTTAATGGGTGTTAGCAAGATAACTATATTCTGAATGGTTAATGGGTGTTAGCAAGATAACTATGTTCTGAATGGTTAATGGGTGTTAGCAAGATAACTATGTTCTGTATGGTTAATGGGTGTTAACAATGATAACTATGTTCTGTATGGTTAATGGGTGTTAACAAGATAACTATTCTGAATGGTTAATGGGTGTTAACAAGAGAACTATATTCTGAATGGTTAATGTGTGTTAGCAAGATAACTATGTTCTGTATGGTTAATGGGTGTTATCAAGATAACTATGTTCTGTATGGTTAATGGGTGTTAACAATGATAACTATGTTCTGTATGGCTAATGTGTGTTAACAAGATAGCTATATTCTGTATGGTTAATGGGTGTTAACAATGATAACTATGTTCTGTACGGCTAATGGGAATGAGTGTGGGATTAAGTTCTGTAGGAATAATGGTTATAGATGTAACTATGTTCTGGTTAGTTTATTGGTGCAAGCACAATAACAATCTTTATGTTCTGTTTGTTTTTTTGTTGTTGTTTTTTTTTTTTTTTGACAAGATAACTAGATTCTGTTTTATTGTCAACAAGTGAAAGCCAGGTAATTATGTTATGTATGGTTAATCATGCTGATGGGAATGAGTGAGACAACCATGTTCTGCACGGTTAATGGTCACAAACAAGATAACTATAAATGTTCAGAAGCTGTGCATGGCTAGATGTGGTCATGTGATGCCAGATATGTTCATTTGATGCAAGATACATTCATGTGATGCCAGAAAAAGTCATGTGACACGAAATAGTCATGTGATGCAAGATATGGTCATGTGACACCACATACAGTCATGTGATGTCAGATATTGTCACATTTCTCAAATCCATGATATAAAAATATAAAAAAGTTTGTCACTTCCATATCCATATCACCTGTGCCTGTAACCTTTTAGTGTAAAACAATATGAGATATCACATTTATGTGATATATGAGACAAAATCACATTTGACAACCCAGAAGCCTCTTGTTCTGATTTCATAGAACATATGTTATATTTTCACTCAATTTCCACATGCCATGTCCAGTAGAAGATGGTCAAGGCCTAGTGGATCTGAAAACAGCCTTTCTCATTCAGGGTTGCCAAATTCTTCACTTTTACAATGTGTGTATAATTGAAGTCATTGTACATGTTGATCACAATAAAAGCACAGCTATGTCAGTCACCATGGTAACTTGTGGCCGATGTACAATCATGATGTGCCACACTGACTGTTGTCATGGTAATTAACCTTCCCTAGTAACATGTTTAGTTGCCGCTGGCAAAGTACCTGAAGGCTATCCCCAAAACTACATTGAAATGTGAGTGTTGAAATATAAAATACATTTATATGTGTCTTGGGAACATTTAGTAAAGTTAAAATAAAATGAAAATGAGCCCTAAGCTTACCAGAATCAACATGTGACTTGTATACCAGGGCCTCAGTGACAGCCTGTGTCTTGTATGCCAGGACCCCAGTGACTGCCTGTGACTTGTATACCAGGGCCTCTGTGACTGCCTGTGACTTGTATACCAGGGCCTCTGTGACTGCCTGTGACTTGTATACAAGGGCCTCTGTGACTGCCTGTGACTTGTATACAAGGGCCTCTGTGACTGCCTGTGACTTGTAGCCAGGGCCTCTGTGACTGCCTGTGACTTGTAGCCAGGGCCTCTGTGACTGCCTGTGACTTGTATACAAGGGCATCTGTGACTGCCTGTGACTTGTACACCAGGGCCACTGTGACTTGTATACCAGGACTTCTGTGACTGCAAGTGAATTCATTCATCTCAATCTCTGTATAAGGAAACAGAGACACTGCCTTTTATCACCTATTTGGCCTTGTGGAAAAATCAATATTTCCAGGGCTCTGTACACAAGCCTTCAGCAAGTGAAGATTTAAAGGTATTAGGCATTAAGCCTGTAAATTTGTCAATAAAGAGCATATCTACATATGAACACCATGACATATTGAAGTTTAGCATTAGGTAATAAGATGAATTGCAATAAGACATAGAAGCGCCTCAGCCATCAGTTGTACGTGACGGGCAAACACAGGTAATGTGAACTTTTTTTTACCTCAGATGAGGCTCAAAGTAGAATCATACTGTTTGACATCATTCTGGCACTATTCAAAGGACAATATCTTTCATGATGTCATAAGCATATTGCCATACTCATATGATGTCATTTACCTTTCAGTGCTTCTATGACAACACTTCACATGAAAATGATGTCAAGAAAGAAGTGTGCTTTCATAAAGGGGCAATAGATTAGGGTCTTGTTAAAATAGAATTAACAGGCAAATGAGGGGACGTATCAATATAAAAGAAAATAGACATGAAAGACATTGACATTTATCACCAAAATGTGAATTTTAAACATTGTTTTGCCAAAATGGTGCTTACTCCCTTTAAGAAGATCAGGCAAAAATGTTCCATCCTGCTGGTCCCACAGGGAAAAAAACAAGTCCTACAGGGCAAAATTATAATAAATGGTAATAACAAGGTTCTGGGTTTGTAATAAAATAAACCATATTTTATACTGACAACAGCTTGAAAGCAACTGAATATTCATCTCCACACTTTATACCACCTGTTAGAAATGAAGTACAAAACTCATGAAATGTCCTCCCAACCTGTCCATATCGTGACAATTACCCAGACTTCCCCTCCTTCCCCTCCAGCAAAATCTGCATCTGTTGCCATGGTAATTGCCACCAGGTGGAGGCACTTATTTCCCTTGTTACAATGTTTGACCTCTCTGTGGGTTTTCTTGTGACCTGATATCAACATCGATCAAGAATTACAAAGCAAATTTAATTTAAAAAATATTAAAATAAATCAGTATTTTTGCATGCATAACATTATTCAATAACACTCGGTGTTCCAGAGTCCTGGGCCCAAGTAAGTATTCGTGATTATGAAGTTGATTATGTGTGAAAAGGGACTGGACTAACTGAGAGAGTTATCCTACTAGGGAATATTTACTGACAATTAGCAACATACACGAATCTCTTTGCCCCAGGGTAACTTCTCACGTACATGCGCAAAACTCAGGGGAGAGGATGTTTTGTTGGATATTCATGACAAAAGGTCAAATATAAATATAAAAGTATCAGCCATTCAGTATGCTTCCTGTATGACAATGTTAAGAGATAAAACATGGGAGAACATCTCACTTGACATGTCCTGCCAGATGTCACCAATATATTTATATATATATATATATATGTATCTTGAATTATACTGAAAAGAATGTGATATCTTGTGGAGTTTAGACTTCCTTCTGCCTGTCAGTTTCAAGCTTGACTTGAAAAAGAAATATTTTATAAAAAAGATGTAATATATATAATAAAAATGGAAATCAGAGATTGCAAGATATCCTACCTTGTGCAGATATTGTTACATATATTTGTGTTGAGAAGTTATGGATAAAATTTTTAACAACTATTTTAGAAAAAAACAGGGTTATGGGACTCAAATATATCTTTCACACAGCCACCACACTTCTGCTTTGGTACTAACACAATCAAAAGTTAATAAATAAAATTACATGAAAATTACCGTTCCCTATATTTCATGACACTGTAAAACATGCAATTACTTAATTTATATCTATTTCCAAGTCATGTGATTTTAAACTTTTCTTGGATAACTGGTGAAATTGCTGTGTGTATTCAAAGTAATTCTGAATAAATTTTTTTTTTAAATATTGACAAATGGTGATTGCTTTAAAAAAAAAATTGCTTTCATGGGAATAATATATTTTGATGAGTGCATTATATTCCATAAACCTATTTGAACAAGACCATATAAGTACTAGCTCCATTTTGAAATCACACTCCATGTTTGGCACAATCTTTAGGTGGAGTGTTATCATAAAGGGACTGAAAGGTAAAGTGATGTCAAGGTAGAATAGAACTATGCTTATGATCATGATGACATCAAAGACATTGTAATTTCAATAATGCTAGAATGATATTAAATGCTGTTTATCTATTTTAAGCCTCATCTAGGTTCAAAAAGAGTTCACACTCCCCACTTTTACCCATCATGTGCAGCTTTGGGCTGACACAGACCTATACAGATATTACAACTTCTATGTCTTATTTCAACTTATTTTATAATTAGTCCATGTAAAACTTCAATACCTTATGGCATCCATATGGAGATATGCTTTTAATATGCCAAAATACCAGCATTTATACACAAAACCTTAAAAGAATTTACACAATGAGATTGAACCTCATATGGCATTTAGACCAGCTGACTGTATTGGCCTCACCCCTTTGATAAGTGGTGAAATTCCCTAGATTTTTTATTTTCAAATCTCACAGAGCTTTAAAACAAACTCACAAGTGATTTGCATGAATGGAAGTCAAGCTATGCCATATTTCCTGACATTGAGTTCATGCAATGTAGGATGTTTTCAGACTCTTATTCCCAGGTTGTTAGCTCATGTCAAGCTGCCTTTCCTACTTACGGCTGTCAGAATGCCATCTGTTAAGGTGCATTATAACCTACATATTCTCATCCACTCTCACTTACACATTATCATCTATAACATATATGACACTTTTTCTCAAAGTTTTTTGATGTGCCTTAAGTTTGATTAAAAAATTTCAAATTTGAAACGCCAGGTCACACAGTAACACAAGTGACTAATAACTTTTCAAAACATTTCACTTACCCTGGATTAATTTCTAATTACATATCCTTTAAAAAGCTATTTTTGATGCATCTAACAAAAGATAAATAAAAAATTACCAAGGATCCCAGTATAATATGCCCCAGGTGTAAAACACATAAAAAAAAATAATAATCCCCCATGAGCAAAATATTGAAAAGAAAGAAATATCAACTCAATGAGTTTGCTGAATCTCTGATGTAAATAAAGCAAAAGATGTCCTCAGCATGACCATAAAAACTAGAACACCAGTAAAACCATAAATCAAAAGAGAAAAAACTTTATTTAATACTATATAGCATGTGTAGAAAATTGGTTTCAAGGAATCATGGGAAGAAGAAGTGGGGTAGGTCTCATGTTACTCTGCCTGCTTCCTCATGCATCTCATCTTGAAAGGTCTCGCATCTCAGTCATCAAAGACGCCATTAAAACATAGCATTGCGCCTAATCACGATATATTATGGAAAAAAACAACAACATAATAATAATATTGGACACCTACATTATCATAAAAACTATACAAACATTGTGTGGTAGTGTGCTGTCTGAAGAAACTCAACAAATGCTGGTTTATGTAAATAAGAAAAGTGTCAAATTATCTCTTGAGATTTAACTATAGTTGGGATCTGATGGTCAAAATGCGGAGTCAGCCTATTACACATCTCTGCACTGAAAGTCCAAGTCATGTCTCATTCAAAAATTGGGGTCATGCAATCATTACTGAAATCTGATGAAAACTGCTTTCTCATTATTGCTCCATCTTAATTTGATGCATTTTCTGGATGAGAATGAATAAAATTGAAATTGAAATTGAAATTCTAAATGAAATTGTATTAATAAATCTAAAGATGCTATAGTAAAATTCTCCATCAAATAAATTTATTTTCAAGACTTCTTCAGTGCACTGGTTTGTTCCTTAAAATGTTTAATTGTTGTTTGGCTTACTTAACCTTTTGAATGCCAGTGTTTCTTTATAGATCAAATTAGGCAGCTGCATACAGATTGAAATCTATTTTTAAATAAACCCACTCGAGTGTAAACATTCCTGAACTCTATATTAAGGTGCAACAACTGTAGCTAATTAAGTCGGGTTACACAGATTCTAAATTGCACAGCAATAAATCGAACACAACCCCTAACTGCACTGAATGAGTAACTTCTTGTGGTGATTTTAATAGATTTTTTAATTAAATAAACAATAATCATTGAACTGTTAATCTAAATTGGAAAGAAGTTGATAAGTATAGAAATATGAAATATGCTACATTGTGCACTTGTAAATCAAAAGCACTCGCCCCTCATACCACTATTATACATAAACACTGGTCATTATTTGGGTTCAGGTGACAAAAATTAAGGCTTAAAAATTAATAAGATTATATGGTATGGTAGAGTTGTGGATTGAGCTTGTAGCTTCCCACTGTTGTCATTTCATAACTTTCTGCATACGTGACACATGTATAATTGCCATTATTAAGGTAGTGTCACAGTTGTGTGCTCACAATGAGGTCACAACATCGACAACACAGCATCCATTATTACTGTCATAAATTTCATTGGTCTGTTTTGTTTCCCGATAATGAAATAAATTGAATAATTTAAAAGAAAAGCATTTATATTTGAGACTATGTTTTAACACTATCTCTCACTGCTTTGTGGATACCCAATAAAGGGGTTATTTTAGCTCTATTCACATCTAAAATACAGCTGGCAACCTCTATATCTTGAGAGCAGCTGGCAGCCTGCAGCAACCTCTACTTCTTGTTAGCAGCTGGCAACCTGCAGCAACCTCTACTTCTTGTTAGCAGGTGGCAACCTGCAGCAACCTTTACTACTTGATAGTAGCTGGCAACCTGCAGCAAACTCTACTTCTTGACAGCAGCTGGCAGCCTGCAGCAACTTCTACATTTGATAGCAGCTGGCAGCCTGCAGCAACTTCTACATTTGATAGCAGCTGGCAGCCTCCAACAACCTCTACTTCTTAATAGCAGCTGGCAGCCTGCAGCAACCTCTACATTTGATAGTAGCTGGCAGCCTGCAGCAACCTCTACTTCTTGTTAGCAGGTGGCAACCTGCAGCAACCTTTACTACTTGATAGTAGCTGGCAACCTGCAGCAAACTCTACTTCTTGACAGCAGCTGGCAGCCTGCAGCAACTTCTACATTTGATAGCAGCTGGCAGCCTGCAGCAACTTCTACATTTGATAGCAGCTGGCAGCCTCCAACAACCTCTACTTCTTAATAGCAGCTGGCAGCCTGCAGCAACCTCTACATTTGATAGCAGCTGGCAGCCTGCAGCAACCTCTACTTCTTGATACCAGCTGGCAGCCTGCAGAAACTTTCATCGCTTGGCCATATTGTGTCACACAAGTAAGAATTACCAATTGGTCAGTTGACTGTAGCCTGGATGTTCAATATTTCTGTCTTTGGCTCACAGCTTCATAAATATTTTCAAATTAAAAAGAAGTGCAACTAAACTTTTCCTTTTCCAACCAATCTCCGAGCTAGATTTTGTGATTGAAAAGCTAATATACTGCCACTTTTCATATATCTAAGTGCTGATGTGATCCTAGTGCTGAACGACACAACATCTCTACATCTATAAGTTTACTCAGCAAAACCAATTGGCATCCCGCCGAGAGTGCAAGATTGCACACAAATAAAACATAGTCGCTGTTTTTCATATTCTTAAAAATCACTCACCTTTCAATGGGTGGTAAAGCGTAGCTGCCTTTGTTGTGTATATGTCTGAAGTAGAAGCTGCATTGGTCTTTGTTGAGGATACACAGGATATCACGGCAAGGATTCCACAACACACCTGCCAAATATACACTCACATCTCTTAATCTGAGGTCGTGTCCAGCTACCAAGGCATGGCTCAATATGGCAGCACCACCATTGTAAATGATCAAATAGATGTTAACCACAAAATTCTACAGACAGAATTCTCAAAGTGAAATTACAGTTGTAGTTAGCACCGTAGAGAACAATGTGGCCAAAGGAGAGAGGTATCAGAATGGGTTTCATTTTGGTCCTAAATATTGGATAGCTGGCATGGAGAAAATTTCGTGAGTTTGGGCAGGAGGGTGAGAGGGGTTCAAGTTTTTCCAGCAATTGCTTGACTGAGTTCTCTATGAGGTCAACTTTATTTTGATATTTATAATGATGCAAGGTAAGCTGACCCTGAGGGATGGGTGTGGCATTGATCTTCCTGCACTGTTTGAGCTGGAGGTCAGGAACGCGGCCGTTGACCTTCCACAAGGACACGGTGGACTGATGCACCACACACAGGTAACAGAACGTAGCCATGTCGCAGCTCCACTGCAGACTCTGCACCTGACTGATAAAGTCAAACAAACACATATATTACTTCCTTTGAAAACCACAAGACCTGCAGTAATTCTGGTTGTCACCTTGTTCAAAACATAATTTTCATAATTGACTTACTCAAATTCTCCCAGTTTGATGGAGTGGTCATTTTGCACCTGATCATCAAGTACAGAGACTGGCACAAGGTAAACACATCTGCCATCAGTCCAGGCAAGCCCCAGGCTGCGGTGGATCGCTGAAATTCATCAAAACTTGAGATGTACATCAAACAAAATAACACTGAAATCTGACAAATTATTCCTGGATGTAAGACATGATCGATGTGAAAAATAAAAGCAAATCTGATTACTCAGAATTATCATTGAAGCCTCACATGTCATCAGCGTTTACTTTCAAAATTCTTTATGCATGGCATAAAATATTGATGTATTACTACACAATGCCATTAAAAATCTGCAAGCAAATTATATTGTCCATTCAGAAACCAAAAACTGATGCTGCTTGACATGCAATGCTAATAACAAGCATTTCCATACATTCTACTTTTTGATCATGTCTTAACTGATGACAAATTTTACCAGTGTGAACTTATTACCAGTTATGAACCTATTCTTATATCTCAAGCTTCCATCATCTCAACAAAATGTTATACTGCCAGACAAAAGCACAAATCACACAGTTCAATAATGAACCTTATATAATGTCTTGGAGTCAATTAACTAGGGAACATGAGATAGTTGATAGACAGTTTAATTTATTGCATTTCTAGCAGTATGATAGCAAATAACTATGATATCTGATATTATATAAGGGCAGATCATCTTTTGTCTTGGGATGTTCATTCTGCTCATTTGTTCAATTATCAAAAATATTCATATATAATTTTGACATGATATGAAGTGACATGAGCATCAAAGTCCCTGTCAGAGTCACTAATAAAATGCTTTAACTTGGGGAGATGCAAACTCAATACTGCAAGAGACCAACTGCCAAAGAGTCATCATGCAGAAAATGCAGCAAGCTGATGACATCCATAAATTTTCTGAGCAAAACAAATCGGCATCCTGTTGAGAAGAATTTGTTATTTTCCTGTCAGGAGGATGGGGTACATGTATGTGCCTCGGTCAGCTGCTCAACCATTTAATTTACCAGGATATAGCCATGACCTCACTCACAGTCAAAGCTGAATATATATCGATATAGATGGATCATAGAAAAAGTATATATATTTTTCTCTATGGACGGATACAGACATTGCTTCACTGCCTTCAGCATGTTCAGACTTAAGTTTCTACTCGTAAACAGATGCAGGTGTTCTCAAATACTAAATAGTCGAAATATTGATTAACGTGGAAGGAGTGGATAAGTGACTGCAAGCTCCCTCCACTTAAAATCTACGTATATAGAGACAGTTTCTATTTCAATACGTAGCTGTATGAACTTGTGTCGCCCACTCAATGATCAATGACACCGACTGCAACTTGTGCACGGTGACAAATCCTCCGTAGTTGGGACTAAATCTACAAGTGTGTTTGTGGCTTTAGAGTAATATTTACCAGATGACAGAGCATTTATTCCATTCCTCCGTAAAATTGACTTTCCCAGTTCCATACTTAATGTTAACTCTGTACTGATGAGTACTCCACATAAATGTTCTGCTAATTCCTGTGGCGCTCAGGAGAGCACCTTGTTTACTGTCCCACGCGACTCCATTCTCGTCTTGTTTCATTCTCCGAAACTGAAGAGCTGCACACTCCTCACAGTAACTATGGTTGGTGCGCCGCTGTAATAAATGAATGAAGGAGTGTGATAGGAATCTTTCCGTCTTCCAAAAAACAGAAGAGCTTTGTCAGGGAGAAGTTATTGTATACAACAAAATATACTGGGAATGTTTGTGATGTTGGTTTCATAGGCAAATCAGAATTCTAAGTGCCTTTGGATATCATATGAAATCATACGGCTCCATCTTGATTTTTTCAAAATAACATTCTTATCAAATATTTAAATTTGATTTTAATAATTTTATTGTGAAAAATAATTTCGAGTCTTTCTTGTTTAAGCCTGCATAAGCTTGATCTTTGTATAATTACTTTTTGTTGGCTAAGTCAATACATCAAAAATCAATTCAAATTCAGTTTTAGACATTTTTTTATCACCCGTCGTCCTTTTAAACTATGTGTGGTCCCCCATAGACATATTATGTGGCAAGCATGATGTAATTTGGAAAATTTTAACAAGGACACAGACAAATGGAGGATTATAAGATGTTTACTCTTGCATATGATATACACAATTCATGTTTTATGTATATTAGAGTTGCCCAATATTCTTCAAAATGAGTTGGGCATTGTCTAGGTGGCGGGCCTCTATCTGAGCTGGAATCAGTTGCTTGTGTGATCTTCTTGTGAAATGTGTTTACAAATACTACTTATAATATATACAATTTAACCCCAAACAAAATTAAACAGCATGCTCCTGCCCTTATCCTGCTTTAAACCAGTTAATAATTTGAGACAATAATTTTTTCAACAATTATTTAGGATCAGTAGACATATGACATATCAATTGATGAATTCCTTTATTTTGGTCAACTATAATAGAATATCTTTATTCACATATGAAATAACATGGCATTTACAGTGTTCGTAGTTCAATCATATTTAAAAATGCAAATATGTACTCTCCTTTGCAAAGGGCTCACTAGAACACCTCCAATTATGCCATCATATATGTTTAAACAGGCCCATTATGTTCAAACAGACCCATTCCTTAAGCCCCGCCCCTTGAATGTAACCAATGAAATTAGAGAGGACACCGCAGTCATGTGTTATGTCTGGGCCAATTAGGTCAGGTGGGTGGGACTAAATGAAGACACATATGTTGGTGGCATGCTTGTAAATAAACATGGCAATACAAAACAGAGAAACATCACAATTGTCACAATTTGAAAATGATGAATGTTTTGTTTGTGGGATATTTGTCAGGAAAGTATCCTATTAATTCAAGATTAAATCAGCATGTATCAGAATCACTACGAGCAATATCAAGAGGCAGTGACTAGCAAACCATGTGATCTCTAACTCATTAGTCAAATTGACACTATCAGATGATTTAGAAGCCTTTCACCAGGTCTTGCTCTGCCTTGCTCTGCTTGAATAGTGACTAGGAAGTTTTAAGTTATTTTCTGTGCACATTTTTGAGTGACAGGATCTGCAAAAGTGATATTCAAATATTAACACCAATATCTCAGTAATATTTTATTAGATTCAAAAGTTGTATACACAAGTCATATCAAGCAAATAGTTCTACATCAGTTCTTGTGAGTACTATTTTGATTTGACACAGTTCTGTATCAGTTTTTGTGAATACTATTTTGATTTGAGATAGTTCTGTCAGTTCTTGCGAGTACTATTTTGATTTGACATACCGGTAGTTCTGTCAGTTATTGTGAGTATTATTTTGATTTGACATAGATCTATATCAGTTCTTGTGAGTACTATTTTGATTTGATATTAGATCTACATCAATTGTGAGCAGTTTAATGATTAGATTTTGTTTCACATCTGTTCTTGTGCTCACAATATTGATTTGATGCTGCTTTATATTTGTTCTTTTGTTTTATATATCTTTTCTTTTGAGCACAACATTGTTAGGTATTGTGTTATATCAATTCTTTGTGGCAGTCTGGGGGAGCATTCCTGTATCAGTTGCCCCTCAGCACCACGTGTCTGGGAGACAGTGGCTCCCTCTTTACATCCAGGCTCCCACCACCAGCCACTGGTCCAGATGTACTTGTTATATTGGCACCTGAGTCTGGGAGGGACTCTACTTTTTTGAAGGCCACAGCACTGAAACTGACTGGGCTTCCCCACTCCATGGCTTTTCCTTTGCTACCATAATTTGTGTCAATGGAAGATTCCACATCCTCCAGATCTTCACACTTTATTAATCCTGGTTCAGGTGGGATATGTGATTGGGTGGTTTCTGACTTTTTGTTAATTATTTTTGGATTCTTAGTGTCTGTCTCCAGTTCATCTGTTACCTTAGATTCTGTATTAATTTGTCTTTTATCGAGCTCATCCAAAATATTATTTCCCTCTTCTGGGAATGATTTGGAGACCAGATTGCCTTTTTGAGAAGATGTTGCCAATTCATCTATCTCACACAGAATATTCTCCAGAAGATCATTTGCAGAATCATTCTTGTCTCCAATATCTCTGGCAGATTCTCTTAGCTCATCCATGTCTATTGCAGATTCCTCCAGTAGTCTGAGGTGTGTTGAAGATTCCCCTAGCCCACTTAGGTCTTTTGCCAATTCATTTAACTCACTCAGGTCTGTTGCAAATACCTTCAACTCTCCAAGGTCTGTTGCAGATTCCTCGAGCTCACCCAGGTTTATTACAGATTGCTCTAGCTCACCCAGGTCTTTTGCAGATTTCTCAAACTCTCCATGGTCTGTTGCAGATTCCTCTAGCTCACATAGGTTTATTACAGATTGCTCTAGATCACCCAGGTCTTTTGCAGATTCCTCTAGCTCACCCAGGTGTGTTGAAGATTCATCTATCTCAACTAGTTTTGTTGCTGGTTCCTCTAGGTCACCCAGATCTATCACATATTCCTCTTGTAATTCCTCTGTAATATATGAAGAGCTGGATTTCTGAGTAATATCTAAATATTCTGGTGTCATGATGTTGCAGGAAAGAGGAGAAACTGCAGAACATTCCATCTTATCCTCTACTGTATTGCTCTTTGCCAAAGGTGGACTCTGCCTATAAATTCCAATATTGGACTTCAGAGCAATATGCATTCTGGGATGTTCACCGAGCTGAGAGCTGGCACTTGAGCATCCATTCTGACCGGTATCAATGTTAGATGCTTTGAAATTTCCATTTTGATCAGCCCCATTATCAGCAGGTAGGGCAACACTGCTGTCCTCTGGTGAGTGATTTATCTGAGACTGATCAGCCCCATTATCAGCAGGTAGGGCAACACTGCTGTCCTCTGGTGAGTGATTTATCTGAGACTGTTCAGCCCCATTATCAGCAGGTAGGGCAACACTGCTGTCCTCTGGTGAGTGATTTATCTGAGACTGTTCAGCACCATTATCAGCAGGTAGGGCAACACTGCTGTCCTCTGGTGAGTGATTTATCTGAGACTGTTCAGCCCCATTATCAGCAGGTAGGGCAACACTGCTGTCCTCTGGTGAGTGATTTATCTGAGACTGTTCAGCACCATTATCAGCAGGTAGGGCAACACTGCTGTCCTCTGGTGAGTGATTTATCTGAGACTGTTCAGCACCATTATCAGCAGGTAGGGCAACACTGCTGTCCTCTGGTGAGTGATTTATCTGAGACTGTTCAGCACCTTGTCTGTTAATGATATCGTAATCTGCCTGTGGAGCATTCTGCAAACTTCTCATTAATTCTGGATTGGCTTTGAACACCTCAAGTGCAGAGACGACGGCATTGCGGTCAAGTTTGGTTTCCTGGACCAGACTCTGCACGAGTGATTCATCACACGGGTCAAGACTCTGTAACATCAAAAGCTTCACATTATATTATTATCTTACATAAACATTGGCAATTGGCCTTAGAATTATGCTGATAATTGCTTTTTTGTCATGTTTGCCAACGTTTTCTGGAAATGCCTGCAAAGTGCTTCATGAATGATTATTCAAATCCTTTGTCAGAGCAGAATTCAACAATAATTTTGGCCAATTAAAATGCATGTTACATATAGAATCTCTTGTTGTTATCTTGATTTTCAATAGCTGATATTTGTTTTGTGATTCAAAATAGCACTCTCCTTGATGACCAAATCAGTAATAGCTATTAGATTTTTCTCAAAAATATAAAAAGTAAAAATTCTGAACCTTTAAAGAAAATAGATAGAATTGGCCCCCCAGAAATACAACACCTATTAAAAGCCAAGAATTCTAAACAGTAGTTTCAGCATAGAGAAAAATCTTATACTTTCTCTATGGTTTCAGAGAAGATCAAAGTTGATGGATAGACAGAATCACAGAAAATTTCTCCCCTCTCATTGCAGTCAGCATAGCTGAAATTCTGGAAATATTAAGTTAAAAAAGAATAAGTTCACAACTGTTCAAAAAGCATTTCACTGGTATGTTACTCACCAAGGCATTCTGGTTGAGTCTGGTTATCACTGCCTCCGCGATGACAGACAATGGTCCTACTGCTGTGGATGTTCCCATATCTCGCTGGAGTCCTGCCGGATTCCTGCTATCTGCTGGTAGAAGTCTGGGGTCTCGGCAAGTTGGTCTGCTACATGTTGGACGCGATATCTTTGAGGATGGAGAAGTGTCCCTGTCTGGTAGAACATCAGGGGGCCGCTACAGGAAAAAAAGAATTTCTGTGTGTCTTAATTGCTTGTATCCTTCAATGGGAAGTAGAACTATATTAACCAGTGTGAGATTATTGAACATTCCATCTCCAGATGAAAAACCATAACAAGTAAAATTCACTGTTGATCTTCTGTGGATGCTTTCCGTTGGGAACATGAGGTACATGGTTACCTTTCTGGTGGGAATATGAGGTGCTGGTTACCTTTCTGGTGGGAATGTGAGGTACATGGTTGCCTTTCTGGTGGGAATGGGAGGTACATGGTTACCTTTCTGGTAGGAATGTGAGGTACATGGTTACCTTTCTGGTAGGAATGTGAGGTGCTGGTTCCTTTCTGGTGGGAATGGGAGGTACATGGTTACCTTTCTGGTGGGAATGGGAGGTACATGGTTACCTTTCTGGTGGGAATGGGAGGTACATGGTTACCTTTCTGGTAGGAATGTGAGGTGCTGGTTCCTTTCTGGTGGGAATATGAGGTGCTGGTTACCTTTCTGGTAGGAATGTGAGGTGCTGGTTCCTTTCTGGTGGGAATGTGAGGTGCTGGTTACCTTTCTGGTGGGAATGGGAGGTACATGGTTACCTTTCTGGTGAGAATGTGAGGTACATGGTTGCCTTTCTGGTGGGAATTGGAGGTACATGGTTACCTTTCTGGTGGGAATGTGAGGTGCATGGTTACCTTTCTGGTGGGAATGTGAGGTATAGGTTACCTTTCTGGTGGGAATATGAGGTACATGGTTACCTTTCTGGTGGGAATATGAGGTACATGGTTACCTTTCTGGTAGGAATATGAGGTACATGGTTACCTTTCTGGTGGGAATGTGAGGTACATGGTTACCTTTCTGGTGGGAATATGAGGTGCTGGTTACCTTTCTGGTGGGAATGGGAGGTACATGGTTACCTTTCTGGTGGGAATATGAGGTACATGGTTACCTTTCTGGTGGGAATATGAGGTACACGGTCACCTTTCTGGTGGGAATGCGAGGTGCTGGTTGCCTTTCTGAGGGGAATATGAGGTACATGGTTACCTTTCTGGTGGGAATGGGAGGTACATGGTTACCTTTCTGGTGGGAATATGAGGTACATGGTTACCTTTCTGGTGGGAATGGGAGGTACATGGTTACCTTTCTGGTGGGAATGGGAGGTACATGGTTACCTTTCTGGTGGGAATATGAGGTACATGGTTACCTTTCTGGTGGGAATGGGAGGTACATGGTTACCTTTCTGGTGGGAATATGAGGTACATGGTTACCTTTCTGGTGGGAATATGAGGTACATGGTTACCTTTCTGGTGGGAATATGAGGTGCTGGTTACCTTTCTGGTGGGAATATGAGGTGCTGGTTACCTTTCTGGTGGGAATATGAGGTGCATGGTTACCTTTCTGGTGGGAATATGAGGTGCTGGTTACCTTTCTGGTGGGAATATGAGGTGCTGGTTACCTTTCTGGTGGGAATATGAGGTGCTGGTTACCTTTCTGGTGGGAATATGAGGTACATGGTTACCTTTCTGGTGGAAATATGAGGTGCTGGTTACCTTTCTGGTGGGAATATGAGGTGCTGGTTACCTTTCTGGTGGGAATATGAGGTACATGGTTACCTTTCTGGTGATAATATGAGGTGCTGGTTACCTTTCTGGTGGGAATATGAGGTACATGGTTACCTTTCTGGTGGGAATATGAGGTGCTGGTTACCTTTCTGGTGCGAATGTGAGGTGCTGGTTACCCTTCTGGTAGGAATATGAGGTACATGGTTACCTTTCTGGTGGGAATATGAGGTACTGGTTACCTTTCTGGTAGGAATATAAGGTACTGGTCACCTTTCTGGTAGGAATATGAGGAATGTGAGGTACTGGTTACCTTTCTGATGGGAATGCGAGGTACACGGTTACCTTTCTGGTGGGAGTATGAGGTACATGGTTACCTTTCTGGTGGGAATGTGAGGTGCTGGTTACCTTTCTGGTGGGAATGTGAGGTGCTGGTTACATTTCTGGTGGGAATGTGAGGTACATGGTTACCTTTCTGGTGGGAATGGGAGGTGCATGGTTACCTTTCTGGTGGGAATGTGAGGTGCTGGTTACCTTTCTGGTGGGAATGTGAGGTGCTGGTTACATTTCTGGTGGGAATGTGAGGTACATGGTTACCTTTCTGGTGGGAATGGGAGGTATAGATTACCTTTCTGGTGGGAATGTGAGGTGCATGGTTACCTTTCTGGTGGGAATGTGAGGTGCTGATTACCTTTCTGGTGGGAATGGGAGGTACATGGTTACCTTTCTGGTGGGAATGTGAGGTGCATGGTTACCTTTCTGGTGGGAATGTGAGGTGCTGATTACCTTTCTGGTGGGAATGTGAGGTACATGGTTACCTTTTTGGTGGGAATGTGAGGTACATGGTTACCTTTCTGGTGGGAATGTGAGGTGCTGGTTACCTTTCTGGTGGGAATGTGAGGTATAGGTTACCTTTCTGGTGGGAATGTGAGGTATAGGTTACCTTTCTGGTGGGAATGTGAGGTATAGGTTACCTTTCTGGTGGGAATGTGAGGTATAGGTTACCTTTCTGGTGGGAATGTGAGGTATATGTTACCTTTCTGGTGGGAATGTGAGGTATAGGTTACCTTTCTGGTGGGAATGTGAGGTATAGGTTACCTTTCTGGTGGGAATGTGAGGTGCATGGTTACCTTTCTGGTGGGAATGGGAGGTGCATGGTTACCTTTCTGGTGGGAATGTGAGGTATAGGTTACCTTTCTGGTAGGAATGTGAGGTATAGGTTACCTTTCTGGTGGGAATGTGAGGTATAGGTTACCTTTCTGGTAGGAATGTGAGGTGCTGGTTACCTTTCTGGTAGGAATGTGAGGTGCTGGTTACCTTTCTGGTAGGAATGTGAGGTATACAGTAGGTTACCTTTCTGGTAGGAATGTGAGGTATACAGTAGGTTACCTTTCTGGTGGGAATGTGAGGTATAGGTTACCTTTCTGGTGGGAATGTGAGGTACATTATTGTATCTGCCACTCTCCCTTGCAGCACACACGGCAGCCTGGTATGTCAACTTCAAATCTGAAATGTAAAAATCACATGCATAAATCAAAAGTTTATTTTCAAATGATGAATTCAAGCACATGATTAACAAGGAAATAAAGAAACCAAACAAGGTACAAAGTGTATTATCCTGATGAGACATTCCTGTAAGTAATATCTAGTAAGCAACCTCATGGGACTGCCTGATGATATGAGAGGACATTACCAGACTGCCTGATGATATGAGAGGACATTACCAGACTGCCTGATGATATGAGAGGACATTACCTAACTGTCTGATGATGGGAGGGGAGGACATTACCAGACTGCCTGATGATATGAGTGGAGGACATTACCAGACTGCCTGATGATGGGAGGGGAGGACATTACCAGACTGCCTGATGATATGAGTGGAGGACATTACCAGACTGCCTGATGATATGAGGGGAGGACATTACCAGACTGCCTGATGACATGAGGAGAGGACATTACCAGACTGCCTGATGACATGAGGAGAGGACATTACCAGACTGCCTGATGATATGAGGGGAGGACATTACCAGACTGCCTGATGACATGAGGAGAGGACATTACCAGACTGGCTGATGATATGAGGGGAGGACATTACCAGACTGCCTGATGATATGAGAGGAGGACATTACCAGACTGCCTGATGATGGGAGGAGAGGACATTACCGGACTGCCTGATGATATGAGGGGAGGACATTACCAGACTGCCTGATGACATGAGGGGAGGACATTACCAGACTGCCTGATGATATGAGGGGAGGACATTACCAGACTGCCTGATGATGTGAGGAGGACATTACCAGACTGCCTGATGATGTGAGGGGAGGTCATTACCAGACTGCCTGATGACATGAGGAGAGGACATTACCAGACTGCCTGATGATATGAGGGGAGGACATTACCAGACTGCCTGATGATGTGAGGAGGATATTACCAGACTGCCTGATGATGTGAGGGGAGGTCATTACCAGACTGCCTGATGATATGAGGAGAGGACATTACCAGACTGCCTGATGACATGAGGAGAGGACATTACCAGACTGGCTGATGATATGAGGGGAGGACATTACCAGACTGCCTGATGATATGAGAGGACATTACCAGACTGCCTGATGATGGGAGGGGAGGACATTACCAGACTGCCTGATGATATGAGGGGAGGACATTACCAGACTGCCTGATGATATGAGGGGAGGACATTACCAGACTGCCTGATGATATGAGAGGAGGACATTACCAGACTGCCTGATGATATGAGGGGAGGACATTACCAGACTGCCTGATGATATGAGAGGACATTACCAGACTGCCTGATGATGGGAGGAGAGGACATTACCAGACTGCCTGATGATGGGAGGGGAGGACATTACCAGACTGCCTGATGATATGAGAGGACATTACCAGACTGCCTGATGATGGGAGGAGAGGACATTACCAGACTGCCTGATGATGGGAGGAGAGGACATTACCAGACTGCCTGATGATGGGAGGAGAGGACATTACCAGACTGCCTGATGATGGGAGGAGAGGACATTACCAGACTGCCTGATGATATGAGAGGACATTACCAGACTGCCTGATGATATGAGGAGAGGACATTACCAGACTGCCTGATGATATGAGGGGAGGACATTACCAGACTGCCTGATGATGGGAGGAGAGGACATTACCAGACTGCCTGATGATGGGAGGGGAGGACATTACCAGACTGCCTGGTGATGTGAGGAGAGGACATTACCTGACTGCCTGATGATATGAGGGGAGGACATTACCAGACTGCCTGATGATATGAGGGGAGGACATTACCAGACTGCCTGATGATATGAGGAGAGGACATTACCAGACTGCCTGATGATATGAGAGGACATTACCAGACTGCCTGATGATATGAGGGGAGGACATTACCAGACTGCCTGATGATATGAGGAGAGGACATTACCAGACTGCCTGATGATATGAGGAGAGGACATTACCAGACTGCCTGATGATATGAGGAGAGGACATTACCAGACTGCCTGGTGATGTGAGGAGAGGACATTACCAGACTGCCTGATGATGGGAGGAGAGGACATTACCAGACTGCCTGATGATATGAGAGGACATTACCAGACTGCCTGATGATATGAGGAGAGGACATTACCAGACTGCCTGATGATATGAGGAGAGGACATTACCAGACTGCCTGATGATATGAGGGGAGGACATTACCAGACTGCCTGATGATGGGAGGAGAGGACATTACCAGACTGCCTGATGATGGGAGGGGAGGACATTACCAGACTGCCTGGTGATGTGAGGAGAGGACATTACCTGACTGCCTGATGATATGAGGGGAGGACATTACCAGACTGCCTGGTGATGTGAGGAGAGGACATTACCTGACTGCCTGATGATATGAGGGGAGGACATTACCAGACTGCCTGATGATATGAGGAGAGGACATTACCAGACTGCCTGATGATATGAGGAGAGGACATTACCAGACTGCCTGGTGATGTGAGGAGAGGACATTACCTGACTGCCTGATGATATGAGAGGAGGACATTACCTGACTGCCTGATGATGGGAGGGGAGGACATTACCTGACTGCCTGATGACATGAGGGGAGGACATTACCTGATTCCCTAATGATGTGAGGAGCTGGCACATATTTATAATATTCTCTGTACTTCTGCTTCCCAAACTGCACCATCTGCCATACACACCTCTGAAAACAGCAAAACATTGTCATTAACTTTGATATATGTGCATGCAGTGACTTCAGGATTTTTTTACCAAGACAGAGTGATAACATAATTTATTTTTTTAAGTCCCAAAGCCACTTGCCTCTCTCCTCAAGTCATCCTACTAATTACGTATCTTTGTCTCCTGTTTAGTGATTAGAGTTATATTAGATCTCCAGAAACACATGATCCCTCTCCACATCATGAACCCGCACCATCCTTGTTAAATCAGGAATATCGTCAAATTTTATAATGACATTTTACCCCTGTAAATTCTGTCAATATTAAAATAATAAACCATCCCTTTCAATATTATAGGTCTACACCATCCATGTCAAAATCATGGATATACAACCATCCCTGTCAATATTATGAATAAACAACCATCCCCTCTTCAAATATGTTTGAACAAATATCCAATGTTATATTGAGGCCTGGACCTAAATATGGAAATGTGAAGAGGAAGTCCTCCTAGAGATGATAAAGGCAATTACACTACTATCACTATAGCAACACGTTATATAACTCAATTATTCAAACACCAAACTTGATTCAAGCATTACTCAAGGGAAACATAACATTATGGTTAAATGTTTTATCACGATCTCCCACAGAGTTAATAGTGTATTCATAATAGTTGGCAATATGAGAGATGTCCGCTTGAATGCACGTGATAAATTATTTATCTGACCCCTACTGGAGCTGACAGTGACCCATTTCATCCCATACAAAAGCTAAAAATATAATCTCACAGTACCGGTGTGCAGTCAAAAGCTGACGGAGGATCGTAACAGAAGACAAGTTAGCAAGGAAGCAGCTGTCTCTTTGATATATATATATATTGGCGTTACATGCCATGGATTGCCCGGTGTGTTTTGGCAGCGCCTACGAGCCCAAGCGGCTGAGATGTTGTCACACGTTGTGCGTGCAGTGTGCCCAGGTGATCCTGGATAGTGCCAGTGTGGCCTCCAGCATCCGATGTCCCATATGCCAGCAGGTCACTACCCTACCGCGGGGATTATTAGCCGCAAGCTTACCCACCAACCTGCTCTGGCAGAGGCTACAGGTAACGTTGACGCAATACGGCGATACCTCCGAAGAACATGTCCTCTGTAGATTTTGTGAAAATAACGTTAATGTTGCAGATCTGAAATGTTGTCATGATTGTTCGTCGGAAATGTGCATCAGATGTGCTGTCAAACATAGAAAAAATAAGCAATTTTCCAATCACAGAGTGGAGACGAAGTTGAGAATGTTGTGTATATATCCTCACAGACAGTCGCAGGAATGCAAATATTACTGCACAAAATGTGACAAGTTCCTCTGTATTGTGTGTGTCAACAATGACATATGTGGCAGTCACCACACCAAGGCTATCAAAGATATGAAAACAGACAAGTTGAAGGAAATTGAGATCTCGCAAAAGAAAATGAAAAATGTAATGGGACCTTTATTAAGTAAAATTAAAACCAAGCTGAAGCATGTTTGTGACATAAAGAGTGCTATCCATAGTCATGTTCAGAAACTAATAGGTCTGATGATGGAGAAAGAACAGACCTTAATGAAGGAAGTAGAGGAGTTTGAGAGAAACCTGGAATATCTTAAAGAAAACATTGCCTCAATAAAAAGCAATAAGTTATTGGTGGAGGAGTTGCAGAAGTCAGCTAATGAGGGTGTAAAGGGGGGGATAGAACAGATTATCATCACCTCATCCCTCATCAAGTCATCACTCCCACAATGCATTGCAGACTCCAAGAGCGACACACTTGAAGCTGACATTAAATTTGTTCCTGAGAACTCCCTCTCAATCGGAGAAGTGAAGATTACAAAACCATGTTCTTTGTCTGTGCCTCAAAGTAAAACCACCACAACAGCTCCACCTACTGGAGCTGATACACAAATGTTGACAGTGTCTCCCTCTAGGGGAATTATGAAGGATCAAACTACAGGAGTTCCATTATCTATAGATGAGACACAAACATTGATAGAGTCTCCACCTGGGGGAATTATGAGAGATCAAGCTACAGAAGAACTTTGGGTAGTTCCATCTGCTAGAGATGACAGACAAAGATTTACAAGGTCTCCCCATGGAGGCAAATTAGAGAATCAAGCTACAGGAAGACGAAGACGAAGGGCCAAGACATTGTCTCCCTCTAGGGATAAACTAGGAGAGACTGGGTTAGCAACACTCAAATGGCACAAGTGTGGTATTAAGTATGGGATGGACGTTTTGCAGACACCAAAAAGTAGCATCATTGTGAGCGATCATGATGTGATTATGTTAAACCAGGATACTAATCAATTGGTTGCTAGTAGCAACCAGGTGGGAGTGACGTTTGACTGGTATCCCTGCAGTGCCACCTATGATCCACATGAAGACACTGTCATCGTCACTGACAGTACCTCCCAGCTGACCTTCCTGCACGCACATGACCTGACTCTGGTGCGGAGAGTGCCACTGAAAGGAGAAGGAGGGGCGGAGAGCGTGGGAGGCAGGCTGGGAGACGGGAGGGTGGTGGTGGGCACCGGGTACCCAGACACAGTCACCTTGTATGACAGGAACGGCAGTGCTCTGAAGGAGATAACAACCTACGGACATCACGATGTGTCTTGCCCATATCACCTGACAGTGCTGCCAAATGATATCATAGTGGTGGCAATGTGTACTAATAACCATGTAGTTTATTTCTCTGCTGAGGGTGAATGCCTGCAGGTTGTGGATGTCATGTGTCCGCGTGGTCTCACCTGCACCCCTCAGGGAGACATCCTGGTTGCCAGTCAGTCCCCACATTGCATATACCACCTGTATGGTAGCGTAGGCTTCATCAACAAGGAGGTATTCCTCAGGTTCACAGGGTCCGAGATAACAGAGTGTGGCTATGTGCAGTCTGTAGCTATCAGGGACAATAATCTGCTGGTTATTTTTGACCGTGCCCTCCGTCTGTACCAGTCATCTTATACTTGACCATGCCCTCTAGTCATCTAATACTTGACCACCCCCTCTGTCTATACTAGTCCTATAATACTTGACCACACCCTCTGTCTATACCGGTCATCTTATACTTGACCCCGCCCTCTGTCTGTACCGGTCATCTAATACTTGACCACGCCCTCTGTCTGTACCGGTCATCTAATACTTGACCCCGCCCTCTGTCTTTACCGGTCATCTTATTCTTGACCACGCCCTCTGTCTATACTGGTCATCTTATACTTAACCACGCCCTCTGTCTATACCAGTCATCTAATATTTGACCAAGCCCTCTGTCTATACTTGTCATCTTATACTTGACCACGCCCTCTGTCTATACTGGTCATCTTATACTTGACCACGCCCTCTGTCTATACCGGTCATCTAATATTTGACCACACCCTCTGTCTATACTTGTCATCTTATACTTGACCACGCCATCTGTCTATACCGGTCATCTTATACTTGACCACACCCTCTGTCTATACTTGTCATCTTATACTTGACCACGCCATCTGTCTATACCGGTCATCTAATACTTGACCACGCCCTCTGTCTATACTGGTCATCTTATACTTGACCACGCTCTCTGTCTATACCAGTCATCTAATACTTGACCACGCCCTCTGTCTGTATCGGCCATCTAATACTTGACCACGCCCTCTGTCTATACTGGTCATTTTATACTTGACCACGCCATCTGTCTATACCGGTCATCTTATACTTGACCACGCCCTCTGTCTATACCAGTCTTCTTATACTTGACCACGCCCTCTGTCTTTTCCGGTCAATTTATACTCAACTGTAAACTCTTTTGCCTTTGTTGTTATTGATATGCAACTTCTGTATCATATTACAGTTCTAATCATGTAATTGATTTGTTGATAGTATCCATAAGGTGACTCACTTCTCCCAAAATGAATAAAATGTACAAATAGAGATCAAATAAATGATATTCTGAATTTTGTTTTTGAGATATTTTTTTATTTTTAAAAGTTGAAATTATTCAAAAGATAAATATATATATGCAATGATGCAAAACGATCTTGATGATAAATATCCCAAATTAGGATTTTATTTAAATAACCTCATGTGACCACAACATTTTATGTGTCTTTGGTAAGTTGTTGACTGCTTAGCCCCTCGCCATTTCATGCAGTTTTAGACTGGCCTATGTGACTTGCGAGTGCCTCAAGGAGTGACCTATATGACCTCTGTCGGTGAAATGCGCATAAACACATTTATTTCCCTTCAATTGAAAATAATTGGAATCCATAATTATGACCTATTACAAATATTTGACTGTTAAAAAGTCAAAGACATAGCTGAACATATTGAAGAATTTATCTTGCCATGGTCGATGCTTGTGACATGGAGGGTGACAGTGGGCAATGCTGGTGACAGTGGGCAATGCTGGTGACGTGGTGGGCCCAGTCTAGAGGACACTTCTCTTACCTTGCAGTGGACAATGCTGGTGACATGCTGGGCCCAGTCTAGAGGACATTTCTCTTACCTTGCGGTGGGCGATACTGGTGACGAGCTGGGCCCAGTCTAGAGGACATTTCTCTTACCTTGCGGTGGGCGACGCTGGTGATGTGCTGGACCCAGTCTAGAGGACACTTCTCTTACCTTGCAGTGGGCGACGCTGGTGACGTGCTGGACCCAGTCTAGAGGAGACTTCTCTTACCTTGCGGTGGGCAATGCTGGTGACGTGCTGGGCCCAGTCTAGAGGAGACTTCTCTTACCTTGCAGTGGGCGACGCTGGTGACGTGCTGGGCCCAGTCTAGAGGAGACTTCTCTTACCTTGCAGTGGGCGACGCTGGTGACGTGCTGGGCCCAGTCTAGAGGAGACTTCTCTTACCTTGCGGTGGGCGATGGTGGTGACGTGCTGGGCCCAGTCTAGAGGACACTTCTCTTACCTTGCAGTGGGCGATACTGGTGACGTGCTGGGCCCAGTCTAGAGGACACTTCTCTTAGCTTGCAGTGGGCGATACTGGTGACGTGCTGGGCCCAGTCTAGAGGACACTTCTCTTACCTTGCGATGGGCGATGCTGGTGATATGCTGGGCCCAGTCTAGAGAACACTTTTCTTACCTTGCGGTGGGCGACGCTGGTGATATGCTGGGCCCAGTCTAGAGGACACTTCTTCACCTGCTCTTCACACACCTGCAGGGACATTAAGGGGCACAGGGCTAATAATCACACAATTCTGTATCACTGAGACCCTCTTAAGGAGTAAATATCACAGGCAAATATCATATGCAAATAAAATATAAGGTCAAAGCCAGTTGGTTTTTCTCAACTTAGATAAATCATAACAACACAACACAGTAGGGTTTTGTCAGTCGCCTCCTTTCACTCAATCCCCATATTACAAAGATTAAAATTCATCCTGTACTCACCAGTTGGAGAAATTCTAGTAAAAAATCTAGTTTGAAAATAAAATGTTTATAGAGGCTTGACTGTGCACTTATGTGAACCGATACCATTTATTAAGATGAATCATAAACCAACCAGTCATCAAGATTTATCATCCACCCAATAATGTCTGTTCTATGAATTGTAGCCACTGAATAGTGAATGCTCACAAAAGCGTGAAGTTCATCAACATCATTTTTAATCAATTTGCATCATCCAGCCAAAAATGACAGCTCCATCCGTTATGGTCTCTTAATTAAACAATGATTGCTCTACCTGGAATAACTACTGAATATGGATCATTAAATGGCACTAAATGATGGCACTAAATGGTGGCACTAAATGATGGCACTAAATGGTGGCACTAAATGATGACACTAAATGGTGGCACTAAATGATGGCACTAAATGGTGGCACTAAATGGTGGCACTAAATGGACAGACAGACAGGACAGTAGGAAAGTATCACCTCAGTCACAGACAAGACAATCACCTGTATACACAAGGTCAGTGCACAAAGATGATATGCATATCTACAATTAACCACAACTAACCTAATCATACATTATGACTCACCTGGCACTTGAAGTTGCTCCCCATCTCACACTACACTAATCATCATGTACTAGAGTATGACTCACTAATCATCATGTACCAGACTATGACTCACCTGGCACCTTTAGTTAAGATGTTCCCATCCCACACCACACTAATAATCATGTGCTAGACTATGACTCACCTGGCACCTGTAGTTAAGATGTTCCCCATCCCACAGTACACTTATCATCATGTACCAGACTATGACTCACCTGGCACCTGTAGTTAAGATGCTCCCCATCCCAAACCACACTAATCATCATGTGCTAGAGTATGACTCACCTGGCACCTGTAGTTAAGATGTTCCCCATCCCACACCACACTAATCATCATGTGCTAGAGTATGACTCACCTGGCACCTTTAATTAAGATGTTCCCTATCTCACACCACATTAATCATCATGTACTGGAGTATGACTCACCTGGCACCTGTAGTTAAGATGCTCCTCATCCCACACCACACTAATCATCACGTACTGGAGTATGACTCACCTGGCACCTGTAGTTAAGATGTTCCCCAGCCCAAATAACACTGATCATGTATATTGCCTGAAACACCATTTGCACAGACTTAAACTTTGTGTAGATTATTAGAGTAAAATAATACCATACATTAAATTTAATTGCATATCTTCTAAGATACAAGGGATTGGGGGGTTAATAATTACTACTGTAGGGAGCTTCTCTAAGATGCAACTTTTACAAGGGATTGGGGAATCCATACTTACCTCAGTAGGGAGATTCTGTAAAATACAAAGGGTTGGGGAATTGACTATATATAATTATTGATAGTAACATTTTTCTGTACCTTTGGTTGATGATCCTTTATCTTTATAGTGTCAATTGCAAGTAGACTTCCTCCTGGGTTAAAATGGAGTAATAAATGACATTCACACAATGGAAAGCATCTTTACATATAATGTATAAACTGTATAAACTGTATAAACTGTATAAACTGTATAAACAAGCCAAAGTGAAAGCAACAACTTATGCAAAGTCCAATCTATACATTGCTTTCTGTTAAATGTAAAATAGATGTCCTACTTTGAGTATTAACCCCTGGAATAAGCACGTCACTGTACAACTCCTGGAAGATCTGTGGGCCTAGTTGCAGCTGTTTCCGAAGATACGCCTGTCAAATAAAATCGGTCTGTCGAATAAAATAGGCCTGTCTAATAAGATAGGTCTGTTAAATAAGATACGCTTGTCAAATAAGATTGATCTGTCAAATAAGATAGGTCTGTCAAATAAGATAGGTTTGTCAAATAAGATTGGTCTGTCAAATAAGATAGGTCTGTCAAATAAGATTGGTCTGTCAAATAAGATAGGTCTGTCAAATAAGATAGGTCTGTTAATTAAGATACACCTGTCAAATAAGATACACCTGTCTAATAAGACACACCTGTCTAATAAGATTGGTCTGTCAAATAAGATAGGTCTGTCAAATAAGATATGCCTGTCAAATAAGATACGCTTGTCAAATAATATAGGTCTGTCAAATAAGATTGGTCTGTCAAATAAGATTGGTTTGTCAAATAAGATTGGTCTATCAAATAAGATTGGTATGTCAAATAAGATTGGTCTGTCAAATAAGATAGGTCTGTCAAATAAGATACGCTTGTCAAATAAGATTGGTCTGTCAAATAAGATACACCTGTCTTATAAGATAGGTCTGTTAAATAAGTCAAATAAGCTTGTTAAATAAGATTGGTCTGTCAAATAAGATAGGTCTGTCAAATAAGATATGCCTGTCAAATAAGATATGCTTGTCAAATAATATAGGTCTGTCAAGTAAGATTGGTCTGTCTAATAAGATTGGTCTGTCAAATAAGATAGGTCTGTCAAATAAGATATGCCTGTCAAATAAGATACGCTTGTCAAATAATATAGGTCTGTCAAATAAGATTGGTCTGTCAAATAAGATTGGTTTGTCAAATAAGATTGGTCTATCAAATAAGATTGGTATGTCAAATAAGATAGGTCTGTCAAATAAGATACGCTTGTCAAATAAGATTGGTCTGTCAAATAAGATACACCTGTCTTATAAGATAGGTCTGTTAAATAAGTCAAATAAGCTTGTTAAATAAGATTGGTCTGTCAAATAAGATTGGTCTGTCAAATAAGATATGCCTGTCAAATAAGATATGCTTGTCAAATAATATAGGTCTGTCAAGTAAGATTGGTCTGTCAAATAAGATTGGTTTGTCAAATAAGATCGGTCTGTCAAATAAGATCGGTCTGTCAAATAAGATAGGCCTGTCAAATAAGTCAAATAAGCTTGTCAAATGAGATTGGTCTGCCAAATAAGATAGGCCTGTCAAATAAGATAGGCCTGTCAAATAAGATAGGTCTGTCAAATAAGATTGGTCTGTCAAATAAGATTGGTCTGTCAAATAAGATAGACCTGCCAAATAAGATCAGTTTGTCAAATAAGATAGGCCTGTCAAATAAGCTAGGTCTGTTAAATAAGTCAAATAAGCTTGTCAAATAAGATTGGTCTGTCAAATAAGATAGGTCTGTTAAATAAGTCAAATAAGCTTGTAAAATAAGATTGGTCTGTCAAATAAGATAGGTCTGTCAAATAAGATTGGTCTGTCAAATAAGATAGACACCTGTCAAATAAGATAGGTCTGTCAAATAAGATAGGCCTGTCTAATAAGGTATGTCTAACTGAGAGGGTATACCTGTCAAACTATATACAATATAATGATAATAATAATAGTCCTGTCCAATAAGGTAAACCTCTCAAATTAAATAAGTTAGGCACATTAAAGAATGAATGAATGGTGGCTTAAAGGTACATCAACCATTTACATGTAGATTATTCAGTGCCTCAAAATGGTAAAAATAATCTCTTTGACTGGATATATGATTTACAAAATCAATATAAGATGTTAACAATCATAAGAACACAAAATGGCCCATTAAATAAGATATAATTGTCAAATAGGGCAAGATTTGCCTGTTAAAAAAGTTAGGCCTATTAAATAAGGAAAGCCTGTCAAAGGACTTATTTCTGTCAAAAAAGATATGCATGCCAAATATGATATACCTGCCAAATATGGTATACCTTCCAAATATGGTATGACTGCCAAATATGGCATGACTGTCAAATATGGCATGACTGTCAAATATGGCATGACTGCCAAATATGGCATGACTGTCAAATATGGCATGACTGTCAAATATGGCATGACTGTCAAATATGGCATGACTGCCAAATATGGCATGACTGTCAAATATGGCATGACTGTCAATATGGCATGACTGTCAAATATGGCATGACTGTCAAATATGGCATGACTGTCAAATATGGCATGACTGTCAAATATGGCATGACTGTCAAATATGGCATGACTGTCAAATATGGCATGACTGCCAAATATTGCATGACTGCCAAATATGGCATGATTGTCAAATATGGCATGACTGCAAAATATGGCATGGCAATAAGATACAAGTTATTAAGTTATTTCCTGGAATGATATTTATATTTAAAAAATGCAAAAGATCAATCTTATCATGACATGGTAATTCTAATTGCAATTGTTGATATTACTTTAAAAAAAATATAAACATATTTGACAATGTGATTTCACTGAGTAAACTGTTCGTAATTAATAAACAAATCTGTAGAAATTGCCAGCATATGATGTAACTCACCATTCTGTGATCCGTGCCTCGAAGATGCTGCTCAAACTCCAGGCTGATCTCATTACATATCTAAAACATTTCAGCATCAAATTAACATCAGCCCAAGGCCTGGGAGCTGGGCCAAGCTTTGCTTTTAAATACATGTTGTACTGACTCCATCACCCCCACTTTGCTTTTCTACAGATGTCTCAAATTGAGGCCATATTTAGATTAGCAAATTGAGGCACTGGATGTTCCAGGTGTCTATGCATTTGAGAGACAATTCACTATTTGTCATAAAAAAAAATTTTAAATCATAAAAAATAGAAAATAATCTAAACCTCTTAGAAAATTGATAGAATTCATCTCCTGGCAATACCTCATTTTTTAGAACTTTGATCAGAAAAGATCAAGTTTGGTGGACAGACAGAATGACAGAAAATTTCCCCCATTTACTGCATGAGTTGACATCATCAGCACAGCTTACAATCCATCAAGAACAAATATATCAATACATATAATCATTTTGTCAATCACTTAACTTTAATTTTTTTAAAGGAAAAAGCAAGGTCAGCAAATGTAGTTGCCGCAGCTATGACCTTGCTGAGCAGGAAGGTTGCGTACCTGGCAGAAGTTGGGAGTGTACTGTTGGTTTTGATATCTGTGGAGGTGGACCTCAGCTTTCTTGAAGGCCTCATACCGTCTCTGTACTCGGACAGTCAGCTGCTCAATGTGCTCTCTCCTAACCTGGGTCATAAATATATTGACCTCCTTTAAAATATATATATATATATATTCATACTGATAAAAATACTGATAAAAGAGATTAGTTGTCTTTTGCTACAATATTCTTAAAAAACACTGATGATATTGAAAGTTCAGACATGAAAAGAAAAAAAATGAGTTCATGAATACCAATTTGGATCCCAAAATTTTGCAATGAAACTCACACAAATGAATGATGAGGGTTAACTCTTAAAAGCCAGCCAATTCTTATATCAATCGAGTACAATTCAAATACAAGAGTAATACTGTAAATTCGGTCAGGTTTCAGTTCCAATTTCAACCCATTAATTTAAATATTACATTTCAGGGTCCAACCCTAGGTTCAGTGATCACCAATTCTTGTGTTAACCTTAATGGTAAAATACTTTGGTATCCATTTCAAGGTTCAACTCTGATGTGGACCCCCAAAATCTAGCTGGACCCTGTTGATATTTCGCCGTCCAAGAGTTTACTTACCTGTCCTGCCCCTAGTGACAATGTCCGGATCTCCTCCCCAGGGGTGTACCTATTCTCCCCAGGGGTGTACCTATTCTCCCCAGGGGTGTACCTATTCTCCCCAGCGGTGTACCTATTCTCCTCAGTGGTGTACCTACCTGTCCTGCCCCTAGTGACAATGTCCCGATCTCCTCCCCAGTGGTGTACCTATTCTCCCCAGTGGTGTACCTACCTGTCATGCCCCTAGTGACAACATCCCAATGTCCTCCCCAGTGGTATAACTACCTGTCCTGCCCCTAGTGACAACATCCCAATGTCCTCCCCAGTGCTGTACCTACCTGTCCTGCCCCTAGTGACAACATCCCAGTGTCCTCCCCAGTGGTGTACCTACCTGTCCTGCCCCTAGTGACAACATCCCAATGTCCTCCCCAGTGGTGTACCTACCTGTCCTGCCCCTAGTGACAACATCCCAGTGTCCTCCCCAGTGGTGTACCTACCTGTCCTGCCCCTAGTGACAACATCCCAGTGTCCTCCCCAGTGGTGTACCTACCTGTCCTGCCCCTAGTGACAACATCCCAATGTCCTCCCCAGCGGTGTACCTATTCTCCCCAGGGGTGTACCTACCTGTCCTGCCCCTAGTGACAACATCCCAATGTCCTCCCCAGTGGTGTACCTACCTGTCCTGCCCCTAGTGACAACATCCCAGTGTCCTCCCCAGTGGTGTACCTACCTGTCCTGCCCCTAGTGACAACATCCCAATGTCCTCCCCAGCGGTGTACCTATTCTCCCCAGGGGTGTACCTACCTGTCCTGCCCCTAGTGACAACATCCCAATGTCCTCCCCAGGGGTGTACCTACCTGTCCTGCCCCTAGTGACAACATCCCAATCTCCTCCCCAGTGGTGTACCTATTCTCCCCTGGGGTGTACCTATTCTCCCCGGTGGTGTACCTACCTGTCCTGCCCCTCGTGACAACATCCCAATGTCCTCCCCAGTGGTGTACCTATTCTCCCCAGGGGTGTTCCTATTCTCCCCAGGGGTGTACCTATTCTCCCCAGGGGTGTACCTATTCTCCCCAGGGGTGTACCTATTCTCCCCAGGGGTGTACCTATTCTCCCCAGCGGTGTACCTATTCTCCCCAGCGGTGTACCTACCTGTGCTGCCCCTAGTGATAACAATGCTTTGATAACCTCTCCCAGGGTAGGTACATTATATGCTTCCCTGAAAACCAAGATCATCCAAAACAATATCAAATTCACAAGAATAAAATTGTGCTAAAACTAATTACATACCTAACTCTAATTAGCTTTAACATTATCAAACCTGCAGAATTCTCTTTGAAATAGATATTTACATTACAAAGCAGTAGTGTCCTGATCGTACTTACATTTCTTTGGAAGGTTCCTTTGCTTCCGAACTGATTTTTTTGGCTGGAAGTTTTCTTGTCGGGATTCTCTGGTGTCGACCTCTCAGCTCACTCTCATTGAGAACGGCTGCAACTACAACATACACAGGAGCACAATATAGCCATTGTGTGGTAAGGTACCGTCTCCTCTGGAGCCTTCTTTTCTTCCTGTTTATAGTTCAGTGATGAAAGTCAGCATTCAGTAAAAAACTTGAAACCCTTAAAAATTAACCTGAAAATGCACTTTTCATAAATGTCATTTTTGGATGTTTCAGAATGAGTTCAGACCATTTTGAATTTCACATTTGAACAAAAAAACCCTGAATTCAGGTAGTTTGGTTCTGGGCTCACCTTTCTTGTTGTACTGCATTGGTACTAGTTGGAGGATGTCTGTCATGAAGCTGGACGTGTCCTCATTGACAAGCAAACTCTCACAAGCCTACCAACATTCAAAGTGTACCATTCCACAAATGCAATATAAACATGTAAATCAACATAATAGGTCTATGCACTTTCCATACAATGGACACAAAATTATACCCAAAATCAAATTTAAATGAAATATTGCAATAAGACAATACTTAGAAATTGATCGATGAAAAAAATAGTGCAATGCAATAAGCTGAAGCTGACAGGTGGTATATATATCGTGCAGACTTCAAAATTGCAGCTGCAATTCATTCGTTTAATATTTTGTCTAAATAAGAAAATAAAAGAATTAGAAAATCACAGCTTGGAAGAGAAGCCCAACATTCTCACATTCTCACATTAAGGAGTCCCCAGTATCCAACAATACACTACTATCACATAATATGGACTATTATACTATTATACAATAAGGCATTGCCCACTTTCATACAATAAGGGCTGCTAAACTTTCAAACAATACAACATACCCGATCACACAATAAGGCATACCCCACTCTCAAAACAAAACCCATAACTCACTCTCAAACAACAAGGTGTTCGTTCCCCACTCCCAAACAATGAGGCCTTAACCTCTATCACAAAATAAGGGCTACTTTATTATCACACAATAAGACATACCCCACTTTCAAAACAAAACCCATAACCTGCTCCCAAACAATGAGGTCTTACCGTTTATCACACATTAAGGGCTACTTCACTATCACAAAATAAGGGCTACTTCACTATCTCAAAATAAGGGCTACTTCACTATCACAAAATAAGGGCTACTTCACTATCACAAAATAAGGGCTACTTCACTGTCACAAAATAAGGGCTACTTCACTGTCACAAAATAAGGGCTACTTCACTGTCACAAAATAAGGGCTACTTCACTATCTCAAAATAAGGGCTACTTCACTATCTCAAAATAAGGGCTACTTCATTATCACACAATAAGGGCTACTTCACTATCACACAATAAGGGCTACTTCACTATCACAAAATAAGGGCTACTTCACTATCTCAAAATAAGGGCTACTTCACTGTCACAAAATAAGGGCTACTTCACTGTCACAAAATAAGGGCTACTTCACTATCTCAAAATAAGGGTTACTTCACTATCACAAAATAAGGGCTACTTCATTACCACACAATAAGGGCTACTTCACTATCACACAACAAGGGCTACTTCACTATCTCAAAATAAGGGCTACTTCATTATCACACAATAAGGGCTACTTCATTATCACACAATAAGGGCTACTTCATTATTACACAATAAGGTGAATCACACTGTCACACAATAAGATGAACCCACCGTGAAAGATAAGTGTGAAACAATGCCATATTGTATAACAGTATCTTTTTTACTAAGAAATAAGTTAACTGATAAACATTTATCTTGTTCAAGCTATCATGAGATGTTTTCTCAGCCAAATTCACATTTGTAGGCAAAAACTGAAAATTATAACTTCAAAACAAGATCTTTCTTCTTTGCAAATAATACTTAAACATCAATCTAAATTATATTTTTAAAAAAGGCAATACCTTTGCATGTTTTCTTGACATCACATGCTCTATCCAGTCCTTGACGCTTGACAAATCAACATCATCACATGCCTGTACAATAACAAGTCATCATCACATGCTTGCATAACACTGACACATCATCACATGCCTGCATAACACTGACACATCATCACATGCCTACATAACACTGACATACCATCACATGCCTGCATAACACTGACATACCATCACATGCCTGCATAACACTGACATACCATCACATGCCTGCACAATAACAAGTCATCATCACATGCCTGCATAACACTGACATACCATCACATGCCTGCATAACACTGACATACCATCACATGCCTGCATAACACTGACACATCATCACATGCCTGCATAACACTGACACATCATCACATGCCTGCATAACACTGACACATCATCACATGCCTGCATAACACTGACACATCATCATATGCCTGCATAACACTGACACATCATCACATGCCTGCATAACACTGACACATCATCACATGCCTGCATAGCACTGACACATCATCACATGCTTGCATAACAATGACACATCATCACATGCCTGCATAACACTGACACATCATCACATGCCTGCATATCACTGACACATCATCACATGCCTGCATAACACTGACACATCATCACATGCCTGCATAACACTGACACATCATCACATGCCTGCGTAGCACTGACACATCATCACATGCCTGCATAACACTGACACATCATCACATGTCTGCATAACACTGACATACCATCACATGCCTGCACAATAACAAGTCATCATCACATGCTTGCATAACAATGACATACCAGCACATGCCTGCATAACACTGACACATCATCATATGCCTGCATAACACTGACACATCATCACATGCCTGCATATCACTGACACATCATCACATGTCTGCATAACATTGACACATCATCACATGCCTGCATAACATTGACACATCATCACATGCCTGCATAACACTGACACATCATCACATGCCTGCATAACACTGACACATCATCACATGTCTGCATAACACTGACACATCGTCACATGCCTGCATAACACTGACACATCATCACATGTCTGCATAACACTGACACATCATCACATGCCTGCACAATAACAAGTCATCATCACATGCTTGCATAACAATGACATACCAGCACATGCCTGCATAACACTGACACATCATCACATGCCTGCATATCACTGACACATCATCACATGTCTGCATAACATTGACACATCATCACATGCCTGCATAACATTGACACATCATCACATGCCTGCATAACACTGACACATCATCACATGCCTGCATAACACTGACACATCATCACATGCCTGCATAACACTGACACATCATCACATGCCTGCATAACACTGAGGCATCATCACATGCCTGCATAACACTGACACACCATCACATGCCTGCATAACACTGACACATCATCACATGCCTGCATAACATTGACACATCATCACATGTCTGCATAACACTGACACATCATCACATGCCTGCATAACACTGACACATCATCACATGCCTGCATAACACTGACACATCATCACATGTCTGCATAACACTGACACACCATCACATGCCTGCATAACACTGACACATCATCACATGCCTGCATAACACTGACACATCATCACATGCCTGCATAACACTGACACATCATCACATGCCTGCATAACACTGACACATCATCACATGCCTGCATAACACTGACACATCATCACATGCCTGCATAACACTGACACATCGTCACATGCCTGCATAACACTGACACATCATCACATGCCTGCATAACACTGACACATCATCACATGCCTGCATAACACTGACACATCATCACATGCCTGCATAACACTGACACATCATCACATGCCTGCATAACACTGACACATCATCACATGCCTGCATAACACTGAGGCATCATCACATGTCTGCATAACACTGACACACCATCACATGCCTGCATAACACTGACACATCATCACATGCCTGCATAACATTATTCTATTGCTGATAATATTCATACCATGTTATCAATCTAACATATTCTTAGAGTCCTCTTCAGAATCTCATCAAATATTTTCAAATACAAGAACAGTAAAGTGTTCACAATTTAGAGACGTATGTAGGTTAAGTGCTGATGAGATTAAAATCTTTCTGTACCATACAGATTCCTTCAGCAGGTAAATACGTCAGTGTCAGAAGATCCTGGTAGTTCTTCTGAAAAAGCAATTAAGAATGAAATATAGTATTAAGACTAGCAATAACAATGTATAGAATGTTCACAACACCAAAAAAAAAAATTACCTTGTTTCCAACATGCCCTTAAAAAGTAGGACAACCGGTATATTTTTATTTTATTTGTTTATTTTTTGTTAAAAATGATCAAATATAACGAGAATGGAAATTATCTCTTTTCACCTAGAAGTCACAAAAAAACTTTAGGGTAACTGGTTTGAACTAAGGTAGGTAGAAAAAACGGAAACAAGCAAGTAGAGGGCCTCACAAGAGCAAGGACTCCATTCCCGTGTGGGGCGAGCCCCCTCGCGGCGAGGGCCTCTATCGTTTGGCCCCGTGTCTCGCGCCACTCTCGCACGCCATTGGGTAGCTCCTCCACGCGCTGCCACAGCTGCTTGATATGGTCTGGCCTCAGCTGCTTGTACAGCACCTGAGTCGTCCTCGGCAGCTGCTTTAGCATCTTCCTCACTCCATCACTCTCTATCTGCTCAGGAACTGTCAGAAAGATATCAGAATCTTTCTCTATTTCTGCACCCTGATGAGATTTTTTTCTGTCCCTATCTATCTCTTCATCAGATATATCTTGTAGTTTATCCACTTCTTCAAGTGATTTCTTATCGTCAGGTTTCGTATTCATTTCCTGTAAGAGCATGATGTAGGTCAAATGTAATATACCTCAGTATATCTTGGACAGGTCAGAATTACTGGTAAAACAACAACCATGAGTCTTAACCCCTAAAGAACTTGCCAATCTAAATTTTGTTGATTGGCAGCACTAACCAATTTTTTTCTGGAGTACTAAATTAATAAAATTTATACCACCATTAATAAAATTTATAACATAACGCTAGACGATATGTAATATAAGAATTTATTAAATATGCTCAATGAAGTGGTGGGGTCAAAAGTTTATGATCCAGTCAATCTGATGTCATTATCATGATTACATTAAAACAAATTGCAGCCCTTCAGAATGTTACAAATGCCGTCACTGAGCTAGAACAATGGGGACGTCAACGTCCCTCCTGTCCGTTACTGGTGGTGGACGTTGCCATCCTTCCGTCCGTTAGGGGTTTATGGAATTATGCATTGAATTAAGCATAAATTGGTGATAGATGTATTTGCCTGTTGTGTCTATTACACTGTTACATATTTCAGTGGTTGACTTTGGAATGTTATATTTCATGTAGTTGAAGGCGCAATGACATCATAATGGTGCTGTGGCTATTTATCAATGAATTAGTGACAGTCAACAACACATTTCATACAGTTGTGATCCTCTGTCCCTGTTCCCCTTAATGTGAAGAATGTGCACAATGAGGTGGAAAATGGATCAGTTTAATTACAGAAGTGACAGCAACGACCTGAAACTCCACATCGCAGTGGTGCTTCTGACGTCATGTGTCATTTCCCTTGTGTGTATCCATGAAGTCATCTCTTGGACTCTTCTGAATGCCATTTCATGTTGTCAAGCGTAATATCGGGTAAAAAACTCAAGAAAGGGTGTTACAGATAACACATGGGTTTGTTTGTGTATTTGTTTGGGGTTTTGCATCACTTTGAACAGGTTGGAATAGTTCTCTCGGTTGGGAAATTTAACATGGACGGGAAGGACGGCAACGTCCACCACCGGCTAGGGACGGGAAGGACAGCAACGTCCACCACCGACTACAGATGGGACGGACAGCAACGTCCCCATTGTTCTGGCTTGATGACGTCATTTGTAACATTCTGAAGAGCTGCAACTTATTACAATGTAATTATGATAATGATGTCAGACTGCCTTAATCATGAACTTTTGACCCCAGCATTTCATTAAGCACATTGAATAACCATGGTTATATTTTTTATTAATTTAGTACGTAGATACACTAGTCCAGAAAAAAATTGGTTAGTCCTGCCAATCAACAAAATTTAGATAGGCTAGTCCATTACTGGCATGCCATTAGGGGTTAAATATTGATGAACACTGCACGGGTTGGACACAATCAAGGTCTGAATGTACATTTGACAGTGTTACAATGCAATGAAATATTTTTTGACATCACCAAACATTCAAGATGCCACTTATGACAACAAGCTGAATGATACCTTTTAAATAAAAAAAAGAAATCACGAATCGGTGCATTACTTCCAACACAGTGTATATTTTAACGTCCGAAATTTATGAAAAATCAACTGTTACGAATGTTCATTATGTGTTGTACCTTTCTGTCAAGGTAAATTTCACAATTAATTTAAAGGTTACATTGCAAAAATAAGTCATATTTTGACTAATTATTTCTCTAGTTTTTTTTAGATTGTCTGGTGTATGGTATCACCACAAATTGCATATTCCATGATACCACTGAAAAAAATGTGTTTTGTTACGGAATTTCTGGTTTAAAACCCCAATAATAAAAGACTGTCTACATTTCTAATATTAATAACACAAATGGATTAAAAAATACCTTCATTTGACAATATCATATGAAGGAATAAACAAATAAATATTTTAAGTTAGTCAAATCATTGTTATGTGAATATTATGCCATATCATCTTTTGAGGAGAATTTCAACAAAAATGTGTAGAGTACGTACCCCCATGTGAATTGGTAGTTCCAGAAATGATAACTAATTCATATTATACAGTCATATTGAGCTACTGTTGAGTATTATTAGTGAGATAATTATTGGTTGAAAGCATGCTCCCAAAACCAGAAAATGAGATGTGAAGTCTGTTTTGTAGTGTACGTACCCCCTTGTAGAGTACGTACCCCCTTGTTCACAGAGGTGTTAGTGTTGGACTTGATTGACTTTAAAATCATTTATATTGTTTGTAAAGTGATGAGATGTCAAGTGGACATCTCTGTTTAACAAAACAACAGTTTTAGAAATTGTTTAATAATTATGTGTTTGCTCTCTACACAAAATTTCTTACAATAATTTTGGTAATATTTGAATTTCTACCAAATTCATTAGCCAGACCAAGTGAAACTTTGAAATTAATTTTGAATAAGTATATAAAAAGTAAATACAAATGGTTTGATAATTATTTAATTGTAAAATGAGTATCATAAAAGTTTGTATAGTCTACTCCATGAACTTACTAAAATGTAATTGCTTCTGGGGTACGTACACTACAACATTTGAGTAATATTTACCAAATACTGATCACCCTTGGACTAGGTGGCTCATAACAATTTATGAACTAAACAGAGCAAGGAATCCATCAAGTACAAAAGTTTGTGGACTTCTTATTCAAAGAACATAGCCAAAATGAGTAAATTAAACAAGATTACAATTAAAAATATGGAGGCAACGTCATGTTTCATATCTTTAGAAATTTTGTGTTAAAAGGCAAAACATAATTATCAAACCTGGTTTTTTAACAGAGTTGTCCACTTGACATCTCATCACTTTACAAACAACATAAATGATTTAAAATTCTATCAAGACCAACACTAACATCTCTTTGTACAACGGGGTACATATGCTATGATGGGGGTACGTACACTACAAACAGACAAGACATCTCATTTTCAACCAACAATTATTTCACTTACAATACTCAACATTGGTCAAATATATTTTTGTACCTATATTGTACGTGTATAAACAACTATAAAATATAATCAATCAATCATTATTAGAAATGTAGATTTTTTTATTACAGGGGTTAAAACCAGAAATTCCTTTAAAAAAACACATTTTTTTCTGAGGTATTGTGAAATATCCAGGTTTGCCATGATGTCATACATCATACAATCCTAAACAAACTAAATGGACAATAATTAGTCAAAATATACCATGTTTGTGCAATGTATCCTTTATATTAGTTGTTAACTTTAACTTGACAAAAAGGTACAGCACACAATGCACATTCATAACAGTTTATTTTTAATAAGTATAGGACATCAAAATATTTATTGTTTTGGAAATAGTACACTGATTCATGGTTTATTTTTTTTATCTAAAAGGTATTATTCAGCTTGTTATCATAAACAACATCTTAAATGTTTGGTGACATAAAAAAATATTTTATTGCATTGTAATACTGCCGAGTGTACATTCAGACCTTGATGAAGCCCATCCCAATACTGTAACAGAATTATTTGATGCTCAAGAAGATATCTAAGTATTACAAATTTATAGAATGTCAATTGCAAGTCAATTCAAATTAAAAATCAGTTTTGTAAATATTTCAATTTCATTTTTGTTGTGAAAATCAGTGTTGTTTCTGTGTTAGTTTATGTGTAGAGTACGTACCCCAGGTAATGTATAACTTTTTTCAAAACAATAAGAAGTGAAATACTTAGGCAGTTGCATATTATATCTTTCACAAATATTCTTTCTTTATCTGCAGTTGAAAAGCATTATGAGTCGAGATTCATTTGAAGTTAATTTGTTGTCATAATCTTTGCTTGGAGCAGTACTGAAAATATCAAAATGTTATTTTCCCGTCTCAACATTTTTTCTCTATATATATAAAATTTTGGTTGTCCAAATTTAGTTTTAACTATGTTAGAACATTATATACACTATATTAAATTATTTGCTTTATATTTGTTTCATTAATATAACTAATTTGGATAAGATTTCTTAATTATCCAAAATCAGTGTATACAGTTTGTAGAGTACGTACCCCCTGCAACACATGTATGTTAAGCAGCCATAAAATTTTAATGGTATATCCTTGTGCAAAAAGATTTTGGATTTAGGACAAGGAGACCTTGCATTTTAATAAAACATAAGTTAGAAATGCAGGTCACAAGTTTGATTTTTCATGTTAAGTGACTGCCTCTAGTGACCTTGATTGTGTCCAACCCGTGCATGATATTTCTGGAAACTTTGGATTTCAACTCCATTTTGACGATGCCAGTGCCAGTGATCTGGTTTCAGAAATATGCACTGGCCCTAAATAACTCTCACATTGAAATGTTTTCTGTTGTACTCTAGGTCTCAAAACGAAGATGTGAAAACGATAAATACTTTGTGCAACTCAACAAACTACTCACTTTTACACCCAAAAAAAGCAAATACCGTTCACTCCAGCTCACATGTGACCGCCTTCTGATGATCTCCCCCTGGAGTTATGCCGACATTTCTCAACAGAGGGCACTCATGAGTTAAATTCAATCGAGGTCACCACCGACCTGTCACAGTCTACCATCAAACAAAGGTCATAATGTAAGAATTCTTACCAAGCCCAAACCCAGTTCCAATATAATGCGATGGCACATTGTTCAAACAATGGATTAATGCATGTCTGTGGGGTTGAATTTGGCAAATTAATGAAGACACAAAATCACTAAACTGGCCTAGTTGGTACTTAGGATTCTCTCAGATTGATTTGCTCAAGATTGGCCTTGACCTAACATTTCTGAGGCACTTATGTATTGATTTTGAAAAAAATATGTACACATAAATTAATGATAAAGGTATTTGCCTTTCATATCTATTTATTGTTTAGTTTGTCTGTAAAACTTATTTAAAGAACCTAATTTGAAAACATGCTTCTTTCTTTCCATCATTTTTGTGCTATCATAAAAATACTGAAATGTAAATGATGTCATGAGAGTTTGGCAATATAGCTTATGACATCATAAATGGTGTTGTCCTTTGAATAGCTCCAGTGACATGTAACAGTGCCACCCTACTTTTCATCTGAGGTCAAAGTTCATGTTTCCTGTGTTTGCCCACCAAATAAGCCAATGGCAGAAAAAGATCTCTGCTAATAGGGCAACTTCTAAAACTTATTGTGCCCTGTCCTATCACTGTGTGTAAAACTTCAATATGTCTTGGTGTTAATATGTAGATTATACCTTTAATTCACCAAATTACAGGTTTAATGCTTAATACCTTTCAATGGAGAAAAAAGGGCTGGGAATCGGTACTGAAACCACTCTTTTACACTGAAAAGGTTCATTGAATTTGTTGAGTTGATTCCATCACCAAAGAGAAATCCAAACAAGCTTCTTTGAGATAATATTTTTATTATATTGACACGTCTATTCAGGTTCAAAAAAACAATTTACACTGAAATAGAATGATAAAAAATGGCCCCTTATATTGAATCATAAGAAATATTAAAAAATACAAAATAAATTGTTTTCATTATATTACATTAATAACTATACTTACAATCATTTATTTCTTACAATAAATCCTCATTTGGGCATTAAAGGAGAGGAGTAATGAATTCATTATATTAACACTTCTATTCAGGTTTAAAAAAAAAGAAATTACACTAAAAAAATGGCCTTTTAAATTTAATCAAAAGAAATGATAAAAATACAAAACTAGATACCTTGTGATGAATATCACAATCGTCACTGTAATAATCTGTGGTGTCAACAATAATCGTATACATGGCTAAAGCCAGATTCCTCAATACTAAATACATTGCACTGGTTGATATCTGACCTAATGACATTGGTCTTTTCCTCTGTGCTGCAGCCTGTTAAGTGCACTTGCACTCTGGTCTAATTCATAGACCCTTTTAAATATCAAGACCCCTACCTCATCCCAGTGGCCTGAATACAGATAACATAATCTACTGTATGCCTTGTATAACACCAAACATATTGCCATTTTCCCCAGATTATTATTGGCTGCATTGTACAATAGGTTTCCATGGAGGGGGACACACTGTGTGAGCAGCTGCTTAAATGCCTTTATTTTATGCAACACTCAATACCAGCAGCACTTTAGTCAGGGGTTAGTTGTAGCACTGGTTCAAATGGAGGTCAATAGGAACAATAGAGACTATAGAGTGCTGTGTAAGTGATAAGGATCTGACTGCCCTACTTAGTCAGTTGGCAGCTGGCCAAAAGATCAAAGAATCATGCCCCCTGATGTTACATAATGTTGTGTAACCAGGGACCAAGGGTCAAAGGATCATTTCCCCTCCAATGCCCGAGATATTATGTAACCTGATATAACTTGCAGGGGGACAAATGCACATTGAAAATAGAGGAATAAAGGTAACAACACACACACAGGACTTCTAAGAGGTACTGGAAGGTAACTTCCAGTACCTGAATAAATTGTTTTTGTGAAATTAAATAGCTATACAATATTTTTTCTGACAATATATCCTCATTTGGGCATCAAAGGAGAGGTATTTAAATCGAATCATATAATTCTAATTAAAACAAAGACCTTTCTTAAAAAAGAGTATTTATGCATGTCATTTTGAGAATGTTTTCATATAAAAATTGGCATCAGAGATGCAGGTACACTCAGCCCCTGTCATTTCACAAGCACATACACACATAGTTGCCCCACGACAACACTCTCAGGTCTGGTAAACCAGCTGAGTTTAATAAAAGCATTGATAAGTTGAAATTACTGGTTACAACGGATATTATTTACATATCACATTTCAATCACTTATATATAACAGAAAATTCCATGGCCAATTACACACAGGTGTTACTATCAGCTTCTTCACACGAATACACTCAACTAAAGTTTGAATTTTTTTCAAACTATCCTTTCTCACGATTGTGTTTTTTTTCCTCTAAAATCTACACAGATCCAATTCAAAATAGACAAAAAACTATACTCTATCATATAACTTCCTGAATATTTAGGGATTTTATGCCAATTTTTGAGCAGATTTCCTGAAATGGTATATATGATGTATTATTTTTGGAGACTTTCCACCAGTGGAATGACTCCAGCATAATGCACTGGTCCACAGTGCACCATTCAATTCATTTATTTTCTGGTTTCACACATTTATTTTGTTATATATTATCCCCATGATCAAGGTTACGCAAATTAAAATCCGCCTCTTGAGTTCCTAAATATTTCAGTAGCTCTTGTCGCCCTGCAATCATCCGGAGTTTGCATGTATCAATGGTTCTGAGACTCTTGTAGCCCATGTGTCTTCAAGCTTTGAATTGTATTTTCATAAGCACTGCAAACAGAAAAAATGCAAGATGGAATCTATTTGCACTTAAAAATTACATTGAGAAAGTTGTGTCTATTAATTATAAAAAAAAAGAAAAAAAAGAAAAAACAGAAAAAAAAGAACAAAAAGAACAAAAAGAAAAAAAAAGATTACATTCAGAAATAGTGATATTGTGAGGTTGTTATTACTGTCATTCCTTGACTGAGATGGACATATTTTAGGTCCATATGGAGAACACAATGTCTTAATCCTTTTCATAAATGTCTAAATATGGGGAGATTTAGTATTTTTTGGTGACATTATCATGGAAATATTATAATTGATTCCCTTGTACAGGAAAAGTCCATAAAATATTAAAAAGTCCTAGAAATAGTTGAGGATTGCTGGTGTGGACATTATGGCTATTATTTATGAGACGCTGACCTTCCAGGTCTGATGATGGTATAGTGGCCGGGTCTGGAAAGGTCAACCACCGTGGAGCCCAGTCTGGACTCTGCCGTCCGGCCCAGCAGACCCCCATCAAACACCCGGTCCAGGAATGGCCAGAGATCAACAAACTCCTGCAAAGTAACAACACACATCTCTACTACAATGGAAAGTGTATATTGCAAGGAATATTTGAAATAATCTCAATTTTAGTTTTTTTTTAAATATAGAAGCATAAAGTAAAATTGAGCAGATATGGTTGAGGAAAACATTTCTAATCTGGTTTAACTTCAACATACACGTTTGTCTAAGGTTTTAATATTTTCTATATAATTTAAGTTCTTAAGTTTTGCACCCATGGAAGCAGCATTAGTCATTATGTCTGACACCAGGACAAGGTGTGCTCTCATATTTATAATGCAAACAGCACAGAAAACAGAAGATCTTAAAAGTACAATGTTTACAAAAGACATACCATTTAAATATTTTCTTCAACTTTTTCAGTTTGTGATGATATTTTCGTTAATTTAATGAATTAAATCAAAATTTTTCAATTCTAGTAGTATATTGAGAAATGGGTATATCTGATGAAGCTCAAATGGCATTTTTAACTGTGAATATCTGACTGGCAATACAGATATGTGAACACTTGGGCTAAAAATAACCTTTTAGATAGGAGTTATCACAAGCTATGTGAAGACTGACTTTTTCACTTTACTAGTTTTTTTGTGAATTTATTCATTACTCAATAACAGCCATTTAATGATTGAAGGGACAAGTTAATTATAAAAATATTAATTCAAAGATGTTTGATATGTTGGGATATAAACGTGGATATGTGGATGTGATTTTCTTAGCGTCTCATACCTGTACAGAGAGCGTGCTTGGCTGCCGGCTGCGGTTAGCACTTGTGAGCGCCAGAGGTTGTGCACACACCCGAGCCACATCTCGGACAAAGCCATAGTCGGGGACTCGGATGCCGACCAGTGAAGTACCGGGGTTGAGGTCGGGATTCAGGCTTGATGTCCTCTCAAACACAACTGTTACAGGACCGGGCAGAAGTTCCCTCAGCAAAGCATCACTGATTGTCACTTGTCCCCATCTGAAATATCCACAATCTCAGCATTACGAGAAAATATGAATCACAGAAATCACATTCAGATAATATTGTACCTCAGAATATCATTTTTTTTTCAAATTATTTTTTTTCAAATTTTGACAGCTGAAAAAAAAAATATAACGCAAGTTTGAATTTTGAAAAAATAAAGTGGTTTATCTTGAAAGTTTACAATCTCAGACACAAATCCAAAGTACTGTTGAAATGATAAAAAACATGTGTCAGGCCTTATCATCAAGACATTTCGATCTGTTGGCAACAAGGCCAGCTTGTTCTTTGATCCACTGGCATTTCATCATTTGTTTCTGGTAAGTTATATAACACAGGAATATAAGAGAATTATTCAATGCCATTAGATTATAAAATCTGCTGACCCATATACGATTGAAGGTTCTCCCAAAATACCTGTTTAGTTCTGGCATTTGTACAACTTACTTGTGCACTTCGCTTACGTCTCCTACGCATATGGAGATTGGTTTGGTTGTGTCCCTGCCTTTGATCTGGTAGATATTATGGATGGCGTCAGTGCTCTGTGCCAGGCCAGCGATGCCGTATATGGTGTCTGTAGGCACGGCTATCAGCTGCTCCCTCTGGAGGCTGTCACATGCTGCACACACAGCACTGCTCCATACATCTGCCATATAAACACATACACTTCATCCATTAGTCACAATTCCCTACAACTGAAACTACTTCCATTAGTTATATAACCCATTTGTACTATAACTTTCAAGGTATGGCAAGATTACCCACATATAAATGTAGTCACAATTATTCTGTACTTTTTTGCCATTTGCTTTATCACTGCATGGGCAGGAATATTCAGTTACTTCACTGCAGAGTAGAACATGTAGAAGTATGTCTATTTATCTCAAGTCTGTGGGAAGTTTTACATCTACATCTTCATATTTACTTGGCAAAGCCAATTGGCATCCCATCGAGAGTAAATATAATTTAAGAACTGGGTAGATTTTTTGTTAAGGGGATTTTTGCACAATAAAATAATTTCCATTACTAGTCACTATGCAGCCTTATCACAATGCTCTTCATTGTATCACACATCCTAGCATGGAGTAATTATCTTAATTACTCCATGATCCTAGTAACCTCACAAACTTTGGGCCACCAGATCCTGATAAGTGGTGGCCCAATCAGACGACCAACATTTTACTATGTCAAGGCCTACAGATTGTTCAGAAATGTAATTATTGTTAAAAAAAAAAAAAACTGGCCAAAATCCAATCATTGAACAAAAACATCTTGTGGGTTACCCTAGCCTTGAAAGGTATTGAAAGACGAGTTGTGCAGGTTGGACACTTGAGGTAAGGGTTACCCACGTTAACTAAGCTGGACCAGTTACCGCCGATGAAGTAGAACTAGACTGGCCGTGGCTACAAGGGTCCTCTCCAGCTTAGCCCCTGTGATCTGCGGTTGTTGCCAATATTGGTAGCGATGGAAAACTGGTCACTCACGAGTATAACAAACTCTTAATCTTATGTTATAAAGGTTGTCAGGTTCTCTCCCTGAACTCAATAGTGCAAAATCCTAGAGTCATAATGAGTAGACAAAATGTAACAAGTAAATATGACATCATGTTGATTTTTACCTTTATCGTTATCACCAGATGAGATGTCATTCTTCAGCTGGACAACTTTGGAAGAGGCCAATCGATGGTTCATTTTAGTGGTAAAGTTAGCAACAGACGAGGACATCAATTTTATCAACTGCTTTCCATGCATCTAGGAATGTCACAATCATATCGCATCACGCAATCGGATGTAATTTGATGACAAATACAGGTAATTTTCATGCATTTAGGATGTACAGAACGTTTCATCAGCCCACATGTGCCATAAGTTCCGCCATTGAATGAGCACACTGCAGATTGCACGGGACCAGCTAGTAAATTTTGCTCAATATAGTAGTGTCCTCTGGTGGCAAACTTAAATTATCTTTCAACTCAAAGGAAGCCTGATTCTTGGATACTGACTTTAATCTGGTGTCAATCAAGAAATCCACAATCATGACCATGTTCCTTTGATTAATTGTCACAGTGCAGCAACACCCTCCTCCACTTGCTGCACTCCCGTGAGAAAGCTGCTGGGCCATATCCCATCTTGAAGCAGTTATCTCTATCTCCAGTTGGTGTCCAGTCATATTATTTATTGTTGATATGTCCTCATCTTTAGCTATCAAAACCGGTGCATCCGGACAAGCTTGCTAATTTGTAAAGTCCTCTTTTGTTGTATCTCTCTTGTCCCCCCCAAGTTCTGATAACTATTTCCCCAAAGGACAAACTCAACACATCTTCTCTGTTTAAAAACCACAACCAAACTGTCTTTATTCTTCCCAAGTATTTGATTGTCAGTGTGAGTCAGAAAGTGAAGCATGCAATCAAGCCTGGCTGTGCGGATCTTGGTCCCATCACAGTAATCGGATTGATGCAGAATACAGAAGCAAAGCAAAGAATGTAACTGACGGAAGTGAAGACACTGGAAGGGCAATAAACGATATAATAGAAGAACTTATAAAACTGAAAGAATATTGAAATATAGGAGGTGGTAAGTTCAGATATAAGATGTGTTTGAAAAGGAAATTATCCAGATATTTCAGAGAGTGGTTTTATTAATATAATATTTGTTTTAAAATATATTCAGTAAATAATGAACATAATGTGATCAAATATACAGTTGAAGGATATTATAAAAAATGTATAATAGATCTTGCGTATAAAATCAGAGATTTTACAAAGTATCCAATCAAGTATCCAATCAAGTATCCAATCAAGTATCCAATCAAGTATCCAATCAAGTATCCAATCAAGTATCCAATCAAGTATCCAATCAAGTATCCAATCAATTGCAAGTATCCAATCAATTGCAAGTATCCAATCAATTGCAAGTATCCAATCAATTGCAAGTATCCAATCAATTGCAAGTATCCAATCAATTGCAAGTATCCAATCAATTGCAAGTATCCAATCAATTGCAAGTATCCAATCAATTGCAAGTATCAAATCAATTGCAAGTATCCAATCAATTGCAAGTATCAAATCAAGTATTTGGGACTGATCAGTTACCTTCCAGGCATTAAGATGGGCCCGTTATTGATGAAGTGGCTGCATGGCACTTTGAAATAGTTGGAGAGGTGAGGTGGCAGGTGCTGTGAGTGGCACATGTAATGTCACTTAATATATAATGGGCCAGCAGGCTTGAATTGTGCAAATGGTTCCAAAAAAATAAAAAATGAAAGAATATGAAGTGGTGACTTGCCTAAGCATATACTGGAGCAGCAATTGCAGCAAGCACCCAATAATGCCCCAGCCACATTTGCGCCAATTTCAGTTAAGATGCCTGGCCCGGCGATGGTTTTTTTTCAAAAAGTGAAAAATATCAAAATCACAACTGCTGTTTTTTAGCCTTTTATAGTACTTTTATAACACTCAGATCTCTTATATCTACATATTCATAAGTCTGACCATTGTAGATGCTGAAATATTAACAAATCCATGATTGTTAAGCATGAGAAAGTGTGCAAAACATGAATCAAATCTCAAAGAATCACCGAATGAATTCTGGGTTTTTCCATTTTGTGGTAGGTAATATCATCGTATATAATTGCAGTACTTTATAGGAGTACTGGCCATGCTCCCTCTGGCTTGCTCCATACCCCCTTGCACCACAAGTTTTAATCACAGTAAAATGTGCACCACTCCAGTAACTGATTTTCTTTGGCTAATTTCAATTCTCTGTTTTATGTGTTGGAGTTAAATATATAAAATGTGTATGGACATTATATGACACACCTCATATTCAATATAAATCATTACATGCTAACCTTATATACCTACCTACAGAGAATCAACTAGAAAATGGTTAGATTTAAATGAGAGATGAGTTATAGATATCTGTTTCTTTTTATCGATTTGCATTGCTATTGATATCATCTTAGACAAACATATTTTTGGAAAATTTTACTCAATAAATTTAATTTAGGCTGTTGTGTGAAATAACGGAATATCCCTTTATAAAAATAACTTGATCAAGTGATAAAGATGTTGACTATTTGTGTGATTTACCAGTGAGAAGGTCATATCATACTAATCAACATGGCTCAGTGGGTAAGACATCTGTCTCCCATGCTAAAGGTCTGGGGTTCGATTCCCACCGGGTACAATATATTTTTTTTCTATTCATGCTGAAACTGAAATCTTCATTTTGTAGTTTTATTTTCGCAACATGCACATCAGAACATATAGAATTGAAACATTTTTTATTTTGATAGAAATTATAAAAAATAATGACGATACAATAAACAAAGGTGAAATCTTCAAAGGTGAAATCTTCATGTTGGGGTCTTTTTAGAGCAGAATGGGGATAACAGGCTCGAAAGTCGACCTGATATGGCCGTTGTTGCTGAAAGGGTCGTAAAAACACCATTTCACAATTTTTTTTTAGAGCAGAATGAAAGTCAGAACACATAAAATGTGTTTTTTCTTTTGTTTTTTCTTTTGTTTTTTCTTCTTTTTTTGGCAAATAGAGAAAATACAAAAAAATAAAATAAAATGTCTTTATTAGCAAAGAAATGGAACAATTTCAATTTTCATACAATGCTGTGACTCCAAGTTTTCTACAGTACCGACACAGGGTGATACATGGCTCAGTGGTTAAGATGTCTGTCTTCTATGCTAAAGGTCCAGGGTTCGAATCCTGGTTGGGAAAAGTATTATTTTCATGCTGAAGGTGAAATCTTAATATTTGAGTTCTGTTTGAGTGATATGTACTTCAGGAAACATAAATTGAATAGAAATGATTTGATACCCCCCAAAAATGAAATCTTTATATTGGAGTTCTTATTGAGCAATTTGCATATCAGAAGAATATAATTTTTATTATGTTATTTTGCAAACATAGACAATATGAATAATACTGACTTTATATAGTGAACAAATATAAAATCTTCATACTGAGGTAATATTTGAGTAATATGCATGTCAGAACATATAGAATTGAATATGTTTTTTGCCAACATAGAAAATATAAAAAATAGTAATTATATGCAGAAAACAAATATGAAATCTTCATATTCCAATTTTATTTCAGTTTAGAAAAAAACGAATTATAACATGGATCCAATTTCAAGAATTTATCATAGACTTTAAACTTCGAGTAAGTTGATTAAGAGGCCAACCTTGAGCATCTCTGAATAAATCCAGTGCGATGCAATAGTTCCCAATGTTTCAGCATTATTATGTGTCTCACAGGTCTGATGATATGCTTTGACCTTTTCTCATGGCAGGATTGCTCACTCAACATTTCACCTGGATCCACATTTAAAAATAAACATGGACTGTATCTATCTAAGGTGCTGTTACAATTCATCAACACTTAAAACATACCTGCAAACAATGCTCATTCTTAAATACATTCAATCAGATTGGTATATTATATTTTCCAAAACAATTTTCAAGATCTTCAAAATGTGTAGTTGTCAATATTTGACCATATCAGTCACTGACAGGATGGAAATCAACACGTCACATGTCACCTGTATGTGCATTTCTCTTTTGTCCAGTGAGATCAGCCAACAATACATGTACTCATATGTGCAAAGATCACCTCTTGGAAATAGTGTTTATACCTCTAAAATAGTTCTTTAGTTTCACAGTAGCTTAAACACTACTAACAATATAGAATTAGAATTTCTATATTTGAAATAAATTCAAATATTGCAATCATTATTTTAATTGTCAAATAAAACCACAATTTGAATAAGAAACATGTGTAGTAATAATGCTCAGATGTGTGTACAGTGATTTGCCCACTATTTTTGACATGTGAAAGTGACTACACACCCCACTAATCTGAGTACTAATCTCAGTAAGCAAGTGTTCCCAGCAGGATGCCAGCTCATATTTTTAATCTCTACGTACGGTACCCTTACCTGAGACTTTCCTCTTTTTGTCAGGTATGTTGGCTTAAGGAAAAAACATGTAATGTACATGTGACAGCATAGGGATGCAGTGAAATAAATGGAACGTTTTTAATCTGTCTCATGAGATTCAAGAGAGTAAAATTTAAGTAAGTTGTAAATGTACTGGTATCAGGTTTTATAAATATGACACTGTATTGATGTGTTTTCCTGGTGATTTATTTCAATAAACAATCAGCTTATATCTCAATATTCATACAATGTAGGATACTATGACACCTTCCAAATATCTCATATACAAGAATACATCTGCAATAAAAACACTGTAAAATGCATGTAAAAATGCACTTCCTTTCTGTTGATTTCTTTCAAAAGCTTTTGTACGTGGATATTTTTATATAAATGTATTGTAACACTTTTTATATAAATGTATAAGTACACTGGTGGTATTGCAGCATATAGAATATAAAATAAGATTATTTAAATTATAAACAAAATTATTGGGACAAAATCTGTTTGTTCTCTCAATGAACTCATGAACTGCACCAACAACTATTTTATCAAGACATGTAATCTTGTCACTTACAATCCAAGGTTTGCTAATATCTTGTCTTGTAGTGAACATATTTTCACTCTTAAAAATCCTATCAGTATCTAAACAACCTTAGGATCATGGAAATAGAGATATCTAAGAGATCCAAATGTTTAATAGGACCGACCATAAAGGTGTTAAAAACGGCAGGCGCCGCAATCCAAGATTTGCTTATATCTTATATAGTTTGTAGTGAACATTTTTTCACTCTCAAATGTCCTAATAGTATCTAAACAACATCAGCATCATGGAAATAGAGATATCTAAGAGATAATGTTAAAAATAGGGCCATAGAAGTGTAAAACACAACAGCCACGATTTAAACATTTTATACCCTTTTCTTGACATTTACATCAACTACTATCAGTATCTACAGAACCACAGGATCATGCAAATAGAGATATCTAAGAGACTGAATGTTTTATTGTACCATAAAAGTGTGAAAAATGGCGGGTGCCATGTAGACATTTTATGATTTACATTCCAAAATTTGCTAATATTGTGGACTTGTGAATATTCACTCTGAGAAGTGAACATAGAGTCCTATCATCATAAAGAACAACAAAAAGATTATGAAAAAGATATCTTTGAGACATCAATGTAGAAGACAATTGTTGGTCATGAATAATCTATAATGCAGTTCAGATGTCATATTAATTACGTGTTTACAAATAACCAATATGTGGTGATATCCTGAAATGTATATGTTGGTATATACAATACACCACAATATCATGGTGAAGATGTATTTATGTATTATACAAACAACACATAAACGTGTAAAGATATATTATATAAACAATAAATCTATATCAAGCTATCTTAGTGTAATAATGTAAAATAATAATATATACATCATGCCTTGAGGCAATTTTCAACATATTTTGGCTATTTTGGTTTCTCTGCTTTCACTGTTTGCTCCCACAATCAATAATTGACGTTGCCCTAAAAAAATCCCTATAATGGATGGTTTCACCAGAGGCCCCTCTGAGGCCAGTGAACCTGGAAAATGTCCTGATGTTCATTAAATCTAGATTCATGAAGGGTACATTCAGCAAAAATCTTAACATGGGATGAATTGCTGAAGTCATATTGTAGGACCGATATACTTTGGAGGCAGGCTTTTTTTAGAATGTCAGGATAAGTTGTTATAATACATTATAGCCTTTAATGATGCACAACAGCTTAAATGATTCTGTTTAAATATGTCTCTATAAGAGTAATGGAAGTTCAAAAATATAGTATGATGGCCACTCATATTTGTAATAAATTACAGGTCAAACAAATTTGGCAGCAGTTTGGTGAATGAAAGTCAAATACACAGGCATTATATCAACAGTTAAACAATTTAACACTGTAAACCCTGGATATTTACAATTTTCAATCCTGCTATTTGGAATTGCACATTTGCATATTATTACAGATAGACTTTTAAGATTTGGTTGTCATAACCATAGCCAGAATGTTTTTATGATTCTTTTTCACTTGATTGTTTGATGAAATATTAGTTTGTTTTTATGACTGATATTATTTGGTATTCTATTATTATTCATAAATAATATTCAATATGTTTATGAAACAAATTTGAGAAATTAGTAGAATGATTTGTTTTGTGAAACACATCCCTGCAACATTTTTAATGATGACTATCAAAACAAAGAAATTACAAGATTATCCCAGATACTTTACTTCACTGAGAAGTTACTTTCTCATATAAAGTAAATTACCACATATACTGTGAAGATAACAATGTATATGATATACATAGATGCAATATAAAAAACAATACAAATGATGGAATGATCCAAACTTTACATTATCATCATATCATCACGCATTTTATGGGTAGATGCAATCAACACTACCCCATTTATTTCTTCTATCAATATGAACAGTGTCCTATGAAAACACATGAAAGTGTAGTGTCAACACATATCCCAGATATGGAAAATTAAGCTTCTCCATTGTCAACATTAGTATGAGGTGTGCAAAAACATTGTTCTTCCATGACAATCCCAAATCAAATAAAATGCTGAGCCGGAGTGTTGTGAACGATAATGGGATAAGTGCAAACGGTGCCACGGCCAACCTGTGTCCCAACGTCATGTGACACACCATTCTGAGCACTCAAGAAGGACACATGGCCAGACAGAGTTAATGGAACAAATCTAATCAAGCAACTGATATGATATTTGTCTTGGACCAAAAGCAAAAACAAGTGATACTAAGAGATGACATACAAATTCTTTTTGATCTAAGTGATTATAGATGGTAACAATTTATTGACCATTTTGAAAGACCATTAAAGGAAAAGCCAAGCAAAGGAATAAAAGCATTGACAAAGAAAACCACCCTCACTATTAAGGAAGTTAGATAGTCTTATCTACGTCATCAAAAAGCAATCCAGAGGATGGAATAAAACCATTTGTCTGATCTAGATCACACTTGGATCAACCCAAACCATATGATCAAGCAGGACTCTATCTGAAACCACTTGAACTTGTTATATTTAATCAAATCTTCGGAACAATCAAAATTGATCTTACAAAAAAGTGATTAATTAGTTATTGTGATTAAAACAAGGTTACTTGTGTTGTATTGACATTTTGTATAATTGCCATTTTATGAAATCAAACTATTAGATATGGATGAACCTGAAAAGAATGGTAAGAATTTACAAATCCATCCATTTTAATAATGCATGACATGTTTTTTTCTTTGTGAGAACATACCTGAATTTGGAGGTGAAACACTGCAGTAAGGAACGGGCATGGGGGATTAAAAAGTTGAATAGTGTTGAAGCGTGAGTACATATATGTGATATGGGTATTGTATTTGGAACAAAATCATTTTTGATTGTTGGCAAACTGAGAAAGCACTGAAACTATCATAGATAAATCAATGAATGAATGGATTCTTACCAGCACATAACAGAAATAAATGCAAAAAAATGTAAATTAGTAATAACCACAAAAAATAATAAATGACATGTAAACAGATAAGAAATATCACCTTTTAAAAGACTCATCATAATGAATGTGGTGTCTGAAATGAATGCTAAGTTATATAATGAAGCCAATCTAACATTATCTCACAGTAATGAAAAAATAAACATTCATTTTTAATTTGATGAATGATAAAATCAAGGAGGTAAAAGTTGTAAATCCCAACCTCAAAATCTGTTAACTTGTTATGGCATAACATTTTACTGATTAAACATTATTAATATTATATTATCATTAATCAGATAACATGATACATATGAAATAGACACTCAATGAAGTAACAGACACTTGACCTTTAGCATGATAGCCTTGGCTAAGCATTCTGTGGCCATCATTTGACAACCTTGAAATCGTCATAGTTATAGTCTCTTTGTAAATGTGTCTGAGCTCCCTGAGATCCAAATAGCACCCCAAAATAAAGCTTTTATCTTTGTTTTCTGTATAAAGGTAACAATTTTATATATATTTTAAAAATAATTTTGTATGTTCTGATGTGCATATCACACAAATAAAACCCCAATGTGAAGATTTCATCTGCAGCATGAGAAGAGTACTTGTGCCAACTGGGATTCAAACCCCAACTGTAGAAATTAATATGAACAGACACATCCATTTCAAGAACATGTTTTTCTACCTGCATTATCTTCAAGTAACTTGATGAGTAAAAATGCAGTATTTCTCTATAATCTGTGACTCATAATCTGTGACTATACTTAAATCTTGGAAATTTAGGTTACTAGTGTTTGAGTTACTGGAGTTGCCCATGAAAGCATGAAATGTACACTGAGAATCAATCTCATTTATATGTTTATAAAACAGATTCAAGCATCCTGCATACTGAATGCAAGAAATACATTAAGAATTGGTGAAATGTCAGTGTGAGTGAGATGAAACAAACATTTTGGCTACATTTCCCATCTATGATTATTCTTAGACCTTTTTAATATATCCTACTTGGATTGAGGGTGATATGGTCCCATTTCTGAAATGTGAACATTTTTCATATTTTAACATTTCAGTCTTACCATCATTTAGCTTGATTTTATTATTCATTAGGAATTTCTTGACATCCTTAATACATTTTTACCTGCAGGACCACATGGTCTCATCGGGAGATAAGGGGTCCAATGTATTATTCACCTGGGTATCATTGGCCTAGATATGATGCTTCTTTCTACATTATTGATATACGCAAGTGGGGCCAAATAAGTAGTAAAAAGTATTGGACAAAGCACTGGTCCCTTAGGTACACTGTATTTACTTTTGCATGTTCAGACAAATTTCCCCAATTGTTATACATTGTTTTCTCTTGATAAATAAGAATAAAACCAGTAGTTTGAGGCTGTATTTGTCACTCCACATCTGTTTTTTAGTCTGTTTAGTTGTATGTTATGTTGTCAAATGCCACTGATAAATGCGAGCAGTGCCATCTTGATCTTGTCAATATCCATTAGCATATATCATTCTGTACTCTAGACACAGTATGGCTGTTTCTGTGCTATCAAACTGTATGCCAACTGAAATATGCTATGGAACTGTATGCCAACTGAAATATGCTATGGAACTGTATGCCAACTGAAAAATACTTCTGGTTTTGTTTGCCCACAGATAACGCTTAAAGCAACTGCTCTCTCAATCAGCTTAAATACCCTGTAGTTCTTTTTTTAATAATTCAAGGTCCAGTTTATTCTCAAATAGAGATTTATTTACTGTTAATCTGAACAAAGTAGGCATGATGCCAAGCATGATTGATTCATGTATGATTACCGTGAAGGTAATAAGTGCCAAATGCATTCATTTATAAGCCAAGTATAAAAAGGATCTAATTCACAGGACCTCTTTTCTGGCTCTTTAATTAATTTTGCCACTTCTTTTTCAGAGAGCTTTTTGAAAGTTTCCAGAGTCCAATGCTTATTTTTTACTTTTTTATCATCATATACAGATAGTCTTTGCTATCACCTCTTTTCTTAAATTGTCATTTTTTCCAGAAAAAATCTATTGAATTCTATTGCCAAAATCTCATCTTTTGGAATGGAGTTAAAAGTCATTATTTTAGAATATTATTGCATTTGTTTCTCAGTAGATTTTATTGAAATGTATTAGAAACCTGACCTGTTTTGTTAATTTTCTTCTAATTTTCTTTTTTTTTCTTACGAAAATTTCATTGTTAGCCTAAATACAGGGTTTTTTTTAAATTGCAACTATGAATGTTCAATATTCCAATTTTCACCTCCCAAGTCAGGTATCTATTTGCTCATGGATAAAACATGTCATGTGTTGATCTGAAAGATCAAGATGGCAAATTATAAACAAAATTGGTGTTTGTTATTAGTATATGAATCTACTTAAATAGAAGTGGTCTCATTTCTATATTTTGCCCCCAAATCTAAATGTCGCTAAAATCATATCATTTTAGCTTGTAGTTTACAATTTAATCCCGATTTCAAAGATTTGGTCATATTTGATCATATTTTTCACATGATATATACATGTCCAACTTCACATCATATGATAGATGTGAGGACAAATACGACCATTTGCCATGGTAACCTTATCTTGTCGGTTGAAATGCATGATAATGCATGCATTGGCTATTTATGTCATGGATTATGAAGTTTTTTTTACCAAAGTATGCCCATGTCATTTTCAGAAAAGATCTAACAGAGACTTTAAAAAATAATTTCTTTTTAGATTCCACACAAGAGGAAAGAATCCCCTGGCGGCAGTTACTGTATGATTACTCCCAAGACACCACACTCCATGGTGTGCGGTACATTACTCTACCAACCAAATACAACATTCGCAGGTACACAGACACATTCCTTTCTAATATCCAGACCTTATTACTGACTATAAAATTATTTTTTATTTTGTTACCTCTGGTAACTCCTTGCTTCGGCATAGAGGAAGCATAATAATGGGACCAGGGTAATGCCTCAGTCACATTTGTGCCAGAATCTGGTCAGGAAATAAGAATTAACAGGGTCCTTGGTGCTGGATAAATAATTCCTGTTTTCTCAGATAAGATAATCTGATGATATGCATGCAGGACACTGACAGGAGCCTGCTATGTACTTTAAAAAGGTTTTTGGTCAGAAGACATAGTGGAAACACGGACAACACTTATGTGGCATGTGTGATATTTTAAATTGGCCAATGATCTCTTGGTGTCTTCAAGGCTCCCTGGCTTGCTGGCCAATTTTGTCAACACCAAAAAACCATCACCTGGGCATCTTTAATGCAATTGGTATTGGTTATTTACCATTCTGATGGTTGAAGTGCATTTTGTTTTCAGGGTGGTGTGGTTCATCACTGTGATGGCAACAGTCTTGCTATTTCTTTGGCTCATGTATCAGAGGCTGGACTACACATTTAGCTACCCCAAAGATGTTCTGGTTGAAGTTAAGTATGAAGAGGAACTTCCATTTCCAGCAGTCACTGTTTGCAACCAAAATGCTTTCAGGTACCTAGATAATAAATGTTTAGACTCCAAGTAATTAATATGTAGATCATGATATCAATGTTCAATCTCAGAGATAGGAGACTAATGGTATTTTCAACATTAATGTCCTTAAAACAACATCAAAAGCCTAATTGATTTTTTAATATTATGATGGTAATCATGTATAACATCATCATTCCATTTTTCTCATGGGAGATGGTCTGCAATTATATACCCGGACCATACAACCTTATAAATTCCATACACATCTTCCCTTGGGAAATATATGGACTACTTTTTTTTCTATATTTCACACTATAGGCATCAGCTATCGGCATCAGCTATCGGCGTTTATTTTCTTTATGTTGCAGTTTTGATTAGTTGATGGTATATTAAGTTATGGCATTTTGAAGGAAGATAATTTACATGTAAAAATATGCTTTGAAATGTTGTTGCAAAGCTTGTAGCTAGATTATGGAAGTGAATCATAAAAGGTTGGTGTTGAACCTTACCAAACATAATTTGACAATTTTGATTATCTTCATTCCTCATGGGGTATTTTGTGATTTGTATCTGATGTTGATATAATATTTCATTACAAATGTTATCAGATTATCAGCTATACAGAAGAAAGGCTTGTATGATGTGTTTCAAGATAAATATAGCGATGTTAGAGGTGATATTGTCCAACATTCAAAAGGTAGGTGCCCATACATTGACTATTTTTATATCTTGGAGCCATTCAAGATATAATTTAAACATGTCACTAAGTCTCAAATTATATTTTCCAAGTAGAAGATGATAATTCAGTAAAATATGTTCAAGCATCGATAAACAATATAGGACAATAGTTTGCCAACTTTGTTTAAGAAAAACACTATTATATAGATATCAACAAGTAAAACCGATTTTGCTGAAATCTGGTACAAATTTGAATGACATTGACTTCAATATTTAGGTTGTCTTTTTCTAATCAATGAAAATTTAAATTTAAATTTAAATGATTAAATTCATAGCTTCAAATGTGATTATGAGTATAATAATATACTTCAGAAAACATCTGCAGTTTATGTATCATTACAATAAAAATCTATAATTTCTTTTCATATGGAGGATTCAACTATATGCTTGTATGATAATTTATATAGTTTCAGCTTGTAGGGATACATATGATCTGGTGGATGCTGCATGTATCAGCAATGACACAAACTTAGAATATGGAGCATTTTCAAAATATGTAGAGGTTACTTTTAGTGGGTGCAAATATATATGTGAACATGTTTGGCATGAATTCTGTTCGATGATTATCTTCTTCCCAACTCTACGGACTTGTATCGTCAGACCATTGCTCCGAGAGCGCCCGCTTCATTCAAATATTTCTGCCTACTGCATACCGACACAGATCTATTGGAGAAAGAGATGTTTGTGCAAGTATCCACGTTTGTTTGAACCTTCTAAATTTATATTGCAATGATGTGTAGCTTTTTACGTGTCCTTCATTACTGTTCTTTAAATATAATCTTGTATAATGAGTAGACTAGGATCTGTAAATTTTGTTGCTTGGCAGGACTTGTGTATCTGCATACTAAATTAATATGACTATGGTTATTCAATGTACTAATCCTTGGAATGTAATGAAAGGTTAATTACTGTTTTATGGAATTGGTTGCTTTGGCACCATGTGCATAATCTATGACATTCATTCCCCACTACTCCATTCATTACACTCCAATATAAAACAAAGCTTGTGAGTCATTATAGATAAAACATGCAATAACAGTATGATATTGAGTCGAATGCTGCAGTATCAATATAGTAATGAGTCATCATACACTGCATGTATTATCCATATTATGGTCACTCATTAACTGTATAATCTACACTTGATAGAGTTAGTCATTATAAAATGATTTACTAGAAAAAGAATGTGTCAGTGAATCCTGAAAAGCCTGGGTTTGATTCCCAGTTGAGACAAATGCTTTGGTGCATACTTGAGAAAGATGGATTTTGACTCCTGAGTTGTTTCACACCGAAATCATTGCTGTAATGATGGTTATCAAACGTTTTATTGATTGTTTAAAATGAATGCTAATAAAATATAAAAAAATAGCCTGGTCCTTCTCTGAGAAGATATTGGCTATGAATTCACAAGACATGTCTTTGACTTGAGGTAAAATATCAAAATTTCATAGTCAAAAGTTCTGTCTTTGTAAAAATATCCAGAAATGAAAATTGACAAAGTTTACATCATCATCCTGAGCTGTCCTTCTCAGTACTTGACTTTATAAGCATATCATGTCCCATAACACCTATTACAAGAGGAAATTTGCCCTCCCCAACAACACTTCTCCGTCATATTAGTCCCTGGACGCAATTCTTGAAAGCCACGCTGTGAAAATGACCGGTGAAAGAACAGATGGTTGGTCAGTTTCTCGGTCAGACACCTGACCACATGTAATGACCTGATGTTGATCAATACTGATTATTTATGACTCGAGGAACTTTCTAAACTTAAAAATATTAAAAATATAAAGTTGCCTGTTTTGACAATATGGCTATTGTCTTGTCCATGTTATTATATAATTCTGCCAAAACAAAAGTCATTTATTCAAAATAATTCACAACCATTTTTGTGCTTATTTCCATTGAAAACCATGTGACCATGTGACCATGTGACTGCATTATTTATCTTGCGTATCAAAACATTATCTATACATAAGGTGTTAAGCAATATTGAAACTGGCTAAAAAATAGATAGTTCCTATACTTGGCCTGAAAAGCCTTCTGGTGTCAAAGCATCCATTCAAATGTTCAAACTTATACATGATGATATGTAATCAATAGATTATATGGATCATATGGATGGTGCTGAAATATTTTATTATGTCTGAAACTAAGTGTAAAATTTGTAAATCAAACACCAAATAAATCATTCATCAGAGTAATGGAAAGTAACTTAGTTTTTTTTTCTCAAAAACTATTTAGCTCCAACATCATTTTTGTGTGATTTTGAACCAGAGAATAAATGTGACCTACAAAATGACCTCAGCCGCACCAATGAAGAATGGGTGAAGGTCAAAGCAAATCTCATAGGACGTCACCACAGAGATTTCACGACGAACACAGGTATATATTTTGCACTTCTAAAGAAACTTTATGTTTTTCTTGAAAAAAAGTAGATAATATTATGCATTTAAACTCCCCCTCCACTCCATGATTGATCAGCATGTGACTGCAGAGGATCCAATGGACAATGGTTTGCTCATTGTCCTGTCTGTTTCTATGTGAATTTCTATTTAAGTATGCTATTGTCTTATGATTCCAGAGAAAGGGCATGTCATGCAGGTTATTGAGGCAAAAAGACCATATTCTGTTTACTCTACACTTGCGACTGAATACAAGAATACAACAGGCCACTGCATATCCTATGCTTTCAAAATTGTTGGAAAGGCAACACTGACTGTTTTTCAGATGGATGAGACATTTAAGGAAAATGTACTCTCAAAGGAGAGAGGTCCAGTTGAAGAATGGACATTCAGATTCAAACACTTAGGAATTGGCAATACTGTCCTTTTGATTCAAGCATTTGTAAATAGTCAAGAGCACTCCGGTGTGATCATTGATGACGTCACTGTCATGCCCTGCAATGAATTCTGTATGTATCTTATAGTCTTACAGCTGATGACAACAGAGATGCAAATGACAAGAGCTACATTTCCTTTTTTTAAAGCACCACATCAGGTTGTTGTCAAATATGCAAATGTGCGAATAACGTTGAATAGTGTGATAAATATCTGCAATCTTTTGACTCAAATGCTGCTCTGTTGTCGTCTACAGCTCCCTTGCCTTCGGCTTTAACCAATTATAGTTTAACTTTAAATATTATCATAATTTAATCTTAGTATACTTATGCACAACTAAATTAGATGTTACAAATTGGTCTAGATTCACAGTTTTCAAATACCAGTATATAAACGTCAGCTTTGCTCAGTGGCTTTTTGGAACAAGGAACAATTACAATAAATTAAAACTTTCAACCATTATAGATTTCATTAAAATGATTTTCTTTTTATATTGATAAAGTAACATTTAAGCCATCACAGAAACTTCCCTTGTCCGCCCATCATTTTGTGCAAAATGAGGTCACCAGTTCTGAAAAAAATATAGTTTCTTTTGAACATTTTTTCTTTTATCCATAATCCTGTTTCAGATCATGCTCAATAAAAGTCTAACTAAACCCTTTTCAATGATTCATAAAATTTGTAATGCACTTGTGTTGTTTAAAAAGAAAAAATTATAAACTAATTCAGTCAAACTTTCATTTTAGATAGAGAGTGTCGAAAAACTCAGAATGGAATTGAATACCAAGGAACAATGTCAGTTTCCAAAACTCAGCGTCTGTGTACCAATTGGACAGATGTGATTGGTTCCCACTTTGAGGAAGTTATTACTTATCTTCATGATGGATTTTCAGTACCTACTCATAATTACTGTAGAGTAGTGAAATATATTGGACGTACTGCTAGTGCTCCAGTTTGTCCTCTTTGGATATCTGATAGAATCCATTTTGACTGGTGTGATGTCCCTTATTGCGGTAATTGCTTTTTGTACAAGAAAAATGGAAAATTTATCTCTGAAAAGGCAAATACATATATATATATATATATATATATATATATATATATATATATATATATATATATATATATATATATATATATATATATATATATATATATATTATGGAATTATTTAATTTTAATTTTAATTTTAAGTTTCTCTTCAAAGTGTTCTTTTCTACAAATGATATTTTGATTCAACACTTTTAAGCTAAATTTGGACATGTCTTGAAGCCTGCCACCAGGACGCAATGCCATACTTATAAACTAGACCATCCTTACCTGTCACAAATAAACCTCTTGCCATTTAATTTGAAAATTTTCATTTGTTTAATCATTTCCCTCTATTATATATTCTGAGAAAGCCATCTATATGATGCTGAAATGTAGATATGTGGTGATCACTGCTTTCCGCTATTCTTACTGTGGACACTTCATGCAACAAACTCCACCAGAGGGCGACGTGGTGAACCTATCACCTCTGTACAAGGTGCCTTTTTGTGCTGGCTCACCACATCCACCAATTTTCATGTAACTGTCCGTCTTACTTATTTTTTTTCTTAAACTGTACTCAGATTGGTAAATCATGATATATTTCACCCTTGATACAAAAGTTTGTGCATATAGAAACAACTATTAAGAGAAATAAAACTTGGAACTACTTTCTCAACCGGAGGAGCCATTTCCTGGGGTAGTGATAAGGCGGAAACACAACAAAGATGGCCGCTTTGTTTATAATTTGAATTCTTTTAATCTCTTATAATTCTGAATAATCTAACCAACAAAAAATGTTCAAATGTTAACAAATGAACTCAAATACATCTCAAGCCAACTTCATATTTGATATTAAGAGATGTTAATACATCAATCACATTTACAACACACTGACAGTTCTTGAGCACATGGCCAGTAAAAGTAGGACCGGATGAATACTAATCTGGGTTGGCCAGAGGTAATAGTTTGCGTGTGCCTCTGGTGGACAGTGTGTTCATGCAATTGTATATTAGCTGCTCTGTGGTTGGTCGAAATAATTGCCATTGCCTCCCATCATTGTCTTGACTCGTTATTGGTCAGAGAACTAGATGCTCGTGTGGTGCTCATAGTATTACTATTATTAAGATGGAAGATAACCCATATCATTTCTAGAAATGTTCATGACACACATTATCAAAACTTTTTTCTTTTTTTCATTTTTCTATGATTTTTAATGTTTTGATGTTAAGTTCATAGCTTAGATCAAGCCATGAATTTGTTTCTATACAGTCCACAATGCAGTCTGTAATGCAGTACATCATGCAGTGCATCAAGCAGTGCATCATGCAGTGCATCATGCAGTGCATCATGCAGTGTGTCATGCTGTGCGTCTTGCTGTGCGTCATGCGTCATGCACATATAAACCAGGCTTTTGTCTTTCCACTTCCTTACTCATATACCTCATCATCAAACATCAGAGAAATTTTTCAGCAAATATATAATTAAATTGATTAAATTTCATTTGATAACATTATATTTTATTCCTATGATAATGATATGATATGATAAATAAATTGATAAATTGAAGATCAATAGCCAAATTGATTGAAAACAATAAAAAGGAATATTGCATATAGATTATCTCTGTATAAAATGCCTCTGGTTATTTCAACACAAAATATTTTTGGTATATTCCATATGTAAATGGTATTCACCAAAGTGTCAGTTGACTGACATATTTCTCTTATTGATATTTTCACAAGTTGCAACAGTACTCTGATGAAATGTTTGAAAAATAATGCTTCTGTTTTTATTTCAAGAATGTGAAGATCACATGTCTAGTTGCAAAAACAATGGCAAGTGTATTCCGAAAGGCTTCCTATGTGATGGCTATATTGACTGTGAAGATAGATCGGATGAAATAGAACATTGTGGTAAGGTGGCATTTCCGAAATCACAATAAAAAATGTCTTCTCAAGAGATTTTATTTGATAATAACATGATAACGATAATTGGCCTGATTATATTTCAATTTTGTATATATTTTTATTGAATATTTATCTACAAATATTAAGTTTATATTATACGTTTTATAGCAACAGAAATGACTAACACAACAAAGGATAGCAAAAATCCTTTTATTTACAACATCCTCGAACAGCATCAGAAGCCCTGTACTCAGGAAAAAAATAATTTTCATTGGATTCCCAGACATATTGGTATCCAAGGAAATGAGACTGCTGACTAAGCTCCAAAGCAGCTTTGGATAAATGTCCAATTGATATTGTTATTCCAAAGAGTATAAAACATACATTACTGCTTTTTTTGCATTCTAAATGACATTTGTGCTGGGACGAGGCTGTTTTAATAAATTTCATGAAGTGAAAAATGTTCATTCATTCAATATTATGTTGCTACTGTATTTGATGTTGCTATTGATGCATGAGGACATTTGTATCTGTTTTGGAGTTTAAAAATTAGAACTTTCTACAGGAAACTGCAGTGTTGCTGTCAATTAGTTAATCTCTGAATTTAGTAATTTTTATGTAGCTTTCACTATCTTAATATGCTCAACCCCTTTTAAATCAACTGTGCTCAAGTCATTTCTACCATGATCTCAATTCCGAATCACACTTTGGTGAAATTGCATGGGGAATTAAAGTGACGTGATGATTTGTGTTTTAGGTTGCTGTACTTTGTTGTAGTTCCACTGTGGTTCATATTCGTTGGTAGTGGTTTGTAATAAAGCATTGATCAAAATACAATATGAACATGTTTAGAGATGCTTTAACATAAACAAATTATTCTTTTATTCAATATTAAACCTGCAAACAACTACATTTATTCACATTTTGGTCAAACTCGCCAGTAAACTTATTGCTAAACTTCCTTTGTTCAGCTGAGTACCAGTAAGTTTGATTTTAGTTCTCCCTAAATCTGATTGATATTACAAAAGTGGGACATGACATATCATCGTCAACATCCATTTCAGAGAGATACCGCAGTGTAACCTGCTCATTTCGAAATAAGTTCTTGTGTGGCTACAATAAAACTGATGATTATTCTCTCAGGCTGAGATGGACTCAGTTCAACGTTGCCCATGCAGATTATGAAAGAGTCCTTGGAAAAAGTAAGTTTTGTCTCTTGGCAGATTAAATGTAAATGCAATAAGAATTATGATTTTTTTCGTGTTTAAAGACGTGGATATGATTTGACAAAGATATTCGTCATATGCAAGAACAATGACGAAACTTTTTGAAGGACATTTTATAATTCAACCAAACAGAGGAGATAGGATAACTATTGTTTATAAAAATGAATTACTTATGCATTTGTATCACTTATAATTACTTAATATTTACAGGAGGTGAAACCTACATGAAAATAGACCTAGCAAATGGTGTTGATGGAGAAAAAGCATTATTTTTGTCTCCAGAAATTGATGAAATGGTGTCATGTATAAAATTCACACATGTGTTCCAACTTGAGGACAGACGTTCCTCTGAGGCAGCTCTTAATGTGCATAAAGTTAGTGGTGCCAATCACATGACGAGATCGACATTATGGCACACAGATGAGTCCAGCAATGGTACCATAACCCTACAGGTGTCCTCCCCCTTCCCCTACCATATTCAGGTTGAGGGAGTTCGCGGTACTTCTGCTGACACAGTCATTGCTATATCAAATGTAATTTTCTCAAGGGCTCCTTGTAAAGGTGAGCTCTTGTCCAAATTGTAACTTCCATCAAACATTTCCTTTAAACAAGGGCTCCTTGTCAAGGTGAGCTCTTGTCCAAATTGTAACTTCCATCAAACATTTCCTTTAAACAAGGGCTCCTTGTCAAGGTGAGCTCTCGTCCAAATTGTAACTTCCATCAAACATTTCCTTTAAACAAGGGCTCCTTGTCAAGGTGAGCTCTCGTCCAAATTGTAACTTCCATCAAACATTTCCTTTAAACAAGGGCTCCTTGTCAAGGTGAGCTCTCGTCCAAATTGTAACTTCCATCAAACATTTCCTTTAAACAAGGGCTCCTTGTCAAGGTGAGCTCTCGTCCAAATTGTAACTTCCATCAAACATTTCCTTTAAACAAGGGCTCCTTGTCAAGGTGAGCTCTCGTCCAAATTGTAACTTCCATCAAACATTTCCTTTAAACAAGGGCTCCTTGTCAAGGTGAGCTCTCTTCCAAATTGTAACTTCCACCAAACATTTCCATCAAACAAGGGCTCCTTGTCAAGGTGAGCTCTCGTCCAAATTGTAACTTCCATCAAACATTTCCATCAAACAAGGGCTCCTTGTCAAGGTGAGCTCTCTTCCAAATTGTAACTTCCACCAAACATTTCCATCAAACAAGGGCTCCTTGTCAAGGTGAGCTCTCGTCCAAATTGTAACTTCCATCAAACATTTCCATCAAACAAGGGCTCCTTGTCAAGGTGAGCTCTCGTCCAAATTGTAACTTCCATCAAACATTTCCATCAAACAAGGGCTCCTTGTCAAGGTGAGCTCTCTTCCAAATTGTAACTTCCACCAAACATTTCCATCAAACAAGGGCTCCTTGTCAAGGTGAGCTCTCGTCCAAATTGTAACTTCCATCAAACATTTCCTTTAAACAAGGGCTCCTTGTCAAGGTGAGCTCTCGTCCAAATTGTAACTTCCATCAAACATTTCCTTTAAACATGGGCTCCTTGTCAAGGTGAGCTCTCTTCCAAATTGTAACTTCCACCAAACATTTCCATCAAACAAGGGCTCCTTGTCAAGGTCAGCTCTCGTCCAAATTGTAACTTCCATCAAACATTTCCATCAAACAAGGGCTCGTTGTCAAGGTGAGCTCTCTTCCAAATTGTAACTTCCATCAAACATTTCCATCAAACATCAAACAGATGAGATTCATCTGTTGTAGATATTTGCATCTGTTGTTGATGAATATGTTAGACAAGGATCTGCATCATAGGGTTACATTGTCAGAAATACTTGGAGGAAATTGCTCGAAGTAGTCACTCTGCAAGGCCTTTGATGTTGATTGGAGTTGATTTAAACTCAACCTGTCCCATCTTGATAGAATTATAAAATAAATTCATTCTTGATTCCTATGCATATAAGGTGCATTAAAGTGTCAACAATTTATTTGTTATTTTTAATCTGACTGAACTGGGTTTTTTTATTATATTTATTTATCATGTTTTGTCATGTTTATCTAATTCATATAGGTTTTTTTTCTGAATACTGTAGATTTATGTGATAACTGCAATTCCTCAGAACTGGTGAATCCTGAACGTAAGGGTTTTTTTCTCAAATGCTACTTTTTATGTGTGTTGTCATGAAATCCACCTGATTGCATTGTGTATTTTTGCATATAATTATGCTTCCCTATTTCCAATATATTTTCTATTTTCAGATATATCAGTAAATTGTTCATTCAATCAACATCTGTGTGGTTATGAAGTTTTTTCAAGTTTCTCTTATTTTTCTTGGATAATAACTGAAGAATTTAATTATTTTGGTGAGTTCTTTATTACAGAACTCAAACAGAATGTCGATTTTCCATATTATCCCTTCAAATCATTATATAAAAAGTTAATTTACCAAAATCTGATTGTTTCTTGCACAATTGTCAGACATAATTTTGTTTGCTATTTTTTTTTCAGAGGACGCACCAACAGGGTCTGACATGAATTGCTCGAAATCTTATCATACACCATCAGGGATTATCAAATCTCCAGATTATCCTTATAATTATGGAGATAACAAACATTGTACATATGACATAGTCCTACCAAAAGGTAGCCAAATAGTTATGACATTCCTGTTTATAGATATCGAAGAAGAATTTTCATGCTCTTATGACTGGGTACAGGTGTGCTTCAGAATAATATCGATTTAGTTAATATTAATTATTATTACCTTTAATGAACGAATGAATAATTTTTTTTTTAATGGCACATTGACACAATAAGGTAATTTACTGGTACGTATTAAAAATGATAACCTTGATGACGATTACCTGTAACAAGAGGCCTTGGAAAAAAATTGTTAAATGGTGTTTTTACAACCCTTTCATCAACTGTGGCCATATCAGGTCGACTTTCGAGCCTTTTAACCAGTGTGAAAGTAACAGTGCCAGCAGTAGGAGTCAAACCCACCACCTCTCGTTCTCTACTTATCAAACCATTACAGGCACAGATCCAATACTCTACCATATGTGCTAGTGGGGACGGTCAAGAGGAAAATTGGTTATAGTGTAATCTTATTAGCACCAAAATCTTTTGAATTCACTTTAATAATAATTCTATTTCTAGATAGCTACACATAATGGGGACTTCATTTCTGAAAAGATATGTGGATATTACCTACCAGAGCCAATGACTGTAGGCAATAATGTGAGGATCACATTCCATGCAGATGAGTCATATTCAGAAAAAGGCTTTATCATCAAATATGAAAGTAATACAGACACATTTGAAGGCAGGTTTTACTTATTATAATACAATTCTTTCTAATTCTTTATATTAGGATATATGATGATGTAATATACATAATTCCTAAAAAGTGGTTTGAAAAGAAACAATTCAAATTTCTCAGTCACTTAAGGAGTTTATTTTTAAGATAAAATCTATTGTAGGAATGTGGTTTTGCACATTTTTCAGTGTTAACAGTCATATCATGACAAGACCACTATGTAGAGAAAGTGAAAATCCTCTATTAAACACAATTGCAAAAGAAAACTATGAATAGTTAAAAAACAGTGGTTTCAAGTGTAATATGATGCAAACTAGGGATTCTACAGACAATAAATTGAAGGATATATTCATTGATATACTATATATTTATACAAATATATTATTTTCATTGTTATATAATATAGCTATTTATATTATATATAATATTTATTATACAAATATATTATTTTCATTGTTATATAATATAGCTATTTATATTATATATAATATTTTATATAGTTATGATGGCATAATAGTTATTGCTATGTTTTATATTTTTGCTATATTATGTATGAATTAATGTCCTTTGCTATGTATTCCAGTTAATGCCATGTTGGCTGCTAGTTTCATGGGAGAACAAGTTGTTGATAAGGCTGAGAGTTTCATTATATCTCCTCTGATCACAGCTGTCTCCCACAGTTGCTTGACGTTCAGATTGTTTGTCCGCAGTCAGACTCAGGTAATACTAGAATCTAATGAGACAAGCCAACTTTTGATGGACATTAAAGTGGATGCAGGTCCCTTATGGAACGACATCAGGCTGGACCTACCACTTGGTACTTACAGAGCATTGTGGAGAAATCAGTATAGGTTCAAGGGACTTCCGTGGACTGTGGAATCCTATACTGCTGCAGTTGATGATATCATCATATATCCAACTACCTGCTCTTCACTGAGATGTTAGTCCACTTTATATATTATTTCTTTTATATTCTTGGAAAATCAGGTTCTGTGAGGTTTTTGAAAACCCACTCGCAATTTACTCTTGATGATCGTTACAAAAATCATTCATTTACACAATATAACTGATAGTATCTTGATGAATGTACAATAAATATTTTTTGATGCTGCTGCTGCTGATGCTGCTGCCTGCTGCTGCTGCTGCTGCTGCTGCTGCTGATGATGATGATGATGATGATGATGATGATGATGATAGATTCTTCAATAGACCTATCATGTAGTTTTGATGACCCAGATATCTGTGCATATAAGCAACTATCATATAAGGACGAAGATGGTACAATAACAAACCTACATGGATGGGTGAGAGTGCTGAGAGGAGCAGGTAAGGATTCTCATCATACCCCCATGCCGCCAACACAACTCAGGCAGATAAGAAGTAGATACATGGATAACATAAACCTGTCATACATGGATAACATAAACCTGTCAAAATACTGTCTCAAAAAGATATAATATATATATATATATATATATATAAATGAAAACAGATATAATAAATCATTATTTTTAGCTGATATGAATAATTGTTGATGGTTTGCAACATTTTCAGATAACTACATGGCACTGCCACTGTCAGCAATTAATGTGGCCTCTCTCACTTCCCCTCCTGCTATCCTTAGAGGCGATGCCTGTCTCTGGGTGTCTATTGTTTGTGAAGAATGTGAGAGCAGATTCGAATATAAACCCACACTGGATGCATACCTCATCAAAGACAGGGATACCATACATGAATTCACTTTGGATAATTTTATGACAAACCATACAGCACAGCGTAAAATTAGCCTGAGAGGTTATGGGGTTTATCAGTTAAGTTTCAGGCCTCATTTTGTAAGATTCTCTCCAAGTGGCATAATCTACATAACAAACATCACACAGGCCAGTGGGAAAGAATGTCTAGAGCCAGGTAAAGGAAAATAAAATGATATAAATTGAAATAATTTGGTTATGTACTTCCTCTTTATTGCAAACTGGCATACCATCTAATCATTATCAGATGAACCTTTTTGTAGATAGCAATGTGTTGCTGGCTTCCCCTAAAGATTTTGATTCCCAGAAGTATGGTTTCCTGACAAGGGCAGAAGACACAGGGGGATATAGAAATAAACATATGTATGGTAGCTATTCATATGGTAGCTATTCATATGGTAGCTATTCATATGGTAGCTATTCATCCAGTTATGGTAGCTATTCATATGAAAGTTATTCATATAGCTATTCTGATCACAGTAGCTTTTCTGAGAGCTTACAAGAAGAATATGAAATATCTTTTATCGGGATTGATGAAATAGATGATAACACAACGTCTATTGGAATAAATGGTATTTGTAATATCCAATGCTATTTTTTTAAATTATGAAAAGATCATTAGAATAAACTATGACAAGATCTGTCAAACATTTTTTTTCATACTATATGATTTCCCATATTGACTGAAGACATCGTATCCCTCTCTCATTCATCATGGTAAACATCAAGTGTTTGTTTCTTCAAGTTTCATATATCAGATATTCCACTTCATATCACCTGGTGATTGATATAGGAAAACTGCAAGGCAATGTTTGAACCACAATTTGATCACCAGTTTTAATAAAACAATTGACATCATGGAAAAAGTCTGGTGACAAATTTGTCTGCTTAGTAATAAAATTGAATACAAGCTATTTTAACCTGTATTTCAGGAAGTACAAATATCAGTGTGGATGCAGAGGTGGAAATGCTGACTTCAAGTCCTATTATCTTTGACACTACTACACTTGGCTATGATGATAATGAGGATGTATATGAACGGTATACTGACATGTCCACCACAGAGACACATACAGGGAAATATGAGAGGGGTTCTCACTCTTCACTAGCTGAGGTAGATGAGAACAGATATCAGGGGTCAACCATGGAAACACACATGGCACAAGAGGACATGGATTTCAATCATACAGAGGGAGTGCTTGAAGAGGGTGTCACGCCTACATACAATGGGCTTTCTACAGAACCTGTCCCAACCTCACAACCTACTCTGCCTGATGTTTCACGATGGTGGGATGAGACAGATGCAAATGAATTGATACATGATGAAGGTAGGCATGAAATATATGAATATATGTGTGTATGGTCAACATGTGCTACTCTATCTTTGGCATTGAATACACTACCAATCTGTACAATTTAGGTAGTATCTTGAAATTATATTTTTTTTATTATTTTGCTGCGATTTAATCAATTTTGACATGACAGAAGCGAAAGTCGACAATTTCAAATTATAGACCATGAATCAAAACTCTATTCCAAAAAAAAAAAAAACAATATTTGAAGTACCTTAAAAACTGAACGTCACTCCCATAACCGTGCCTTATTTAGTATGACAGTCCACCTAACTTGCTGTACACAAGCTATGATAATGGGTTGTGTTAAACCCTTCATATTTTTTTTAAGTGGAAATGTATGTCAAACACAATGCAATATTAACTCACTTTAATGCACTTGATAGCACCCTCTTTCTCACCTAGTTTCTGGATTGTAACTATTATTATTTCTTTATGATGATACGTATTCCTAAAAAACAATTAGCCTCATTTTCAACCTCCATTCAGCCATAGAAGCCCATTCATTTAAGTGAAGGGGCACCTTTAGAATATGGTTTGAAATGTCAATCGGCGAATTCCCCTCGTGACTTCTCTCAGTTTTCGGGTTTCTCTTTGGGTTAAAAAATGTCATGCCATGGAAATGTTATGAAAAAATGCATATTAAACCATATTAAACAGATGTATAACATCTAGATCTTGTCTTTTCAAGCCTAAATTGTCCTACATTTTAGACAGAAACAAAACAAAAAGCATGTTCTGGTTGTTCATTTAGTTGAGGAGACAGCTGCCATTTTGGTATTTCCCTCTGTTTTGTATCTATAACATCTATCATTATTCAAGATTTTATTAAAACATCTTAGATAACCAAATAGATAGAAAATAGATAACAAATTTAATTATATTTTAAGAGACTAAGCCAAAAGTCATTGGTTGCCATGGAAACAGCTGTATCTTTTTACTGGAAAAATTACATTTGGAAAAAAATACATTTGGAAAAAAATTAATTTCATTTGAGAAACCCTATGACGAAACTCCTCAAATAATGGACGCTTTCGAAGTTGTCTCCTTGACTAAATAATGATTGCATCACTTCTTAAGCCAATATGAAATTCCAAATGGGTTTCTTTCTTTTTCTAATTTGTGTTTGAAAGACTATGATCACAAACAAATAATCTTTTTGCAAGCGGTAAATGAGATTTTTTTATCTATTTTATCTATTTTAAGTTTGTAATATACAAAATTTCAATTTATCTAGGAACGTCCATGGAAATAACAATGTCTGAATTTTACCAGAGCGTGGGGCATCAGATTTCTGATTTGGTGTATGCGTAAGTACATAATCATTTATACAGGTGATGGCAACAGAGCTGTGGACGACAACAGAGCCGCAGTTCCATTTTTAAAGTGACTAAAGAAAATCTGCACTTTTGATTGTTATCAGATACATGAATGTGTCAACAGCCTCAAATGGTGCGAAAAACATCAGCAATCATTTGATAAACCATAGAGAAACTATATGGATAAACTGAACCACAGCTCTGTTGTTGTCTTTCAGCTGTATACAACTACAGCCGACGACAAAAGAGCTGCAGATGACAAGATAACTGTGAAATAGTTTATTGCTCGATTGCCAATGTTTATGACATCATTTGACTTTGTTGGCAGATATATGTGTCAGACAATAACCAAACGAGAATATTCTTGCAAGTGCAGATGCACTTAAAATGCACTGAAAATGGAATTGCAATTGATTTCCTCAGCTCTGTTGTCAGATGTACATGACAAACAAATATTTGATATTAATGGTGTTGGATTTTTTCCTTATGTTACTGTTAATAAGAGAAACGTCTCAATTTGTATTAATACAGGTGCACCTTTGAAGGAAAGAAATGTGACAATAAATATCTGAAAAATGAGATAACAGACATGGGGCATTGTGTCACTTACAATGGTGACATTGACAAGAGATTTAATGTTAGTAAATCAGGTAAGTCCTGGATTGGATGTAATCTTCAATATTTATAATATGTGTATGTGAGTGGGAATGTGAATGTAAGAAATTAATCAAATAAAAGATGTTTGTTGGGGCCACAAAATATATGAACAGCTGGAGGCTTTCTCATCAAATCAAATGTCTAATACATTTGATTTTCTCCATGTCATTGACATGGTTTATGGGCTAAACGGCATGACTTAGTAATTGCCAATATATTATGCAGGAAAGTCATGCAAACAATTATACACAGACTTTCCTGACTCAGGGCTAGCAATTCAGTATCCTCTTTATTTAATGTCATTTATCCTCTTTATGGCATACTGATATTGATTCAACTTGAGCGATAGAACAAGAGCATGGGTAGTATTGAGGGTGTCGTTCATGCAAAATAGAACATTACAACATTATCTTAAACATAATCTTTATAATCCTAGTTTGTAGAATGCAGAATATTAAATATCTACATGTAATGGTATGGCTTATGTTAAACATAGGATTAGATACTCTGCTAGACAGTCCTCAACCTAATGGATCCACTAGCTCGGTTCAGCAGAGAAAGGATAAAACAAATTTGTTGAAATAACTGAACTGAAATTTGTTTTCCTAATTGGTCTGGCAATAATTTGATATTTTCTCTAATTATTCATTTCAGGTAGTGGATTCGGAGTGAGCCTCACACTAAATATTGAAGAATATGAATATATCAAAGGTCCCAACCCAGATGCTGGTATCAAGGTAAGTCTAAAAACGTGTCTGTGCTCATTTCCTACTGTCCCCTAACTAATTTACAGTTAAAATTATCATTAATAAAGAAGAAAGCTGTGATCATTAAATTCACTTATATTATTAAGATTTATATTATTTTTTGTTATATAAATACAAACCTCAATGATACAAATTTACTTCAGGGGAACAGTGTCTTCTAAAATCTTTTTTGTCCTGTTAATAAACATTTAGTTCCCTACATTTGAACCCTGAAAATTGATGATGAGTGCAAGATAAATACTAATTAAATTTACCACACAACCGATTTCAAAGATAAACGTGTTAAATGATGCATGAGAGATTTTGCATTTGACACCCCCCCCCCAAAAAAAAAAAATGATTCCACTAATTTTAGAATAAAAGTTAAAGTAAGAAAGAATGAGGTGGGTTATATTGGTAGCATATAAATAAAGGGTATGGTGACCAAGCATGATATTTTACTAAATTAGGTATAAATTAGGCATATATCCTTAAGCAAATTTATGATTTTGTTATTTGAAAGTACTTTTATTGAACTGAATGTGAAGAAATCTGACTTTTCATAAAATAGCCCACTAGATTTTGATATTTGAAAGTAATATTTTTTACCTGAATGTGAAGAAAACAGACATTTCTTAATATAGTCCACTATTCAAAATTTCTTTTAACTAGTGAATAAAAACATCCAAAAAACTGTGATTGATAATTGAAACCATTTTGTTTTCTATGAATTATAATCTAGTATTATTGAGCAGTGTTCAGGCCTAATACAGCAGATGCTGGCTCTTAAATCAGTAACAAAATTTGATTACTGTACCATGTATCATATGCAAATGAAAATGTTGATTCCCTCTTAATAGTAATATATGATCCATTTAATTTGCTTTTGTATATTTTATTTTGGCAATGTTTCATGAACTGTAGGGAGCAATGAAATAGTCAGGCATGTTGGTGTCTATGCATAGCCCTTCTCGATAAAGTTAACTATTAACCATTGAAATCGCGATTACAAAAATAAAAACCATGATAGATATTTCAAACAGTTTTAATTAATAATTCAGCACAGATTTGTTGTTTCAGATGTGATTTCTATATTAATGTGTATTCAGGTGTACCTGCATGATCAGGACGACATACCACTGGTGGATGATTTAGGGTTTGCAGTACAGCCTGCAGTGCATGCCTTTATTGCTGTTAAGTACAACATTGTAAGTGCACACAATAAATAAAATATGATGAGATATTCTACTCTGAGTTATTTGCTGTTATTCTGTACAGAAAAAGACATGGAATGTGAATATTTCACAATTGTCAATATATATGTGATTTGATATACCACATTTGTTGATTTTTATCAATTTTTATTATCATTATTATGATTATTTTTATTATTATTATTTTTTATCAGGCTAAAAGTTTGGCTTTCCCTTATGGAAATTGTAAGTCTGTGAGTGAGAATTCAATGTATGGCACTGTGAATTACACTTATCCTCGTTGCACAAGAGAGTGCCAGACAACCTCAATGGCGAACCAATGCCATTGCCGGGAAGCATATATGCCAGGTAAGCAAAAATATATATATATATTTATACACTGGCATTAGTAAATCCATGTTTATATAACAAATTTATCACTCTCTCTCCAAAGGCCCAATATTAATAAATTGAATTAATACCTTTAGGTAATAGTACATATTTAATGTATTCTGAAATAAAAGTGTTTTTCTCAAAGAGTAATAATGAGGCTTTTGGGTGATTATGTTATTTTCAGATCAGGGATTATTTGAAACAACTCTATGCAATTTTGGCGCACACATTGATATGTGCTCCAAAATTGCATAAAGGTGTTATTCCAAACAATATGCTTTGCCTTTTATAGGAAACTACTATGAATGTAAACTAAAAGATTATCTGGATTGTGTTGTGCCAATGATATGTGAGTACAAAATATTAAAACGAAACATTTTTATGTTTTGTGGGAAATAATAAGAAATCAATCTTTAATTCTCCACCACAATTGTCATTGTAGATTTGTCAATACTTCAGAAATAAAGAAAAATCATATATATTAAATAGATATATAAATATATTTATTTATATATGAATTTTGTGACATATTTATGTAAATGATATTGATTCTTGGTGAAGATACAAATTAAATGTTAAAGTTAAAACTTATTAACAAAAGTGCTGGCACATTCATTATCACACTTGCATTTGATATTCCTGTTCTTTGCAGATGAAACAGGTTTTAAGTCATCAAATACATCATGTAACTGTCCTGATGCCTGCACAGTTTATGGTTATGAAGCAGTTATGTCCTATGCTGCTCTCTCATCCCATAGTGTAGAAAATCTTCTTACATCCAACACATCTCAGCTTGAAGCTCGGTACATAGAAACAATAGAAACAAAGCACCGTGTGGAGATTGCTCTCTTGCAAGAAACAATTCAAGGACTTAAAGACGTATTCATAGCATTGGATAACTTCGCTAGTTATAAAGCTGACCAACAGCTTGAATTTCATTTATATCGAATTAATGAAGCTGTCAAAAGTTTACTTCTTGATGTTGTTCTCCCTGATCTCCAGGAGCTGGAAGGACACATTGCCAAATATGAAGCAGACTATAAAGTTACTCTTGAGGAAACACTGCAATCAATATTTCCTACAAATAAGTTGCATGATGAAATGAAGTTTTATTATTGGTGCTTGGATAATTATCACAAATGTTTGGACTCAAATATATCAGCAAATGAAATGTCCCATAGGATGTGGTATGGTTTGAAAATTGTTTATAGTATACCAGATAGACTCAATCAATTGTATGATGATTACCCATTGACTCCTGAATCACAGACATACAATATTCCTTTTGAAACTAATTTATGGATGAGCAAAGATAGACACTTGCAATGCAGTACACTTTTGTCCAATTTTACAGAAGTGTCCCAGTTTTGCTTATCAAAGATGACTTCAATTTACAATAACTTGTCAATGTGGCATGAAGATAGCACCTATAATGAGACAGAAAAGGATGCAATCAAATCATGTATTAAGGATGTTGTATCTTACATACCACTTTCGGAGGAATGTGCATTGGAATATGGCAGAAATCTCAAAAGAGTTGTTAATGCATTGACAGAAACAAATACATCATTACACACTGCAGTGAAAAATCTCAAGTTTAATGCTAAGAATATGATGGCTTCAATATATGATGATAAAGAGCGATTGAGGGGAATATACAGGAAACTGTACACATGGCAAAAACTCTATTCTGTAAACAAGATGAGTAGAATTGAAATAGCTAAGAAAATTAATGAAGCAGAAATTGATAAGATAAAAATCTTCTTTAATAGGATAGAGACATTGTTTCTTCAAGGTGGGTTATATTATCTCAGACATGATATGTACTACTCAGAGCTGAATGCTGCTACCTCGTACGATTACATCATAAGAACCCTGGCAACATTGGCTAATCATTTTGAAAAAGGCCGATTTGATTCATTCATTGACAACTGGAAAATATGGCGTGGTCCAGGAGCAGACTTGAGATCGGGAGACTTTATTCATTTTAAATATAGCAGAGAAGACAAATATATATACTGGCCTACTACAAGGAATCTGCGAGACTTTGTAAAATCGGGTGAGCACGAAAAGATCTTAAGCACCAATATACAACTCTTCTTGAAACCTCTAAGTGAGCAGCTCTATGAAATGGAATTGGATCTGGGCAATGCAAAGAAATACATTTTTTCCAACATTACCCGACTTTACAAGAATATGCAGAATTATCTTGAAGAATGTAAAATCGACAAAAAGTTTGTGATGTGAGTACTCAATTAAATTTCTCATTGTATTTGTTTACATTGGTTTCCACTTCAGCTATGATAGAAGCCTGCATCTGAGACTCAATGCACAAGAGTGATAGGCATCCTTACAACTAAATGTATTTCTTTGTTGATAAAGATATTTTATTTTCAATGTTAATTCAAAAGTAAGGAATATTTTTTTAGAAGACATGATTAGAGTTTTAAGGCTTGCCTCATATTTCTTGAAGCTCTTCTGAAGTCAATTGAAATATAACATTTACTACAAAGCTTTCGTATTAATTTTTACTGTCTCAGAAAAATAAATAAATCTTTATTTCATTGCTACTTTTATGAAGTGATTTGGAATCAATTTAATTGCCATATTTTGCATGCATTAATGCTGACAAGATTTGTTTAGATACTCAATATTTTTATCATTCTTTCATACCACAAATCATGTGAAAAGGGGCATGATGCGTTTTTTTTAAAGAGAATATACCTAGCTTTGGAAGTGAAACATTGGAGTAAGGAACAGTCAGGGATGATAGAAATGTCAAATAGGGCATAGCCGGGAATGCATTAACACGTATTGTTGTATTAGCAACAAAATCATTTATGATAGTCATAGCCAAGCTGTCATAGAAAGCACTGATAACATAGTGCCTTTAAGTTGAACAAAATTTCCTCAAAACCTCCAAAGGGCCTAATACGTAATGGCTAAAATCCTATTCATGACAACTTAAGGGGGCTGGTAAGATAGTTTATTATATTATGCACAGTAGAATTAGAGGTGTATTAGTGTACATGAGTTGTTTTGACTATATCTTTGGTGCTTTATTGGCAGAAAGCACAGTGATGATCTTAGTAAAGCCCTTAAGAGTCCATCAGTGTCAGCAGCCGAAGGCACAAGGTTAACAATAAATGTAGAGAGTTAGGTCACCAGTTCCCTTTACGAAAACCTATACTTAGACATTTGGAGAGTGGATTAGGGCCTACATATCACCCCAGCATCCCATAAGAACATTACAGGAAAGATCTCATAATCAATGCTAGCTATAGAAGATAGATTTTCAGCCAGGCTATAAAGTGTATATTAATTTGGAAAATGTGTTGCTCAAGGCTGTTGCTGGCAATACATATGACTAGGAGACTGAATGCAAAGAGACTGAAAACTCAGATAGACACATTAAAAAGCAACATAGTTCTTGAAAAGAATAAACCAACATTAAATTACATAATTAATTTTATAATTACTAATGGTGCATCTCTATACAGTGCTAAATTGCTATTCTATTAAAATTAATGCCAGGACAAATGCTACTAGTGAACCATCATTCAGTGCCCTAAGAAGAGTGAAAGCAGCATGACACAGAAGAGGCTAAATGGTTTAATGAAACGTTACATTCCCTACGATCACACAGATGATGTTAACCCAATTCATGTTGACAATGATTTTGTATCTGATCTTGAATATAGACTATCTGCATTTTGCGCTTTTGTGGAATCTGACATGTAATCTGTGATTTGATCCTTGGTAGTTAAGTGCACAAAATAACTAAAATCTGAACTTGAAACAAATTATGTATATTGTTTGTGAATAGGAAGTAACAAATGATGTATCTGTTGATTTAAGATGCTTAAGAGTAAGTTGAACTTTGTGGTATATGTGCCCATAGCTATAGCATTATTTTATATAATTATTTTAGTTATTTATATGGACATCTAAAGGTAGTAAAGGCAGGTGGTGATTGCATTTATACTAATTATATGGTATTCTACAATACGTTACAGGAATATCTAAGTGCCACACACCTCGTTTGACATTTGACATCAACCTACATCCCCCCAGTCATCAGAAAATGTTGGATTTAAGCCCCTCACTACAAAATTCACTCTGATATCATTGACATATTTGTGTTGGTTACTGGTTATAACATGTTTAGCACAATAAAAAAGCACTATGACATGCTACTGATATTTTGCAGTGACAATTTTCTGAAGATTGATGTATACTACGGCGTCCTGAAGTACGACTCAGTGGAACAACAACCTGCCTACACTGCAGTCAATTTCCTCAGTGAGTTTTTACAGGGGAGGCATTCAGAGAAAACAAATACATACAGACAAAAAAGTATTGTTTGAAATTTAAATTTAAAGTCAATATACGCTGAAAGAGACAGTAGTGGACTCGCCTCATGGATGATTATAGTAGAGCCCCCATTGGATAAGTACTTTAATCCTTGTGATATAGATTCAAGTAACATAGGCCCCCTTGGATAAGTATTTAAATATGTGTGATAGAAGAAAATGTGATAGAAGTACGCGTGAAAGAAGTACGTGTGAAAGAAGTAAGTGTGATAGAAATAAGTGTGATAGAAGTAAGATAGAAGTAAGTGTGATAGATCCAAGTGATATAAGCCCCCTTGGATAAGTATTTAGATCCTCTTATGATAGATCCCCTTGGATAAGTACTTAGATGTTTCTGTGATACATCCAAGCAATAGAGGTCCCTTGGATAAGTATATCCTCATGTGATAGATCAAAGCGAAAGAGGCCAATTGGATAATTATTGAGATCCTCCTGTGATAGATCCAAGCAAAGGAAACTCCTATGACAAATACCTCTACCCTTTTAATTGTACATTGCTCCACGATGCTGCCAATACTGCATACTATCAATTCCTCATCCACCTATGTATCTTTTATTAACTATTCATATCATGTAATTTGTCTTTGCAGGTGACATGGGAGGTTACATGGGTTTACTGATTGGTGCCAGTGTGGTTACACTGGCTGAGTTCCTTGATTTACTTCTCTACAATGGCATCCTAAAATGCTGCAACAGAAGGCTTTATATCAAAGCTAATCAATGCTAGATCAGTCAATATTTAAATTCACAATTATATATAATTCCATCTGATAAAACAATAATTGTACAATTATCTGTTGAATGTATCTTGAAAGAGGAGTTTTGGGCAAAAAATATATATTATCATTATTGACCATATTTAAATATCATTTTGTTAAATGTTAATCATGTTATTATGACAGTTATAATAAATATGTAATATCACTATTACATCAGTCAAAAGGAAATTAGAGGACCCCTTTAAATGGTTGCTTTAAATACTTATCCCGCCACTAATGTACCAGATATTTTTTAATATTAATTATTGTGTGTTTAACATTCATTGAATAGAATAAGACTTTTTTTATCTTGCATCTTTTTGAAAATAATACAAAATTTGTATTACATAAATGTACTTTATTATCTACATATTCTAAATAATTTTGCATCAGATATATATATGCAAAATTAGAATAATACTATAATGTTGTTTACAGTATATCATAATCTTTATATTGAACAATAAATAATTGTGTAACTGTGCCTTATAATGCACATACATACTGACATTCAGTAAAAAGACATCTTTGACAATATTTATATTGGAACTACCACAACTAGCATGTGCCTTATAATTTTCTTGTGCATTTTATACAAAAGTAAAATGATTTGCCAATTCATCATATTAGCATTCTGAACACATTTTCCAATATAACATTAATCACAATATGGTTAATCATGTTATTATGACAGTTATAATAAATATGTAATATCACTATTACATCAGTCAAAAGGAAATTAGAGGACCCCTTTAAATGGTTGCTTTAAATACTTATCCCGCCACTAATGTACCAGATATTTTTTAATATTAATTATTGTGTGTTTAACATTCATTGAATAGAATAAGACTTTTTTTATCTTGCATCTTTTTGAAAATAATACAAAATTTGTATTACATAAATGTACTTTATTATCTACATATTCTAAATAATTTTGCATCAGATATATATATGCAAAATTAGAATAATACTATAATGTTGTTTACAGTATATCATAATCTTTATATTGAACAATAAATAATTGTGTAACTGTGCCTTATAATGCACATACATACTGACATTCAGTAAAAAGACATCTTTGACAATATTTATATTGGAACTACCACAACTAGCATGTGCCTTATAATTTTCTTGTGCATTTTATACAAAAGTAAAATGATTTGCCAATTCATCATATTAGCATTCTGAACACATTTTCCAATATAACATTAATCACAATATGGTTAATCATGTTATTATGACAGTTATAATAAATATGTAATATCACTATTACATCAGTCAAAAGGAAATTAGAGGACCCCTTTAAATGGTTGCTTTAAATACTTTTCCCCGCCACTAATGTACCAGATATTTTTTAATATAAATTATTGTGTGTTTAACATTCATTGAATAGAATAAGACTTTTTTTATCTTGCATCTTTTTGAAAATAATACAAAATTTGTATTACATAAATGTACTTTATTATCTACATATTCTAAATAATTTTGCATCAGATATATATATGCAAAATTAGAATAATACTATAATGTTGTTTACAGTATATCATAATCTTTATATTGAACAATAAATAATTGTGTAACTGTGCCTTATAATGCACATACATACTGACATTCAGTAAAAAGACATCTTTGACAATATTTGTATTGGAACTACCACAACTAGCATGTGCCTTATAATTTTCTAAAATGATTTGCCAATTCATCATATTAGCATTCTGAACACATTTTCCAATATAACATTAATCACAATATAGGCACAGATCAGTGGATGTGGATGTTGTGCAACCCACTTCAGTTCATAAAATATAAGCATGCGTGAACCTTAGCACCTAAAACTAAAACCAATACCAAATCCCTTATGGCAATTCATACATTTTGATATTTTAAGTTATCCTGTTCTTTGTTACAGAGATTTCTAACATATATGTATTATTGAAATGTTGTTTTGACTGAAACAAATGTAAAAGAATAGACTTAACATTTCTTACAAATATTGTTATTGTTGTGCGTAGTCAAAATAAACTAATCAAGATAATTGTTTGGCTTTTAATCAGACTTATATAAATCTGATATCAAATTCATAACATAAATTAATACTGAATCATTTTCTCAGGACAGTTAAGGCTGATAAAATTAAAGCATTCATGAAACCTGACTTTCAGACACATTTTCTTTACATAACATGAATGTTTATATCCTAAATCTTCATATTGGGGTTCTATTTAAAATCGCCTGATACCTTCCAGGTTTCATGAATGCTTTAAAATTATGAAATATGATCGATTCATGTGTGGCTAATAGATTATGTAAATAATATATAAAAACAATATAAAATATCCATATAAAATATATATAATATATATAGCGCTGATACCATACAAGTCTGTTCATAGCACTGTGTTAAGAACATGTTTTCTGAACAAATTCATATTCAGTCTGCTCTTAAAGTAGGTGACTGAAGTGCTAGTCTTATTGTCACTAGGGAGGGAATTCCAAAGTCTAGGGTTGATGGAGGAAAACGCTCTATCACCCAATCTTCAAACAGTCTTCTAAGGAAGGGACAGATAGATAAGTACCGTCATTAGATCTCAGACACCTATCTCCCTATTTCACTAGGAGTAGATCAGGCAAATGAGGCGGCTCTATACCATTTAAAGCCTTCCATGTCATAAGAAGGATTTTGAATTCAATTCTAGCATGAACAGGAAGCCAGTCTAGTTCTTTCAATTTTCCTAATATATGATCGAATTCCCTGATCTTTCCTACCACACGGGCTACAGAGTTCTGTATTGCATTACTTCTATCACAGTATTGCAGTTTCTAAATGCGTGAACTTGGAAGGCCTGCAAGAAGACCATTACCATAATCTAAGGTAGATGTAAATTCTATAGCAATTCAAAATGAAATTACCTCACCAATCATACAGTGAGTCCATGGGAGTAGGTAACACAATGTACAGTGGGTCCATGGGAGTAGGTAACACAATGTAGTGGGTCCATGGGAGTAGGTAACACAATGTACAGTGGGTCCATGGGAGTCTGTGACACCATGTAAAGTGGATCCATGGGAGAAGACAGCACCATACAGAGAGTCTATACAGAGACCCATATATTGGGTCCCAAGGAAGGTACCCATCACATTCAGATCATCCCCAAGTTAGCCAGGGTTATCCCGTTTCTCCACGATTGAGCCGGCAGGTGCCGGTGGCTGTAGGCGGCGGACGCTGACGTCGGCGGGACAAAATGGTGGATCCGGCGATCTGCTGCTCTCGCTGCTGGCTAGACGGTGGTTGCCAATCGTGTACAGCCAAACAGACCAATCCTACTAGCACATTTGGTAGAGTATAGGATCTGTGCCTTTGCTGGTTAAATAAGTGGAGGACGGGAGGTGATGGGTTCTACTCACACTGCCAGCAGTTTTACTTTCACACTGGGTAAAAGGCTCGAAAGTCGACCATGATATGGCCATAGTTGCTGAAAGGGTCGTAAAAACACCATTTCACAATTTGTTTAGCATAAAGTGTCCCCTGGGGTGGGTATAGGTATAGGTTACCTCATGTATGTAAGGTCAACAGACATCACATGTTATCACTAGTTCTAGTTATGTTGTTTAAAACATAAATAGTTTTGTTTGTTTATTTGGGGTTTTACATCACTTTCAACATTATTTCAGTCATTTCATGAAGAGACCTACTTGTAGCAGATATAGTGCTGCCTCACTGAATTGTCATGTCGCAGCTCCTTGATATGACAAACCACCCAGTCACAGATGTACAAGGACAACGGGTAAACCATTTTGGCAGGCCTCAGCTCATATGGGAAATTGAATCAACAGTTCAATCTCAGCACAGCCAGGGATCGAACCCATGACCTTTGAATCACCACAGAGGAACTGGTGCTAATAAGCTGATGCTCGAACCAACTGCACCATGACCCGTGGCCTCAAAACATAAATAAAACATAAAGAGTCGCAAGACATATTTGATAACATACATAGAGTCGCCAGGTGTGTTTATAAACAAATATGTTGAACCGCAAAGAATTATTAGTTTCTGCACTAAAAAGTTTCAATATTCCACAAACATCTCTTGTGTTATACATTAATTATTTAGTCTCTTACTGGATTCTCAAGGTTCTCCCTATTTATATTTATTGCTGTGATAACTAGACTTCCTGTGCCATTTTATTAAAGATCGAAGCTGATCTATTGTAATAGTTAAATTGAAAAGATATATTTATGGGATATATCTTAAATGAATAGCGTGAAATAATAACGGTAAAAAAATATATGAGAATAAAGTAGAAAATGATAAATTGACTTTTTTCAGTGTTCCCAAAGTAATAAAAACAAGAATTTGGCAATTAGACTGAAATTCTCGTCTGGGAAAATAGGTAGATGAATATATTAAAAGTAAACAGGAGATAAATAGGATGACTAAGATAAATAGGAGGTAAAAATAAAGATAAATGTTTGGCTACAAATACCAGTGGGCTGGTGAAGAAGGAAACTTAATATGCTTTGGGCCCCAGTTTACTGACGGGGATGGGGAAAAGATACCAGATAATACAAATGCTTCTCCTTCAACCTTGTCCTCTGGTTTTGCCTGGTCTTGTTTCTTACATGAAATGCAACTTTACACTATATAATTTAATAATTTGGGGGGGTTTGTATCTATCTTTGTAATCCATAATAATTTCACATGACTTCATGAGTTAATTCTTTGGAATTCTACTAGGTCATTACATGTTTTTCCCTTAAGACAAAATACTTGATAAAAAGAGAAAAGTCTCAGGTCAGGGTGCCAGTGGTAGAGATTTAAAATGTGAGGTAACATCATGCTGAGAATGCTTGCTTGCTGCGATTAGAACTCAGATTAGATTAGTGGGGGGTGTGGTCACTTTCACATGTCTAAAATAGACATGGTCCCACACAAGAAATCATGTTGTAAAATCCCCTTACATAGGCTTGGACAATACAGAGTTTGTGTTGACAGTAATCTATTCAATGAAGATTTTATAGATTTTTTACTCTTGTGTTTCCATTCCTTTGCTGAGCCCAGCCAGTCAGCATAGCACCCAGATAACATATGCCCCCACGTCTGCTCTGCTGTAGTGTGATGTAATCTGGTGGAATAAGTAGTGTCTAATGTGTGAAGTCTGCCCCACCCTGTGGGATACTAATATCTATACTTTCTTAATTTGGAAAATGTTACTGATCTTCCTATGCACAAAAGGACAAGATGAAGGGACATCTAAGACAATACTGTTGAACTACATTTGCATATGTGATCATTTTACCCCAAGGGGGATCCATTCTGCTTTAGATCAAATAACCCACTGATCTGGGTCACATAATCCCCAATCTGATATCTTCCCATTGTTCTATTGTTTTGAGGTAATGGATCTTACTGTCATGGATCTCACCCAACTTGTGATGGATCTCACTCAATCCACGATGGATCCCACACAATAAATCAACCTGTGATGGATCTCACTCAATCCACGATGGATCCCACACAATAAATCAACATGTGATGGATCTCACTCAATCCACGATGGATCCCACACATTAAATCAAACTGTGTTGGATCTCACTCAATCCATGATGGATCCCACACATTAAATCAACCTGTGATGGATCTCACTCAATCCACGATGGATCCCACACAATAAATCAAAATGTGATGGATCTCACTCAATCCACGATGGATCTCACACAATAAATCAACATGTGATGGATCTCACCTATCTTGTCATGGATCTTATCAATAAATCAATAAATAAGAAAGGATCACATGCATCCAATGATGGATCTCACTAAACTTATGGTGGATCATCCATTTTGGATTGAACTCATGATACAATCTCCCATATGAGCTGAGGCCTGTGCCTGAAGGGTTAACCCGCACTATATCTGCTACAAGTAGGTCTCATCACGAAATAACTGAAATAATGTTGAAAGTGATGTAAAACCCCAAATAAACAAACAAGTCACCCCACCCTTTCAGATCTTATTTTTATCCCTACTTTGACCCAATCAGTGTCATTCTCCCTCCAACACTCATTTATCATAATAAAATATACTGCAACAAAATTTCAAACACTAATTTTTTTCAAATCAACAAAATTGATAGCCAGAATGAAAGGAGAAATATCACAAGAAATTAAATCAGACCTGGGCCTAATCTGATCTGCCTGTCTGGTGAACATCTGGATCCGACACAAGCGTGCTACTGTTAGACCGGTATTACTGCCAAACCAGCACAGTGCTCAACCTCTCAGGATCCCATTTCCTCCCTGCCACATGTCACATTCCATGGCAAACAGGAAGCACTTTAACAACATGCAGGTGGGTAGTTGGCTATTCTTCACACCTACAGTGGAGAAACACATTCACAAGGTCCTAAAATTTTCTCAGACATTCTAACACCACCAATCTCTGAGGACACCTCCATACTGATATCACACCATCTAATTCTTCTAAACAAGATTATTTCATAATTGGGGCCCTCAATATCCACTAATTCACCCATATTTATCTTTCAATAATTTTTATTAGATATCCTGTTAACCTCAAATATTTTATCAGTATGGCAATATCTTTAGATAGATGTAAATTCGGTAAATGTGGCTTACTTTCTATCAGGCCTCTGGCTTGTCAAATTATATGCCCAGGAAAGCGTGGTTGTATGGTTGCACAGAGCACACAGGTGTTGTTAGCAGCGTTTGTATAGTATACTTTTCTCTGATGAAAACAACTCAAATGTACAAACAAAACCTTCTGGTTGATAGCTCTGTGAACTTGAATATAAACATATAATCTGAACAAACAGGTTGTGGTTTGTCCATACAAGATCCCAATTCAGTTTTGTTGTGATAATGATTAAAATGTTTAATTGATGACTATGTCAGTATAGTTTCTGCGTTGATAGGGAGAAAATGTCTCTCTATCTGTCCTCCAACTTTGATCTCTGAATCTACTGGGTGCGGTTTTTAGGTATAAGTAGGCAAAATTTGAATTCTATGTATTTTCCATTAGGCTTAGCTGTTTCATTTTTTATGATTTTTTTTCTAAAATCTAATAGCTATCACCAAGATGTCAAGGAGGCTGCCATTTTGAATAGCATTAAAAACATCAGCTAATGAAAACCGAGAAAACAAATTGGAGCTAACATGCATTTTGATTGGTCAAATTTGTGATCTGCTCAAATTTGAAAAGGATTTAAATGAACATCTATGACACATTTTCCAGAAAGATTCACAAACATTACAAAAAATGATCAGCATAGCTCTAATGCCATCAGCCTATGTTTATTCACTTTTAGTGGTTGTGAGGCATTGAATGTGAACAAATTATGAATTCAAGGTCACTGTGTCAGGGGTCAAAGGTCACATGACTAAAAGTATGACGAGGCACAGCTATAACCCAATTCTTTTCTGTATGCCAAGTATTGATTTCCTCCTATAAGTGGTTGCTTCAAGTACAGTGTGTGTTATGCATTATTGAAAAACTAATTAGGAGCCCTACATATTGGAGAAAAGATTGTATTATGGCTTAATCAATTATTGGTGTAATACTGGCAAATGATAATTGTGTAAACTATAAAATGTCTATAAAATATATTACATTAATTATCTTTTTTCGAAATCAATATATAATATATCTGTTGATATATATATTAAGCACTGTTTTCTAATTTATTTGTAATAATGTGGTACTACAGTAATTTTGTCCATCTGGTGGTGGTAATTTTGGCAATACCATGGATAATTGGTCAAGGTGAACATTTTATGTAGTTAACTAAATTACAAGATTACTTTTTTTAATATATTGACAGCGAAGACCATTTCTGGACAGAGAATATCTTTAATATCAGTTCTGAGCAGGGCTGTGAAGTAAGAAGCAATTTATCAATTCCATTAAATGGTGAAATAGAATGAGGTTGTCAACGAATGGGAGATCTACAATCAGATATATTTACTTTCATTACAGTTTAAATCTACATTTAAAAATCTAAGTCTAAATTCTTATCTGCAAAGGTAAATATGAGAGATAGAGGTACTTAACAGTATGTAGTGCAGCCTACAAATACTGAATTTATAAAAAACAAAGTTATCAGATGAAAATTAATTTATCAGATATAAAAATAAATCTACATTTACTGCAATGATTTGATTATCTACTTGCAGCTTTTCCCATTTAAATTATCTAAAAGCTTTAAACCTCCATGTATGTAAACAATATAGGTGCATAGGTTTCCATTAATTATCAAATATAATTTCAGGATGCATCTGTTCCACTACATTTGACTGGCATCCAAAATAAATGATAGCACATGGAAAGCTAGTTGGAAAAGTTATTTTGCCAAATAGTGTTATAAACTGTGTGATGCACTGCAACAGAAACAGTGATTGCATGATTATAGATGTGAGAGCTGTTGATGGAGGAATGGCAGAGTGTCTGTTCTATGACACAAAATACCCATTTTCACTACAAGATGATAATTCCCACAATGTGTACAGCCAAACAGGTTACTATTGATTCCATAACCAAATAAATATTTTATTTTATCATGAAATATTAAATCTTCAAAAAACAAACTTGAAAATAAACTGTCAACAATAATTTGAGTTTATGAAGGCCTTTTTATGCATATTGACAATAAATATATAAAATGTATATTTTAACATATTCCCATCCACAGACCAATGACCATATTTCTATATCTATCAATACCCTCTTAATTTAGGTTTTCTCTTTACTTCTTCACCCTTGCTAAAAACATCAATTTGGGCTTAGTCATCCTGAAAATAAACATTTCTTTGCAAAATTCAAGTTCACTGAACGTTTTTCAATGAGTAATGTTTTGAAACAAAATGCCTAAATGACTTTCACTTTTGAATTGTGAGAAAATGCAGTATGTCTCCTTCCAATCTAAATATTACATAAAGCTCAGATGAGAGCTCTCATATTTTGTGATATTATAAGTACAAACTTAACTCTGATCGCTTATAAAAACTGCTGTCCAAACCTGAATATCATAAGTCAATCCCTAACTCTGAATATCATCTGCTGAAATAATTTATTTTTGTTTTTCCCAAGAAGATATTAAAAATCAAAGTCATTTATTTGGAAATAAACAAATGCTTGAGTATTGGCAATGTTTGTTGGCAGTTGATGGTGGGTGGGGGATTTGGTCTGAATGGGATCTCTGCAAGTGTCCTGGAGCATGTACTCGGGGCAGAACCCGGGCATGTGACAACCCAGCTCCTAGTTTAAGTGGTTTGGATTGCACTGGGGAGCACACAGAGTCTGAAAACTGTGAGTATACCTTTTTGGCCTGAACTTCTCTTAATTATACAGTATAATGTGATTAATTATATAGTTTTGATATAACCTAATAACAACTATTTTGAATAGATTTACCATCATGCAAATAAATAAACATTTATCTTTCACAATGCATGTTTATTGAATCATTATGCATATTTCATAAAACATTTCATAAACCACTTTATTTGACAATAAATGATGATGTTCAACAAATCTTGCTGCAATGCACGTCTTATTTGAACTAATGAACTATAGCATCTCGTAAACCATCTTGTGCTAATTATAAATTGAAATGGCATTCAATGATAAACTGAATGACACGTTAAAAAAACCAGTGCAGAATAGCACTGCATAAGATAATAACCTTTAATAAATCTTAAACAATCACAACTTTTTAAACAATTAAAGTGACAAAATGAAATATATTTATGCAATGCTAATATTTCCAGACTTATTACCAAGTTAGATGTGAGACCATGTATTGATGATGTAATATTGATGAAGTAATACTGAAATATAAGAAGTTGTACATATTCTGATCTCCAGGCTGTCCATCACATTTCACCTTAGTTGATTCACTAACTGTTACTATGCTTCATCAAACAAACAGGGATATTTCAATGCTGAGTCCATGTGCTTAACGTATGATATTCATCTCCTGAGAATAGCAGATAATGCAGAACAGCAGGCTGTGGTATCATTTTTACAAACCTCGGGAAGATGTGAGAGTGAATTCATATCACTTCAAACATGTTACACTGTTCCTTATTTTTGTTAGTTGGTGATGGCGGCAATGTATATCTTTATATTGTAGGATATAGATTATCTACCTATAGACTCTTATAAACAAATATAGACAATCACGATCTTTGGCAAGAAACCATATACTGTATACAGAGAAAAATTCGCGTCTAGTTATTTTCGCGCCATCGCCGTTTTCGACAAGTTCGCGCCGTTTAATTTTCAAGAAATTTGGATTTCTAAATTCTATGGATTTCACAGAATCTGCACGCGAAATCCGCTTGTTGATATCTTGTTTAGAAGCAGAGAAAATCGAGTTTGAAATCTGCTAAAATTTGTGAATTACAGTGAAATGTGCGAATAGCTGTTTGAGATGTCAACTGTTTTGTGCTTCATATACAAGGTAATTCTGTTTAAATCATAACTGACATGAAGAAACATTTTATTCTTGTTAATCAGGACCGGCAATTCAGGCAAATTTTGGGCTCCTAAAACATCGATTATCTCAGCTGTCACTGGGTCAATATGGTCATGCTTGGTATCAAAATGACCGGGAGAGTCCCCTCTTCAATTTCGCGTCCATTTAATATCGCGAATGACGTCCTGGCGCGAATTAACGCGAAAATAAAAAGGTCGCGAAAATTTGTCTGTGCAGTAGGTTACTGAGTACTTCGTGAGGCAAACAAATGCAGGCCAAGGAGACGCATTACTCGCCCCGAATAGAGATGACGTGATCCTCCAAGCCACGCAGGCAGGACATGCGCAGCCCCGAAGCTGGAGAAGACGCTACGCAGGCAGCCCTCACACAGATGCTCAGTTTTCCTTAAAAAGGCCCCGAAATCGCTACTCAGGGAGCAGAATCCACTTGCCTAGAAGATCCACGACATACAGCCACACTTGCATAGACTTGGGTGTTTTATGCATCCTCAGGACTTTGTCAGTATCATGCATTCAGGTATTTCATATGCCCTGCTCCTTGCCATGCCGACCTAGCCAGATAAGTGTATACAGCACCGAATAAAGGAGACCCTTGTGCATTGTTTACTCTGTGTATGCAGCCCTTATTACCTCCCAACTCACATAGGTAGATAGGGTAGCTGGGTTAAGGCCCCGTTCACAGCCAGCGAGTATCATATGTCAGATCCCCGTAAACGTTCCCCAACGACGGAGACATTCCCCATACGCTAGTAGGGATACAAACCCTGTGTTACAAAGTGGTGGAGAATCCGGGTATCGAACCCGGGGCCTTACAAACCGAATCGAGAATATCCGAATCGATCTATGGCATAGAGCGTTGCTGATACTGTATGGAATTCCTGTTGGCCACCCTGTTACTTGATTTTAAGTCTATGTGGCTCCGATTTTCGAAAAAGCTTTCCACTAAGCTGCAAGTGGCACACGACGCGCTGGTGACAGAGCAAGGACCAGACGATTCTACACCACAAGGTAAGTCACTTTCCAAATTTTCTAAGTTACCTGATCGACAGAGGGATCATCCGGCTGACTCTTTGAGAGTTGCGCCCCCCTCTGCTTCACCGTTGTCAGATCTCACTGCTACAACTGGTGCAGGTAATTCCCCTCTCACAAGTGGTGACAACGTCCCGTTGTCCCATACATCCGCAAGTGGAGATAGTGAAAATTCATGTTCTGAACGTGCCGTTTCACCTCATATCGGGATGGCTGAATCAAAAAACGTTCAAAATATGCTCCAGCAAGTGCTTGGTCATCTGCGCAAAATTGATTTAGGTGGTGCTAAGACAGATATCGTAGATATGCTTCAGGCTCAGTCTCGAGATAATAAAATTCACTAACAGAGGGTCTAAAGCACTTCTACCACCCCCATTTTTGGCAAATCTACAGATGATCCCCTCCGTTTCATGAACAAATTTCTCACATATGCCCAACTTTCCCACACGCCAGAAGAATTGAGAGTCCCAGCTTGTCGTATGCTACTACACGGCGCAGCAGATGTGTGGTACGCTTCGTTACCTACAGATGTCACTGGTTCTTGGTTAACATTCCATGCAGCCTTTCTCAAGTTTTTTGGTAGTGAGACAAATGCTTGGATGTTAGAACAATCTTTAGACAATCAAATCCAGAAAAAGACTGAAAACGCCGAAACCTATATCAACGATGTCCTGAGTCAGTGTCAGAGGTTACAAAAAGACGATATGGAGACCAAGAAAATTTTAATTCGAGGCCTTCTGCCCAAATTAAAGGCTTTTGTGGTCGGCAAATCACCAAAATTGCTTGAAGACACCATTCAGCAGATCAAGTTAGCTGAGACAGTTTGCACAATGTCTGGTGACTTGTCCATGACTTTAAACGGTCTGGAGACGCCTGACATGACCTCCCAGGTTCTGTCCCAGCAAAGCTCCACTCTTGTGGCTATCAGAGAAGAGGTTGCTGATGTGACGAAAGAGGTTCAGAGCCTCAAATCGCCTCAAGAGCCCGGAGAGTCTTTCTGGTTTTTTTTGCAAAAATCCTGGCCTTTGGCTTCGTAACTGCAAAGCGCGACATGATTGCGTGCATTGTGGCAGAAACAACCATATGTCTGTTAATTGCATGATGAAATCCCGCGGATCACGAAACCATTTTTTCTGTGGCCCCGCAAGGTTTGGAAACAGGCCTAATAGGTTTAATGATCACTACGAGACCGCCAGCGTTCATTCCACAACAGGTCCTATCAGGGAAATAGATCAGGTGGTGACAGTAGAAATAATTCCAGAAGCCCTTCCTGGAATGATCAGCGTCGCCCTATAAATCGACCTGACAACAGACCATGGCGGCAGGAAAACTATTAACTCCTGTCCCGACCCATGAGCCATGCGATAGGAGTAGTGATTCGTTTAATATAGCACAAATTCAGAGCAAATCAGAAATATTGAACGAGGTTCACTGTTATCTTGCAGAGATGCCCTCAAGTTCTCCTTGCTTGCAGGACACTCAAGCGGTGCCTGTCAATCTGCTAGTGACGGAGAGATCAACGCCTGACGTTTCGGTTGATGACATTGATTTCATCCCTCTCTCCCAGGACAGTAGAATTGAGACCAGTACCAAATTCTGTACTATCTTTGCTTTATCAGACACAGGTGCACAATGCAGCATTATCACTTTTGACTCTTTACACAGATTTTATCCTGACAAATCATTTCCTGTAGAATCATCACTGAGTAAGCAAGTAGTTGTTGCAGAAGGAAGCTCTCTTCCCATTCATTTCCAAACTCAAATAGACATAAAAATTGGGAATCAGCCGTGCAATGTTTGTTTTCAAGTGGTATAAGACCTACAATATCCTATAATTTTAGGAAGAGATTTCTTTGTTGCCTATGGTGTAGTTTTAGACTATGAACGGCGTGGTATAGCTTTAAAATTGAAACCCAAGTTACGCTTATCAGAGACCATCAAAATCCCTGCAAAATCTGAATATATCAAGCAGGCTCGCGTTAAACTAGGAAATATGTCAGGTATTTTAGGAGTGTGCACCAAGGATAGTGAATTGCCTTCGTATCCCGAGATTGCTATGGCACGTGTTTTTGCATCAGTACAAAATCGACGTGTACCTGTCAGATTGATGAATCTGAGTGACAGAGCAGTTATTCTACAATGAGGTGTTTTAGTCGGATATTTTGACCTGATACCTCTTGGATCTGAACCACAAGAACTCGATCTTGCATGGGGAACTGACAGCTCAGCAGACCATGAAAACATAGAGGCAGCTCTAATTTCTGCCCCGCCTATTGATTCTAGCTCTCATCATAAAATTGACCCCACTGATTCAGATTTAACCCCTGAGCAAAAAGATTCCATAAAACGTCTCATTTCATCATTTAGTGACATATTCACAACTAAAGATGGTGAATTTGGCGATACTAGCGTTATACAGCATACTATTTATTTGAAAGGTTCGGTTAGCCCTATCAAACTAAGACCTTACTGAGCTGGATACAAACAACGAGGTATTATCAACAAAGAGGTCCGGAGACTTCATGATAAAGACATTATTCGATCTTCAAATAGCCCCTGGGCTTTTCCAGCGGTTCTGGTAGAGAAACCGGCATCAGACGGCACTGTTTCGTATCGTATGTGCATAGATTTCAGGAAGTTGAACGAAGTCATAGTCCCCGATTCATTTCCATTACCACATATACAAGACACTTTGGATAGTTTAGGTGCTCGTAAATTAAGTCATATCAGTACAATTGACCTCATGGGCGGCTTTCACCAAGTAAGCATTCATCCTGATTCCCGACCGCTTACTGCCTTCATAACCCACCCTGGGCTTTACGAATATAAACGTCTTCCATTTGGCGTTCCTTCTACTTCTACTTCTACTTCTACTTCTACTTTCCATTGATGGAAACCGTGTCAGAAGGTCTTACTGACCTTTGCCTCATATATCTGGACGATGTCCTCATCCACAGTCCATCTTTCGAACGCCACCTGGCAGACCTCACTCAGGTTTTCACACGTTTCCGGAAGGCTAAGTTAAAGCTCAGAACTGACAACTGTTTCTTTGCTAGGAAACAGGTCAAATATCTTGGTCACATTATTTCCAAGAATGGTATAGAAGTTGACCCTGGAAAAACAAAGGCTGTCGATGATTATCCTGTCCCCACGTCTTGTAAAGACGTTAGAGCTTTTTTAGGTTTGTCAGGATATTACCGTCGGTTTGTTGAAGGCTATGCGAAAATAGTGCAACCTCTCAATATCCTCACCAGCAAGAAAAGTACTTTCATATGGGATAATGCAAAGCAGTCAGCTTTCGATGCCCTTAAAGCTAAGTTGGTTTCCGCACCGATTTTGGCTTTCCCTCATATTGAAGATAACAACCCTTTCATTATCACCACAGATGCTAGTCTTTTTGCTATTGGAAATGTTTTGATTCAAATGCAGGACGGTATTGAACAGGGTATAGCATATGTAGGTCGTGCTCTAAACCCGGCAGAACAGAATTACACATGTACTGGACGAGAATGCCTAAGCATAATAGCAGCTTGCAAAATGCACGAACCCTATCTGAAATTTGACAAATTCACTATAGTCACTGATCACTCAGCAGTCTGAACCGAAAGGACGCTTAGGAAGGTGGATGTTGACCTTACAGCAGTTTCGTTACGAAATTGTTCATAAACGAGGTAATTCTATCCCACATGCTGACAGCTTGAGTCGTCGCACGTATCCCCCTGAATCCGGTCCTACCCCGGAGCTAGAACTCAAACTAGCAGCTGTATCTGAAATGGCTGATAATGACGATATGCCTCATAACATCACGAATAATGACAGTTCTTGTCTAAGTGATTTTAATCAGATTGTTAGAGAAAATTACACATTTGATGCTATTGGTGCAAAAGAAATGACAGATCCTGCTATTCAACCCCTTATCACTTATTTCAAAAAGTCTGTCCTTCCCTCTACTCAACGTGAGACAAGGAAACTCCTTGCCCAAGTTGACGATTATTACTTGCAAGAAGGCGTTTTGTTTCATCTCTTTATCATGCCAGGCAGAGGTCCTGCGAAAGATAGACACAATTAGTCATTCCTCCAACTTTACGCCATACCTTGCTTGAAGCTTTCCATGACAGCTCAATGGGTGCTCATTTGGGTACCGATAAGCTTTACTCAACCATACGACAGAAGTATTAATATTATTGGCCTGGAATGCACAGTGATATCATGAACTGGGTTCAATCTTGTCATGTTTGTAGCAAAACGAATACATTACCGAAAAACAGACAGGGTTCGCTCCAACCCATTCCTGTCTCTCGCCCTTTTCAGCGAGTCCACACTGACCTTATAGGCCCTCTTCTGAAAACAGATCGTGGGAACAAGTATATCCTAGTTTTCCAGGATGCCCTCACCCGTTTTCCCGAAGCTTTTCCCTTACCATGTCGAATCAAATGTTAGCGATCGTGGTGGTTGTTACGTCAGTGTAATTGCCGAAGAACTTTGCAAGTTAATGGCAGCCAGAAAGGTCATGACTACGCCTTATTGCCTTCACAGTAATGGAATGGCAGAGCGAAGTGTACAGTCAATTTCTAAAAACTTGACAGGCCTTTGTCACGATAAACCTACATCTTGGGATTTATTCCTCCCCTCAGCCCTATTCGCTTTGAGAGCTTCTGTACATCAAGCGACGATGTATAGCCCTCTATTCTTGATGACAGGCCGAGATGCATCCTTTCGAGACAGCACTGCCTGACCCTACCTACCCTAGCCCTTCAGTCCGTCATTTTGTAAAGGACATGTTTGAACGTGTCGAGACAGCACGTAAGTGGGCCAAAGAGAATAATGAGAACATGCAGTCTAAAATAAAATCTTATCACGACTTGAAGAACAAAGGTGACAGCTGTTGTGGCAGTTGTTGTTGCATTACTTGTTGGTCTTGCTGCTACAATTCTTTTTCTCTTCCAATCAACCCTGTCATTACCAGATATTTTTTTTCATCCTACCTCACATGATCTGTATTTTAGCTTTATCTTTTTAATTATGTGATTTTAACAGATAGTAAACCTATTGTTCAGATACTTATTACCACGTTACAGTATCTAATTGATTTCACAGATCCTTATAAATGTTGTTGCCTTGATATTAAGGATATATTAATATTACAGTTCAGATTGCCAGTATTTTAATGGTTTTACTTCATTCATACTTTCCGGTATGATTGTACTGATGACATTTACCTTCATGTTTTACAGTGTTGTAACTTTCATTAACAGGTATTTTGTAATGTGCTAATCTTTGTTGTACTACTCTGTTTTAGATTTGTGAATGGCTATTGGTTTTCTACGTAGATACTTCAAACACTTGGAGTTGAACCTTCCATATTTTATGTTAGGTTCTTGTGCCTCCTTTATTCCAAACTTTATGGCTCGTCATTTGCTTATGATATGTAGCATGTTCACCTTTTTTATGCTAAAACATCTACTGTATTTCAGCTGTAAGGTGTAACATGAGCTTCTACAATTCCATTTTCTTCCCCTTTAGCTATTGTTCTTTTATATTTAATACTTAAAAATAGGCACCTCCTTGTTTTCCCAGTATTGTTTGCAATATTAAATTGTAATTCAATCTTATTCCATTATCTAAATGTTGTAATTCTGTTACGTTTAATCTATTACTATATCTGGTTGTTGTAAGCAAAATTCATTACAATACACAAAATATCCTTGATTGTATACATTTTCTGTTTTCTTCTAAAAGTCCATTTTCATTATAATAGAAATACTAAATCCACCTATTTAATATTTGATAATATATAATTTTTCGTATTTTGATGACTATGAACGTAGTACTTTTTCTTGATGTACACTACGTCCTTAGTTCTTGTCCTTTTTCGATTTTGAAATATTATACAAATGTAATCTCGTCTAAGCTTGGCAACTGGCAAAGAGTGTGTTTGAGCACGCGGACGTGCTTTGTCAAAGGGGAGCCGTGTGTAGGATATAGATTACCTACCTATAGACTCTTATAAACAAATATAGACAATCACGATCTTTGGCAAGAAACCATGTAGGTTACTGAGTGCTACGTGAGGCAAACAAGTGCAGGCCGAGGAGACGCATTACTCGCCCCGAATAGAGATGACGTGATCCTCCAAGCCACGCAGGCAGGACATGCGCAGTCCCGAAGCTGGAGAAGACGCTACGGAGGCAGCCCTCACACAGATGCTCAGTTTTCCTTAAAAAGGCCCCGAAATCGCTACTCAGGGAGCAGAATCCACTTGCCTAGAAGATCCACGACACTCAGCATCGTGACAGCCACACTTGCATAGACTTGGGTGTTTTATGCATCCTCAGGACTTTGTCAGTGTCATGCATTCAGGTATTTCATATGCCATGCCATGCCAACCTAGCCAGACTAGTGTATACAGCACCGAATAAAGGAGACCCTTGTGCATTGTATACTCTGTGTCTGCAGTCCTTATTACCTCCCAACTCACATCATCCATGGCCAAAGGCCCAAGCAATTCACCATCAATCCCATCTTTCCAACAATATGTATATCTATCCCATCAATTGAATGTGGATTGACTTACATTCTGCAGAACACATGTGGCTAAATTGGGCAATAAAGTCATCAGGGTTCATCACCCAGAATTAGTTATCAAGCACACCAGCTTGTCAAACATTGTGATTACACATTCAGAAAAGACCCTATATAATTGATATAGGCTCTTTGCAAGTTGCGAGGTGTGACAGATGCTCCACCACCATGGACACTCCACTGATGCCACATGATATCAGATTGCTTTGTCACTTGGTGATATTTTGTACACATTTTGATCTTAGAATGTTACTGTTATACATCATCTCATCAAGATGATTTTTGCTTTATTTCTTTGACATAGTATTTTGCAATATACAAATCTTTGCTGGAAAACTACCCCTAGAAATAATTATTAGCATATCTCTTCATAAATCTTGAAGTTTCTTTCTTTTGAAAATGGTAAATCCATGAAAAAAGTTGAATAATGATAATGATATTTCATGCTTTCATCAAAATTCTAATTGTCACAAAATTATACTGGGATGTTGGCAGAAAAGATGGTGAGAGTTGATTGTAACATATATCTGGATGTGGCAAATTGTGGACGTGGGTTAACATGATATCAATACCTCATGAGGTGTTAATAATCTCGGACAAGGGGCTGATTGTCATCTCTGCTGGCACAGGGGCATGAAACCACCCTGCTGTGAGGGCAATCAAAACACATCTAACTTTTAATAAATCCACCTACAAGCTTTTGTCTAAATTTCCCATGCAAGATAATCATGTGGGTAACTACTTCTTGTAGTCAATGTAATACTAAAATGCATCCCACAAAGAGAGCCTCATACAGGGCCACACAATTGACCTGCTGATGACAGACTCTAAATCTGCTCTGCACATCTGACATATTACCAGGATCATTAGTTTATGTCTTGACAACATCCAGTAAAGCTAGTCAGTCATGATCAATTTGAACAAAAACCGAAGAGGTACAACTCTGCAGACATCAATTTAAGTGCTGTAGGGATGTGCAGATTTCTAGCTAACATGACGGGATTATATCTGTGCCATCATAGTCAGAGGAACACCCTGTCCTGTGTTTACTATTACATAATGTTTACACTGTTAGGCTTTGAAGTCCTCAAAGTGCTCTGACAGACCATTGACCAATACAATACAATACAATACAATATTCTCAGAGAGACCTCTAGTGAGGTATGGGAGAAAGGCCTGGTGGCAATAGGATAGTTATACTCTATCCACCAGATAATCATACAATGAATTATGAAAAGTCTAACAATGTAACTAACAATGCAAACACATTATAACAGGTTGATTCAGACTGTGATTTGCACAAGTTGGGTGATGTATGTAAGAGCAGAGGGAAGGACAGAGGGTAGATGTAGGTACCCTGGGTGGCATGACATAATACCAATTAACACATACAGAAGACAGGACTATCATTCCACAAATGCATTCTTGATCTTTTGAGCAACATGAGTTGGTCAACTAAGATATTGGATAGAATATGATTCACATGACTTAACATCATTGGTAACCATTTATGAAAATAAATTTATAGAAAATATGCTAAGAGTGTATTGTCCAGACATATCCCATTTTTTTATAGGGAAACATGCAGACATGAAGGAATCCATTAAGTCGTTCATGCTTTTCTGATAAATGTATGGAGTAGATTTGACTGAGCTTCATCCCCCTTCCTGATAGACCCCCACAGCATAAAAAGGTTCATGAAGGATGGTAACAGTCAAGGGGTACATTACAAATAGACATATATGCATTAGTTCTGATTTATCTGATTCTGATTATAACAAGTACAAGGGGACTGATTGAAATGGTTGATAGAAACAATAAAGTCATTAAATACACAACTCACCATAGGTGGGCCTCATCAACACCATCAATAGATTAGCGGGTTGTTTAATATATGTAAGGAAAGTTCAAATAGATGGGTTTCTTCTAGTTTATCAAGACAGAAGGACAGGACATGCTATAGATGGGATTGATAGAATTGTTGGAATTTATAGGAAGTAGCCAAAGATGGAGTTGTTCAGATACATCTGATTCTTCTCATTTCTAGAAATATGGGGTTGACCAGATAGCTGTAGTAAAATGTACAGAGCTTATGGACTGTACAGGTCTGTACATAGAATACTTACTGAAGTTATGATCAATATTGAATTATATTGGTTCATGGGATAGATGGAATTGTTGGAATTGATGGACACACACAGATAGTTTGTTCGAATTGATCAAATTCTTCTCCTTTATAGAATACAACCATATTTCTTGATAAATATAACATATAAGATAGATCTGATTTATCAAATTTCTTCAGTACACTTCAATCAATTGTTGGAATTGATATATGTGTTGTTGGAATTGATGGGGTTGTTGGAAAATAGAGGGGGGCATTGGCCATGCCTCACTCACATAGGTAGATAGGGTAGCTGGGTTAAGGCCCCGTTCACAGCCAGCGAGTATCATATGTCAGATCCCCGTCCACGTTCCCCAACGACGGAGACATTCCCCATACACCAGTAGGGATACAAACCCTGCGTAACAATATGACATTATCAGTTATAATCCGTTTCAAAAGTTAATTCCCCAAAATGAGTATGGCATGAATGACAGTGTGGACAGTGTTTTTTATTTTCTATACATCAAGGGCATGTTGTTAAAAAGCAACAACCCTTCTGTGTAATGGTTGAGTCCTCTGACATATAATTATGATTTGGTATCAGATTCTGAAGTATAATATAAAGATAATTTGATGTTTAACTTTATAAAATATCTTTCAAAAGGATTACATCTCAAACATTGATTGCTATACAGCATATTTGGATCAGAATTCAGTACATGTAAAATATAGTTCAAGCATTCAGTTAGATACATATTAAACATTGATAGTTGCGAATTTGAGTACATAAAATAAAACTTTTATCCCATTTTATAGTTGATACCTAAGTTTGATATCAAATTGAGCATCCCTCTTACACTTGGGGGAATAACGGCGATGAGGCAACCTTCATTAAGGACATCCCACAATCTGCAGCTCAACTGTGTGAAGATAGAACAGGTGTGAGGTCAGTAACTATGACAAGCAGTGGTATTTGGGATGAAAGGTCCACTTCGAAAAGATATTTCATTTGTGAATATAACTTATAATACTATTGGAATACTGCTGAGAAATAAAATGCTATTATTCAGAGAAGAACAATGATATTTGTCAATCAACATTTGCAATATACATATCAATTATTTCACTGTTATTGAAAAAAGTAGACAAATCTATAAATATTCCTTGTTATTAAGATGAACTTTTGATAAATATGACAAATTTCAGGTGAAATATTCTGCAAAGCATTTTGCAAGTTTGTAGTTTGTGGATGTATATTTTTAAAGGAACAAGAAAATTTCCTACTTGTATTTTCAATATGAATGCAATAGATTTTATGGCACAGAATCTAGGATCCAGTTTGCTTTAAGTGTTTAAAGCCTATAGAGATGAACATGAAGGGTAAAAGGGTATTTATGGGTCTTTTCAATGAGTGCCCTTAATGGCAGAGGAGAAAATAACCAAAAGACTGTATATTATGGGAATTGTTACATTTAGTGTTAAAAAACATTTCCTATCAAACTAAAAGCAATAATGACATTACTCAATATCTAAACACTGCAATATTTGAATTATAAGGCATGATTTCAGTATATTTCTTTCAAAATAAGATTTTTGTCCTAATTTTCCTTGTTGAAAGTTTTATAAGAAATAAAGACAAACAAATGAGTTCTGCAGATTAAACAACCGGAGTAGGCTTGTTTTTAGCTATGTTTATTTCATTTCATTGGGAAGAAAATTCTACAATCCTCGTGAAACCAATTTTTTTGGCATAATTTGGAAGTTTGGCAATCAGATATGTGAAGTGAGATAATATTTTTTTTTGAATTTTTTTTTTAAATTGTTTTTTTTCGCCATAATTTTTCTTAACAGCTAACAAGTAAGTCAAGGTATACATGTAATCAAAATACTTGATTATGAGTTGTGTTTTTTTTGTTTTTTTATATGAATGTACATAATTGGTTTACAGTACTATCTCATTTTCTAAAGTTTTTTGAAAAATAGAAAATCTGTTTCTCGAGGATCACAGTAAAACGAAAGAAGTTCCCTCAGAAAATCTGCAACTAGAAGACACTCATTACCAACACCCATAAATACCCTTAAAGGAGGCAATAAGTTCCTTCAAAATATCTATCTGGCCACACATTGATTAACATTGATATCAACCTTTAAAAAGAAAAAGAAAATTAAAAAAGAAGAAGATTTAGAGGCCAAAGGAGCCCTAAGATGTGAAGTTACGCTTTTTTATAATCTTTTTCTGTGATTGGTCAGATACTGGGTTGCACTTTATCAGGAGATTGTTATGGATGTATTATTTTTAGAACGTTGTTCATCCGAATGAGTTCAACCATTCTAGAGAGACTCAACATTATTGAATATTATTCTTATTATTATTCATATTATTATTCTTCATATTATGAATTATATTATTATTCACATTATTATTATAATTATTGTTTTTATTATTATTCATATTATTCATATTATTATCATTATTCATATTATTATTATTTTTATTCATATTCATATTATCCATATTCATATTATTATCATTATTATTAATAATATTTTTATTTATTGGGTAAAACAAGTACATGGGTTACAAGTACATGGGTTATAAAGTGACAAAAGATTGGCTGAAACAATGCTCAAAGTTTTTTCTTCAATAATACAGGTTATTTTGAAATTGAGGATGTTTGTAAATTAATTAATCATGTAGAATTAGATTATAAATTTAAGGACTCATTATTGTTCTGATAATATCATGTGTTCCATGGGCTCTTAGGGACAAACCATTATTTATTCTTTCTTTTTCCGAATCATATCCATTTTTTTATCAGTCAGATGGAACACTAATTTTATCCCCCACAGGTACACACATCCAAATGTTCATGCTTATGTGAATAGTAATGGATAAAATGATATAATGCATTATTTACACTGACTCAAAGCACAAAAAGTTTCATTGGTTATAGAAACAGTTAAGATATATAAATATAAATTGCGATTTTGATATTTTAATACATTTAGGTCACTTCCTCAAATCAAGGGGTTGAGAGAGCATAAATATCCTGAGGTGGTTATGAATATTCATGAGTTACAGGCTACCAATATTCTGATACACAGTGGTAGTCGATCTTCAATCTACCTCTGCCTCCATTACCCAAATTTGCGGCAACCACTGGCCGCAGGTCAAGAATATTAATATCATGAATATATGTGTTTTAGAGGTTCATCCTCAGACACATCAAACTTAACAGCACTAATTGCATTTAGTAAGACCAAGTCAGAATAAACTAATTAGTTTCTCTCACTTTCCTAATTTCTTTGTCTTGACCCACAAGTGTCAAGATGTAAGCTATACACACACAAAATGGTAGTTGTTTGTCTGATGATGTGCATTGAACTGTCAGTGTGTTATAAATGCGATAAACATGTTAACATCTTTTAATATCAAATATGAAGATAAACGATGGTCAGACTGAATTGATCATTTGTGGAAAAAACTTAAATTTAAAAAATTGAGAAATTCCATCAGAACTCTAGGTTTGTGATGAAAAAATATCAAGATCTGATATAGTCAAAGACATAAGTGTTATCTTTGATCAAGAATTTACCATGAGGCAACAAAAAAAGACATGAAAATGTGTAAAAATAGCTTTTTCATAAATTAGAAAATGTATAGATTAAAAAAAACTGCAAATACCCTGGCACATTTATTTGTTACATCGACTCCCGGGCATCGACTCTGGACTATGATAACTTCTTGTTAGCAGGAATGCCTAAATGTGAAATAACCAAATTGCAAAAAAATTCAGAACTGTAGCCAGGGTAGTGGGAAAAATGAGAAAGCAGAATGACCACATCACTGGCAAGCTGATGGAATTACATTGGCTGCTGGTGAAGGCAAGAATAGATTTTAAGATAATATTATTGATATGGAAAGTACAGAATGAAAGTGTAATAATTAATTGTATTGTGGACACTAAATCCCTTGCTATACAGTATATTGGCGGGGCATCTGAAACGCTGTTATTTTAACCCTCAAATAAATATTCAACCCCTTTTGAATTTCTAAATATATTAGTGTGGCATATTTAACCTAGCTAGGAAATTGGAAAATGTAAACTTGGAAATTGAAATAATGAAATAGTAGTGTGGAGCTCAATCTCTTAATTTTAATCGTCGTCGTTTAAAGCATTCAAATAAATATTCATCCATTGCCTAATTTCTAAATGTCTTAGCTAGGGCATATTTAACCCTACTGAGAGATAATTAAATAAAAATAATTATATTGTTTTCCGAAAAATAATACATAAGAATATATTTATAAATATTCTTAGCATAGACGTTGTCCATACTTATGAAAATATTAACATTCACATGCCTGCTTAAAACAAGCTGTTTGATAGCTCAGTATTACTGCAGGATAATTTGATATTTGCTTCTTGAATTATTGTCACAAGGTTCATGATTATCAGCTGTAATGAGGGAAGTGTGCCAAGGTCAGTTTGTTTGTTTGGGGTTTTACATCACTTTCAACATTATTTCAGTCATTTCTTGATGAGACTGACTTGTAGCAGATATAGTGCTCACTGAATTGTCATGTCACAGGTCCTTGACATGACAAGCCACCCAGTCATTACAAGGACAACGGATTAACCCTATGGCATGGGCCTCAGCACATGTGTGAAATTGTATTACAAGATCAATCTAGGCATGGTCGGGGATTGAACCCAAGACATTTGGATCACCACAGAGGAGCTGGTGCTAATAAGCTGGCTCTCTAACCAACTGCACCATGGCCCGTGGCCACCAAGGTCAGGACAGTGGTATATTGTGGAACACAGATTGATCATGTGTGAGAACCCCAAACACATAGACATTTCATAAACAATATCAGACAATATAGATGACGCATATGAGTGACATTACGCATGCTCTCCGATCACCTCATACTCCAGATGACCACTGATGCAGAGAGGATCAAAGCACCAATCGGGGATGAGCAGTATGGGTCAGATTCATTATGGATCCAGACATGCACCTACTTAAGGGGCCAGAATTGACACTCAGCGCGTTCCAGCCAGGGATCTAACGACCAGACCACACCTGAAGGCATCTCACCTCTCATCGACTCGACTGTATACTGGCCAGACAAGGGGCCCAGAAGTGTTTGAGGGACATCAAATCCCTGCTTTGCCCTTCCTGGGGACCACTCCACACTAAATCGTGTAGCTGGGAGACTACACACCACAGAACACAAAACATTGGCTAGCACTCAGCTTCTTGTGAGCACTGGCCTTCCCTCGCCTTCCCTGCACACGCCTTGAGCGTGGGAGGCAGTGCCTTAACCCCTGCTTGAGGTATATTCACTATCATTCAATAATTGAACTTTGTTCAATATTTTTTGGTTTTCATGTATAAGTATGCACTAACAAACACACCACGAACCCCTGAAGGTAGAAAAGGTTGTATTCTGACCGTGCCTTTTCTATTTGCGGGATTGTTGAACTAATAGCCATGATCTATACACACTTATTTTAGGATAGAATTAGGCAGATTTACACACATTCATAGTAGAAATAGGCAGTTCATATAGGTATATAGGCAGAATGGCTGGAACTGGTGACTTGATTATTTCAAGCCATTAGTCATGGCTCAGTGAACATGCAACACTAGGCAATTGACCCCATTCAATCAAACTTGGAAGTTTTTCACACCCACTCAGTGAACACGCAACACTAGGCAATTGACCCCATTTATCCCAAGTTTTTCACACCAACACACAGACCAAACATGGAAATAACTAGCATTCCCCCCTCACCCACTTCACCTAACCTCATTTTACTGCAGAAGTCCTCCTCTATCCCAGAGAAGGCCATGATGACAGTTCTGAGGGCTAGTCCTTCTCAGGACAAACCCACTGAACTGCCTGCAGTAGAAACAACCCCGCCACAGGCTAAGAAAAGCCCATACCATTCACTTACTATCTCCCCCCCAAAGATGAAATTAGTTCAGCTTGCCCCTCCCACTCAGACACCACTGAAAAGGATAGCAGACTTCTCGTCCTCTTCAGAAGAGGAAATGTCTGGATTTTGGCAGTTGCCAAAAACACGTAAAAAAGCCAAGCAGCCCAAAAAGGCCCTACATTTTGAAAGACTGATCCCTAATTGTAATGCAGTAGCTGCTTATGATGAGGTAGACTAAGATTTTGATGAGGTTTCCTCAGTCAGAACAGTGAGGTCCAAATCACTCTCACTTACCCCAGGAACAACAGTTACCACAGATGACCTTTCTGAGATAGAGTTTCCCCACATGACTGCTAACAAATCCCCACACACCAAGTCCTCCACCCCTCTTGTCATTGCCCATCCAGAACTTGTTATTGATACAGAAAAAAGACTCCTTCCAAGACCCCTGCCAAGACCACAACCTCCACCCCCCACCCAGCCACATGAACTGTGCCAAAACCTACCCCTACTCGTAAAACAACAAAGACTCCCTCTGCCAGCTCCCTTCCCAAGTTCAAGCTAAACACTGGTAATATCTCTAACACATATCAATTGAGCAAAGCCTTGGATGACACTAGGCCTGGCCTACAGGCAAAGCTATCAATGTAACTGAATTGAATCCCAACACGAAGCCCACTAAGGCAGTAGCACTGAGAGTTCCCATATATATATATATCCACTGATGCTTTCCTTGACCTTCCCAACATACTTCACGTAAAAAGATACACTTTCAAAGATAGGCCCACTTTAAAAGTTGAAATCACTTTCGAAGGTGGTCCTCCCTGCTATCTTCTGTAGAAAGTCAGCAGTCTGTGGCATCTGTAGCAAAAAACATGACACCGAACAGTGCCTTGTCAAATTCAGAAATAAAGAACAGGTTGCTCCTTGATGTCCAAACTGTCACAAAAAGCATCATGCTTGGAACAAAAGATGTCCTGAGAGGTTAAACAGAATTTATGCGCAAAACAAGCCAAAACCTCAACAAGTGCGCCCCCTGATGACCATTCCCACCCGCCGTCCTCCTAGGACAGCACCCCCTGCTTCCCAGCCTGCCCCCAAGCCTGCCCAATGGCCAACCAAAAAGGCCAAGCCAGGCCAGCAGGTCCTTCACCCATCCCAACCCAAAATGAAGAACCCCCCAACTGTGAACACTCGTGTGAACCCGACCCCCACCCCTGAACCCACCCCAGGGCCCAGCAAAATGATAGTTTCCCTCCCGACATCTGACTCTCCCTTACCAGAAAATGATAGGACTGACGTTCCACTGACTCAAAGCATCCCTCCCACATCATCAGCTGCACACAATCCTTTACCGCTGTGTGTGGTTCCCGTTATTACTGAGAATGCATCCCTGGTTCAGGCCCTTTCACAGTTAACCATTGTTACTCAAGAGACCAGAGACATGTCTAAATCAATAGTAAATCTCCTCGTAGAAATTTTGCCACCCTCAAAGCCTGCATTGGGACAGATGATCCAGACATCATTACCCTCCAGGAAACCTTAGACAAGAAAGATTCTCCCCCCAAAATCAATGGATACACACCTTACACTGAAAAAAAGTGAAAATAATAGGAAAGGTCTCGCAATATATGTTAGGAACAAAATTCCATCCAAAAAGATGATCCAGATCCTCTTAACTGTGGGACAGGTATAGAAGTGTTAGCCATAGAGATCACCCTCTCCACAGGTCCTGTCCTTATATACAATATATACTCCAATCCCAACCCATTCCACCAGGGCAAAATAGATCTCACCGAACTGGCAAGAGTTGCAAGCTCACAATCCATTGCTGTGTTAGGTGATTTCAATGCCCATCACCCCATTTTGTATTCCAAATATTACAATCATAATGGCCATCACATCAATGCCCTCCTCAATGACACTGATGAATTGTCCCTGCTAAATGATGGAACACCCACTCACATTACAGGACACTGTTTAGACCTTACCTTCGTGTCAGCAGCCCTTACCCAACTTGGTAAATTGGGAGTACATCCCACCCTAACCAGTGATCACTATGGTACCACTCTCTTGCTTGACATTCCACACATTCCACCCCCTCCTCCACCTCCACCCAAGAGGAACGTTAGGAAAGCGGACTGGGACAACTTTCAAAAGACAATATCTGACTGGTATGACCAATTTGTCCTACCACAGGACATAGACGAACACTCAGAGGCAGTCACACAGGCTCTTACATTAGCGGCTAATGCTTAAAGAAAGCAACAGGTACCCATCATATAAAACACTGGTACTATAATCCCACAATAGCTGAGTATAGGAATAGGCTAAATAGGACCAGGAAGATATATAGAAAATATCCCACCCCACACAATAGGCAAATGCTCAGGGAGGTTAGCAAACACCTGCAGGAGATCTGCAGGGGTGCCATGCGTAGTAAATGGGAAGAGTGGTGCGAATCTTTCAACGAGAACACATCTCTCACTGAGCTCTGCAAGAAATTGAAAATATCTAGTGGCAAGAAAATCTCGCCCATTCCAGACCATCCCAATCCCACAATGGAGTCAGAAAGACTTGCAGCCATGTTTGCCAGCAGGGCCTCGTCAGAAAATCTGTCATGAAGCATTAGGCTCAAACAAAACGAATTGCTTAGTGGCAGGGATAAAATCATAAGTGAAGCTTGCTAGGCAACACACAGAGCAGGCATTATCTTCACAATACAAGAACCTTTCAATGCCAGGAAGAAAGGTAGAGACATTGCCACAGGTTCAGATAAGATCACGTACAGTATGATCAGCAACGCAGGCACAGCTGGGCAAATGATATTAGATCTCATAAATGCCTCATATCATGCTGGCCAGCTCCCGTCAAAGTGGAAGCTTGTTGACATACAGCCCATCCCCAAGCCAAAAGAACCCACCAAACCTAGGCCAATCTCACTCACGAGTTGCATATGCAAAACAATGGAGAGATTAGTACTAAACCAGCTGCTGTATGAACTAGGGCCCACAACATCTTCGGGTACATTAAGGCAGTCAGCACCACCCATAGTATAGCCACACTGCTTTCCATCATCATGACAGGTCAAAGCATTGCTTATCACGCTCACAAGAACGGCACGCCCAAGGTGGTGTCCTGTCCCCCACGTTATTTAACATCCTCATGAGCAGATTAGTCTCCCTCAAATTCCCCCCAGGTGTACAGCTGCTTTGCTATGCTGACGACTTGGTATTGACAGTCACAGGTAAGGGATTGAACCTCAAAGCTCAGAACTCGTAAGACATCCTATCTAGAGAATGCACAAACTTAGGGCTCAAAATATCTGCCTCCAAAACAAAAGCAATGTGCATTAAAATGAACACACCCAGCTCACAGCTCCAAATACAGGGCCATGCCCTGGATTGGGTCCCTGTGTATCGGTATCTGGGAGTGTGGATAGATAGTGCCTTTAACATGCACTGTCAGGTCCTCAATTACCTCAAGGAAAGATGCCAAAAGAGAATAGACGTCATGAGAGCCCTTTCTTCCATCAAGATAGGCCCCAAAAGTGAGATTCTCAGACTCAACTATTTAGCCACTACGCGTAGCCTAATAGACCATGTCACACCACTGTTAGCATTTGCCTCAGGTAGTGCATTACAGATGGTTGAGGTCATACAAAACAAAGCCCACCGAGATAGCCCTCGGTGATGGTGGCAAAATGCCCTCCAGGAGAAATCACTGGGCCACCAAGGCTGCTTCCCTAGTGCTAGGGTTTAGAGATGGACTAGTATTACACAAAGGTGCAGACACTCCAGCCTCCAACTATGTCATCCCTCCACCCTGGAAGCCACTCCCGTATAGCATTACATACATGCCTATGGTCAGCAAGAAATCAGACCTAGATAGGTCAGACATGCTCAGACAGGCTCGTGCATCCATAGATATTGTTAGGCCCCCAGGTGCAACAGTGTACTACACTGAAGGCTCAGTTCAGGAAGATGGCAGACCCAATTTACAAAGGCCAGTATACATTACAAGCCAGGGCAAACCTATCACAAGCCGAGCGGTCGCAAAAAGTCCCTACTAAAACCCTTCGCAGCGTGGTCATGGACGCAACCCTCTTCTCAACCCTAGGCCAAGCCACAATAGCAGCCTCCCAGGGAGTATCAGACACCCACCTCCACCTCCTGGTTAGATGGCACAGTGATGACTTCCTGAAAGATATATGCCCCACTGCCCTCACCCTGACAAAACCAATACAATAACAGGCTGGCGGGGCGACAATGCTAACCTACTTTGAACTCATTTTTATCCAAAAGAGTTCACGTTACCTGTGTTTACCCGTTAAATGTAGTAGTTAGCTGACACAGACTTCAGTCTGAATGTTATTTCTATTCATGTCTTTATGATAGGATTAATCATGTCATTATGGTCCTTTGTATGTTATATTTGAATAACATCTCACAGAATTGATGCTTGATACCTTTAAATTATTAGATTCATTTTTAAATCAACAACTTTACTTTTCATCTTTGTTTGACATGTATTGTACCATTTTACAATTTCTTTTTTTACAAAATTGTCCTCAGAATTATCAACAAATCTTTCTTCTGTTTATCTCATGGATCTGCACTACCCAGCTTCACATTTCATTTGTTTTGCAAGATTTTCTCATTTGTTATCTCTATGACGGCCTGAGCTAAGTGTTCATATTCTGAGAGTTCATTGTAGATGTGACAAGATATCCTCACATATAGGTGGCGCTGGACACATTTGATTGGCACCTGTCACAAAGAAAACAATGATAAAAGAGACATGCTTCACAAGATAACTTTTCATGGTTTTCAGATATACAGTCTTAGTATAGCTATATCCATTTGTATATTATGTACAAAGGCATTTGTAATGGTGCATAATGTTTGGAGTAACAGAAACAATCAGAATATAATTTCTAAATAATTCATCTTAAATTATACAGTCACTGATACAAGTAAACTATAAATATTAACCAATGGCATGCATTTAAATCGGCAATGATAGGATTACATTACAATCATGAAAAAAAAGATAACAATCATGAGTTACCTCAATATTGTACTTGTCATAGAGTACGTTCTGGGTGAGTTCAGCATGGTCGTAGGTGAGGGGTGAGCAGTGTTTATAGAGGTCCAGAGGCAGTCGGATTCCCGCCATGCTCCCACACATGTCCAGAGGGGCCAGCAAACTGCTCTCCCATTTCTCCATCAATAATGTTGCTGTAAATGACACACAAACCATAGGACAAATAGCAGAAATCTAACACTTTTGGCAATATGTGTCAACACTGTTGGCAATATGTGTCAACACTGTTGGCAATATGTGTCAACACTGTTGGAAATATGTGTCAACATTTTTGGCAATAAATATTATCAATTTCATACCAAAGATCATTTCAAGTTTTTAACATAAGAGAAACAAATTGACCAAGAAAGATCCTGAAGATTGAACATTTTCAATTACATGTATATTCTAAAGGTTTCAAGATGCTTGATTGAATTTACCCCATTGCTGATTTTTTATAGACAAGAAAATAATAAGTCATGCAGCCTATATAATTTATATAACAAGTCATCTTGGCCTAAAATGTTAAGTTTTTTATTGTGCAAAACGGTCACATTAGCTGCTCATAAATCTTGGAAAATCAAACACAATGTAAGACAAAGGTTTAAAACATAGGCCATTGGCCTTAGGGCTATGCTGATCATTGATTTCTATAATGTTTATGAACATCTTCTGGAAATGTATGCAAATTGCTTCATAAATGATTATTGAAATCCGTTCCATAAACAAACTTGAGCAAATGATAATTTAGGCCAATCAAATTGCATGTTTCATATAGAATCTGTTATCTCTTTTCTTATTGGCTAATATTTGTCATGTTAATCAAATGGCAGCCTTCTTAAATATCATTGAAAGCTATTCAATTTTTTCCAAAAACAAAGAGATATCTGAGCCTATGTTAAACAGGTAGAATTGGCCCCCTGAAAATATCGCATATTACCTACTAATAGCTAAACTAATAGCTAGTTTCAGAGGAGAAAATCAATGTTGACAGAGAATGACAGAAAAATTCTACCCCTCACTGTGGATGTTATGAGATAAAAAATGGAGCAGATGTGAATATCTTCTGCACAATTCAGTGAGGATATAACAGGTTGTCGCCTACCAGCTTGTGTCAGCAGGGAGTGCATGTAATATATAACCTACCAGCATGTGTCAGCAGGGAGTGCATGTAATATATGACCTACCAGCTTGTGTCAGCAGGGAGTGCATGTAATATATGACCTACCAGCTTGTGTCAGCAGGGAGTACATGTAATATATGACCTACCAGCATGTGTCAGCAGGGAGTACATGTAATATATGACCTACCAGTTTGTATCAGCAGGGAGTGCATGTAATATATGACCTACTAGCTTGTGTCAGCAGGGAGTGCATGTAATATATGACCTACCAGCTTGTGTCAGCAGGGAGTGCATGTAATATATGACCTATCAGTTTGTGTCAGCAGGGAGTACATGTAATATATGACCTATCAGCTTGTGTTAGCAGGGAGTGCATGTAATATATGACCTACCAGCTTGTATCAGCAGGGAGTACATGTAATATATGACCTACCAGCTTGTGTCAGCAGGGAGTGCATGTAATATATGACCTACCAGCTTGTATCAGCAGGGAGTACATGTAATATATGACCTACCAGATTGTGTCAGCAGGGAGTGCATGTAATATATGACCTACCAGCTTGTGTAGGCAGGAAGTACATGTAATATATGACCTACCAGCTTGTGTCAGCAGGGAGTACATGTAATATATGACCTACCAGCTTGTGTCAGCAGGGAGTACATGTAATATATGACCTACCAGCATGTGTCAGCAGGTAGTGCATGTAATATATGACCTACCAGCTTGTATCAGCAGGGAGTACATGTAATATATGACCTACCAGCTTGTGTAGGCAGGGAGTACATGTAATATATGACCTACCAGCTTGTGTCAACAGGGAGTACATGTAATATATGACCTACCAGCTTGTGTAGGCATGGAGTACATGTAATATATGACCTAGCAGCTTGTGTCAGCAGGGAGTACATGTAATATATGACCTATCAGCTTGTGTTAGCAGGGAGTGCATGTAATATATGACCTACCAGCTTGTGTTAGCAGGGAGTGCATGTAATATATGACCTACCAGCTTGTATCAGCAGGGAGTGCATGTAATATATGACCTACCAGCTTGTGTCAGCAGGGAGTGCATGTAATATATGACCTACCAGCTTGTGTCAGCAGGGAGTGCATGTAATATATGACCTATCAGTTTGTGTCAGCAGGGAGTACATGTAATATATGACCTACCAGCTTGTATCAGCAGGGAGTACATGTAATATATGACCTACCAGCTTGTGTAGGCAGGGAGTACATGTAATATATGACCTACCAGCTTGTGTCAGCAGGGAGTACATGTAATATATGACCTACCGGCTTGTGTAGGCAGGGAGTACATGTAATATATGACCTACCAGCTTGTGTCAGCAGGGAGTACATGTAATATATGACCTATCAGCTTGTGTTAGCAGGGAGTGCATGTAATATATGACCTACCAGCTTGTATCAGCAGGCAGTACATGTAATATATGACCTACCAGCTTGTTTCAGCAGGGAGTGCATGTAATATATGACCTACCAGCTTGTGTCAGCAGGGAGTGCATGTAATATATGACCTACCAGCTTGTGTCAGCAGGGAGTACATGTAATATATGACCTACCAGCATGTGTCAGCAGGGAGTGCATGTAATATATGACCTACTAGCTTGTGTCAGCAGGGAGTGCATGTAATATATGACCTACCAGCTTGTGTAGGCAGGAAGTACATGTAATATATGACCTACCAGCTTGTGTCAGCAGGGAGTACATGTAATATATGACCTACCAGCATGTGTCAGCAGGGAGTGCATGTAATATATGACCTACCAGCTTGTGTCAGCAAGGAGTACATGTAATATATGACCTACCAGCTTGTGTCAGCAGGGAGTACATGTAATATATGACCTACCAGCATGTGTCAGCAGGGAGTGCATGTAATATATGACCTACCAGCTTGTATCAGCAGGGAGTACATGTAATATATGACCTACCAGCTTGTGTAGGCAGGGAGTACATGTAATATATGACCTACCAGCTTGTGTCAGCAGGGAGTACATGTAATATATGACCTACCAGCTTGTGTCAGCAGGGAGTACATGTAATATATGACCTACCAGCATGTGTCAGCAGGGAGTGCATGTAATATATGACCTACTAGCTTGTGTCAGCAGGGAGTGCATGTAATATATGACCTACCAGCTTGTGTCAGCAGGGAGTGCATATAATATATGACCTACCAGCTTGTGTCAGCAGGGAGTGCATGTAATATATGACCTACCAGCATGTGTCAGCAGGGAGTGCATGTAATATATGACCTATCAGCTTGTGTCAGCAGGGAGTGCATGTAATATATGACCTATCAGCTTGTGTCAGCAGGGAGTGCATGTAATATATGACCTACCAGCTTGTGTCAGCAGGGAGTGCATGTAATATATGACCTATCAGCTTGTGTCAGCAGGGAGTGCATGTAATATATGACCTACTAGCTTGTATCAGCAGGGAGTGCATGTAATATATGACCTACCAGCTTGTGTCAGCAGGGAGTACATGTAATATATGACCTACCAGCATGTGTCAGCAGGGAGTGCATGTAATATATGACCTATCAGTTTGTATCAGCAGGGAGTGCATGTAATATATGACCTACCAGCTTGTGTCAGCAGGGAGTACATGTAATATATGACCTACAAGCATGTGTCAGCAGGGAGTGCATGTAATATATGACCTATCAGTTTGTGTCAGCAGGGAGTACATGTAATATATGACCTACCAGCATGTGTCAGCAGGGAGTGCATGTAATATATGACCTATCAGTTTGTGTCAGCAGGGAGTACATGTAATATATGACCTACCAGCATGTGTCAGCAGGGAGTGCATGTAATATATGACCTACTAGCTTGTGTCAGGAGGGAGTGCATCTAATATATGACCTACCAGCTTGTGTCAGCAGGGAGTACATGTAATATATGACCTACCAGCTTGTGTAGGCAGGGAGTAAATGTAATATTTGACCTACCAGCTTGTGTCAGCAGGGAGTACATGTAATATATGACCTACCAGCTTGTATCAGCAGGGAGTACATGTAATATATGACCTACCAGATTGTGTCAGCAGGGAGTGCATGTAATATATGACCTATCAGCTTGTGTTAGCAGGGAGTGCATGTAATATATGACCTACCAGCTTGTGTCAGCAGGGAGTACATATAATATATGACCTATCAGCTTGTGTTAGCAGGGAGTGCATGTAATATATGACCTACCAGCTTGTATCAGCAGGGAGTACATGTAATATATGACCTACCAGATTGTGTCAGCAGGGAGTGCATGTAATATATGACCTACCAGCTTGTGTAGGCAGGAAGTACATGTAATATATGACCTACCAGCTTGTGTCAGCAGGGAGTACATGTAATATATGACCTACCAGCATGTGTCAGCAGGGAGTGCATGTAATATATGACCTACCAGCTTGTGTCAGCAAGGAGTACATGTAATATATGACCTACCAGCTTGTGTCAGCAGGGAGTACATGTAATATATGACCTACCAGCATGTGTCAGCAGGGAGTGCATGTAATATATGACCTACCAGCTTGTATCAGCAGGGAGTACATGTAATATATGACCTACCAGCTTGTGTAGGCAGGGAGTACATGTAATATATGACCTACCAGCTTGTGTCAACAGGGAGTACATGTAATATATGACCTACCAGCTTGTGTAGGCAGGGAGTACATGTAATATATGACCTAGCAGCTTGTGTCAGCAGGGAGTACATGTAATATATGACCTATCAGCTTGTGTTAGCAGGGAGTGCATGTAATATATGACCTACCAGCTTGTGTTAGCAGGGAGTGCATGTAATATATGACCTACCAGCTTGTATCAGCAGGGAGTGCATGTAATATATGACCTACCAGCTTGTGTCAGCAGGGAGTGCATGTAATATATGACCTACCAGCTTGTGTCAGCAGGGAGTGCATGTAATATATGACCTATCAGTTTGTGTCAGCAGGGAGTACATGTAATATATGACCTACCAGCATGTGTCAGCAGGGAGTGCATGTAATATATGACCTACTAGCTTGTGTCAGCAGGGAGTGCATGTAATATATGACCTATCAGCTTGTGTTAGCAGGGAGTGCATGTAATATATGACCTACCAGCTTGTGTCAGCAGGGAGTACATGTAATATATGACCTACCAGCTTGTGTCAGCAGGGAGTGCATGTAATATATGACCTACCAGCTTGTGTCAGCAGGGAGTGCATGTAATATATGACCTACCAGCATGTGTCAGCAGGGAGTGCATGTAATATATGACCTACTAGCTTGTGTCAGTAGGAGTGCATGTAATATATGACCTACCAGCTTGTATCAGCAGGGAGTACATGTAATATATGACCTACCAGCTTGTGTAGGCAGGGAGTACATGTAATATATGACCTACCAGCTTGTGTCAGCAGGGAGTACATGTAATATATGACCTACCGGCTTGTGTAGGCAGGGAGTACATGTAATATATGACCTACCAGCTTGTGTCAGCAGGGAGTACATGTAATATATGACCTATCAGCTTGTGTTAGCAGGGAGTGCATGTAATATATGACCTACCAGCTTGTATCAGCAGGGAGTACATGTAATATATGACCTACCAGCTTGTTTCAGCAGGGAGTGCATGTAATATATGACCTACCAGCTTGTGTCAGCAGGGAGTGCATGTAATATATGACCTACCAGCTTGTGTCAGCAGGGAGTACATGTAATATATGACCTACCAGCATGTGTCAGCAGGGAGTGCATGTAATATATGACCTACTAGCTTGTGTCAGCAGGGAGTGCATGTAATATATGACCTACCAGCTTGTGTAGGCAGGAAGTACATGTAATATATGACCTACCAGCTTGTGTCAGCAGGGAGTACATGTAATATATGACCTACCAGCATGTGTCAGCAGGGAGTGCATGTAATATATGACCTACCAGCTTGTGTCAGCAAGGAGTACATGTAATATATGACCTACCAGCTTGTGTCAGCAGGGAGTACATGTAATATATGACCTACCAGCATGTGTCAGCAGGGAGTGCATGTAATATATGACCTACCAGCTTGTATCAGCAGGGAGTACATGTAATATATGACCTACCAGCTTGTGTAGGCAGGGAGTACATGTAATATATGACCTACCAGCTTGTGTCAGCAGGGAGTACATGTAATATATGACCTACCAGCTTGTGTCAGCAGGGAGTACATGTAATATATGACCTACCAGCATGTGTCAGCAGGGAGTGCATGTAATATATGACCTACTAGCTTGTGTCAGCAGGGAGTGCATGTAATATATGACCTACCAGCTTGTGTCAGCAGGGAGTGCATATAATATATGACCTACCAGCTTGTGTCAGCAGGGAGTGCATGTAATATATGACCTACCAGCATGTGTCAGCAGGGAGTGCATGTAATATATGACCTATCAGCTTGTGTCAGCAGGGAGTGCATGTAATATATGACCTATCAGCTTGTGTCAGCAGGGAGTGCATGTAATATATGACCTACCAGCTTGTGTCAGCAGGGAGTGCATGTAATATATGACCTATCAGCTTGTGTCAGCAGGGAGTGCATGTAATATATGACCTACTAGCTTGTATCAGCAGGGAGTGCATGTAATATGTGACCTACCAGCTTGTGTCAGCAGGGAGTACATGTAATATATGACCTACCAGCATGTGTCAGCAGGGAGTGCATGTAATATATGACCTACTAGCTTGTGTCAGCAGGGAGTGCATCTAATATATGACCTACCAGCTTGTGTCAGCAGGGAGTACATGTAATATATGACCTACCAGCTTGTGTAGGCAGGGAGTAAATGTAATATATGACCTACCAGCTTGTGTCAGCAGGGAGTACATGTAATATATGACCTATCAGCTTGTGTTAGCAGGGAGTGCATGTAATATATGACCTACCAGCTTGTGTCAGCAGGGAATACATGTAATATATGACCTACCAGCTTGTGTCAGCAGGGAGTGCATGTAATATATGACCTACCAGCTTGTGTCAGCAGGGAGTGCATGTAATATATGACCTACCAGCTTGTGTCAGCAAGGAGTACATGTAATATATGACCTACCAGCTTGTGTCAGCAGGGAGTGCGTGTAATATATGACCTACCAGCTTGTGTCAGCAGGGAGTGCATGTAATGCCTGGAGGCAGCCACACCTATCATCTGCCAGAAAGTCACAACGGAAGGCAAGGACAGAAATGCACTGTAATCTCGCAGACCTACACAAATAAACATTTATTTTTATTTTATTTTTGATTCATATCTTATCATAGGATTTGAAAGATATCACCAAAAACATTATAAGAATTTTTTTTCAATTTGATATAATTGCAGTATATCCTACCTGACCATATAAATTCAGAGTTAAAGCCTGATCCGAAGCCATGAGATATAACCAGGGGTCGGGTGGAGTGCTGATGCTGGGGGTCTACATACATGAAGGCCGAACCCTTGGGGGCAGAGAACCACTTGTGGGCATTAGACAAGTAATAATCAGCACCCAGATCACCTAGGTCCAGACTGAGCATGCCCAGAGCATGAGCGCCATCTATCAGAACTGCCACCCCTCTGAAACAAAGGTCACATTCAAACCAAGGTTTCTTGCATACAATACATACTATTAGGTAAAAAATGAAAATAATATGTTTTGACCAATCAGAATCTTATGATGATTTATTTTGATATTTTACACATGAACTCATTCTTCTACTTTTGATAAAACATGGAGATGGTGCTTATATGGATGCAGCTAAAATGTCATTTTTTATGAATTTTTCACATACTTTTTATGGCATATCTTGACAAGATCTTGAACTGGCATGATGAAAGGAGTATTACTGGGGATATGATCAAACACTGCGAGCCGTGTTCCAGGCTTCAGTCTGGTCTCCACCACGTCCAATATCTAGGTAACATTTCAGGAAAATACTTCATGTTTAATGAGGCAGTTTCAAAAAGTAAAAAAGTTACAATTCTTTTCATTTATTTGCTTTCAACCCATAAAGGGCCACAGAATTATCACACAAGTCCTGTAAAAAGGAACAAGGACTTTTCAAAGGGCAATACCTTAATAACGTCAAATGCATATTGCAGCTCTCATTGGAAATTTTTTACTTTCTGTACATCATTGATGACACGCCACTTGAAAATGACACCAAACAATTACAGAATGTTCTTTCAAAGAAGGGTTAATATTTGTTGTATTAATAGATTTCACAAAGACACATTTCAATGAATCAATAAAAAATGTTTACGAAAACATTAATCATCTATTTATGATTTTCATAATTCTTGCACAATTCCTTTCGGTGTCTATAAGTGCTTACTTGTTGTTTGGATGAAAGTGGAAGTGAAAGGAATTCTTCCTGCACTTTTGCTCCAGATTCCTCACAAACCTGACCTAGAATTTTCTTCACAGCTCCTGAACATTGATAACCGAAACATATACAAATAAAATAACAATTACAAATAAATAACAATTCCTCCAAGGTGCTGATTGAAAGTCAATTTAAGAAGGATTTAAAAAATTAATGATTTGGAATTCTTTTAACTTTTCTTAGGATTAACATAGTAATCAAAAAACTTAAAATATGTTCAAAGAAAATGTTATTGGTTGAAGTTTGATTAAAGATGTGAAAGTATTCATCAACTTTTAAACAGCATTCCATCATTTTCATCAATATCCATGGTATCAGAATATGTATATTTCTTCTTTTCTCAATCTATTGTGATAAAATTTTTTAAAAAGTGTGATAGTTTTTTTAAAAGACTCATATAAATAATGGAAACTGTTTCAATGAGGGAACTCCAGATAAAGCATCCCTACCATACTCAACTGAGAGACAAAATACAGTGTCATTTGGCTGGAGTTTTTGTGACCGCAGCACGCAGTTGACAGCTGTTGTAACATTGGGCACCAAAACCAAGTCCCTTGCATTGCATCCTACAAAGGTCACAGAGGACATCAATTATTAAAGTGCTTTTTGACCTCAAAGGGAGCACTGACTTAACTAAAACATAGGGCAATGGTTTTAGAGCTTAACTTGGCCATAGTTATAGTGACTGATGAATTATTTGTACGACATGCCTACAAACGTAGTCATGGTGAATTTGAATAAGATTTTAATGATATAACTTATGTCATAGTGATTGTGACTGATGATGAAATACCTACAAACTTGCTAATAGTCACAGAGACTAACAAACTGATGATATTACATGCTTAAATTTGATCATTATGGTTGTGAGTGACAAATGGATATAACATGCCTACAAACTTGGCCATGGTTCTGGTGACGTGGACGAGATGGGGCATGAGTTCTCGGTCGTAGAAGCGGAGAGGCTGGCCCTCTATGTACCTCTGCCACTGCTGAAATAGGCAACAGTTTGGGATTATAACACACAAATTATAGTTATACTGTTAACTTTAAAATGCAATCCTCTACAGCATCAGTTATAATACACAGACTGGGTATTAATGGGGTGTAAGTGATTCTCTCCAGCACAGTTGCAGTTACAATTCATAGACTGGGTATTAATGGGATGTAAGTAATCATCCAAAGCTTCAGTTATAGTTACAATGCATAGTCTGGGTATTAATGGGGTGTAAGTAATTATCCAAAGCATCAGTTACAGTTACAATTCATAGACTGGGTATTAATGGGATGTAAGTAATTATCCAAAGCATCAGTTACAGTTACAATGCATAGACTGGGTATTAATGGGGTGTAAGTAATCATCCAAAGCATCAGTTACAGTTACAATGCATAGTCTGGGTATTAATGGGATGTAAGTAATCATCCAAAGCATCAGTTACAGTTACAATGCATAGTCTGGGTATTAATGGGATGTAAGTAATCATCCAAAGCATCAGTTACAGTTACAATGCATAGTCTTGGTATTAATGGGGTGTAAGTAATCATCCAAAGCATCAGTTACAGTTACAATGCATAGACTGGGTATTAATGGGGTGTAAGTAATCATCCAAAGCATCAGTTACAGTTACAATGCATAGACTGGGTATTAATGGGGTGTAAGTAATCATCCAAAGCATCAGTTACAGTTACAATTCATAGACTGGGTATTAATGGGGTGTAAGTAATCATCCAAAGCATCAGTTACAGTTACAATGCATAGTCTGGGTATTAATGGGATGTAAGTAATCATCCAAAGCATCAGTTACAGTTACAATGCATAGTCTGGGTATTAATGGGATGTAAGTAATCATCCAAAGCATCAGTTACAGTTACAATGCATAGTCTTGGTATTAATGGGGTGTAAGTAATCATCCAAAGCATCAGTTACAGTTACAATGCATAGACTGGGTATTAATGGGGTGTAAGTAATCATCCAAAGCATCAGTTACAGTTACAATGCATAGAATGGGTATTAATGGGGTGTAAGTAATCATCCAAAGCATCAGTTACAGTTACAATGCATAGACTGGGTATTAATGGGATGTAAGTAATCATCCAAAGCATCAGTTACAGTTACAATGCATAGACTGGGTATTAATGGGGTGTAAGTAATCATCCAAAGCATCAGTTACAGTTACAATTCATAGACTGGGTATTAATGGGATGTAAGTAATCATCCAAAGCATCAGTTACAGTTACAATGCATAGACTGGGTATTAATGGGGTGTAAGTAATCATCCAAAGCATCAGTTACAGTTACAAAGCATAGACTGGGTATTAATGGGGTGTAAGTAATCATCCAAAGCATCAGTTACAGTTACAATACATAGACTGGGTATTAATGGGGTGTAAGTAATCATCCAAAGCATCAGTTACAGTTACAATGCATAGACTGGGTATTAATGGGATGTAAGTAATCATCCAAAGCATCAGTTACAGTTACAATGCATAGACTGGGTATTAATGGGATGTAAGTAATCATCCAAAGCATCAGTTACAGTTACAATGCATAGACTGGGTATTAATGGGGTGTAAGTAATCATCCAAAGCATCAGTTACAGTTACAATTCATAGACTGGGTATTAATGGGATGTAAGTAATCATCCAAAGCATCAGTTACAGTTACAATACATAGACTGGGTATTAATGGGGTGTAAGTAATCATCCAAAGCATCAGTTACAGTTACAATGCATAGACTGGGTATTAATGGGGTGTAAGTAATCATCCAAAGCATCAGTTACAGTTACAATTCATAGACTGGGTATTAATGGGATGTAAGTAATCATCCAAAGCATCAGTTACAGTTACAATTCAAAGACTGGGTATTAATGGGATGTAAGTAATCATCCAAAGCATCAGTTACAGGTACAATGCACAGGTTGGGTATTAATGGGGTGTAAGTAATTCTCAACAGCATCAGTTACAGTTACAATGCATAGACTGGGTATTAATGGGATGTAAGTAATCATCCAAAGCATCAGTTACAGTTACAATTCATAGACTGGATATTAATGGGATGTAAGCAAGTATCCAAAGCATCAGTTACAGCTACAATGCATAGACTGGGTATTAATGGGGTGTAAGTAATTATCCAAAGCATCAGTTACAGTTACAATGCATAGTCTTGGTATTAATGGGATGTAAGTAATTATCCAAAGCATCAGTTACAGTTACAATTCATAGACTGGATATTAATGGGGTGTAAGTAATCATCCAAAGCATCAGTTACAGTTACAATGCATAGACTGGGTATTAATGGGGTGTAAGTAATCATCCAAAGCATCAGTTACAGTTACTATGCATAGACTGGGTATTAATGGGGTGTAAGTAATCATCCAAAGCATCAGTTACAGTTACAATGCATAGACTGGGTATTAATGGGATGTAAGTAATCATCCAAAGCATCAGTTACAGTTACAATGCATAGACTGGGTATTAATGGGGTGTAAGTAATAATCCAAAGCATCAGTTACAGTTACTATGCATAGACTGGGTATTAATGGGATGTAAGTAATCATCCAAAGCATCAGTTACAGTTACTATGCATAGACTGGGTATTAATGGGATGTAAGTGATTCTCTCCAGCACAGTTGCAGTTACAATTCATAGTCTGGGTATTAATGGGATGTAAGCAAGTATCCAAAGCATCAGTTACAGTTACAATGCATAGTCTGGGTATTAATGGGATGTAAGTAATTATCCAAAGCATCAGTTATAGTTACAATGCATAGTCTGGGTGTTAATGGGATGTAAGTAATTATCCAAAGCATCAGTTACAGTTACAATGCATAGACTGGGTATTAATGGGGTGTAAGCAAGTATCCAAAGCATCAGTTACAGTGACAATGCATAGACTGGGTATTAATGGGGTGTAAGTAATCATCCAAAGCATCAGTTACAGTTACAATTCATAGTCTGGGTATTAATGGGATGTAAGCAAATATCCAAAGCATCAGTTACAGTTACAATGCATAGTCTGGGTATTAATGGGGTGTAAGTAATAATCCAAAGCATCAGTTACAGTTACTATGCATAGACTGGGTATTAATGGGATGTAAGTAATCATCCAAAGCATCAGTTACAGTTACTATGCATAGACTGGGTATTAATGGGATGTGAGTAATTATCCAAAGCATCAGTTACAGTTACAATGCATAGACTGGGTATTAATGGGGTGTAAGTAATCATTCAAAGCATCAGTTACAGTTACAATGCATAGACTGGGTATTAATGGGATGTAAGTAATTATCCAAAGCATCAGTTACAGTTACAATGCATAGACTGGGTATTAATGGGGTGTAAGTAATCATCCAAAGCATCAGTTACAGTTACAATGCATAGTCTGGGTATTAATGGGGTGTAAGTAATTATCCAAAGCATCAGTTACAGTTACAATTCATAGTCTGGGTATTAATGGGATGTAAGTAATCATCCAAAGCATCAGTTACAGTTACAATGCATAGTCTGGGTATTAATGGGGTGTAAGTAATTATCCAAAGCATCAGTTACAGTTACAATGCATAGACTGGGTATTAATGGGGTGTAAGTAATTATCCAAAGCATCAGTTACAGTTACAATGCATAGACTGGGTATTAATGGGATGTAAGTAATCATCCAAAGCATCAGTTACAGTTACAATGCATAGACTGGGTATTAATGGGATGTAAGTAATTATCCAAAGCATCAGTTACAGTTACAATGCATAGACTGGGTATTAATGGGGTGTAAGTAATCATCCAAAGCATCAGTTACAGTTACAATGCATAGACTGGGTATTAATGGGATGTAAGTAATTATCCAAAGCATCAGTTACAGTTACAATGCATAGTCTGGGTATTAATAGGATGTAAGTAATCATCCAAAGCATCAGTTACAGTTACAATTCATAGACTGGGTATTAATGGGGTGTAAGTAATCATCCAAAGCATCAGTTACAGTTACAATGCATAGTCTGGGTATTAATGGGATGTAAGTAATCATCCGAAGCATCAGTTACAGTTACAATTCATAGACTGGATATTAATGGGATTAAGTAATTCTCTACAGCATCAGTTACAGTTACAATTCACAGACTGGGTATTAATGGGATTAAGTAATTCTCTACAGCATCAGTTACAGTTACAATTCACAGACTGGGTATTATATTCTCTACATCATTACAGATATTCTTCAGGTTGACTATGTGTACCTGTGCCACACCCATGGCTTCCTTTAACACTCCACCGAAGGCTCCGTGATTGAGGAATACACACTCATCCTGGAAAAAAGATAAAATCTCAAATAAGTAAAACAAATAAAGAGACCTAAGGAATATTGAATAAAATTCTATTGTTCGAAATCTAATAAATGTTATGAACCCATTGGTTTGGATTCCCTTTCATGACGTCACTGATGATCATGTTATTATAAATATTATTATAGCTGACACAGAGGAATACCAGCCATTTACAGTGATAAAAACAATGATATTAAACTAAATACTGGTGTGAAAAAAAACACAATTACAGAATCACAAATGAGAGGTTTTATTGTGTTTTATCAATACATTGCAATAATATTAAGATGGAAAAACAAATATAAACAAAGCTGTGTTACTACTTCGAATTTCAGTTTGAGGTTATTAAAAATATAAAAACCGAACTAGCAAAAGCAACTCTACACATGCCACAAGCATTATTTTATTTTCATTTTTTTAAATAGAATGTCTGATATTTTATTTTGGTCACACTTTCCATTTCTATCACAAATCTTGTTTAATGATCTAAATCTTATTTCTGCCTACGAAAACTAGGACAAAAGATTTCCAGGACTAAAATATTTTTTTATCTTATCTTACCTCAAGATAGAAGTGTGCTTTTTTGGCTTTTCGACCAAATGGAAAGGAGTTGTTTTCTACGTACTGGTTGAAGCTGGGGAGTTCAAAGGGCACTGACGGTGCAACATACTCCTCCTTAAATGGAAACAATGTTTTAATGTTTGAAAATTTGTCTTGACTTGTGGACTATGAAGGAGCCGTCATTAAAAGTACCCCACCACCCCTCAGCACCCTCTGGGAGACATCATAGTAGTTACCAACACCCCACTACATGTAAATACATACACTGGGATCTATAATAGAAGATATTCCTATCCCTATGCATATTTACCATTGGAGGAGTTATAACAGTCAGTAGCCCCACTCATCCCATCCCTCTGTGTATTTACCATTGGCAAAGCTATCATGGTTAGTATCCCTTCCATAACCTGTCCCTCCTCCCCCATCCCCCACCCTTTCATCCACCCACCCCTTCATGCCCCATCCCACACTACTCCATCCTCCACTCTTTGATACCCCACCCCTTCATGCCCCACCCCTCCATTTCCCCTTCATTCCACATCCCACCATCTTACACCCCTTCGTACCCCACCCTTCCGTCCCCCACCCCTCCATCCCCCACCCCTCCGCTGCATACTTACCTCAGGTAGATTGATGAGTTCCTGGACATTGGACACATGAAAGGATCCAAAGTCTCTCTTATGTTTGTCTGTGGCCATTCTAAAAATAACAGTTGCATGCAATAATTCTGTATGTCAAATGGAAACCTCCAGGAAAATATAAATTTTCTAAAAATAAAGAATATATTGCTAACATCACAGACTTGGAAACATATCTACTTAATACATTATATTCATTTGATTTGAAACTTGGTGAAATGGTGACGCAAGGTAATTTATTATATTGTCTTGTCTTTTTTTTATTTCAGTTTCATTGTAATGTACCAAATTTGTCAGGACTTTAAATATAGAACAGGTCACTGACCTTTCAGGTGTGCTCAGTGAGGTAGTGAGATAACTGAGGTGTAATATCCATGATATCAGAGATATTTAAAATCATATATTTCTGCCAATTAAGGCGATTTATTTAAAAAGTCTTACTACGCAAGGTACACTGCAGGTTACTTAAAAATTTGGCACCGCGGAATAAATTCTATTTATCCATAATGGTACCTTGTTACTTAAACCTGCGAGCAATATAACTGCTTATTATTGCTCTCAGCTTGAACATAATGGAACCTGGGCCAGACAACATGAGCATGAAAGGAGGGTATTTTGTGAAGTGAGTTTCAGTATTTGAATGCTTAAACACTGATTCTGAGGAAAATCTGTGATTGACATTCGCCACCTGATTCCTAAGAAGTTAATAGTCACGGAGGAAATGGTTTTAAATGATATAAAATCATCTGAGAGGCAGCAAACGACGATAAATATTGTCAGCCGTTCTGCGCGTACTCACCCCGTGTTTTGTAAACATGACATGCCACGCCCCCACCGGAACCACGTGTTTGACTCTGCTGTCAGCCTGATAGGTCTAATATTGCCTTTACTTGTGTGAGAGTGACAGTGTTCCAGTGTAGTCTTCTTCCTCATATTTTGACAAAAGTTGGTAAGTATTTGCTGTGTTTGTATTCTTTTCTCATTCCAAACTAAAATCACTTACATTGTAGATTCTAATTAGAAACTTTCTTATTCTGATCAACTTGAATCAAACCTTAAATTCATGATATTAAATGGAAAGGGCACTGCTGAAAGGCCGAACTTGGCAGGAATTAACAGGAAAAACTACAATCACAAAGTACTACCTAAGTACACCAGTTAAAAGTGTACTTGAGACGGGACTTAAGAACTGTAAGTCGTGAGAACATTGACAGTGACTCTTGTTTCGGTATCACAGTGATTCACACATCTGGTTGTACAATTATAGCAGGTGTGCTGCCTGGAGGGTGGGACTGTGTTTTATACATGTGGCTGTGTATTTGTAGCAGGTGTGCTGCCTGGAGGGTGAGACTGTTTTATACATGTGGCTGTGTATTTGTAGCAGGTGTGCTGCCTGGAGGGTGGGACTGTGTTTTATACATGTGGCTGTGTATTTGTAGCAAATTGCTGCCTGGAGAGTGGATCTGTGTTTTATACTTGTGGCTGTGTATTCATAGGAGGTGGGCTGCTTGGAGAGTGGGACCATGTCTGTGGTGTACATCTACCAAGGAGAAGGGGCAGGAGAGCTGAGTCTTAAGATGATGCATCACTGCCTCAGCAACATTCTGGATCCTCAGCATCATCAAGTGACCTTCATCACCCCACAAGAAATCATAGCAGGTGAGGCCAGCAAGGAAGATATTTCATTTCCACTTACAAATAATAAATAATTGGCCTCAGATTGTTTGATAAATTAGGATGTAATGGGAATATAAGACATGGAGATTTAAAACTTTCATATAATGAATCTACATATATACCTTTTCATTTATTTATGAAGTAGTAAAAGATGACTGTAATATTAGTATTGTGATACTATTTCAGGTGGTTGGCAGACCAATGTTGATGCCCTGTGTAACATTCCAAGTATTGTGATACTATTTCAGGTGGTTGGCAGACCAATGTTGATGCCCTGTGTAACATTCCAAGTATTGTGATACTATTTCAGGTGGTTGGCAGACCAATGTTGTTGCCCTGTGTAACATTCCAAGTATTGTGATACTATTTCAGGTGGTTGGCAGACCAACGCTGCTGCCCTTTGTTTCGGTGGTGGTTATGACTGTGGTTATATTCATGCCCTCGGGCAGGAAGGTACCAGTCTGATAAGAGACTTTGTCCACCAGGGCGGCGCTTACCTTGGCATGTGTGCTGGGGCCTACTTCGCATGTGACTACATAGAGTTTGACAAAGGAGGACCGCTGGAAGTTGTCGGGGAAAGATTCCTCAAATTCTATCCAGGTAATATTAACTAAAACCACATTTTCAAAACTAAGTTCTTCATTCGTCTAATTCAAAATCAGTCATCCTCTTTCAAGAATTTCATATTTCCTTTTATTGATTAATATCTTTTATTGTTATTTATTCCTATTAAACACAAGGTTGTCCTTTTGAAAAACCGGACTCAAAGGTTAAAATCCATAATTAAATCTTGAAATTATCAGCTTTGTATTTATGTAAATTCATTGACTAGAGGCATATCATTTCAAGATTTCTCTGATAATTTCTTGGGATCTTTATGCTGTTTCCATGATTTCAAAACATTTAACATTAAACTGTTATATTCTAATCTTTTCAAATGTACTCAAATCAAGCCGATCCTGATCTGAAATATTCTAATTTAATTTGTTCTAATCTCTTCAGAATTAATCCTTTGTAATCTAGTTTATTTTAATCTATTCTTATATAATCTATTCTGTTCTTTTTTAATATAATTTATTGACTTAATGATTTTCTGCCTAATTATTTTACACCAACTTGAAGATAAACTAAGTGAATATTAATATTTCAGGTAGCTGCATTGGACCAGTTTTCCCAGGGTTCAAATATGGCTCAGAGAAGGGTACACATGCATCCCTTGTGAAGTGGACTGGTCCTGAACTGAGCCAATCAAACACATCAGCTGACACTGAGCCATTCTATTGTTACTTCAATGGGGGTGGCAAGTTTGTTCAAAATACAGTGAATTCAAGTCAAGACAGTGACCTTATAAAGGTTTTGGGACAATATGTCATGGACTCTGATAGTGTTGCCATGGTGACATGCAAATCAGGCGAGGGCATGGCAGGCCTGTCGGGTGTTCACCTGGAGTTTGACCCTGACCTCCTGCCCCAGGATGACCCTTACCTCAACCAACATGACATCCTTGCAAAACTGAAGAGTTCAAATAGGGCCAGGATTGAAATCATAAAATCTTTCCTGCGTCTAATTGGACTGTTAGTGACATAAATGTTTGTGATATAAATTAAACATGTTTGTAGGGCATCTCTGTGATCAATCCCACGGCTCATTCAGAAGGTCATTTTGTTTCATTAATAATGCTCAAAATATGTCCTTTTAATGTATGTTAATTTAAAGGCAGTATGGACCATGGTATTGATTTACCGTGGTGATTTTGATATTAAAATCACAAGACAATTAATTGGTCAAAATATAACCTGGAAATTGAGGTCAATGTCACCAAAGATCTTTATTGATGATGAAGAACTAGTTGATAGATATATTGTAAAAAAATATTTTTCCTTTTCATGATGTACTTGACTTTTACAAACCAATAAACTAAACACCAATCTAAAGAGTGTGTATGGACACTTTATTATATCACAAAATATACAACAAATGTTACAGGCAGGACCTGTGCAATATTTTACCACAAATGTGGTATGTGGGAGGGTGGTCAAACAATACTCTAACACAGCTGTGGTCCAGGGGGGAGGGTGATCAAGCAATACTCTACCACAGCTGTGGTCTGGGGGGAGGGTGATCAAGCAATACTCTACCACATGTGGTCCGGGGGGAGGGTGATCAAGCAATACTCTACCACAGATGTGATCTGGGGGGGGAGGGTGATCAAACAATACTCTACCACAGATGTGGTCCGGGGGGGGGGGGGGGGTGATCAAGCAATACTCTACCACAGATGTGGTCCGGGGGGAGGGTGATCAAGCAATACTCTACCACAGATGTGGTCTGGATGAGGGTGATCAAGCAATACTCTACCACAAATGTGGTCCGGGGGGAGGGTGATCAAGCAATACTCTACCACAGCTGTGGTCCGGGGGGAGGGTGATCAAGCAATACTCTACCACAGATGTGGTCGGGGGGAGGGGGGAGGGTGATTTAGGAGGATGATCCAGTAATATTTCTCAAGCACTGACATATGGTATGTACACTAACAAAACATTCACTGTAGATTACAGAGTTTTGGTGTAAAACACAAATACCAAGTTTTTATCACAATCAATTCAAACTCATAAGATAATTGTGTTATTTATGGTGAACATTTGCAGATTAAATACATTACAAAAAACTGCTCTGAATTAAATGGCAATCAGAGATTACGAGATGTCCCATCCTGTGTATAACTCCAGGCAGAATACATTGTCTGCCATACTGAAACTCAGTGGAACTGTTGCCTATGTTGTGTTGAATGAGATGCCTCATGATAAAGAAATGTTTGACCATAGAAGACAGAAATACAGCAACACACGTACGTCCTCTGTCATATTGAAAGCCCGTAATAAAACACTTGCCAATTCTGATTGGTTAATAATCGATCAGGAAATTTGAAATTGCGAGATGTTGTCAAATGGATGTTTTTTTTGTTTTTTTTTAAGGGGGGGGGGGGGGGGGGGGGGGGGAGAATATCTTCATTGTTTAATAATCTACTTTATTCAAAATACACTAAACAAATCTATGGACTGTATAGGAGACAAGGAAGGTGTGAATAATGTTGAATTTAGTACGTAAAGAATAGATATGGTTCAAACATAAAAGTGTTAAAACTGCACTTTGTCAACTGCAGGTTGGTAGAAAGTAACATGTCTCACCTTCCGGTGGGACATAATAAAACGTTGCATGATTTACTGATCAAGTGAAGTGTTCTCTAGGTTTAATCAAGACAAATTCTGCCATTGTGATTGACATAACATTTAATTATACATTTAATACATGATATTCAAAACAATCAGTACCGTTCATCATATTCCGCAAAACCATTATCTTTGTACATTAAAACTTACCAAGTACATGTATATTGTATCAGATCATTATGGAACATTGTATTCCCACAGAGCACTTCATGATTATCATGATTTTATTGATCTGAAAATTCGCAAATTTTATATTTCCTTTTGAGCTTTTTTTCTCTATAATTAATAAAAATGTCTGTCATTTCTATTTCTCACTTTATGTTCATACCCACCAACTGAATGGACTCGCAATGCATATTGTTATGATCCTAACTCTTATTCTTGAATCAGGACAGTTGTTATAAATACATTATAATAATCCTATTTAATTCAACAGTTTAATCATCCAGACAAATGGTCATAAAATACAAAATTCTGACAGGAAAGATGGACTATGTGAGATAAAATTGTATACATCGAAAAGGTGTGAAAAACACTTTATATACAATGACAGAAACATAGGACAGCGGATGTGTCAAATACTGTCCTAATCCCCAGTATAAATTTATCTAGATATAAATACCTTCGTCGAAATGTCTAATGATTAATTACATGTACGACCATAAACAATAACATGTCTGGTCGTACTTGAAGACTAGATAAAAATGATACGGCGTTGGGGATAAGGTAAACACTACTCCCTTCATAAAGACCTTACCTATCACAGATGGTTGGTGTCAGCAATGTACAACCTCCAAAACTTGCTCAAACAAATTAATGACTTATAACGGTTTCTTCAAAGCAGTGGCAAGTACCTCATTAGATTAATTCCTGAATTGTAAGACAATGATTTGTTTTGCTTGATTTGTTTTGTTATTTAATTAGACATACATTTTTGAGGTTTTACAATTTAAGCGTCACACAATGCACACACATATATAGCTTCTTTCCAAAAAGGCACTTTGACTCTTGACATGGTCAATACACAAAATGTTCACACATCTCTACTGATTAAAACCTGGTCAAAATGCCATGTAATACTGATACAATCAACTTTATTAAAACTAAAATATACAGCAATATATTTTTATATATACATGTAAATCAACTGCATTGATAAACACAATAGTTGATATTTTTCTAACATTATCCCATAAATTTACATGCATGATTTTCTTTTATCACAGTCAACTTAAGCTTATCAGTTTAACAGTAGTTTGGAATAGGTTTTGATTACTAAAATCATGCATCACTTGAATATTTTAATGTGTTGCAGGTAAAATGCACAAACTTTGAAATCGTTATGTAAATCTGATGCCATCAAATATTAACACATTGCAATACTATATATATATGTCTGTTTTCTCATGATTTGTAGTTCATATTCAAATTACAGTTATGTTGATGTTTAAAAATAAATAATGTACAAAAGCCATAAATATATTGTCACCGTTGGAGTTTGTGTTGTGTTTTGAGATCGGAGGTGGTTACACCATGAGCCTTGAGCCAGGAATGTAGCGCGACTCGCGCCATATGTTGGACTCGCCGCAGTTCTGCGTGGTGCGCTTGCACTGGTTGCAGCGATGGTAGCGGTCACACTGCTCATGAAGCAGCTGTCCTGGGTTGCGGGTGTGCAATCTCTCCTCCTGCTCTCGCTGCTTCTTCAATGAGTCTGCTTGCGACCAGTCCTTCTCAAGCTTCTTGCGGTTCTGATGCATGCGGTCGTAACGGTCGGCACGATCGTCCAACAACCTGTCAACACAGTCAGCAAAACATGAATCAAACTGGCATAATGCATGAAAAGAAAGGAAAAGGAAAAATACAATGTTTTTCTAAATACTTTCATTAAATATGAACAGCTACTGAGCAAGGATATCATTCCTTAAAAAATGTGTTTCCTTTACAAAGAATGTATTTTCTAATTGTTCAAGAACATGGAAAAAGTGAACGGATCTCATTGACCCAGAATCATCTGATTCTCTTCAGCATGCTAATCTCAGAGTTCCAACATAATGGTGGCAGAGACAATATTGGAGTTGTAATATGATGGTGTCAGAGATAATCTTTGAGTTATTATTTAATGGTGTCAGAGACAATATTGGAATTGTTATATAATTTTGTCAGAGAGCTCCAACATAATGTTGTCAGAGACAATAGTGGAGTTGTTAAATAATGTTGAGATAATCTTGGAACTGTTATTTGATGTTGTTGGAGATAATTTCGGAGTTTTTACATAATGTTGAGATAATCTTGGAGTTGTTGGTATCAGAGACAATATTGTTCTAAGAGATACTCTCTGAGTTGTTATATAAGGGTATCAGAGATAATCTCTGAGTTTTTATATAATGGTGTCAGAGATAATCTCTGAGTTGTTATATAAGGGTATCAGAGATAATATTGTTCTAAGAGATAATCTCAGAGTTGTTATATAAGGGTGTCAGAGATAATCTCAGCGTTGTTATATAATCGTGGTGTATTTGTCTTACTCTCTCTTTGTCCTGTGCAGCATTTCTTCCTCCTCTTTCTGGTCAGTCAGTCGCTTCAAGATGGCGTCCCGTTTGCGCTGTTCGACAGTGACAAGTTGCTCACGGTACAGCTCATGGGCACGGCGACGGCGGCTTGCCATTGCCTCGTTGGTCATATCATGCTTGCCAAACACTGGGTCTGTGGAGTCCGGCACCCGAGATGGCAGCGGCAGAGGCTTGAAACGAACCTGAAAAATGCCATATATAGATAGAGGTCATAAGGTCAATCCTAGATCGCGCTATAAACGATTCACCATCAAGACTTTCCCATCCCGCCCCACTGAGGTGCTTAAACCATCTGCAAAAACCTACTCTGCTAAATCTTGTGAGATGACACATAAAAATAACAGTTTACTGTAATTTTCCATTCCCCTTGTACCATTTATATCTTTGTCCCAAATCATATATTCAATATCATCCAGCCGTTAAGGTCCTATTTGTTATTCCCAATCCCGTATCTTTGGATTTGTTCCAGTCAGATCCAGTGAAGACATCTGAACTCTCTAATGCCACCCACTATCATGATCCATCTCTTTCCCAAAGAAATCTCATTTTCATTATCCCATGCTTTATTTTCTTTTAATATTTATATCCATTCCAACAGTTGTAGATGTGAGCGAGTATTTAGCCCATTTGAGGCAGCCCCCTAGTACCCCTCCCAGCAGAATGAAGCCCAGACATACCGTGGTGATGGTCCTCTTTTTGTTGTGAGTGTCATAGTTAGTGACAGCGATTTTGAGAGGATAGCTTTGTGAGAATGGCAGGATGAGCTGAGGTCGGGGCAGGGTGAGCGGCCCGATACGCTTACTGCTTCGGATGCGCGTGTTAGAAGCAGAATCTCCTCCAAGCAGACTATCACGCACCTCAATCTACACACACACACACATGCAGCAGGGAGAGTGCAAGAAAAGGGAAAGAAGGTGAGATGAGATGAAAACAGGCCACAACAAACGTACCATATTCTTCCTTAATATCACCCAGGAGTGCAAGTGAGGTAAGCGCAATGCAGGATTTGTACACAGCGGTAATTAGAGCAAGGGCAATATTGTGGAGGAATATGGTACCTTGTGTGATACATGTGATAATTAATGTTAAAAACAAAAACATGATTATTCTGGAAGTCAAGCCAAGAGTTTGTCTTCTTAATGACACAAACAATTGATTATTCCATAATTCTTATTCCTTCCCCAAAATCACAAAAAATATGATCTAATAAGTTTAGATGGAAAAAAAGAAGTGTTTGTTCAACTTCGTTTTTAATCTGAGCACACTTTCCATTTTTCCTGATATAATGTAAGTGACATTGACCCATTTAAAAAACAATTATATCCTTTAAAAAAATATCCTTTTTTCCCATCATTTTACTGGTATCTAAAGAATAAACAACTAAAAATCTGTGTCCCTCCTGTTTTTCTGCCTACTGAGGTGCAATGTTAATATAACACAAGTCCTTCCCAGGCTGAGCTAAGAAACTACATAAGAAAAGAGCTTGATATCTTGTGAAGGAGAGCATATAAAGCTGAGTGTGAGTGCAGGGCATTAATAGATATAGCTTGATTAAGAGATAAAGCTTGATGGATGGAGAGGGAAGCCCTCGGGGTTCGTACCTGTGCCGACAGCGCCCTCTTGTACTGCTCCTGCTGCTCATTCTTGTCCTTCAAATACTGCTCCCTCTGGTGGGCCAAACTGCAAATAAAAACATTCCACTCAATCAGGTTTTTTTTTAAAAATCATGTTTTAATTTGCTATTTATCTGTTTTCTTTCTCACCACCTCCTGATGAGCGCTACAATCTTCATTATGTTAGGTCAGAAATTCCATCAATCCCATGATCAAATGGGTAACTTTGGAAATAATTGCAAACTGAGAAAGCCAGTTCATACAATTTATCTTCTTAAAAGATTTAAAACACAAGTTATGAAGAGGCTTTAACAGAGTAAATATTGCTTCATTGGATTTACATATATTTGTGGGTCTTCAATATTTTTGTATCATAAAAGAATATACAATTAATTTGATCTCCTTAAGATGGGTGTGGCAGGGGGATTAGTGTTCTGGGGAATGTAGCTAGGCAGGTGTACATGTACACTATGCTCTCTGGCCTTTCTTCATATCAACAAGCAACGTGCACACAACGCCGTGATTAAAAATTAATTATTCAAGAGGATTCTCACAGCCCTGATCAGTAGACACGAGTTCCCAATACAGATTTTTTTTGACATCTCAGGGATAACTTTTAAGGTCTGAGAGCTATGAATGTGTAGACTTTAGATGATGCCCGGGAGATGAGGGTTGAGTAGTAGTACTTACTCCTCGGCCAGCTGTACCTGCTCCAACCTCTCCAGGAACTCCTCGTCAGCACGACGCTTCTTGCTATGCTCGTCCTTTGCCACCACCTAGAACATATCAAGTGATATATGACAACACGAAATTAGGATAATTCTCCACATTATGTTAACATCTATCACTTAATTATCTTTTTCAAGATGTTCCTCTCATAATGTATTAATACTGCTTGTGACCTCAGAGGTCTTCATATTATATAAACACTATTTGTTCTCAAATTGACTGTTCTCAAAGTGACTGTTCTCAAATTGACTGTTCTCAAATTGACTGTTCTCAAATTGACTGTTCTCAAATTGACTGTTCTCAAATTGACTGTTCTCAAATTGACTGTTCTCAAATTGATTGTAAATAATGAATATGTGAATTGATAGACTGTTTGTGTGATTTGTAGGGGGCTGCAAAGCAGTACCTGAGAAGAGAGATCCTTGAAGTAAGTGTCTTGTTTGATGAATCTGGGTGGGGTCAAAGGTCGCTTCTGGAATATATAGGAGGAGTGGAAGTCAAGTGGGCGGGTGTTCTTCTTGGTTTTAATGGCATCTGCTGTGCCGAGGTTGAAAGCCGCCATTCTCTGGTTCTCCTCACGCTTGTCTAAGATGTGCTCCTGAAGATCAAGAATAAAAGACATAAGGTCAAAGGTCATTTTAAGCCACCAAATCTTCCTTAAAAAATCTGCGAGACAAGTGTGTTAATCAAAGTTTTTGAGAGGAGAGATATATTTTCTGACCTGTTCAGCAAGGATGGCTTCTGTGTCCTTCATGTGCTGGTATTGCTGAAGCAGACGATCTTCCTCCTGCTCGCGGGACTTGCGCTCTTCTGTGAAGGAGACAGGAATGTTGCGGCGCTCCCTCTGGTGGCAGAGGTAGCAGAGTTCCTGGCCAGCATTGTGGCCGCAGGCTGAGCTGGGAGGCTTGGGAGGCGTTGGCAGCTTGATGCGCTCGGCACTCTGGGATCGCGGCAGATCCCCGTTTACCTCTGCATAAAGGGGCGTCAAACGAGGATTCTGTGCACTGTTCCTGAAAACAGATCATACTTCTGTCAGTTACAGATAACAATATCAACAAATTGATTATAATCTTTGAAACCATCACAAAGGTCTTTAAAAATGAATACATGATAAATCACTTTGTTAATTAACATATACCAATGAATTAAATGTATCATAATCTCACTTCTGTTTATAACTTTTTCATATGTGTTATGTTGTATTATTAGTAAATAGAAGCTTTTAAAAAAGTTACAGGAAAAAGTAAAGACTTATGTTTATTGCGGAGTGTGCAGTTATAAAAGTGGTTGTGTTTTGTTTGTGATACTGTGCTGAGCATCAGCTCTGCTCCGTCTGTGAGTACATGGACACTCAGATATACAGACAAACTAATTATACACATTTACTGTAGTATGACAGACAGCAATATTCACTGGCACATGACCAGAAATGATTAGTGATAGAGTTATGTTTTGTATGGATCGATGCAACTTTTAAGTGGTTCTCACTGTGATAAGTATATCAATATAAACGTTTAATATGTGTTGATTCATGCAAATGATCAGAAGAGACACTTGTGATCATTATATTAACCTGGATTTCAGTGTTGATTAGTCTTTGACTATCACCACTTTATCTTTAAATTGTCTACTTTGACTACACTTAGGTGACATCAACCTTACCCGTCTAATTTCACCCTGGTCTCCTCTCCTTCTGTACCTAGCAGGTCCAGATCTACAGGATAGACATTATTACACTCAGCTCTGTCTGGCTGGTGCCCTGCTCTACTGTCAATGCCTCTATAATACTTGAATGCACTTTCTGGTTCAGTAGATTGAAATTGTTGACTGAGCTGGCCATTGACATTCAGAATATTTCCTTTGCTGTCTGAGATAATCTTTTGGGTCCTCTTTTCACTATTATCTCGGTTTGTTTGATGTTGCCTTGGTGTTGCTGATTGCAGGGAGTGTCCTCGGATATTCAGAGTGGTTGCAATGTCCTCTTTGTTCTGGGCAGGTGGAGTCCATGCCCATCGTCCACTTACCAGGCCACCCCCTGAGCGGGCCTCCCCTGAGGGAGCCTCCCCTGAGGGAGCCTCCCCTGAGAGGGCCTCCCCTGAGCGGGCCTCCCCTGAGCGGGCCTCCCCTGAGAGGGCCTCCCTGGATGCACTCCCGGTCTTACTCCAGGGTCTATTATCTGTGGAAGCTGGCCTTGAGATAACTTGAGTTTCTGGACCTCCTTCCCTGTAGTTTGCTCTTATGTCTGCCCCAGAGTCAATCTTGTAGTGTGGCCTGGAGTCTGTCCTGGAGTCAACCTTGTAGTGTGGCCTGGAGTCTGTTCTGGAGTCTGCCCTGGAGTCTGCTCTGAAGTCTGCCCTAGAATCTGTCCTGGAGTCGATCCCTGAGTCAGCTCTAGAGTCTGTCCTGCAGTCAAACCTAGAGTCTGGTCTGTAATTTTCCCTAGAGTCTGCCCTAGAGTCTGCCCTGGAGTTGGCTCCAGAGTCTGTCTTGGCGTTGATTTTGGATGTTGCTGATCTGGGTCTTGTTGACTCACCGACCCTCACTGGCGAATGCGGCCTTGTTGCTGAGCTGGTATGTCCCGAGCTGGGACCAGAGGTGCGGGAACTGGATCTCAATCTGGAAGCTAAAGTATCTGCCATATACCCAAACCTGGGTGCAGCAGACCTTGGCCTGGATTTCGGACCTGATCTGGAGGAGGTGTGATGGCAAACTGCGGATGCTGATTTTGGTCTCCGTTTGGGCATGTCAACCTTTTCTTTTTTGTCACATTTTAACTGTTGACTTGATGCAGACTTGGGTCTGGATGTTGACATGTTAATGGAGTGTGCTCCGGATGGTGGTCTGCTGCCTGATATACCGGATGCAGACTTAGGTCTGGATGCTGACAAGTTAGTGGAGTGGGCTCCGGATAGTGGTCTGTTGCCTGATATACCGGATGCAGACTTGGGTCTGGATGCTGACAAGTTAGTGGAGTGTGCTCCAGATGGTGGTCTGCTGCCTGATATACCGGATGCTGTTCTGACACTGGGTGCCGTGTGAGGCCGGAGTCTACCTCTCAGATGACGCTCCATCTGGATGTGTATATCCTGGTCAGACCATCCGTCCTCTTCCTCCCCACTGTGCACCCTCCCATTGTGCACCCCTGGCACTGGGCATGTACTCTTGGTCTTTTCGCCCTCCACGGCTGTGCCTCCATTCTCTTTCATCACATCAGTGTACTGTTCTGAGGGCGTATCCACAGTGGCTTTGTCATTTGATCTCCAGTAGTGCGGAGTTGCCAGTGGATTTTCCCATGTGTACCATCGGCATCCTGGATAAGCCATCCCTTAACTGGGCACCGATCCCTAACTGGGCACAGATCCTTAAGTGAGCACCAATCCTAAAGTGAGCACCAATTCTAGACTGGGCACCGATCTTTGAGTGGGCACTGATCCTTGAGTGGGCACCAATTCTAGACTGGGCACCGATCTTTGAGTGGGCACTGATCCTTGAGTGGGCACCAATTCTTGATTGGGCACCAATCCTTAAGTGGGCACCAATTCTTGACTGGGCACCAATCTTTGAGTGGACACCGGTCCTTAAGTGGGCACCAATCCTTGACTGGGCACAGATTCTTATTTGATAACAGATCCTTAACTGAGCATGTATCCTATATCTGTGGCATAGACTAAAATCACCTCACGCAAACTGAACTGATTTCTACTGTTGGGAACTTAATTCTTATGTCGGCTTAATCCTCCATTGTCAGTAATTTTCCATGTTATAAGACTGTATTCCTGATCTTGTAGATTTTGCATGAGACTTTCTCCTGGTACCTTATCTCTGGTGGTTTTAATTGCATGATGCTTTCATCTCTCCTCTGAGTTTATGCAGCACTATAAAGTTCAGACTTCTTGCTTGGAGGCAACTATCTAAATTATTACGTCCCTCAGACTTTATGCAATAGGAGACGCTATGCTGTTGTCTGTATTGTAACCAAGGACAGCCATCTCTAATGTCATAATTAACGGTCCACCAGTGCTCGTGTGAATGACTTTTCTAGCACAGAACATGAGTATCAACTTGATGAGACACATATCATAAATCTGTCACTTCTCCCATAGATCAGTCCTGTATCTCAATGTTGACATTATAATAATCTCGAGGGGATTTATAAGCAGATAATCTGGGCAGGAATTATCTCCCATGACCGATCATCTCTACCAGTCAAGCATCCAGTTATATAACTCCACACAACTTGTCTGATTTTATCGTTCATTTTATTTTAATCACAACACCTGACATAGCTTACCAATGAGGATCAAATGAGGTTGGTGTATTAATTATTTTAAAATATGTTTATATGTGTGTGTTAAGTGTCTCAGAATGTGAAGAAATAGTCATATGTGAAAAAAAGCCGGAGTTAATTTTTGATCACATTTGAAACAGTTGAAATAAGGAGGACCCTGTGACCTTGTGATCTAGTATATAAGATGTGGTTCAGGTCTAATCACTGATATGCTTATAAGTAATGATCCTGGCCATTTTTTTTCATATGTTATCCAAACATTGCAATCTTTACATCAATATTTTATGACATATATATTTTTTTAATGTCTGGATTTATATAGTCGATCAACTATATAAACTGATTCATTCTTTTCAACTATTTATTCAGTAAGTAGGTACTAAATTTTTCACTTTTTAAAAAATAAAGTGATAAAATGCATCTCAAACGTCCAATACATATTCAATTTGGTACTTGATCTTGAGACACCTTAAATCAGTGCAAAGTGTGTATTCCACATTTTAGTGGCTCTGCCATCACATTTGACATGGTTATATGATACGAATAAAGATGTTTTATTTAACATTATAGTATAATGTATGGAAGCAATATCTTGTTGAAAAAGTTGAGGCTAAACTTGCCATCTCAGGAGGCAATCAGAAGTTTGCTCCTTGAACATTTACCCAGAAATCTACTATAACATGAATCTTCTGTCAACTTTACATACCGGTACCTCAGCTGTATATATGGGACAGCAGATCACAAGATCATTCAGAACAGTCAGCAAAACATTTCCAAAAAATAGTTCTCCATTTTTTTTTTAAAAACATTATCCTTAATTTGGGGACATTTATAATTGTGATATAAGGCACCATGTTTATTTTCAGAAGTTGGAGAGCATTTCGCTGAGCAGCAACAATAACCTAAAGATATAATGATAAATGATAATGCAAAATACAAGTAATAGTAGTGAGATAGTGTATTACAAAATGTGTTAATCACAACTATTGGCAATGCAACACACACACAAAACATATGTCTTTAATAGTTTAGTGTGTACATAATATGAAATGTATTGCGTATGTTCACACGGTGAAGACTTGTGAAGCATTATATATGCAAATGTAATCTGTGCACAAGCATACTCACATTAGAGTCCTAGTCATAACCAGCAATATATAATTGTTTAGTTATTTGTTGATGTTTTTGTAAACTCTTTCATCTCTCAAGAACAATGTTTATATTTGTATATGATCAGATAAATTATATTTTAATGTTATTTTGTTATTTTAATCTATGTGTGCTTATTTAGAATATTAGAATTAAGAAGTCTCCTGCGAATGGCAATATAACATTAAATTTGAAAATCTTCCTCTTTGATTGATATTTCTGATATCAGCCCTGATATGATATTGTTTGATCTTTCAATATCTGTGAAGTGAATTTGAAAAGCTTTTTATATTTTAATGCAAGAGCAAAAAAAACTAATTGCACAAACTAATATTTTCATCTCATTCTGATGGTTTTCCTGTGTCAGTTGAATATATGGTGAGTATTATAAAATTTTATCAATTTTGTGTTTGTTCCTTTGTTTTGTTATGATTGAATAGTCAATTCGAGATAAAAGACAGTAGAAATATTAGTCAAGAATGCGAATAAGAAAGATCTCGGTACTTACGGTAGCTGTAGGGGTGAGAGTGGGCGTCGGCCTGTCAGAGGGGAGGGGCTTGACTTGGAGAGGGAAGGGCCTCCTTTCATCCCACGGTTTGACAGCTGTGGCATCAGTAGATCATCAGCAAAACTGATTCCTGTGGCCTTAGCCATGGGTATGGCCATGCGAGATCCCTGCCGGCTGGCACGTGCATCTGAAAATATACACAGCTTTGTCATGAACATATTCATCACAGTGCAGCCAGAAGGGCAACAACAATATGTCCTCAAATGGTTTGCGAAATGGTGAGATTATTTCAAACAAATATGATCATCAAAACGAATATTTTCGTGCTTAAAAAGAATGAAAATGAGCAGGATATTGCCATTAACGTTTTGATAATTGAGAGCAAAAATAATGCATTATTAGATTTGAAAAGATTTCCAAATTGTATTTTTCTTTAAATTGTATTTTTGTAGATTTAAAAAGTTTTCAAAAAATACAATTTAAAGAAAAAGTACAATTTGGGATAATTCAAGAAAAGAAACAACTTCAAAGTTAGGTATTCTAAATTGCAGATTGCAATCTGAGATTGAAACGTTTGGTCTGACCCATGTATACATTAAGCAAGTAAATGAAACAATAAGGTACCATATCTAATGTTAAACATTATGGATATGTTTCCATCAACAAAACTTCCATTCAGAAAAAAATATGAGAATGGTGTTGTCCTTTTATTATGCCAAAATAATCATCTTCTATTTTGACCCCTTTTCAAATGCACCACAGCTGCCATTTTCCTGTGACAGTCTATATATAGCTGGATTTCCCCTTTCACAAATGTCAGTCCGACTGTGAATTGTTTGAAGCTGTTTAGTCCTGATGATTTTCCCACAGTTCATGAGTATCTTTGTGTTTGGCAACCCAAGCAAATGACATGTTACTGGGACAATTCTAATGCATTTTTCATGTCACAAAACATATTTTCAATGAAGCACATAGTCGTGGAGTAAATATTTCATCCTGATAATTCTTTGCTATTGATTAATGAATGATCTACAGGTATCACATTGTGCACAATCTAACCATGCATGTATCATCAACATTTTCATGGATACAGAACGATATGCATCATTTATACCCAAAACAAAAAAGAATAATTAATGTTCTCTCGCTGAACACTGATAAACCACAATACTGATGAACACTAACTTAAATATTGATTGCCATCCACTGAAATTTCTCTCTCTATCTTCAATTATGCAAAAGGTGAACCATTTCCTGGTTTTGCATAATATTAATAATCACCAAGTCCTATGATTGAAATCTCCATCCTCCTCTCTATATAATTCCCCTGACTTCTGATGTCAAGTTTCTTTACCTTTTTCTTTGAATATGTATTTGACCTGCCTTCCCATGTAGTCGAAGGCGGTGACCATCTGGCTCTCGGTAGCTGACGGCATGATGGGGGAGTAACTGGGAATGAGGTCCTCACGATGACTATATATAGGATGATATGACTCGTATAAACCTTCCTGCCACTCAGAACTGTTCAATCTTCCCACAACTGATAGCTCCTGTGGTGATTATCTTGCTGATCCGAGCATTATGCTGAATGATCTGTGTCTAATCTGCTAGTTCCTCTTCACTTGGAGTTGATGATGCTGGCTGCATGCATGGCTGGTCACCATGGAGCCCGTTTCCATGGCACTAGCAGGGCCAAACTTAAACCACCTGTAGCAGCCCGATGCGCATGATTGACCACGTAATCTATTTCCTGGTGTGGCTATCTTTGCCTATATTCATCACGCATTCTCGGCCTCAGGTCGCCAGGAATGGACCGTGCGTTAAATTAGCCATCCTGTATTGTTATCACCCCTCATCATATCAGTCAAGAGGTGAGTTACATAAGACTATTGTGAAATATAGGTCTAGAGGTGTGATAAACATTAATCTCTTTACAATCTGAACCATTTATTGGTGAAGCCACACTATTTACATAAAAGGTGGTATATAAAATAAGGATTGAGTTAAATTAAGAAAAGCTGAGCCTCAAGTGTGATTCGGAGGCAGGAAAGCCATCCAGCATCCTTATCATTATCATGCTGTATGTTTGATTCGGAGGCAGGGAAGCCATCCAGCATCCTCATCATTATCATGCTGTCTGTTTGATTCGGAGGCAGGCAAGCCAGTCAGCAACCTCATCATTATCATGCTGTCTGTTTGATTCGGAGGCAGGCAAGCCAGTCAGCAACCTCATCATTATCATGCTGTCTGTTTGATTCGGAGGCAGGCAAGCCAGTCAGCATCCTCATCATTATCATGCTGTCTGTGTGATTCGGAGGCAGGGAAGGCAGTCAGCATCCTCATCATTATCATGCTGTCTGTGTGATTCGGAGGCTGGGAAGCCAGTCAGCAACCTCATCATTATCATGCTATCTTGCTATTGTCATCTTATTGATACGTCCTCACTGTCCTCTGTGCATCAAATATTCATCTCATCTGCTGTAGCAATAAGTGGCTCTATCTTCACTGTGTACACACTCATCAATATTCTAATGACAGTCTGGACATCACAAATACTTGCATTAAATGGCCACAGATACAGGCCACAGATTGAAATAATTCATGATAAAATTACCATGGAGTGACAACCATCGAAACCATGGACATAAACACGAATTAACGTTCATTGTGAAAAAAAAGTAATAATGAAATTTATCAGAAAGTATAAGATTGAAATTTGAGTGATTAAAAGGGCAACTAAAGTGTTATTTAATTTGGGGTTATCTCCAAATGGTTCTTTCCTGACACACAAAACTTGCCCGCCTTTCTCAACTCTTATTTGTCTGAGTAAGTTTTCAATGATTAGCAACTTGGTATGAAGTGAGTTAGTTACCTGAGAGGTCTTCTTGCTGGATGTCGACCTCTATTCCGACCTGCTGTTGGCCCTCAACCTCGGCGTCCTCCTGCCCATCCAGAGTGAGGCGGTCCACTCCGGCATCTCCTCCGTCACCCGGAGTCTCATCCAGGTTGAGACCCACCTCATTGAGAATGGCTCCGGCATCTGGGAAGGTATCAAAGTCATCTACCTGAGGTTCTTCTTGCGGTTTTGGCACGTCCTCTTTTGGCTCTTCTTGGATGGTGGGCATGGAGTCGGACTTTTTGGCATCGGTGTCAGGAGCCAGGCTCAGCCCTCCCTGAGTTATTCTAGAAGACAAGATAAACTCTCTGCTCACAAAACACATCCATAATAAAATCACGCTCCAAGAAATCATACCAAAATAAATGATTAAAAACATGAATATATGCCAATGCTTTACACCATTTTCTTAACAATGATTTTCTTACCATCTATGACTTATATCAGACAGAAAAAAGCTCATTTTATGTGATAATAGCTTAAATTGAAAGTCTTGCAAAGTGGAAGATTCTTATAAAGTTGGAATAGTTAATATTATCATGCTTGGTATATTGTTTAAGTAGATTTTGGAAACTTTATCATCTTGGTAATAAAGATGATATCATCCCATAAGCCCTATACTTAAAATAGCTAGAAAAAGATGACTGTCATGGGAAGAGGAATTATGAAATGACTTAAACAACAAAGTCTTTGTGACCAAATCGTGAGATAAGATTAGTATGGATCATGATGAGAAATTTCACCACCAGCCCCCATCTTATATCATCTATGAAAAGCAAATAATCATTTATTTCTACCAGGAAAAGTACAATTTATCAGTATAACTAACAGACTTATCTTATATTAAATCATATATAATACCTGATATTGCTCTGCTGCCTGCTCATGGAAAAGTATGAACAATATGTACAAAAAATATATACATTGAGAATTATATGGATTGTGGTGCCACCTGGTTCATATTTTGGTTATTGATTAAACAGCATTGCAAGATTAATTACTTGGACTGAAATATGCACACGAAAGTCATGCAATAAGTTAATGACCCCCAAAAATAAGACAAGTGAAAAATTATAACCAAAAATTAAAATATATACGGGCAAATGTTTGAAAGTTGACATAGCATTTACCTTGGAAGCACCAGAGTATTACTTGTGAAAGGTCGGGAAGGACTTCGGTTGGACATGACTGAATCCACAGTTCCTGGTCGCTGCAAAATGATATAAGTAATCTTAAATAACTTTACACATATATGTGGTTAATACTCACTTCTTTATTCAAACATACAGTTGTTCTATTTTATAGAGTTGGGTGTTTTTTAATTAATGTGTGGCTTACATCTTTTAATGCTTCAACTAGTTTTCCTGATCCATCCATGCTGTTGAGGAAATCTTTGTAAAACTTCATTTTGACTTTGTTTTCCCGAATTTGAAGCCTGCCAATACCCATGAAACTGAACTCGACATTTTTCTTGGCCCCAACGGAGCGTGACATGGCACCGAGGACCTCTTTCACACATGCTTCTACGACGTCACGGTCAAATGGACTCTCATAGGATAGCGCAGAAAAATTTAACTGAACTATTGGAATTTGACCTGAAAACAAAAAGAAATTTGGTTTGAATTGAATTACATGGTACAAGATGTTTTTTTTTGAAGAACTTCTATTAATAGGAAGAAATACAAAGACACATACAAATACATAAAGCCAGTTTTTAAAAGCATATCTATGTATTATCATAATCTAATTTAAATTATTTACCACTTAGACAAAGAAATTGACAATAAAATAAGAATATAAAAATATCACCTAATAAAGAACGTTAATTTCTTATATGTTAATTTCTTAATTAAAATAAACACCACAGAAATTCAATAAATCTCTTTGCATTGAATTTTTGTTTTATTAAAATGTGAAAAGAAAAAATATGTGAACAACAAAATTTACATATTAACATTATTTGAAATCTAATTCCACAAATAAATGTTTTCTTCAGAGAGCTTTCTCGGACTTGTGTCTCCATTCCAAAACAGAACAGAAAAAACAGGATTGACTCAATGAAAAGAGAATTTTCCCTACGTATTTATCAATGACTTGGTCACGCTTGAATGATTCTAATGTACAATCAATCTTACTTCATTAATTCTTCAATACAAATTCTTTTAAGTAACTGCACATGTTGAATAAGCCATCGAGTCCAACATGCTTCCAAACTTCAAGGGACCCTCAATATATATATATGCTGAACATGACCAGGAGGGCTGGCCCAAAGTGAACTTTCTTCACTTCAATACTGATAAACAATGAGACACTTTAAAGTATATCACACATCTGATTTGAAGTCAAGAGATAAAAAACAGTGAATAATAAATCCTTGAGCAGTTTCCATTACTTGAATTGTTTTCATGTCAAATATTTGACAATTTGAGAATAAATAGTTGAAACCAATACTGATCTACAAAGGCTGTGTTTGTTAAGTTCTGGACAGACCCTTAATACGACTGAGTGGCAGGAATTAAAGTGCAGGCTGTTTGGGACTGAACCATATAATACCATGCCCTCCCAACACAAGCAAGCTGATTAAACCAACAAAACACATTACATAGCCCCCTTTTATGTACGTATCCAGGTATTGACCCAAGTCTGGCTTAACTCGGTACATTTTACACATGTTTAATGAGGATAATACGATATTCTATCAATGTTCCTGATAGCCTTTTAGAGTTCAGAATGATCTTGTTTTGTGCTCAATGTTTGACCCAATTGTGAACATAAGGGAATCTGTTTTAAATTTTCCGTTTGAAAGATTCTATGACATTGTGAATATAGTCATACACTTTCTTTGAATGTGATTTCAAGAGGAAAGTGGATCTGACTATAAGTCAATTTCAGTTTTCATGGAAATTTTGTCTATAGTTTCATGAAATCTTTAAAAAATGACCACATGGCCGCTTAGAAACATCCCATGGGTTGCAAAGACATAACTGAATTTTCAAAGGTGAGAAAGACATTAGAATGTGCCATTATTTTGGCCAGAAATGATTTGCCAAATATGTTCCACCATTAACATTCTGCATATTTACTACCTTTTAAAAGTCACCTTGACATCGTGCACAACAAAATCAACTGGAAAGCTATCTGTAGCTGACATTTTTTCCCTCAGATGTGGGAGAGCTTTGATTGGTCGAAATGTGGTGACATCATCATAAGAACCAATTAGATTAATCGCTATGATATTTTGATGGGAAAGGTGCAGAAAAGTGCAAAAATGGTCAAATTTACTTTACAAAGCCGTCAAAGGGTGATTTCTGTCTTCCAATACATAAGTCCTTCACACTTGAAGAATATATTTTGCCAGGGCATAAAGCATCGTTTTGATGCCTATCTTAATAATTATATTATGACAAACAATTACAAGAAGTGTCCATGGTAACAATGGCGGAAGAATCACAACTTGTCTAAATTTCAACATCACAAATTTGGCTTCATTTGAAATTGCAACAATGATAACCATTCATTGAGAGTGGCTGGCAATCTATCAGGAGAGATGCTGAAAATTAAACTTTTTGGATGTTTTGTGGCTATGAGAGACCATATGGGGACGAATTTGTCAGTTATTAATGGTGTCCTGATTTGTGAGCTTTAACGTAAATTATACATAGCTACTGATGGTCTAGTCTTTTCCCATTAACTAGTATAGTAGGTATTCCAACAGGAACAATGGTCCTTTTATAGGAGTATGGCCTAATGGTCCAGGATTCAATTCAAACACATATATGCTGAGATAAATTCTGGTAGATCTCAACTTTGTGCACTGTGGGGTACAATTTTCATAGTCCTGCCAATGTCTCAAGTGTTATTGAATGTATTTGTGGATGTTGATAGCACACTCAAGAGTTGATATGTTACTACATTCCTGTTACTACAGGGTGTGTGGCTGATGTTCAGTATCCTTTACACTTCGCTGATAAAAACTCATTTTTATCACATGATAAGACCTGATGTGTTTAGTCTCTTTTCTACCTCACACTGACATAACCAATGCATCATAACCTTAAGCTTACTCTGCTAAATAGTTGATCCTCAACCCAATGAAAACAAAAAAAATAAAATAAACAAAAAAACAATACTCTCCATGCTGTCAGATAATTACCTGTATTTAGTTAATTAATTTCCTAACCCACAACATTAATCACTTTTAGAGACTAAATTCCATGAGCCAATATTGTCCACTAACAAATAAATAAGGCAACACCTTCCAAAAAAATACTTGATAAAGGACATTTTAGTATGAAGGAAATGCAATTATTGATTTGCTGGTTAAATAGTGGAGCAGAAGGTGATCTGCTTGATGTGTCAATACCTTGATACAATGGCAATAATACAGTGGCAGCACAAGCTTGTATGGCAACCCGCGAGCCATGCCGATCCATGCTGCTTCACACTTACCACAGTAAATCAATTACGTCTATATGGAATTAGAATGGAAACAGAATGACTGATGACTGCATAGGTTCAATGGTACTGCCATTGTTCCTTTTAGTATGTGTATCCAATATGTCATAATTAATCTTAATTACTCACACTCTTATACTCTGGGTCTTCTAGAATTATTTTTATAGATCACCTGTTGAACAATTCTTTTTATTCTTCCAGAATATAAATATCTTTCTGCCAAAATTGACTCATCTTTTGAGACTGATATTTTTCATCCAAATATCACTGAATTATAATAGAATTTAAACTATTAATCATTGATATCTCCTTCCATAAAGTTCTGACAAGAAATCTTCCCACTTTTCTTATGGATGACTATCATTCCTTTTTAAGAGATAAAATTGTTATTTTGTTAACATATATTTATATTTGATGCATGTAAGCTACTGTGCTGCCATGAAACCTTATCAAACAAAAACAGGATAAATGTTTAGATAAGAAGAGGTTTGAATGAGATTAGTCACCTGAATACGAGTGCATTATATCACCATTACCGAGGATTGTTGACATACAGGAGTTGCTTCTCAACTTCAAACAGTGTCAATATTCAATAAGACTGGCAAACATTTCTATCAATACATAAATATTAATAAATAAATGGGGAAGATCCATTACTTCTCACTTGTGACTGGTTTTTTTTACTTTGCATACATAATTCATGTGAAAATGTTAGTTTGCACTTTGACAATCTCTGTGAATAGTTAATTTATTAATTGTTTTCTTTGGCTCTAGATATAATATAAACAAATCTTTATACCTAAGTTTACTGTTATTTAATCATATGGGCCATATCTATCTACCCTTAATAGAGGAAATTACAAAAAATAAGATGTCAGGTAGCTAGAAGCAAATGTATTGTGTCCAATCTGTAATAGGGTTTGACCCAATTTGGAAATCTTAAAATAACTTTCTCCCCCAGAAAGTCATATGTCTTTAAAATGAAATATATATGAATATGTACATTGTCCATAAAGAGTGCAGTAAAATACAAAAATGAAAAATGTACCCACCATGTACCAACCATAGTAAAAGTCACTTTAATAATCAGTCTAAAAGTTACACAGCAAAGGACACCCCATATCCCATAGATCATTCTATAGGGTCTTACACTGGTACGCGATATTGCCTAAATACCGGTATACGGACATTGATACGATAACCGGTATTGTCATACTGGTGCTTCGATATATTAGTTGTGTCGAATTCGGCCCTCATATCATCATAATAACACAGATTTTTGCCTCAAAGTTTTTGAATCTTGAAAATTTTAATAGAGAGACTCAGGGATCCATCATTGCGCAATATATTAATATTTCAATGGGAATGAATATGCTGTGGCAGCGCTCCTATCATTTTCGCGCCAAAAATAAAAGCTTCTCCCCATCACTTCCACTTTTCAAAATGGCAACTTCATATTGCATATGCATATTTAAGCACTGTCAAACTCACATTTTCTCTGATTTATGTATAATATACACTTATTAAATGGAGGCGGACTACTGTTGACATGAAATAGAATATTTCTATGTGCCAAAGAAATTAATCATATCGCTGTTGGGGGAGCTTGTACCTGGACAGTATGAGTGAATTTTATTGACTTTTCATGCTGATAAAGTCCAGTAATGTTGATATGTATCATGTTGTATCGATGAAATCCAACGATATGATGCCCTATCATTCTATTAACAGTTTCTGAGAAATCCTCTGGGAAGCCCAAACTTGTCTTACCGTAATTGCAGACCTAATCCCCAAGGCAATCCTTTGAACTAAGTATCAACTACTAAAAGTGAGAGAAACCTAAGGTCACGATACAAAGGTCTAATCATGATGACCCTGCACATCCAGCAATTCAAAGTTTGAGGTTTGAAATCTGAGGTTAATTTAATGCAATCATGTACTCTTTGCTACCCTGTCTTCAGATACTGAAAGATAACCAGAACAAAAAGATGCAACTGAGACCAAATCTCCAGAACCAAACACAATGCCCAGCAGTTTATGGTGTGTTGGATACTCTAAAGTCATTCATAATTTTTTAAAAGCAAAAACCTCAATGACAAAACAAGTCATGGATTTGCTTTGGTAATGTAAGTTAAAGGTAAAAAAAACATACAATAAAACATGGCAATATTAAATGAATTTGCACTTTATCTTGCAGACTGACATACCTGAGGTGTGGTGTTTTGTATAATTAAGGCCATGAATCTGTGCGAATTTCTCCGACAGTTGGAAGACAGGGCGCTGGATGAGGATGAATTTATTATTGCCAACATCCAACTTTTTCTGGCTGAAAGTGAATGTTCCTAAGCCAGGAATGTGAACTCCCTGCAAAAAGAGCAAAAACGGTATTTATTATTTATGATAGAATCTCAATCAAACATGCCAGTGTTCAATAAAAATAACAGGACACATTTACTTTTAAGCTGTGTTTCCATATGTGCAGTGCGTAATGCAGTCCGTGATGCAGTGCGTCAAGCAGAGCGTCATGCGGTGTTCACATGTATGCGTCAGTTTTGTAATGTTTTCATGGCCAAACTTCCAATTTGGCGCCAAAATTAGGCTTGCAACCTATGGGAAACCTATGCGTCACCCTATGCGTCAGATTTTCATTCGCTACCCTATGCGAAAGGCTATGCGTCAATTTGCTTACGGACATCATTACGGACGGCAATACGCATACATGGAAACACCTGCATTGTTCAGTATGGTGTGCGAAAAAAAGTGACGCACTGCATGACGCTCTGCTGCATGACGCGCTGCACGACGTACTGCACATATGGAAACACAGCCTTAACATTATATCATTTTACTATTATAATTCAATGTAAGAGCTGCATGTTAACATCTTATGAATACTGGGGCAGAAATCACTTGATAGATTTCCCCAATTTCATATTTGGTACATTGTGGCACATAATTAATCTTCAACTCCAGTTGACTTTCTGCAAAACATGAATCTCTCGCTAAAATGACCAGAAAACAAGCTGTCATGACGAGTAAATAACTTTTACTGACCTTTTGTTGGGACATTTGCTTCTCAACAAATCCAGACACATTATCCCATACGCTGACAATATCTACAACAAAGAAAACCCATTTAATATTTGAAGATGAGAAGTATATTTATTTCTCATTAAATACACATTAAACTATTTGCTTGGAAATCATAGCTCATTAATGATCGAATCATAATTTCTTGACAGTCTGAAAATCACAGCAATTCTCACCTTCATCGGACAACTGGGATATTCCTATCGTAGAAAACTTATTCTTCTTGGCCTCAGAGACCAATCCTTGCATTACATCCACCATTTTGTATATTTACACACCCCGCCAGTTGTGCACCCACCTGGGTGTGTACAACAACAGAATATTGTCAACTTTTTCTTCAGTTTTGCGCCAAACTTTACTTGTCCAACATTACTCCTGTGCTTGTCTCCAGTGTCATCTAACTCTGTTGCTAGGGTAATCCTGCAATCTGATTGGTTAAGAAAGCTATGACGTTTAAATATGGCGGGAGTCAAAACAAACTCTCAAAACCCACGTTTTCTTTGAAGGGGGATTGGAGAGTATCCACGTGGGACTGGAAGTTTCATCAAAACTTTTAGATCGTCGAGGATAAAACTCCGTAAAAATGGTTTTAACACGAATTGTGTAAGTATTTGTAATAACCACAAGTTTTATGATTCTTAAAAAGATCAGTGTAAATGTAGATTGAGTTTATTCGCAGACATATTACTGAAAAATCACAATTTACACGTGAGCGATATTATGTTATTTTGACACGCAACGTGCCACACTTGTGTCGAAACTGTTGTAGTGTTGAATTTGGTCATTTCAGTTGAATGGGTCACATCAGCACATCCAGTAATGTACTCGGCAAAGTTGAGAAGCATCCCCTAGAGTGCAAGCTTGCACAACTTGTCAGTGACCATTTTCCAATGACGAACAGTACTCGCGCTGGACCAGTTACCGCCGATGAAGTAGACCGTGACTGGCAGCGGCTACAAGGGTCCTCACCAGCTTAGCCGCTGTAATCGGCGGTTATTGGTAGCGACGGAAAACTGGTCCCTCACGAGTACAGCAAATGCTCCTCAAGCTTACTTGCGCTGGTTCTCGAGCTTGCTTGCAGTGTTGCACTGTACCAGTTACCGCTGATGAAATATACTGTGACTGGCAGCGGCTACAAGGGTGCTCTCCAGTTTAGCTGTTGTAATCGGTGGTTATTGGTAGCAACGGAAAACTAGTCCCTTGGGAGTAGCCATTTTAAATCTGCAGCAATCGCTTGCTGGTTGTAGGGCATCACACCGGTACGCGGTATTATCGATATACCGGTATACAGACATCGATATGATAACCGGTATTATCAACTGGTGCTTCGATATATTAGTTGTATCAAATTGGGCCCTCGTATCATCATAATAACACAGATTTTTGCCTCAATATTTTACGCATCGTAAGTTTTTTAATCTTTCAAATGTAAATACGACGACTGAGGGATCCATCATTGCGCAATACATCAATATTTCAATGGGAATGAATACGTTGTGACAGCACTCCAATCGTTTTCGCGCCAAAAATAACAGCTTCTCCCCGTCACTTCCGGTTTTCGAAATGACGAACTCATGTTGCGTATGCATATTTATGTTAAATTCACATTTTCTCCGATTTGAGCAATATATACACTTATTAATAGGAGGCGGACTACTGTTGACACGTAGAATATTTCTGTGCGTATTTTAAGCCGAAGATATTAAATATATCGCCGTTTGGGGAGCTTGTACGTATACCCGGGCCGATAAAGACAGTCAATTATTCTTCTATTTCGGTTCAGTAATATCGATATGTATCGAATATTGATAAATCATCGATATGTATCGTATCGTATCGATGAAATCCAACGATGTGATGCCCTAGCTGGTTGAATGCGAGTTATGATACAACTGGACTAGTTGTGACTGGTAAAATTGTTGATCAGTTTTCCAAAGTAACTTCTAAGCAACCAGTTACCGTTGATGAAGTAGGCCATGACTGGCAGTGGCCATGAGGCCATTGAAGGGGCCTCGACAGATATTGGAAGAAACGCAAGGGGCCTCTCAGCACCCGTCATTCCGTACACGAAACTACAACGCACCCGAGACAGACTGAACTTACCAAATTTTATAAATATAATATATAATTTGGTAAACTCAAGGTGGTAGGGGGGTCTAAAAGTTGATCTATTGGTCTTAAATCTTTTCTGTGGGTTTACTACATATCAGAGAACATTTCTTTTAATGACCAGCTTGATGGGAAAAAAAGTCCCAAATGAAACACCCTAATATCTTTGCTGATCACACACATATGTACTTTTCTATGGATCAGTTGTGTAGAAAACCTCCAAGACTTAGGCAAGAGAAATGTATGAAGGAAGCCAGGATAAAATTAGATAAAACTCAGTGATGCTAAAACTGAAATGTTGATCTCCAAAAACTACATTATTTGCAGAACTCTGCAGTGTGTGTGTGTGGGGGTGGGGATGAATCAGAAAATATGATCATATATCTAACAAACTGAAGGAGCTACACTGGCTCCGTGTAGATGTCAGAGTCAATTTTAAATTCCTTCTTATGACTTGGAAGGGTAAGACACTGTCTTACATTGGGGATCCTCTTATCATTAGCTGAGCAGTGGAATCCTATGATCAAATATGAGGTTAGACCTTGTAGTTCCCCACACTCATATGAGAACAGAAGGGTCACAAAACAGAAAAAGAGTTGCCTTTGTAGATTTGGTATCCTAAATAATGGTAAGATGCCAAGATCTAAATGCCACTGTTACGTTCTATTCATATATTGTTTTTTGCTGTCTGTTATGTACAGGAAACCCAAAAATCAAAGGGTGAAAAGAGCACTGGAGAAGAGAGATTCAAAGATCCATGAGAATGACAAAACAGCTATGTTTATACGTGGAGGCCACACAAGTGAGACTGTTACTCATGCTCTCAAAGATTTGGTGAGTCATTTTATATTGCTGCTTTTCTCATAATTTATAAATTTATGATTTGCAAATTTATGAATCATTATAAGGTTTGGAATTAAAGAAAACATGCTTTTAGAAAGTTAAAGAAAAATTGCTTTCTTTAGTTTTTCCAATTAACTTGTGCCTACCAGATATTTAACATTTGTTTTTCAGTGTCGACTGAAGAAACCATTGTCTGTAATGTACAAAAAGTAAGTATTAAAGAATAAAACATGGCAATTATTCTCAATAAACAACAAACTATATAATTATGTATTAAAACATAAAGTTGAACAATTTTGTTTTTGAGATAATTTTACAAGAACAACTTGCAAAATTTCTATGAAGGAATTTAATATTTAATACATTGTCATTCAACAGGAAAAACATAATGAGACCATTTGATGATCAAACTCCAATAGTAAGTATCATTTATTATTTTGATAAGAAAGACAAAGATAAGCATCAGGTGTCGATAAGTGCTAAAACTTGATAATTCATGTTGAACAAGGTGATTATGAAAGATTCATGGAGGTCCTTTCTTCATATAAAGACAGAGAATGGTCTCTTTGTAAAACCAGCAGCATAAAAGATCAGCTATATTAGATTTCTACAGCATGTTGATTATTTTTGTTGTCTTGGTTAAAATTTGTGTCGTCTGTTTGGATGATTAAGAGTAGAATTTCACTGGCTTTGCCATCTCAGGCCCAAATTTATTAATTAAATTTCTGTATATATGGCTCCTTTTCACATAAACCATGATTGTCGAGTATCGGACATTTGGTTGTTTGCTTAAGAAGTTAATATAAAAAAAAATTTCAGGAATTTTTCTCCAGTAAAAGTGATGCAGCAACCTTCATGTTTGGCTCACATAACAAGAAAAGACCACACAATCTGGTGCTAGGTGAGTCTTCTTACTTACACTATTATTTAATAGCAGGGATGATTTTCACACGCAGGATTGCAGGAGACAAACATACCTTTTTTTCATATAAATTTTCATTATAAATATCCTTGAGGCTAGCACCATTCTGCAGTAATCACAAGACTGGCATAAATTGAACTTTTGCTCGCAATTTTGTGTCAGACTCATTGTGAATCTAGATAATCTCAAGGTCTGCCATATTGAAGTTTAAAAAAATAAAAAGAATTCTGATTGGAAAATTATCATTGAAAGAGGTGAGCACATAAAACCGTGGCAAATACTTTTCACTTGTATTTATTATTTAAAGATAAAAAATAACTTTCTGGAGTGTTGAAAGTGATTTGTGTTTGAGTTGCAAATGTCATTGATTCAGAGCAAAGCCTTCACATGATTTCAAAAACCTGCAATTTTTTGACTGCAAATGGGGGAATTTCACCCTTGGTGTGTACAAATGGAAATTGTCCAGGAATTGCCAACTCATACATTGTCTTGACATTTATTGTTGATCTAGTCACCTAACTATATAGTTAATGGAAATAATATATTTTCGCCAAATTAAAATAACTTATAAGGTATAACTTAAATATTGATATATTATGTATATGGTATTTAAAAGATCCTATTTTTAGGGAGACTCTTTGATTACCATGTTCTTGATATGGTGGAGCTGGGAATAGAAAACTTTAAACCAATGGAATCATTTCAAGTAAGTATTTAACTTTTACTTGCACTTTTGTGTTGTGAAGTTTTGCAGGTTAAAAAAATAGATGACTACATACCATTAAACAACCAATGACACATTTAACTTAAAACCACTGACACAGGATTTGTGTACATATAAAATTGCATTAAGATGGTTTGGAAGGGATTTGTAAGAGCTTCTAAAGGCAAAATAAATCCCAAGTTTAAGGAGGCAGCTTTACAGAAATTTTCAATCCTCAAAAACACTGTCACGCCTTTTAGTAATGACCCATTGGAAATTAGAAATCTCACATTCCATGGACAAAATTAGAAAGTTTTGATGATTTTAATTTTTCTGATTTACAGGTGCCAAAGTGTTCATCAGGGACCAAGCCCTGCTTAATATTTAGTGGAGAGGCATTTGAACAGGATCATGAATATCGGAGACTAAAGAATATGTTCATAGGTAAACACGTGCATAAAGTCATCTGAATCAGTCCTGATTTTAGCTACTATGCTGACTATGTCAGTGTAGTTTCTGCAGTGATGGAGATGGGGGGGATTTTTCTTTTATTCTGTCCATCAACATTTATCATCTCTTTTGAAACTACTGGTCAGAGTTTTTAACAATTAGTTCGAAAGATCTATTTTCAGGGGTCCAATTCTATATATTTTCTATTAGGTTCAGATTTCTGTCCACTTTGTTATGATTTTTCAAAAATCTAATAGCTTTGAATAATATTATATATATATATTAGCCAAGGAGAATCAAAATAACAAGTTGGGGTCAAATTCAATATCCAACAAGCAATTTGATTGGTCAAAATTACCATCTGCTCAAGTCTGCTCTGGGAAAGGATTTAAATGATCATTTTTGAAGCAATTTCCAGAAAATAGTCACAAATATTACAAAAAAAATAACAATGATCAGCATAGCTATAAGGCCATTGGCCTATAGATGTTTTTATTCTCAAACAATTCAAACAGTTTGACCATATGCTTTCGTACTTTTCAATTTCATAGAGATGGCCTTTAGTATGATGGGTTCTCAGTGATGGAAATAACTTGAAGTGACGATATCAAGCCAATCGCCTGGCTGTCATGCTGTTTGTCCCATTTAGATTTCTAAGCTTCATAGTTTAAATACCTTTAATGTTGAGATAGATACTTTTGAGGTTTTATTTGAGTGGCATGCACGTCAAAACATATAGAATTGGATTTTTTGTTTGTTTTGTTTAGTTTTTTTGGCAAATGCAGAAAATTAGAAAGATGGAGGCTACAAAGCTGACGATTTTGAGATGTGACAATAGTATAGAATTTAAACTTTGAGGAAGTTAGCCAAGAGGGGAAACCTTGAGAATGTTATATAAAGTGATAAAAATATAAAATTTGCTTCAAAACATTCACATCTTGAACATGTATAGAAAATTATAAGAATATGTTTGCTCTCTGGCCTTTGTTTAGGTGGATTTCAAGTAGTGCCACCTTGTTTATTTTGGCATTGACATAATTTTGATCAGTCTCATATTGACAATAAATTTATTAGACGTAATCACTAAATCTGTATGTACTCCCTCTTAGATTTCTTCCGTGGGCCAGTTGTGAATAATATCAGACTTCAAGGTTTGGAACATGTTCTCAGTTTTACTGCAGTTAATGGAAAAATTTACATTAGGAGTTACAAGTAAGTGCCGTCAAAAACATTCATGACGTTTATGATCCTACATGTCTTTGAGTCAGTTATTGGATAAAAAAACAAAAAGTGACTCATTTGCATAATATTATGTAATATTAAAACAGAACATCAGACTTAATTTCATACTATTATATAATGATAACACAGAACATGTAATTTTCTTGCATTACATAATAAATGTTAAAGCAAATTATGATTTGTTTGCATAATGCTTGATGATATATTGACTTGACAAGGCGATCTATTGTTAATAAACCCTGAAAAGCTCAACCTCTGTGCCTTTTATTCCAGTAAGATGTGTTACATCCCATGCAACAATCTGAAATAAGTGCTCAGAAAATTGTCTTGATTCATGTGTATGATGTTGCCATGATTGCAGGATTCAGATGAAGAAGTCGGGTAGTCGAGTGCCGCGGGTTGAGTTGGAGGAGATGGGACCATCACTGGACCTGGTGATGAGGAGAACCAAGCTGGCCTCAGATGATCTCTACAAGAGAGCCTGCAAAGTGCCCAAAACTGCCACAGTATGTACTCCTATAAATTCCTTTACTTGTATAGGGCATAGTTGAGAATCTCTTTTCCGAAATAGTTAACTCAAACTAGACTTAATAACCTAAAATGTCATAAAAGTTCAATATTTAGTTCGTATTTTTTAAAATATAAGTTTATTGATTGATCATATTTTTATTGTATATTTGTTTGTTATTTCAGCCCAAAAAGAAGAAGAATGTTTCTCGTGATGCATTTGGTTCTAAACTTGGCAGAATCCACATGACAAAGCAAGACCTTGGAAATCTGCAAACAAGAAAGATGAAGGGACTCAAAAAACGGAAATCAGATGCTTCAGAAACAAATGATGAGCCTCAATCTAAAATATCAAAAGACTGATTAAATTTATAAAATAGAAGAAATTGTCACATACTTATTTTGTAATAATATTTATGTTTTAATGATAACAAAGAAAGTATAGAATCTAAATAAATTTGTTTTCCTTGAAATAGATTTTGACACCAGGTGTCTCTGATCATAAGACAATTATTTGATTCAAGGAAAGAACAACACCAGGTGGCACTGTAAATTAGGGATCTGAGTAAAACTATGATGAATCACTGATCACAGGAGACAGTGGATGATTACAGAGGGTCATGGGGGTTGAGGGTTGCCTCCTAATTATGATGGACCACTGGCATGTGGAGGCAAAATTGCTCCGAGTCTGCAGGACGCCAGAATAATTGATTTGATTTAAGACAGAAATAGATTAGCCAAGAAGCGATAATGTTTGGAGAGACAGTGAATAGTGAAAGTATATTTTTCTTTGTTGAAAATGTTGGAAAGCCAAACATTTTAAATAAAGGATATAGAAATCAGTACAATTTATGGAAATATCTCTATTAACTGAAATAATTTTCCAGCGCATTCTTATCAACATGAAATAATTAACTGTAAATTGAATTGTAATGCAATAATGTCAAATTGTATATTGGATATGACTTCCTGTAAATAAATGATGACATACAAAAACATTAGGATAATTTATATTGTTTAGTCCTTCAAAATAATCAGTGACAAAACTAAGACAGCAAATGGTAAACTTGAAGAAACAAAATATTTTAAAGAGTTTTTGCAATAATTCTCATTTGAACAAACAAGATTGATTATAGATGATTTTATGCAAGATGACAAACTGGCTTTGAAATCTTCCGAAATCAAGTACATTCCAAATGGCTGTCTTTTAAATACTTATATATGGAAGATTTAAAATAACCTTTTAATACTTTTCCTTGAAATCTTTTCAGTATTTCAGTTTCATGATCACCAAATTCCTAAAATGAATAATATTGTTGAATAATGGAGAGAAATTAGTCACTTTGAAGCTGCAGGTTGAGTCAAAATTGTTGTGACCAATGTCTTTATCCTTCTGGATGCTCCATTTTCACAATTATTTTGTTAGATGAAAACTGAATTTCATACAAATATAAATTCAATACAACATGACTGAATATGTCATAACTGGAAAACAAATTCTAAAAATCTACCCATATCAAAACATGAGAGGAATTATTTTTTAATTAATTTTATTTTTCTCATGAAAGTTCAAGATCAGTTTCAAAGATTACTGTTTTGTTGCAATTGGTGTTATTTCCATCTTGTAATCTGAAGCACAAATCAAATGGTAAAATAAGTTAAATGTTACATAAATTGGCAAGATACGTTTGCCCTTGGAATCTTGGAATCTGAGAGTCATACAACAATATATTACCAGGAACACATAAAGACATTGCGTTCCTGATATTACTGATCTCATGTTTGAGTATCATACCATCTATTGATTGTTGATATGAATGAATGTATTTGCTGAGAGCAATATAAATTATTGCTCTCAGGTTTTAGTTAATTAATGGTTTGTCGTTCAATCAAAATATCAACACTTCCGGAGTCCCTATATTACTCTTACTCAAATGAATATGTATTACATTTAGGATTGGCCCTGGGCATGTCATGATGACCTATCATATCTATTGTCTGGGATGCTGCTAATATAGGATTTCCTGAGCCTGCTGCAGCAACCTGATTGAAAGAAAAGATAATTGGGTCAATGGATAGCATGGGACCGGAAAGCACTTACGCGCATGCTCGGCATTACCAAAACATTGACTGAGCACAGCATGTTGATTCATTGGAGGGTACTTCAACAGTGAGTTCTCACAAAATGTGACCGGTTGGGACATTAAAAACGCCCAGTTTCCTCCTATTTTAGACCCTCTAGAGTAGGTACGAGTTCTTATCACCAGGGATCCATTTAAATAAGACATGCGAGGTTTTTACTGAGAGGGGGAGGGGCGGTGGATGTGTCAAAATGGAGCTGTCACATCGTGAGCGGCGGCTGCTGCTGGACTCCGTGAACAGTAGGCTGACGATGGAGACAGTGCTACTGAGCCACTGAGAGACATGACAGCTTCCCACATACATACCACCTACTTGTAAAATACACACTCCTGCTCTCACGACCACCATGCATGTCTACTTTGAGGAGAATGCGTTAACTCGCAGTGATTGTACGGTGCAGAGTCTATCATGGATGGGAAAAGTCCCAGAAACTCTGCCAGATGAGGATGGGTGGAAACTCAACAGGGTTCACTATTACCAGGAAGGGTGGCTCGCCAGCGGAAATACACGGGGCATTATTGGTGTAACTTTCACCGCTTGTCACTGCCGCAAAAGCTACGAAGGGCCGCCACGGACAAACTTTAATCTTCGGGGACATCGTAATGAGGTAAGTTGTCATTAAATATAATTGTTTCGTAAGAACATTTGTATAACATACAAAATTATCAACATTTTGGGGAAATATATGAAAAATTGGATAAAAAGCTAGGTTACTTAAATCTGACAGTTCTTATATGTCCAGAAAGCTTTTAAATTATTTAAAAACATGAGATGTCATTCATCCTAACATCTGATATTTGATCAAGAAAATCAGATTGTAAACTTGTAAAGAGTCCGAGTAAAATCCTGTTTTATTGTAGTATTATAATAACAAGACCACCTTACAAATATGTGGATGTCTCTGAATACAATTGCAAATGATATTTGCACAAACAAGTCTTGTTTGACATGTTGAATGCCAACACCGTGCGATGTGTAGGCTGCTGGCACTCTACAACACACACTTCCCGGTCCATCATCTCGTAGTTGATGATCAATAACATTATGAGATTATTACGTAACTACCAGGTCCTAATGGGTTAATTTCTGTCATAAGGTCTCAATGTCAATCTGCTAATTGATTGGCATTCTTAAACCTAGATATCCAATCACTAACACTTACAAGATATCTTCATAATAGATTTATGATAGACATCTGCACCACTTTTCCGATCTTGATTTAATAGCTTGTGATCCAGCATGCATATATATATATATATATATATATATATATATATATATATATATATATATATATATATATATATATACAGTGACCGGCAGCCAAATCTGGACATTTTCATGTTTTTCACTCCCGATTTTCACAAAACCCTTCAAAACCTTGTAAAAACTGCTCACATCGATTGAAGATCGTCTATTTCAAAGGCGTGTGAAGTAAAAATGATATCCTTTCAATATTTACATAAATAGCGGGAAATTCACGCATTCAGTAAACCTGCAGATTGTCCGAGTTTCCATTGAGTTATACGGTGATGTTGGTTGCGTTACCACTTCTGACGTTATTTGACAGTGATAACATCACTGGTCCCGTGAAAACAAATGAACACTTCTAACGTTTTGAAAGGCACAGGAATTAAAAGTTGACGTGTGAGACACAATATTCAGCTCAATTGCAATTAGTACTGCACAGTTTTACTCGATATATGACCGAATTAAAAATGTCCGAGTTAGATCTGCCGGTTTCGGACAGTTGCCGGTCACTGTATATCTTTCAGTATGATGTTATGTTTTGGAGGTTCTGGAACTGGCCGGATTGAGACAAGGCCATGGGATAATGTATTGTTCTGTAAAACAAAAAATGGTGTAGAATTAATGGCTATTACAGTGTCCAGCATTGCAAAGATCATTGTTTATAAGGCACAATATGGTTCAGTATCAGGAAGCTGACTTGTTGGCCATTCAGTTGAGCCTTGGAGGTGCAGCATTCAAAAAATCATCTTCTTCATCTTTCTCTAAATCCTAGATATGTTTATTTAAGCAGTTGATTCTTGGCCAGAAATTTGGCTGTCCTCCATGTGGCCCAACAGTGTTATTTTTTTCCATGGCCACCAGGGGGAGCAGGGAGAGCAGGACAACTCTGGCAAGAGAGATACATGTCATGGCACTCTTTGAATGTTTAATATCAGACAGGAAATATGAATACCAAGGAATCGAATAATCAAGAAGAAAAAAAATATGCCTATTTCATCATTGTAAAAGTACATTTCTCCTTCAAAAACCAGGAAATGTTGTTATCATTGAAATACATATAACATCTGAGATCCAATACATAAGCGCATGCAATACATTTATAAACAGGAAAATATAAATCAAGAAAAAAGATTATTTATCAGTGGAAAAATGTCATGTACACATTTTATATCAGAGGAAAATGTCAGGTTCAATATCATGGGAAAATGTCATATTGAATATCAAAGGAAAGGGTCATGTTCAATAGCATGGGAAAATGTCATATTGAATATCAGAGGAAAGGGTCATGTTCAATAGCATGGGAAAATGTCATATTGAATATCAGAAGAAAGGGTCTTGTTTAATAGCATGGGAAAATGTCATATTGAATATCAGAGGAAAAGGTCATGTTCAATATCAAAGGGAAAAGCTTTATTGAATATCTGAGGAAAAGCTCATTTGGAGTATCAGAGGGAAAATAATTGAACAAACCAGCCTGTTGGCATACTAGCAGTGGTAAGGTATTTGTGATGCAGTTAGAGTTGGTGAAGGTAGACTTTCTGTCTGATGGCTGATGTACCTCCTCAGATGTGCAGGAAGCCATTATATATGCTGCTTAGTGGTGACACATATGACCACTAACAGCATGACAATATAGTGGCAACATTAGGGGTATGAGATATATCAAATATCACACCAAACGCTCAAGTCCAATATCACGCAAAAAGGTGATATCATCTGAAAAGGAGAAGTTTAACATATCATTGAAATTCTGCCTTATGTAAGACCCTAATGTGGAGTCAGTTGAGTGGCCCTTTATGAGAGGATATACTATTATGGTATAAAGTGATAAATGTGCATCAAAGGGTTTTATTGTTTGAAATTTAAGTCATAATTATGTACAGATGTCAGATAGCACAGCTTTTTTTCAAAGGGGGTGTACTTTGTCAAGCTTATTTGAAGTTAGATGCAGTTAACAGAATGTTTACAATTTTCAGATTTTTTTTTTTCATGTTGCAAAGTTCACTTGCAAAACAACACACAGGGGTATACATAATAGAAAAATCAATGGTGAATCGGCAGCCAACAATTTAGTGGGCTCCACAGAGGCTATCTATGTAATGAACAAGTACAAATGATGTGTGTGTGCAGTGTGTGTGGCTGGCAGCTTTATAGGCACAGGCAGGTGTAGTAGGGACAAGTGCTAATGGACACAGTGCAAAGGCCAGTCCCCATCACTGGAAATATCCTACTCACTGCTCACTACTTTATCCTTATAGATGCCTAGGCCCACCACTCTTAGGCTACTCAAATTATATCTAGATTATTACTGATATGAATATCATTTTTATTTAGTTTTAAACATAATTTTTGTTTGCAACAGAAATATTTCCTTCTCCAGGGTATAATATATTTATATGTTGTGATGACTGTTGCACTAACTTTACTGAATGCTAATAATAATAAATAATAAATTCACCAGGTACTCATGCGTCTCAAAGTGATAACTTCAGCAGGTTCTCATTTTTCTCATAGTAATAACCTCATAATGATAACTTCACTAGATATTCATTCATCTAATAGTGATAACCTCACTAGATATTTATTCATTCATCTTATAGTGATAACTTCGCCACCTAATGATTCATCTCATAGTGATAACCTCACTAGATACTCATTCATCTCATAGTGATAACCTCACTAGATACTCATTCATCTCATAGTGATAACCTCACTAGATACTCATTCATCTCATAGTGATAACTTCACCAGGTATTCATTCTCCTCATAGTGATAACTTCACCAGGTACTTGTTTATCTCACCAAATTCTCATGAAGGATGGTGATGTATGCTTTTGGAAGTACATTTGTATAACAATGTCAGTTGTCTGCATGTGATTAACCAACCTGTATATATCTTGTGGTTCCTCCCCCTGTATGTTTTTAACATATGCATTTGGAGTTTGTCTATGTTGAATGAGCTCATTGATTCTAAATGGTTCTGCCTGATATGAATTCATTTTTTATTCATCAGACAGTCAAATCTAAACCAAAGATGATGAAATGTATCTCAACATTATGGTAATGATATGCATGGATCATATCATAGAATTTGTGGAATATTTTACAGATCCCTATCTCTGAATATCTATATACTTTTTATCATGCAGCGTAGAGGTGATTGAATGTGTTACATCATAACAGTGGGTAGATTTATTGTAATACAATGGGCCCATCAAGGCAAGTTAATATGCACAGCAACAAGCAGGACACAGTTTTACATTCACACACACACACAAGCTGCCGGATTGACACCCATGCCTTGACTAATGGATTAGGATGTATTCTGGGGTGAGCCTTTAACAGGATTAACAGGATTAATGTAGTGAGTGTGGCAGGATAGAGGATGCTCTCATCTACACCATGTATAAATCATATTGTATTAGAGAATTGCCATTTAATTGCATAACAAGGGAAGAGACATTCCAGGCCAGTCTCATAGCAACCTGTGTCAGTCTCATAGCAAAGGAGGAGACACCCTGGGTCAGTCTCATAGCAAGAGAGGAGACACCCTGGGTCAGTCTCATAGCAAGAGAGGAGACACCCTGGGCCAGTCTCATAGTAAGGGAGGAGACACCCTGGGCCAGTCTCATAGCTAGGGAGGAGACACCCTGGGCCAGTCTCATAGCTAGGGAGGAGACACCCTGGGCCAGTCTCATAGCAAGGGAGGAGACACCCTGGGCCAGTCTCATAGCAAGGGAGGAGACACCCTGGGCCAGTCTCATAGCAAGGGAGGAGACACCCTGGGCCAGTCTCATAGCAAGGGAGGAGACACCCTGGGTCAGTCTCATAGCAAGGGAGGAGACACCCTGGGTCAGTCCCATACTCTCATAGCAAAGGAGGAGAAAACATATATTGCATTTCATGTAAATTATGAATACTTGTGATTATGAAGTTAATTAATTGTATGTCCAGTCAAGGCATATTGACACAGATATATGCACAAGTTGTCACAGACAGAAATATAGTAGCTTCCAGCAAATTATTATTGATATATCGCCCCTTTACACTTGGGACACGTAATAAAATGGTTTTGTCCTTGTTTGCATGGATATTATGTCTTGTACAAATGTGTCCTGAGCATATTTACTATTATGTTGTGGTGTTGGACATGCTTATAGAGTAGTCACTGAGGCACTGAGTCACTGAGTCACAAATAAACCGAGTATACTGATATATTTCATAGATAAATTTAGCATGTTGGAATATGTCACTGATAAAATGAGTATGCTAGGATATGGCACAGACAAATTGAGTATGCTGGGATATGTCACAAATTAATTGAGTATGCTGGAATATGTCACAAATTAACTGAGTTTGCATATATATGTCACATATAAACTGAGTAGGTTGGGATATGTCACAAATAAACTGAGTATGCTGATATACATGCATGTCACAAATAAACTGCGAAGGTTGGGATATGTCACAAATTAACTGAGTAATCTTGGGATGTATCACAAATTAACTTAGTAGGTTGGAATATGTTAGATACCATTACCATCTCTTGTGCTTGATTCTGCTTTGCTCAGTGACCCACACTACTGGAGTGAAAGGATAAAGCAATGGTGTCTAGGGATATGTCACAGATAAAGGGGAACATCCTCCTTGTAATCATTTCTCAAATGTTTAAATTGAAAAGATTGGTGTAGAATGTAAATGTTTGGTGTAGAATGTCAATGTTTGGTGTAGAATGTAAACAGATGTTGTAGAATGGAAATGTTTGGTGTAGAATCATAGGTTTTTCTGAACGGTTTAATAAATCACCAGTTCTGTTGACCTATAAACTTGAAATGTATATGATATGTCTGGTTTTAATGTTATCATATCTCATGTCCCAATATTCAACTGATTTATTTCTTGACCAAGAAATGAAAATAAACAGAAGTAGGTAAATCATGACACAGCAATTGCAGTAATTAGCATTAAGTTTCAGGAAGAAGATGGCAGACTATTAGGCTAGATACCCTGGGAGGTTGAGGGTCATATATCAGAAAACAAGATGGCTGGTTAGTTAACTTGATATCTGAGGCTGTTGAGGGTCATATGTCAGAAAACAAGATGGCTGGCTAGTTAACTTGATATCTGAGGCTGTTGAGGGTCTTATATCAGACAACAATATGGCTGGCTGGTTAACATGATATCTGAGGTTGTTGAGGGTCATATATCAGAAAACAAGATGGCTGGCTAGTTAACTTGATATCGGAGGATGTTGAGGGTCATGTATCAGAAAACAAGATGGCTGGCTAGTTAACTTGATATCGGAGGATGTTGAGGGTCATGTATCAGAAAACACGATGGCTGGCTAGTTAACTTGATATCTGAGGCTGTTGAGGGTCTTATATCAGACAACAATATGGCTGGCTGGTTAACATGATATCTGAGGTTGTTGAGGGTCATATATCAGAAAACAAGATGGCTGGCTAGTTAACTTGATATCGGAGGATGTTGAGGGTCATGTATCAGAAAACAAGATGGCTGGCTAGTTAACTTGATATCAGAGGCTGTTGAGGGTCTTATATCAGACAACAATATGGCTAGCTAGTTCACATGAAATCTCGGGCTGTTGAAGGTCACATTACCCTCCATAGTTTGTTTGTTTGTTTGGGTTTTACATCACTTTCAACATTATTTCAGTCATTTCGTGATGAGACCTACTTGTAGCAGATATAGTGCTGCCTCACTGAATTGTCATGTCGCAGGTCCTTGACATGACAACCCGCCCGGTCACAGATTTACAAGGACAACGGGTTAACCCTTCAGGCACGGGCCTCAGCTCATGTGGGAAATTGTATCATGAGTTCAATCCCGGCACGACCGGGGATCGAACCCACAACCTTTGGATCACCACAGAGGAACTGGTGCTAATAAGCTGGCGCTCTAACCAACTGCGCCACGGCCCGTGGCCACCCTCCATAGCAGGACTTCTCTATCATATCAGTCCCTACCACCAAAGCTATAAAGGTGTGCACAGAATCAACTGCAGGTCATCAGTATTCATAAAAATCTGGTTGTGAACTGATTGGCAGGGAATAAATGCTAACTGAAATAGATTCTATTTTGTTCTGACAGCTGTACTGATTGGTCAATTTATGACCTGTTGGTCAACTCAGATTTGATGATATTTTTGTGAACAAGACAAGAATTCATAACTTTGGGAATTCCAAACTTAGAATAGTATCAAATATAGGGCAATGACTGCAGAGGTAGTAATTGGATACTCCCTCTGTAATGCAGAGTAGGGTCATATATCAGAAAGCAAGATGGCTGACCAGGTAGCTAGGTATCTGAGGCTGTTTAGGGTCATATCAGAAAGCAAGATGGCTGACCAGGTAGCTAGGTATCTGAGGCTGTTGAGGTTCATATATCAGGAAGTGACATATTTTATTATTGTAACCCAGCTGATGAATACAAAGAAGACAATGTCTATTCCCTGAATAAATGATGTGTGGCTGGTCCTCGGATTATTTGTATATATGATGCTAAGTGAAAAGAAAGGGAAAGACAGTGGGAGGTGTCCAAGGCCACAACTGAACCAAAAATATCTCTGTGTGTGATGAGCTTGCTAATTATGAAGATGTGCAGCTGTATATCTTGTCTGACACACAGTGAGAATTGTTCTGATGACAGAATCATTATGTCTCAGCACCAAAGAAATCAGTGTCAGCAGTTTTACTAATTAAGAAAGTTTTTAAACACCTGCTGAAATTAAATTCTTTTGATAGAGTTACCTTTATTTTCATAGAATATTCATTTTATTAGGATGTATTGTAATCAAATTTTTTGAGTCATTAGGCAGATAAAGCTAGGATGAAAACCTGATGTCTGGCAATCAGGCAGATCAAATCAGGATCAAATGTCAAAAACGATATCTTCCAATCAGGCAGATCAAGCCAGGATCAAAAATTAGAAATAATATCTTCAAATCAGGCAGATCAAGCCAGGATCAAATGTCAAAAACGATATCTTCCAATCAGGCAGATCAAGCCAGGATCAAAAATTAGAAATAATATCTTTCAATCAAGCAGATCAAGCCAGGATCAAATGTCAAAAACAATATCTTCCAATCAGGCAGATCAAGCCAGGATAAAAAATTAGAAATGATATCTTCAAATCAGGCAGATCAAGCCAGGATCAAATGTTATGAAAGATATCTTCAAATCAGGCAGATCAAGCCAGGATCAAATGCTACAACGGATATCCTTTATATTATAACATTCCACAAAGCTCTATTTATCTAACAAGATGATCAGAAAGATAACAATCCATATTATCCTTTCACCAACAAAAATAAAACAGTAAACCATCACTGCGTACAAATGGGACAGATGTGTGTTGAGCGGTTAATATGTGATGATCATTTGAGGAGGTCAGTCATGTGGATGAGGGGGCCTGGAGCCTGTATTTTGCTCAGATGGCTAATTGGTCTACACGTTCTATGCCTGAGTGCTCACTTAGGGTAACACGGCCTTCATAAGCCACAGGTCTCCCTGGCACAACTCTGGCAATTATTACAGCCTGTAGAGCCAGAACTGGTGCCAGATAGACTGGTACTGTATAGTACTGACATGAACTAGTGCCAGATAGACTGGTACCTTATGGTACTGACATGAATTGGTGCCAGACAGACTGGTACCATATAGTACAGCCATGAACTAGTGCCAGATAGACTGGTACCTTTTGGTGCTGACATGAAGTGGTGCCAGATAGACTGGTACCTAATGGTACTGACATGAACTGGTGCCAGATAGACTGGTACCTAATGGTACTGACATGAACTGGTGCCAGATAGACTGGTACCGTATAGTACGGCCATGAACTAGTGCCAGATAGACTGGTACCTTTTGGTGCTGACATGAACTAGTGCCAGATAGACTGGTACCTTATGGTACTGACATGAACTAGTGCCAGATAGATGGGCACCATATGGTTCTGTATCTAACTGGTGCCATATAGACGGGTGCCTCATAGTATCTATCGAACTTGTGCCATATAGATGGGTGCCATGTCATTTTGTTTAATATTACAGTATCTGTATTAATGCAAATAGCCGGAAACTGAGGAAGAGCAGTCTGAATATTTATGCACATTGCATGAAACAGAGCATACACAGTCTTAGTATTAATGCACATTGCCTGAATCTGAGTACACACAGTCTGAGTATTAATGCACATTGCCTGAATCTGAGTACACACAGTCTGAGTATTAATGCACATTGCCTGAATCTGAGTACACACAGTCTGACTATTAATGCACATTGTCTGAATCTGAGCACAGACAGTCTGAGTTTTAATGCACATTGCCTGAATCTGAGCACACACAGTCTGAGTATCAATGCACATTGCCTGAATTTCAGCAAATATAAATCATGATTAATATAGAAAAAAAATGTATAAAGAGGAGAGATAACAGCTAGAATTGAATAATTAAATCATGAAGTATGAAATATAGAGCAGTTTTAAAGCACACCGATACACTACAGTTAATGGCATTGCCTTATCAGTGACATTATCAGATAGAAAACAAGCTATTTTTGTCTGGTTTTTATTGTTGTTTCACATGCAATCGGACCATATTCTGATCAATCGTGCCCCAATGATAATGACCTTTACTGCTTGTGATTTCTGATATATCATGTTGGTCATGCTTTATTAGGTGACAAAAATTGAGAATATTTACCTCAGAAATGTAGTCACTATTGTTACGACATATTTCTAGCAAGGATATGAGATATGTCAATATAATTGGTAATTAATTTTTCACAAATATAAAGCATCAGTGACAGGTGGCCTCCTTGCAAACAACATGATCCGCTTTACCTGGAATTAATTACATCACTTGCTCACCAGGGGGCTGTCCTCTTATACAAAAAGAGCAGTTGACAAACAACAATGTCATTTTGTTTTGTATTACTTAGTTGGATTATGGTTAATTACTGCCTAATAAGATCATGTTACCATTGAAATATTTGATTTTATTTTGAACCAAATTAAATATCTTATCTTAATGATAGATCTTTAGTTGTAGTGTGAGTCTGATATGGAGTAAAACAAGGCTTTAATAAAGAACTCCACTTTCATCCAATCACACAATATTTGCTTTTTGTAACATCTAAGACTTTTGATCTCTAACCTCTAAACAAATTAGCTGATATCCAAGGCAGATTCAGGCCGCTTGCTGCCACCAAATGACACAGGTTTTTTCCTTTCCTGGATCTCCCGAGTATCAGAGGAACTGTCGCTCAGCTTAATTTTGAATATCTCTACATGATATTATCATCTGGGAAATTGCACTTTAGTGTATTGTTTGTTTTGTGGCTGCTGGGTCGATAGTACATCCAATTTTATTAGATTAAGCAACAAAGCCAGGGATTTGAGAGAGAGTTTGTCGTTCTCTGTCCAACCTACTCGGGGGATCAGCAATTACCATCAGATTTTACAGGATATTGATTTTTCTTGCCTAGGCATTTTATTGGTATTTGTTAATCTGAGGCAGTACCATTAGAAAATAATGATTGGTTATTCAGATGAATACAGTAACTTTCTCCATGCCATGGTCTGGGAGCGTATATGGCTGGATTATTAAACATTGATCCACTCACGTCATAACTGTGAAATAGTAACATGAAGCAAGTCTCTTAATTTCAACAGCCATTATATAATATTTACTCTAATAATTCAATTGACATTCTCTGAACAGTGTTGGCAATGACTGCTGAGTGGAAGTGCAGCATGTGCTCTGTACATGTCTGTATATCTATATCAGTGATATTCCATTTTGCCCTAGTCGCACTCTGCTGATATTTAACAGAGAACTAAAGAGGATTAAAGCAAAATTGTTCATAAATTTAGAACTGAAACGTTTTAGCTATGCATAGCATTGACTCTGCAGTGATGGGAAGAAAATTCTGTCATTTTGTCCATCAACTTTGATCTTTTCCTTTTCCTTAAGGCTCAGAACTTTTTTTCCACCTTTTTGAAAATATTTAAGAGTGAATGAAAAAAATCTATAGCTATTACTGAGTTGTCAAGGAGGCTGCCATTTTAAAAAAACATGACAAATACCAGCCAATGAGAATCAAAATAACAAATTCAATATGTAATATACATTTTCATCCACCTTTATTTAGTAATCAGAATTTGCAGGCATTTCCAGAAAATCTTCCCAGACATCACAAAAAAAAAGATTAATCAGCCAGCGGGCAATGTTTTCCATACCACCTTCAGGTCCAGACTGTCATATGTAAGTTTTGATTAAATACCCAGGCCTGTGTTAATTATAAATGTCACAGCAGGATGAGGACTACTTTAAAGAGAATCTCATTACAGCATCATAGATGCAAAGAGAGATACAGTAATTTTCATTATTGTTTAGAGGCTCCAACTTTACCTGTGACACCTGCCATTCAGCAGTGCATTGTGGGAGGTTGTCAACAGGATGTTTGTGGTTTGAACAGATGCTCGTCAAGGTCATCAAGAATGATATGATAGACATATCAATCGATGTAAAATGACCAACTTTTAATCAAAAATAGGGAATGAAAATATTGTTTTATTCTAAAAGTTAAACTTGTAACAGGACCTTTTGAAACAGTAATTTAGATCATTATAACATATATTGGGTATATACACTTCACGAAATTAATAGTTTTATCTGGTAAAGCAACAAGTAGGCATCATTACTTCCTATTGACACTATACAGTTATCTGCAACAGGAGAATAATGTTAGATGATACCTATAATATCCCAATGATATCTCCTCTAAACTGTTAGCAATATTCCTCTCCATTAATCCTAATATCATTATGCTCTGGTATCATACAGTACTGAGTATTTGCTTAATGGATTGAGTTCTAGAGTATGTTGATGAGTTTTAATATATATATATATATATATATATATATATATATATATATATATATATATATATATATATATATATATATATATATATATATATATATAATGGACAAAATAACTTGTTTTAGTGATGGGACTTTGTTAAAGGATGATTCAAAAGTCAGAAAGATACTTTTTTTTTTACTTTTTCTGACAAAGACAACTTGGCCCTTTCCTCGGGCAAATTCTGTGACCTTTTCCTGGGATAAAAAACTTTACCTTTTACCATGACATTTTGCACGACCTTTTGCTGTGACACACAGCTTAATTGATTTCAATGACCTACACAGTGATATGACAAGCAATGGACAAAAGGAATCATAGTGATACATTTCTACAAATTTAGCTATTGCTAATTTCTTTCTTCATTTACTCTTAATCTGTTCCAGTTTGCTGGATACTTTTAGTAGTAATATCCATTCCAGATAATTACTATTTTATCATAACTATTATTAGTGATAATAGTTATTATTAGTGACGTGAGCAAACTTATATTTGGAAGCATTGTAACAAATTTCACTAAAAAAATAATATCTTGTTGTTTGATGGATATCGGTTACTACTTAGCAGATGTCAGATGTGCGTCCTTGGTAAGAAATGTGATACATTAATCATGAAACCTGAGAGCAGTTCAAATAAAAGTCAAGTCTAATATATCAATATATAGGCCATCCAAGTATTCAATCTGTCTTCTTTTAAGAATTTGCGTGTCATTATTGTTGAGATAGTGAAACAGGAAATTCTGGGTATTATTAGCTAAAAGACGTTACAACTTTACACTCACAACCAGCTCCACACACCAGATAATGCAAATACCCTCCACATAGCAGTGCCCACAGTGTGACAAACTGCCCTCCAGATAGCAGTGCCCACAGTGTGACAAACTGCCCTCCAGATAGCAGTGCCCACAGTGTGACAAACTGCCCTCCACATAGCAGTGCCCACAGTGTGACAAACTGCCCTCCAGATAGCAGTGCCCACAGTGTGAAAAACTGCCCTCCAGATAGCATTGTCCACAGTGTGACAAACTGCCCTCCAGATAGCAGGTCCACAGTGTGACAAACTTCCCTCCAGATAGCAGTGTCCACAGTGTGACAAACTGCCCTCCAGATAGCAGTGCCCACAGTGTGACAAACCGCCCTCCAGATAGCAGTGCCCACAGTGTGACAAACTGCCCTCCAGATAGCATTGTCCACAGTGTAACAATCCGCCCTCCAGATAGCAGTGCCCACAGTGTGACAATCCGCCCTCCAGATAGCAGTGCCCACAGTGTGACAATCCGCCCTCCAGATAGCAGTGCCCACAGTGTGACAAACTGCCCTCCAAATAGCAGTGTCCAGTGTGACAAACTTCCCTCCAGATAGCAGTGTCCAGTATGACAAACTTTCCTCCAGATAGCAGTGTCCTCAGTGTGGCAAACTGCCCTCCAGATAGCATTGTCCACAGTGTGACAAACTGCCCTCCAGATAGCAGTGTCCACAGTGTGACAATCCGCCCTCCAGATAGCAGTGCCCACAGTGTGACAAACTGCCCTCCAAATAGCAGTGCCCACAGTGTGACAAACTGCCCTCCAGATAGCAGTGTCCTCAGTGTGGCAAACTGCCCTCCAGATAGCATTGTCCACAGTGTGACAAACTGCCCTCCAGATAGCAGTGCCCACAGTGTGACAAACTGCCCTCCAGATAGCAGTGCCCACAGTGTGAAAAACTGCCCTCCAGATAGCAGTGTCCACAGTGTGACAAACTGCCCTCCATATAGCAGTGCCCACAGTGTGACAAACCGCCCTCCAGATAGCAGTGCCCACAGTGTGACAAACTGCCCTCCAGATAGCAGTGCCCACAGTGTGAAAAACTGCCCTCCAGATAGCATTGTCCACAGTGTGACAAACTGCCCTCCAGATAGCAGGTCCACAGTGTGACAAACTTCCCTCCAGATAGCAGTGTCCACAGTGTGACAAACTGCCCTCCAGATAGCAGTGCCCACAGTGTGACAAACCGCCCTCCAGATAGCAGTGCCCACAGTGTGACAAACTGCCCTCCAGATAGCATTGTCCACAGTGTAACAATCCGCCCTCCAGATAGCAGTGCCCACAGTGTGACAATCCGCCCTCCAGATAGCAGTGCCCACAGTGTGACAATCCGCCCTCCAGATAGCAGTGCCCACAGTGTGACAAACTGCCCTCCAAATAGCAGTGTCCAGTGTGACAAACTTCCCTCCAGATAGCAGTGTCCAGTATGACAAACTTCCCTCCAGATAGCAGTGTCCAGTGTGACAAACTGCCCTCCAGATAGCAGTGTCCAGTGTGACAAACTGCCCTCCAGATAGCAGTGTCCACAGTGTGACAATCCGCCCTCCAGATAGCAGTGCCCACAGCTTGACACACTGTCCTTTATATAGCTGATGGTACATGGCAGATACAGACAGAACTAAAAACACATATAAAATGTCACCACATTTATAAAGTGATTTACTTAAATTTTAAAAGAATCAAAGAGCTTTTCTATGAATGATAAAACTGTTTTGAATGTCACATAATAATGCCATCCATAATATCATAGGAGATAGAGACAGATTCCATGCAATCTTTCCAATATCTGTGATTTATCATTGCATGTAATTTGAGCTTATTTTTATTTACTCCGTGGCATGTTAAGTTCTTGACAATGATTGATAACAAGGATCACATTTATTACTGAAACAATTATCTATTTTTAAATCCTCTTTGAGATAGTGATTATATTATATTTTGCCTTGTAAATTTTGATCACATTATGAGGAAGCCTGAAGGCAGCCTTGACATCATTCATCTGAGACAAAGGCTTGTCATACATTAATGATAAGCATCATTTCTCTGTGGGATGGAATGTAAATCCCTGTTTGATCAATGACATGTGTCACAGATCTATCAGAAATAGTTGGCCCCCATTCATAGTTCAGTAATTGTCAGATAAAAGAAGCTGAGTTCAGAGGTAACAGAATTAGTAGGTCAATAGAAAAATAAGATTAGTTATGAAATAAAAGGCTTATGCAAGAAATTATGAGGCATCCAATATCTACTTAATATTACAATATAGCCTCACCTTTACATTTCCTAGTTTTGCCTATCTGCAAATCTTGTGTCAAAATCTTGTCTAAAACAAAGATAGAGGTTTCATCGTATGTGTGTATGTGTGTATGTGTGCTTGTGTGTTTGTGACACTTGAGTTAGAGGTCTTTTATCAGATGTGTGAGACAGTTGAGACAGAGGTCTGTCTATGTGTGTGAGTGGGTGTGACCGCTGAGACAGAGGTCTGCCTATGTGTGTGAGTGGGTGTGACTGCTGAGACAGAGGTCAATCCATGTGTGTGAGTGGGTGTGACCACTGAGACAGAGGTATATCCAAGTGTGTGAGTGGGTGTGACCGCTGAGACAGAGGTCTGTCTATGTGTGTGAGTGGGTGTGACAGGTAAGACAGGTCTATCCAAGTGTGTGAGTGGGTGTGACCACTGAGATGGAGGTCTATCCATGTGTGTGAGTGGGTGTGACTGCTGAGACAGAGGTCTATCCATGTGTGTGAGTGGGTGTGACTGCTGAGACGGAGGTCTATCCATGTGTGTGAGTGGGTGTTACCGCTGAGACAGAGGTCTATCCGTGTGAGTGGGTGTTACCGCTGAGACAGAGGTCTATCCATGTGTGTGAGTGGGTGTGACTGCTGAGACAGAGGTCTATCCATGTGTGTGAGTGGGTGTGACAGTTATTTGTGATGGCTGCAGTCTGTGATTGTTGCGTGCTGGTATAGTATTGACTCGGTTGATGCCTACCATTGTCAGGTGCAACATGAAATGAAATGAATTATTGAAAGCCTGGTCTGGAGCAGTCATGTGAAGCCCTACTGCTTCATTATCTCATGACCATTCCACAGTATCATGGGACATATGCTGACTGTGATATGTGAAGCCCGCTAAGGGTCGAAAAGAAATCCTTCAATCAAAGCCTGCTAAGGGTCGAAAAGAAATCCCTCAATCAAAGCCCGCTAAGGGTCGAAAAGAAATCCCTCAATCTCAAAAAAAAATAAATTTTCTTTTAATGTGATGCATTCTTTTTAATTATGTTTTGAATGCAGTGAAAGATAATATCTGTGGTTAAATTTGATTACTAATTAAACAATTATGTTTCCATTTCTAGTGGGTGCTTCAAGAAATACTTGATCTCTTAAAATTGTTTCACAAATTATTTAAATGATCATTGTATTTGGTCATACATTGAGTAATATTACATTTTAATTTGATTACCATTGCTGCAGTTAATACTTGACAAATGGCCGGATGGATTATTTCACATAAGGCTGGCTGTATTAGGCAGCACCTGGTTAGTCCTCACAGTGTGCATGTAGTATTTAGTGTTGGGTTAGTTAAGGTTACACAACTGTCCATGCCAATACTAAGAGTACCCAAGACCGTATAGTGGGCATGCATTAATGATGAGGAAGGACAGAGAGTAAATACTGGCATAAACTGGCCCCCTCACCTTGCATAGATCAGTTACAAACTGGTCCCCTCACCTTGCATAGATCAGTAACAGACTGGTCCCCTCACTCACCATGCATAGATCAGTTACAAACAGGTCCCCTCACTCACCATGCATAGATCAGTTACAAACTTACCCCTTTCACCATGCATAAATCAGTTACAAACTGGCCCCCTCACCATGCAAAGATCACTTACAAACAGGTCCCCTCACTCACCATGCATAGATCATATACAAACTGGCCTCAGTATGCCAAAACCAGTCACACAAATGTCTTTCCCTGTAAAGCTGGGTTTGTAACATTAGGATATTGAAGTAATTTAAGACAAATGCCCTGCTGGGTTATAAACGTAGACTGGTCCAAGGCTGCGTCAAGTCTGGGTTGTCTGCAGCCTCCGTCTTAATCATTGGTTCAATAAAGCACACATCTCATACTTCATGCTGAGCCAAGATTTACAACCTCAAACTTTGGGACGTCTCTGTGATACCATCGTAAGCTGACAGTGTGGTGGGTCACAGTTAGACACTAGATTATGGCTGGCACCAAAGTCGCTTTAAGTGAAGAAGAGAGCAGAGTAGGAAATTAGTTTTTTTTTAAAAAGTGTCTTCAGTTCATTGACAATTTTGATGAAAATTAAAGAAACGTAAAATTACACTTTTACTATCAGTAGAGATCGGGGAGGGTTATATAAGAGGTAAGTTTGTTATGAGATCAATGTAAGAACCTGCCCTTGATGAATTGGGGGCAGATGCTATATTCATACAGGCTTGACGTAAACTCAATATCCGCTTATTGTAACTGTAATGTACTTACTAGAGTTATGGTTGATTTGTCCTTTATTTGAGAATAAGAGAAGTCATAGGCAGAAGAGAGATGGCAAATCTTTTTATCCACTATCTATTCTGTATTAAACTGGCTTAATCCTAAAGCTTCTCCGACAGTGAAAGTGCTGTGAAGGATAGTTGTGTGAAGGAAAGCAAGACACTTGGAGACAAGAAGCCACGATAGTTGACAAATACTGGCCAAGTAATCCGTCCTCAGGAGAAAATCATGGGTAAAGACCATGCAAATAATAATAAGATGATAAATCAATAAAGTGTGTATGCCACTTAACCCCTGCTGGAAATAGGGTTCAGATTGACTGTACAAAGTGGCTGTATATCACCAACTGGGACAAGTCAGGTATCAAGATGAAGGAGGCCATTTTCACTGCATGATATTGCAGATCTCTTAGCTTTTATCCGAATAATAATTGTCAAGCAATACATATTTGTGATCAAACAGTATAATATGTAGAAATTATTCATTCTTTTGGGTATGTCATAAATTCTCCAATGAAATGCGCAAAGAATAAGGCAGTTAGAGACATAATAATCAGGATATTGTGGTTCAAAATAAAAAGGTAATAAAAATGTTCTGAACTGAAGGTTTTGCAGTCAACAAATTGACTAGGTCAGCATTGCTTCTGCAGTGATGGGTGGAAAGTTTCTGTCATTCTGTCAACTTTGATATTCTTCTCCTCTGAAACTACTGTGTGGAGTTTGTAGCTATTGGTAGGAAAGATGTATTTTCACAGGATCAATTCTATCTATTTTCCACTAGGCTTTGATATTTTTCCATTATGTTTTTTGAAAAATCTAATAACTGTCACTGAGTTGTCAAACAAATATTAGCCAATGAGAATCAAGCTAACAAGCTTGGGCCAAATCTAATATGTATCATGCATTATGATTGGTTAAAATTATCATCTACTGAAGTCTGCTCTTGAAAAGGGTTAAGGGGGATTTAAGTGATCATTTTTAAAGCAATTTCCAGAAAATGTTGACAAGCATTACAAAAAAACAATGATCAGCATAGCTCTAAGGCCTTTGGCTTATGTTTTTATCACTGTTATGGCAGTATTGTGAATATATTTGACCTATGTATATATATCTTCTCTGTCTCTTTGCAGGTATGTACCAGATTTATTTTGAATGCAGCTCACAAAGTAAGTGCTTCTATATAAGGCTCCTGGCTTGATGAGATACTAATTCCTCAAATACAACAGAAATAATCTTTATACAGAAATATAGCTTACAATTTTATAAGTGACATTGATTTCCTGAAGTAAAGTATGGAGATATTAGAATTTATTTCATCAATGAGTTGAAAAAAATGTCATTGTAATATTAGCCTTGGAGAATAATTTAACATGAAAGATCACAAGCAACATTTCATAGTAGATTAATGAGTGAAACAAATATGGTCTCTTCATTTATTTTCTCTGTATTTGTTAAATCCCTGAGGCTGCATGTCTGGAAATAAATGCAATTATTGGAATAGAGGAAAGGTCCTAGAAGTTACATGTAACCATTGGTGTGTAGGCAACATATAGAAGTACATATGATGGAATCATCTTGTGTGTAAATGGCAAATGGTATTTGTGGAAGTTATTATGTATATAGTGGTAGGGGAATCGTACTGCTTTGTTAACAATCTAAATGGATGAGAGGTGCCATGTTGACAGAGTGAGGTATGTAGGAGTTAGACCACACTAATGGCACAATTACAGTATGCTCCCCACACCATTACAATGGTGCTATGCTCCCTACATCAGAAATACATGAAAGCTATGGCTCCCTGAAGGTATAACTCTTTGCTTCAGGCATAATTTGAGGATTTAGCCAAATTGCAGTAGTGTTATACTGTACCATTTGAGGAGAGAACTGCTGTGTTATTCTATGTGTGTGTGTGTGGGTGGGGGTGGGGAGGCTCGACTGCTGCTGATGAATGCTCCTAGTTACTGGTCTGTATATGTTCACTTACACATACAAAAAGACATTCCCTGTCTTGTTATGTGTAGTTCTGTAGTGATTTGTTTCTTTTACTTTCCATGCAGTTTTGAAGTTCATTTCTTAGAAATTCTACTCAAACCAAAATGATTCAGCTTCACATAACATGCAAAAGAACGTCACGTTTTCTTGACATTATAACATTTTTTGGGAGCATTTCACTTTCACTAATTGCTCAAAATATTTACTTCCTCCTCAAAATATTATGATGAAAAATGTCACTCATAAATTTTCTAACATCAATATTATAATAATCAAATATCTTTCACAACCTTACCTGCTAAGGTCTTGACAATTACTATCTGTAGAACGATTTATGTAGATAACATATACATGTAGTTATTGAAATATCACAGAAATGAGACAACTTCATATCATTGACAGAAATATGAATTGAAACACCAGGAATGTCTCAGTGAATAATTACCTGGGGAAAAGGAACAATTGAATGTCATAGCAAAAGGTCAATTTTATCATCAATCAAAATGGTGACAGATCAATAAATAAAAACATTAAACAAGTTCTTGTGGCATGTTACAATATCATATTTGGGAATAAGCTTGTCCATTTTTTTCACAGTAATATACTTTGCCAGATAGCAAGTTTTTTCCCAGTATGACTCTTCTTATGACTAAAATTATTGCAGGAATTCTATATTTGTTGAAGACCAAACAAATATCTTTAATTAGATAAAACTCCAATTAGTTTTTTTGATTAGATGTGATTAATTGCAGTACCATTAAAAGTGAGAAACAAATTGCTCACATAGGGTATGCTGCTTATTATAGCATTTCTGAATCAGCTCTTGTTTTACAAGGGTTTCATTTTACAATTTCAGTCGTCCATTGTGACGAAAAAAATTATTTATGATATACCTACAACTTGGCTTTATATGCTTCATGTTTTGTTTCGGTGATCATCAATGAAACACAAATCAACAGAAAGCAAAAACCTGATATCAGTTTATTCACATCGCCAGTGTTGTTCATGGTGGGAAAAGGCAGAATTTTGACAACCTTAGGCCATTATGAATCCAATTAGTAAAACCTTAGGGATACCAATAAGCATGTACATCTTAACTACCACAGGACTCACTTAGTATATACATCTTAACTACTTAAACTTGCACTCACTCACATTTGTGAATTACAAACTAAAAGAAATTGACACTCTGTATTAGAGAATGCCTGATAGAGCTTTAAACAATACCAAACCATATTACAGATAAACATTAACAAAACAAATTTGATATTCTCAATATTGTCTCATATTTTCAATATGGTCTCATATTCTCAGCGTGGTCTCTCACTAAGCTATTTCCCAGGAATTGGCTCTTCCTATGCTGCGAATGCAGGGGACTAATCATTATTTGACTGGGAGCTTTGAAGCGATTATGAACCCTGCCAGCTTGTGGATCTATGCTTGAACGCTGCTTATATTATTAGCGAATTCGGGGAGACAAATGCTGAGCGTGGGGAGATAAAGATCATGGCTTTATGAAGGCCGGCAGGGATCCCCAGTCATCAGCCATGGAGGATTTCCATGGATTGCCCATGGTCTGAACAGTGCTCCAAACAGGGAGGCTTCAGTATTCTAAACCCTCCTATTAACCAACCTATGTTTACATAGAAATTTTGGGGTTGATGCATTCTTCCTGCAAGATATAGCTACAAGAAATGTGCTTTAATTCAGGAAAGTTGATGCTATGATGCGGTGCTTTACTTCGGGAAAGCTGATGCCATGATGCGGTGCTTTAATTCAGGAGAGCTGTTGCTATGATGCAGTGCTTTAATTCAGGAAAGCCGATGCTATGATGCGGTGCTTTAATTCAGGAAAGCCAATGATATTCATCAGGCCCTGATGGAGGCTCAGATTAACTATACTATAAGCCTCTGCTTTCACATATAACAATCGCCAGTGAAAATAAGAGGTAATGACATTGGCTTGTAGTTAGCCTGATCACTGGGGGGTGTCTTTATGCTTGGCAGACTGTTGGGAAAGGCCGTTGTGATCACATGTATTACCATTAGCGGCACATGTTTGCATCTAATATGGAGCTATTTGCAGGACTCCCTGAGGTGACTGGATGAGTCACTCCCGCCTCGCTGTGTCGGAATGCGCTGCACCCTGTTGATGTCTCCCACGGGATGGCATCTGGCCTTATCAGCTGATTGCTGAACGCACTGTCTTTAGCTTGTCTGCGCTGCTGACTTACTCACTGTGGCCTTGCCTGAGTGGCAAGCCTGCTGAGCATGCATGACACATGCCAGCCTTCCCATGCTATTGACTGTGTTGCTGCCCCCCGGCATTCCTGACCAGCCTGCTGGGCCAGCGTGCAGTGCACGTGCTGGGGACATGGTGACATTATTGCCTGTGTTGCAGCTCTGGTGGGGAGCCAGGAATGCAGGGGTTGCCCTGCTGTGCCTGAGTCACTGGACCCTATTTGCATGTCTATGGCACCTGTGATATTCAGCATAGTCACAGCAAAGGTTGCAATTGAGATGCGCTATGTTTCCCTGAACAGGCTGAGTCTCCAAAATCAATAGATAGAAGAATATTCTGAACCTAACAGGCCAGGAAATAAAGGAATGACAGAAAATAGGATTTGTTCAGAAAGTTTTTTCACATTTTAGAAGCATCGATATTTGCATTTGACTATAGGATATACAAAGTAATCATGGGACCATATACAAAATATCTATGTATATAGTCAGGCCGGATCCAACCTGATTATAGTCATAGGGACATATATGCTGTGCTCACTGTGATGGGCAATGAGTAGCTATAAAGTCAGTACATTGCTAGATGCAAATTGAGTAGCTATAGTGTCAGTACATTGCTAGATGCACAGTGAGTAGCTATAGTGTCAGTACATTGCTAGATGCACAGTGAGTAGCTATAGTGTCAGTACATTGCTAGATGCACAGTGAGTAGCTATAGTGTCAGTACATTGCTAGATGCACATTGAGTAGCTATAGTGTCAGTACATTGCTAGATGCACAGTGAGTAGCTATAGTGTCAGTACATTGCTAGATGCACAGTGAGTAGCTATAGTGTCAGTACATTGCCAGATGCACAGTGTATAGCTATCAGGTATGCAAGTTGCCTGGATAGTGGGCTGTCTGCTGTGTTTGTGGCATTGATGGCATCAGATACGCACATCTTATTTGTATGTATGTGACACTAATACAAACACACAGCTGACACACAATTCTACATTGTCTCACTGCTGTATACTGTACAAATTTGCCCAACATTCCTTTTAGGTATATTAAAGATTTATGATGAATAATGTACATTTTCCTTTTTATCTTAAATGCAGAACATGAAACTCATGACATTTGTTTTTTTTCTGCACAGATTGACCCAGGAATATATTTCTATGCGACACCTGCACCATGCACTGGTTATGGCAGAGATCGAGGCTTCTATAATGTTATGCGAATGAACTGAATATGCAAGATTCTTGTGACAGTAACAAGTGTGGGAAGATTGAATCATATGCATGTCTCTATAAAACTTACATATACGATTGATTATGAAAGGCAATGATGTAATATGTAATATCAGAGTAATGCCTGCTCCTTGGGTAAAGCTGACACTTGCGAGCTCCATGGTTTAAGATTGACAGTGCTGTGAAAGACGGCAGGTAGTTGAAGTGAAATCAATAATTTGGTTAGCAGTGGGGTCATGTGAGTTTGAGAAGAAAGGGAATGACAGCCATGTACAGGTGAAAATAGCATGTACATGAGCTTCACAGGTAGCAGTAAGAATCCTGCCAAAGCTGCCCCCATCAAAATCATCAGCATGGACACCGCATCCATGGTATCGACAAAATGAGAAGATAAAGGAATTCTGAGACATATATAACATTAGAATGTTAGTATCCATGGAGATGAGGTGCAGAGCAGTCAGTAGTAGTAGATGAGGAGTACAATAGTCAATAGCAGTAGACGAGGAAACAAGGAGTATGATAGTCAAAAGTAGTAGACAAGGAAACACGGAGTATAATAGTCAATAGTAGACAAGGGAACACTGAGTATAAGGAGTATGATAGTCAATAGAAGTAGACAACGAAACACGGAGTATGATAGTCAATAAAAGTAGACAAGGAAACACGGAGAATGATAGTCAATAGTAGCAGACAAGGAAACACAGAGTGTGATAGTCAATAGTAGCAGACAAGGAAACATGGAGTATGATAGTCAATAGTAGTAGACAAGGAAACAAGGAGTATGATAGTCAGTAGTAGCAGACAAAGAAACAAGGAGTATAATAGTCAATAGAGTTCTTTCCTTCTTCGTTAATTTAATATCTTTTTGCTCTATATATTCGTGCCAAAATGTATGGAATGATTTTGTAATTCATACAATACAGAAGCTAACTATATAACCATGTGAGTGGTACCACGTACCATTAAATTTAGTTTTTATGGTAAATCAGGAATAATGTCTTAAAATGAACATCTGTGAAAAGAAGATGAAGTAATGACCATGCTTACAGGAGGAGTCCACCTGTTGTTGAGTCTGCTGCACATTGCTATTTTTTAAAACGTTTTGCGACATATGATATTGAATGTATCAAGATTATTTAAATAAGCTTCCGTTTTCAATATGCCATTTCACAAAATCAGCACACTCAAGAACTGTTATGTAAATGTACCCAAATACCTTTCAGACGCTTATATCATTCATATTTTTCATACCTGCAGTGTCTCACTACAATGTCATGCCTATAACACTTTATTAGGATCAAATAGCACTATATGAGGAAGTTTCACTTGAGTCACGTTGCTATCTGGGGGGGGGGAGCACATATATAGGATAGAATGGCGCTGTATGAGGAGGTTTCACTTGAGTCACGTTGCTATCTGGGGGGCACATATATAGGATAAAATGGTGCTGTATGAGGAGGTTTCACTTGAGTCACGTTGCTATCTGGGGGGCACATATGTAGGATAGAATGGCGCTGTATGAGGAGGTTTCACTTGAGTCACGTTGCTATCTGGGGGGCACATATATAGGATAAAATGGTGCTGTATGAGGAGGTTTCACTTGAGTCACGTTGCTATCTGGGGGGCACATATATAGGATAAAATGGCGCTGTATGAGGAGGTTTCACTTGAGTCATGTTGCTATCTGGGGGGCACATATATAGGATAGAATAGCACTGTATGGAGAGGTTTCACTTGAGTCATGTTGCTATCTGGGGGCTCATATATAGGATAGAATGGCACTGTATGGGGAGGTTTCACTTGAGTCATGTTGCTATCTGGGGCTCAAATATAGGATAGAATGGCACTGTATGTGGAGGTTTCACTTGAGTCATGTTGCTATCTGGGGGCACATATATAGGATAGAATGGTGCTGTATGGGGAGGTTTCACTTGAGTCATGTTGCTATCTGGGGGCACATATATAGGATAGAATGGTGCTGTAAGGGGAGGTTTCACTTGAGTCATGTTGCTATCTGGGGGCACATATATAGGATAGAATGGTGCTGTATGGGGAGGTTTCACTTGAGTCACGTTGCTATCTGGGGGGGGGGGGCACATATATAGGATAGAATGGCGCTGTATGGGGGGGTTTCACTTGAGTCACGTTGCTGACCTGTGCTATCTAGGGGCACAGATATTATCTTACAGAGGAGTTGTCTGGGTTTGCTGACAAATGAAGCATTATGGGATATGTGACTGCAGGGTTTCTGCAACTCTACAACCTACTTAAGCACACTTTACGCACGACAGGTCAACAGTGATGACAAATAGAATCTCCCTCTACTCTTGCCCCACTGCCTCTACATGCACACTCCGGAGAGTGCCTCGGCTGACCGCCATTATCAGCATTCCAGAACTGAGTCCAGTTCAAGGCCAGGACATCTTCCCACGGGGCATGCAGGGCACAAATTGACAGTTCCACAGAAGTATATTGAAATGCTATTATATCCAGTAAACGTGAATAGAATCTTAACAAAATTAATAGATTAAAATTGAAATGACAAATATGATTTGAACTGGCATGAATCAAAGACTGTCATGAATCAAAGACAATTATTGATCACAGATCAAGTCAAGCTAGATGCACAATTAAGGAGCTAGTCGTGAAGTAATAGATATGCTAATACAGAATAGAATGTATGACAACCTTTATATCTAGGTTTTCCCTTATGCGCCATCTAGTGGAATATCTCGAACTACAGGTATTGTCCTTAAAGCATTAAAAGGTACCATGCATTTGGCTGTTATGAAAAATCTTTTTAACATGTTGAACCACACATTTTGTGACTATAAGCACAGAAATGAATCACCTATCAGTCAGGGTCTGGTGGTGTCTTTTTCTCACAGGGCATTCCAAGAAACAAATATTACAGAACTTGTTTCAAATATCTTATGATATTATCTGCATGAAGCAGTATTTCATTCCAGCCTACTTTGCTTTTAATATGATGGAAGACACTGGGGACATGTCAGAATGTCATATCTGCGACCACAAGAGGGCAGCACACAGCTTAAATATCAGGAAGCGTAGTCTGTAGTATATGCGCACCAACTCAGTTTGCTTCTGCAGTGAGTTTTACTCCTGTAGAAAGTAATTCTTTTGAAGCTATCTTTAATATGTTTATGGAGTGTCTCGTGGCGAATAACATGAGTATTGTGTGACATCATAGTCACTGATACATAATGCAGCTATTAATGCTCATATTAATAAAATGTTCCCATTTTAGAAAACTTGTTTCCTCTCTGTGGAAAGACACACACACACATTATATCACAAGTATGTGATGCAATGCCATGTAAAGTTGCTGTGATATCTCAACCAAACAATTCCAAGAAATTCATCAAATTTAGATTAGAACTACTGAGAGGATGATTGGCGGGAGGCAGCTTTAATGATGGGACTGACTCCTGCAGAGAAGCTAACTTCTAGATTAGATTGCCAGAGAAAGTGTAAGTAAACACTGAGGATGTGTATATGGCCGAGCCAAGGCCAAGCTATCAGTCCCATGCTGAGCAGCTGTCAAAGATCATTATGTTGGGTGGTGAAGTCAGTGTACAGACACGATTGAACGTATACACGGCCATAATGAAGCCACAAGTCCTCATAACAAGCCAGGTGAATAGCCAATATCTCCTGCCCAGGCCACAAATCAATGCCCACAGAAGGTACCACTTGTACTCCTACTGCTGTGAAGGCTCAGGACTCGTATGAGTACTACTGTGAAGGCACGGTGCTCACACCACTACTACTGTGAAGGCACAGTTCTCACACCACTACTACTGTGAAGGCACGGTGCTCACACCACTACTACTGTGAAGGCACAGTTCTCACACCACTACTACTGTGAAGGCACAGTTCTCACACCACTACTACTGTGAAGGCACAGTTCTCACACCACTACTACTGTGAAGGCACGGTACTCACACCACTACTACTGTGAAGGCACGGTACTCACACCACTACTACTGTGAAGGCACGGTACTCACACCACTACTACTGTGAAGGTAGAGTACTCACACCACTACTACTGTGAAGGCACAGTACTCACACCACTACTACTGTGAAGGCACAGATCTCACACCACTACTACTGTGAAGGCACGGTACTCACACCACTACTACTGTGAAGGTAGAGTACTCACACCACTACTACTGTGAAGCACTGTGCTCACACCACTACTACTGTGAAGGCACAGTACTCACACCACTACTACTGTGAAGGCACGGTACTCACACCACTACTACTGTGAAGGCACAGTACTCACACCACTACTACTGTGAAGGCACGGTACTCACACCACTACTAATGTGAAGGTACAGTACTCACACCACTACTACTGTGAAGACACTGTGCTCACACCACTACTACTGTGAAGGCACAGTTCTCACACCACTACTACTGTGAAGGCACGGTACTCACACCACTACTACTGTGAAGGCACGGTACTCACACCACTACTACTGTGAAGGCACGGTACTCACACCACTACTACTGTGAAGGTAGAGTACTCACACCACTACTACTGTGAAGGCACGGTACTCACACCACTACTACTGTGAAGGTAGAGTACTCACACCACTACTACTGTGAAGGCACGGTACTCACACCACTACTACTGTGAAGTTAGAGTACTCACACCACTACTACTGTGAAGGCATGGTACTCACACCACTACTACTGTGAAGCACTGTGCTCACACCACTACTACTGTGAAGGCACAGTACTCACACCACTACTACTGTGAAGGCACGGTACTCACACCACTACTACTGTGAAGGCACAGTACTCACACCACTACTACTGTGAAGGCACAGTTCTCACACCACTACTACTGTGAAGGTAGAGTACTCACACCACTACTACTGTGAAGGCACGGTACTCACACCACTACTACTGTGAAGGTAGAGTACTCACACCACTACTACTGTGAAGGCACAGTACTCACACCACTACTACTGTGAAGGCACAGTACTCACACCACTACTACTCTGAAGGCACAGTACTCACACCACTACTACTGTGAAGGCACAGAACTCACACCACTACTACTGTGAAGGCACGGTACTCACACCACTACTACTGTGAAGGCACGGTGCTCACACCACTACTACTGTGAAGGTACAGTACTCACACCACTACTACTGTGAAGGCACGGTGCTCACACCACTACTACTGTGAAGGCACTGTGCTCACACCACTACTACTGTGAAGGCACGGTACTCACACCACTACTACTGTGAAGGCACTGTGCTCACACCACTACTACTGTGAAGGCACGGTACTCACACCACTACTACTGTGAAGGCACAGTACTCACACCACTACTACTGTGAAGGTACAGTACTCACACCACTACTACTGTGAAGGCACAGTACTCACACCATTACTACTGTGAAGGCACAGTACTCACACCTCGCATCCCAGACAATCATCTTATTATCTCAATGTCATGAAAACAAAAAGTCGACTTTTTAAACCAACTGACCTGAAATACACATCAAAAGATATACATTTTTCAAGGGATAGATAAGAATGGAGGAGAGATTTCTGCTGTGCTGTGATACATGTATAGATATGCACAGATATGATATGATTTATATCATGCTTGATCAATTATTGATAAAAGACCTTTTCCCACTTCACATTTGAGGCAGAGAAATGAACAATATCGTCCGATATTCTGGTGCCATTACCAACAAGAATGGAGACCTTGTCAAGAAAATCGAAAGTCTGAGGCAAGTGTGATATCACGGTCCCCCAAGGGCTAACAAATGGCGGATCAGAAAGGGTGCATTCACCCAGGTTAAGACCCAAGCTTTGGGGCAGAAGAATGTCGCCGTCTCGCCTCCTCTGGGGATATAGAGGCATACCCAGACCGCAAGGAGACATTCCAGGCAGTCATTCAGAATTGATTCAGGTCTCAGTCGTTTTTTTTATAAAATATTTTGTAAGAACCATACAAAGCAGAGAATGACAAGATTAAGATGTGTCCTGAAGTGACAGTTATATGAACATGTTTTCCTGTTGAAGCAGAGTTCCCCTGGATAAGCTCCCAAGACGATTGTCTGTAGACAAGGTCACAGAAGGTCAGAGACTTGACACAATGGTTTTAGTTGTAGGACCTGCAGCAGGAGGATAACACTGTCTGATTAACTCTGACCTTGATAATAGAAAGATATCACAAAGTATACTATCTGACACACACACAATATAATTAACACAGAAAGGCATATAACTTGATATAAAAGAGAGCTACACATGGTGGTTATGAATATGATCCAGCTGATCAGAGATCAAACAAACTGTAATATTATAATCCTGAGACAAGAGAATTGTGATATTGGAAGAATCTGAGGATTAGCAAGATCAGTCAATCAGAATATCTTGGTTGCTGTGTTAGTTGCTATGTTATAAACACTTGGTCCCTGTGTTAGTTGCTATGTTAGGAACACTTGGTCCCTGTGTTTGTTGCTATGTGATTATTATTTGGTCCCTGTGTTAGTTGCTATATTAGGAACACTTGATCCCTGTGTTTGTTGCTATGTGAGGAACATTTGGTCCCTGTGTTTGTTGCTATGTGAGGAACACTCGGTCCCTGTGTTTGTTGCTATGTGAGGAACACTCAGTCCCTGTGTTTGTTGCTGTGTGAGGAACACTTGGTCCCTGTGTTTGCTGCTATGTTAGGAACACTTGATCCCTGTGTTTGTTGCTATGTGATTAACATTTGGTCCCTGTGTTTGTTGCTATGTGAGGAACACTCGGTCCCTGTGTTAATTGCTATTTTACGAACACAAGGAACCATTGTCAGTTGCTATGTTAAAACACAAAAGGACCGGTGTAAGTTTCTGTGCGAGGTGATACTTTATTCCAAACATGGACAGTGAAACAGTAACATTCAATCAATATGCAAATGACCTATGAGCTGAAGAAATTTTCCTTTTTGCTCTCTGACCTCAGTTTACACACTGCTAATAGAACTCAGCATTGAAGGTCAGCTGAGTCAGGTGGGTTAAACCAGGTCAATGGACTCAACATAGTAAATAATTAGTGGGGACAATTTTCTGTGGAAGCTGTCTTTCACATAGCAAGCACTTAGTTCATATTGCAAGTGTCTCTTCAACAACCGAATGCATTTGTCCGTCTTACTCTTGCGCATATATAGTAAGCAGTCCAATATTGATGCTGCCTTTTTGCCGCAGGTCTGCCTTGTGTGCCTATTTTATAAGTGGCCCTCGGTATGTTCCATGCATTGTTTATGTGGGTGCAAATTGGCACTGTTTGGAGCGGCAGACCTACTCGGGACTCCGACCACATCTGAACAGAGACAGCATTCTGTTTGTTTTGCAGCTCACTCACGTGGTATTTCCTTGTACACAGGCCATGATGCACCAACAGATACAATATATGCATTGAAATTGTCCCAGAAACATGCCTTACATATGTTGTATGTTGTATCTCTCCCTGAAGCAAGCTCAGTGGCCTACTGCTAAGGAACACAGCAACAAAGAACATAATACATACAAAGGAACATAGCACACACACAGGAACATAACATATACAAACAAGCTTTAGACAGAACAATGACCGTTGCACAGAACAAGGAAAATTTCTCAGAGCCTACATATTTTGTGTAGCCACATTCATTGACATGTGACCATGTCTATTGTGACACGTATCCATGCCAATTGTGACACGTATCCATGCCAATTGTGACACGTGACCATGTCTATTGTGACATGTGACCATGTCTATTTTGACATGTGGCCATGTGACCATATCTTTTGTGACATGTAACCATGTCTATTATGACATGTGACCATGTCTATTATGACATGTGACCATGTCTATTGTGACATGTAACCATGTCTATTGTGACACGTGACCATGTCTCTTTTGACATGTGACCATGTCTATTGTGACATGTAACCATGTCTATTATGGTATCCACATTGGGACTCAAGCGTTTAGTGTCTTGGTATTTGGCAGGTCATATTGGTGTTATTTGGAGTCATTAGTAGTCACGTTGGCAGCCTTTATTGCCTTTCAGCTTGCCTTATGTGCCTATATCTATATATAGACAAAGTAAGGCTTGTTGAGCAGGTCAAGATTTGACCACATTCAAATATGTGTCTGCCAATGTCCTCAAAGTTCCCACAGACTTAACACTAGGCAGCTGCACGATCTACATTGATACAGTCTCTTTGTGGAAAAGATTTCTTTAAATGAGGGAATTGTTGGGATGACTGAGGATTCTGGAGCTGCTGACGTTATTATCATAAAACAACTTTGTTAACGGATGCCAGTTGGGAAGATGACACAGTAGGATGGAGGAGTGATCAATCAAGCAACTTCCCCACTGAAAGGGTGTGATTCCCTACCCATGTCTAGATGTCGTCTGGACTATCAGGCACCCGTCTAGACACCGTGTCTGTAAGCACATCATATCTGCACAGATCCCACCATCGACCGTGATAGGCTTCATGCAATCTGCTTCGCTCCACTTTCATTTTTTTCTATCAAATTCACCGCTTGTCATGAAATGCAGAAATTACAGGTGCACTCTGAAGTAATCATATGTTTGATAATTCAAATGATGTAACACGCCATAGACTGGTTACACACTATCATTTTATGCTAAAGAATAGAAGTTTGATTTTTTAAATTTGTTTTTGCTATGTATTGGTGATGTGGCTTGCCTCCGTCATGCCACAGAAAACTACTCGTGCTGAAGTAATTAATAACACTATGTTGATATATTTACACACTCATTAGGACCTGCATGTATACAGGTTTTTTATCCGTCTAAGTCAATTTTAAATGTCTCATTCAATCAGATAGTTTCAAAGCAAGGAAGTAGAATTCCGACAGGCACTGGCAGTTTCCAAGGTAACAACATCAGTCTGCTGTGATTAATTGCAGAGCCAGTGATGGCAATCATATTTGCTGGTTTTTTCATTTACCGATGTTTTGATTGTCATAATTGAGGATTGCTAATCAAATATAATCAATGTGAAGGCCCTTAATACCCCACCTCGCCCACTGCACCCACCTCACCCACACTGTGAAGGCCCTCAGTATCTTGATGTCTACCATTGTCCAGTTACATTTAGTGGTCTTCATAATATGGCCCTCATTCAGTATGATTAGAATGGTTAAATTCTGGTCAGAACCCAATTTCAGTCAGTGGGCAAAGGCAGTTAGCTCTCCTTATAGTATCTTTTACTATATGTCTTTTATGTTTGCTACAAACACAGTTTTAGATATCATACTCAACTATTGTATTACCATACATGTGCAGAATGGATGAGCTCTCACATAGTGCTGAGTTGGAATATGATGAGGTTTTATTTATAACTCTGGGAATATAGTCTCCTTTCTGAACCTAAAATAACACTGTATGGCTGCCATCAACCTTATAGACGGGTCCATCATCTTATATCCTATCTGGGCAGGCCTATATGATATCTTTCTGTGCCTTATAGACGGGTCTCTCATCCTATATCCTATCTGGCCAGGCCTCCTATGATATCTTCTCTGTGCCATATAGACGGGTCCCTCATCTTATAGACGAGTCCCTCATCTCATATCCTATCTGGGCAGGCCTTCTATGATATCTTCTCTGTGCCTTATAGACAGGTCCCTCATCTTATAGACGGGTTCCTCATCTTATATCCTATCTGGCCAGGCCTCCTATGATATCTTCTCTGTGCCTTATAGACGGGTCCCTCATCTTATATCCTATCTGGGCAGGCCTCCTATGATATCTTCTCTGTGCCTTATAGACGGGTCCTTCATCTTATAGACGGGTTCCTCATCTTATATCCTATCTGGCCAGGCCTCCTATGATATCTTCTCTGTACCATATAGATGGTTCCCTCATCTTATAGACGGGTCCCTCATCTCATATCCTATCTGGGCAGGCCTCCTTTGATATATCCTCTGTGATGACTTGCACCCTGTGGCCCCTGCCTTCCCTAAATCCCAATTGTCCATTACATATAAAAATGATATAAATCAGTATTCACATGAATGGGATTATCTGTTAAATACTCTGAGGGATTCAAGGTAAAATTCATCTTCACTTATGTCACAAAGATTATGTTTATGTTTCCTTTGGTAATGTTCTGGAATTTGAATACGAGATATGAATCTGAATGCACAATACATGATTAATATCAGCTTCTGGGATCAGAGGTACAGACAGGTGAAATGATGTCACAAGAATTCCTCTATGATGTCATCAACGGGCACAGGCAATGTACTTTGATACATTGAGCCTGCTCTGGGATGAAACACAGACAATATAATTATGAGAACTAAACTCCCATATTGAGCCTCCTCTGGGACAACACACAGGCAGTACTATGTTAACAACTAAGCCCCACATTGAGCCTCATTTGGGACGACATACAGGCAATATTATAATGAGAACTAATCTCCCACATTGAGCCTCATCTGGGCCAACACAGGTCATGTTTCTGTCATGTTCCTCCCATCCCAGACTACTGTGACTGTCCTGTCTCATAACCTCATATCTGCCCACCTTGCTGTCTTCAACCTCATCCAACGTTTTTCTCATTAAATGTTGTGTATGAGGACATGTACTGGAACTGGACCATATTTGAACAATTGCTGCAAACTAACTTTAAGGTTTCTGGAAGGGAAATGACTCATTTTGAATGAATAGATTGTTCTGGAGCAGAATGTATTCAGCTCATGTTTAAAGATTGGCAAATCATCTAAGAGAGAATGCTGCCCGACTGACGCAGCAGATTGTAAATCAGAAGAACCTTCTGTGGCACTGGAATTTCACACAAGCACAATTTATGAGTCTATGACCTTGGCAGATTAACTGTGGATCATAAGCAGTAAATCTGTCGCTAATCACCTCAGACCCGTCTACTGCCACCAGAGGGCACTGCCATGGAAAATTACAAAATTACTGCCTTATCCCATCTGACTCAATAAAATCTTATAAATTTTGTATTCGAAGAAAGTACACAGTAAATGTGAAATTTGAATATCAATGTAATTTCATAATTTCAAGCAACGAGTTTCCCTGAAAACAACAATACTCAGATATTCAGTGCAGATGACATCACGTTTACATTGCACTATTCTGAGCAGTTGAATCTGCCAGCCGGCCCATCACGGCCAAGCCAATATAATATCATAAATAACATTTGGGAGTGAATTGAAGCGATGATGAATAACCTAATCAGAATGGCCACTTGGCTCCCTGACACGAGTCTGACAGGATACCATTGCAGCATTATTCCATTGTTTCAGCTTCCATGATCACTAATGGACCATTAACTTTGTCAGTGAAAAGTGTCATCATATCATACAGGATCCGCTTTAATGGCCCTCATATATCCTGTAGATAAGAACACAAATGGGAACATTGCCAACAACATTTTAGAGAGACAGAGAGTAGTTACCTGTATCAGAGAGAAATTGGTACCTAAAACCAAGTGGGGACAGGTCCCATCCTGCAATAAGAACATCCTTCAACAGGTCTTGTCCTTTTACAGGTCCCATCCTTTTATAATCCTTTTACAGGTCCCTTCCTTTTATAATCCTTTTACATGTCCCATCCTTTTCCTGGTTCCATCCTTTTACAGGTCCTATCCAGAAAGAGGTACAACGTTTTCCTTCTTTGGAATAAACCTTCTACTGGTCCCATCCTCCTGTAAGTACCATCATTCTACTGGTCCCATCCTTCTATAAGTACCATCATCCTACTGGTCCCATGCTTCTATAAGTGCATTCATTCTACTGGTCCCATCCATCTATAAGTACCATTATTCTACTGGTCCCATCCTCCTATAAGTATCATCATTCTACTGGTCCCATCCTTATATAAGTACCATCATCCTACTGGTCTCATCCTCCAATAAGTACCATCATTCTACTGGTCCCATCCTTCAATAAGTACCATCATTCTACTGGTCCCATCCATCTATAATTACCATCATTCTACTGGTCACACCCTCTACTGCTCGAATTATGCTACTGGTTCCATAACCTGCATGCGCTCATTACTGAAATTGAGGGCATGGGATGGCATAGGTTTTAGCAAGATTTTGCCTTAAGGAATGCAAGATTGAGGCCAAACCATGGTTCAAAGTTTGCATAAAAGTTTGCATCAAGTGAGCCTATGAGATTACAATGAAATCTAAGCTTTAATATACATATACATCCAGACGATTGTTACAGCCAGATTATCAGGATTCCAAAATAGAACTTAGTTATCATTTTTGGTTGACAAGTGCCACTGTGGAGCAGCTTATGGACCTGTATAATCTGGTTTGTGGGACACTCTCTGTTTAGTTCCAATCAACATGCTGGTAGTTCCTCTGGGTTTGTGATGTTCCTCTGGGTTTGTGATGTTCCTCTGGGTTTGTGATGTTCCTCTGGGTTTGTGATATTTTGTCTGACTTTGGAAGAGATCTATCATTTTCTTTGTCTTTAACACAGTTTGGAAATAGATAAACCTGCATTTATGAGGCAGCAACAGAATGGGTAGAAAATCTATTTATGGTATAATTCGATTTTGCTCGATTGAATCTTGGATAAAATAGACATTCTATGATTAGATCTGCCATCTGTTTAATTAACCCATAAAACTATTTTTAAAGCTTGATACATGAAAAAGCAGATCAGATTGTATAAAAACTTCAAACCTGGGGCCATTTTCAGATTGATAAGTTAAAACACTGTTTGGCAATCAAACCTGCTAAAATGTGACCTACTTTCTAGTCTGATTGCTTATAGCTGATGGAGCTCATTGCAATGGGTCTAGTCCCACTTCTATACTTAATGAATCAAGGGGGTGTGCAATCTAGTCCCACTTCTATACATAATGAATCAAGGGGTTGTGCAATCTAGTCCCACTTCTATACATAATGAATCAAGGGTTGTGCAATCTAGTCTTACTTCTGCAGCTAATGGATCACAGGTGATGTGCAATCTAGTCTTACTTCTGAGGTTAATAGATCACAGGTGATGTGCAATCTAGTCTTACTTCTGAGGTTAATAGATCACAGGTGATGTGCAATCTAGTCTTATTTCTGCAGTTAATGGATCACAGGTGATGTGCAATCTAGTCTTACTTCTGCAGTTAATGGATCACAGGTGATGTGCAATCTAGTCTTACTTCTGCAGTTAATGGATCACAGGTGATGTGCAATCTAGTCTTACTTCTACAGTCAATGGATCACAGGTGATGTGCAATCTAGTCTTACTTCTGCAGTTAATGGATCACAGGTGATGTGCAATCTAGTCTTACTTCTGCAGTTAATGGATCACAGGTGATGTGTAATCTAGTCTTACTTCTGCAGTTAATAGATCACAGGTGAAGTGCAATCTAGTCTTATTTCTGCAGTTAATGGATCACATGTGATGTGCAATCTAGTCTTACCTCTGCAGTTAATGAATCACAGGTGATGTGCAATCTAGTCTTACTTCTGCAGTTAATGGATCACAGGTGATGTGCAATCTAGTCTTACTTCTGCAGTTAATGGATCACAGGTGATGTGCAATCTAGTCTTACTTCTGCAGTTAATGGATCACAGGTGATGTGCAATCTAGGCTTACTCCAATAGTTAATTGGATATATCTCAGGCATTCTAGTCACTAACCTACAGTTAATGAAGCCAGTCTGTTGTGGTACACAATTTACATAATATTCCGGCCCCTATTTTTGGTGATGTGTAAATATTTTTCATAAAACCTTGAGCACTGAATGTTTTTGTCGATTTTGTTCATTGAATCTATCAACCATGATTCTCAATAGCCCCAGCATACACGATCATGTTAAACAGTTGATTTGCTTAATCAGAAAGGTTGTAGAACATGTTTTTAGGAAATCATGATTTGCCATTGTGGATGTGATATTTGCATGTTGTCAGAATTGTTAGTGTAAGAGATAAACAAGCATGCTATGTGTAAGCTGGACAGTTCCCCAGTGGGTTGAGAGGCAGGGCAGGGCAGGGCAGTCCATTCCTGGTGATTGACACTTGACATATTATATTCTCTATCATCTCTGAAAGCTTTGTAGTGATATTATTATGGCCTGGTGTGTGTGTGTGTGTATGTGTGTGTTTGTGTGTGTGTGTGTGTGTGTGTGTGTGTGTGTGTGTGTGTGTGTGTGTGTGTGGTGGCGTTAAAGTGGACAATTTGTTTATCATATGAAAATATGAAAATAGCAGGTTATTTGTCACAGAAAAGGGGACCATTTGTTTACCACACAGAAAGATGATACAAACTATGCAAAGTACAAACTATATAAAGTGCAAACTATATAAAGTACATTTGAAACAAGTTTAAATGTGTAGTGAACTCTTGTATCATGATTAATAGCTTTAACAGAGAGACTAGCGTGTCATGTCACCATAACAATGGAATATTCCTCCCAGTAAAATCCATCATAACAAGAAGGGTTGGAAAAATAGGCATGTTTTTCTATGGGATACAGATTTCACATGTTAATATTTTTTAGAATAATGCGTTTATTTCTCAAAAAAAATTCCTAAAACTCAATGTTATCATATTTTTATCTTAATCGATAGCCACTTTTATATCTTTTTTAGGGATAAAAATGTGGGGCTTTTTATAATAATTTAACTGCAGGGTGAGAGGTTAAACAATGTGGGAGGGAAACACGCAATGTCACCACTATAACAATGAAAGCTTTACACAACATAACATCATCTGGCATACAGTATACACACACTTGAGTCATGCAGCCCGCAAGATAATCAACTCATAGCATCAAGATTTATATTTCAGCGACACTGTGTTAATTGATGCTATGACGGTCCAATCACAGTTTAATTGTTTCAGTGAAAAACTCTGTGAGGCCCAAAAATTGGAAAATATAAAACTGAAATAATTGATTTGAAATTCACGATTTATACTTTTATATATTAACATTGTTGGATGTTGGTCAGCTGTTAAGGGAAAGGAAGATACAAAGCCAAAACAAAACACAGAAACTGGGGAACTGCCACTCAATGTTAGTGATTTCCATGAAATAGCAGAAATAAGAAAAACCAGGAATTAATACTCCTGTGTCATATGCTTGTCCTGAGGACCTTTTTTAATTTAATTTAAGGCTATATCAAGTCAGAAGCCTGCCACTAGGATTCAATGCCCTACTCTTTTGAAGAGTGTTTGGAAATGATTCTTTTGGATTATCTTATAGATATAACACAACCAAGTACTGTTTTCAAGGTAGATATTCCAGGCCAGGCTAAAGGATGCACCCAGTCAGGGATGGAACCTGGTTGTCAGCATGAGAGGCAGACACTCTACCACTGAGCCATGCCCTGCCCTGCTCCAAAAAATGACCCAGGAAGATATCTTCACCAAATATTTATAACCTTATAGTTCATTTATGAACCATGCATGACCTTTTATTTGGTTTCAAAGTTGTACATAACATTTTAACTTTTGAAAATTTTCTAATTTGACCTTGTCTGCCATTGAGAATAAAAAGTTAGGTAAAGTTAATGACTTACATGACATCTAAAGCCTGCCCAGATTAAGATCCTTTATTGTCACAGTGATATCATAATAATGACTTTCTTACCTCATAATCACAATATTTTATTGACTTTCACTGATGGGTGTGCTGAAGTCAAACTGATGAAATCTCACGAATTCACAAGAGAAAAAGGAAATGTATAAAAACGTCTGTTTGAAAGCTTATTACATAGGCCAAGTATTCCTGATTTGCTCCCGAAGAAGAAAATGATCAGGAGATTGGGAATGATATGTCAGCTGTGAAGTCATTCTGCATCAAGCTAACAGAATCAAGGTGGTTGTGGCTGGCGTTCACACCAAGCTAAGCAGACCTTATGATGCCAATTCCTGCCCAATATGGCCGCCTTGGGGATACGAGACTTACCGAACGTGACTCCGAGCTGGTGCTATATGTCAAGGAGAAGGGACCCTGCCATAAACGTAGTTACGAAAAAAAATGTGATCCGGGGTCGCTTAGTGTGAGAGTATGTGTGTCATACGCATGTATAGGCAGATTATTCCTCTCTCTCTCACTGAGTTGATATAGCTATTTGTAAATAATACAGACAAAGGTGACATCTGTCAGCAGGAGGATTCTATCTTGGATGGATTGTACTGTGGTAGATAATTCCATTCAAAAATATTTTATATTTGAGTAAATAGGAAGAGTATGCAATGTTCTAAAAGAATAGTGACCAGAAATGGCATTGGTAATAGTTTGTGGGGCAGGGCATAATGTGTATATAGGGTATATATGGCTATCGAAGAGTAAAATAGGGTGGGTTCATACAGCCCCCAGGGTGAGTAAAGCAAGGTGGGTATATACAGCCCCCAGGGTGAGTAAAGCAAGGAGGGTACATACAGCCCCCAGGGTGAATAAAGCAAGGGGTAGATACAGCCCCCAGGGTGAGTAACGCAAGGAGGGTACATACAGCCCCCGGGGTGAGTAACGCAAGGAGGGTTCATACAGCCCCCAGGGTGAGTAAAGCAAGGAGGGTATATACAGCCCCCAGGGTGAGTAAAGCAAGGAGGGTATATACAGCCCCCAGGGTGAGTAAAGCAAGGAGGGTTCATACAGCCCCCAGGGTGAGTAAAGCAAGGAGGGTATATACAGCCCCCAGGGTGAGTAAAGCAAGGGTGCTATATACAGCCCCCAGGGTGAGTAACGCAAGGGGTAGATATACACAGCCCCCAGGGTGAGTAAAGCAAGGGGTAGATATATACAGCCCCCAGGGTGAGTAAAGCAAGGAGGGTACATACAGCCCCCGGGGTGAGTAAAGCAAGGAGGGTATATACAGCCCCCAGGGTGAGTAAAGCAAGGGTGCTATATACAGCCCCCAGGGTGAGTAACGCAAGGAGGGTAGATACAGCCCCCAGGGTGAGTAAAGGAAGGAGGGTTCATACAGCCCCCAGGGTGAGTAAAGCAAGGGGTAGATATACACAGCCCCCAGGGTGAGTAAAGCAAGGGGTAGATATATACAGCCCCCAGGGTGAGTAAAGCAAGGAGGGTACATACAGCCCCCGGGGTGAGTAAAGCAAGGTGGGTACATACAGCCCCCAGGGTGAGTAAAGCAAGGGTGCTATATACAGCCCCCAGGGTGAGTAAAGCAAGGGGTAGGTATATACAGCCCCCAGGGTGAGTAAAGCAAGGTGGGTACATACAGCCCCCAGGGTGAGTAAAGCAAGGTGGGTACATACAGCCCCCAGGGTGAGTAAAGTAAGGTGGGTACATACAACCCCCAGGATGAGTAACGCAAGGGGTAGATATATACAGCCCCCAGGTGAGTAAAGCAAGGAGGATATGTATAGCTCTCAGCGTGAGTAAAGCAAGGGGGGTATATTCAGCCCCAGGGTGAGTAAAGCAAGGATGGTAGATACAGCCCCCAGGGTGAGTAAAGCAAGGGGTAGATATATACAGCATTACTGGCTGCTCAGGAAGGGAAAGATTAGGAATTGTGGCACGGTTTGTTAGCAGACCTTTAATCCTATTTTCTGATCAGTGATTGGTGATTTCATTATTTGGGTATATTCCAAGTTTTTCATTTTAAGAGAGTACTGATGAGCAGTACAGGGATTTAGTTTGAGGTCCACTTTAAGGTTAAATATGATGGAGTGTGGAATGTTTGGTGGTGGACCGTAGGGCTGCAGCATGGTGGAGAATGGTATATTGTGTGGAGGCCAGGCTGGCTGGGCGATGTAATTATTGTCACGTTCTATCATCACATTATCGGCGGCCCACAATGGGATTTGTATTGACCAGAGGGGGTGTGAAGTCGGAGTCGTCCTGCCGGATAATGTCACCCTATCCTTATTATCGATTCTCCCTTCGAGTAACACAAAACATGCTCCCATAATAACATAAGTTGAGCAGAATCGATGGGCGAATAGCGTAAGTTTGACTGTGTTGTTGCATTTGTTTCAAGGGTACAATCAAGGAGGTGGGTAGCCCTTTCAATGTGGCAAACTTCATCACAATGTTTGGTAGTACTTGAGGTACATGGATTTTTTTCTCACATAAATAACTTGGTGGCAAATGGTCTCTCAGCCCGTGGAGTGTGCTTGCCGGACCACGTGGTGATTGCTCGGTGTTTTTCAGATCCTCTCCGTCAGATGTGGGGTTCACACATACTGCCAGAAGAGACGTGCACAGTAGACATCCTTATTCCAGCAAAAGGCCTTGTTTTCTGAGAAATAAGTCTCATGTCACTTGCTTTTGTTCATAAAAGACAACTACAAGAAAAGAAACTAAATGGTTTTTAAAAATATCAATAGTGTAGAAACTTGGTCGAAATTTATTTAGTCCATAAATGATGTTCTCTGATTTGGTCAAAACAGAAATAGCAACCATTGTTTAGTGGATTAGACATGTATATTGCAGGTATTAAGACAGGAAGAAATAGGATCTGGTTTCGAATGAGCAGGGACATGAATATTCATAGAGATATTATTTGGGAGTTGAGATGCTCTCTTTGGTGCCGTCACTGGACACTGGGGTGCTCCTAGGTACACACTGGGTACATACTGGCTTCAGGCCCTTCTCCCTTTATGAGGATTTTTATTTAACATCAGAGAATGCACTTATTTCTGTTCAACAAATATATTTTCATGGACAGCCATTTTCTGATGTATTGGACTTAAAAACCTGATCTCAGCAGCAAAGGAAAGGTTCACCTTTAGATGGTTGAAAATTATTGTGCTGTCTCATTAGAATGTTAATTATTTGATTTGATAAATGTGGAAATGAAAATATACCATCTTCCAGGAAATGTTTTGAACATCTTGAGTCAGGTTCACATTTTCAGGACAGAACTGTGATGTAAATAGCCAATTTCTGCGTTATTATACATCAGTCAGTTTGCATTAGTCTGTGTGATAAGGACAGGAGCACATGGGAAGTCTTCTCCTTGGCATTTCCTGGAATTCCAGCAAATATATATATGCAATTTGTAATAAGTATGATGAAAATAGAAGAACAAATTAAAAAAGAGAAGAATGAAGATTGGCAGCATTGGTATCCACACACGTCTTTGCTGTTGATGTAAGGTACTGGGTATTAGCAACATTACGAACACCTCACTGATATTTTCTGTGCTCCACTTGCTCAACTCAAAGTCTGTAAATCAGTCAAAATAGCAGCCAAGGTGATGAAGTAAATTAGCACCATTTTGGGAGTGGATATTTCCATTTCCTGAGTAGAATTGTGGTGCCACATTAGGACTACCTCGAAAAAAAGCTTACTGTCAGGAGCAGTTAGCGTCGTCAAACTGCCCTGGAACAAAGCAGAGAACAAAGTAGTCTTGCCGGAGACTAAGCGAGAAATAGAGCCAGTTTTACCTGCCAAATGCATGCAGTAGCGTGATTGACATTCAGGAGATGACAAGTGAAGCTGCGCATTAGCCTTAACAAAGTACCAGGATGCAGCATTCCTGTATACTGCCTATATAAGTACAGCTTAGATATCTCTGTCAGGTGTAGCAGCCATAACAAAGTACCAGGATGCAGCATTCCTGTATACAGCCTATATAAGTACAGCTCAGATATCTCTGTCAGGTGTAGCAGCCGTAACAAAGTACCAGGATGCAGCATTCCTGTATACTGCCTATATAAGTACAGCTCAGATATCTCTGTCAGGTGTAGTAGCCGTAACAAAGTACCAGGGTGCAGCATTCCTGTATACTGCCTATATAAGTACAGCTCAGATATCTCTGTCAGGTGTAGCAGCCGTAACAAAGTACCAGGATGCAGCATTCCTGTATACTGCCTATATAAGTACAGCTCAGATATCTCTGTCAGGTGTAGTAGCCTTAACAAAGTACCAGGGTGCAGCATTCCTGTATACTGCCTATATAAGTACAGCTCAGATATCTCTGTCAGGTGTAGCAGCCTTAACAAAGTACCAGGGTGCAGCATTCCTGTATACTGCCAATATAAGTACAGCTCAGATATCTCTGTCAGGTGAAGTAGCCGTAACAAAGTACCAGGGTGCAGCATTCCTGTATACTGCCAATATAAGTACAGCTCAGATATCTCTGTCAGGTGTAGTAGCCGTAACAAAGTACCAGGGTGCAGCATTCCTGTATACTGCCAATATAAGTACAGCTCAGATATCTCTGTCAGGTGTAGCAGCCGTAACAAAGTACCAGGGTGCAGCATTCCTGTATACTGCCTATATAAGTACAGCTCAGATATCTCTGTCAGGTGTAGCAGCCGTAACAAAGTACCAGGGTGCAGCATTCCTGTATACTGCCTATATAAGTACAGCTCAGATATCTCTGTCAGGTGTAGTAGGTGTAACAAAGTACCAGGGTGCAGCATTCCTGTATACTGCCAATATAAGTACAGCTCAGATATCTCTGTCAGGTGAAGTAGCCGTAACAAAGTACCAGGATGCAGCATTCCTGTATACTGCCTATATAAGTACAGCTCAGATATCTCTGTCAGGTGTAGCAGTCGTAACAAAGTACCAGGATGCAGCATTCTTGTATACTGCCTATATAAGTACAGCTCAGATATCTCTGTCAGGTGTAGTAGCCATAACAAAGTACCAGGATGCAGCATTCCTGTATACTGCCTATATAAGTACAGCTTAGATATCTCTGTCAGGTGTAGTAGCCATAACAAAGTATCAGGGTGCAGCATTCCTGTATACTGCCTATATAAGTACAGCTCAGATATCTCTGTCAGGTGTAGTAGGTGTAACAAAGTTCCAGGGTGCAGCATTCCTGTATACTGCCTATATAAGTACAGCTCAGATATCTCTGTCAGGTGTAGTAGCCGTAACAAAGTACCAGGGTGCAGCATTCCTGTATACTGCCTATATAAGTACAGTTCAGATATCTCTGTCAGGTGTAGTAGCCGTAACAAAGTACCAGGGTGCAGCATTCCTGTATACAGCCTATATAAGTACAGTTCAGATATCTCTGTCAGGTGTAGTAGCCGTAACAAAGTACCAGGGTGCAGCAATCCTGTATACTGCCTATATAAGTACAGTTCAGATATCGCTGTCAGGTGTAGTAGCCGTAGCAAAGTACCAGGGTGCAGCATTCCTGTATACTGTCTATATAATTACAGCTCAGATATCTCTGTCAGGTGTAGCAGCCGTAACAAAGTACCAGGGTGCAGCATTCCTGTATACTGCCTATATAAGTACAGTTCAGATATCTCTGTCAGGTGTAGTAGCCGTAACAAAGTACCAGTAACAAAGTACCAGGATGCAGCATTCCTGTATACTGCCTATATAAGTACAGCTTAGATATCTCTGGTCCTTAATTAACCATCTCTGCCCTGTCTGTTAATGGTTTTCCTTTTTATGGCACTAATATATGGCACTAATAATCACACAAATGGAATTTCGAGAGATAGTGTGGCTCACTCGTTTGTAAAAGAAATTACAAAGTGGAATATTCCCCTCTGTCTCGTAGCTTCACTCCAGCCTGACCTTAATATTACCCACTGACCTTAACATTACCCACCATGACCCGAGGGATATCTCCACTCTCCCTTGGGCATCACTCTGGCCAGACATTAATGTTACCCACTCCTGGCCATGACCCGAGGGAGAGGTTCCCCTTCCTCTGGACCAGAACAGGGATATCTCCACTCTCCCTTGGGCATCACTCTGGCCAGACCTTAATATTAGCCACTCCTGGCCATGATCCGAGGGAGAGGTTCCCCTTCCTCTGGACCAGAACAGGGATATCTCCACTCTCCCTTGGGCATCACTCTGGCCAGACCTTAATATTAGCCACTCCTGGCCATGACCCGAGGGAGAGGTTCCCCTTCCTCTGGACCAGAACAGGGATATCTCCACTCTCCCTTGGGCATCACTCTGGCCAGACCTTAATATTAGCCACTCCTGACCGTGACCCGAGGGAGAGGTTCCCCTTCCTCTGGACCAGAACAGGGATATCTCCACTCTCTCTTGGGCATCACTCTGGCCAGACCTTAATATTACCCACTCCTGTCCGTGTGCCCAGGAAGACATTCCCCCTCCTCCGGACCAGGACAGTCTGATCCCCCACTGTCTCTCGGGCATCACTCCAATCTGTATTTATGTCTTAGGGTCATGTATTATCAACAATTTATTATTTTCCAGAGCACTTAATTGCATTGAAGTCTTTGCATGCCATAGGGTCTACTGTGATTTTATTGGCATGTCTACGGCGACTTTGAAATATCTTGTATTTAATGATCGTTCACAAAAATATTTTTTTTGAAGAAAAACATATTTGTTTACAATGAGAATTGGATAATACAAAACATATGGCACAATAGTATATTGACGTTTTTGGAGGTTTGAGAAGAGGAGGATTATTTGATAGTAATGGGGAGAAATATTGGCAGCAGAAAGGTAATGTGTGGGGAGTATTATTTACGATGATAGCATTGTGAACGGCCTCTCAGGGGAAACGCCTGACGACATAAAAGGAATTTGAAATGATCATCAATCAAGTAATCCTAACATGGAAATCACATCACCGAAGGTGTCCTGCGTTTCTTTGCGGAAACATACCAAGCTGTCGGGCGCTGATCAGACAAGATGGCCGACTCTGATGCTTGTCTTTCATTTCACTGCGTTCATCTGATATTGAATTTTACTCACATCTCAGTGCCCTATGTTTTAAGCCACATCTGAATAATAAACAAGAAGAAAAGGAATCTTTCAGGGAATTTTTAGATGGATATTCACACTTTTTGTTGGAAATGAATTCTAGCTTTAAAGTTAAAAATCACTTAGACCTATTGCATATTGCTCCACAGAATAATATCAGTAGATACGTTATATGAATTAGTTTTGCAGATATCTTATAACTTTTAAATTAAAATTAAAAGAAGTTGCATAGATATGTGTTTAATTGCTATATGGTATATTCTGAATCTGTCTGTTGATGTGCCCTATTGACATGAAAAACTCATCAGAGAAACTTCACAGATTAAATTGCTGACTGATTCAGTGGTAAAAAGGTTTATTCCAAATAGTCCTGATAGAAACGTAAATTCTCTTTTCCTAAGACGATTAACAGGTGAATTGGGTAAAATAAGCATGTCAGAATAGTTCTTGAATCAGTAAGTTTAGGATGTTTTAGTCTATGATTGAAGTATCATAATAAACAGATACATAATTCACAGAAACTATCTTTGATAGTGTGTGTGTCCTTAATTGTGTCATTTTCTGGACGTGTCCTAATTACCTTTTCCCAGGATGCAGCTGTGAGAGGACACACCATCTCCCATGTCTGTTTGCACCTGGTGGCAGAGAAGGTCTTTGAAGATGATTTCTTGAAGTTTCTCTCACAAAGCGTTTTGGAGGTGATGATTGCAAATGCAAAATTACAGGAAAAGCAGTGCATTGAAAGGAGACAAAGTTTTCTTGATGATTCTTCACTTAGTTAATGGATGAAATGGAATCTAAGGAAGCCAAGAGAAGTGAACAATATCAACTTACATCACAGAGGAAAAGGCGATAATAGGAAAATCCAAGATATATGATAGAATGGAGGAAGTTTCTCACAAGCTAAAATAGAGCAGTAATATTATGAATCTGCTGCCATCTGCCAGAGACATGTGATGTGAAAGGTGTTGAATTAGATATATATAGCTAATTAATAGATTAAAAAGAACATAAAGCATTGATACAATCCAGACCAGGTTTTGGTCGTTAGAGCTCATGTTTTTGAGCACCATTTCCTCTGTAGTGATCCAAAGGTCATGGCTCTCAGCCATGGATTCATATTATTTCTCATATAAGCTGAGGCTGTGCCTGAAGGGTTTACCTGTTGTCATTGAAAATCTGTTACTGGGTGGATTGTCATGTCAAGGAGCTGCGATAAGACAATTCAGTGAGGCAGCAGTATACCTGCTACATGTAGGTCTTGTCATGATGTAACTGACGAAATGTTCAAAGTGATGTAAAACCTCAAACAAAACAATCCAGGCCTTGTGATTCAAATCTTGAGGTGGCAAACGTGTGCTGCCCTCTAGCGAGGCACATAACGAGGCACGGTGGGTCAGGATGCACTGTGTCCGTTTCTCTGTATGAACATTGAGAACTGCACAATTTCTAGGACAAAAATTAGATTCAGTTTGCCAAGCATCACAGATAAACAGGCTTGTGAGTTCCTTCAAATATCAGTGTTGCCAGGTCTTTAATGATGAATATTCTATACACATACCAGATATGAAACCCGCATAACATTTTTTATCAGGCTCCACACTCAGTGTGTTTGATCCCTGAACTTATTATCAGTATAAATGCTTTTGACGGCTTGCGATCCTATCACCAATTAAGACCACTAAAGAGATTGGTTGATTATCATGTGTGTACTATATAAAACCAAGATGAAGAGACATTTCTCCTTCTTATTGGTAATAGTTGCTGTTATGAGAGAGTATGATGGAATGAGTGTATTTATTATCTATATGGTGCATCCTGTAATATAAGGAAATATATTTGCAAGTGATATTTTTGTTTCTTAAAATGTCTGTGTATACCTTTGCTAATGTCTATTTTTATTTTCTTTCAGGTAAGTTTCCAGATCAATCCTGCTTACCAAACTAGTATTTGCGGTATGGGGTAAGGCACTACATTTATCACTTACCAAGCTAGTATTTGTGATATGGGGTAAGGCACTACCTTTATCACTTACCAAGCGAGTATTTGTGATATGTGGTAAGGCACTACATTTATAACTTACCAAGCTAGTACTGGTGATATGGGGCAAGGCACTACATTTATAACTTACCAAGCTAGTACCTGTGATATGGGGTAAGGCACTACATTTATAACTTACCAAGCTAGTATTTGTGATATGGGGTAAGGCACTACATTTATAACTTACCAAGCTAGTACCTGTGATATGGGCAAGGCACTACATTTATAACTTACCAAGCTAGTACCTGTGATATGGGGTAAGGCACTACATTTATAACTTACCAAGCTAGTATTGGTGATATGGAGTAAGGCACTACATTTATAACTTACCAAGCTAGTACTGGTGATATGGGGCAAGGCACTACATTTATAACTTACCAAGCTAGTACCTGTGATATGGGGCAAGGCACTACATTTATAACTTACCAAGCTAGTACTGGTGATATGGGGTAAGGCACTACATTTATAACTTACCAAGCTAGTACCTGTGATATGGGGCAAGGCACTACATTTATAACTTACCAAGCTAGTACTGGTGATATGGAGTAAGGCACTACATTTATAACTTACCAAGCTAGTATTTGTGATATGGGGTAAGGCACTACATTTATAAGTTACCAAGCTAGTATTTGTGATATGGGGTAAGGCACTACATTTATAACTTACCAAGCTAGTATTTGTGATATGGGGTAAGGCACTACATTTATAACTTACCAAGCTAGTACCTGTGATATGGGGCAAGGCACTTCATTTATAACTTACCAAGCTAGTACTGGTGATATGGGGTAAGGCACTACATTTATAACTTACCAAGCTAGTACTGGTGATATGGGGCAAGGCACTACATTTATAACTTACCAATCAGTGTATTCAGCTAAGCCTTAATACCTGGGCTTACATGGTTTAATCCCTGTGTTCGGCTATGCCTTTATACCTGGGCTTACATGGTTTAATCTGCATGTTCAGCTTTGCCTTCATACCTGGGCTTACATGGTTTAATCTGTGTGTTCAGCTATGCCTTTATACCTGGGCTTACATGGTTTAATCCCTGTGTTCAGCTATGCCTTCATACCTGGGCTTACATGGTTTAATCCATGTGCTCAGCTATGCCTTCATACCTGAGCTTACATGGTTTAATCTGTTTGATAAAAACAAACCCACCCCATCATCTTGAGCTTTGTACATCATTTTTGATTTGTGCTTTCAAGAAGCACATGTGAAGGAAAATATCCACCTATAATGATGGCTGCTTGCACTGTCCTTCCTGTCCTTTGATCTCTGTGACTGTCACAGGTACATGTATCTTGCGGGCGATAGTTCTGCTCATCTTACCCTCCTCCCAGCCAGGTATTTTATGAGCTGCACCTAATAGAACCTGTAATGCAGGCCGCGCCCCATTGCTACCGGAGGTTTGTCTTGTTTGGCAGACGGATCAAATATACCTCAGAGAATAGACTACAAAATGGTTTGGCATCCATGTTTCTCCGGTCCCCCTGAGAGGAGGCCTGCATATAAGGGCTGCAGGGTAAAGGGCGGGGTGAATTATGAGGGCTTATCTATTGTCGAGATATTTCCCTTTTCTCTAGTATCCAAGAATTTAACAGACTATTAGCTGCATTGTCGTCTGCTGGAGGCAATCTGAAAATGAATCTGAAAATGAAAAGATTAACAAGTGAGTGACTCAGCAAGCAATCAGTGTGAAATAAACATCAAAGCCCTCATGCAACTGACATATTCAGGTGATATTGAGCTCAGGTTGATATTGAGCTCTGGTGATATTGAGCTCAGGTTGATATTGAGCTCTGGTGATATTGAGCTCTGGTGATATTGAGCTCTGGTGATATCAAGCTCAGGCGATATGGAGCTCAGGCGATATGGAGCTCAGGTGATATGGAGATCAGCTCAGGTGATATGGAGCTCAGGTGATATGGAGTTCAGCTCAGGTGATATTGAGCTCAGGTGATATTGAGCTCTGGTGATATTGAGCTCAGGTGATATCAAGCTCAGGCGATATGGAGCTCAGCTCAGTTGATATGGAGCTCAGTTGATATGGAGCTCAGGTAATATGGAGCTCAGGCGATATGGAGCTCAGGCGATATGGAGCTCAGGCGATATGGAGCTCAGCTCAGGTGATATCAAGCTCAGGTGATATTGATTGAGCTCAGGTGCTATCAAGCTCAGGTGATATTGATTGAGCTCAGGTGCTATCAAGCTCAGGTGCTATCAAGCTCAGGTCTTATCAAGCTCAGGTGATATCGAGGTCAAATTCATGATGTACTCTAATAGAAAGATATTGGCCAGAAATATTTAAAATGTGGCTTTTGTGATTTTATTTGAAACATTTCAAATTTGCTGATGCTCTTCAGTATCAGAGGAAATGAATTCCATTTTAAATGTGCTCCTGTACAACAGCCCTAATGTTTTACTTCTTCCACTGCTGCTGCTTAAAGCTGGGGGATCTGTGGTCTCTGACTGGTGTTAAAATGTGTCATATAAGGCTTCCTAATAACAGATTGTGGTTGATTTTACTTTCCTTGGCGTCTTCCTGGTCACAATACTGGTGCCACCTGTTGACCAAGTCAGAAGGTAATGATACATATTGAATAAATCATGTTGGTTATATTTTTGCTTGTTGATTCTCAAAACAAAGTTGTTATACATAACAAGACTTCCACGTAGCACAATGTCTCTGTGCCAGCCTAGGCTCATATTCAGAGCTTAAGACGCTGCATCCTTTGATAAACGTTTTATTATCATTTCCACATTTTTATTATCATTTGAACTATGATGTTGTGGATAAAAGCATTTTTGGATGTGGATAATAGTGCTGTCGTTGATTAAGAAGCTAGCAGATATTCTAGCTGCCAGTATGATGGGAATGGTTACTTCTCAGGTCAGATCAAGAAGCTAGCAGATATTCTAGCTGCCAGTATGATGGGAATGGTTACTTCTCAGGTCAGATTAAGAGGCTAGCAGATATTCTCGCTGCCAGTATGATGGGAATGGTTACTTCTCAGGTCAGATTAAGAGGCTAGCAGATATTCTAGCTGCCAGTATGATGGGAATGGTTACTTCTCAGGTCAGATTAAGAGGCTAGCAGATATTCTCGCTGCCAGTATGATGGGAATGGTTACTTCTCAGGTCAGATTAAGAGGCTAGCAGATATTCTCGTTGCCAGTATGATGGGAATGGTTACTTCTCAGGTCAGATTAAGAGGCTAGCAGATATTCTCGCTGCCATTGTGACGGGAATGGTTATTTCTCAGGTCAGGCAAGCAAAGCCACTGAGAACATTAACATCTGGGTAACTGCCCTGAATCACCATTAATGCGTACTAGCTCGTCTAACATGAACATTTATGTGCTTTGTTATATTTTAATTGCTGCATTACATTTTAGGAAATATTAGATTGTTTCAATGGGATAGGTTTTTATCACAAAATATTGATATTTCCAAGAAATTCCATTAAAACTTTGTATTTTATAGCAGTAACAGAATGAAATGACAATTTTGGTCCAGTGAGAGAATATCATGTGAGAATGTTCTATAATGTGGTAGATGGGCTGGGCAATATCAACAGAACACACATCTAGTGTGTAGTGTCTAGTGCCTAGTGCCTAGTGCCTAGTGTCTAGTGCCAAACCAAGGGAAGGACCCTGTGGTAGATATGCTCTTAGTAGCAGAACAGGCCATATTAATCATATAATACACGTATGTGTGAACCCTCTGGAAATATTATTATTATTATTATTATTATTATTATTATTGTTATTGTTATTGTTATTGTTATTGTTATCGTTATAATTATCATTATCATTATCATTATTATTATTGTAATATAATAAGATACATCTGAAAATAGCATTCAAATACCCATTCTTACATACAAGTTTTCATTTTTTTAAAATTTTGTTTAAGATAGTCATAAAGAAAGATCGCAATATGCATATCTATTTCTTCGAAGGTTTTTAAGATAATTGAAAATAAGGAAGAAAGTTGAAAAAATATTGTCAATAATGAAATGTGTAACATGATATATTGTTCATAATATTCCCAACACCAAAAGCTTCTTTATCAAAGTTATTCCAAACCCTCTTATGTCAATTAATCACAAGAATTAGCCAAATAATATGGCTGTGATTATCCTGCAAGCCAGCATTATAATTGTGTGCTTCCAAGAATTTCTGACAATTTGTTGGAATAAAAGCTGCTTAACAAAATATCTCAACTTTCCATGTCAATCTGTAGTTATATTGCAGTATATATTTTTACTTTTTCTGTGGAATTTGTGTTCAGTTTAATGAATCTGATCATTCCGAAGTGAGTTATCGTCGAGAGAAGTTTTTATATACAGAGAAGTGAATGGCGTCGCAGAGAAGCCAATATGGCGGCAATCTCACACAAAATATCCACCAATAAATATCATTTTTACCATGAGTCAAATAATCCACATTGCCCCCAAATTTGTACATGACAAAAGTGGCAAAAAGGTCAGTGTTCTTTGGCGCAATGTGGCAGACCACAAGACGTTTCCCTCGGGACGCAGGCACAGAAACAACATTAGCCAAGTCAGTGGCAGGAAAAAAACACTGTGTGTATTTGACAGTTTTCCCAGACCTCCCTTTCTGAATAACCACGCCATTATGGTTGGCCACTCGCAGCAAAAAATTAAATTTCCTGTTTCTTGCGGAAAGAGTAGACAGTCTTGGGGATTGGCAAGCATAACCTACAAGATTGTTACTTGAAAATGGAGAGATATTTCTGTGGCTTCTTAGAGAGTGTACAAATCAAATCACCACCCGAACTTTCCCAGGATATTCAAGACAGAGCCATGCAAGCTTGACAAAGAAGACGATTCTATTTACATTTCTGTCTTGATTCGAGATTGCTATTGTCAAAAAAAAGAGTATGGAGACCGAAATGAAAAAAAGTATAATTGATTAGTAAATACCACAGGTAATTAGATATCAAGACATCCATATAATATCTGCTTGAATATCTTAAATACAATAGGAGGTGAAAGATGCGATATATTACATTCCTGTGTTGAATTGTTGAGTTAAGGTCCATCAGCAGAATGTCCCCAAACCAAGTGATGTCTGGTTCATCGGGATACCACTCAAGTGGCTTCAGCACAATGCCATTAGGAATCATCACACACCACTAGTTTAAGAGTATTCTGCAGCTGGACTGTCTTGATAGAGTTAGATTACCACAGAAGTGGCTGCATGTGATGGTTACTTGGGGGCTTATGCTCTCCAGGTTGGCAAGGATTACTGAAGCAAGATGTATACCATTGTTCCGGGAGAAATGTTAACATCATTGATTCAATTACACGTTACGCTGAAGGACTTGACCAACACTGAGGATGAAACCATCATCATTGCTTAACAAATTACATCAATATTTCTGGTTCGAGATTTGTGCAGTTTGTATTGAGTATTATTACATAAGTTGCACTAATACAGCAGAAATTATGCATTGGTTTGGACTGGATACATTGTTATGACTGCCTTATGTTTGTATTTGGATATATCAATATCATTATATATAATATATATGCACAATATTTCATTACACAGCATATGACAAACTGGCCCATTGACATGCAATTGAATGCTGAAAACATGATCATCAGACATTTTTTGGACAATTTTATATCTTTTTGATTAACTTTTGAATAACTCAGGACTTCAGGACTTCAACATGCAAGAGATTTTAATTTCTTTTTTTTCTGTGCTTTTTAGCTCTGCTGAGACTTTAGCTCGCAGAGCTTTAGGAGGGGGAAAATGTCTGTCGGTCTGTCTGTCCGTCTGTACGTCTGTCCGTCTGTCCGTCCGTCTGTCAACATTTCTTTAAAAATCTTCTTCTCCAAAACTACCAGTAGTACATCTTTCATATTTTATATAGAGGTAGATATATAGTTGAAGATTCAGATTCCTTCAAATCTTAGTGATGTCACCATTGACCTTAGTGCAGTGACCTTGAGGTCACAAATTTTGTACTGAGCATATCTCAGGTATCTTGGTATGCAGAAATGTCATATGTTAAAGCTGTACCTCGTCATACAATTTTAGTCATGTGACCTTTGACCTTGACACATTGACCTTGAATTCAAAATTTGTGAACATGCCACATCACAACCATCAGAAGTGAATAAAAAACACTTCATATCTGTTATATACTAACACTATGTTTAAAAATCTTCTCCTCCAAAACTACCAGTAATATTTGTTTCATATTTAATACAGAGGTAGATAGAGAGTTGAAGATTCAGATTCCTTCAAATCTTAGTGATGTCACCATTGACCTTAGTGCAGTGGCCTTGATGTCACAAATTTTGTGAGGAATATATCTCAGCAACCACTTATAAGAAGAAACTAAAACTTGGAATACAGAAATGTCTTAGGCCATAGCCGTGCCTCGTCATACTTTCTTAGTCTTGTGACCTTTGTCCTTGACACATTGACCTTGAATTCAAAATTTGTGTCACTTCATATCTGTTATATACCAACACTATGTTTTAAAATCTTCTTCTCCAAAATGCCATTAATTTATGTTTCATATTTTATACAGAGCTAGATAGAGAGTTGAAGATTCAGATTCCTTAAATTCTCAGTGATGTCACCATTGAGCTTAGTGCAGTGACCTTGATGTCACAAATTTTGTAAGGAGCATATCTCAGCAACCACTTATAAGAAGAAATTAAAACTTGGTATACAGAAATGTCTTAGGTCATAGGCCTGCCTCATAATACTTTCTTAGTCATGTGACCTTTGTCCTTGACACATTGACCTTGAATTCAAAATTTGTGTGCATGCAAAATCTCACAACCATTAAAAGTGGAGCAGACTTGAGCAGATGATGATTTTGACCAATCAAAATGCATGTTACATTTCAAATTTGGCCCCAACTTGTTATCTTGATTCTCATTGGCTATGTTATTCAAAATGGCAGCCTCCTTGACAACTTAGTGATAGCTATTAGATTTTTGAAAAAATCATGACAAAATGGAAAAAGAACTGAGTCTAATGGAAAATAGATAGAATTAGACCTCAGAAAATACAACATCTTGCCTACTTTGGGATCTTGTATGGAAAATCATAACCTGGTTGCTTGTTGTACTTAATCTCAGTTCATGTGTTTTCATTCAAGTCAGCAGAGCTATCAACCCATGGGGTTATGTTTTAACATTTTTCTTACCTTTCTTTGTGTGAAACAAGTAAATTTGAAACATTGCACAAAATGATAAAATACAGCCTGCTACTTTTGCCTTATAAACAAAAACCACCAGAATTAGAATACTGCTTTAAAATGATGGTCTCGCAAAGAATAGTATGAACATTTGTCTATAGTTTACAGACAAAGACGTAAACCACAGTGAGGTCATGGCAAGGCTTTGCTGATGAGATGAGGAGTGTTGTTAGCCACTCTGAGGTCATGACGAGGTTTGCTGATGACATGAGGAATGTTGTTAGCCACTGTGAGGTCATGACGAGGCTTGGCTAGTGAGGTGAGGAATGATGTTAGCCACTGTGAGGTCATGATGAGGTTGGCTAGTGAGGTGAGGAATGTTGTTAGCCACTGTGAGATCATGACGAGGCTTGGCTGGTGAGTTGAGGAATGTTGTTAGCCACTGTGAGGTCATGATGAGGCTTGCTGATGAGATGAGGAATGCTGTTAGCCACTGTGAGGTCATGATGAGGTTGGCTAGTGAGGTGAGGAATGTTGTTAGCCACTGTGAGGTCATGATGAGGTTGGCTAGTGAGGTGAGGAATGTTGCTAGCCACTGTGAGATCATGATGAGGTTGGCTAGTGAGGTGAGGAATGTTGTTAGCCACTGTGAGGTCATGATGAGGTTGGCTAGTGAGGTGAGGAATGTTGTTAGCCACTGTGAGGTCATGACGAGGCTTGGCTGGTGAGGTGAGGAATGTTGTTAGCCACTGTGAGATCATGACGAGGCTTGGCTGGTGAGTTGAGGAATGTTGTTAGCCACTGTCAGGTATCTTGGTATGCAGAAATGTCATATGTTAAAGCTGTACCTCGTCATACAATTTTAGTAATGTGACCTTTGACCTTGACACATTGACCTTGAATTCAAAATTTGTGAACATGCCACATCACAACCATCAGAAGTGAATAAAAAACACTTCATATCTGTTATATACTAACACTATGTTTAAAAATCTTCTCCTCCAAAACTACCAGTAATATTTGTTTCATATTTAATACAGAGGTAGATAGAGAGTTGAAGATTCAGATTCCTTCAAATCTTAGTGATGTCACCATTGACCTTAGTGCAGTGGCCTTGATGTCACAAATTTTGTGAGGAATATATCTCAGCAACCACTTATAAGAAGAAACTAAAACTTGGAATACAGAAATGTCTTAGGCCATAGCCGTGCCTCGTCATACTTTCTTAGTCTTGTGACCTTTGTCCTTGACACATTGACCTTGAATTCAAAATTTGTGTCACTTCATATCTGTTATATACCAACACTATGTTTTAAAATCTTCTTCTCCAAAATGCCATTAATTTATGTTTCATATTTTATACAGAGCTAGATAGAGAGTTGAAGATTCAGATTCCTTAAATTCTCAGTGATGTCACCATTGAGCTTAGTGCAGTGACCTTGATGTCACAAATTTTGTAAGGAGCATATCTCAGCAACCACTTATAAGAAGAAATTAAAACTTGGTATACAGAAATGTCTTAGGTCATAGGCCTGCCTCATAATACTTTCTTAGTCATGTGACCTTTGTCCTTGACACATTGACCTTGAATTCAAAATTTGTGTGCATGCAAAATCTCACAACCATTAAAAGTGGAGCAGACTTGAGCAGATGATGATTTTGACCAATCAAAATGCATGTTACATTTCAAATTTGGCCCCAACTTGTTATCTTGATTCTCATTGGCTATGTTATTCAAAATGGCAGCCTCCTTGACAACTTAGTGATAGCTATTAGATTTTTGAAAAAATCATGACAAAATGGAAAAAGAACTGAGTCTAATGGAAAATAGATAGAATTAGACCTCAGAAAATACAACATCTTGCCTACTTTGGGATCTTGTATGGAAAATCATAACCTGGTTGCTTGTTGTACTTAATCTCAGTTCATGTGTTTTCATTCAAGTCAGCAGAGCTATCAACCCATGGGGTTATGTTTTAACATTTTTCTTACCTTTCTTTGTGTGAAACAAGTAAATTTGAAACATTGCACAAAATGATAAAATACAGCCTGCTACTTTTGCCTTATAAACAAAAACCACCAGAATTAGAATACTGCTTTAAAATGATGGTCTCGCAAAGAATAGTATGAACATTTGTCTATAGTTTACAGACAAAGACGTAAACCACAGTGAGGTCATGGCAAGGCTTTGCTGATGAGATGAGGAGTGTTGTTAGCCACTCTGAGGTCATGACGAGGTTTGCTGATGACATGAGGAATGTTGTTAGCCACTGTGAGGTCATGACGAGGCTTGGCTAGTGAGGTGAGGAATGATGTTAGCCACTGTGAGGTCATGATGAGGTTGGCTAGTGAGGTGAGGAATGTTGTTAGCCACTGTGAGATCATGACGAGGCTTGGCTGGTGAGTTGAGGAATGTTGTTAGCCACTGTGAGGTCATGATGAGGCTTGCTGATGAGATGAGGAATGCTGTTAGCCACTGTGAGGTCATGATGAGGTTGGCTAGTGAGGTGAGGAATGTTGTTAGCCACTGTGAGGTCATGATGAGGTTGGCTAGTGAGGTGAGGAATGTTGCTAGCCACTGTGAGATCATGATGAGGTTGGCTAGTGAGGTGAGGAATGTTGTTAGCCACTGTGAGGTCATGATGAGGTTGGCTAGTGAGGTGAGGAATGTTGTTAGCCACTGTGAGGTCATGACGAGGCTTGGCTGGTGAGGTGAGGAATGTTGTTAGCCACTGTGAGATCATGACGAGGCTTGGCTGGTGAGGTGAGGAATGTTGTTAGCCACTGTGAGATCATGACGAGGCTTGGCTGGTGAGGTGAGGAATGTTGTTAGCCACTGTGAGATCATGACGAGGCTTGGCTGGTGAGTTGAGGAATGTTGTTAGCCACTGTGAGGTCATGATGAGGCTTGGCTAGTGAGGTGAGGAATGTTGCTAGCCACTGTGAGGTCATGATGAGGCTTGGCTAGTGAGGTGAGGAATGTTGATAGCCACTGTGAGGTCATGATGAGGTTTGGCTAGTGAGGTGAGGAATGCTGTTAGCCACTGTGAGGTAATGATGAGGTTGGCTGGTGAGGTGAGGAATGTTGCTAGCCACTGTGAGGTCATGATGAGGTTTGGCTAGTGAGTTGAGGAATGCTGTTAGCCACTGTGAGGTCATGATGAGGCTTGGCTAGTGAGGTGAGGAATGTTGATAGCCACTGTGAGGTCATGATGAGGTTTGGCTAGTGAGTTGAGGAATGCTGTTAGCCACTGTGAGGTCATGATGAGGCTTGGCTGGTGAGGTGAGGAATGTTGTTAGCCACTGTGAGGTCATGATGAGTTTTGGCTCGTAAGATAAGGAATGTTGTTAGCCACTGTGAGGTCATGATGAGGTTTGGCTAGTGAGGTGAGGAATGCTGTTAGCCACTGTGAGGTAATGATGAGGTTGGCTGGTGAGGTGAGGAATGTTGCTAGCCACTGTGAGGTCATGATGAGGTTTGGCTAGTGAGTTGAGGAATGCTGTTAGCCACTTCTAGGTTATGACTCAAAGAACCGTAGGCCAGGTAAACATGATTATGTGTTTCATTTTATATTCATGAAAATGTCTGGAACACGGAAAATCAGAGATGTATAGATATGAAAAACATGGTATCTTGTTTCAAAGAAAAGATATAGGATAAAAGGTCAAACGAAAGACAATAATACAAGCCTCACCATATGGCACAAGTAAGGAAGCAAGGCAGGACCTTATGTTATTTTTATGAAGGTCGTAGTGTATATGACTGAGGTCAGACAGAAGCCAGTGTGTGGGTGTAAGTGGCAGTCCAGTTGGGGTAAAGTGCAGGGAGGACACTCCTTGCATTATGCAGGTGACCATGTAAGTGAACGTGACATGACCACCAGGTGTCGCTACTCAGAAAGGACCATGAGGCTGATCCCCCCTGAGTGACCAAGACATGTCCCACCAGGTGTCGCTACTCGGAAAGGACCATGAGGCTGATCCCTGAGAGTGCCCAAGACATGCCCCACCAGGTGTCACTCTTCAAAGACACTTTATGTGCCCACAAATTGAATTAATTATTCCACGAATTTCATTTAGTTTATTTTCAATTGGTTTACCAATGGCATTGAAATGTGTAAATTTGGCATGTCAATATTCATCATGCTGCATTCGGGTAAATATGATGACATGAATACTGCATTTAAGGTGAATTTGATGTCACAAATTCTGCTTTAAAGTGAATATGATTGCACAAAACAGCATAAGGTGAATATGATGGCCCAAATATTGGCATGTACATGCACAGGCAGCGCCAGAGCGACATCTACTGCCATCACTACTTTTATATAAGTATATAGGTCAGAGACAGAGAGGGGCTGGGGACTTTCACTCTCTGGCAACCTGTGGTACATGTAGGTGAATGTGATGACCCAAATATTGGCATGTAGGTGATTGTGATGACACAAATATTGACATGATGGCCCAAATATTCGTGTTTATGTGAATGTGATGGCCTAAATATTGGTGTGTAGGTGAATGTGATGGCCCAAATATTGGCATGTAGGTGAATGTGATGGCCCAAATATTGGTGTGTAGGTGAATGTGATGGTATGAATATTGGCAAGTATTAAGTGAATAAAATGGGACAACAGAACTTCATCTTGAGCAAAGAAACAAATGGAACATGACACATCACGATGCCTGATGGTAAAGAAATATGTGTTAATGCATAAGTGACACTGACATAATCTGTGGTCTTCTTTGCAGAGAATTACTATGAGGGAGACGTGGCGCTTAGACACTGCAGGAAGTAGCAGAATGACTTAGGGATAAGAAGATTGAATATGTTTTATTCAAGAGGTTATTGTTTACATTCACAATAGGAAAGGGACTTCTTCCTCGAGGAACTATTATGAGAACATTCTGATTTAACCATATATGGCAGGATACAAAGCATAACATAAATATTTTGAGGAAATAATTCATTGAGACACTCCTGGAAGTGGCTCCAGTGGAGATAGGTCTGCCAATAGATGGAATCCCATATCTATTTAGTCAACCAATGATTGTGAATGATTTGTTTGTGTTCTTTTTTTACCATTCACCACAAGTTCATTTGCTTAAAATCTTTCCAAACATAATCAAAGTCACATAAGATTGCTCTTATTGTATATTTGTAGATCCTCATCCACATGGAGAAGTTGATATTTCATGATGAATTGGACATTACTAAATAAATATAAATGGTTCATTGAAAGGTATAAAAATGAAAAAATACTGTCAATCTGTAAGATGTTTTCTTTCACCAGGAAGAAAACTCAAAATGCCATTAACAGGAAGGGGACCTCAAAATGGATATTATCATAGCAGATTTTGTTGTATGAGCTTTATAACCTGTCCTCGCCAATATTTAATCTCATTTGGTATTGTCCAGGGCGAGTTTGAGGAGAATCTGACTGTATGGGTGGCATCGCAGGCAACGTCTGAATGGTGAAACTGAGTATTATTTGCTTTGTCAAAGTCCACCAATTGTCTCGGGAGAAAAATGTTTGCTATGCGCAAAGCTTTGTACATTCTCTGTGTTTAATAAAGTGTAGAATCGACCAGAAAGAAGTAATCATTTCTCCATAATTACTAAGGTAGTGACACAAGAGAATCTCCCTACAGATTTGAAGCACACAGTTGTTTCTTCCACGAGCAACAGTGAGACTCAACTAGCCGTACATTACAGTGTAAAACTATTGGCTAGTCAAGATAATGCTGAATGATGGAGATCATAAGAAATATGAAGCTTTTCTTGTGAGAGGTGCTCAGTGTTCAGGAGGACTGTCCTGGGCTTAATAGCAGTATTTGCTTGTACTCAGCAGACCAGGCAGGTTCCTGGGTAATCCCCTGGAGAGAGAGTCTCGCTGCCTCAGACTCATACATCCAGGTCATGAATACCATAATCCCAGCAATATGGTCAGTGCTTATGAAACCTAAGTTTAAAGGGATTCAGCACCGATTTTGAAAAAAACGTTTAAAATTCACATATTGGTGATAAATGTATTTGTCTTTCATGTCTATACATTTTTTGAAAAATACATCCCCATCATTGTCTGTAAAACCTATTTGAACAAGACCTTAATATATAGACCCATAATGAAAGCACACTCCTTTCTTGGCATCATTTTTATGTGGAGTGTCATCATAGAGGCACTGAAAGGTAAAATGACGTCATAAGAGTATGGCAATATGCTTATGACGTCATGAAATGTATTGTCCTTTGAATAGTACCAAAATGACGTCAAACAGTGCTACCCTACTTTGAGCCTCAATTGAGGTCAAATATAGTTCACGCTACCCGTGTTTACCCGTCACGTGCAGCTTATGGCTCAGACAGACCTCTGCTGGGAGTGCAACTGGTATGCCTAATAGCAACATATCTTTTAACCCTGTTATAATTTCAATCTGTCATTGTGTTCATATGTGGCTAAGCTTTCAAAAACACCAAATTGTAGAATTGATGCTTAATACCTTTAAATGTATCAAATAATTGCTTTAAAATATCATTTATATCAGACATTTAGAGTGGAATGATTATGGGAAAAAGGAGGGAATTAGTTTAATCTTGAGATATTAATTAAAAGCAAAGATCAGATATGTGTATAAATAGCTAGCAGACAATGTATGCTTTATACAAGTGCCTTGGGCTCAGAGTTTTTGCATGAGCTTTGTGGCAGCCATAGTTTGTCATTGAGGTCATCGTATTACAAAGCTTTACAACAGCCATGGTTAACAATTGCGGTCATTGGGTTATATGTGCAGAGCTTTATGGCAGCAGTGGCTTACCATTAAGGTCACTGGATTACAGAGATCTACAGTAGCCATGACTTATCATTGGGGTCACTGGATTACAGAGATCTACAGTAGTCATGACTTACCATTGAGGTCACTGGATTACAGATATCAACAGTAGTCATGACTTATCATTGAGGTCACTGGATTACAGAGATCTACAGTAGCCATGACTTACCATTGAGGTCACTGGATTACTGAGATCTACAGTAGCCATGACTTATCATTGAGGTCACTAGATTACAGAGATCTACAGTAGCCATGACTTATCATTGGGGTCACTGGATAACAGAGATCTACAGTAGCCATGACTTACCATTGATGTCACTGGATTACAGAGATCTACAGGCGTCATGACTTATCATTGAGGTCACTGGATTACAGAGATCTACAGTAGCCATGACTTATCATTGAGGTCACATGATTACAGAGATCTACAGTAGCCATGACTTATCATTGAGGTCACTGGATTACAGAGATCTACAGTAGCCATGACTTATCATTGGGGTCACTGGATAACAGAGATCTACAGTAGCCATGACTTACCATTGATGTCACTGGATTACAGAGATCTACAGGCGTCATGACTTATCATTGAGGTCACTGGATTACAGAGATCTACAGTAGCCATGACTTATCATTGAGGTCACTGGATTACAGAGATCTATAGAAGCCATGACTTATCATTGAGGTCACTGGATTACAGAGATCTACAGTAGCCATGACTTATCATTGAGGTCACTGGATTACAGAGATCTATAGAAGCCATGACTTATCATTGAGGTCACTGGATTACAGAGATCTACAGTAGCCATGACCTATCATTGAGGTCACTGGATTACAGAGATCTACAGTAGTCATGACTTATCATTGAGGTCACTGGATTACAGAGATCTACAGGCGTCATGACTTATCATTGAGGTCACTGGATTACAGAGATCTACATTAGCCATGACTTATCATTGAGGTCACTGGATTACAGAGATCTACAGTAGTCATGACTTATCATTGAGGTCACTGGATTACAGAGATCTATAGAAGCCATGACTTATCATTGAGGTCACTGGATTACAGAGATCTACAGTAGCCATGACTTATCATTGAGGTCACTGGATTACAGAGATCTACAGTAGCCATGACCTATCATTGAGGTCACTGGATTACAGAGATCTACAGTAGTCATGACCTATCATTGAGGTCACTGGATTACAGAGATCTACATTAGCCATGACTTATCATTGAGGTCACTGGATTACAGAGATCTACATTAGCCATGACTTATCATTGAGGTCACATGATTACAGAGATCTACAGTAGTCATGACTTATCATTGAGGTCACTGGATTACAGAGATCTACAGTAGCCATGACCTATCATTGAGGTCACTGGATTACAGAGATCTACATTAGCCATGACTTATCATTGAGGTCACTGGATTACAGAGATCTACAGTAGTCATGACTTATCATTGAGGTCACTGGATTACAGAGATCTATAGAAGCCATGACTTATCATTGAGGTCACTGGATTACAGAGATCTACAGTAGTCATGACTTATCATTGAGGTCACTGGATTACAGAGATCTATAGAAGCCATGACTTATCATTGAGGTCACTGGATTACAGAGATCTACAGTAGCCATGACTTAGCATTGAGGTCACTGGATTACAGAGATCTACAGTAGCCATGACCTATCATTGAGGTCACTGGATTACAGAGATCTACAGTAGTCATGACTTATCATTGAGGTCCCTGGATTACAGAGATCTACAGTAGCCATGACCTATCATTGAGGTCACTGGATTACAGAGATCTACAGTAGTCATGACTTATCATTGAGGTCACTGGATTACAGAGATCTACAATAGCCATGACCTATCATTGAGGTCATTGGATTACAGAGACCTACAGTAGCCATGACCTATCATTGAGGTCACTGGATTACAGAGATCTACAATAGCCATGACTTATCATTGAGGTCACTGGATTACAGAGATCTACAGTAGCCGTGACTTATCATTGAGGTCATTGGATTACAGAGATCTACATTAGCCATGACCTATCATTGAGGTCATTGGATTACAGAGATCTACAGTAGCCATGACCTATCATTGAGGTCATTGGATTACAGAGATCTACAGTAGCCATGATTTATCATTGAGGTCACTGGATTACAGAGATCTACAATAGCCATGACTTATCATTGAGGTCACTGGATTACAGAGATCTACAGTAGTCAAGACTTACCATTGAGGTCACTGGATTGCAGAGATCTATAGTAGCCATGACTTATCATTGAGGTCACTGGATTACAGAGATCTATAGAATCCATCTTTGAGGTCAGAGCAGCCTGTGCAGCAACCTGTCACACACAACAGGAAATGCAATATTATCTTTGGCACAATGGCTAATCAGCGGTACAGATCAATAAAACTAGGTCACCAGGTACTGACCTATATACTCACACTGCACATAAAACAAATGTTCCCATTGCTCATTTGATTATAGCACATAACACACAAGACAAAAGTTTTGATTGGACAGTATTGATCTGTAATCAAATTTTGCCAAAGCTCATTCTCTGTGGAAAGCTTTGATGTGGCATGACTATTAAAAACCCACCCTGTCTGTAAATAACACACTTTCATGCCAGCTCCTCAGATCAATATGTTGCTATAATAAAAAAAAAGTATTAGGTGAGCAGAAGTGAAAGGTTGCCAAACATTGTTTGCTATTGAAGACTTGCGTGTTCTCCAGATGATATCATGGATAGCAGTGGAATCCGAGCTTGTGTGTGGGCTTTGAAGTGCTTCATGAATCAAAGTTACTGTATAATGATCAGAAGGGGTGAGGCAGCAAGATCACTAATCCCTCTATATTGCAGGCTTTCAGATTTTATGATATTTTAAGGAGATTTTAATTCAAAGTTATATCTTTTGTACATGCAAAAATCAAAAAGAGGTCAACAAATGTTTTTCAATAGGAACCTTTGCCAGAAATGAATAATGTTCATTTAGAGATTGATGGTATTGGCATAATTGGTCCTAATTCAAAGATTATGATACAAAAAAGAGTTTCTCTAAAAGCTGAACTCCATTTTAAGAAGGCAGCTTCTTTGAGCCATCCAGTAGCCTGAAGAAATTTCAATAATGTAATAGCTCACAAATTTATCCTTCCCCTGACAGGTATGGGCACCATAAGCCTAGGAGGTATTTTCTTTGTCAAGGTGGATCATCGCTCAAATTTCTAACACATTTTGGCACCTCATACATCAAGATGTTGGTGAAAAACAGCGTCCCAACACCAGTGCCGACAGTATGGTCTTGTTTTTGGCAGTAAGAGGGCCTTTTTCCCTTGTCAATTTGAGCATCGCCACATAATATATGGCAGCGTACACCAAACGTACAGTGCGGAAATCATTGACCTCGGCAGTGGGTACAGTCAGTAAATGGATTAACGATGTTGTGTTGGTAGAGCCTGTGCGAAGCAGAGATCCTCATGGGAGGGCAGGATGTCCCTGGGTTACACTACAAGGCCCTATCACAGGCTATCAGCCATGTGTCTTAGCTAGCAAGGCGCTTCAGATGTCTCAGCTAGCACAGAAATGGTTGAGACATCTCAGCTAGCAAGGTGCTTCAGATGTCTCGGGTAGCAGGATGGTTGAGACATCTCAGCTAGCAGGGTGGTTGAGACATCTCAGCTAACAGGGTGGTTGAGACATCTCAGCTAGCAGGGTGGTTGAGACATCTCAGCTAGCAGGGTGGTTGAGACATCTCAGCTAGCAGGGTGGTTGAGACATCTCAGCTAGCAGGGTGGTTGAGACATCTCAGCTAGCAGGGTGGTTGAGACATCTCAGCTAACAGGGTGGTTGAGACATCTCAGCTAGCAGGGTGGTTGAGACATCTCAGCTAGCAGGGTGGTTGAGACATCTCAGCTAGCAGGGTGGTTGAGACATCTCAGCTAGCAGGGTGGTTGAGACATCTCAGATAGCAGGGTGGTTGAGACATCTCAGCTAGCAGGGTGGTTGAGACATCTCAGCTTGACAGGTGTGCCTGTATGGGAGGTGCCCTGCCTGTGTGAGAGCTGTCCTATCCGTGTGGGAGCTGTCCTATCCGTGTGGGAGCTGTCCTATCCGTGTTGAAGCTGTCCTATCCGTGTTGGAGCTGTCCTATCCGTGTGGGAGCTGTCCTATCCGTGTGGAAGCTGTCCTATCCGTGTGGAAGCTGTCCTATCCGTGTGGGAGCTGTCCTATCCGTGTGGAAGCTGTCCTATCCGTGTGGGAGCTGTCCTATCCGTGTTGGAGCTGTCCTATCCGTGTGGGAGCTATCCTATCCGTGTGGAAGCTGTCCTATCCGTGTGGGAGCTGTCCAATCCGTGTGGGAGCTGTCCTATCCGTGTGGGAGCTGTCCTATCCGTGTTGGAGCTGTCCTGCCTGCGGTAACTGTCCTTCATTTTTGAGAGTTGCCCTGCCTGTGTGGGAGCTTTGTTTTGGCATCAAAGGTCGAGGAATTGTCATGCAGGCTTTTGAGCTTCCCCTGTTCTGCTTGTTTTAAGGCCACTGCTACTTCATTGCTGTTGGCAACCTAGAGAGATAAACCAATCAGACATCAATGCTGATACTGCAAAGTGGACAACAATTGGTGCATTTTTCTAGGAGGCAAGTTGCTCAAGTAATGTTCTAATTGAACACACACACTTGCCCCAAGGCACTGTCACCCACGCTCACAGAGAGCACTCACAAGCTGTGTCACATAGAGGCCCTGGTCTGCCCACCGCACTGTCACCCACACATAGAGGCCCTGGTCTGCCCACGGCACTGTCACCCACACATAGAGGCCCTGGTCTGCCCACGGCACTGTCACCCACACATAGAGGCCCTGACCTACCCATGGCACTGTCACCCACACATAGAGGCCCCGGTATGCCCATGGTACTTTCACCCACACATGGAGGCCCTGGTCTGCCCATGGAACTGTCACCCACACATAGAGGCCCTGGTCTGCCCACAGCACTGTCACCCACACATAGAGGCCCTGGTCTGCCCACAGCACTGTCACCCACACATAGAGGCCCTGGTCTGCCCATGGCACTGTCACCCACACATAGAGGCCCTGGTCTGCCCACGGCACTGTCACTCACACATAGAGGCCCTGGTCTGCCCACGGCACTGTCACCCACACATAGAGGCCCTGTTCTGCTCACGGCACTGTCATCCAGACATAGAGGCCCTGGTCAACCCATGGCACTATCACCCACACATAGAGGCCCCAGTATGCCCATGGTACTTTCACCCACACATGGAGGCCCTGGTCTGCCCATGGCACTGTCACCCACACATAGAGGCCCTGGTCTGCCCATGGCACTGTCACCCACACATAGAGGCCCTGGTCTGCCCACAGCACTGTCACCCACACATAGAGGCCCTGGTCTGCCAACAGCACTGTCACCCACACATAGAGGCCCAGGTCTGCCCATGGCACTGTCACCCACACATAGAGGCCCTGGTCTGCCCACAGCACTGTCACCCACACATAGAGGCCCAGGTCTGCCCATGGCACTGTCACCCACACATAGAGGCCCTGGTCTGTCCACGGCGCTGCCACCCATACATAGAGGCCCTGGTCTGCCCATGGCACTGTCACCCACACATAAAGGCCCTGGTATGCCCATGGTACTTTCACCCACACATGGATGCCCTGGTCTGCCCACAGCACTGTCACCCACATATAGAGGCCTTGGTCTGCCCATGGCACTGTCGTCCATAGATAGAGGCCCTGGTCTGCCCACGGCACTGTCACCCACACATAGAGGCCCTGGTCTGCCCACAGCACTGTCACCCACATATAGAGGCCCTGGTCTGCCCACGGCACTGTCGTCCATAGATAGAGGCCCTGGTCTGCCCATGGCACTGTCACCCACACATAGAGGCCCTGGTCTGCCCACGGCACTGTCACCCACACATAGTGGCCCTGGTCTGCCCACTGCACTGTCACCCACACATAGAGGCCCTGGTCTGCCCACAGCACTGCCACCCACACATAGAGGCCCTGGTCTGTCCATGGCACTGTCACCCACACATAGAGGCCCTGGTCTGCCCACGGCACTGTCACCCACACATAGTGGCCCTGGTCTGCCCACTGCACTGTCACCCACACATATAGAGGCCCTGGTCTGCCCATAGCACTGCCACCCACACATAGAGGCCCTGGTCTGTCCATGGCGCTGCCACCCACACATAGAGGCCCTGGTCTGCCCACACATAGAGGCCCTGGTCTGCCCACGGCACTGTCACCCACAAATAGAGGCCCTGGTCTGTCCACGGCACTGTCACCCGTGCCAACAGAGGGTGCCACATACCTTTACTCATAGGCCCGGTGTGTGCCTTATTCAATTTATATTGGGATGCTACATCAGAAAAAAAAACTTCAGCTTACTAATAGGAATCTATTTCTGGTGTCATTTTCAACTCTTTTATCATTTCAAATTCTCTAGTTTGGCCTTGAAAATTTCTTTTTAACCAGGCATCTTGGCAGGAAAAACAGCTTTACTGTCATTGAAATGTACCAAACAGACACAACCTGTGCTTGGCTAATGATGCCACATGAGGGATCTGTCCTTTATCAAATTCTATTATTCTGAATTATATTAACTGCCTACTATTGTCCTGAAATAAACTGAAGATGTATTCTTTGTTAAATTTGACAGACAGTAAGTTAATAATCAATTAATTTTCAACTTTCTAATCATTGTTTCACTCAATATTAATCTAAAGTGCTGTCAATATTCATATGGAATTAAACATCGACTGAACATTGAATTTTATTAATGCAATAAACGTGTGATTTTTCATTAAAATTCTGAATCTTTTGTCATCAACTTATTGGGTGGTTTAGCTGAGAGCTTTAAAAGTTAATGGTAATGATCAAAAAAGGGTCTATGGCCTGAGGAATTGGAAGAGCTTATTTACTAGGGGGAGCAAAAGATGAATGGTATGGACTCATGCAACAATCAACAGCGTCCATTCTGATTGGCTGAAAATCAAAGCATGAACAATTGAGCTCATTGCAAGTATGGCTGGATAATTTGTAATCTCACAAAAAGTAAGAAAGGAAAGTAATTCAATATCATTACATGGTGGGATTATTAGATTTGAGAAAAACAAGATCAAAATTAATTGGAAATTCCAAAGTTATTTATTGCCTTGATAGAAATAAAGTATGAAGACCTTGAAATTTCATTCACGAGATGTTTGCCATATTTGTATTATTTCCAGAGAGAGCAAATGTTCGGTGTGATAGTCACATGACCTGCACGATGTGTAACAAGATATAACAAGCCATAAGAGTTTGCAAAACAAATATCAAGACAATGGTAATATAGTAGACATGTAGATAAGATGCAGCATATTAGATAATGGCTTCTTTGACAGATAAATCATTTGATGTGAAGTAGTTTGGAGGAGATGGAGGTCAGAAACTGGCAATACATCATAGTCAATCTGTGCCAGATCTCACTCAGTATGGTGCTTCTATTTTCAAACTGCTCCACAAGAAAACCAGCCCCATTACCTCCCCGGACCCGGGCTGCCCTCCTCACAGAGTGGCTTCTATTAAAATGCTGACAGCCTCGTTAATCATGAGGAGATATCATACATAGCAGATCCCGGAGGTCAGCAGGGTGGTCATCATGACATTATAGTAGGGTTATATAGATAGTACATTCAGCAGGGTGGTGGTCATCGTGACGCTATACCAAGGTTATATAGATATTACATTCAGCAGGGTGGTCATTGTGACGCTATACCAAGGTTATATAGATAGTACATTCAGCAGGGTGGTCATCGTGACGCTATACCAAGGTTATATAGATAGTACATTCAGCAGGGTGGTCATCGTGACGCTATACCAAGGTTATATAGATAGTACATTCAGCAGGGTGGTCATCGTGACGCTATACCGAGGTTATACAGATATTACATTCAGCAGGGTGGTCATTGTGACGCTACACCAAGGTTATATAGATAGTACATTCAGCAGGGTGGTCATCGTGACGCTATACCAAGGTTATATAGATAGTACATTCAGCAGGGTGGTCATTGTGACGCTATACCAAGGTTATATAGATATTACATTCAGCAGGGTGGTCATTGTGACGCTATACCAAGGTTATATAGATAGTACATTCAGCAGCTTGGTCATCGTGACGCTATACCAAGGTTATATAGATAGTACATTCAGCAGGGTGGTCATTGTGATGCTATACCAAGGTTATATAGACAGTACATTCAGCAGGGTGGTCATCATGACGCTATACCAAGGTTATATAGATAGTACATTCAGCAGGGTGGTCATTGTGATGCTATACCAAGGTTATATAGATAGTACATTCAGCAGGGTGGTCATCGTGACGCTATACCAAGGTTATATAGATAGTACATTCAGCAGGGTGGTCATCGTGACGCTATACCAAGGTTATATAGATAGTACATTCAGCAGGGTGGTCATCGTGACGCTATACCAAGGTTATATAGATAGTACATTCAGCAGGGTGGTCATCGTGACGCTATACCAAGGTTATATAGATAGTACATTCAGCAGGGTGGTCATCATGGCACTATGCTAATTATGTAAATAGGACATTCAACAGGGAGGTCAGGTTCTCTGATAATAACATTCAGGTTCTCTGATAATAACCATCAGGTCAGTTGAGACATTTTTAAAACTTATAAAATGTTATTGACTGCAGTATTTGGTCCTGGCCCATTAGAATCATACACGTCAAAAGAAATGGTCCCATGAACTAGGAATGATTGAAATTTTACTCTGAAAGATATTTTGGTGAAGACATTGTATTCTTGAAGATGCCATGAAGAGGCCCATAGTTTCTGTGTGTGTGTGTGTCTGTGTGATGCTTTGTCTCTTTTGTCTTAATTCAGGGCAATTTGCCTTAATGACACTGTCAGTGGACAATGTGCACGTCCAGGCCATAAAATGGCACATCCATGCCACATACTTATACCACGAGAGACGGAGGAGGATCAAGGCAATAACCAGAGTGCCATACAATCTATACATGCACTGCTGAGCTGATCACATACACAGATCTAGGTCACATATATAGGTATTTAATGAGATTTACTAATCAGATTTATGCTGGGGTCCAGGAGATCCTTGCTGGGGTCATATGCAAAGGTTCTTGCTGAGGCCCATGCTATGATCCATGCGTGGGTCCATGCTACGATCCATGCTCGGGTCCATGCTATGATCCATGCTGAGGTCCATGCTCAGGTCAGTGGTAAGGTTCATGCTGGGGTCAGTGCTGAGATCAGTGGTGAGGTTCATGCTGGGGTCAGTGCTGAGGTCAATGGTGAGGTCCATGCTGAGGTCCATGCTGATGTCCGTGTTGAGGTCCATGCTGAGGTCAGTGGTAGGTTCATGCTGGGGTCAGTGCTGAGGTCTTTACTGAGGTCCATGCTGAGGTCCTTTCTGAGGTCCAAATATATTTTTAGGCACATTAACTTCTACAATAATAGAATGAAGGAATGTCTTTATAAGGTGAAATGTTCTTCTTCAAGGCATATTACAAACGTGTACCGACCCAGAATATGGACAGATTGTTACCTTTCATGTGGTTCTTCTGTTTCTATTCTTGACCTTGAGATATGACCTTTATATGACCTTAGTTTGACATGGATATGAGGGGTGGAAGCTTGGCCTTGTACTGAGCTCAAGGCTGGCCAATTGAGACTTTGTTCTGCCATTGTTTCATGCAATTCACATCCCTCAGCATCAGATATAGAAGAAAATTTTATTTGTCTGCCATTTACAAATCAATAATTGATGACCTTGCGAAATTTTATCTCTGACAAATACACGAACAAAGACACTCTGTAAAGTGGATTTTACATCAGGGCAGGGCTCTGTTCTCTATCTCCAACCTGTTTAAATGACACAAATTTACAATTTTCCTGCAAGATGTATCATTCACACCTAAAAACTGATAAAGAAAGGATATTTTATTACATAAAATGAGTGATATTTTACGATGTATTTTCACTTCTCAGCTGCACAGTGTATACAAGAGAAGACTATTGTGTTCTTGTTTAGTGATTGGCTTAATGGAAACTTTTGTGACAAGTGAGACTCAGCCAAGTTCTCTTTCATGCTGCCTTTTAATTGGCCATCAGCGAGATATGATTTAGAACTTTTCTCAAGTTTTAAAGTGGTGTAAGGCTTCATTACTATGATTGTGAGACTTTCTACAGATGACACTCAACAGGACATTCCCTGGGGAAGCATATTATGCATGTAAGATGTCTTTTAACGTTGTGAATAATTAGTATAATGTCAATCATCATCCTGTATTAAGATGGTTGCTGGGTGATGGAAATGTTACTTAGTAATGCAATTAACTGTCACATGCAGCATGAGAACATTAAGCTGCCTGTGAAGTGGGAAAGGGAAGCAGGAGTGAATAGTGAATAGCGAATAATGGCTGCCATTGTGCTTCACTGCGGAACCACACATATATCATGTCAGATTCACAAGTCATTTCAGCTTCAGATAAGGTCTACATCTCAATTCAGCTTCACATGTCATTTCAGCTTCACATATCAAATGTGCTTCACACATCAAATCTGCTTCACATATCAGATCAGCTTCACATGTCATCAGCTTTGTGTATCATGTCAGCTTCTCATATCAGGTCAGCTTCTCATATCAGGTCAGCTTCACATATCACATCAAACCAGCTTTACATATTAATGCAGCTTCAAATGTCAGTGCAGCTTTACATGTCATATCAACTTCACATGTCAAGCGTGCTTCACAAATTGTGTCAACTTCATATTACAAGTCACCTTCACATATCAAGTTAGCTCCACATGTGTGCTCAAATATCTCCTGAGCTTCACATATCTAGATGAATGTATATGAATGTACCATGACCACCTGAGGTCATGGCAGTAGAGGTTTAACTTGTACCTTCCCTTCCCAGATAGAGGTGGATAGAGGCCGTAGGCTGGAGCGAATCATTCCACTATTACAGATAGCAGCAAATTGCCTCACTTCCATATCAGCACACAGTCTTTAAGCTTATGCTCTGTCCCAATTAAGGACAAATGTTTATATTCCTGTATAAGCGATTCACCAAAGTTTCACCATATTTGGTTATACATAGAACTTCGCGTCAATCTTGAATTGATTGGACTTTGCTAGAGTGGTGGAGAGGGGAGGCATGTCGGGGAGATATGGTCGGCTCAGTGAAATAGGAGGGGATGCTTGTATTGGATGGGTGTAATATGCCAGGATTAGGTATGTGGGTGTTTACAAACAAGGCCCGAGACACTTTCCAGCCACCGGCTCCACTCCGGGGTTATTTGGGGTGCTAGTCTCGACACTGCATTATGCACTCACCATCTCCCGTATGCGGCCATGCACCCTCAGGGTCATCTAAGATCGAGTTAACAAAACAATGTGGAAGCACATCCTGTGGACTAGTCTTTTTTAATAGTCAGTAAATATAAGATTTGATAGGAGTACTGTAAGCAGTTTGAGTAGAAGTGGGTAGTTTCAGTAGGAGTAATTTGAGTAGTTTCAGCAAGAGTGAGTAATTTCATTGGGAGTGAATAGTTTCAGTAAGAATGAGTAGTTTGAGGAGAGGGGAGTAGTTTCAGTATAAGTGAATTATTTGAGTGTTTTGAGTGAGTAGTTTCAGTAGATTTGGTAGATTCAATAGAAATGAGTAGATTTGGGAGGCGTGAATAGTTTCAATAGGAATGAGTAGTTTAAGTAGGAGTGATAGTTTCAGTAGATTTAGTAGGTGTGAGTAGATTCAGTAGGAGTGAGTAGTTTCAGTAGGAATGAGTAGTTTCAGTAGGAGTGAGTAGTTTCAGTAGGAATGAGTAGTTTCAGTAGGAATGAGTAGTTTCAATAGGAGTGAGTAGCTTCACTAGGAGTGAGTAGTTTCAGTAGGAGTGAGTAGTTGCAGTAGGAATGAATAGTTTCAGTGGGAGTGAGTAGTTTCAGTAGGAATGAGTAGTTTCAGTAGATTCAGTAGGAGTGAGTAGTCTCAGTAGGAGTGAGTAGTTTCAATAGATTCAGTAAGAGTGAGTAGTCTCAGTAGGAGTGAGTAGTTTCAGTAGGAGTGAGTAGTTTCAGTAAGAGTGATTAGTTTCAGTAGGAGTGAGTAGTTTCAGTAGGAGCGAGTAGTTTCAGTAGGAATGAGTAGTTTCAGTAGATTCAGTAGGAGTGAGTAGTCTCAGTAGGAGTGAGTAGTTTCAGTAGATTCAATAGGAGTGAGTAGTCTCAGTAGGAGTGGGTAGATTCAGTAGGAGTGAGTAGTTTCAGTAGATTCAGTAGGAGTGAGTAGTCTCAGTAGGAGTGAGTAGATTCAGTAGGAGTGAGTAGTTTCAGTAGATTCAATAGGAGTGAGTAGTCTCAGTAGGAGTGAGTAGATTCAGTAGGAGTGAGTAGTTTCAGTAGATTCAGTAGGAGTGAGTAGATTCAGTAGGAGTGAGTAGTTTCAGTAGATTCAGTAGGTGTGATAAGTTTCATTAGGAGTGAGTAGTTTCAGTAGGAGTGAGTAGTTTAAGTAGATTCAGTAGGAGTGAGTAGTTTCAGTAGATTCAGTAGGAGTGAGTAGTTTCAGTAGTTTCAGTAGGAGTGAGTAGTTTCAGTAGGAGTGAGTACTTTCAGTAGATTTGAGTAGTTTTCATTGGCGGTAGCATCCCCAGGTAATAGGTCTGAGATTGGTCTTGTATGTTGAGAACTGCTCTCACTCAGCCTCAAGCTCAATGTACCGAGAGGAAGCGGCCGTGCAGAAGGTCAAGGATCTATTAAGAATCTTGAAAGCTTGCTGCAAGACGGGGAAAAAAGATGTGCGTTTGATTGACAACTTGTTACAGCAACTGTTCTGGGTGACCTTGTCATCTCCGTTGCCTATCCACCTGGTGTGTGGAGAATCTTGGAGCTATCATGCGTTACTTATCCTCAGAAAAAACACCAAGCAGTTAATGGATTTTGCAAACATACACTGAGGACAAAATGTACTGAAGGCCTCAGCATAGTGCACAACTTCTACATGGAAACAAAACAACATCAGATATTGTGAATTAAAGGACTTGCTATGGTTGCATACCATTTTTGCCTACTTTTTCACAGTTACTTTTTAATGTGATAACTATGTTAGCAATACCATAGCTTTAGCAGTGAAGGGGGAGCGAGAATATTCTGTCTGTCAGTCTGTTAGAGAGAGAGTGGATTATTTCTTCGCTCTTTCTAGGTAGGATGTAATATTGTTCGTTGATGAATCCTATCTATTTTCCATGAAGCTCGGATTTTTTTTCAATTTTTTGTGATTTAAAAAGCGTACAATGCAAAGAGTGAATTATTGCTCTCATGCATAGAGACCTGGAACTTGCAGTGCCTCATTCTGCAAATCTAAATATTATGTAGTCAAGCAGCCATAATGCCTACAGTACTGGAGATTAATTTTGCTACATTCCCTGGTTGCAAGGCTGAGTATATACTTATATTTATCAAACATAAAACAATCTGATTTTATTTCCAGGAAAGGCAGTGGTCAGCACAGCTTTTATACCTCTGCTCAATGTTTTAAATTGCAATAATAGATTCACCAAACTCTATTAGGGTAAAGATGGATGATATGATGAAGATACTGATAGAAGAAAGTGGGAAAACTTTAATGCCAAATCAGCAGAGATCCTTTGTCACTCTTGAAGGAAGAAACCTCCTTTTTGTTTACTCTGGTCCTCACACTCAAGCTTTGTAACATTTGATGGATTGAAAATCAAAATTTCAATGAAATACATATTCCTGTTTGTTGAATGTTGGATGTAGCAGTTTATTACAGAGCTATTGAATAAGACCACGAGAGTTTGAGCACTGTGGGGGTTGGCATGGCGATGTATTAGGGAGGGGGGTGCTTCTATTTCCTCAGGAGATATTGACCACTGCATATACACAAACACCACAATTTATCTTCAAAATACCACTGCGGCTCTAATCCTATAGATGACCAACATTTGACACTCCTACCCTCATAGCGGCCTCCGAAGCCCCACATACAGGCCCTGTGAGGGGTATAGTCAAATATCAGGACAGGGTTACCCTATAATCCTATAGATGACCAACATTTGACACTCTTACCCTCATAGCTGCCTCCACAGCCCCAAATACAGGCCCTGTGAGGGGTATAGTCAAATATCAGGACAGGGTTGTCCTATAATCCTATAGATGACCAACATTTGACACTCCAACCCTCAAAGCAGCTTCCAAAGCCTCACTTACGGGCCCTATGAGGGGTATAGTCAAATATCAGGACATGGTTACCCTATAATCCTATAGATGACCAACATTTGACACACCAACCCCCAAAGCAGCTTCCAAAGCCTCACTTACAGGCCCTGTGAGGGGTATAGTCAAATGTAAGGACAGGGTTACCCCATAATCCTACAGATGATTAACAATCACTCTTAACTAACATTTTAATTATTTGAAAAGATAAGCACATGATATACGAGAAGGGAGATGTCAGTAATATTAATGATAAGTTTGGGAGTGGGTCGTACATCAATGTGAGTGGTGGTCTGGTAGGTCGGAGTTCTGGTCACGGAGAACTGATTTATTCCACTGCTTTCTCCATTACAGATATTACTCAAAACGTAATTACATGTGTATTTTGGGGACACCATGGAGTCTGGCACTGCCAAATTGGAGGGCATTAGTGTGCTACCCAGCCCCGGCTTTACACTGGCCCAGGCTTTTATATTGCTGTCCCTGTAGGACGCAAAGGCTGCACTCAGCCACTGTGATAGAGCACATACCCATATACACACACCCTTATGCCACATTCCAACTTCTTCTCTTCCACAAAACCAGACATTTTTATGTAACTTTCTGCAATAAATACTGAAAGGAACCTTGAAACATGTTGACTTTGAGAGAAGGAGTAGTTTAACATTCTATATTTGCAATAATCGGAATATATATATTGAAATAGAAAAGATGAACATATGAATAGTAACTTTGGTGGTAGTAATAGTAACAATATTAGTAGAAGTTAATTGTATCAGATCAGGTAGCCAGCAGATTGTACCAGATCAGGTAGCCAGCAGACTGTGCCAGATCAGGTAGTCAGCAGACTGTGTCAGATCAGTTAGCCAGCAGACTGTGTCAGATCAGTTAGCCAGCAGATTGTACCAGATCAGGTAGCCAGCAAACTGTGTCAGATCAGGTAACCAGCAGACTGTACCAGATCAGTTAGCCAGCAGACTGTACCAGATCAGATAACCAGCAGACTGTGCCAGATCAGTTAGCCAGCAGACTGTACCAGATCAGTTAGCCAGCAGACTGTACCAGATCAGATAACCAGCAGACTGTGCCAGATCAGTTAGCCAGCAGACTGTACCAGCATCTGCCTTGTATATATAGACCAGGGCATGGAGGAGGGAACATATGGACAGACACACGACCAAAACCTGACTACATCAAACAACACAACCCTCAAGCAACAGCTCTCATACTCAAGGGGGCCCTGATGTGGAATAAATGCATAGGAACATTTAACTTCATCCTGGATTACTTACTTACTCATCCTTGACTTAAGATGTTGAAATTCTTCTCTGTGATCGGGGCCAGAGTCATGAAAAGCTCATCTTATATTAGAAGACATCTGAATATTTGAATCATTTGAAGTAAAGTAATACTTTTCCCATAAAAGGGTCTCCAACAGCCCTACACCCAGGATATACCACTGTAATGCCACCCACTCTGGCACCATCTACTCTGGTGCCATCCACTCTGGTGCCATCTACTCTGGTGCCATCCACTTAGGTGCCATCCACTCTGGTTCCATCCACTCTGGTGCCATCCACTGTAATGCCATCCACTCTGGTTCCACCCACTCTGGCGCCATCCACTTAGGTGCCATCCACTCTGGTGCCATAAAAGGGTCTCCAACAGCCCTACACCCAGGATATACCACTGTAATGCCACCCACTCTGGCACCATCTACTCTGGCGCCATCTACTCTGGTGCCTTCCACTCTGGCGCCATCCCCTCTGGCGCCATCCACTCTGGTGCCTTCCACCTTGGCGCCATCCACTCTGGTGCCATCCACTCTGGTGCCATCCACTCTGGTGCCATCCACTTAGGTGCCATCCACTCTGGTGCCATCCACTCTGGTTCCATCCACTCTGGTGCCATCCACTCTGGTGCCATCCACTTAGGTGCCATCCACTCTGGTTCCATCCACTCTGGTGCCATCCACTCTGGTGCCATCCACTTAGGTGCCATCCACTCTGGTGCCATCCACTCTAGTTCCATCCACTCTGGTGCCATCCACTCTAGTTCCATCCACTCTGGTGCCATCCACTCTGGTTCCATCCACTCTGGTGCCATCCACTCCAGTCCCATCCACTCTGGTCCCATCCACTCCAGTCCCATCCACTCTGGTGCCATCTGGAATCCATGCCACCAAGCCATCTGGTAATTGAGTGTGGTTTTATCCTGGTGGCTGTGTGAGGGTGTTGGGGCTCTACTGTGATGGGATCCTCAGCTAGTGTCTCATCCTCAGTGACACTTCCTCCCGAGATGAACATCTTTATAGCTACCCGATGTACATTAATTTGTTGTCTGATTCTTAAAGGGAATATCTAGTTTCTGCCTGAGTTATAGTTATGATGAATTTGGTTCAGCCAATCATTCCTCCTGACTCTGTCATTCCTCCTGACTCTGTCATTCCTCCTGACTCTGTCATTCCTCCTGACTCTGTCATTCCTCCTGACTCTGTCATTCCTCCTGACTCTGTCATTCCTCCTGACTCTGTCATTCCTCCTGACTCTGCCATTTTAGCCCAACATTCCTCCATTTCTGCCGGCTTTCCTTTTGACTATTTCACCCACCTAAGCGCCTCACAGTTTTTTATGATTAAAGTTTGACATTTATGAATGGTTGAGGGTCAACTTAGAAAGTAAAATCCATATTTCTTTGCTTCTGCCTTCTATTGATTTGTCAAGATTTGCCAACCAGAAAAAGATATTATTGATGATGAAGAAATACCACATTCATACCACACACATATTTTCAAGAGATTTTATAGCCATTTTACAATTCCAGTTGTTCTAATATATTTTTGAGGAATGAAAAAAATACTATTTTCTCAAAATGAAGAAGTCTGTTGAGACAATATGTAAAATGTCCAGATGTATAATTTCCATCTGTAGTTGGTGTTTGCATCATGTTTGCAAAGCACAAGGTCTTAACAGACTTACAAGTGACACACAAGAAAAAAATACTCTGAAATACTCCAGAGAAATAAAGTGAAAGGTCATTGCATAATTTACCACCATTTAGACTAACATCACTTGCTCCGAGATCCTGTAACTGTAATTTTCTTTCAAAGTGGCGATTTGGCCAAATGCAGAGCAAACCAACGCGTCAGTAGGGACCGAGGTAGAGTGCTAAAGACCAGACCAGTAGGTCATTAGGGAACCAGGTAGAGTGGTGGAGAAGATGTCCATATGTTGGTCAGTGGCTGTAATGCTGTGATCACATGCCGCAGGGTAGTTTGCCATCCCATAATGCTATACCGCAGGATGGCTTAGATGTTTCTGCGTTTTATTATTAAAGCTTCATATTTATAGACATCACTTGATTGATGATTGAAACACCAAATTTATGCTTCCTTAATAATGATATTGTAAAGTATGTTCTCAAAGACAACTTGCTTTGCAACTTTTTTCCCAATTTTGTCAGTAATGTTCAATAAAAATGCAAATGACTTGTAGGAGATCTTTCAGAAAATATGAGACTACCTCAGGTACTGACCTGTATGACCTTGTGAAGGCCAATGTCGCGTGACATCAGATAGCCAATACAGACTACACATATTGGGATTTTCAGTGAATGGGTTGGGCGAGTCTTTATGTATTCATGCACACAATATCTCTCTTGTATGCTTACAGCACCATAATTGACATAACTTGCTGAATTACCTCTGTGGTAATCAAAGCTGAAAGCTCTGTATGTGGAACTCACTAGTTTATAAGGATAGCACTAATTCTTTTCAGTATCAGTGCAGTGATGTAGGGGGCTCACAAAGGCATCATGGCAACTCAATAGAGTCCTGACTGGTCCCCTTTCACAGCTCCTTTCATCTTGTTAAGTATCACCAACATGGAACCTGTCAAGTGAAAAAGGTCCTATTGTGAAGCCTCATTTTGGATTCAAAATGGCGACTGTATAATAGAAAAGTCATATCGTGTGTGACCTCTTGAATTTTGTTATTAGCTCAGTTAATTTCATTGGAATGGTTTCCTTTGGCATTTAAAATTACATTTACATGGCATTGTATGGCGAGAGAAAAAAAATAAAAGTCTTAGATAAGTTTTTATATTGATAGTAGGGTCCAGACAAAGGCAGAGAAATAAAACTAGAATATGACACCTGTTACTACATTGTGTGTACTTGGATGTTGAGCACACAAGGTTTATGGGCCTGCCGTCTCTGTGTTACATGATAAAAATGAAATAATGGAGAATAAGGGACCAATAATAAACATGGTGTAATTTGCCATGCATGCTGGAATATTGCTGTAGATAGGCACGGCTCCATTGTTAATTGCATCTGCGTGTATATACAAGTCTGGGATGGGCAATGAAATTGACAAAAATGATCATCCTCTTTCAGGCCAGTGCACACTTCTATTAATTTCACGGAGAAATTGTTGCAATCATTAATGGGTCAAGAAATGAAAATTAATCTGCTGCCACCAACATTGGGAGTGACATACATTGAGCATGATATGTCACAGAAAAAAGTCCTCTTCATAAAATAAAATGTTTTGTGCTTTAGCCATAAAGACAAGATGCAATAAAATTCCATGTATGGCCTAAGATGCTGTATAATGCCCTGCCCTGTATGAATAATATTAATATGTCTAATTATTCCTTCTTATTCCTTCTCAGGTAGGGTCCCCATTAGATAACATCCTATTGAGTAAAATCAAATATCAGCCCATATTAAATATGAATCATTAGCTGGGGATTGATTCCAGCCTAAGACGAAGGTTTTAGTCATGAATTTAAATGGCTCAAGTTAAAGTTATCATTGTATTTCACTGTGACATTAAATTTATTTGTATGTTTTCATTTTGCTTTCGTATTGTTTTTCGGTCCATCCAGTGCAGCAAACTGATACTATAAAAGTATTGGTTTGTGTCATCAAGCCTTCATACTCATGCAAAAGAAAGATCCCTTGCTTCTCTTTGAAAGGAGTAAGGTTAGTGGCCAGCTCCTCTCTGGCTGGATTTATCCGAACTGGTGCTGTTCCTTGATAAAGTCAACTCGTTCAAATTATATGACATCTACTTCCCAGTCAATCACTGAACTCCTCCCGCAAAGCATCACAATCTAGCCATATTTCACAATTAAATGGAATGCCTTGTAATGAGTGTCAATGTAAGAAGCTTATGTTGACACCCTTATCCATTTTTCCACAAAGTAATTCCAAACATTGCTGCATTTGGCCTGTTCCTCATTTTGTTAACACCTACTGTGCTTGCATTAGGTCAGTTTAAGGTTTTGGGTCACATAACACCAGCTTGTGGAATCATGGTGGAGGGTTAATAGAGGAGAAGGTTTGATAGGTTTTCATTGTGATGTTTTGGTGAAGAGGACTGTCCATGCTGAATAAGATTTGATAGGTTTTCATTGCATCGTTTGGTGATGGGGACCTGTTCATACTGGAGAAGATTTAATAGGTTTTCATTGTGTTGTTTGGTGATGGGGACCCGTCCACACCGGAGAAGATTTAATAGGTTTTCATTGTGTTGTTTGGTGATGGGGACCCGTCCATACTGGAGAAGATTTAATAAGTTTTCATTATGTTGTTTTGTGATGGGGACCCGTCCATACTGGAAAAGATTTGATAGGTTTTCATTGTATTAGCTGGTGATGGGGACCCGTCTATACTGGAAAAGATTTGATAGGTTTTCATTGCATTATTTGGTGATGGGACTCGTCCATACTGGAGAAGATTTAATAGGTTTTCATTGTGTTGTTTTGTGATGGGACCCGTCCATACTGGAGAAGATTTAAAAAGTTTTCATTATGTTGTTTTGTGATGGGGACCCGTCCATACTGGAAAAAAATCTGATAGGTTTTCATTGTGTTATTTGGTCATGGGGACCTGTCCATACTGGAGAACATTCCACACATGAAGTGAGCATACAGCCCAGGAAATGATAAATAATGCACCGTAATTAATTGCAACAATTTCCTTATGGATTATTACATACCAATGCCTGGGAGGATCAAGTGTAAAGTATAGTGTGATGGAATATGACATTGTTATCAGATTTATGCCTCACTGCCAGTGGCCTGTGTGCGCCTGTATAATAGCAACCGGTAATGTTCAAGAAACATGATTTAATCTGAGGTCAAGGAGAGATTATGGAAATCTCTCTATGAAATATAGTAGGGGAAGGTGATAAGTGCTTGTAATACAGGGCAAATCAGGGCAAATATAGGATTTATTTGGAGGCAATGTCAGTACATTATTTCACTCACCTCCAAGTATAGAAAGGTAACTTGACTGTCACACAAATAAGGCAACTTGGCTGTCGTGCAAATAAGACAACTTGACTATCACATAAATAAGCCAACTTGACTATCACACAAATAAGGCAACTTGCCTGACACACAAATAAGGCAACTTGACTGTCATGCAAATAAGGCAACTTGACTATCACATAAATAAGCCAACTTGACTATCACACAAATAAGGCAACTTGCCTGACACACAAATAAGGCAACTTGACTGTCATGCAAATAAGGCAACTTGACTATCACATAAATAAGGCAACTTGACTATCACATAAATAAGGCAACTTGACTATCACACAAATAGGGCAAATTGACTGTCACACAAATAAGACAACTTGGCTGTCACACAAATAAGGCAACTTGACTGTCACACAAATAAGGCAACTTGACTGTCACACAAATAATGCAACTTGTCTGACACATAAATAAGGCAACTTGACTGTCACACAATTAAGGCAACTTGACTATCACACAAATAGGGCAAATTGACTGTCACACAAATAATGCAACTTGTCTGACACATAAATAAGGCAAATTGACTGTCACACAAATAAGAAAACTTTTCTGTCATGCAAATAATGCAACTTGACTGTCACACAAATAAGACAAATTGACTGTCATGCAAATAAGGCAACTATTATTACTGCAGAATACAAAATATATGATAAATCACTCTTACATGGGGGAGGGGGTTAATATAAAAAGGGCAAGTAATATTTCCCCTGAATGGAGTAGGATTTTATTGGAGCTTGATTGATGAGTTATGCGGTACATAGTAAGGGCCAGTTAGACTCTCACAACAAGCTGCTCACACAGGAAAATGAATGTGTAGGATATGAATAAGGATAATGTTATGCATTAGATGCCTGGACATATTGACTCGCAATGATGTATCATTCTGTCATTAAGGAGACCTCTCCTGCTCAGCTAGATAGAAGGTGTCCATCACGTGTGTTAGTGTTATATAATTATCAATATTAAACCTGTTTATATGACGTTAAACTGTGAGGCATTTCAGTCCTGAGTGTGACTGGTGTACATATGAGTCAGTTACCTTCTTGGGGCGAGCAGCTTGTTGGGGGGGATGTGGGGGGTTGGGAGGGACGGATGAGATTTGAGTAATCTGGCGAGCAGGGTGGGTCATGACCTGCACCTCAACTGGTGTTCAGTGTGCTAGTTATTGGTCTTGAGAGTGGCATTATCCCGCACACACCCCCAACAAATCTCAGCCCGGCCACGTGATTTAGGCGTCTTTGTTGTACATTACATGCTCAGGCCATCATGAATGATCAGACTCCAATAAGGCAATGTTTGATCACTTCAAACATACTACATCAACCTGGGGTAAATAGATCTTGTCTCAGAACCCCATACATTGATGCATGGAAATCAGTGGTTTTAAGGCTTATCTTTTTTTGTCTCAGACATTGATCCCCCTCAGTTCAGCTTGCGACCACCAGGCGGTAGGAAGTCTGCTCCACGGTCCTGACTATTCTACATCGTTCCAGTATCTATCCATTCAGTTTATGCTTATCTGTGAATGTCAAACACAATACATTGGCTGTTTCTCAAAGCCAATCAAACTCGATGGAGTTACTTTGTCTTTTACAATTTTACATGGGACAAGTAACTCGTGCCAGGTAAGAGAGGAAATAAGTGGAATTCATTTTCCTTTCTACTTGAGGTTTTGGTAAGGCGCCAGAAAGAAGTGACTTTGCCTCAGTCATTGTGATAAAACAGAAAGATATTCTGGGTAGAGATTTATTTGTGAAAGGACATAAAAGTTATGAACACACTAATAAAAGCACTGGTTTGCAGACACCATAGATCACCTTTATCATGGCCTGTCAATTTAGGCAATATAAAGGGGCCATTTGTGGGTGAAAATTACCCCTCGTTGTCAGAGACACTCACACCCATGTTTTACAGTGCCCATATAATGTCGGTCAGCACAATGTAAACAATTACGAGGCCAACGTAAAAAACGGATGGCACAAAAAACTAATTTGTGGTGTGAAACATCCCTTCAGTTCTAATATTCTGCTGCGTAGTGATTCTGTCTTTTGCTTATATAGAATTGATGATTTACGCAAGGCGCAAGGAATTGTGAGGTGAAGGAAGCGGATTGTATGACCTTGACCTATGGGCAGACCATATATGTCGATGCTCCTTTAGTGTCAACTTCCTGTTTTGTGACATACTTCCTTTTGGTGTCTCAGACATTGATCCCCCTCAGAATATTCCCTTGGCGTTCTTATGGCTTGTATAGACCAGACATTACATTTTGCACTGGACTAAGCCATGTGACTTACACATAATAGCTTGCTTGTCCAAACCTATAAGCACAAATCTTGGGGCCATAAATTCTTGTTACACCCAACAAGTTTTAGGGTTATAAATATGCGACACACCAATCATCGGTTTCTACAATACCCGAGTGTGAATAGGGAGGGAGCGCATGCCAAGACCATGACTACTGCTGTGTCACAGCTAGGGCTTTGATGCCAACAACAAAATAATAGGAACATGTGTAGGTTATGGATCACAAGAGACTTGTGTTAGCAGACAAATAGATTCTCTCTTGGGTACAAATGGAGAACAAAGATGTTAAATTTGTTTGTTTTGTACATTTGGGTATCGATCAGGAAGGCACCATTTGAGACATGCAAGTGTTTTGCCCATTCATCTTGTAACCTCTGTGGATTACAGTTTAGAGTGAGGCTAGTCTCCATGGAAACATGGATTAAACCAATCACATTTGAGCAGACAGCAGGGACTTCTGGGATTGCATTGTGATGTCATAATACATTTGTTCTACTGTCTGTATTGTTACAGGCCCACCCAGTAAGGCTAAGCTTCTACCATGACGGCATTTTCCATTCTTGATTCGCTCCAGTATATTTCACAGTTTGTTTATATAAAGTATAATTAAAATATATTTATTTTATGAGTTTCTAATTTTATGTTTTAAGTCATATTTTACTTTGAAATGAACCCATAACTAATTAGAAATAGGAGGTCTGAAATATTGGGGAGAAAATGTGTGTTATAACACAATGTGATATGGGCCACTGTGTATTTTTGGCCATATAGGAACCAAAATATTTCTGCAGAAAATTTGCGTGAGAGATGTGCTCAAAATCTTTATGGAAGATTAATGTTTGCTCCTTAAAAATCAAAATCTGCCAATCTCCTCCTGATAAATAGTATTCAGCAAATCAGAATTTTAACTAATTATCTGAACTGATTATTTCAACAATATTGGTTCAGCTTTGACAGCTGTGACAATGGATCATTCATCACTGTGCAAAGTCTTGAAAGTCCCTTCAAATATTCTAGTAAACAATTAAAAGGCTGGATCTAAATCTCACTCTTGGTTTTAAGTGTGATATATAGTAATGTTGGTTGTTTTATGGTTGCAAGTAGTTTTGATAACAATTAAATTGCTGATTTTAAGTCTTGCTCTCTGTTTCAAGTTTGATATTATAATAGTTTTGTTTTTTGGTTGCAGGTAGTTCTGATAACAATTAAATTACTGAATCTAAGTCTCGCTCCCTATTTCAAGTTTGATATTATTATAGTAATGTTGGTTGTTTTATGGTTGCAGGTAGTTCTGGTAACAATTAAATTGCTGATTCTAAGTCTCACTCTCTGTTTCAAGTTTGATATTATTATAGTAATGTTGGTTGTTTTATGGTTGCAGGTAGTTCTGGTGAAGTGGAATGAGCCGTACCAGAAGCTGGCAACCTGTGATGTGACCGGCGTCATATTTGTGTGGATCAAACATGAAGGTCGCTGGTCCATAGAACTCATCAATGATCGCAACAGCCAGGTAGGTCAGCCCTCTTGTGATTGGTACTACCATGGCAACAACCTGGTAGGTCAGCCCTCATGTGATTGGTACTACCATGGCAACAGCCAGGTAGGTCAGCCCTCATGTGATTGGTACTACCATGGCAACAGCCAGGTAGGTCAGCCCTCATGTGATTGGTACTACCATGGCAACAGCCAGGTAGGTCAGCCCTCATGTGATTGGTACTACCATGGCAACAGCCAGGTTGGTCAGCCCTCATGTGATTGGTACTACCATGGCAACAACCAGGTAGGTCAGCCTCATGTGATTGGTACTACCATGGCAACAACCTGGTAGGTCAGCCCTCATGTGATTGGTACTACCATGGCAACAGCCAGGTAGGTCAGCCCTCACGTGATTGCTAATACCATGGCAACAACTTGGTAGGTCAGACCTAGCATCATTGTTAATACCATGGCAACAACCAGGTAGTGCAGCCATTGTGTATTTGCGAATACTTGCAAGGCAGCTCAGTCCTTGTGTGATTGCTAATAGTATAATTATGCTGTACACATTTTTTCACTACATTATTTGCAAATGCCATAGTTCCTGGTGTAAAAGCTACCATCAACCTCTGATGAGGAAAACATAAAATTATCCACATCAACCTTCTTAGATGTCCAAGTATTTCTGACGATGATTTAAGTGGGTTTTGTTACAAAATAAATAACTAAAGTTTTCATTCATTCTGAGTGACGCAAAAAACAATTTCGGTTTCCAAATTGCTCTGAAGTATGTTTCATCATTGGAACAGATGCATTTGAATGACAGAATTCAGTTCGGATTTTGTCGCCAATGAAGAACATTCTCCACAACAACAGCTGTTTAGTTATTCAAATCACACCGTTCCTCTGATCACATTGCATCTCACCTGCTGAACCACGGGGTCTAATTTATTGCCATGGTAACCTCCAACAACTCCAGGGAAGCTGGTCACATGACCCCTTTGATGGTAGACAAAATGTCAGAACCAAGTGACGCTGCGTGCATAAGTTGTTGTCTATTCGTGAACACAACCTATTTGTCTCCTACTCAGAATATCAGAGAACAGACACATATTACCTTACCATATTAATTTTGTTAGAAATATTTGAAAGTTTATATTGATTGTTTTCTTATAATCTAAGAATTTCAAAACCACAAGTCCAAGATATACACATATTACCGTACCATATTAATTTTGTTAGAAATGTTTGAACGTTTATGTTAATTGTATTCTTATAATCTAAAAATTTCAAAACCACAAGTCCAAGATATACAGAATATTCAGTAAAGTAATGGTAACATCTATATAGTGCTGATTCCAGACAATATCTGCTCATAGCCCTTGAGAGAAATTGGCCAGGATTCAAACAGGGAATCCTTGGGTTTCAAGGCAAATACTCTACCAATTGAGCTATTTCTGCCAGTCATTGTCTCCAGGAATATTGATATTCCTTTCAGAAATTTGTAGTACTAGATTTAAAGTGCTGTACAAAAATAAATAAGAAAATCGATGCAGTACTTATATAAAGCCTGCTCAGCTATAAATGTTTTGCTTTAATCATTTACCTTTTGTTTGTGTTAATGTTTTGCAGGTGACTGACTTTGCGTGGTCACATGATGGCCGGATGGCTCTTATCTGTTACCGTGACGGCTTTGTCCTGGTGGGATCCGTGGCGGGACAGCGTTACTGGTCCTCTATGCTTAACCTGGATGGCTGCATGATCACCTGCGGCATCTGGTCGCCGGACGACCAAAAGGTAAGATGTCTGTCTGACTGTCCAAACCAACATTGGTCTACTTCATTGTCTAAACCAACATTGGTCTACCTCAGTGTCTAAACCAACCATGGTCGGCCTCGCTGTCTAAACCAACCTTAGTCTACCTTAATGTCTATACCAACATTAGTCTACTTTAATATCTGAACCAACATTGGTCGACCTTAATGTCTAAACCAATGTTGGTCTACCTCCCTCTCCATATAAACAATGGTCTCCTCCTCCATATCAACTTTGGCTTTCCTCCCTCTCCATATTAATACTGGTCTACCTCTTTCTCTATATCAACATTGGTCTAAGGTACTCACAACTGGCAAATCTGCTTTCCCAAACACAATTATTACAAATATATGCTACTTATGGGAATGGATATGCTTTTATATAGGTGACTTTGGGGCAGACAAATATTGTCATGTGTCAAAAGAAGACCGACAAGCTCATGGAGGGTGTCACATCATTCAAACATATCTTATTATTGAGGCAGACAGCATCTCCTGATTCCTGATTCCTGAGATCTGCTGCCAGGGTAACATAGTTTGCACAGGGATTAAACCAAATGTGAATTTCTCTGCATTATATATGATAGATGCATTGGTATTTGTTGATGGAGGCCGTCAGGGATATTAAGTGAAATGGAAGTTTTGTTGTGTTGCAAGCTGAACTACTAATGGCATGTGCTGAATGATATGGAAACCCTAACATGGTTGCAAAACACGAGTTTATCTTTAGATAGAATAAGATATTACCAATTTGACGTCAATTCTTTAGAGCGGCCCTTGATTGGAGCCAATATAGATCTACAAAAGCCTGCCCATCCCATAATGTCTGTCCGGCACAGTCAGGTCACACCCAATATGAGAGAAATGTGCCCGCATCAGTGATCTATGATGTCCAATATCTCCGCTAATAGGAATGCCCCCTGGTGGTAACCATGAGCAATATTGTATACAGCACTGAGGTCAAGGTCAGCCTGAAAAATACTGAGATCACAATAAATATAGGACAGACAAAAATATCTCACTATATGAGACTATTTACAAACAAAAAACATTCATTACAAATATCAGTGGCAATATGAAGTATCCATTAGATATAGAGGTGGGGCTATGTGAAGTATGCATTAGATACAGAGGTGGGACCATGGAAAGTATTCATTAGATACAGAGGTGGGGCTATGTGAAGTATTCATTAGATACAGAGGTGGGACCATGGAAAGTATTCATTAGATACAGAGGTGGGACTATGTGAAGTATCCATTAGATACAGAGGTGGGACCATGGAAAGTATTCATTAGATACAGAGGTGGGGCTATGTGAAGTATTCATTAGATACAGAGGTGGGACCATGGAAAGTATTCATTAGATACAGAGGTGGGGCTATGTGAAGTATTCATTAGATACAGGGGTGGGGCTGTGGGGAATATTCATTAGATACAGAGGTGGGGCTATGTGAAGTATTCATTAGATACAGAGGTGGGACCATGGAAAGTATTCATTAGATACAGAGGTGGGGCTATGTGAAGTATTCATTAGATACAGAGGTGGGGCTGTGGGGAATATTCATTAGATACAGAGGTGGGGCTATGGGGAGTATTCATTAGATACAGAGGTGGGGCTGTGGAGAGTATTCATTAGATACAGAGGTGGGGCTATGTGAAGTATTCATTAGATACAGAGGTGGGGCTATGGGGAGTATTCATTAGATAGAGAGGTGGGGCCATATGAAGTATTCATTACATACAGAGGTGGGACTATGGGAAGTATCCATTAGATACAGAGGTGGGGCTATGTGAAGTATTCATTAGATACAGAGGTGGGACCATGGAAAGTATTCATTAGATACAGAGGTGGGGCTATGTGAAGTATTCATTAGATACAGAGGTGGGGCTGTGGGGAATATTCATTAGATACAGAGGTGGGGCTATGGGGAGTATTCATTAGATACAGAGGTGGGGCTGTGGAGAGTAGTCATTAGATACAGAGGTGGGGCTATGTGAAGTATTCATTAGATACAGAGGTGGGGCTATGGGGAGTATTCATTAGATAGAGAGGTGGGGCCATATGAAGTATTCATTACATACAGAGGTGGGACTATGGGAAGTATTCATTAGATACAGAGGTGGGGCTATGGGATGTATTCATTAGATACAGAGGTGGGACTATGTGAAGTATTCATTAGATACAGAGGTGGGGCTATGGGTAGTATTCATTAGATACAGAGGTGGGGCCATATGAAGTATTCATTAGATACAGAGGTGGGACTATGTGAAGTATTCATTAAATACAGAGGTGGGACTATGTGAAGTATTCATTAAATACAGAGGTGGGGCTATGGGATGTATGCATTAGATACAGAGGTGGGGCTATGGGGAGTATTCATTAGATACAGAGGTGGGGCTATGGGAAGTATTCATTAGATATAGAGGTGGGGCCATATGAAGTATTCATTAGATATAGAGGTGGGGCTAAGGGAAGTATTCATTAGATACAGAGGTGGGCTATGTGAAGTATTCATTAGAGATAGAGGTGGGGCTAAGGGAAGTATCCATTAGATACAGAGGTGGGGCTATGTGAAGTATTCATTAGATACAGAGATGGGCCTATGTGAAGTATTCATTAGGTACAGAGGTGGGGCTATGGGAAGTATTCATTAGATACAGAGGTGGGACTATATGAAGTATTCATTAGATACAGAGGTGGGACTATATGAAGTATTCATTAGATACAGAGGTGGGGCTATGGGGAGTATTCATTAGATACAGAGGTGGGCTAAGGGAAGTATTCATTAGATACAGAGGTGGGGCTATGTGAAGTATTCATTAGATACAGAGTTGGGGCTATGGGAAGTATTCATTAGATACAGAGGTGGGACTATGTGAAGTATTCATTAAATACAGAGGTGGGGCTGTGGAGAGTATTCATTAGATACAGAGGTGGGGCTATGTGAAGTATTCATTAGATACAGAGGTGGGGCTATGGGAAGTATTCATTAGATACAGAGGTGGGGCTATGTGAAGTATCCATTAGATACAGAGGTGGGGCTATGTGAAGTATCTATTAGATACAGAGGTGGGGCTATGTGAAGTATTCATTAGATACAGAGGTGGGGCTATGGGAAGTATTCCTTAGATACAGGGGTGGGCTATGTGAAGTATTCATTAGATACAGAGGTGGGGCTATGTGAAGTATTCATTAGATACAGAGGTGGGGCTACATGAAGTATTCATTAAATATAGAGCTGATGCAATTGAGAGAATATTAAACATTTCAAATTGAATCATATTGTCATAATGGATCAGGCCTTCGTGTTCGTATTTGGAGCTACGTTTCTCTGAGAGTCTGGCATTGAATTTCTCTGTGACGGGAATGGGATCAGTCAAGTAGATAACTTGACAGTTGTGGGATGCCGCTCTCCCCAAAGTTCACACCAAAAATTCATTTGGTCTGCGAGGCGATCAGGCAGTGTCTGCAGCCGAGGCTCTGTGCATTGAGAAGCTGACAACCTAACAACTCTGATTCATGTATCATCCCACAGAATGACAGCCGTGCCTATGGTGGCGCCCCCCAGTGCCAACCAGTTGTTTGAGCGGGGCCAGGTGGTGCTCTTCTGTGAAGGAGTAGCGATAGCACCTTCGTATTATCTGATATTCACAGCCTCTCAGCTTCATTATATAAAATATCACCCACATATGAAAAGAGTGGAATATTTGCAAAATATTTGATGTAGAAATCTTCGTAAAGTGGTCCATTTCAGATGTTGTTAGATTTCATGGTGGGTTAGATCCATCATTAAGATTCAGAGCAGGTTGTCAATTTCCTCTTCATGATCTACAGTGAAACACATTTCTTTTTTTTCATGTGTCTCAAAGGTTGATATAAAAAAAAATGAAGGCCAGCTTGGTAAATAAGTACCTTAATGTGAAGGCCCCAGTAGGGTTATACCGGGTTATGTTTTATACGGCATTGGTGATTAATTATCATGAAGTAAGCCCCTGCAGGATCAACCTGTTTTATACGGCTTTATGATCATTATAAAACTACAGAACCAGACTTTTAACTTCATCGTAAGATTCTCTTAATTTCCTTCCAATCATCTTATTCCTTCTTTTCTTTGCCAGACAGGGGAAGCCATAGAGAGAGTCTGGCAGAGAAAAGTGAGGAATCTGAAATAAATGTGTGAATTATGAAATGTGGAAGTGTTAAAGAGATGGAATGGTGAATCATGAGAGATGGATGGCTGATATTAGTTATGAGAGGAGCAGACTCCCTTCCAGAGCTTCCCGGATTATCCCTGTCTCTGTGGCAATCATCTTCCAGATGAGAATTTGTTGGAGTAAGATTGCTTAATTGCAGTTCATAATGATATCTGGGTGAATTTGATTTATTGCAGGTGATGTTTGGTACTACAGACGGCCAGATTATTGTGATGAGTTCAACTGGTGCAATGTTAGTTCAGGTGACCGTGCTAGAGGGCGCTGAGATCAGCTGTATGGCATGGTCCTGTGAGAAGTTCTACTTAGATGAACAGGACAATGAGTCATCAGTCGACGGCAGGGAAAAACGGGAAAGTAAGTGCCAGAATTTCTGCTAATAGCCCCCCGATCAGTCATTACAGTTTGTCTCTATCTTCATTGTATCAGCCAACAAAGGCAAAATAAACGTGATGTGTTATACATTTTAAAAGGATGTTACATTATTTTACTTAAAAGTTTGATGTATATCAGTTGAAATCTAACAGAATATGTTCTGCAAAGTTGGATGGAAATTGAATCAGGTGTATTTTTCAGAATGGATAGGTAAATAAATCGTTTGTTGAATTTAAGGCAAAGCTGTAGTAATGGTAACATTTTAATGGATAAATCCTTTACCCAGATGCAGGGACAGTCTGCAGCTAATGGATGAGATATGGAACATTGATTGCATTGCTGTTTGATATTGGAGACACAATTAATGTACACAGTGATGTAGCAAGAGTTATATTTTCAAAAGTGTCTTTTACAATCACCAGATTGTGATAGTGTCCCCTCAGATGTTCTCAGAAATATTGTTGTTAAGATGAAAAGTGTCCTTTGTGTTGTTATGTTGCAAATATGAATGTCTCATGCAATAAACTAATGGCAAAGAGACCTAAGATATTCTCAAATGGAATTTATGCAAATAAACTCAGGGACTTGCTTGAGTCTGTGTAAGTTGTGAGATGTGTTGGTGATAGGTCTCTCTGGCGAGCCCATCACAGCAGATGAAGATTCCATTACCCCTCCATAGAGGGCGGCACCTAAGGTGCTTGCTCTGTAATCTCACTTCGAAATTGAATCAAGTGGCTCAAGGTGATTGGTAATCAACAACGTATCAGGCGGGATCACACAAATAAATCTACCACTTGTGCCCCAATTCCACGTAAATGCAATTTTCAAAATTATTCAGCTTAAGTTGACTGCGTTAGAGATGTGGCTTATTTTCAGATATAAGGAAGTTGTGTAACTCTAATATCTTTTTGATGCTGCAGTATTTCAATCAGAAGTATACATCTAAGACGCAATTAATAGGGATCAGATGCAGGGGAAGTTTCTGGAAGAGAGAAATACAGGGTAGAAGAGGATGGCTGATTTCTAGTCAAAGAGGAGGACATTTATCAGAAGAGGAACTGTGATGTAAAGGATCACAGAGTCAATGCAGAGATACAAACCGTCAACTCTGAGAAGAAGGCGTCACTAACACATGATTATTGTCACAAGGGACGTCCCCAGTGCATGTAATGGAACAGTGGAAAATGGTGGATTACTGACAGAGATGTCCAGAGTGGAAATCATACAGACAGAACGTAATCACGATGCCAACTGCAGCCAGAGAGAGGGATGACAAAATTGCGTGTAGTCTGTCACAGACACAGCCCAATGTGGATGTCCGTATTGATCAGAAATGACATAATATGTTGCATAGATCTAGTGTATTCCTCAAGTTACACCAGACGATCATTAATAAAACTGTTATGATTTCCATATTTTTATTCAAAATCCCCTTTCAGAAGTGAATCTTTTTCGAGGAATTCACAATTTTGTGAATTACGATCATTCTTGGAATCATTCATGACTATTGCAGTGACCGTTCCCAAATGTGGTGCTGACCTCTAGATGCGAACAATTATATCACAGGACTGCAGCTGCTGACAGAATTTGTGGGGTGGATCATGCAGTGTGACAATTGGTCTTAATTGTAGAAGTTTGATTGGTCAATTACAAGCAGATCATGGCCAATCAAATTGATATATGGATGACTGGCCCCACCATGATTGGTTATAAAGTATTGATCTGTAAGTTGTTGCAGATATTGATTGCAAACTCAGTGTAGCAAAAACTGTCATTGTCACCATAATGTACCTGGTTTGTAAAATGAAAACTATAATGTCTTCATAGAGCTGCAGAACTGCATGTGAAAATCTACAAAATAGAGATGTTCTTTTGACGCAGTAGCATTGAACTGGCTTGCGAGTGGAGAATATTTGCTGAAGATCCATCAAGATTCTATTGTCTTGTTAATAGCAGTATTAGATTTTGTGGTGCGTGATGGAATTCAGACTGCAGCAACCTTTCTATCGCCTTGTGTAATCACTTCTCTGAAAAGTTTATTCTTCAAGGGAGAGCAGAAGTGATTATTCAACGTTATTCCTGCATTGCCATGCATTTAATGACTGTCAAGTATGAATTAGAACAATACCTGTTTGAAGATGAGGAATTGAACAAGATTAGAGTTCACCCTGGTTGGCTTGCACCAGCCCCTCAATGGTATTCCATGAATATCTAATGAGCTCATTAGAATAGGTGCTGTCTCACTTAAAGAAAAGATGGATTGAATGCTCAATGTGTGTTAAGATGAAGATAAAGATGCGGGGCTTTAAGGGAGCTGAGTGCCTGAATAGGGATGCTCAGGAGAAACGCTTGAAAGGGAAATAGATGGATTGCTCGGGAAATGGAAACGCTTCAGTACATCACGACCAAACAGGAGATCTCAATCTGTAGGAAAAAATGAACTGAAAAGACGCTCTTTGAGATCAGTGGTATTTGCGGCCCACATTTATAAATCAAAAAAGAAGTTCTCTACCGGGCACATTGAGAGAGGAATTATGGGCTCAGCATAATGTATGAGTGCTTGACCCATTAGATATCTTCTCTTTGTTCATTTGTCTATCGTCAAATTCATATATCAGTGTTCATGGTTTGCTTTTTCAAGAACTATTCTTACAGACCAGTGGTTTTAGAAATCTGGTAGCTTGAAAAAAAAATGACTTGCTCAAACTTTGTATGGTGCTTTGGAAACCTGGTAGCCAGACCAAAATATAATTGTTTGAGGTCTCGTGCCAAAGTGATTGCACCCAAATTTGTGTTATTTTGCTCCCACAATTGTATCAAATATGACCCTGACAATGTGATCCCTAAATTTGGTCCATTTTGATCCATATAATGTATCACAATTGTGTAAATGTGATCACAAAATTATATCAAAAGAAATTCCTAAATTGTGTAAGAATGACCCCTAGATTACAGCAAAGTAATCTAAAAAGAGTTTCAATAATATTTTTTCTGCCATAGCCTATCAATCATACTTCATAAAACCTAACCTTGTCACAGTAGAGTTCAGTCACATTTTGGACAATTGGCTGAGCGCCACCTTGTGTTAAACAATTTCATGAAGACAGAGACAGATGCCAGTCCGTGTGTTGTAATGCTCATGTTTTACATCCAGTGTGAAATGAGTGGACAGATCAGCTGAGTTTAAATCAAATTTTTAACTCTCTCAAAATTGACCAATAAGAGCAGACCTTACATTTAATGGTTTGGAGAGTAAGCATGCAACCAATAACAAAATGGTGCTGACTTTATTTGACTTAAATGAAGTACTTCAGATGGAAATTTTCATACAAACTAGTTCAATAAGGCAACTGATAAAGATGGCTAGAAGTCTAATGGGCATTTGTGATGATCTGACCAGTGCAATTTAAAAAAATACCAAACATGTCCAAAAAAAAAAAAAAAAAAAAAATTTGAGGTTATGTTTAATCTATAGGAATGTCACAACCCATCTTCAACAAACTATAGTTGATAGCAAAACCACACGCAAAGCTAACATGAAGAAAAAAATATAAAAACTTGCACACGAGCTGTACTTGTTGGTGGTTCGTGGCATTTGTCACGGAGTGTTGATGCTGGTCAGAAGCTTGTCCGACTGCCCCAGAATGAGTCCTGCTAATAGTTCGTGCTTTAAATGGCCGTTTCAGAGTAAACTTGGCCGGGAGGTGCTCCCGTACAGTCCAAACCATGTAATGAGGCTCCCGCAGGAAGGTGCGCTTACATAATTGACAGGCAACAAATGGCATCATAGGGAGTTTACAGACCATCCTGGGCGAGCCCTCGCTCTCTTCATGCCACCAGGTGGCTCCACAGGGACCTCAATTAGATTGCTGCATATTGTGTGCAGAAACTGACTTCTACAAACAAACACACTTTGTGAATTGAAAATGCATTCCCTACTCCATGTTTTTTTTATTAGAGAAAATAAATGCCCACAATGCTTGAGAATATTTGTTAAATATTTGCACAAATATTATTTTTTTCATCCTTTACTTAATATGTGTGTCTTTCATTCTTGATTAAAATAAATATCTTTGCATCTATGCCATCTTGTTTCTACTTTCTTATATCTGAAGTAATTATGAATTGAGGCGAAACACAGCAAGATCAAAAGGGACATCATAGTTGCCGCCTTGGGCATTGTCTTAATGATGCCATATAGGTGCAAGATAAGAAAGTTTTGATGTAATTGTTTTTTTTCAAAATGATTTGAACTGATTTAGAGTGATGCATATAGTGCATGAAACATTTGGTTTTATGAATTGATTATTTGGATACATATTTTTATTTCTCAGCTCCAAGATTAGATGAAACCACATGTTTTATTATTATGTTTTATCATTATTTTTCTTCCCAGTTTACTTGTAGTAATTGTTGCAAATATTGGCAGGTTAAAAAACATACCATGATGTTCAGTGAAAAAAATGGTGATGAGAAAATGCTATTTATATCCCTGCCAAAATATGCACCATTATACATCAAACTTCTTGTAAAATGTTATATCATCATTTAAAATCAATGATAAATGGACAATAAAATGCTTGAACAGGAATTTTATAAATGATTTATTTGGAATATGCATTTGTTATTTTACAAATGTTTTTTTTATAAAAGCAATAATTACAGAAATTAAAAGGTTTTTTTTTTAATGTTATTTTTAGTGGTTGTTTTTGAAAGTCTCACAAGATTCTGACTTTTTCTTGTTTCACCCGCATTATTTTTCACATCATTGTTCAGCACCAGAGGAGAGCCCCACCTTGTGTCACTCCCCCTAAATACTGATATATTAACCGCTTATGAATGGTGTGTCTTGTCCTTGCAGATCGTGCCTATGTGTTAGCAGTCGTATTCAAGTCTGGTATGATCTACATGATGTCCAACTATGATGATGTCTGTCCACGAATTGTTCACACGGGGCTTACAGGTAAGCACTCATTTCTTGTGTTGCAAGCTTGTTGTCATGGTAACAACTGTATGACATCATGGAAACCATTGTGACATCATGAATAACTTCATCTTGCGAATTCAGCACATGAAATTGATATCGGTTATTCTTGTCCTTCCCAAACCAGGAGCATTATTACGACATTACTAAGGCAAGGATGGGATGGAGAAGAGATTGCAGATATTAGATTTTTTCCTGGCAAGCACAGTGACGTACTGCCATGTTGGAGTTCACAGTCTTGCTGTATGCAGGTCTTCTGTTGCTTTCAGTGGGGTTGGGGTTTGATTAACTTGGATTTATGCAAAAGTAAGCACTGGGTTACAGCGTGACAGAATAGCACAGGAATGGGTATAAAAGGGTACAAATAGGTCATTGTTTGCTGTGTGTCTGGATTGAGCTTGGACATATAAATAATTATTAATGACATGTGTTGGGAAGGCCCTGTGAACCTGATATTATCCCTTAATCATTTGTATCTGTGTACAGGTGGTTGCCATGGTGAATATATACCTCCATGGATGGTTACCATGGTGAATAGTCAAAAACAACTCAAAAAAGGTCCACATGGTTGCCGGGACTCAAACCTAAATCCCTTTTGGTCTCAAGACCTTATTTCCGCAAGTCCATACCACATGTCTGCTAGTGATGCCATGGTTACTCAGACCCTGCATACTCCTTGTACATACATATCTGCTAGTATTGCCATGGTTACTGAGGTCCTGTGTACTCATCCCTGCATATCTGCTAATACTGTCATGGTTACCGAGGCATGTCTGTTAGTATTGCCATGGTTACTGAGGTCCTGTGTATTCCAACACCACGTCTGCTAGTGTTACCATGACTACTGGTTTCCTGTGAATTCCACCCCATGTTCCACCAATCAGCTCCTGCAGCACTCACTGAATCCTAATATATCTTTTACTCAGATCTTAACTACTGCCCATCTGCTACAGAATTTGTGGCTGTTTCTGCCACTCTGGGCCTTAAGTATCAAGCGTATTTGTGTTTCCTTAAGCAATGTGAGCAGACCTAGAGTGTTATAGGTCTATAAAAATCTTTCGCCTATGATGTTTTTTTTATATTTGTCTTTAACTGGAATATAAAATATACATTTGATAATTCCATGTAAAAATAATGTATTTATGTATGTATATAGCTAACATCCTTGTCATCATGATATACATACATAAATACATACACACACACAAACACACACAAACACACACACACATGGCAGGAGCACTGCAATACACTCAGCCTGATTACACCAGGGCTGAGTGTAACAAATAGGTCAAGTTCAAACAGAATGAAATTAATTATGTATTGTTCATAGGTGTAGACCTCAGGCTTGGTTGATGGACCATGACCTTCACCTGCTTTCAAGGTCACAGGGACAATTATGTCAAATCCCTGCCATGGCGATAACTCTAGAACAAATTATTACATCTTCATGTCACTTGACATATATAAGTAAACACCTCAGACTGGTTTGATGGACCATGACCTTCAGGGACAATTATGTAAAATCCTCATCATCGCAATAGTTCATGACCAAATGGCACATGAGCATCCGATGAAGGTCTCAGACTGGTTTGACTGGTTTGACCTTCAACTTTTCAAGGTCACAGGGACCATTATGTCAAGTCCCTATCATCGTGATATTTCATGAACAAATGATCGCAGCTTTATGACACTTGACACACATAAGCATCTGGTAAAGTTCTCAGACTGGTTTGATGGGCCATGACCTTCACATACCTTTCAAGGTCTTAATGACTGGATCATAAATTTCTCTGACAAAGAATCCATTATATGTTTTTTTTCATAAATATGATCTATACCAGTTAGTTACACAACCAACTACAAATAATAACACGCTTATTGACCATATTTATTCTAACATTCCCATTTACAAGTGAATGTTGCAGAGACATTATACTTATCACAAGGCTATTTGGGCAGCACTGTAAACATGATGAATGTTATTTGTATATATTTTAGACAATAACTCATGTAGTGTACAGTATGGTATTGAATCAGATTACATCGTTGACATTCCTCCAAACTAGAAATACTGTTAAATTGTTTTATTACACTAGCATTTTTGTATAAAATTTCTATTTTTTTATCAATGTGTTCTTTTCATTCACTTAAGTAAAGATACTTTCAAACTAAATATATTCCACACCAAAAAAGCACTATTTTTTACAGTGTTCTGAACATCTGCTAAAAATAACCATCAAACTTAGATTATCACATACAAAATTTGTGTGTGATAAACTTGAGATTTTGACATATTTCCATATATTTACACTTCCTTGAATATATTATGGCGCTTTCCATTCTTTGCCATAGCTGTTTTTGCACAAATTTTGTTCATTTAGAAAGGTAAGAACATAACCAATTATATTTGAAAGTTACCAAGGCTGAGGGTTGGTGCATCTCCGATGCCTATGTTTAATTAAATTCCAACAACATGGTAAATCGATACAAGCTTATTAAGGAAGAAAACCCAAATTAGCCATCTCATTTCCAGTTTTCAGCGAGACCAAATCTGTAAATATTATCAACACAATCAGTGAAACAAAGCACTAATTGCTCAGATCATGCTACCCTGAAATCAAGCATACTGCCAAGAGAATGCCAATTTAGAAAATGATAATATGTGTCTGAAATGATCTGTCCTGTCTCCAATGCAGAGTTAATGAAATGCCAATCTATTGTGTGAATTATTCCCAGGCCAATTAACAAGCTGAACTTTCATAATGTTTTTAATAAGAATATCATAAGCATCTGTCTCAAAAAGTGTTTATTATTTTAGAAATTGATTGAAAATGACAGATAGATGTAAATCTATCATAATTCATCTATGTTTTCATATGGGATGTGTTTTTAAACAGAAAAATGAGAATAGAGAATTAATGAGTAATTAATACATTGACAGCATGTTGCTCACTGCGAAGCGGTTGTGATTTCTGATATTGAAACATAGTACATGTAGAGTTAGGCAGTCAGTAATATTGACAGTCCATGTCATCGGATGCACTGAGTATGGTAATGGCAAGTCCTTCATCTCTGGTTATTGAACACATACACTTTGACTGAGCTATTTTTACAATTAATTTTTATTCATGTTGACAAGGCATTTCATGACTGTTTTAGCTCCTTGTTCGGGAGCAATAGTATTGGGCTCTGTCTGTGTTTCTGTGTGTGTGTATGTGTGTGTGTGTCTGTCATCAAAACTTCAACATTTGCTGCTAATAAAGGTAGAAGCTCAATATATTTACAGCATCTACATCTCATGTAGACCGTCAGCAGGATGACCTCATACATGACCTTGACCTGATTTTCAATGTCATTAGTTTAAAAATGTTACCGAAATTTTGATATTTCAACGAAAACCTTCATAATACTTTATTTTATCAGCTAATACAATTAAGCGTTCAAAATATTTACCATACCTACATCCCATGAATGCCTACATTAGATAATAGGTGAAGGTTGGCAATTGACTGCTGCAGTGAAGGTTGCCAAGCAACTGCTGTATAGTGGCACTAATTTTCCTAACCAGCAGCAGTTAAATATATAGAATACTTGCTCAGTCACTGCCTATTTTTAGCATTAAATAAAAAGTAGGTCAGTAGCTTGGTCAGACCACCACCAGCAGCTGAGCATGTGAAAGAAATTTCCATAGTCCAAAAGTCAGTTATTAGGTCAATTAGACAGACTGCTGATCATGTAATGGAAATTTTAATTCAAAAGTAGGTCAGTAGATTGGTCAGCTTGGCAGCTTCATCTTCCACAATAGGAGCAGCTGTATTTCTCATCATTTTGAAAATCAACTGGCGGGAGCATCTAGGGCCCATCAGTTGTCTTGTTTTTATATCATCTTTGTTTCATGTAATCAATTCAGGAAATGTCACTGTCTGTGTACCGGCCCCACTAGCACAGTGGTAGAGTGTAGGATCTGTGTCGGTGATGGTTATAAAAGTGGAAAACGGGAGGTGGTGGGTTCGACTCTCACTGCCGGCAGTGTTACCTTAACACTGGTTTAAAGACTCGACAGTCGTTCTTATATGGCCATAGTTGCTGAAAGGGTTGTAAAAACACCATTTCACAATTTCACAATGTGTATGCTGATTACAGTTAAACCTTCAGAAAGTTTCTGTTTACATTGATAACAGTTAAACCTACAAAAAATGTGTGCCTTCATTGGTGAAGTTGCTGTCTTAAAGTTGCTGTCTATGTTTGTAAATGTGAAATCTACATAAACATTTGTGTCTTTGTAGTTAATGATTTAACCCACAAAAAGTTGCTGACTATGTTGGTAACAGTCAAACCTGGAATAGCCTCAATACTTTGATATGCAGGTCTCATAATTCTGCAGAATCTAATTCCAGACATGAGCCTTTAGCTTGTTATCAGGCTGGCGAGGCTGGGCCGGCTTCTCGTTTAGGGTCACATTTGATGTTAACCAAGTTGTCATTTGACTGAGCCCAGCAGCTGATGATTGCGTTCTTAGTGGGGCTGAGCTGGCACATCCAGGACTGCCACACCGTACTCACTAATCAACAGAATATCACAACTCCTGCGCTCTCCTATATGTCAGTGGTCCTCCTCTGTCAGTGTCAGTATGTGTCAGTATATCAACCTCTGGCAGTGTCTCTGTCAGTGTCAGGGTCCGTCCTCTGTCAGTCTCTCTGTTTCTGTCCTTGTCTCTGTCTCTGTCATTGTTTTTGTCTCTGTCAGTGTCTGTCCTGTCATTGTCTCTGTCTCCGCCAGTGTCTCTGTCATTGTCTCTGTCTCTGTCAGTGTCTGTCATTGTCTCTGTCTCTGTCAGTGTCTGTCCTCTGCCATTGTCTCTGTCTCTGTCAGTGTTTGTCCTCTGTCATAATTTATGTCTCTGTCTCTGCAAGTATCCTTCCTCTGTCCCTGTCTCTGTCAGTGTATCTGCCCCTGCCAGTGTCTCTGCCTCTCTCAGTATCTCTGCCTCTGTCAGTGTCTCTGTCCATGCCCCTCCTTTGTCAGTGTCTCTGCCTCTGCCACTGTCTCTGCTTCTCAGTGTCTGTCCATGCCCCTCCTCTGTCACTGTCTCTGCCTCTCTCAGTGTCTCTGCCTCTGCCTCTGCCACTGTCTCCGCCTCTCAGTATCTCTGCCTCTCTCAATGTATCTGCCTCTCTCAGTATCTCTGTCCATGCCTCTCCTCGCTCAGTGTCTCTGCCTCTCAGTGTCTGCCCATGCCCCTCCTCTGTCACTGTCTCTGCCTCTGTCATTATCTCTGCCTCTCTCAGTATTTCTGTCCATGCCCCTCCTCTGTCAGTGTCTCTGCCTCTGTCAGTATCTCTGCCTCTCTCAGTATTTCTGTCCATGCCTCTCCTCTCTCAGTGTCTTTGTCCATGCCCCTCCTCTGTCAGTGTCTCTGCCAGTATCTCTGTTTCTGTCAGTATCTCTGCCTCTCTCAGTATCTCTGTCTCTCAGTGTCTCTGTCCATGCCCCTCCTCTGTCACTGTCTCTGCCTCTCTCAGTATCTCTGCCTCTCTCAGTGTCTCTGTCCATGCCCCTCCTCTGTCACTGTCTCTGCCTCTCTCAGTGTCTCTGCCTCTCTCAGTACCTCTGTCTCTCAGTGTCTCTGTCCAGGTCCCTCCTCTGTCATTGTCTCTGCCAGTATCTCTGTTTCTATCAGTATCTCTGCCTCTCTCAGTATTTCTGCCCATGCCTCTCCTCTGTCACTGCCTCTGTCAGTATATCTGTCTCTGTCAGTATCTCTGTCCATGCCTCTCCTCTGTCAGTGTCTCTGTCAGTGTCATTGACCGTTGGTGTGATCCCTCCTCGGCTTGCCGTCGGGTGGCCACCTGCTATAGATAAGATCCCTCTTAAGGCTGGTCCTGATTGGATGCTACCTCGGAGGTGACAGGCATGGGAGCTGAGTCGAGCACTAAGTCCGTACTTCAGCATGGGGCTCAGCTTGGATTTACTGGCAGGCCTTTGTCTTGAGGACAGCAGAAGTCTGGGTATCAGCCCTACCCTATCACAGGCCTCTTATAGAGCTGCTTTAATCAGCCCACACCATGGCCTTATATTGAACATTCACACCTACCTCCCAGTAGAGGGCACAGCATGTTACTCTTAAACTCCACTTCTGTCACACAATCAAATGTGCACTCTGTACTCCTGTTTATGAGGTGGCAGATTGGATTCTGGAGATTTGTTGCCAGGAGAAATATAAGCAAGGGACAAGATCTCATCAGCCTGCACACTACGTGAACCCATGACTTTCTCTTTGTATTATATTCTCATATATATTTGAATTTTTTTCCTATGGAAATATGAATCATTGCTATTTTGGGTGGTAGAAAATTACTCGAACATTATTTTAGGTATTTTGATGTCACTATATGAAGTATCATGATGTCACAATATGAAGTATTATAATGACATTATCTGAAGTATCATGATGTCACTATCTGAAGTATTATGATGACATTATCTGAAGTATCATGATGTCACTATCTGAAGTATTATGATGACATTATCTGAAGTATCATGATGTCACTATCTGAAGTATTATGATGACATTATCTGAAGTATCATGATGTCACAGTATGAAGTATCATGATGTCACTATCTGAAGTATTATGGTGTCACAGTATGAAGTATCATGATGTCACTATCTGAAGTATTATGGTGTCACAGTATGAAGTATCATGATGTCACAGTATGAAATATTATGATGACACTGTCTAAAATATTATAGATACATATTGGGACCAGGGAGGGTACTTTTCATAGTAAATCTCACAGGATAGGTTTAAAATATCTCTTGGCAACAGGGATTATTACAAAATAGTTTTTGTACTTCTTTGAAAATAGATAGAATTGATATAAAGGTTTGACATAGTATCAGATGATTATATATTCTGTGTGGCACAAAGCTACTTGTATGAGATGGGAAGACTCTGATATTTATACAAGGATGTTGTGGGGCCATGAACATGTTCGATTTTCCATTGCAATATATACAAAGCATCAATTCCATGGAAAATGTTAGGGAGGCCTGTGTATAAATTTCTAATAAATGTAATATTGTATAAATTGCAATAGTCATATAAATGTGTGAATATGATAATTGTTTACAGGTTTGAAGATAGAGTGGTGTAATGATGGTGAGATTCTGGCGGTGGGAGGCTTTGTCAGACTCCCAAACCTAGAGTGCAGCAATGAACTGAGATTCTTCACAACAGAAGGCCATCCACGATACAGCCTGCCTGTCCCCCATCAGGTCAGTACATACCATAAACAGACTGCCTGCCTGTCCCCCATCAGGTCAGTACATACCATAAACAGACAGCCTGCCTGTCCCCCATCAGGTCAGTACATACTATAAACAGACAGCCTGCCTGTCCCCCATCAGGTCAGTACATACCATAGACAGACAGCCTGCCTGTCCCCCATCAGGTCAGTACATACCATAGATAGACAGCCTGCCTGTCCCCCATCAGGTCAGTACATACCATAAACAGACAGCCTGCCTGTCCCCCATCAGGTCATTACATACTATAAACAGACAGCCTGCCTGTCCCCCATCAGGTCAGTACATACTATAAACAGACAGCCTGCCTGTCCCCCATCAGGTCAGTACATACCATAAACAGACAGCGTGCATGTCCCCCATCAGGTCAGTATATACCATAAATAGGCAGCCTGCCTGGCCCCCAACAGTTCAGTACATACCATAAACAGACAGCCTGCCTGTCCCCCATCAGGTCAGTACATACCATAAACAGACAGCCTGCCTGTCCCCCATCAGGTCAGTACATACCATAAACAGACAGCCTGGCTGTCCCCCATCAGGTCAGTACATACCATAAACAGACAGCCTGCCTGTCCCCCATCAGGTCAGTACATACCATAAACAGACAGCCTGGCTGTCCCCCATCAGGTCAGTACATACCATAAACAGACAGCCTGGCTGTCCCCCATCAGGTCAGTACATACCATAAACAGACAGCCTGCCTGTCCCCCATCAGGTCAGTACAAACCATAAACAGACAGCCTGCCTGTCCCCCATCAGGTCAGTATATACCATAAACAGACAGCCTGCCTGTCCCCCATCAGGTCAGTATATACCATAAACAGACAGCCTGCCTGTCCCCCATCAGGTCAGTATATACCATAAACAGACAGCCTGCCTGTCCCCCATCAGGTCAGTACATACCATAAATAGACAGCCTGCCTGTTCCCCATCAAGTCAGTTCATTCCATAATCAGGCCATTCCATGATATTTTTGTAAAATTTGAAATCGTTTGATATATATTTTATCATCTTATAGCATCTTATATTATGTTATAATAACTTATAGCATCTTATAGTATCTTATATTAACTTATATTATGGCGTCTTATATTATGGTTATTTTCTTTCAGGGAAAGCCAATCACTGCCTTAACCTGGGGTCACAACAATAAGCGTGTCTTTGTGGCCGTGGGGTGCCACGTTTATACGGCATGGGTCACCAAGCAGGTGGCGCTCCTGCAGTTCCTATGTCGCAGAACCATCCAGATGAAGCTCAAGGATGACGCGGATGCATCCAAACTCCCCCTGCCTTCCAAACTCAGAAACAGCGTGGCAGCTCTCTTCTCTCCGACCATTAAGGTGGGCTCCCACTCAAATGCAACCTTCATATCAAAACCTTACAAACATGGAGTTTATTTTCTTTAATGCAAATGATGATAGGACAAATTTAATTATCATTATCATACTGAAAGTCAGACTATATGGCCAGAGGTATTATGATCCAAAATGGGACAATTGAATATCAGAGGAAATGGTCATATTGAAGTACAAACCAAATGGTTTATATGAATATCACACAAAGTGGATAATGTGAATATCACACAAAATGGTTTATATAAATATCACACAAAAATGGTTTATGTGAATATCAGGCAAAATGGTTAATGTGAATATCACACAAAATGGTTCATGTGAATATCACACAAAATGGTTAATTTGAATATCACACAAAATGGTTTATGTGAATATGAGATAAAATGGTCATGTTGAAAGTCAGAACAATTTTGGAAAATTAATATCACACAAAGTAACCAATTTATTGCATGGAGTGGTTCTGTTGAATGACAAACCATATGGGCAATATGACTTTGGAGCAAAATTACCAACTTCACATACATGCAATATCTAATCCCATGAAATAGGCATGTTAAAATTCATATCAAATGGTCACTATGAATATCACATGAAATGGAGAGCAGGCCAAATCATTCTAAAGGTTACAAAATTGCCAAATTGAGATTCAGAAAAATGTTATTTTGAAAGTGTAATTAAATTGTTGAATCAAATATTACACAACATGGACCAATGAGTTATTGACTGACTCCAGTTGACAGCTAAAAATAGCTCAGTGTATATTGGCTTGACATACACATGCCTATTGTTATTGTCTGATGCATAACAATGTAATAAAACTAAACAGAACCAGTTTTCATCAGTGTAAGAAATCTTGCACTAATCTGAGTAACTGTTCCCCATCTGAGACATTCAGTTAACATGAACTATTCTTGCATCATAAATGTATAAATGTGCCTCATGTTGAATACTAAAATAAATTCAAAAAGACAAAACAGGAAACTGAAGACCTCTAGCCCTGTGAATATTACTGTTAATTCAATATCAGTAAATCTGAGGGACAGTTTGAATTTCATTTAAATTGAATATCAGTCATAATGTTAATGGCTTACATATCACATTTTAAGCTGCATATAACTCCATTATTTCTTGCAATAACTTCACAAAATTTAGGGATTTTATTAAAGATATGGAGTTCTTTGGTGACAAATTATATAGGGACAAATCTTCAAAAAATAATGAAGTGAACTTCTTTTAAGGAATTATGACATCCTTGATTGCTTCAAACATGATAATCATATCATAGAAAATGGTTATGTTTAATACCATATAATAGTCACATTAGGTATTGTAATAAGGAGATTGCCTATATTTCTTGCTGGGACTTTCTCTGAGGATAAATGGAGGTTGTCGGACGAGAATATGACCATGCCACTTCCCAGACAAATTATGTATCCCATGGGTCAATGCAGCTTATTTAGTATTCCCCACTGCAACCAGGTGGCCTCATGGCCCTGTCACTTCCTGTTTCTAATCAGCAACTTCCTGTGTGTCTTGCTTCACATTGGACCTCATTGGGTGATTCCCTCAAGGTCTAGGAGCTACAAATTATATCTCCCATGCAATGGCAGTTTCTGTTTGTCATGTGACACAGCATTGTTTTCATTTCGTTGTCACAACACATTTTGCCTTCCACCATATATTTGTCCTTCTCAGACAAAGCAATTAGCTGATTGGCTGTTAGGTTGTCAATTTGGTGACAGGACAATGGGCAGTTGCGGGGCTGGGCACCATCATGATGCAGATTATGGCTTGAGAGGCCTCAACTGCCCTCACAAAGTGAATAAGAAGTTCACATTATCTTTGCGATGTTTCAGTTAAAAAATTCCAAAGGATGAGATTCAACCATGAATGACATTAATTTGATCTTGTGTATATCCATATACTGGGGTGTTTCCTGCCTTCTCTGTTGTCTCTCATACCCAAACTGACCTCAGACATGCCCCCCCATCTCCTGACTTTTCTCTCATTCTAACTGTCCTGTCTCCTGACTTTCCTCAGTCTAACTGCCTTGTCTCCTGACTTTCCTCAGTCTAACTGCCTTGTCTCCTGACTTTCTTCAGTCTAACTGCCTTGTCTCCTGACTTTCCTCAGTCTAACTGCCTTGTCTCCTGACTTTCCTCAGTTTAACTGCCTTGTCTCCTGACTTTCCTCAGTTTAACTGCCTTGTCTCCTGACTTTCCTCAGTTTAACTGCCTTGTCTCCTGACTTACCTCAGTCTAACCGCCTTGTCTCTTGACTTTCCTCAGTCTAACTGCCTTGTCTCCTGACTTTCTTCAGTCTAACTGCCTTGTCTCCTGATTTTCCTCTCAGTCTAACTGCCTTGTCTCCTGACTTTCTTCAGTCTTACTGCCTTGTCTCCTGACTTTATTTCCTCTTATTCCAAGTTTATTAAGCCACTGAAAAATGTGATGTCTTGGTCAAGCAATTTTTTTTGGATTTATTTTTGGGAACATATTGGCATATAGGCATGGTGGTGACGTTGTTGGCTGTAGTCAGCTCATGTTTTTCCTTATTAAGGTTGCTTCGTGCAGTGCAGAGAGAAACACATTAACCACACAGAATGGCAGTAGCCCTTTTCACTCAATACAATGTGGAAAAAACATCTTTTGTTATTTTTGTGCATTTTACAGTCAGAAGATAATATGATCTCATATTTTACAACCTCATTAAATCACATTGAATGGAACAGCGTAAATCAAAGAAATTGATGTTTGAAAGGAAGTATTTCACAACGGTAACGTGTTATTTGAGAGGATTTATCTTTGAGTTACTCGGCTGCAGTCTGAATTATCCTTGATTACAGGTGGACCATTGATTGTAGTGAGTTTATCCTGTGGTTTAGCATCTCAGGAATTGCCCAGGAATGGCCCTGAAATAAGAGCAGGCCATTTGGTCTGTGATGTCAGCAGTTTATAAGGGAGAGATGGAGTGAATTAAGAGGACCTGTCTCTCATTAAGCACCTAGTTATAAACTGCCAGGTCACAAACGTGAAGCTTGCTTGTCATTAGTTGTGCCGCTTTTATTACACTCATACATGCAAAACTCAAGAGAGAACGGAAATCATTATTTTACAATGCTGTATAATTTGAGTAGATTTGTTACTCGTAAAGACAAAATAGAGTTGAAGTCAATTACTTATTTTCTGCGTAGTTGTGAAGTTACAAGCAATGGTATTGGTTAGATTATGAACATCTCAAAGTTTGTAATTTGTTTGAAGTTTAAGCGACTTGAGAAATATGCCATGGTATTTGCCATATTGTGTTTATCATATCAACTATATTTTCCTGAGCTCGTATATTTTATGGCCTGATGTTTACCTGTAACTAAAGAATGACTATTTGGATTATACAAGTAAACTTTACCTGTCAATTTAAAAACACCTAAAACTTTTTAATTGATGTGTAAGATTTATAGAGTTGCATAGAATCAGGTGGAATGTTTGTGTTTCAGGGTTACATCCCCGACCCCCTGAAGCTCCGCGAGTTTGTCTGCATCCCTCCACCCAATAACGAACGTCTGCACTGCACCATGATCCGTCACGGGGAGGACACTTCCGGCGGACACTACACCCTCTACCTCGAGTACCTAGGAGGCCTCATACCTCTGCTCAAAGGGAAACGTGCCAGCAAGATCCGCCCAGAGTTTGTCATCTTTGACCCAAAGATAAAAAATGGAGGAAGTCCTAAGCAAGGTTAGTGCCTCGCCGAGCAGTGTGTCAGGTGAGACTCCGTTGTCAGGAAATAAAAGGCAGAAAAATTCGGCAGAAAGTCGTAATGATGATACACAAGAGAAGGTCATTCGTCTTGCGGGAAACTTATTGACTGAGAACATAAAGCACATTGTTTCCGTGAGCCGTTTTTATGCTAGACCCAATATATAATAGAAAAACAAATGGTTGGGTTATATTTAACACCAGGTGGCATTGCAGCAATGTACCCATGCAAGTCATGGATCCCTCCACATGTCTTTGTTGCAAATCAGTTATTGGTTTCCCTTTTGATAACTGATAAAGTGCACAATTGTCACATGTATGGGGTTGGCTTCATGGTCAACTTACTCGAAGTTTATAATCCATTATTAATGAGCTTTGTTATAGTTTTGTTGCAAAAGTGTCTGAGCTAAAATAAACCCTGTATGAATATTTCATCTTTGTTTTCTATTTATATTTCCTACTTTTTTCAAATAAACAATTCAATTCTATACGTTCTGACATGCATATTGCTCAGATAAAACTCCAAATTTTAAGATTTAATTTTCAGTATTAAAAAGCTCTTATCTTATATAAATATTTTTTGATCTGATTTGATGTTTCTGTTGTTTACAGAGGAGGCCGAGACGATGTTTGTGAGCAGTGAGAGTGAGTCGAGTGCCTCGGACTCGGACCAGGACGTGGTGGTGGAGGGGTGTGGCTCCCCCCGCATGCAGCGGAAACGACGCCTCAAACGCCTGCGAGAGAGGATGGAGCGACGAGACAGCACTGCCTCACAGCGCCCCCTAGATGAGCTGCTCTACGATGATAACCTACCCGAGGTAGGCAGACAGGTGAAGTGATTGTCCTCAAGGATAGCTTTCTCTGTGCTCTATTTCTTTGTCGTATGAGCATGTGAGCAAACAGTAACTAGCCATGTAGGAAGAAAACTTGATGACGAGTATGGAAGTTACATGCATATGTTTGGGACTAGCTCTGATGTGTGGATGTGTGGGTGTGGCATACATGGGTGTGTATGTAGGTGTAGCATATATGGGTGTCTATGTGGGGGTGTGAAGCATGGATGTGTGGGTGTGCATGAATGTGTGGGTGTAGCATACATGGGTGTGTATGTGGGTGGATGTAGCATACATGGGTGTGTGTGAATGGGATTGGAACATGGATGTGTGGGTGTAGCATGGATGTGTGAGTGAAGCATACATGGGCATCTATGTGGGTGAGTGTGGAGCACAGATGTGTGGATGTAGTATGCAAACATGTACTCACATATATCCTGTGTTCAGTAAGGAGGGCTGAAAATTATCTATAAACTTTGACGGTGAGATGTATTGATAAAATAATCTTAAATGTAAAAATATAATGTGTTTGTGTTTAATTTTTTTTCACATAAGATGTCACTAAATTATCCTGTGATATTTTTTCAGACAAACAAACTTATTGAGGTTACATCTAATATTTGGGGCACCAAGTTTCGTATCCATGGCATTGCGTCGTTTCTTCCCGAGGATCTGGGTCAAGTTTTATATAAGACCAGCTTATTACATCTCCAGCCTCGGCAGATGACCGTCAGTATCCTTGAACTGACCAATGACCTCCGACCTCTTCCACGTGACCCCAACTACAATCCTAACTCCTTCAGTGAGAGTGAAGATGAAATGCCAGGTAAAATTTTCAACAAATCATGATCCTTATCAAATTGTGTATTAACTCAGAACTATTATTAGTGTTATCAAAAGGAATAGGAAAATGCCAGGTAAAATTTTTGATAGATTATGATGCACATTATATTATTTATTGATTCAGAAATACTTTTTGTGATATAAAAAGGCAGAAAATGAGCAATTAATCATGGTGCCTTTATTCTATTCCAGTACAAGCAACATTCCAGGAAACGCTGATAGATGGCATTCTGGAGGCACAGGATGATATTCCAATATCTCCAGATGGCTTTATCAGTCATCATCCTAAAATGACCAATCACAGCTCAACAGAGACCGTTGGGACCACCATGGCGGACAGCGGGGCGATGGAGGTCCCAGTCATTATAGAAAGACACACAGTTTTTCAGAGCAAAGTAGACAAAAGTTCACCATTAGAAATTAGGTCATTAGAAGGGTCACCTCCACAAAGGAGGTCACCAAGTCTTAAATCTAGGTCACTGTCACCTGCAGAACAAGTAACTTTCACCAGTAATACTCTTGTTGATGGAAACTTAACTGACGGAATCGATGGTATGTTTAGCAGAGAAATGTATATCGAGAAAGGTGCTATACCCAAAATCAAAATGAACAATAACAATTATCAAGTAAGCAGCTCTAGTAATAATTGTGAATCAGAAGCAGACACGAATCACGATGTGTGTAACCCCACGTCCGCTAGGAGCGTGGTGCAGTTAGCGGCCAAGAAGCTGGAGGATGTCATCCAGAGGCATGGTTGCCGTGACAACGGGATGTTACCAGTGGTGGTGAGCAGTAGTGAGGATGGCTGCCACCAGGGGCCCTCGCGGTGGGCAGATAAAGCGTGTCATGAGATCCGTTATATTGATGACGACAATGAGATGGATACGATAGACCAGCAGCGAGACCGGGACACGGTCGTATGCACGGTGGACGGAGGCAACATGACGGCCAGAGAGATCATGACCAGCACCCAGATGCTGAATGACCTGGACCAGGCCACGAGGACCTCAGCTTCCTGCTCCGACACGGCCAAGCGATTAGTCTTAGCACCTCCACCCGACACTAAGAAAGGCAAGGGAAAATCGGAGTGTCGCGGGCACCATCGTGGTGCCAGCATGGAGTTCTTGCTGCGGTCTGATAGTCCATATGCAACCAGTGACGCTGAGTCTTCTGTGTCCAACTCTCCGCAGACTTCCGTTCCTTCCTCCCCAGTCCTTGGAGATCGTCGAGGCTCTCTCGATGTGAAACGTGTAGCCTCCAAAAATGAGGCTTCCAAAAAGGGCGGGGCTGAGACGGTCCAAAGTGCCTCCGTACCCACATCTCCTGTCCGACGAATTGTCAAGCCCAATCACAAACGAGCTCATTCCAAGCAGGATTTATCGCTCAGCAAAATCAAAATGTCCCCGTTGTCACGACGAAAGATGAAGAACTCCTGTAAAGCTGTGGACAGCTCTGATGAGGAAGTCCTGCTCAGCGGAGATGAAGTGCTCATGACATCCGCCAACTACAAGAACCTGGAAACCTTCCAGAAGGCACAACTCACCAAAAAGGTATGTCAGGACCCAATAAGTTTATTTTATTTTATTTTATTTTAGTTATGTTTTATTTTTTTTATTTTTTTTTTCAATTTAAAAAAAAAAAAAATTAAATTTTTTTATTTTTAATTTTTTTTTTTTTTTTATATTTTTATATTTATTATTTTTTTTATTTTATTTTTTTTTTATTTATTTTTTTTTATTTTTTTATTATTATTTTTAATTTTTTTTTTTTTTAAACATAACATTAAAATTTTTAATTATTGATGTCAAATTTAATATTTTCAAAATTGGCTGTAAATTTTCAGCTCCGTAAGGTGCGGACGAAGACGGAGGTCGAGCGAGAGCGTGGGAATGGGAATGGTAGTTCCGGTACAACACACAAGCGGCAGTTCGTCATGCACAACAAGGCACCACTCTGGAACGAGAACAGCCAAGTTTATCAGCTAGACTTTGGGGGAAGGGTGACCCAAGAGTCAGCCAAAAATTTCCAGATAGAATTCAGAGGCAAACAAGTAAGACCTTCTCTTAGACTCATATGCATTCCTTATTTAAACCTGATCTATCATGACATGAGAAACTCAAATCTTTATTATTGTGGGAAAATATAGTACATATAAGTTTTGATATCCATCTGTCATCTAAATAGCACAGTCATTTTATTATTTTGGCCAGTGTGAAAAGGGCAATTTTGCATGTTACTCCTGAAGGTTACTCTTGTAGGTTACTTTTGTAGGTCACCCTATTAGGTTTGTCTTGTAGGCTACTCTTGTAGATTATTATAGCAGATTACTCAAGTAGGTTACTTTTGTAGGTCGCTACTCTTGTACATGTAGGTTTCTTCTATGGGTTTATCTTGGAGGTCACTCTAATGGTTATTCTTAAAGGTTACTCCCAAAGGCTACTCTTGTGGGTTACTTTTGTAGGCTATTCTTGTAGGCTACTTTTGTAGGCTACTTGTGGAGGTTACTCTTGTAGGCTACTCGTGGAGGTTACTTTTGTAGGTTACTCTTGTAGGTTATTCTTGTAGGCTATTCTTGAAGGCTACTCTTGTAGGCTACTCTTGTAGGTTACTCTTCTAGGCTACTCTTCTAGGTTACTCTTGTAGGTTACTCTTGTAGGCTACTCTTGTAGGTTACTTTTGTATTCTACTCTTGTAGGTTACTCTTCTAGGTTTCTAGGATAAGAGGTAAGACAAGATACCCTTAGTCAAGCGAGACTGCCATCTGGTGTAACCTGTCCTATATTTTCATGTGCTGAAGTTAAATGTATCAACACTTGTGTCATATATGATGACATTTTCAGTAACTGTCATTTGATGCTTGTTTTGTTTTGTGTTTGCAGGTGATGCAGTTTGGCCGTATAGACAGTAACGCATATACCTTAGACTTCCAGTACCCGTTCTGTGCCATACAAGCGTTTGCTGTGGCGCTTGCTAATGTCACACAGCGTCTGAAATGACGTTCGCCTCTGCCATCTTGTGGTCGCAACCCTCTTCTGCTGCTGCACAACTAGACAAAACGAGCGGCTCATCCTGCTTCTAATAGACCAAATATACAGTTCAAGCTCAATAAGTGTATCAACACGAAAATTCTTACAGAGTTAAAAAACAGAAAATGGATTTTAATCTTTCAATGCTATCCACTATATGAGATAGAAAAATGATACCAGTAATGGGTTTGGCCCAAAAGAATCATAACCCCAGCCCTCTGCCAACTCCAACCCTGAACCCTGAACCCTGTCCGAGGGTTGCATGTTATTTGAGCATAGACCCCTAATATTGAGAGTAATATCTAGGTTTTTGTGGACAGCTGTCACTCACTTAAATGTATGGAGCATCGTACCATTTCTATCAGAATATTGGGGTTCATGTCTGGGCCATTCTGGACCATTCTTTGAGCCATTCTTTTGGGCCATTCTCCCACTGGTACCATAGTTCTTGGCACATTGACGATAAATTTAATTGGGAACATATATTTGATAGTGATATATTGGATTTTGGTTTAAGATTGTGGCACTTTAAATTTCCTCTTTTCCTTGAGTAAGGGTCAGTCTTTTCTACCACAGATGGCATATATATTTCAAACAGAGGCTCTCGCCATATTGTAACAATCACATTTATAACGGAGAACATTTTTAGATGGACTATTGACTGTGATTCCACACAGATATTCAGGAATTAAATATAAAATTTAAATTGAATATTGTCTTGACCGTTTAAACTAATATGGTGATGAGATCTTTGCTATTTATTTTTATTACAAATTGTCGAGAGTATGTTGGCTGCTTATTTTAATACTGCCATTGCTGTAAGCTGAGCTTTCAGTTGATTACTTGTTATTTATAAACTGGGATATCCCAATGTTATCTTCCATAGGTTATTATTTATACACACGTGGAGGGGGGCATCTCATGTACTATACACAGGGGGGGGGGGGTCGTTTTAGTAGGGCATACGTGGTGCAGTAGGTTGATGGAAAACATGAAACACAAGCAATGCAGTATTTGGAAAAAAAATGATATTAAAGGATAGTTATAAATTGTTCTTGACAGCACAGAGTTGTTGTATTTGAGATGCCCCCTCTTCATCCTTTTCAATGTCATGCATGCTGGGGAGCGTTGGATCCTCGGTATTATGTTTTAATGTTAATGTTTGATTATGTTCCTTGTTATCTGGTACATTTCTATGTTTTCCGTTGATTTGTCTTTGTCATGCTGTTGGCTTGTTGGTTACGTGTTATTGATATACTGATAAGGCACATGCTAATTGGTCACCTGACCAAGGTCATGACCTGCAGATTTCTTATAGCTGTACTACTGAGATATTGAAGAAATGAGTTGTACTCAGAAGCTGTATGCTCTAATTAAACACATTAATGATATTTTTATGTGTCACATGACAAATACTTACATAAACTCCACTTATCAAAGACTTGAGATTGCATTGCACAATTATTAAAGTATGGTCACAAAATTCAGCAGATTGCCCAAATGTCCCTCATACTCACCTTGCCAGCACCTTAATGAAGCTTCCTCACTGTTGCTAGCACCCTAGTGAAGTGTATTCACAGTGGCTAGCACCCTAGTGAAGTGTACTCACAGTGGCTAGCTCCCTAGTGAAGTGTATTCACAGTAGCTAGCAACTTAGTGAAGTGTACTCACAACGGTTAGCACCCTAATGAAGTGCACTCACAATGGCTAGCACCCTAGTGAAGTGTACTCACAATGGCTAGCGCCCTAGTGAAGTTTACTCACAATGGCTAGCACCCTAGTGAAGTGTACTCACAATGGCTAGCACCCTAGTGAAGTGTACTCACAATGGCTAGCGCCCTAGTGAAGTGTACTCAAAATGGCTAGCACCCTAGTGAAGTGTACTCACAATGGCTAGCACCCTAGTGAAGTGTACTCACAATGGCTAGCACCCTAGTGAAGTGTACTCACAATGGCTAGCGCCCTAGTGAAGTGTACTCACAATGGCTAGCACCCTAGTGAAGTGTACTCACAATGGCTAGCGCCCTAGTGAAGTGTACTCAAAATGGCTAGCACCCTAGTGAAGTGTACTCACAATGGCTAGCACCCTAGTGAAGTGTACTCACAATGGCTAGCACCCTAGTGAAGTGTACTCACAATGGCTAGCGCCCTAGTGAAGTGTACTCAAAATGGCTAGCACCCTAGTGAAGTGTACTCACAATGGCTAGCACCCTAGTGAAGTGTACTCACAATGGTTAGCACCCTAATGAAGTGTACTCACAATGGCTAGCACCCTAGTGAAGTGTACTCACAATGGCTTGCACCCTAGTGAAGTGTACTTACAATGGCTAACACCCTAGTGAAGTGTACTCACAAAGGCTAGCACCCTAGTGATGTATACTCACTGTGGCTAGTACTCGTGAAGTACACTCACTGGCTAGCATTCAAGTGAACAGTACTCCCTGTGGCTAGTACTAGTATATTCACTATGGCCAGGACCCCAGCATCCTAGTGAAGTATATTCATCACTATTGCTAGCATCCTAGTGAAGTATATTCACAATGGCTAGCATCCTAGTGAAGTATATTCATCACTATTGCTAGCATCCTAGTGAAGTATATTCACAATGGCTAGCATCCTAGTGAAGTATATTCATCACTATTGCTAGCATCCTAGTGAAGTATATTCATCACTATTGCTAGCATCCTAGTGAAGTATATTCATCACTATTGCTAGCATCCTAGTGGAGTATATTCATCACTATTGCTAGCATCCTAGTGAAGTATATTCATAATGGCTAACATCCTAGTGAAACAGTCACTATGGCCAGCACCCTACTGAAGCTAGTTATTATTATATAATAAGATAAAACAATGTTATCAGCCTGTAGAATATGACATTGTCATTGGTCAGAGCATATGAGTGGTGTACATTACAATGAAGGTGAGGTGGATTCAATCCTTGATATACTAGTCTATATTACTATGGGTCATAATATATAGGGATATATCTTAATAGTGCCGATCTTAACACTATAGCCAATTTCCATACGTTTCTATTCTTGATGTCATGTAAAGGAAGTATAACTCACATATATAGCATTCTTCTATTAGGAAGAACATTGGTGTGACCACACTTGTGTAAATGGGAAAGTCTAAAATGTAGAAATTATAATATGATAAAACTAATTTTGATTTGTCATTAAAGATATTTATTACAGTCTATTTTTTGTGGACTGGTAATGGAGAAATCTGTAAATCTCAGATATTTGACATTTCTTGATTTATTTTATTTTATTGATTGTTGATTTCTATCAATTCAATGGTCTTGTGTCTTGCAACAATCATTTTATTTATTAATATCCGTGTTGGCATCGGATAGTGAACATAAGTATGTCTCTATAAACGCAAGGAATGTGCTTCTCCTATTTGTCAAAGCTTTTATACCAGAAGTTGAGTGTAAATGTTTGTTCATAATATGTAACAGAATCACAGTTTAAATTGTCACATATTGAGACATTTTGTGAATTGACTATGAGTAAATGGGTGTCATGGTTTGTGCTGTTCATTTTCCTATTGCATCTTTTATAAAATGTTAAAGTCAGATGTGAAAAAAAAATCAGACATTTGCAAAGATTCGACACTGACACATAAATTGTCATTAGGTTATTTACTCTGTGCCAAGTTGACAAATCTTTGTGGTTTTTTTCACAAGACATAATTAAATTCAATACATAATTGGAAAATGAGTGAGATTATATGCTTTGCTGTATATTTTAAACTTGGATATTAAAAATAGATTGCTTGTCAATTCATGTGCCAGTGTACCACGTGCCAGATCAAACCTGCCATTGACTTGTCCAACTTTTATACCATAGCATTAATTTCATATATTTATATAGATATAGGTTGTAAAATGTCAAACTATAACAAGATGTTTTTTCTTTTTACTGTGCAGTGCAGCAATCAAGAAACAAGTGCAAAGGTAATGCATTACCAGGTATCTCATGGTAAAGGGGGGGTAATATCTCATAGTGAAAGTGGGGTGATATCTCATAGTGAATGTGGGGTAATATCTCATCGTGAATGTGGGGTAATATCTCATAGTGAATGTGGGGTAATATCTCATAGTAAATGTGGGGTAATATCTCATCGTGAATGTGGGGTAATATCTCATCGTGAATGTGGGGTAATATCTCCTCGTGAATGTGGGGTAATATCTCCTCGTGAATGTGGGGTAATATCTCATAGTGAATGTGGGGTAATATCTCATAGTGAATGTGGGGTGATATCTCATAGTGAATGTGGGGTAATATCTCATAGTGAATGTGGGGTAATATCTCATAGTGAATATGGGGTAATATCTCATAGTGAATGTGGGGTGATATCTCATAGTGAATGTGGGGTAATATCTCATACTGAATGTGGGGTAATATCTCATACTGAATGTGGGGTAATATCTCATAGTGAATGTGGGCTAATACCTCATAGTAAATGTGGGGTAATACCTCATAGTGAATGTGGGGTAATATCTCATAGTGAATGTGGGGTAATATCTCATAGTGAATGTGGGGTAGTATCTCATGGTAAATGTGGGGTAGATTCTAGGTAGGTGATGCTCTCTCCATATACATGCTCAGCATCAACACTTGTGATATTAATAATTCATTTTATTGTTTTGTTAAGACTTGTTATATACATATATATTCCTAGGAAATGGAAAGTAAGATCACATTATAGTAAAATATAAAGCTTGTATTGAAATGATCGTATAGAATCTTAGAATCCAACATGTAAATGTGTGTTTCAAATGAGTGTCAAATCCATCCCAGGTTTAGTGATACACTTTGAAGTATAATGCTATGTAAGGGTATGTCTGTTTAATACAGTCACTGGCAGTGCCAATTCCCCTTTAATATATGCCCACCATCTTGTTCTCATAGTCTTATATTGCTCTGATAGTCGCCACCATTTTGTGTGAAAAATTAAAGTTTCATAGCACAATAATGTTTGTCATGAAATATTTTCAAAAAACTGGAATAGATTTATATAACTGATGACTCTTATGGTTGGAGATTAATGGAATTAGTGACACAGATCAACATTAGCAAAAAGAACAAACATCAGGTCTTGAACATATATTTCACTTGATGGTTAATGTCCAAACTTCCATTATATGCAGAAGAAATTATTACATTATAAACAATTAATATGCAATATGAAGTGCTCCAGACCAGTGATATACAGATCTGCACTTGTATTCTAAAACAAATCTCCACAAGTCCGAATCAACTTTACTGTCACATAGTAGAGCACACAATTCATTAGTTTTTTTCCGTAAGCAATTATACCTGACTTTGGAGGTTAAGCACTGGAGTAAGTATTAGTAGAGGGGGGAGATTGAAAAGTTAAATCGGGAGAGTGATGAAAGCATTTGCAACTTTTGTGTTACTAGGGAAATCATTTGTGATAGCTGGAGCCAAGCTGTGAAAGCACTGAATCCAAGATGGCCGAAAGTAGGTCAAATATTCCATCTAAATCTCTGAAGGGCCTAAAATGTAAAGTTATTAAAATTATCTCATTACCATTTGCTGAACTAAATATGGAGAAAAGAAAAAACAATAATGATTGAAAGGAAAATTACTCATCATTAAATTTGCCATCAGTTGATTTGGAAATGCTTTTGTTTTTACCTATGATATGGCAGTTTATTCAACAATAACGATCCCTTGTTGTTTGTACCCAAGTAGGTTCAGCAACAGCAGGTGTGATATTATCAAGTGTAAATGTGTTTAATTTAATGGCTGATCAAGATGTTAAACAGAATTGGACTGAATAATAAATACTCTTCTGTGGCTCTGCAAATATCAGTCATTTGATGACATTGTTTGTGTGTCTTTAGAAATAGAGTATATACCGGTATATATATATATATATATATACATACGTATCTTTGGAATTGTTGAATGTATCGATAAATGGGAAAGACATTACTGGCATACGTTCAGCTTTTAAACAATGTATAATAATGAGGGGTAATTGTGTACAAAAACAGTTATATTCTCTATCCACGAATTGACAATTAACAGATTTCATGTTTTCTGAGGTAGGTTTTTTATACCAGATTACTGTTTATTTACACATGAAGTTATTTATTGTGAGTGATGGAGTCCATGTGTGCCAGGGGTGCTATGATATCATACATGGTATATTACTATCATTAAATTAAGCCATTCCATTCTGTTCGAATTTATATGTGAAAACATCACAGAGATGCTTTAACATTGGTGAATATTTATTAATCATTTTGTTATGATATGTATGACATGGTTTTCTATACAAGTGACCTTCCACAAAATTTTTGTCATCTGTATTGTAATATGTTGCCATAGTAACCATATATGATATGCAGTTGCTAGGCAATATCCTGACTGGTATTGTCTTTGTGTAGTTCCCAAGCTTGTAGTCCCATGTTGAAAATATATACAAAGACAGAATGAATTTATGTCATAAGGAAATATAATATACTGTGAATACATAGTACATAAAAGTTATCAGGTAGACTTATAATTTGCATGTACATGAACATAAAAAGTGTGTTTTAATACATAAATGCACCTTGCATAGGGAATTATTCCAAAAAGCCAGATATGTGATCTCACAGAATAAAATCTTGGCCTCTCTAAAAATGTTCCAGGCTAAAGAACACTAAAAGTACATTTCATAGAAATTAGTTAATGAAATGTGTTCAAAGAATAAGTTTGAAATCGAATCAGATACTTTTCATAGTTTAACACCGGAACATTTCTAGAAGAATCCATTTTACATTATATTATGATATAAAATGACCCTTTCCCTTAAACATGGCTAAATTATATGTCATCGTGTTGATTTTGTAATAAAAATGTTTTCTGACGAATGAATTTTTGTGAGATTTGTTTATATTATTATTGGCGCTCGCAGAAGCTGGTTACCTTAATTGAAACTAATTGAAGATGTATAAAAAATAAATTTCTCACCAGAATGCTCGGCCTGCAGAGTGTAAGAGTGCTACTTTTGGACTCTCACAAAGCTGTTGAAGGAATAATCCCCAAAATTTTCAATATTTTATTAAATACTTGCAAATATAGGGCTACTTTGTTACATTGTTGCCAACATGGGCAATATAAAACCAAAAAGGTGAGGCTTAAACACGGGTGTCCCCCCAAAACACATTGCTCAGGAATTATTCCAATATGTTTATTATGTGATCTCACAAAATAAAATCGAGCCCTCTCTAAAAATCCAGAATGGCATTGAAAAGGTCCAACTCAAACATATGGAGGAGCAAGAATCTGTGTTTTGCAACTTAATTAACAATATTGGTATCAGTGATAAACATCATGCTGGGGTGAGCAGTCATGCCTCGGTGAACAATTTAAATATAAATTGACAAATGGTATTGGTATCAGCGATGAACCTGTATGCTTCAGTGACCAATCATGCCTCATTGAACACTTTGAAAAAAGTTTTAAAAGAATATTTATTAACTCTGATTTAGGCAACAGACATTAATTGGTTGGGCAATGAATCTTTGATGACAAGTTGTTTAAATGATTCATTTTGATAAATGTTTCAGGGATAAACTTCTTATTTCAGTGAATAGACACACTTCAATAAAAAAAATACTTTTTCCAAACTTTATGTACCCTAACTCTGACTGATAAGCATACGCTAGGGAAGAAATGCATCTCATAATTTTATTCATTATTATTGAATGCGGGGGTGGAGGGGGTGAGTAAAATAAGGCAACAGGCAAGACCTTCATATCAAGACCTTTCTGTGTATCTGGTTATGTAAGCGGTAACTTTCAGACTGATTTAAGGTGATAGGACGTCTTCCAAATCTTTTAAATCTGAAATAAAATATTTTCATTTTAAACCTTCATCATGTTTATAGGAAATACGTGTGCATTATTTTATAATTATTTTATAATGATCATGCATCGTCATGAGACATGTGCACCAAACCCTCTTCAGTCAGGAAACCCACCAAACAAATGCAAATTTCCATTAAATGTGAAATACGTTTAATATTCTAAGTTTACTTGAAGTCTGCATCGTATCAGTTTAATGCCATAATGGGTTGTTCCACGTGCTTATGTTTACATATGCAAATTAGTTGGTTGCTACCCAACTAGCAGACTGGCGTCGCGGTTGTCAAGTCGCACCAAACACTGGTGGTACATGGCGGACCCTCGGTGACAGACAAACATTTGTTACTTTTGGCTGTGGTCGTTGTGATTTCACCATGTTAGCCGCCCCAGCACCCTATAATGACCTTCACAGGTCTTTCTCTGGACCCGCCGACACCATCAAGCGGGACATTCGAGATGTTACGACCGGGGACAACTTCTACACGACTCCAGAGATGTCTGGCCAGCTGAGGGCGATCTCCAGCGGCATTGACCACATCAAACTGGACAATGAGATCCTCAAGTCGTCCTCAGACTGGGCAAGACGCTTCTCTCCCGGTACCCTCAGGGCAGAGAAACAGGGTAGGTACAAATATCACTTTTAATGAGAGTTTGATAAGTTTTGGAGGCAAAAGTCGCCGCATATGATTGACAGGCGACCATGATTGACAGGCGACCGTGATTGACAGGTTAATGAAGGGCAATATGAGAACCAAAAATATTCACCCGATTTTGTTTCTGAGGGCACACATATATTAAGTAACTTATACAATTTTCAAAGGTATAATTGCTTGCATTTGGCACAATCATGATAACCAAATTTTCACCCTCTTTCTCCAAACACTTAATATGTTCACGTGAATGTAATATATGCCTGGACCCTGGTATTATAAATAAGGACATGATTTGTTTACGGTTTATAGTGTTATATGGGGGTACAGTGGAGGTGAATGCGGTGCCAAGGTCTTTAGATGGTCTATATAACTTTGCATACTGTGCACTGGTCTTGTGATTGAATATCATGTAAATGTGACAGCCACCTTGTTCTATATGTATAAATGAATATTTTATCCGTCGACAACAAACATGTCTGCATAATCTGAGAGCAGTATAGCTTATTGCTCTTGTGCATAATACAGCGTATAGAACCGGAATATGGAACCCTATAACAGAGACATTTTATACATGTTTAAATATCTCTGCCTATGATATGCACAAATCTATAATTATTTTCATCCCATGATCTGATTAATATATCAGTTATTGATCTGATGCACATCTGATGCACACCCATGAAAAATAGACCCTTAATCAATGTACAGACCATTTCTAATGTAATAAACAGGTTAGTATAAATAAGTACTCATTGTACTTTTCATATTATTTGTTTATAGATATTATATACACAGGATCACAATTCATAGAATTATGTGCTAATTTTGAAAAAAAGGTATAAAAAGCATAAATAACTGAATAAGATATTTCCCTTTTTTGCCCATTTACTTTCTTGATTGAAACTTCCAAATAAGTGTCAGATACTTAGTGTCTGCACAACATATTCAAACAAGGTCGTATAATTAGTAACTTCCTTTTAAAATGATTTTGGTGTTTGGCTCCATCCTGGTGAAATGTCATCATAGAGGTACTAAAAGATGATGTCATTGTTGTATGACATTAGTTTATGACATCATCAAAGGAATTGTTTTTTTTTAATAGTGCCAAAATGACGGGAACAAGTGCCTCTTCTGGGGTCACAAAGTTCACCCATGTTTTCCCATTACATGTAACTCTGGTCTGATACAAACCTCTGCAGACAGTACAACTTCAGAGTCTGATAGTTATCTCTCATAGTGCCCTAAGAAAAATATCAAGCAAATCATGATTTTCGTTTGTGCATATTCTTTCAATAAACCATATAAGAGGATTAGAGGATTACTGCTTAATCCATTAAAGCTGTACATGGACAGAGGGCGATGCTGTGCTGAGGCAGTCGCCTGCTGTGGGTGTAGTATCAGACTTTTGTAGTTTGGACAAGTTCCATACAAGAGACTGCTGTAATTAATGTTTGATTTGGCATTGTCTCGTTGTGGGGTGATTTAATTACACAAGCCCGTGGTCTGGCTGTATTAAGTCTCATTGTATGTTGTGTGTACATTACAGGAGCGTTAACAACCCTGGATAAGACGGCGTCCGTGATACACGACCTGAAAAACCACAATGCCACACGAAACGCCCAGCAGATGGTCGACAACCAGACCCGAGAGCTGCACCATTGGTCCATGAGAAACCTGCAGGGAGTGAAAAAGGTCAGTGCTGCAGAGTCCAGCAAGAACTTATAAACATAACAAGTCCAAAAGCCAATTACATCTTGTTATGAGGGTATTGATTTTAGAGATTGTGTATTTGAGTATTTTGTTTATCTATGAAATTTTGGAACAGGGGATGGTGCAGGGATGAGAAGATTATGGTTTGTCTGATACAGGAACATGTATAGGATCTGAGATTAGATAGGATTATAATCTGATGTGGGATAGAGAGTTGTGTCTTCCTGCTTGGTGCAGTATCCAGAGTCATCAAGGTGCAACATATTCAATGACTCCTACCTGGGTGCACAAAGATAACATAGACACTTTGTGAAGCTCAAAGCATAGTACAATCTTAGCACTTAAGTAGTACAGATGATCTTTGATAGTATTTTGTTTAGATATCACCTCACAGCCTTATAAACATTTCCCAGCATACAATAGAAATATAACTAAAATACCAAACTGAGATTGTTATTATAATTGGCCTTCTGGCATTTATTAAACAAACTTATAGTGAAATAATAAGTAAATCTTATGTGACAGGCTGTGCCATAAGAGGATTTGAAGTGGTGTAGGTTGCGGGTTTACACACATGTGTACCTAAGCCGTCATTGAACCCCTTGAGCTAGGACTTTATGCACCAGCGGCATCTCTCAGGCAATCTCGTGTAATAATATTTGTAGCAGGTCTTGTAATTATTTACTGAATTACTGAAGTTATACTACAAAGTTATAGTTGACATCAATTGATGCATATAGTCACAAGTTAAACATGCAAGTGCAAGATTGATGCATGCCAGTATAAATAAGGACATGACTGGCAGACATCTTCAAAAAGAAACTAAAAACATATCTTTTTAGGAAACACTACCAGCAAAAGTGCCATGAACAGACCTAGTCTGATATGGTGCTATTCAAGGGATGATTATTATTATTACCAGTATGAACAAGGACCTGATTGATATAGACCCTTATGCATAAGGACATGATTGACACATATCAGTGTGAATAAGGACATGATTGACACATTCCAGTAATAAAAAGGACATGATTGACACAGACAAGTAATTAAGAGGACATGATTGACACATACCAGTGATAAAAAGGACATGATTGACACATATTAGTAATAAAAAGGACATGATTGACACATACTCTTATGAATAAGGACATGATTGACACATACCAGTGTGAATAAGGAAATGATTGAAACACACCAGTAATTAAAAGGACATGATTGACACATACCAGTGATAAAAAGGACATGATTGACACATATTAGTAATAAAAAGGACATGATTGACACATACCAGTGTGAATAAGGACATGATTAACACATGCCAACATGAATAAGCATATGAGAAGTTTGATTCTTTAAAAAATCAATTGAAGTAATGCACAAAAAGACCACCTACATACTGCAGTGTATTTGAACTAAATATCTTTGTTCAAAGAGATTTGCACCAAGTTTGTTTTCCTTTTCCAGGAAGTGGTACCATATGCGTCAGCTTCAGTGGATCGCCTGCATCAGTTCTGTGATCATATGGGAGTCACAGACCGCTACACTGGTTATCGGCACAACCTGAACCGCGGCAACCTCAACCCGACCCGCCTCGGCACTCAGTGGATGGACACCCAGAGGAACGCTTACAACACCACCCTGAATGTAGGGTGGAAACCCACGACCACCCGCCCCCTGACCGACACCCAGCAACGGGCCGGAGTGCCCCCCTCTTATGTGGGTATGTAAACACTACCCTGAATGTAGGGTGGAAACCCACGACCACCCGCCCCCTGACCGACACCCAGCAATGCGCTGGAGTGCCCCCCTCTTATGTGGGTATGTAAACACTACCCTGAATATAGGGTGGAAACCCACAACCACCCGCCCCCTGACTGACACCCAACAACTGCCGGAGTACCCCCCTCTTATGTGGGTATGTAAACACTACCCTGAATGTAGGGTGGAAACCCACAACCACCCGCCCCCCTGACTGACACCCAGCAACTGCCGGAGTACCCCCCTCTTATGTGGGTATGTAAACACTACCCTGAATGTAGGGTGGAAACCCACGACCACTCGCCCCCTGACCGACACCCAGCAACGCGCCGGAGTGCCCCCCTCTTATGTGGGTATGTAAACACTACCCTGAATGTAGGGTGGAAACCCACGACCACCCGCCCCCTGACCGACACCCAGCAAAGGGCCGGAGTGCCCCCTCTTATGTGGGTATGTAAACACTACCCTGAATGTAGGGTGGAAACCCACAACCACTCGCCCCCTGACCGACACCCAGCAACGGGCCGGAGTGCCCCCCTCTTATCATGCTTATGTGGGTATGTAAACACTACCCTGAATGTAGGGTGGAAACCCACGACCACTCGCCCCCTGACCCACACCCAGCAACAGGCCGGAGTGCCCCCCACTTATGTGGGTATGTAAACACTACCCTGAATGTAGGGTGGAAACCCACGACCACCCGCCCCTGACCGACCCTCAGCAACGCGCCGGAGTGCCCCCCTCTTATGTGGGTATGTAAACGCTACGCTGAATGTAAGGTGGAAACCCACGACCACCTGCCCACTGACCATGCCGACCGAACCAAAGAGGGGTTTGCATCTCATCCCTCTCAAATAGAGCAGGTCATCACCTGTTGCATCTTTTTGTCCATTTTACTTTATAGTGACGAAAACATGGTTTGTCAGATAAGTTTATCAAAAGTGAATGGAATTCTTTCGTATATTTGAACACACAGGTTACTCTATGGAGGTGACAGGTGACCTTACCCTAAACACTTTTTTTTATAGATTATTCTATTTAGTTTTATAGATTATTCTGCATATTTGGTATGTAAAAAAAAATATTGGCAGGTCTATAAGATCATATTGATACCACCTTTTGAATATTGGCCTTGCTGCCAAGGCTTGACACCAACCAAAAATATCTGACTGAGGGGGCAAGTGAGCAGTGCCTTATTGATTTGACCTTTTGACCATGCTGCATTGACCTTGACCCCAAACAAAGGCTTTTTCTTGTGAACCATAAATGAAGGATAATTCATTATTTGTGTAAAATTATTTTCAATTTCTACTTCATTACTTATGTAAAATTATTTTTAAATTGGCTTGGAAAAGAACTATTTTGAACAGAAATCTGTTATTAGCAGGGTTTTGACTGGGCACTGATGAAACCTGGTCGGAACCCATATTCAGTAAATATACTTTATTAGTGCTCCACATGGTATTATTTACTACAGGCCCCAGTAGGACACAGAAAAGTAGGCTGGAGCTATGAGGACCTTGAGCTTGCTTTTGGTAGACTTTTTATTTTACTCAAGGTCACAAGGTCATTACAAATCCTTGTAGAGGCAGAATATTGTGCAATGATAGGATTTTCTCAGCATTGAAAATGAGCAACCTTTAACTACATTTACATTTGAAGGTCATTGAAAAGTCACATAGAAATATTGACACTATACTGAGGACAATTTTGGAAACATTTTTCTTTGAATGACATTGGTATGACATGAAGAATACCTTAAACATGGCATTACAGGGTTTCTTTATATGTTTGATGATAGGTGACCAGACCATAGGGACGGCCCCAGCACCACCACAGCCTAACATGATGAGGGCGTCAGCTCCAGCTGATCAACTCAGACCAGGTACGTATCTCATCACTGCACTCTCTGACCTGCCCACTTCATCCCACTTCATCCCACTTCATTCCTTCACTAAATTATAGGAAGAAACTGGATTTATTAGTTTTAGCTTCATGTTCACCATATGTGCATACAAATACATTTGAAAAACTATCCTCATCCAGGCACCCATCCATGTCATCATCCAGGCACCCATCCATACCATCATCCAGGCACCCATCCATGTCCTCATCCAGGCACCCATCCATGTCCTCATCCAGACACTCTCATCCATCCATGTCCTCATCCAGGCACTCATCTATCCATACCCTCATCCAGGCACCCCTCTCCATCAGTGTTCTCATCCAGGCACACTTCTCCATTTCATCCAAATTTACCAACATTTTTGTTGCATACACCTCCAGGTCCAGTCAGGGCTGCTAAGTCTAAGTCTGCGGTGAGTAAGAGCATTCAGGAGCAGTGCGGCATCAACACCCGCTTCCCAGGGACACCCGAGTACATGGACCGCTACTCACGACCCACAACCACACCCAACATTGGCTTCAAGATTAACCCATCTCCTGACTTCTACATGCATGGACGCCCCCTGGCGACTCTCCTCCCCGACAAAAGCTTCACGGAATACCAGACCAGATACGAATGGCCCAATGGAGAGAGAATAACAAGGTTTCCATGGCTCAGAAAATAAACCACACATCAAATAAATTCAGATAAATGTACAGTATTGAAATAAGTCTAATACACGTTTGTATTTTTTTGTCAAGAAGAGCTTGGTAAATTGTCATTGAAATCCTGATTGATTTGCCGTATTATATTTGCATACCTTAGCTCATGGCTTATCATACACTTGATCTCTTAAAATTCATTTAAATAACTTTCTATTTACACTAGAAAGTAATATCTTTTAAGTATATATTTTCCCTAATGAGAAAGTACAGCATCAGGAAAAATACATGAAAGTAATTTCGGGCTGATCTTTTATCCTCCAAAAGTGAACATTCCATTTTATATAGCTTAGCCTTATTATACATAAACAAGTTGGAAAAAGATGTATTTACTAGACACTCTAATAAAGTGTTCTAGGATCTTGTGATATTTACCTTGTCAAACAACTGTGATATTTTGTACAGTAAAGAAAACATGTTGTAAATATTCAATGAATGCTGCTGATATAAATTATGATATCTTGACCACTGATTTGCTTGCTTTTGTTGGGTTTAAGTGTCCACAATCAGTCTGATAAATTGAAAAAAACCCCACTGAATCCTTTCTGAATACGTAAAAATCAAATAAGAAAAGATTTTGAGATATAACTAGATACTGTACCTTATGAAGAATGTTACAGACGGAACTGCAACAATGTGGTGTCAACAATAATAGCATACATGGCTAAAGCCAGATTCCTTAATACTAAATACATTGCACTCACTGGTTGCTATCTGACCTAATGACATAGTTCTTTTCCTCTGTTCTGTGCTGCAGGCTGTTAAGTGCACTTGCACTCTGCTCTCTGATCTGATTCATAGACCCTGTTAAATACCAAGACCCCTGGCCGATCCTCATGCCAGTGGCCTGAAATCAGATAACATAATCTACTGTGTGCCTTGTATAACACCACACATATTGTCATTTCTTCCCTTCTTGTACTTTTAAGTTTCGATGGAGGGGGACACACTGTGTAAACTGCTGCTTAAATGTTTTTACTTTATGCAACACCCAGCAGCACCTAAGTCAGAGGTTTTAGCACTGGTTCAAATGTAAGTCAATAGCAACAATAGAAACTATAGATTGCTGTGTAAGTGATAGGGATCTGATCACTGCCCTACTTAGTCACAGTTGCCTAGCAACCCAAAAGATCAAAGGACCATTCCCATGCCCCCCCTTATTGATATTACATAAGCTAATGTAACCAGCAGCCAAAGATCAAGGGATCAATCCCCCCTTCCCCCCACTCACCAAAAAATAAACCACCTGGTGATAAATTCACACGATTTGTGGACATCAAGGCAATCTTACTCCAGGACATTCTTTTGTTTTGTCAAAATGAATCTATAAATAATTCAGATTGGTCAGAAAAATGTTTTGTAAAATGTTAAAATAAATCATTCAATGATTCCAATTGGTTGAACCTTGTTAGTAAAATACATATGGCCTGAAATAACTAATAAATTCTAATCTCATGGATGTTGATATGCCTAATATATAAAGAAACCCAGTACCTTATACATAACACAGTTCCATTAGAGGGGACCAACAAATGAACAAAATAAAGGTAACAAACACACACACAAACAAATGTACACACAGACAGAGTGATTTCTAAGAGGTACTGGAAGGTCATCATCATAAAATGATATGGGTAAAAAAAACCACTCCATGTTAGAAAAAAAAACTTTAAAAGATGCCATTAAATGAATCTGAATACTGGCATAAACTTCACCTTTTATTCAACAAGTTCCAATGGTCCAAATCTATGAAAGAATCACTCTCTGAATCTATGAAAAACCAGTTGCAGTGTGATCAATATGCAGGACCAAGCACCAGATGCATGTCATGTTTTAGGACAGAGCAGGAATTCTGTCTGTCAACTTTGATATTCTCTTTAAACCGCTAGTTTCAGTTCTTAACAATTAGTAGGAAATCTGTTGTATCTTCAGAGGATCAATTCTATCTATTTTCCATGAAGCTAAGTTTTTTGACCATACTGTTACTTTTCTAAAATCTAATAGCTATCACTGAATTCTCAAGGAGGCTGCCATTTTGAATAACATTATAGATGTATTAGCCAATGAGAATCAAGAAAATAAGTTTTGACCAAATTCAATATTTAATATGCATTTTGATTTGTCAAAATTATCATCTGTTCAAGTCTGCTCTGGGAAAGAATTTAAATGATAACTTGTGAACCAATTTCCTGAAAATGTTCACAATCATTACAAAAAAGCAATGATCAGCATAGCTCTTGGGCCATTCACCTTTGTTTAAATATGTGTAAAGGTGTACAAATAATTCTTGTGCAAGTTTGGTTGATGGAGCTCAAACCATGGAGCAAAGGATCACAGTCCTGGCCTGTACCAGAAAAAGTAAATAATCAACTTGATTTCTTTACAAAATATGTTTTATTTGTACATTTTCTACATTATTTGTGCCAAAGATCATAAATAAATGTTAAAACAGTTATGCACATTTATGCCATTTATCATAACAAGATATTATTCAGACTTTGTTGCATTGTTCAGAAAATTGAGACAAATTTTAATCCACAATTAATTGAAAAAATCATCAAAAGGATTTTTCAATTTTGCAATCATACATGATAAATATTGATTTGATTCATATATCAATCGCAAAAAGAAACTTTTATTTAAAAAAAATCCTGTTCCAGGCATATAAACGTTTACTATAAAACTGATTTAACAATCATATTTTGGTATTTAGACATATATATGTTCTGAATTCTGTTACTAATTTCTTAGGAAACTTTGAGAAGTATTATATTTTGTATTTTCTTTAAAAATGCTGTTGAATTAATCATGTACAGATCCTTATAGCATGTATGTGTTATCCCTTTTTACCAGGATCGTACCTTTTATTTTTATTGTCATATCCAGCCTTATATTTTGTGTTGTGGGTCTTGATTACCAGTCGTTGCTGTCACTTGTAAATGTTTCAAACTTTGATTATTTAAAATTTCCATGATATAGGAGAGCTGTGATGTGTCTATGATGTATATTTACATGATGAATCATGATACATATGATTTATCTCAGGAATCAGGATTGTTCACTACTATCATTTTCCCCACCAGATGACACCACTGACACAGGTGGTGGGAACTGCAGCTTTTCACACGTTTCTGTTTTTAGTTTGAGGAACGTGGCAACCTGGTTTGCATCCGTTAATATATGGGGTGGTATCTGAAAGAAAATATGAGTATGAAATCTTAAAACACGACAATTTAAACCTCCAACATTTGTTTTTCATCAGCAAGCAAGCATTTATTTACCTCAACAAAATTCAAAATTGTTTAAACACTGGATTTGTTTTAAAATGCCATGTTACAACAATTACATGTCGAGCTAAACTTACATTAATATTTTTAAAATAACTGACTTGAGTGTGATTTAAAAAATATTTTTTAAATGTAACATAAAAAAGTTATTGATAAAACAATATCATAGTTATGGTGCATTTCAGCTTATTGTCATTTTGCAAACATTTTTATTTTGATGTTATAAAATCCAGCAAAACTGACCTGTAATTTCTTGATATCTGCTTCTTTTGAAGAAAACTCTCGTATCATATAATCCTTGTCAGCCTGTGAAATATATTTGCAAATATTAAAGACCACTTGATTGGTTTCTGTGTACAGCATAAAAAAATTGTTGGATGTAGCCATTACTGTCAGATGTAAAATGTCAGAAATGTAAAATGTCAGAAATGTAAAATGTCAGAAATGTAAAATGTAGCCTTGAAAGATTTTGATGAAATCCTCGACCAAATTTTGGCCATCTTAATTTTTTCATGCTTTCACAGCTTGGCTAAAGATATTTTCACAATAATACAATATACTCTATTCAACATTTTAATGCCCCATGACTCATCTTTACTCAAGTGTTTCCCTCCAAAGATAGGTATATTCACTTTGAAAAAACAGGTCATGTGTATCCCCTGACAATGAACATGTATTTACTAAAGTTTCAAAAGAAAAGACAAAACCAAAAATATGTCCCTCCTACCCATCTTTCATACAAATTTGGATAAGAAAAAAGACTTTTTTTTCCCTCGGTCTTACCTCATGGTAAACTCTGGTATCGTTGATTCTGACAATTACGTTGTCGATTCTCATATGCTGTCTCATCAAGATGAAAAAACTATTTGGCATCACTCTCTGAAAATCAATTTAATATTTCTATCACATTGAAATAAGAATCAAATATGTTCTTGACTTAAATCTTATACAAATTTAGTGCTTGCAACATGTAATTATAAATACATTGCAAAATTTCAAGATTTAAGTTAAACTTTATACAAACAGTAATTATATAGAATATTAAATATTAGTTCTGTAAAATCCTTGAATGATTACAGAAGTTCATGACAATACATACATATATATAAATAAAAGGAACTTACAATCTTAACACTGAGAATAGACACTCCATTATCTGCCAGTTCATCTTCAAAGAGCAGAATGTCAGCGTAGAAGTGAATCTTTTCCTGAACTTTCAACTTTTCAATATTAATGGACTCGGATGTGGGGCTGACCTGCATAAAATGATCAAATATTAACAGCATGTGTCAGAAGGTATATTAGCATGACTCTTAATTAGATATTAGGCCTCAGAATGTTGTGTAATGTGGAATACTGACTTGCAGTTTGCTGTTGCCACGTGAGATCAACGTGCCCATGTAGTCTGTGGTGTACGTCCAGTCATATGGCTTGACCACATCATTAATAAACTCACAGTCCTCTCTGTAACAGGCAAAGACATCCACATATCATCAAAGGTGTAATCGTAATGGGAAACGAGGACAAACGCAAATTGCCTGTCACTTTTACTTCCCAGAAAAAAATTCTGTGTTGAATGGAGACAAAATGAGAGCTATCATACCGTGCTTTTCTCCACTCCTGGGACACAGCTACTTTGAAGAGGTCATGTTCGGGGTCAACACGCTGGAGGGCATCAAGGGCCTTGAATTCAATCCCAAATCCATCAGCGTGCTTCACACTCAGGACATTGTCAGCAAAAATCATCTCAGGTAACTGGGGCAGACGCAGCTGTGATTCAAACCTGAGAAAGTTAAAGGACACTTGGTTATGGTCCAAAGTAATTATATCAGTCGCACAGAATATTATAAATGATCATATAAATACTGAGGGATATCAATAGTTATTATGGGTATGGACAGACTTCATGATGGATAGGGATATCAATGGTTATTACAGGACTAATATGGACAGACTGCTCATGACGGATAGGTACATCAATGGTTATTACAGGACCAATATGGACAGACTGCTCATGACGGATAGGGATATCAATGGTTATTACAGGACTAATATAGACAGACTGCTCATGACGGATAGGGACATCAATGGTTATTACAGGACTAATATGGACAGACTTCATGATGGATAGGGACATCAATGGTTATTACAGGACTAATATAGACAGACTGCTCATGACGGATAGGGACATCAATGGTTATTACAGGACTAATATGGACAGACTGCTCATGACGGATAGGGACATCAATGGTTATTACAGGACTAATATGGACAGACTGCTCATGACGGATAGGGACATCAATGGTTATTACAGGACTAATATGGACAGACTGCTCATGACGGATAGGGACATCAATGGTTATTACAGGACTAATATGGACAGACTGCTCATGACGGAAAGGGACATCAATGGTTATTACAGGACTAATATGGACAGACTGCTCATGACGGATAGGGACATCAATGGTTATTACAGGACTAATATGGACAGACTGCTCATGACGGATAGGGACATCAATGGTTATTACAGGACTAATATGGACAGACTGCTCATGACGGATAGGGACATCAATGGTTATTACAGGACTAATATGGACAGACTGCTCATGACGGATAGGGACATCAATGGTTATAACAGGACTAATATGGACAGACTGCTCATGACGGATAGGGACATCAATGGTTATTACAGGACTAATATAGACAGACTGCTCATGACGGATAGAGATATCAATGGTTATAACAGGACTAATATGGACAGACTGCTCATGACGGATAGGGATATCAATGGTTATTACAGGACTAATATGGACAGACTGCTCATGACAAGTAAGGATATCAATGGTTATAACAGGACTAATATGGACAGACTGCTCATGACGGATAGGGATATCAATGGTTATTACAGGACTAATATGGACAGACTGCTCATGACAAGTAAGTATATCAATGGTTATTATAGGTATGGACAGACTGCTCATGACAAGTAGGAATATCAATGGTTATTATAGGTATGGGCAGACTGCCGAAGATATGTATGTTTATCAAGGGTTATTACACTTTCAGAGATACTGCTCATGATGAGTAGAGTTGTCAAAAATTATAATTTCACACAGATTGCTTACGAGGCCAATATTCAATAGGCATCATCTTGTATATCACTTACTTCTCTCTGTCAGGACCTTCTGATTTGAGGATATGACTTTTGGATGCAGTAACAGTCCACGGTCCAAACTTGAACTGTTCATTTTGATTGTGTCCTCCCACAGCTGCCATAGCTATAACTCACTGCTCGCAAGATTGATCATCTATCAATGTGATCTGAAGAGGAAAAAGCAAAGTATAAAAATAAGACCATGCTTAGGCTCTAACTTATCCATAAAATTTCCTTTAAGTGAAATGAGGAGAAGAGTGAAGCATCCTGTACTGCACAGCTGTCAGACAGAGACCTGAGACCCTGTGTGTACCTCCCACTACATCCTGTACTGCACAGCTGTCAGACAGGGACCTGAGACCCTGTGTGTACCTCCCACTACATCCTGTACTGCACAACTGTCAGACAGGGACCTGAGACCCTGTATGTACCTCCAACTACATCCTGTACTGCACCGCTGTCAGACAGGGACCTGAGACCCTGTGTGTACCTCCCACTACATCCTGTACTGCACAGCTGTCAGACAGGGACCTGAGACCCTGTATGTACCTCCAACTACATCCCATACTGCACAGCTGTCAGACAGGGACCTGAGACCCTGTGTGTACCTCCCACTACATCCTGTACTGCACAGCTGTCAGACAGGGACCTGAGACCCTGTGTGTACCTCCAACTACATCCTGTACTGCACAGCTGTCAGACAGGGACATGAGACCCTGTGTGTACCTCCAACTACATCCTGTACTGCACAGCTGTCAGACAGGGACATGAGACCCTGTGTGTACCTCCCACTACACCCTGTATTGCACAGCTGTCAGACAGGGACCTGAGACCCTGTGTGTACCTCCAACTACATCCTGTACTGCACAGCTGTCAGACAGGGACCTGAGACCCTGTGTGTACCTCCCACTACATCCCATACTGCACAGCTGTCAGACAGGGACCTGAGACCCTGTATGTACCTCCCACTACATCCTGTACTGCACCGCTGTCAGACAGGGACCTGAGACCCTGTGTGTACCTCCCACTACATCCTGTACTGCACAGCTGTCAGACAGGGACCTGAGACCCTGTATGTACCTCCAACTACATCCCATACTGCACAGCTGTCAGACAGGGGCCTGAGACCCTGTATATACCTCCAACTACATCCCGTACTGCACAGCTGTCAGACAGGGACCTGAGACCCTGTGTGCACCTCCCACTACATCCTGTAATGCACAGCTGTCAGACAGGGACCCGAGGACCTATATGTACCTGTGTATGAGGCTAATTGACCCTCAATGAGAAACTTTTATTTAAAAGTTGATAATTTAATTGATATAATGAGCACTGTTGAATAGGAACCGTCGAAAAGGTGGATTATGGTGAAACACAAAGTTGACCATGCTTCTGAACATTTGATCATGGTCAAACTGCTTATGTCAACAACTGAATGGTTTGAAAAGGGCTACTTACAAGGAATAAATGACTGGGGTTTGAAATGGGGGTTCTCTTTCTTTAACAGAAATATATGCCAGATATGAAGTCTAATTGCGGCGGAAAGTAGCTGGTAAAGATTAAGATTGGCAGACTTCTTCGGGTTTTAGAGATGATGAGGGAAAATATGAATGATATGATATGAGGTTTATTTCCAATATTTCATAATTACATAAGTTCCAATAACAAAGAAAATAATAACAGTACAATTATGAAATAAAGGAGGTTACCAGAAATACTCGGGAGTATATCGAGCTGGTCACCTGTACATTTAAATATAATAAATAATCATAGTGGTTAACATAAATATTTACATTTTAAGTAAGGAAAAAGATAATATATCAGTATATTTAAGTAAAAAACAATGAAATTTGCACATTATACAATTTCTGTCAGGTTTCTAATGAAATCTAATAGTTTTTAATAAGACTTATTTGTAAATTTCTTGTAAAGCTTTTAGTTGAGTTGCATTGTAAAATATCATCATTTATATTATTATAAATTTTTGCACCTAAATATCTGAAGGTATTTTTACCGTAATTTGAGTTAACATTAATGATGTATAGTTTGTTCGAGTATCTTGTATTGATATTATATATTTCATTTCTTAAAGAGAAATAGTCATTGAATATATTTGGTAACATGCTGTGTCTTTGCTTATAAACAGTTTTTGCAATAGCAACATTTCGCATGTCTTGTACAAGTAATAAATACCAATTCAAATGCGCTGGCCACTTGGTGGCACTGTCACCTTGGTATTGTTATTTTGACCAGGTACCGAAAAGGTTATGGTCGAATCGGGGAATGGTCAAATAGGGTAATGTTCAGTCGAAATGGCCAGTCACCTGGCACAATCTGGAATTTGGGAGCGAAACTACAGTCCACATTCTAACAAGGACCGAATGCCTAATAAAACATTGGAAATTATCTTTATCAATTACACCTAAAACCACTGAGTCTTGCTAAGATGCATTTTAGTATTCTTGAGTAAACATTTTGATGTATCATGTAGCTTCCACTATTCCATATTCATTGTCAAAATAGACTTAAAATCCAATGAAATCCACTGTTTCCATGACATTACGCTTGACAACATGAAATGGCATTCAGAAGAGTCCAAGTTATGACGTTATGGCTACAGAAAGGGAGAAACTTCATGTGATGTCAGAAGCACCACATCATTGTAGGCCGATTGCGGGTCGCCATACTGCCCCATTGAAAACAACACACTGGAACTGCACAATTAAAATCGGAAGTGTACAAAAACTCTCTAAAATCTAATCATTAAAATAAACAAGATGAATTTGTTTGTTTGGGGTTTTACATCACTTTCAACATTATTTCAGTCATTTCGTGATGAGACCTACTTGTAGCAGATATAGTGCTGCCTCACTGAATTGTCATGTCGCAGGTCCTTGACAGATTTACAAGGACAACGGGTTAACCCTTTGGCACAGGCCTCAGCTCATGTGTGAAATTGTTTCATGATTTCAATCCCGGCATGGCCGGGGATCGAACCCACAACCTTTGGATTACCACAGAGGAACTGGTGCTAATTAACTGGCACTCCAACCAACTGCGCCACAGCCCGTGGCCTATAAACAAGATGAAAATCCGCAATCGCACTACGGAGCTTCAGATCATTGCTGTCACTCCCATATAATTAGACTGAACCACTTTAACCTGATTGCATAAACAATGGCGAAACGATGCTGAGATGAAGAAAAAACAGACATTTTTTCTGACAAGCCTCACACCAATGTTATCTTAATGGGAAATTGGTTCATTTAAAACCTGCTGCCGGAGAATGAGTTCTACTGGAGTTGTGAGTTAAATTGGATGGGCAGTGCATGGTATTTCTGAAAACAGTGGTTTTCAAGTCTATTGCCTTTCCAAACTCGTACGTCATACACTTTCGGCCACTAGGTGTCGCCACACGTTCCGGTGAGTCAAATATTAACAGTACTGAGAAGCACTCACTGATTTCCCATTTATTTCGACCAGAATCCACAAAATTGAACAAACTTTTTTTTAATCTGTATTAAAATTCCACGAGGAATCTAAATATGTTGGTTATGTATTTCCCTGTACAATATTTATTATCGTAAATGATCGTTCATCGGGACGGAGCTGTCAGGAAGACATGACAGCCTCGGAGCAACAATTTTACTATTTTTAGATGACACAAAGGCTACAAACAATTCCCCTTTAAAGCTTGAGCTGGGAAACAATGACAAAAAAGGTCTTTGATCATAAAATTCAAATGATTTTGGATGACAATGGTGTGAAAGCGTATGGTTGTCTGACAGAAGGGACATGAACAACTCATCACCTAGGCTTGGTGTGACTGCCTCACTACGCATCAAAGACACTTAAGTTTTGTTTATCTAGACATCATTTCTTGCAAAAGTTGTCTATTAATATTATCTTCATATTATCTCACTGATTTCAAAACTGTTTTCGGTTTTCTGATAAATGGTGTAGTTTTTAAGATATCTTCAAAATAGTGATTTCTTGTTATCAGCCGTCAGTTACAGACCCACACGAAATTCGTAGCGCCACCTATATGCGAGTGATAATTGGGGATTTTCGGGAAGGAGAATTTTGAGCACACTGTACAGCCAACGACAACAGAGCTGCGGACAACAACAGAGCTGCAGTTTCATTTTCAAAGCCTTTTAAGTGCGTCTGCACTCTCTGACACTTGCATGTGCAAATAAAATCAAATGGTGTGATAAACATCGGTAATCAATTGATAAACTGAACCACAGGCACAGGTCTGTCGTCGTCCGCAGCTCTGTTGTCGTCGGCTGTAACTCGGTAAGTACAATGAGTACTGTCGCACTCCCAACAGCTGTTAAAATGTGTAATTGTTCACCCAAGAAAAGGCATTTTCTTGACCACGATCGTAATAACATTAGGACCTCGTCAATCCCAAGTTTTAAAAGAAGATACTCTGTAAATAATGGCATAAACCTACGAGAAAGCTGAGACTGCAAGACCAACAATGCGAGTGCTGTCTTTTCATTGCCAAACTCTGTCAACTGGTACCCAATCCAGTTTTTGGGTGCGGAGTGATTTTTGAGGAGATTTTGACTTCCACAACCGGGTAAAATATATATCAAATGATTTTTATTTCACTTCCTACACTTATAATTATATTTATATTTTTAGTCTCATGCATTTTAGCCACAAAAATACTTCATTTTATTTGAATGTTGATTTTTAATTTACGGACTATTTGTTTAGTTATTAGCGTGAGACCTTTTTGAAACAGGAAACCAGTCAATTATACGTTCATCATGGCGAATGTTGTGCTCACAGTTTTGTCAATGACAATTGGATTTTTCTTTATTTTGGTCGGTACTTTGAAGCTATCACCAGCAGTAAATGAAGAGGTTTATAGAGAAATGGTAGGTGCCTTATATAATCCATAGTTAATACAGTTTATGGTGTGTGCTGGCACAGTGCCAATAATTAACCTCCATCTGCCAAATCAGTTCCATCTTTCAATCTTTGACAATTCTGTCTCGGCATCAGGAATGTTGCATTATTTGCAAATTGAGCTTAGAATGCTAAATCATTTAGAAAAAAGTGTCTTTAATGACAATTTTCAGGTCGGTGCATCTCCATCTTTCCGTTCATTTTTTGGTAACCATTGAAGTCTGCTCTTAAATAGTAAATGCTTAATTGGCTAATACTAATAGGCCCCTGCCAATCTCTCCGACCAAGGATTAAATATAGTGGAGTTGTACAGTTCTGGGTCCGGTAAAGTTGTACAGTACTTTTCAATGGAAAAAAATAAACATGGAGGTCGGCAATTAGCTTATGGTATGGGCTTCGGCTGAGTTTGATTTGCACACACAGCTTTCCCAATAAATTGAATAATTCAGATCTGATTTAAGGACATTATGTGAACATGTTTACAATAAGGTTGTGGTTTGCATATCCAAAATTTCTACAATACAAAACCCTAGTGTTCTTCAAGGTACCTGGTCAAACTAACCTGCGTACGAAATTGGACTGCGGTACCAATGCCTGTGCCAATGCCAATGCCAACGCCAAGTTTGGCAGCCATTTTAAGTCTTCCAAAATATAAATAGTATGCATTTCTAAACATTGTTAAACTCATATTTTCTCCAACTTGTGGAAAATTTACACTTGTCGATAATTTACATTTATAAAATGCCCAAATTCTGCAGTTTTACCACGGTCTAATATGGCAGTTCAGTAGCATGGTCACCTTTGTAACGTGGTTATTTTTACCATAATCCTTCTTCAATCACCAATCAGCAAGCCCAGATAGGTGTTCGGGAGCGGTCTGATTTTGTTACTTTTTATGCCAAATCCTGTTTGCATGAGATTTTTTTAAACCCCCTTGACTTTCAATGGTAATTCATAGCTTATAAATGTATGATTATTTCTAAAGTCTCCCAGCTTGATTATTCTTTTGATGACATTAAATAAAGAAAATGTATACACTTAATATCAGTCAGTTGGATATTTGCTAAACAAATACATAGCTACTTTGTGAAGTTGCCCCGAAAAGTTGTCAGCCTCCAGGAAGTCAGCCCCCTCCACACTGCACCATAAGTATCTTGCTTGGAGTGTAATATTACACTTCGGTTTCCACTGCACCATTCCATCCAATAAGAACCGCATTAGCCTCCAGCCTCTCATGGCACGTGCATCACTGCCGCACGTGCAGGGTTACCGATGCGTACGCAAATATGATAGATATCAAGAGAGGAAACAAAAATCTATGCATTTCCTGACCTTTGGAGGCAGATGATGTTGTAATCTATGCAAACAACTGTTCTCTCTTCAAGTGTGTATCTGGCCATCTTCTAAAATGTATCAGCTTGTATTCCGATATTGTGATGTTCCAAAAATATATTAGGAAAGTTACTTTATTTTGTTATAAAGTCAGCCGAAGGCATACAAAAAAATTCAGATCACTTTGGTGCCCGGAAGTAATTGGTAGCTCAAAGAGTTATAAAACATCACAATGCATTTTCACGTGAGGTCATTCAAAACAATACCGACAACATTCAAATATTTTTAACTCGCCAATCAAGATTTAGCATGCACGTGAGAAGACTGACTTCCGGGCACAAAAGTGATCTGAATTTTCTGCAGACAGGAAAGTTGATAAAAACATGGAATATATTTAATATTTTGGAATATTCTTCTCTGGAATTGTTTTATCATTGTATTCTGTGTGTGATGTCCAAAGCACACCATTCATAATGCTCTGTATACTCTACGGTAGGAAATTCCTTAAAAACTTGTTTCATCTCTTGAAGTACATCATATTTGCACCACGTGCACGTGCCAACCATTGACATGACGTCACTGACCAGCACGTGCAGTGAACACGCGCTGAAAACTGATGCGGTTCTCTTTGATTCCATCCCTTGATACTTTCATTTTTTACTTTGGTAATACCATTATTGAATGATGTTGAACTTATCTGGAGTTTGTTACGTGCACAATGTCAACTTCACTGGTGTTCACAGTGTTGGTGGAACTGAAACCATCCTGTTTTTACAATGGAGCAAAGTAATTAGGCCTACCAAACTTCCTGTACTTAAGGTTAACCCGAAAGCAACATTTTATAAAGGTTTAGAAATAGATTAACATAGATTAAAATTGGCAAAGTTTGAATGTTCTGTAACTCTGAAGGGATTACATGTTGATCATGCTGATGTTGGTAAATAAGCTAATACTTATATACTGAATTTAGCATTTATTACCAGATATCATTACATACAAGGGTGGGTACATATTTCCAAAAATATTTTTATAGATTTTGTTCATCTGATTTTTCTACCAAACCAAATCTACACTTTTGTAGATATATTCACAGTTTCCTTCAATGTGTATGTACAATAATTTGAGTTTAATTTTTAATATTTTTCAGAGAAAGACCTTTATCAGGTCGGCCAAAGTGTTTCCATTTGTAGAGCAGACTGGATTCAAGCCCAATCCTCATGTGTACCGCAAGGTGGTGGGGACAGCTGAGGTGGTGTGTGGGATACTTATGGCAGTCATTCCAGGTGCGTGTAACAACTATGCTAAAAATACTACTGAGGAAAAAACTAATAGCAATGTCATTTAAGTCTTTCTAGAAAAATGATAATCACAAGATGGAACAATGTTATAATCATTATCGTAGTTAGAAACAGTTTATCAAGTTTATCTTTAATATTGACAATAATCATAACAAGAAAGTGTTTAAAAAAAAAAAAAGAATTTGTATGCAATTTCCTTTTTGGAAATGTGTTTGATTATGAAAATCTACTGCAACGAAGGTAATTTTTGTTTCCGAGTGGATTTGTAAACTGCTAAAAAATAAAAGAAATGTGCATGGTTCGGAGTGCCACCATCCCAAACTTGCTACGCGAGAGTAAGAATGGAATGCATCACAGAATGACATGTACACAGAAATCTCTTGATGTATACACACCAGCCCTTGTCGTATCTGATCACTATATATGCAATTTGTTATAATATAATCTATATTATTACATATATTTATTATTGTTCTAAGGGTTGCATACAAAAAATTTCAGTCATGGTTTCTCTGTAACTGTGATTTGGTCCATATTATTACATGTATTATGTGAATAGAATATGTGGATGTGATGTGGGTTGTATGTATGATTGCAGGGCCACTGAAGCAGGCTGCCAACATTCTACTCTTCCTGCTGATGAGTACCACTATATACACTCACTATATGCTGAAGGAGGGCATGGAGAAGATGACGCCTGCCCTCGTGTTTGGCTTACTCCTGGGCTGTCGCTACATCGTCTACCTTCAGGTGAGGGCCAGAGAGGAACGCCAGGCTAGGGAAGCTGCCACCGCAGAGAAAAAAACACAATAAATCACACAAACAATTCTCTTCATTTCCTTTTTTTTTTTCAATTATTAAAGATGCATATTTACATTGTTTTGTTCGAAAAATGTGAACACTATGTTTTATAAAATTGAAAGAACAGAGATTTGGAAAAGATTCTCTAACAGGTTTGGTTGATGAATTGTTATTGATTTAGATAACTATGCCACATTCATAGCCTAAGCTGTGATGGATGTGTCAAGTGTAAAGCTTAGCCTGAGGACACCATGTATAGTATATAGAAATGTTCAGGCTCAACCAGTTTTTGCATATTTATTACTTGTCAGTCTTAATATGTTCTCCACATTTCATAAAACAAAAAGCTTGTCAAATGATATAATGTCAATAATCAATGAAAGTTACATCTTGTGAAGAAAATGTTACATGTTATACAAGTTTGCTTTGATGTGTTCTGATCTTTTGTTTCTTGAAAGGAAAGCACTATCTATTGTAGCCTTTATCAAGAAGTGTCTGATTGGAAAAAAACATATGCATTTTTTTACCATATGTTTTTAAAATATGCAAAAAGTTTTATTTGTACAGAGGGCACAAAAGATGCTGCTTTCCCTTGATAAAACATATCTTTTTCACCAGTAAAAGCAGTAGTGTACATAATGTGTATATGTAATGCAAGTAAATATCAGAACATCAAACAGTATGAAGAACAGTGCAGTGCTAGTCAACCCACTGGTAATATTTACCACCAGGAATGTATATATTTTAGAAGAGATGAGATATTGATAAATGTAATCGTTCCTCCCATTGTTTTTTTTACATCATCCATACTGACTTGGGGTAGAGAAGACATGTGCAGAGAGAAAGGGAATGTATGTGCAGATGGAAGGAAAAGGGGAGGCATGTACAGAGGGAAAGGGAATGTATGTGCAGATGGAAGGAAAAGGGGAGGCATGTGCAGATGGAAAGGGAATGCATGTGCAGATGAAAGGAAAAGGGGAGGCATGTGCAGAGGGAAAGGGAATGCATGTGCAGATGGAAGGAAAAGGGAGGCATGTGCAGAGGGAAAGGGAATGCATGTGCAGATGGAAGGAAAAGGGGAGGCATGTACAGAGGGAAAGGGAAGTAATGTGCAGACAGAAAGAGAAGGCATGTGCAGACAAAGGGAAGGCATGTGCAGATAGAGAGGGAAACTTCTCTTTTATCACTTCATTTTAACTGTGAAGAATCCTATTTGGGAGCTAAACAAGGTATACAATCTTGCTCATATTGTCGGTATAAATTCCTTTGTACTATATATTTGATTTTCATATTTCTATTTTAATTTTCAATCATTAAATGTTTCCACCCACTGGTTTCTGTCACAAGAGTAAAAGGAATAAATTGCAGATATACTAGTCTTTTGTGAGCTATATTCGCTTATTTGGAATTGCAAAGTGTAAGGAAATGAGCAAGTGTTCTTAAAAGTGCCTGAGTGCGTCTGTCCACCATTCTTGCCTCGGTTCAGGCAAGATTCCATTTATAGGTTATTACTTTCTGTTTTTCAGTTTAGAATACTAAATGGTGATAACTTTATGTGTTCAAGAAATGTCAGTAGATGTCCTGTAAAACTGTTGATATGATGGTAATAATTGGATAAAATGGTATTGAACAGATGTGGAAGAATGCTATCATTATCAGGCCAACAATTGTTGGTTCGTGATTAAATCCTTATCTCTGTATTAGATTTTTTGTGTGCATGTTTTCAATGTTTTTCATGGCCAAATTGTTATTTTGCCAAAACCAAAAACAGAATTTTATGGTAAGCTAGGCCTTTGATAAATTCAAAAAGTTTCTATGCAGTTATTTTGCAGGTTAACATAGATAAACAAAAGAACAATGTATAGACGTTTATTTGATTAAGAACTGGTTAAAATTGTACCCAAAAAGACAAGCCTGCTATGCATACTTTTGATTTGATCATTTATAGAACCAGGGGAACCAAAATCACATTTTTAGTTAATAACTTTAAATGAAATTAAGTTCCCAGTCTAATGTCCTTACACTGTCTACTGAACTATCTATGCAGACTACATGATGTCATTTGAAGAATAGTGATCCAGAAAAACATTTCATGTTCTTGTAGCGCAATGTCTGTTTTTATTGTTGTCATTGTAATTTTTGATTGTCATTGTAAGTTGTATTTGACTATTACTGCCACAAGAAACAATTCATTTAGAAATGTCCAGTGTTTTACAACATATATCCCACCCACCTCACAGAATATATAAAATCATTGCTCTCTATTGCATGTACATTGTGTATCCACTTTTTGGCCAAGTTGTAAGAATGCACTGGTTTTTACTGATGTTCTTATAAATGTATAAACAACTATCAGTTTATATAAATGAAAAAAAAAGAATGCAGTCATTTGAAGTTTGTGAGATTAATGTCCTTGTGGGGATATCCATCTTATTAAAGCTAATGCTTGTAACAAAATTAAATGTCATCCCAAATAGTTTAATCTAGTAAATGAAGGGGTGTGGAAGAAAAAATAGTAACAGAAGTTGTCTGCTTGTGTATATTGAGTTAAATATTATTTGGTTGGAAAAGTGTTGAGTTGGTCAGAAGAGGAATGTTTAGAATGAGTGAGAACATTTCAGCATTATCAGCCATTGATGTCATTATACAACATTGTGGACCCTAGTGCATGTCATACATTCATATTTATACAGAGAAAATAAAATTTTTACAAATAGTCTTGAACTTGTTCATCCTTTAAATTTTCTTGTAATGACATTTGCTGTGGGGATGATATTGGAGTTGCTTGGGGGAGGGGAGGGGCTAGCTATTCTTGAATCACCACTCTGTGATAAAGTCCAACCTGCTGATTGGTGCCAAGGAATACTGGGTGTGGAGTTAATAATGATAAAGACCAAATACAGTGGTTTGTTTTGCTTGTGAACGTCCTTTTCAATATTTACACTAGGGGTCACTGCCGATGTTTTTACATCGGCAGTGACCCCTAGTGTCAATAATTGTTGCGCATGAAAAGTCGCAGACTTATTCAACAAAAAAATCTCCATATTTATAACATTATACCAATATAATATATTTTTCGGTCCAAAATCATTAAAAGTGCATATAGAATAGATAAAAACCCCAATAAATAGATCTGAAATTAATACGAAACTATGGCGGGCACCTGCCACACTCCCGCGGTCGTCAAAACAAACCTGCAAAGCTCCCTGGTGACCAAATCCATCCACCGATTTCTACAAGATATGATGGCTTTAAATCGAGATAATCGATAAAAAGAAACAGGTAGGTTATTCAAAATGCCACAAGAGGTGAATCTACGTCCAAGAAATTAATTTGGGTGGTTTTAACTTGTGTCAGGACCATAAAATGGATGTATGATACTTCGGAATAAACATTCAAATGAGATCGTCTGTCAAACTCTTCCATGACTGAGTGACAGTGCTCGTGTGGAAAATGATGTGACTTCATGTACTCATCAGAACACGGAATGACAATCTGAGTTCTAACTGAACCATCACGTATACTTCATCAAAATAGATCATCTGTTTGAAGTTGTGACTTTCCAGGTGATTAGCAGCCCCAGACCCAGGGCCATATATATAATGCACTTATACAAATATGACTGTCACAAAAATTAACTTTCTCTATGACTCTGGTGCCAGTTGCCCTAGCTTTCAATGATTAACACTGTATATAACATGGACATAGGCATATACTTGCTATGCATCACAATCTATGATGCTGCCCTGAAGACACAAATATGCTTTAAATCAGTGCAATAACAATTTGCTTTTGGCTCTAATTAATTTTGTGCCTTTCTTTTCACTTGTAATTTTGTGTCCAAAACAAGTTTATGTTCATGTTGTTGTGCTTGTGGTTTGGCTTATTTTTTTATGTCATTTCTGCAACAATATATTCATAGATTTGTGACACACAGATTGTATCCATGATAATAGATTATAACCTTTGATTCTGAGGCTGCGCAATCCTCTAATTCTGCTCCCACCCACCATCACCCACCCCACCCTCTCCACTCCCCACTACCACCATCACCCACCCCACTCTCTCCACTCCCCACTACCACCATCTCCCACCCCACCCTCTTCAATCCCCACCACCACCGTCTCCCACCCCACCCTCTTCTCTCCTCACTTCTCACCCCTCACTCCCCACCACCACCCTCAGCAGGGTGGGAAATTTTCTCTGGACTTGTGTATCAGCATGCTTAACGTTAACACATATAATTTTTAATCATGGTTATTCATTATGCTCAATGAGACACTGACTCAAAAGTTCACGATTCAAGCAGGGCTTGAAGCATATGTAGCTTGACATGATTTTTACTTCCATGGGCTGATCAACAGGTTTTGATTCGAATTAATAATACTGTGATGTAATGAACAATTATTAGTTTAATGTGCATATTTTATGCTGATTTTTGCATGGCCAATTAGAGTTTGTCTAGTCTTGTATGTTGCCAACAGTAATAATTCAAAGTGCCATAAATGTAATATATAACAACCCGAGATAACCCAATTTATGACTCATTATTTCCCAAAAGATTATCCAGAATTGTTTTAGAAGTGTTTTGGTAGTAGTGTTTTGGTAGAAGTGTTCTGGTAGAAGTGTTTTGGTAGAAGTGTTTTGGTAAATTCTCACCTTTGGATTTTGCATGTTATCTATCTGCTCACATAGTGATAAATCTCATCATATTAAGTTCAATAGTTTGCTACTAACAGCCTTATCTATCTAAATGATGAGGGAAGCTTTAACTAATCACACTGGTAAAACCTCATTTATGATCAAAATTGTACAAACAAACTGATCCAGAAGGAGCTGCAGGCATTGTCCAAAATAAATCACCTTTATAATATAAGGTCTTTTTTGTTGGATCTAAAGATTAAAATCATGCATAAGAACATATACACACAATGTGGAGACTTTAGATATCTGCATGTAGGTTACCTAATAACTGTATTTAGCTGTAATTTACACATACAAGTGTGGTGTGTGGATTTCTTGAATGCTAATTCTTGAACTGATCTTTGTTGTAAATTCTATCATTTATTTTAGTATTTTCTTTAATTTGCATAATATTTATGTGGTCAAGGTAAAAGTTGGACACATTTGGAAGGAGGCTAGAATTAATGATAAACATTTACCACTCAATGTTTACTTTTCTGTCGGTCAGAAAATTCTATTCAGTAGAATCTATTCTGGGAGGCATGAGATCAATTTTTCCATTGTCATAAATGTCAAGCTCCCTCATCACATATTTAAGAAATATTCAGAATCTAGAAGGTTTTTAACCAGATCATAAAGTAGCATCGAATACATTTACAAAAAATATATATATTAAACACTTTCTCCAAGAAAACAAGAAAATGAACTGTGTCGTGACGAGGACAGAAGTGACATTTCTGTTTTTTTTTTCATTTACTTTATTATTTTAGTTACACCTATTGCACTGTCACTGCATGTTGTAAAGCTGTATTGTGTGTTTGTGGTTCACAGAGCTTGATGCCAGCATGACTGAAGTGGCAGCCTCCCCGCTTGCCCACACCCTCGGCAGGACCGATAGCCCCGACTCCCTGCAGAACGAGCTGGACTGGCTTATAGACAAAGAACAACACAAGTCAGTTACAACACAAGTAAGCAACATACACCAGCTAATTAAGGCTTTGTTTTGGTTTGAAACAGGTTCACTTGCAGTAAAATGAACATTTCTAATTTACATGATTTACTTCCCAGTAGTATTGGTTATGAATATAGTTGGCAAGGTCATGTGATAGGCTACGGTCATGTGATAAGCAATGGTCAAGTGATAAGCCATGTGGTCATGTAAAATGCTAAGGTCATGTGATATACCATAGGCATGTGAAATTTTATGGTCATGTGATATGTCATTGTCGTTTGATATGCCATGGTCATGTGATATGCCATGGTCATGTGATGTGCCATGGTCATGTGATATGCCATGGTCATGTGATAAACCATGATTTTATGATGCTAGCCTGGGCTAGCTATAAATAGTTTCTGGATTGAACCATGTTGCTTCAGGCTGACAAATAATTTTCAGTGCCAATATGTTGTCAAGGTAACCATCATCAACAATTCAGAGTGTTCTATAAATGTATTGATCTCTGATCTGACATATCACTTTGTAGAGCAATTCCACACTAAAGTAGCATTACTACTGTCAGGTAAGTGGTCTAGGAGCTTTGAAATTTGTTTGATGTTTTCCAGATATTTTAGGCATTTCAAACAAACAGCATTGCTGAAAATGTATTATGTATACATCAAAATAAAAAATACCACCACCACATCTAAATATGCAGTTTCCAGAATTTTGGTATTGCACCCTTTTGCTTTAATTCAATATTACATAATGTGAGTACATGCACAATTTGGCAACTGTTGGTGATACTGTTGCATTTAATATTTTTGCAGGGTTCCAGTAGTAACCAGAAACTTTCTAACATATCAGACAGCGATTTAGGCAGCAGCCCAAACACAAGTTACGACAGCCACAATGTGAGTTACGACAGCAATAATGCCAGTTACGACGACAGCTCAAGGTCAGACTCTACGGAGGAAATCAGCCATTCTGATGCCCCGTCCCCACTGCCATCACCGCGCGCTGACCACCCTCCGCCAGCAGATACAGACTATATGCCCACATGGGATGCCCACAACGGCAATACTGGCGACCAGTCAGAACACCTCGATACCAAAGTAGATGACCTTTTCTATCAGTTCTTGTCTGATGACCAGAAGAGGGCACTGGATGAGTTACAGGACGTACCGGGTGGGCTCGATCTCAAACCAGATGATCACTTATTCCAGTATCTGACAGAGGATCAGAAGAATGCACTCATGGAAATAGAAAATCTCAAACTAGACTTAGCATACACAGGTTAGTAGGTCTATATATATATATATATATATATTAGATTTCTGAATTTAGCTGTGAATGTGGAATCCCTCTGTATTCTCTTGTATTGACCTCTCATTATCAACATAGTATCCATTTATTATATGTAACTACTACAGGCAGGTAACTATGGTAGTTAGCTCACACATACATGATAGAGGCAAGGTGAATGCTAGTGATGTAAGTAGCCACTTGACATCAGGTGAGCTCTGTGGCCCTGCAGTAGGAAAGGTGAGGTGGAAAGGCTATCACTTCAGATAACTCCTCTAACAGGAAGTGCCTAACATACATATAGCAATAACCCAGATAAAGGCATTAAGGTAATCACTGATAACGGTATGTGTACATGGTAATATACAGTTATCACATTACGTGATCAAGGTCTCTGTGATCCGTAGGCATGTCCCCTCAGAGAATGCTATTATTACTGTTTCAATAGGTATGAGAAATGATGGCGAACAGCTTTTATTCTCTTTGATAGATATATGCATTGTACATGTACATGACATTTCTATCATTATTTTTAAATATAACAGCAGGGATATTTAAGTTTTTTTTATTCACCTGACAAGCATAAGTGCCACCATTTTGAAACAAGTTGATATCAGTTAATTGCTATGCGCACACTCAACATTGCATTTGAGTTGTTCACATAGGCCAACATGGGCCAAAATAGTATTACCAGTGAGTGAATGTGTGTGTCTTGTTGGTGTCGGCAGGGTCATATGAATTTTTTATAGCCATATACAACCACATAACAAACAATATCTATTTCGAACAGAAATCTCTTCTTCCTGCTATGTATTTTTAGATTTAAGTGTTTTGTTCTTAATCACTGCATTTAATCGAAGATCAGCCATTTTAAACTGCCATAAAGTGATTACTCACTTCACAATGCTCCAAAGTGAGTAACAATGCTGGCACATAGTGACAAAATACACTGCTGATATTTAAAGCGTAAAGCTTTGGTAACAAGTAGGTTTTACCCATGAGGAGTAATATATTGTGATACACCATTCATGATACCTATGGTGTCATCCTATCTTTCTTTTAGAAGAGTATATCTTAGCGTTCTAAAGTTAAACTGTTTATCACACAAAAAGGGTAAACTTCAGTGTCTTGGCAAAAAGTAATGGTCGGTCACTCAGACACAATTTTCAGGACTTTTTTCCATCCAAATCATATGAAGTTGTATTTTATTTGCAAGTAAATGTACAAGGATCCAGATTGAAATCATTGAATTAAGAATATTGATATAAGCTGTCTATACAAAGATATTATCGGTACTCCAGTTAAGGAGAGTGTGTGCTTGCTGAGACTGGTCAATAAATCAGAGACTCTCACTTCCTCCAGATAATAAACAAGGTGTGTGCTATCTTATCTAGGCAGTCTATACACATGAGATCACTATCTGAAAGACACAATAACTTTGTCGGGTAAGTGCATATGTGAATATATCCTAATTTTTTGGCAGATTTGACAAAGACTATTTCATGTGGAACTCGGCGAAACATGCAGATATTTCTGTGTAAATTACAAGATCTGTTTGTCGTATTTCACATCGTAGCATTGGATTTCTTTTTTGATCTATGTAAAACACTGATCAGGTTTGAGTGTTTGATTAGAGTCTTTGTGTTTTGGAGCAGGTCGGCTTGCTGTTTGTGACTGTATCTTAGCAACCACACACATACGTAGCATCTTGTGTTTGTACGCTGACAGAATGACTCTCTTATTGAATTTTTATTGACCTCAATTTTCTTGATGTGCACTGCAATCATTTGTTACCTGATAATGTTGCGACAAAATATGAAATCTTATAATGTCAACACTAGTTAATGTCATATTCATTTTTGCAATGTTTGGATGATTCCTATGTTTCTATGTAGCTGCATTTCCCTCTTATATTGTCACTTGTGCATAGGTTTTTGTCATGGACAGGAATTAATAGGTGAATTTTCTGCTCATTCTTTATGCTTCCGAATAAGATATAGTCATGAAAAATAGTAGTAATGTTGATGACCACTCTCCTTGTCACATACAGAAGTTGAACCCTTGGAGACCATTTTCTGTGTTGCCTACAAAAGTTGTACCCTTGGTCGCATTCTCCTTGTTTTATACATTAGTTATACCCTTGGAGACCATTTTCGTTTTTGCCTACAAAAGTTGTACCCTTGGTGACAATTCTTCTTGTCACATTCATTATTTGTACCCTTGGCAACCATTCACCTTGTTGTATACAGTAGTTGTACCCTTGGCAACCATTCTTCTTGCTACATTCGGTAGTTGTACCCATGGTGACCATTCTCCTTATTGCATTCAATAGTTATACCCTTGATGACCATTCTCCTTGTTGCATACATTAGTTGTATTTTGGGTGACCAGTACCCTAGGTAGTTGCTTGCTTACATCTGGAAATTCCTCTTTTGTACATGTATATTTATTATGATATGTGAACACATCAAAGAAAAATAGCATATTATTGTTCAGATTTCAATATGAAATTAACACATCATTTGATCTCCTGGGGATTGATTATTTCAGTAACTATGGCAACCATCATCACAACAATGAAAGCCACATGACAGGTGTCAGCAGCTGATAGTGACATGAGGTTGGGTGGGCATGGCACTAAGAGGGGTGTTATCACTCCTGGTTTTTATGATAGGGGTTGTCACACCTGGGTGTGTGTAACATCCTGGCAGCTGGCCAAGATCAGTGCATCACAGCTCCGCATACCAAAGCTTCATACAGGAAAAAACACAATAATTTGCCTTTTCTCATTTCTTGGAATATAATAATTGGTTATTGAGCACTGCTACGGGGAGGTATTTGCTACGCTGCCCCCTGCTGGTGACACATGACACTACCCACACTCCTATTACACCACCAGCACTAATGTAGCATTCTGTCATCATTCTGTCATCATTCAGACCTGCGTGTGCCTCTCACTTGAGGATTTCTTCATGCAACGCTGGGCAGACAGGTAGGAATATCATAGCAGGTGCCAGCGACTAATCTGTGTCTGCACATTGCATTTTTACAGTACATGAGGTGTGTTGATGTTGATGGTCTCGGGATTAGATATGCATGATGCTAACCTTCATCCTCAGCCTCCTAGCCTTGCTGGCCCCGCTGTACTCTGATTACAGGCTGCATTATCAAACATAGCCTGTGCACTATTTACATTTCCAAGATCAATCTACATATATTAAGATATCTTTCTGGCAATCTAAATGAATCAAAATCAATGTGTCATTCAATTTTATATGTATCGGAACATTTCTTTCAATCAGGCAAATATTGATTTTCATCATGAATGTGGTTGGTTCCGTGATGACTTGGGTGTTTGAAATTGATTTATATTGATAGGTTTCCACACCAATTTCTTATATCTGATATACATGTACAGACAGTATGACACCATATCAATAGACCATTGTGAAGATCAAGGTGCTAGAAGTTGCCAAGGTGTTTCTAAAATTCAGGGTGTTAGGAATAGTGTTAGAAAGAGTCAGGTGTGTTAGGAATAGTCAGATACTGGGAATAGCCAGGGTGTTAATAATAGTTAGGAATAGGAATAATCAGGGTGTTAGGAAAAGTCAGGATGTTAGGAATAGTCAGGGTGTTAGGAATAGTCAGGATGTTAGGAATAGTCAGAGTGTTAGGAATAGTCAGGGTATTAGGAATAGTCAGGGTGTCAGGAAAAGTCAGGGTGTTAGGAATAGTCAGGGTGTTAGGAATAGTCAGTGTGTTAAGAATAGTCAGGGTGTCAGGAAAAGTCAGGGTGTTAGGAATAATCAGGGTGTCAGGAAAAGTCAGGGTGTTAGGAATAGTCAGTGTGTTAAGAATAGTCAGGGTGTTAGGAATAGTCAGATGTCAGGAATAGTCAGGGTGTTAAGAATAGTCAGGGTATTAGGAATAGTCAGGGTGTCAGGAAAAGTCAGGGTGTTAGGAATAGTCAGGATGTTAGGAATAGTCAGGGTGTTAGGAATAGTCAGGATGTTAGGAATAGTCAGATGTCAGGAATAGTCAGGGTGTTAAGAATAGTCAGGGTATTAGGAATAGTCAGGGTGTCAGGAAAAGTCAGGGTGTTAGGAATAGTCAGGGTGTCAGGAAAAGTCAGGGTGTTAGGAATAGTGTCAGGAAAAGTCAGGGTGTTAGGAATAGTCAGGGTGTCAGGAATAGTCAGGGTGTTAGGAATAGTCAGGGTGTCAGGAAAAGTCAGGGTGTTAGGAATAGTGTCAGGAATAGTCAGGGTGTTAGGAATAGTCAGGATGTTAGGAATAGTCAGGGTGTTAGGAATAGTGTCAGGAATAGTCAGGGTGTTAGGAATAGTGTCAGGAATAGTCAGGGTGTTAGGAATAGTGTCAGGAATAGTCAGGGTGTTAGGAATAGTCAGGATGTTAGGAATAGTCAGATGTCAGGAATAATCTGGTGTTAAGAATAGTCAGCAAGCTAGGAATAGTCTACAGAGAGAAATGTTACAGTTCTAAAAACTGCACCAATCTGAGTATTACACAATTATGATCTTTTTTCAATGTCATTTTTATGACTAATAACAAGGCATGTTTTAACGATGTTTACATTCTAAAAATCTTTAGACATTAAATATTAATGATGTAATTTTGAGATCCTAGTGATCAACAACAAGTAATAAGTACTCAGCTCCCATCAACACAGCTGAGGCGACTCCCATTCTGTGTCAAGTCTCAGGTGATGTGTTCATTAGCACATATTCATGAAAATCAGACATTGTCTGGTGTCAAATTCAACATCAGAATTTCCTGGTCTACAATATATTAAATTCCTACATATGATTTGACATAATGTTAGTCAAATGGCTTGTGTTGGTTAAATAGTATTCAATCAAAATTGTTAATTTATGACTTTGTCAACTGGGTTTTTAAAAAAAGTATTTCATATCCACTTTGAGAGTAATATTGAGATATAGATGAGTAACCATGGCAACCCTGGATGACTATTATGATGCTTGCTGTGTGTTTGGTTAGCACCTTGTTACACAGACTGGGGTGATGCATTATTGATAGATTACTGCTCTGCTTATTTGTGGTAATTAAGATACATTGATACAGATGGCACAGAGATGGCGCCGCCGCCACCGAGGAAGCGTAGCCAATCACAAGCTGGCCACCTGCCACCAACAACCTCACAAATACCTCGTAGAGAAATGGCATCAATTTAACTGTCAGGAAATGTATTGATATCTTGTAGGTATATTTGATAAATGATGTTAGCACAAAGGAAACAGTAGTGCAAAATATCCTCAAAATGAAAAATGGCTGTTGAAAGTGCTGTTTCGCATTCAGAGATTGTTGTGGACAAGCTGGGTCATCTTTCTCATTTACATCTGATTATAGAATGGTTTGACAATTGACCTTCTGTATGTCAGTGCATCCACTGTATGGAGGTCCTCTGTAATCCTTGATCCACCCTAATCCATGTTAATACTGGCCAATAAATGCAGTTCTCTGCTGTGGTAGGAAATTTAATATAATGTTATTTAAAACAGTTCATCTTCTCACAATATCCTGAGTTTGTTTGTTCTAACCATCAATTTACACTGGAAGGTTGAACAAGACAAATTTGCTTGGTCAGATCACATGCTTGCCAGGGGTTTATGCATTAACTTAGCATGTTTGGTTAGGATTAATGTATCAACAGACTTTACTTGTTTTTATGTGCTAAGCGGATTTGTTTGGCTAGGTCATAACAATATGGTAATTATCAGTATGGTAAACATGTTAATTTGACATGTTTAGCTAGGTTGAATGTGTTAACCTGACATGTTTAGCTAGGTTGAGTGTGTTAGCCTGACATGTTTAGCTAGGTTGAGTGTGTTAACCTGACATGTTTAGCTAGGTTGAATGTGTTAACCTGAAATGTTTAGCTGGGGTTAATATGTTAACCTGACATGTTTAGTAAGGTTTTATATGTCAACTTGACATGTTTGACTGGCGTTTATATAAAGTTATATGCTGAACTGACAAGTTTGGTAAGGTGTAAATATATTCACCCAACATGTTTGGCTAGGTCACAGTGTAAATATATTCACCCAACATGTTTGGCTAGGTCACAGTGTAAATATATTCACCCAACATGTTTGGCTAGGTCACAGTGTAAATATATTCACCCAACATGTTTGGCTAGGTCACAGTGTAAATATATTCACCCAACATGTTTGGCTAGGTCACAGTGTAAATATATTCACCCAACATGTTTGGCCAGGTCACAGTGTAAATATATTCACCTAACGTTTGGCTAGGTCACAGTGTAAATATATTCCCCTAACATGTTTGGCTAGGTCACAGTATAAATATATTCACCTAACATGTTTGACCAGGTCACAGGGTAAATATATTCACCTAACATGTTTGACCAGGTCACAGTGAAAATATATTCACCTAACATGTTTGACCAGGTCACAGGGTAAATATATTCACCCAACATGTTTGGCCAAGTCACAGGGTAAATATATTCACCCAACATGTTTGGCCAGGTATTGTATAATGATACTCTGATAGATTTGGCTGTGGTGAATTTGTCAACCAGGCATGCCTGACTGGGGTTAATTTTCTGTTAATAACTTGTGTGTTTGACTGGGGTTAATTATGTGTTAATAGTGTCTGCTTGACTGGGGTTAATGCATCAAACATATATATCATAAAACAAGCACGTATCATCAGGTTCAATAGTCACATTTGTTGTTAGTGCGAGTATTCTCCTGGGCTAAGTCAGTAAACTTGTCATATTTATCCAGCATAATTCTTGCATTTCATCTGTCTGATCAATCTGCACGTACATGTACACACATGCTTAATACCAACTCATCAGAAGTTTAAGTAGAATCACATTAGGTAAGAAACCAGATCCTACGCTAACACTCCCACATTGTGTGCCTCCCCGTCTCCCAGGGGGATAAGAGGGGGAGTTGTACTGAGTTCTGATATCATCTGATCAGTTGAAGCATAGAACTCGTTATAACATGAGACACTGCAAGATAGGCGAGAACTGGACAGAGTAGAAACATGGCTCACAGAGGTAACATTGCTTATACTGCTGTTATCAAAGGCAATGCTTCTTATCATGTGTTGGTTTATGGGTTTTTGCTCACATTTTTGATCGGATTAGAGTAATCTTGATTCAGATTTGCACAGTTTAAGGTTTCAGTCAGGAAAACTAAGAAGCCAGTAAACATGATGCATTATTGATGATTGCAGCGAAATATCTCAACAACAACTTATGGCACTGCCTGTAACACCCATTGCCTGTAACACCCATTGCCTGTAACACCCATTGCCTGTAACACCCATTGCATGTAACACTCGTTGCCTGTAACACCCATTGCCTGTAACCCCATTGCCTGTAACACCCATTGCCTGTAACACCCATCATTGCTTGTAACACCCATTGCCTGTAACACCCATTGCCTGTAACATCCATTGCCTCGAACACCCATCATTGCTTGTAACACCCATTGCCTGTAACACCCATCATTGCTTGTAACACCCATTGCCTGTAACACCCATTGCCTGTAACACACATCATTGCCTGTAACACCCATCATTGCCTGTAACACCCATCATTGCTTGTAACACCCATTGCCTGTAACACCCATTGCTTGTAACACCCATCATTGCTTGTAACACCCATCATTGCTTGTAACACCCATTGCCTGTAACACCCATCATTGCTTGTAACACCCATTGCCTGTAACACCCATCATTGCTTGTAACACCCATTGCCTGTAACACCCATTGCTTGTAACACCCATCATTGCCTGTAACACCCAACACTGCCTGTATCACCTAAAACATTGCCTATAACACCCAGCACTGACTGTCACACCTGATAATGCCTCTAACACTTTAACGTAATGGATCAGGTTTTATATCAATATGTATAATCTTGAGTTACTCACTATTTATGGCTGTGTTTTCTATGATTTCAGCTGAGGAGGACCCTCCGGAGTATGATGTAAAAGCTCGTGTACGGCAGCTCAATGAGGAACTAGCCAATGATCCGCCACCTGATGATGAACGGGAGAGGTCAATAAAGTTCAAGGACAATCTAGTTGACCTTGTTGCACCCCCACCGGACTACGATACTGAGGACGAGGAGGAGGACAAATCACAAACAAAACAAAATGACCAAAAACTAGATTCAAATAAAGAAAAATCTGATGTAGGCCAAGAAGTACAGAAAGAAAAACTAGACAATCCAGGCCAGGTTGATACAGAGGTCAAAGGTCAAGAGGTTCAAAAAGGAGAGCTAGAAAATCCAGATCAGGTTGACACAGAGGTCAAAGATCAGGAAGTTCAAAATGGAGAGCTAGAAAACCAAAGCAAGGTTGACACAGAGGTTAAAAGTCAGGAATTACAAAACGGAGAGGGAGAAGAAAACACAGATCAGGAGAAAGATCAAGATCAGGCAGAGAGACAGGTTGAATCAGAGGTCACGAGTGAAGGTCAAACTGACGATCACTTAGAAAAGGAAAGTAAGTCCGAGGACAAAATGGACTCTGATCAGGAAGAAGACAAATGGAATTATGACTCTGATGATGATTTTGAATCTCCAAGAAATACAAAAGATGACAAAGGTGCAGAGAGTGATAAAGAGTTTAGCGATGATGATGAATTTGAAGAAAGATTAAAGAGGTTAAGAGAGGGAAATAAAGAAGAGAATGACAGCAAACAAAGAGAAGCAAGTCCTTCTCCTCCTCCTTCAGTAAAAGAAGAGGATGCTGGAATTATGAAAATTGAAAACATGAAAATTGATGATGATGATAAACAGTCTAAAGACGAAAATGAGTATCATGAGGAGTTATCGGATGAAGAAGAGGAGACAGACAAAGTAGAGGAAGAACAGAAAAATAAAGAGGCTGCCAATGACAATCAGGAAGAGCACAAGAGCAGTGAGAGTAAGGATAATGAGAGTAAGGATCAGAAAGATGATAAAGTGTTAGTGGAGAGAGATGGCAAGTTTGAGCTGGTCAGTGCTGCCGAGCTGCGAGCTCAGGGCCAGGGATACTTGCTTGATACGGAGCTGGAGGAGGAGGAGGGACAGGGAGAGGGGCGCGAGTACACACCCTCACCCCCTCCCCAGCCACGCCCCTCAACCGCAGCTACAGGAAGCTCACGACGCCGCATGGTGACGTCACAACCACGCCGCGTGCAGTCGGCGCAAACTCACCATGAGAAGAGGGACAATCCGCTGGAAAACTTCAGCTACACCTCACCCTATGCCTTGACACCACAGCAGAAAGAACTCTACAAACTGAGGAAAAAAGTCATCAACGAACAGAAAAAGAAAAACCAGGAGAAGCAGAAAGAGGAGGATGAGAAAAAGAAGGAAGACAGTAACTATGCATTCCATGCATGGTTGAGGAAGAAACAAATTCAGGCCATGCAACAACGCAGAGATCAAAAACAGAAGGAAAAGGAGCAGGGAGATAGCCAGAAACAGGTAAAAAATAATTAGGATATATCTGGTATTATGTCACAAGCATCTCACTGATTATAATCAATTGTACATGTTTGTTGTGCTGACTTGCAGTGATTTCACTTGTCAAGTAATATATTTGCACTTATCTGATCACACACATACAACAGCGTAAGTTATGGACCATTAGTTAAGTTTGTCTATTGCCCGCGGACTAGACATATTGACTCCAATTTATAGAAATAAACACAAATTTATATATAAACTAATATCATTTCAATTTAGATATCATGTTCACAGCATAAAGGTGTACGATAAATAGAAAGAGTACATGAGTCTCCATGGCAACATGAAGATGGACAGAATAGTAGATCACTATGGCAACACTATGACAGGGAAAGATGATTGATCTTTGCTCTCCAATGAAGTAAATCTCCAATGAAGTAGATCACTATTATGGGGAGGAAAGAAGATTGAAGGGGAATTCAATGATAGAGAGGGGGGTACTAATAGGTAGGGAAGTAGATCACCATGGCATCACTGTGATAGGTAAGTAGATAGCAACAGGAAGGGAAGTAGATCACCATGGCAACATTGCATTTGGGGGGAAGTAGCAACAGGAAGGGAAGTAGATCACTATGGCAATATTGCATTTGGGGGGGAAGTAGCAACAGGAAGGGAAGTAGATCACTATGGTAACATTGCATTTGGGGGGAAGTAGCAACAGGAAGGGAAGTAGATCACTATGGCAACATTGCATTTGGGGGGAAGTAACAACAGGAAGGGAAGTAGATCACTATGGCAACATTGCATTTTGGGGGAAGTAGCAACAGGAAGGGAAGTAGATCACCATGGCAACACTGCGATTAGAGGAAAGTAGCAACAGGAAGGGAAGTAGATCACCATGGCAACATTGCATTTGGGGGAAAGTAGCAACAGGAAGGGAAGTAGATTACCATGACAACACTGAGATAGGGAAGGAGATAGCAACAGGAAAAGAAGCAGATCACCATGACATGACATAAGAAATAGATCACCATGGCAACACTGCAATTGGGGGAAGTTGCAACAGAAAATGAAGTAGACCAGACAACACTTCTATTGGGGGAAAGTAGCAACAGGAAGGGAAGTAGATTACCATGACGACACCGCATTTGAAGGGAAGGAGATAACAACAGGAAGGGAAGTAGATCACCATGGCGACACTGCATTTGAGGGAAGTGAGATAACAATGGGAAGAAGATAACCATGGCGACACTATGGTGGGGAGATATAATTATCATCTGACCCCATTCAGAGGTGGGAGAGCTCTAAACTGTGCAAGACTAAAATCACAGCCTAGCTAGATGGTGTGATGTCATACCATTGTTCTGACGCAATTCTGAACCAATCCGTGTGATTTTGTTGTCAGATGACTTCTTGGCATCAAATAACTTTTTAATTCTGGCCATTGTTCACTCACAGTATGGTACTGCTGAGATTTCACTCAGAGTGTCTGGCAATATTGTCAGCTTCCGGAATGATGCAATTAAGCATCCTGCTCTGTTGTGAATGTCCAGAATTGTCCGGATTAGTTCAGATTTACCGTCCGGCACCGTTCAGAGCTCTCCCACCCCTGCCATTGGGGCTGTGGGGCTATACCTGAATATTCATTTAACAAGCCTTAGATGCTTCAAAGGTCTAATGCTCTCAGACTAATTATGATAAATATGAAGCTGTGGTAGTGGGGCTTGAGTTGTTGATGTTATGGGTTGTTGTTCTGCCTGTAGGAGGAGCTGCTGTGGGAGACGGGATCATCTCAGGGCAGCAGCCATGTAGGACATATTCCTCAATTACCTTCCTAACATTAACTCTCTATTACTATACTAAATGCTTGATGTTGTCAGGACAAGCAATGTCTTCTGCAGCACATTTTAGATATATCATATATTAAACGGTTTCAAATTCTATGCCTTCCCAAGTGAAGCATTGTGACTTGTGACAACATGTCATTATTCCCAATGTTAAGGCAGAAGTTATCATATGAAATATTAATAAACATTTTTCGGAAATGCTCAGATATTGATTGCGATAGTGTGCCGCTTAAGATAAGAAAAGTTTTATTTGGGTTCTTTCAGAGAATTTTTTTGTTTTGTTATGGAAGGTTATAATATTTTTCTTTGTTTTACAAAAAGAAATAAAATGTTAAAAAATGATTCTCTCTGAAAAATTGCATATTTGATGTTTGGAGAATTTGAGAAAAAGTATGTATGAGTGTAAAACAAAGAAATAATATTATTAAATTGATTGTATTACTAACAATTAATGCAGTAGCCACAACAATGGTTTTCTTGGTTGCACTGGTCTATGTCTGCACACAGCTGCTTTCACCCTCCTCTCTACACTGCCTATAGGAACAGGCTCACATGGTTTCTGAGATTTCTTCTTTATGATAACAGGATCACCTTTTTTGCCATATTTTATATTAAATTAAGTTAAATTTGTTTAAGTTTAATGTTATGTATCTCCTTTTATGGTGAGGATCATTTAAGTCAGTCTGGTGACTACAGTTGTGGTCATTGAGGCTGTATATCTCGCTGTGGTGTGGATCAGTCTGGTTGTATCTCTCGCTGTGGTGAGGATCAGTCTGGTTGTATCTCTAGCTGTGGTGAAGATCAGTCTGGTTGTATCTCTAGCTGTGGTGAAGATCAGTCTGGTTGCTGTGGTGAAGATCAGTCTGATTGTTGTGGTGAGGATCAGTCTGATTGTATCTCTAGCTGTGGTGAGGATTAGTCTAATTGCTGTGGTGAGGATCAGTCTAATTGTTGTGGTGATGATCAGTCTGATTGTATCTCTAGCTGTGGTGAAGATCAGTCTGGTTGTATCTCTAGCTGTGGTGAAGATCAGTCTGGTTGCTGTGGTGAAGATCAGTCTGATTGTTGTGGTGAGGATCAGTCTAATTGCTGTGGTGAGGATCAGTCTAATTGCTGTGGTGAGGGTCAGTCTAATTGCTGTGGTGAGAATCAGTCTGATTGTTGTGGTGAGGATCAGTCTGATTGCTGTGGTGAGGATCAGTCTGGTTGTATCTCTAGCTGTGGTGAGGATCAGTCTGATTGTTGTGGTGAGGATCAGTCTGATTGTTGTGGTGAGGATCAGTCTGATTGTTGTGGTGAGGATCAGTCTGATTGCTGTGGTGAGGATCAGTCTGGTTGTATCTCTAGCTGTGGTGAGGATCAGTCTGATTGTTGTGGTGAGGATCAGTCTGATTGTTGTGGTGAGGATCAGTCTAATTGCTGTGGTGAGGATCAGTCTGATTGTTGTGGTGAGGATCAGTCTGATTGCTGTGGTGAGGATCAGTCTGGTTGTATCTCTAGCTGTGGTGAGGATCAGTCTGATTGCTGTGGGGAGGATCAGTCTGATTGTATCTCTTGCTGCAGTGATGATCAGTCTGATTGCTGTGGTGAGGATCAGTCTAATTGCTGTGGTGAGGATCAGTCTGGTTGCTGTGGTGAGGATCAGTCTGATTGTATCTCTTGCTGCAGTGATGATCAGTCTGATTGCTGTGGTGAGGATCAGTCTAATTGCTGTGGTGAGGATCAATCTGGTTGCTGTGGTGAGGATCAGTCTGGTTGTATCTCTTGCTGCAGTGATGATCAGTCTGATTGCTGTGGTGAGAATCAGTCTGATTGCTGTGGTGAGGATCAGTCTGATTGTACCTCTTGCTGTGGTGGGGATCAGTCAGATTGCTGTGGCAAGGATCAGTCTGATTGTATCTCTTGCTGCAGTGAGGATCAGTCTGGTTGTTGTGGCGAGGATCAGTCTGGTTGCTGTGGCAAAGATCAGTCTGATTGTATCTCTTGCTGTGGTGGGGATCAGTCAGATTGCTGTGGCAAGGATCAGTCTGATTGTATCTCTTGCTGCAGTGAGGATCAGTCTGGTTGTTGTGGCGAGGATCAGTCTGGTTGCTGTGGCAAGGATCTGTCTGATTGTTGTGGCAAGGATCAGTCTGATTGCTGTGGTGAGGATCAGTCTGATTGTATCTCTAGCTGTGGTGAAGATCAGTCTGGTTGCTGTGGTGAAGATCAGTCTGATTGTTGTGGTGAGGATCAGTCTAATTGCTGTGGTGAGGATCAGTCTAATTGCTGTGGTGAGGGTCAGTCTAATTGCTGTGGTGAAGATCAGTCTGATTGTTGTGGTGAGGATCAGTCTGATTGCTGTGGTGAGGATCAGTCTGGTTGTATCTCTAGCTGTGGTGAGGATCAGTCTGATTCTTGTGATGAGGATCAGTCTGATTGCTGTGGTGAGGATCAGTCTGGTTGTATCTCTAGCTGTGGTGAGGATCAGTCTGATTGTTGTGATGAGGATCAGTCTGATTGTTGTGATGAGGATCAGTCTGATTGCTGTGGTGAGGATCAGTCTGGTTGTTGTGATGAGGATCAGTCTGATTGCTGTGGTGAGGATCAGTCTGGTTGTTGTGGCGAGGATCAGTCTGGTTGCTGTGGCAAGGATCAGTCTGATTGTATCTCTTGCTGCAGTGAGGATCAGTCTGGTTGTTGTGGCGAGGATCAGTCTGATTGTTGTGGCAAGGATCAGTCTAATTGCTGTGGCAAGGATCAGTCTAATTGCTGTGGCAAGGATCAGTCTGATTGCTGTGGTGAGGATCAGTCTGATTGTATCTCTTGCTGCAGTGATGATCAGTCTGGTTGCTGTGGCAAGGATCAGTCTAATTGCTGTGGTGAGGATCAGTCTGGTTGTATTTCTAGCTGTGGTGAGGGTCAGCTTGGTTCTATTTATATATATCTATGTATTAGTTTCATTCTAACAATATATAATGTAGCATCTTCTTTATATTCTTATAAGCACCTCACCACCACTCTGACTCTCCACTCTCACACCTAACAGCGATGTATCCTGTGTCCTATTCTTACTCTGTATTTCTCTGTTATATTAGGGCACTCTCTACATGGAAAACATTCCTCTTTGCTGTGTGAATGTACATTTAGATTTATATATATATATATTATATTAGGGCATGTGTTTAAGGCTCCATTCAAGCTGTGTCCATGTACATGTATGTCTGTTATATTAGGTTTTGTGTTCTGTGTTCATAGAAAATGTTCCTCTTTTGCTGTGTATGTATGCCTCAGTTATAATCTTCCAATATGCATCTCCAAACTTACATAGATGACTTCTCATGCAAATATTGACATGGATGACCTTGACCTCATTACCAGGACCAAGGTCAAAAGCATGGATTATTTAGGCTACATATTACCTCATACAATTAATTAAATAAATTTTACTGAATGTTGCTATAGGCCTTGAGGGCCAATATAATTGTGTATTTATTGTGTGTAAACAACTCTAACTTTTTTAATGTTAGATTGTTAATTTTGGTTTCAATGTTTCAAATTTTGGTTCCAATGTTAGAAAAACTAACATAACATACATAAAAGAAACAAAACCACATTATGATTTTCATATTCAAAAAACATGTTTTTCATGTTGGAAATCATATTGATTATATATGCCCTTGATGTGCGATTTTAAAGCTGAAATTCATCAATTGATTGTAAACTATTTTTTCTTAAATTATCTTTATTAAGAAAAGCTTGCCATAAATTTGATAAAATTTGAGATGTATCAGAGATTTGAGTGCATGTGTACTTACTGTAGCGTTGTGTGGTGTTTATCATTGGCAGGGTGAGGCGCCAGACGGGGGATCCAGCACCTCATTGAATGTAGGAGCACTTTACATTACAACATAACATCGCTTTGTTAACAACATTCTTGCTTAAAAACCATACATTTGATACTCTGCATTACATTGTTTGTATTGTAAGTTATTCAATATTCTCACTGCCTCTGCCGTCATTGTCGTATAATCAATTTAGAATTGCCCGAGGAATAATCATTTGTCCACCAAAATATGATCCAATCAGAATTGACTAACATCTGGTCATGACCTGTGATCAGGTGTTTGAACAATCCTGTGGTAGAACAGTCAGTACAAAGCAAAATTTGGATGAATATTCATGTAAACTTTCACCGACTGGTGCTCAGCAAACTTTTAATGAATATTCATGACTTGTGGCCAATCCTGAAAGCAATTTTCACCAATGACGGCAGGGACTGATTTGGAGGGAAGTCCTGTAATGGAGGGTATACATTTGAATACATTTATTGCTTGCGTTATTAATTACATTTGATCTAATCACACAATCTTTTGGAACGATTTTTGAATGTTTTGTATGTTTGGCCTTAGAGAAAGCTACTAGCTTTTGACCAGGCTATTCCAGTGGAATGTTTAATGATACACATACATTTTACATGCCAATTTTTCATTTTCAAATTTAAAAATTCTGTGGTCAATGTGCTCCTTATTAAATGAAATAATCAAGCTCGCGTACATGTAAGTTTGCAAAATCCCAATGCAAAATCCTTGGGCAAAATCCGCTAAAATCTTCTTACTGTACTACGCACTCACAAATCACTTCTGAAACAAAAGCACCATCTGACGGTGTAAGCAGAAAAAATGTGCCAAAACATGGCCACCATGGACCGATAATCGGGGTATGCTCCATAGACTTACAGCTTAATCATCTTGAAACCTCAAACATCTAGCTCTAAAGGCAAAACAAACAAGCAAAAAAATGCTAATCTCGAATTATGATTTCTGACTACATCCAAAATATACAAGGACTAGATTCCTAGATCTGTTATTCAACTAAATGTTTGATCAAGTATGAGATCATTAAATCCTTGGTATTTAGTTAGCTAAGATCTATTGGCTGTCTTTGTCAGTGTATCTAGAGATGTGACTCTACTCCCCAGTCCATTCTCTGGCATACATATAGATGCTATGATGGCTCACTGTGCCACATTCTGCTTGATTCTTCCAGTGGTTATGTCATTGTATAAGTAGTTGATTACACAATGGTACCTGAGCTCCATTACACCTCAAGGCAAGAAGAATACATGAATATTTCACTCAATAGGCCTACCAATTAAAATGTCTTGTTTCTGGTCATGACAAAATTAAAATGTGGCCTAACTGCTGGTGATTCTTAGATTTTGTTTTTCTTTTGCAAATTATTTGAGTAGTTTGAACAAAAAGATTATTTTTTTCCTCTGGACATCATTGAACACATATTTTGCCATCCAGAAACCAGACATATATTGCCCCGGCCTTTCTGTTCAGTGATTGATTGATCCCGGTTATGTAATGTGTGAGCATTGCAGAGAGGAACATTTGCATGTGTGCGAAGCTGAGTGCAGACTATCTGGCATCACAGTTGTCATGGTTCCCTCCACATATCACTGTTGTCATGGTTCCCTCCACACATCACTGTTGTCATGGTTCCCTCCACACATCACTTGTCATGGTTCCCTCCACACATCACTGGCATCACGACTCCCTCCACTCATCACTGGCGTCATGATTCCCTCCACTCATCACTTGTCATGATTCCCTCCACTCATCACTGGCCTCATGATTCCCTCCACTCATCACTGGCATCATGATTCCCTCCACTCATCACTGGTATCACTGGTACTCCTAGCTCAACTGGCTTTGGTGTGGACATATTACAAAAATATGACAAGCCAAAGCATATACCAGTACTGGTAAATAGAGAGATGGAGAAGATGATTAGCTGTCAGTTGTATAAGATGTAAAAAAAGAGGCAGAGATATTATGTTTAAAGCCAGACCTGTATGTTACAGAGTAGGGATGCAAGCGCCTTCAGTGATTGGCTCAAATCCAAGAAGAAGCAGAGACGACGCGAGGAATCGCTGGAGAAACAGAAGCAGAAAGAAGTGGAGGAAGGGTGGTACATGCGGCCACGCAAGGAGTGTGACCAGGCCTTCAAAACGTAAGGGTATTATAATAGTCATAACAACATTTCTCCGATTTTTTTCTTCTTCAGCAAGTCTGATATATTAAGCATCATCATAAAATTACTGAAATAATGTTGAAACTGATGTGAAAACCCCAAAAAAATTGATATATCAATGATATATAATTCATTCTAAAGGACTTTTAACATATGAAATGGGCATGTACACGTCTATAGTTGTGTGATTGTGCATAAGCATGTACAACAACGAACCAATTGCAAAGCTGTATGGTAATTGTATGCTAATGTGCTGAATAATGGGAGGAATCATACTTAAAAGTCACATGACAAGAAAATTGTGAAAATGTTTATATTGAGCCATAATATTACAATACATGGACATTGCATTTCAACATGTTTTACACATTTTTATAAATGGAGTACAGAATTTGAATAATATTCAACCAATTGATATTGTTACTGGTCATTGGTTAACAAATAAATAAATAAATTTTCAGTGTAAAAAAATATGGAAATATCAACTAAAAATAATTCATAGATATTTTAAAAGTGTCATCTCAATGTTCCATTTACAGTTTGAAAACCCTTAAACTTCATTCCATGATGTTTTGGGCTAGCTAATAAGTGTCTTGAAACTGATAAAAGTAGAGCAGGCCATATTTCAGACACTATACCCAATTAAGTCATGTTTGCTTATTTTCTTCAATTAAAGTAGGGATTGTGGGATGGGAAGCTGATGTAAATGCAAGTCTCTATTTTACAGCCTTAAGTTTTGCCATTAATCATATTTTCAATGGATGTTATTTGTGTAGAAGTAAGGACATCAGGTGTTATACATGTACAGACATAGGAGGAATATGTGTGCAGGAGATGCATGCGGGGCGCAATGACGTAGGCAGCCTGCTGACCCAGTTCTAGGTCAAGGGAGTAGGTTAATTACCCTGGGGGTTCAAAGATCTTGGATTATAGCTAAACTAAACATCAGACTGCAGAACAAATTGTCAGATGTTTCTCAGAGGTATGAAATCTAAAGATTTACCACTTAAAAAAATTCTTGTCATATGACTTTTAATCAAGCACTTACAAGGGAATGAAGCCCCAATTGCTTCTCCACCAGGTGGCACCACAGAAAGAAAATGAATCAAAAAGCTGAGATGTACATGTAAAGATCAGTATTTTTTCCAATATTTCAGTGGGAACGGGTTTTATGTTATATTTATATGTGTAATTACAATATGTATTAATCGTGTTCCTTCCTGTGCTTGTAGGTGGTTGAAGAAGAAAAACTCCGACTCCAATAAGGACAGGAAGGGGGACAAGCAGCGACAGAGGATCCACAACCTGATGGTTCGTCGGACGAGGAAGGCGGTGGCCCTCGCCCGGGCCATCAAGCAGTCCCAGTCCTTCAAATATGTAGACTACTATGGCTACCGATTCTAACCTCACCCAAATCAACCATTCACCGCAGTTATCTCCACATGATACTCAAACAGCCCAGTAAGAATCTAGCCGTACCCAGCGCACATGCTGAGCTATATCAGGGAATGAGATTTTATTACTGCAGATGTTGATATCTGTAAATGCCTTATGTACACTAAAAGATACCAGAACTTGTAATGCTGTGACTCACATTTCAGAAAGGTCCATTTTAAAAAAAAAAAAGGTCATTAAGGAAATGGTGGATGTATCTGGTGTTTGGGAATAGTAGCCAAGGGCTCAAGGTGAGCGAGTCGCTGATGTCATTCCTAACCAGAGAATTCCCAAAACATAACATATACTGGATGTCAAGCAAGGTGTCAAGCAAAGTGTATATGACATTGTCAATTTTTTAATCATGAAACATATTTTTTGTATCTAATTTAAGATTTTATCTTCTGATAATATTCAGTTTTAAATTGATATCTTTTTGCTGGGTGGGTACATGTTTTATAATCTGGTTGCTGGATTGCCGCAACTTGTTTATATCGAGTGACAAACAAGTTGAAGGGTTCATTTCTTCTAAAATATCGAAATAATATTTGTTGGGTCCATTTTCATGTTCTTGCAACCAGAAATCGGACATTTTTTATCCTGGTGTAACTAGGAATCATTTTGTGTATATTTATCAAAACATTTGTAGACACAGATTTAAGTCTGTATAGTAAGCTAGTAAATTTGTATCACTTTTAGAAATTAGAGTATATAATCCATTTAAATACACAATACAGACAGGGAAAATAGTTTTATTTTCTGTATGACAAATATATACATGAATATGCATGTGCAAATATACTGACTGTGATAATACGGGATGCATGAGAAAGAACAACCTACATGTATGTGTATATAAAGAATCCATCATCTTTATCTCCAACCTGTTTAATATATATTTTTTATTCATGAAGTAATCCATGTCTCTGAACAAAGTTTAAAATAGGACTTAAAAAAGAATACAAGCAAAATGTCAAATAGGATGATTTTTTGAAATGTGATATGTTTTGTATGGATAATAATTTATTATGGTATAAAATAGAAATTTTCCAATAATATATTTCATTATGCATTTGAAAATGAGCATACTTGGAAGTTACCGTGGGAATATATTTGGTGTATTCAGAGCCACCTGGTAATAACCCAGGTGAACTACATCTAGGACACCATATTTGGTGTAACGAGAGCCACCTGGTGGTAGCCAAGGTGAACTACATGTTGGACACCATATTTGATGTAATCAGGGCCACCTGGCGCCCTATGGAAGCATGAGTTACTGTGTAACCAGAGCCACCTGGTGGTGGCAAAGATGTACTACCTTGGACCCAGAAAAGAAACTTCCTTGTATCATATAAAATCTACATTTTAGCTTAGCTTACCCACATAAAAGATTTTCATTTGGTACTGATAGTAAAAATTCACCAAATAGTTAAAAAAGGAAATAGATTTTGGTTATCAATATGATAATTTAGCCACTTGTCATTGTCAAGCTCTTTAGCTGAGCACTGGGAAAGATCTGAGCTTTGCTCTACATTTGAATTGTTCTTTGCAATTAACCTATTTCTGGACACAGTTGGAACATAATGATGTAATTTCTATATGCTCATATCTGAGATGTACACTGTCGCATAACTTTTCTGTGTCAGTTCACAGCATTGCATCTATCAGTTACAGAGATATGTATGAGATCATAACTCAAACTTAGAACCTTAATTTCTTCATATAAAATAAAATCTTTTCCAGCAAAAAAAATGCCACTCAGCTCAGTTCAGAAATGATTTACAGATCAGGCAAGAGTATCTGAATTGAGGTGATTGCAACACACTCGGCAAAACTGTGAATACTCTATAGCAAAGTTTTAAGCTCTCCCAACCCTCTAACTTATTTATTCTTAAATCCGATAAGCTCAACTTTCCCAGATGGCCATACGAGTGAAATAGACACTGACTAAAACTGGATAGGTAGTTGCTTTTTTCATGCATTTCATTTTCATTTTATTTTGTGATATAGAAGTGTAGATCAGTTTGTAATGTAGTGTTGTATTACACAAATACCTCAGCCCACATTGCCCAAATTAAATAGTTCCAAAACAATATAGCCATGACTTACTTCACAGTTCAACCCTTCTTGCAGATATATACCTTAAGCTGTTGGGTTGAGCAGTTGAACCCTTTACTGAGAAGAACTAGATTGCTAATTAAAAAAAAAATAGAAGAATTTCTTATATATTTCACAGAATTAATTAGCTGTATCGGTTTATGTAACTATAAAGAAACAACACATCATTTACCTAACATGAGTTGAATGGGTCTCCGCAGCAAATGGTTCACCTGCTCATTGTGTAATATTGTAAATATGTCCTGGTACTGTCTGATAATGTGCTGTAGAAAACGTTTATAGGAAAATGTAGAGAAAAGCAGGTCTGCAATCCTCTCTCGATCTATTGCATACTGAATTAAACTATGGCCAAAATGAGCAGAGATTAAAACAATGGCTTCATAAAGGTATCAAATGAGATCACATAAATTTCAGCGTTTTTTTTTTGTACTTTACATTATATATTCTTAAAGTATGTCTGAGAAAATATGGATGATAAAATATAAAACTTGCATACATGCAGGGCTGGGTTGGATTTGTTTTGTCCGAGAGTAAGTGATAAACATGCTATCGTTGGTGCTAGAAGAGAAAATGTGCATAGACTTCTTACTATCCAGATGTTACTAATACTATTAACCATGAAATGTGAATGTGGTAAAAAATTTAAGTTTAGTTGAATCCTGTCGACAGCAAAATCGTTGGCCGAGGTTAATATTTGACATTGCATTTTCTGTTGATAATTTTTTTAGTTTTGAATTGATCCAGGAAATATATAGTCTTTTATAATTTAGGGATTCCGGATAGGTATGATTGAAGGAGTTGTTTGCTGTTTCTAGGTGACCAAGGATTGTGAATCTGTGACAGCCATTACTACCACACGATACATAGTCTGTAGATAATATCAGATATATATATATATATGGATCTTGTAAATTTAAGCAATTTTTTAATGTATAAATTTGTTGACTTATTAATTTGTTTACCATAATAAAATAATATTCTTTCTAGAAAATTTAATCGAAGATTGTTATCAATAAATGAAAATTAAAGCCCGAATCAAAATGTATACAATACAGGTGGCGACACTATATACATGTTGGTCAATCTGTGAGGCTAAACTACTAACCATATTGCACAAGGTTAAAGCCAAACTTCCTTTTTTTATACTGACCATCCTTAAGTTTTTTTCAATTAATAGCATTTTAAATGATAAACATTATCATATCTGCGACCCCAAATCATGCCTCTCTTTGTGTTTAATATTCCTGTTTGAAGTATCAGGCCATTCAAAAAGTGAAGTTGAAATTCTTCAAGCAAATTTTGGTGTTTGCATGAAGATATATGAGTAGGGTGTTGGACATACCTCTCAAAGTTATGAATCACAAGAGCATGGACTTTGGGCAAAATAGATGTTCATGGTTGGGGGAATGTCTGAAAAGGGTAGTGTTAATTAAATGCGGAAAATAAATCCAACAATAACAACACAGACACAAGTGCACACACAGACGGATGATGGTTGCTATGGCAACATTATTGAGCAATCACAGCCATAACATAATCAGATTGGGGGAAGGTGCCAAGGAGTGCATGTTTTCAATATCTAAGCTAAATGTTAAACTGTTCTGGCTGTATGGCACACACACGTCTCTATGGTGCACACAAGCCAAGTTGGCAACATGCTTACCATGGCAACATAACCTGACTAATCACAGGTATTGTCTAATCAGATCAGGGTGAAGGTCCTCAGGAGTGCATGAAGGTCCTCAGGAGTGCATGTGTGCAATATCTAATCTAAATGTAAAACAGTTGTGGCTGTATCATGCAAACAAGTCATTTACCATGATGGTCACCATGGCAACAAAAATCAACTAATCACAGCCATAACCTAATCAGATTGGGGAAAGATCCCCAGGAGTGCATGTGTGCAATATCTAAGGTAAATGTCAAACTGTTTTGGCTATATCATGCCCACAAGCCAAGTTGGCGACATGGTTTTCATGGCAATTGACCAAACATTATCTAATTCGATTGGAGGAAGGTCCCCAGGAATGCATGTGTGCAATATCTGAGGTAAATGTCAAACTGTTTTGGCTGTATTGTGCACACAAGTAATTTACCATGCACGCACACAGCTCAATTTAATGTCCACACGCTTTTCGCATTGCGGAGAATGTAGGGGAAAAATAGGACTTCACAGGGTTCAATAGCCAATCAAATAAGTATGTGACATACATGTAATAAATGTCTAGGACAAGAATTATTCAATAAAGTTCCTCAAAATATGTTCTTAGGTTAGGCTACATGAAGATCAGGATGAAAATCCTTGTAGCTGGTTGCATTTAAATTTAAGTTTCACCCCACAAATGGTGTGCTTTTAAAAACAAAATGCAAAGATTTGAGAATATTTTTTTTTATTTGAATGAAAAATACAGGACAATATGATAATTACACCTTTACCAAGTAAATTAGAAATTTAATCAGAAATAAAGCAGTCAATTTTTAGCCATACATTCCAATACAATGCTGTTCTGTTCAAAACTTATGAAATCAGTAACTTTGTCCAGAAAAAAAATAATACTACATATCATATTTTGAGCACCATTTTCATTGACACACTATGTATGCAAATAGAGATAGCCATAACAATAATATCAAATATACAAATTTCTATGGATAATATATTCCACAAATATTTGAAAACACCAAATCCCAGATCTGACCATTTAAAATGACGGACCAGATCTGTTCTGAATTTGAGTAATATGCCTGGGGTAGTGAGATGGAATGTATCACTCGAATACACCCTGAAAGACATCGTAGCCCACCATGAAACATTCACTCCTCATTCACTCCTCATTCATTCCTCATTCACTCCTCATTCACTCATTCTCTTGTCAGACCATCCACTTGGTCGTCTGAATAGCCTCACACCTCATGACTGTGCTAGCCCATACCATTAACACTTAACTCATTCAAAATATCATTTCTGATAACATTCAATTTCTCTGAATTACAATTTTTGTTTAGATTAATATTATGATTTTATGAAAACTGATTTATATTGCTTTAAAATGTTCTTTGAACTCATTTCTGTATTTGAGATCACTTCGCCCATCCCTCTACGTCTTTATACTGGTTCCCTATCCTTCCACATATATATCATTATAACTGGTTCTCCATCCCTCTTTGTCCATATAGCTGGTTCCCTATCCCCCTATATCATTATAACTGGTTCCCCATCCCTCTATGTCCTTATAACTGGTTCCCTATCCCTCTATGTCATTATAACTGGTTCCCTATCCCTCTATGGTCTACATCCCTACAACTGGTCCCTAGGAATCTATTTCCACACACATGGCTATTCCCATTCCGCCGCCAACACACAGTGCCGCCACGCCCTTCTTGCCACCTGTCCTCTGTAGACCGTAAAGCAGAGTCACCAGGACACGTGCACCAGATGCTCCGATTGGATGTCCTAGTGCGATGGCGCCACCACTGACATTCACCTGCAAGTGACAATGGACCAAATAATTAGAAATTCTACACAGAAGGTCTTGTACGTATAACAACAGTATTCACAGATGGAGTTACAAACTGACCTTGGCTTGGTCTAGCTCCAGATCCTGTACCACTGCCAGAGACTGTGCAGCAAAAGCCTCATTGAGTTCATAGAGGTCAACCTCAGCCGTTGTCCAACCAGCCTTCGCCAACTAAAAAATAAATATACTGATGATGTTCACATTTTTATACATAAATGATATAGTTCACAAACAATTTTATGTAAAAAAATATTCTTTATCTTCTATATTTACCGCCATTCTAACAGCTGGTATGGGACCCGTTCCCATGATGGAAGGTTCTACTCCAGCCTGGGCCCATGCCACAACCCGAGCCATCGGGGTCACTCCACGACGAGATACCTCAGTTCCAGACATCACCACCAGGGCGGCAGCACCGTCATTGATACCTAAAATGATAAAACAGTGGCACTTGTACGAGATATAAGCAACAGATCTGGCATATAACTCCTATTCATTTTGCAAATGTTTGTTCATAATGACACCATGAAGCAGCAAATATTAGTCCTGCTGTGATGTGAATGATTGCCACACATCAAACAATAATATAACCACGGGATGTCTGTGATATAACAACTCCATAAATGGTCCCTAGTGACAAAGACCTACAGTCAAAACTTTAATGTTTTGAGAATTTGTCATCTTTATTTCCATTTTGAAGTCTCTGTCTGGGAAGTTGTGGTTCTGCTCTGTTGGTTTAGTAAAGCGTAGACCAATGATAGCAATTAGAACAACATCACAGGATATCATCAGACCATCGTGACCGGAATATGTCAAATAAAGATACCACGTGACATGGTGTGATCAGACCATTGTGACTGGAATATGTCAAATAAAGATACCATGTGACATGGTGTGATCGTAACCGGAATATGTCAAATAAAGATACCACGTGACATGGTGTGATCAGACCATCATGACCGGAATATGTCAAATAAAGATACCATGTGACATGGTGTGATCAGACCATTGTGACAGGAATATGTCAAATAAAGATACCACATGACATGGTATGATCAGACCATTGTGACCGGAATATTTCAACAATACAATGAAGATACCACATGATATTGTTCGATCAGACAGTCATGACTAAAATGAAAACTAAATTAAAAATGCCATGTGACATTGTAGAATCATAAGAGGGTGACAGGAATATCTTATCTATATGTGAAGATATAATTGTTCGATCAGACAGTTTTGCCAAACAATACTCCAAAGTTGTGGCTGTTTTAGTTATCTGAACCTGACCTTTTCTCTTGCTGATCAAACTTCAACTGATGTGATAACCGCCTGCTGAATGATACCTGCCTACTGAACGATACCTTCCTACTGAGTGTAATACCTGCCTGCTGAATGATACCCACATGCTGAATGATACCTGCCTGCTGAATGATACCCACCTGCTGAATGATACCTGCCTGCTGAATGATACCTGCCTGCTGAATGATACCCACATGCTGAATGATACCCACATGCTGAATGATACCCACATGCTGAATGATACCTGCCTGCTGAATGATACCCACCTGCTGAATGATACCTGCCTGCTGAATGATACCTGCCTGCTGAATGATACCCACATGCTGAATGATACCTGCCTGCTGAATCTGCCTGCTGAATGATACCCACCTGCTGAATGATCTCTGCCTGCTGAGTGTAATACCCTCCTGCTGAATGATACCTGCCTGCTGAATGATATCCACCTGCTGAATGATACCCACCTGCTGAATGATATCCACCTGTTGAATGATACCTGCCTGCTGAATGATACCCGCCTGCTGAATGATACCCACCTGCTGAATGATACCCGCCTACTGAATGATACCTCCCTGCTGAATGATACCTGCCTGCTGAATGATACCCACCTGCTGATAGATACCCACCTGCTGAATGATACCCGCCTGCTGAATGATACCTGCCTGCTGAATGATACCCACCTGCTGAATGATACTTGCCCGCTGAATGATACCTGCCTGCTGAATGATACTTGCCCGCTGAATGATACCTGCCTGCTGAATGATACCCGCCTGTTGAATGATACCTGCCTGCTTAATGATACCCCCTGCTGAATGATACCTGCCTGCTGAATGATACCCACCTGCTGAATGATACCTGCCTGCTGAATGAAATAAACACAGTGAGAGCTATGTACACATCCATTAGTTTGTTCACTCCCAACTCTGTCAATGGGCATATTACTCACGATGTTATCATCCTTGCACTTTATCATATCAGTGCATGTGTGCCACTTACTGGGATGGACCATTCAGTGAGCAAGCAACATACTCATTCTTGTCAAAACACAAGATCCAAGTGGACAAATTGTTATTTTGAAGGTTAAGTTGATGTACCATTTGAAAACCTTGGTCACTGGATTAATCATATTTTTCTGTCTGTATATTCTTGCCATTATTTCACTTTAGAATGCCTTTACATATTCAAGATAAAACTCAATAGTAACATCAAAATCTTATGAAACAAAAGAAACAAAGGTTTCGATTCATTATTCAACAAGAACAAAATGTGTTCACAAAGAAATTTTACAAGTTGTTTGTGAAAAAAACCATTCCATATACAGAAATAATATTATCAGTTAATAATTTATTTCCGCCAATTTCGGTGGCCAAATTATCAAATCATCTCCCGAAGTGATGAATGTTTACGCCTAGTTCACCACTGACACCAAATTATACTGCGAGACCTTTATTAAATAGCTGATAACACTGATCTGTTAAATAGTGACACTGGCTACTATAATATATACATGTTTCTACATCAGAAAATAACATGTATATATACATTTGTACTTGTATATATACATTTCTACATCATTTCCTACTATGTTGAAAGCTGAATTAGATTTCAGTCATTTTAGAGAGCAAGGCTATATAATTTATCACATATTAATTTATCAAATATGAATATGAATTCGTGGATTGGTGCAAAGGTTCATCATGAATAAGTTGGTTCCTGTTTAACTACTATATTCATATTCAGACAAATTTGCTTATCAAAAACACACATGGTGAACTTGAATGAACTGACAATTGGCTGAGGCTCCGGGGCTTTGGCCCAAATCAGCCCGATTTAAAGCTTTGCAGAACATTTACCTGATTGGGCCAGTACCCTCGTGTAGCATACGAACATTGCTTTACACGCGATTATAGACATCCCCTGAGACGATGACTGATACAAATCTAAAACACTCATCGCCTTAATCAAGCTGATTTATAGCATCTCCAAAATTGGATTATCTGTTCAATTAGTCAAACCATTCATTTTGCCTGGAAACAATGTTTATTTTCTGACCAAGGTGAAAGGAAACTATGGCCTGGTATAGCAGGTTTAGTCAATTAATTTATAACACTGAACACTAATGTGGTTTGCTACTGTGTTGTTTCAGTCTGGGAATTTTGTTTCAATTTCCTGTGCATCAACAAATAACAGCTATTCAATCAGGAATAATACATACAATTGTCTGTAACAATTCTGCAAAAGTGTCTGCATTAATAATCTGAGTAACCTTGTGCCCTATATTATATGGTGGTGGCTGGTGTGAGGGAGGCTAGCTCCACTGTATGGTGACTGGTGTGAGGGAGGCTAGCTCCACTGTATGGTGGCTGGTGTGAGGGAGGCTAGCTCCACTGTATGGGGACTGGTGTGAGGGAGGCTAGCTCCACTGTATGGTGACTGGTGTGAGGGAGGCTAGCTCCACTGTATGGTGACTGGTGTGAGGGAGGCTAGCTCCACTGTATGGTGGCTGGTGTGAGGGAGGCTAGCTCCACTGTATGGTGACTGGTGTGAGGGAGGCTAGCTCCACCGTATGGTGACTGATGTGAGGGAGGCTAGCTCCACTGTATGGTGACTGGTGTGAGGGAGGCTAGCTCCACTGTATGGTGGCTGGTGTGAGGGAGGCTAGCTCCACTGTATGGTGACTGGTGTGAGGGAGGCTAGCTCCACTGTATGGTGACTGGTGTGGGGGGAGGCTAGCTCCACTGTACGGTGACTGGTGTGAGGGAGGCTAGCTCCACTGTATGGTGGCTGGTGTGAGGGAGGCTAGCTCCACTGTATGGTGACTGGTGTGAGGGAGGCTAGCTCCACTGTATGGGGACTGATGTGAGGGAGGCTAGCTCCACTGTATGGTGGCTGGTGTGAGGGAGGCTAGCTCCACTGTATGGTGGCTGGTGTGAGGGAGGCTAGCTCCACTGTATGGTGGCTGGTGTGAGGGAGGCTAGCTCCACTGTATGGTGACTGGTGTGGGGGGAGGCTAGCTCCACTGTACGGTGACTGGTGTGAGGGAGGCTAGCTCCACTGTATGGCAGCTGGTGTGAGGGAGGCTAGCTCCACTGTATGGTGACTGGTGTGAGGGAGGCTAGCTCCACTGTATGGTGACTGGTGTGAGGGAGGCTAGCTCCACTGTATGGTGACTGGTGTGAGGGAGGCTAGCTCCACTGTATGGTGACTGGTGTGAGGGAGGCTAGCTCCACTGTATGGTGACTGGTGTGAGGGAGGCTAGCTCCACTGTGTGGTGACTGGTGTGAGGGGGGCTAGCTCCACTGTATGGTGGCTGGTGTGAGGGAGGCTAGCTCCACTGTATGGTGGCTGGTGTGAGGGGGGCTAGCTCCACTGTATGGTGACTGGTGTGAGGGAGGCTAGCTCCACTGTATGGTGACTGGTGTGAGGGAGGCTAGCTCCACTGTATGGTGGCTGGTGTGAGGGAGGCTAGCTCCACTGTATGGTGACTGGTGTGAGGGAGGCTAGCTCCACTGTATGGTGACTGGTGTGAGGGAGGCTAGCTCCACTGTATGGGGACTGATGTGAGGGAGGCTAGCTCCACTGTATGGTGGCTGGTGTGAGGGAGGCTAGCTCCACTGTATGGTGGCTGGTGTGAGGGAGGCTAGCTCCACTGTATGGTGGCTGGTGTGAGGGAGGCTAGCTCCACTGTATGGTGACTGGTGTGGGGGGAGGCTAGCTCCACTGTACGGTGACTGGTGTGAGGGAGGCTAGCTCCACTGTATGGCAGCTGGTGTGAGGGAGGCTAGCTCCACTGTATGGTGACTGGTGTGAGGGAGGCTAGCTCCACTGTATGGTGACTGGTGTGAGGGAGGCTAGCTCCACTGTATGGTGACTGGTGTGAGGGAGGCTAGCTCCACTGTATGGTGACTGGTGTGAGGGAGGCTAGCTCCACTGTATGGTGACTGGTGTGAGGGAGGCTAGCTCCACTGTGTGGTGACTGGTGTGAGGGGGGCTAGCTCCACTGTATGGTGGCTGGTGTGAGGGAGGCTAGCTCCACTGTATGGTGGCTGGTGTGAGGGGGGCTAGCTCCACTGTATGGTGACTGGTGTGAGGGAGGCTAGCTCCACTGTATGGTGACTGGTGTGAGGGAGGCTAGCTCCACTGTATGGTGGCTGGTGTGAGGGAGGCTAGCTCCACTGTATGGTGACTGGTGTGAGGGAGGCTAGCTCCACTGTATGGTGACTGGTGTGAGGGAGGCTAGCTCCACTGTATGGTGGCTGGTGTGAGGGGGGCTAGCTCCACTGTATGGTGACTGGTGTGAGGGAGGCTAGCTCCACTGTATGGTGACTGGTGTGAGGGAGGCTAGCTCCACTGTATGGTGGCTGGTGTGAGGGAGGCTAGCTCCACTGTATGGTGACTGGTGTGAGGGAGGCTAGCTCCACTGTATGGTGACTGGTGTGAGGGAGGCTAGCTCCACTGTGTGGTGACTGGTGTGAGGGGGGCTAGCTCCACTGTATGGTGGCTGGTGTGAGGGAGGCTAGCTCCACTGTATGGTGGCTGGTGTGAGGGGGGCTAGCTCCACTGTATGGTGGCTGGTGTGAGGGAGGCTAGCTCCACTGTACGGTGACTGGTGTGAGGGAGGCTAGCTCCACTGTATGGTGGCTGGTGTGAGGGAGGCTAGCTCCACTGTATGGTGACTGGTGTGGGGGGAGGCTAGCTCCACTGTACGGTGACTGGTGTGAGGGAGGCTAGCTCCACTGTATGGTGGCTGGTGTGAGGGAGGCTAGCTCCACTGTATGGCAGCTGGTGTGAGGGAGGCTAGCTCCACTGTATGGTGACTGGTGTGAGGGAGGCTAGCTCCACTGTATGGTGGCTGGTGTGAGGGAGGCTAGCTCCACTGTATGGTGACTGGTGTGAGGGAGGCTAGCTCCACTGTATGGTGACTGGTGCGAGGGAGGCTAGCTCCACTGTATGGTGACTGGTGTGAGGGAGGCTAGCTCCACTGTATGGTGGCTGGTGTGAGGGAGGCTAGCTCCACTGTATGGTGACTGGTGTGAGGGAGGCTAGCTCCACTGTATGGTGGCTGGTGTGAGGGAGGCTAGCTCCACTGTATGGTGACTGGTGTGGGGGGAGGCTAGCTCCACTGTATGGTGACTGGTGTGAGGGAGGCTAGCTCCACTGTATGGTGGCTGGTGTGAGGGAGGCTAGCTCCACTGTATGGTGACTGGTGTAGGGGGAGGCTAGCTCCACTGTATGGTGACTGGTGTGAGGGAGGCTAGCTCCACCGTATGGTGACTGATGTGAGGGAGGCTAGCTCCACTGTATGGTGGCTGGTGTGAGGGAGGCTAGCTCCACTGTATGGTGGCTGGTGTGAGGGAGGCTAGCTCCACTGTATGGTGACTGGTGTGAGGGAGGCTAGCTCCACTGTACTCGAATGAGACTGGTACCCAGTGCAGCATTGTGATGCTTCGTTGCTTCATTTCACAATGCATCTCCATGAAAACACCACTGCTGCCAGCAGTCACGGGGCCCAAGTTTGCCAACACTGGCGCTTAATAGACCTTCCTTGTGATGCTGGCATGACCGGGATTACTGGTCCTAAATAATTCACTGCATTTTGTCTGACATCAGTCTTCCAGCATTTAACATCCGATGGGGTTCAGGTGTTGATGAATGAATGTTGCAGACTAAACATAGGAAAAATATGAAAAATGCCTGGACTTGTGACTGCTATTTTCATGGAATGACTAACTCTCAATGTTCTGAGGAAACAAGACAAAAGTTGAGGTTAGTGAAGTTATAATGAGAACACAGTGCCGGGAAAATCCTCACTATTGGATAAGTTAAGAAAACCTAGAAAGACCTCATGATTGGATAAGTTGAGAACACATAGAAAGAACACTTGCAAAGACCTGACTAGTGGATGAGTTCAAGAACACAAGGAAAGATCTGACTAGTGGATAAGTTAAGAACACTTGCAAAGACCTGACTAGTGGATAAGTTAAGAACATAATGAAAGACCTGACTAGTGGATAAGTTCAAGAACACAAGGAAAGACCCGACTAGTGGATAAGCTAAGAACACCTGCAAAGACCTGACCATTGGATAAGTTCCAAGAACACAAGGAAAGACCTGACTAGTGGATAAGTTAAGAACACCTGCAAAGACTAGACCAGTGTATAAGTTAAGAACACCTGCAAAGACCTGACTAGTGGACAAATTCAAAATCACATGGAAAGACCTGACTAGTGGATAACTTAAAAACACCTGCAAAGACCTGACCAGTGGATAAGATCAAGAACACAAGGAAAGACCTGACTGGTGGATAAGTTAAGAACACTTCTAAGGAAAGGCTTCACTTGTTAAGAAAATATAAATCACTCCCTGAATAATGGAAATATATAGCAATACTATATAAATTGTAACTATGGGCTGAGACTGACATAGATATAGCATTCTCCTCTCAGAATCTGACATGGGCTACAACTATACTGTAGGGTTATAAAGCCTAGCTCAGCCAGTCCGTTTGTCTCATTGTGACTGAAAATTACATCTAATAAATACATTTATTTATCTAAAGCAACGTGAACACAATTTCCACTGTACACAAGGACGTGAATATAGAGCTAATTGGGAGTTCCGTTAGTGGTTCCTGTGAACACTAATAGCCTTGACATCAATAAATGATTGTGATAGGGGCGGTGTGACACAGTCCTCTGGGTGTACCAGGAGTGCATAGAGGACCATACCCTCAACACTGACATACAGGAACCATAATGTCCTAAATACCTATATAAGGAATGGTAAACTCAGACTTCAGAGAGAAATCATAAAGTCTTCATTTTATACAGGTAAGCTCAGTCTATGTGGTGCTCATATTATGCCTGTATAATAACTTATATAAAATGCTTACACAATCCCTGTATTATACCTGTATATACCCTGTAATATCTAATTATCTTGATCATCCAAAACAAGAAATTTCAAACATTTACAGCAAAAAGTATCTGATTCCTTTTTTTTGGCAATATTTTTGAACTGAATGTTGCATGAATAAGAAAAAAAAGTATGAATTGCAGAGACATGCTAAAATATAACATACATACCTGATAATAATCCGATATATATTTGCTTCAATTGTTATGTAAGTGATAACTACCTTTATTCAGATCTAATAATATTATTATATTTTCACTAATAAGTTATTTGAGAGCGGGATTGAACTTTAGAATAACAAATGTTGTGAACTCTGTTCTAGGAAGTGTTCTGATAACCAGGAACTGACCCTTGCCAACAGTGGTTGCCCTGGGCGATACTCTACCATACTGTGCCATACTGTCGGATACTGTGCTATACTGTCGGATACTGTGCTATACTGTCAGATACTGTCAGATACTGTGCCATACTGTTAGATTCTGTACCATACTGTCGGATACTGTACCTAACTGTTGGATACTGTACCATACTGTTGGATACTGTACCTAACTGTTGGATACTGTACCATACTGTCGGATACTGTGCCATATTGTTAGATTCTGTACCATACTGTCGGATACTGTACCATACTGTTGGATACTGTACCATACTGTTGGATATTGTACCTAACTGTCGGATACTGTACCATACTGTTGGATACTGTACCATACTGTTGGATACTGTACCATACTGTTGGATATTGTACCTAACTGTCGGATACTGTACCATACTGTTGGATACTGTACCATACTGTCGGATACTGTACCATACTGTTGGATACTGTACCATACTGTTGGATACTGTGCCATACTGTTGGATACTGTACCATACTGTTGGATACTGTACCTAACTGTTGGATACTGTACCATACTGTCGGATACTGTACCTAACTGTTGGATACTGTACCATACTGTTGGATACTGTGCCATACTGTTGGATACTGTACCATACTGTTGAATACTGTACCATACTGTTGAATACTGTACCATACTGTTGGATACTGTACCATACTGTTGGATACTGTTGGATACTGTACCATACTGTTGGATACTGTACCATACTGTTGGATACTGTACCATACTGTTGGATACTGTACCTAACTGTCGGATACTGTACCATACTGTCGGATACTGTACCTAACTGTTGGATATTGTACCATACTGTTGGATACTGTACCTAAATGTTGGATACTGTACCATACTGTTGGATACTGTACCTAACTGTCGGATACTGTACCATACTGTCGGATACTGTACCTAACTGTTGGATATTGTACCATACTGTTGGATATTGTACCATACTGTTGGATACTGTACCATTCTGTCGGATACTCTGCCATACTGTCGGATACTGTGCCATACTGTCTGATCCTGTGCCATACTGTGCCATTTCATTTTGTGCCATGCTGTGCCAAACTTTAATGAGAACAGCTCCATTTTCAACATGACAGGCTCCTTGCAAGAAAAAAAGTCAACTTAAGTGAGTGCTGTACGATGAACATGACAACATCTCAGATGCATCCCTGGAATAGCAGTGTCATTGCTGAGGATAATGAGACCCCATTATGGACTAGTAGTGTCCTGGCTGATGTATACGAGAGGTTGCCGTGGAATAGCAGTGTCCTGGCTGATGTATACGAGAGGTTGCCCTGGAATAGCAGTGACCCTGCTGATGCATACGAGTCATTGTTGTGGCCTAGCAGTGTCCCTGCTGATATAGCTGCACTGGGGGCCGACTCCGGCGATAAGTATAGGGTGTTTGTTCTGGATGTGTTCTGCTCTATCGTCTTCTTTCTTCTCATCATTCCGGTGGTAGCAGGAAATCTACTGGTGCTGACTGCTATTTACAAGGACCACCGTCTTCACACCCCTACACACGTCCTCATAGCCAGCCTGGCCCTCGCTGACCTCATTGTAGGGGTCGTGACCCTGCCGACCTTTAGCCTAGTTCACCATATGAGTATCGGGCTTGACCTTAAGAAAAACATTTGTCTGCTGAGTTACATATTGAGCCACTGTCCGACGGGAGTATCCAGCATGACTCTGCTCATCATATCAATCGAGCGCTTTATTGCAGTGCACTACCCCTTTAAGTATCAGAAGTGGTTCACACCTCAGCTGATGGTCAGTCTGACCGTACTGGCCTGGCTCTATGTGTGGGTATGTCTACCCTCTATCATGTTCTCAGACAACCACTGGCATGAAGACGGCATCAAGATGTGTAACTTTGCCGATGTGTCGTCGCGCACATACCGCAACGTTCTCCTTGGTCACATGATCGGCGTTCTCTTCATCACCACTGTGCTTCACAGCATTGTGGCGCACACGGCGTGGAAACATAAATGCCGCATCGCCAAGCAAATCAACATCATCCGAGCAGATATCAAGATCCAGCGTGATGCCAAGACAGCGCGTATGCTTGCCATGGTACTGGGCATATTCTACCTTTGTTGGGTACCCTACCTGGTAACTTTACCCATCACATCTGACCACAGAGGTGCTGACCCCTACTGGCTGCATGCCTGGGAACAGATCGGGGGTATTATTGTTATATGTAACTCATTCCTAAACCCAGTTGTGTATGCATGGCAAAATAAAATATTCAGGCGAGCATTCCAGAAGATTTTATGCCTTAAGAAGTATGAGAGAAAACCAAGCTTCCTGCGAAGGACTGGCCGCATAAAGGCCATTGTTAACGATAACAACAGCATCCATGCAAACAAGAACAATGTATCCGAGGACATGGTTGCAGACAATGGTTGTCATGACGATTTCTATGGTAGCATAGACACTCTGGATGACAGTGAGAGTTATAGTCTTGCTTTTCTGAAAAACAAGAACATAATTTCTTCCTGTGAACAGCTAGATAAGCAGACGTAGCAGCCATACAAATTATATAGATATGCTGGATTGAACAGGAATAGTTCAAGTTTAATGACATGAATTAATGCTGTAGTCTGTTGTATATCTTATCATGATTGTTCTAACTCCAGGCCTAAGAATCGCTACCTTTGTCTTGTATTCACATCCTTTAATGTTCATCTTATAAAGCACAAGATATACTTATACTTATACGTAACAATGAAAGATCATTCTGTTTTTGCATTTTTTTTTGAGAATTCTGAACAAAATGAATTGAAAGCATAAATGATAACAAGACTACAACTGTTGCTTTCACGCTCCATGGTTCATAGTTATACCATATAAGTACAATGTATTTAGTGTATATGCCAGTATACAATAAATACTGTAATGTCTCATAGAATATGCCTGATGTCACACACACACACACACACACACATACACACACACACACAAGGAAAGGTTGTGGAATATTTTTTGTATAATGTACATTTGTTTTTGCATTAAAAATAGATCCTATGAGAAATGGTTTCATATTTGATTTGTTATGGTGATGCACCAGATGGCAGCATTTGGTTGACATGTCATCACATCTACAATATCATGCAGACACATGTGGACACCCTGACTTCCTCATTGCCTGAATAACTTATCACATTTTGGACATATCTGGACATATCTGGTAATCAAGGATAAGTACCTTATCCGGAAATTATAGTCTAGATTATATTTTATTTTTAAGTAAAGATTTCTAAACTAAGTCAGAAAGTTTTTATCTGCATCGTCCCTCATGTTTTAACCTCAAATGCTGGTGACAAGGCCATCAGACCCTGTACTTAACCTGTCCTGGAAGTACCGGTATATGGCAATATAGATTGATACTTGTAATCATAATACTGATAAAATTAAAGGGATCAGATGACAATATTATCATATAAATGACTTATTATCTCTATTATTAACAACCAGAAACGGTTGTAGAGAATAATTACAAGTCCCAGCTGATCTGACTGTCCTGGTGCTAATCTGGATGATAATCTGCATGATTGAAAATACAGAATTATGGAGTAACAAACAAGAGCCATCCCAGCTGGCACTGGTAACAAACGAGAACCATCCCAGCTGGCACTGGTAACAAACAAGAACCATGCCAGCTGGCACTGGTAACAAACGAGAACCATGCCAGCTGGCACTGGTAACAAATGAGAACCATCCCAGCTGGCACTGGTAACAAATGAGAACCATCACAGCTGGCACTGGTAACAAATGAGAACCATCACTGGTACTAATAACAAATGAGAACCATCACTGGTACTAATAACAAATGAGAGCCATCACTGGTACTAATAGCAAATGAGAACCATCACTGGTACTAATAACAAATGAGAACCATCACTGGTACTACTAACAAATGAGAACCATCACTGGTACTAATAACAAATGAGAACCATCACTGGTACTAATAACAAATGAGAACCATCACTGGTACTAATAACAAATGAGAACCATCACTGGTACTAATAACAAATGAGAACCTCTCTGGTACTAATAACAAATGAGAACCATCAGTGGTACTAATAACAAATGAGAACCATCACTGGTACTAATAACAAATGAGAACCATCACTGGTACTGGTAGCAAATGAGAACCATCACTGGTACTAATAACAAATGAGAACCATCACTGGTACTAATAACAAATGAGAACCATCAGTGGTACTAATAACAAATGAGAACCATCACTGGTACTGGTAGCAAATGAGAACCATTACCAGCTGGTACTGGGGACAAGCAAAAACCTCCCTTACTTGCAGTGGTACTGGTTCCTACCAAGAACGATGCCACAAGTACTGGAGAAAAACAAGAACCAACCAATCTGATACTGGTGATAGATGAGAATAATTAATGTTAACTTTGTCAATTAATTTTGTTTCGGACTGAAATATTTTTTTCCTAATGATTTCTGCTCTCTACCTTAATGAATGGTAGGTATGTATTCGACCTTAGCAGATTTTCACAACATGTTTCATTATAAAAATCATTTATGATAATGATATAGGTGAAATAAAAATGCATATACAATCATGCAAATATTGGAGTATTGTTTAACTTTCATAATGGCCTCTTGTATGGTAGAATGGGTGTTGCTCTGCTACATGTAGATTGGGACGGAACATGTGAACCATTTAAGGGCAGGTTTTTTCGTCTTTTTTTTCTGGGCGAGGTTAACAAGGCAAGAGGGGTGACAATATGAACATGCAATAAAAGCGTAAATGCAGTCACTCCCTGCCCCCCCCCCAAAAAAAAATAATGCTCAGTCATCTGAAGTACTCTCTGACTACACATGATGTGTTTCTACCCTATGACAATGAGTCAACCTTAGGCATTGTCTGACTATTGACTGTCTATTGTGCAGTTTAACAATCAGAGGTAGCTTAGCACAGGACTCAGTCTCAACCCTCTCATGCTGAATTAACAATGGTGACCTTATGACCTTGTCATATTATTATATCATGCACTCCCCTCATGTCAATCAAACTCTATATCTCAAATTAAAGAAATATCTTTTGACATTTTGAAAAAATTAATGATATTTCTTTTGTGTAAAACTTGATTTTTTTAAATTTGAAAATAAATGATTTATGCTATTTTAATGATCCATAACAATGTATACACAGATTTAATTAAACCTATTTGATGAGTTAAGGATTCAGATATAATTGGTCGTGGCCAGCATATATTGGGCTCTATATGACAGGAGTGAGATTGTACATGTATGCTTGGGCTTTACATCCCCCTTTGACTTTGTCATCCTGAATCTACCCATTGTTATATACACACTCTATACTGCATTGTATACAACAACATCCTTGAGCCCAAATTAGTCCTAATCCAATTATTATAAATACATTTATCAAGCAGAAATATTCATATTCAAATCAACCTATCACACTATGCACACAGATGGGAGATAGTTTGATAGGAACATGGATGTGTCTTCAAATGGAACAATTTAATGATCCGACCCGGCACCAGCGAAATAGTATACTCTGGATTATATTGCATGTCAATATAATTTGAGAATCAAGACTGTCCCCAAAATCATTGGGAAAAAACCTTCACTGTGTCTTGATCGCAAAGTGTTCCGCCCACGTACAGTAATAGGAATACTTGGAGCAGTCTGGCACGAAGGGCATATTATATCTTAGACCTCGTCCCATCTGGATGTGGCCTGGCTGAGCAGGATGAACGTGACACATTCTCCTAACCTTTCCCTTGGAGTGATGACTGAACCCTATACATCTCATGTTACCCTTGGAATGATAGATGGATCTCGGACAGACACTTATACGAATGTGACACAAAGTTTGCAGGATTTTCACAATAAAACAGAGGATTATACTTTATCAAGGGAAGAAGCATTCAACCGCCACGTGGTGGCGCTAGTGTGTACTGTCATATACTATGTGCTCATTATTCCGGTGGTATATGGTAACCTGCTGGTGCTGACGGCAATCTGCCATGAGCGCAAGTTACGGAGTGCGACTCACACCCTTATAGCCAGCTTGGCCATCGCCGACCTGTTTGTAGGAGTTCTCACCCTGCCCACGTTCTCCCTGGTCCATTACATGGAAATAGGCTACCATAACCGTGAAGTGTGCATGCTGAGCTATATACTGAGCCACTGCCCGACGAGCGTCTCCTGCCTCACCCTCCTCGTCATCTCCATAGAACGCTTCATAGCAATTCACTACCCGTTCAAGCATCGCAGGATGTTCACGAGGCAGCTGACGATCGGTATTGCTATTACAGTGTGGGTCTACGTGTGCACATTCCTGCCTATTATCATGTTTGTTGACAATGACTGGGATCCTGTTAATGCCATATGTAACTTTGCCTCTGTGTCCTCTTCCATGTATCGCAATGCACTGCTAGGCCACCTGGTGGGCGTTCTCATCATCACCACTATACTGCACTCCAAGGTGTCCTACACTGCATGGAAAAGTCGCAGGCGGATTGAAAAACAGCTCAATATAATTCGCGTGGAGCTGAAGATTCAGAGGGATGCCAAGATAGCTAAGATGCTGGGGATGGTCCTGGGGATCTTCTACCTGTGTTGGATGCCCTATCTCTTCACCATTCCCCTTGCCGCTATCTATGACGAGGGACCTGACCCCTTCTGGCTCCACACCTGGGAGCAGATCGGAGGAATCATCGTCATCTGTAACTCATTCCTAAATCCTGTAGTTTACGCCTGGCACAATAAAACATTCCGTCGTGCATTTCAGAGGATCCTGCTCCTTAAAGCTGAGAGGGTTGATGGCAGATTATCTTTCTATCAAGGACGACCTAGTATTAGTCTCACCAACGATAACAGTCTAAGTTACGATACCTCGACCAGATCACAAACCCAAACTGCCATCTCCACCATTCAGAAGTCAGCTGTGTCTACAATACTCTAGGAGCTTGCACTATGAATCAAACCATAATTGTAGCCTATTCAAAAGTGCTGCCACCTGTATGTAGGTATCTAAATATACTTCACAGTTCACAGACACATAATGGAAAATACAAGGATGACAGTAAAGTAAACAAAATGACAGAGTAAACTTTATATATATACAGTGTATATCAAACTAGTTTGATATTTATAACTAATATCTGTATATATGTATTTGTATTTGATGAATGTACATGTTTGTTAAATAATTAAAGTTTTCCAAACAAATAATTTAAAGTTCCTACATGTCCATTATGTAATTTCAATGTAAGTGCTAAATTATTGTTTAAGTGCAAGTGTAGATGAAGTAAAGTGCAAGCAGTGATTGGGAAAGTGCTGTATGTCTAAATCAAAGCTTTTCCATAACTTTGCCACGGAAGAGCATACCAATCTTCACAAAGAACAAATTACCTAAAGAGATCAATGAACTTAATCTAACTTTTCTGTTAAGCAACATTGTGTAGTCATCAAATTGTTTTGGAAAGCATAGGGACTCTTTATGAATATCATTAAGTACAGAGTGAGCTCTGATCAGTTTAGTTTTATTTCACGAATGCCATATTAGATTTCTAACCTTGGCTCTGATTGGTCCTTTCATATCACACTGAATATAAAGCACTCAGTCTGTTAGTTTACTACCAGGCGCTATTGGACATTCTACCAGGGTCACAATGATAAAATTTAAGGTGATTGACCTCGAAACAGTCATGCCCCCTTGCGCAAGTGTACCCAAAGTGAAGTGTAAGTGTACCCAAAGTGAAGCGTAAGTGTACCCAAAGTACAGTACAAGCATACCTGAGGCATTCCCTGCTGTGACTGTACCGGTGCCGTCCTTGACGAAGACGGCCCTCAACTTCTGTAGTCCCTGCAGTGTACAGCCGGAGCGTGGAAACTCATCCTTGGTTACCTCCACAGACCCTGTGTAGATATCACAACTACCAGATCACTCATTTAATCATTTAAATGTTGATAAATAATTTATTGATAAACACCACAGGGACGATCAATTCCGATGTCATTATCAAGTCTTGAAACCAAAAGTTTACAAGATGAAAAGTATCAGAAAAAAAGGTTTTTAAAATGTTGCTGAATCATTTTTTTAAAATAAATACCACTGTGACTTCATATAATGTGAACATCATAGAAATCATATAAATCATAAAAATGTCCTTAAAGGCTCTGGAGCAGTAAGAGTTGATTAATAAGAAAAATCAATAATACATTTTTCATTGATGTCTTGGAAAACTGCACATTTTTAATAATTTCTACCTCCAGCCTTTACAGAGATGGCATTATTAATCATAACATTCCACATGGCTATGTTTTAGAGTGAAAGCTTAATGTTTTGTACAAACCTTTCCTTGATGTGACAGAGACTGGGACAATTTCTTTGTCAAAGTTGCCTGACTTCTCGGCGGTCTCACACTTGAGTTGTGAGCGGAGTGCGAAGTGGTCCTGGTCTGACCGGCTGATGCCCCACTGCTTGGCCACATTCTCAGCTGCAAATATACAACTCTGCTCTGTCATTTTGTAAACATTTGTTTGTTTATTTTGAATATCACATAGTCAAGTTTGAGTTTTGACTGGATGGGAGGCATTCCTCCATCAGAGCTGTTTGATACTCTGCACAGCCCATGCAGAATGTCACCTCTGACCTTCTCAAATCAAACTACCAAGAGCACGTTGAGACGTTTAACACAGCACTTGAAAGAGTGCTGTGCTTAGTATGTGAATTCAATATCTACACATATTTTCAAAAAATCCATATTTTCCTTATTTAAAAAAAATTCATTTGAAAAGATAAGATAATGTGTTAAGGTGTTAGGTACATGTAAGACAACTTTTATCTCATAGCTGGTTTTATGCCGAAAGGTCATCTGATACCTGTTAGAGAATGTTCAGCTGATGTCCATAAAAGGCTACTCTACTTCCATTCCAGGTGATCCCCATATGGTAGGTAATGGTATAGTCCTACCTGTGATCCCCATGTGGTAGGTAATGGTATAGTCCTACCTGTGATCCCCATGTGGTAGGTAATGGTATAGTCCTACCTGTGATTCCCATGTGGTAGGTAATGGTATAGTCCTACCTGTGATTCCCATGTGGTAGATAATGGTATAGTCCTACCTGTGATTCCCATGTGTCCTTAAATGGTAGATAATGGTATTGTCCTACCTGTGATCTCCATGTGGTAGATAATGGTATTGTCCTACCTGTGATCCCCATGTGGTAGATAATGGTATTGTCCTACCTGTGATCTCCATGTGGTAGATAATGGTATTGTCCTACCTGTGATCCCCATGTGGTAGATAATGGTATTGTCCTACCTGTGATCTCCATGTGGTAGGTAATGGTATTGTCCTACCTGTGATCCCCCACAAGGCAGATAATGGTATAGACCTACCTGTGACTCCCATGTGGTAGGTTATGGTATAGTCCTACCTGTGATCCCCATGTGGTAGGGTATGGTATAGACCTACCTGTGATCCCCATGTGGTAGATAATGGTATAGTCCTACCTGTGATTCCCATGTGGTAGTTGTGGAAGGCATCCATGAGGCCGTCGCTGATGCACGTGTCCACCATTGAGGCGTCTCCCATCTTCACTCCAGCCCTCATGGCCACTGCGTGAGGTGCCTGAACACACATATTAACCTTCAGTCTCAAAGTAAGCTGTCTCTAGTACATGCAGTGATGCACTTGTTTAAGATCAATAGGACCTGTCTTGCTAATCTTCATCTTAATATGCCTCTTACAAGCAGGAAATAAATGGGAGGTATACTAAAAATAAATATATATATACTTTCTTCTGGGAGGGAAGGAAAATTTTGATGTAGCAGATATAGGAGAGCAGCTAACAAGTATTGTTTCTTTTTTGATTATGTCAAAGTGGCGCCCCCTAGCTGATAAATGATTTATAAATATCGCAAATGTTTCAGACACAAGTGCAGTGCCATCTGGTGAGTACTTGCCTTGCTCATACTTTCCTGTCCCCCTGCTACGACAATGTTTGCACTTCCTGATTGTATAGACTGTGTTGCCAAGGCAACGGCCTTGAGTCCGGAGCCACAGAGCATGTTGATGCCCCATGCTGGAACACTGTAGGGAATACCCGCCTCCACACTCGCCTGGCGTGCAGGGTTCTGACCTTCAGCTGGAAAATTATATGTGTAAATGTTAACAAAAAAGATCAGGATGGTTAAAATGCAGGATTGTTTTCCTTATTCTTCACATCTTGTGAAAATTATGCAGGCAAATCTTTATTTAAAAATATATATGATATGGTCATATGGCTCATGGCCCAACCTATTTTTAAGCGACCAATATTTAAATAGATTGTATCAATGACCTTTTCAGCACTGTTAAGGGCATATCAGGTCAGGTGGAAGCCTGCCACTGGGACTCAATGCCCGGCTAAATTATGAGCAGATAATATGAGAATCAATCATTATTCTATAATTGCAAAATTGTGTTGTAGATGTACAATGTAAGGAAGATTCTTACCTGCGGTGAGGACCTGACCAAGAATCACCTCGTTGACCTCTTCACCTTTGACATTGGCCCTTTTTAGAGCTTCTCCAATGGCGACTTTGCCCAGGTCGTGGGCAGACTGAGAGGCAAAGAATCCATTAAAAGATCCTGAAACACACAATGCATGAAAGTACAATGATCATTATTATAAATGTTTTATGGGTACACCTGATGAGTGATCTATGAAGAAATTTATAATATTTCAAACATATTGTTCAAAATTGTGGTGCAAGTATCATTATAAAGTACTCATTTTTATAATTTGTATGTTACATTTCATAATATCTTTAAAACATAATATCTTTATGAACATCTTCAGTATGAAATTTTGATTTTCAGGTGTCAGATTTTGGCAAATTGTAATGCACCAAAGTATTGAGCAAAATACCACTGTTTTCTATGGGCTATAAACTTTGAGCCAAAGAAAAATTTAGCTTAAACTGATTCTGAATTTTTTGGTGGAAAGAGTACTACCTAAAATAATATCAAGATTAATTTTTGAGTTTCACGTTTTTCTTATTCAAATAAATGATTTAAAAATAGGCATCAGAGACATGGACATACTCAACCCTAGACTTCACAAGCAATGGACCTGGTATTTTTCACTCTTGACCTACATTTCAAGATCAAAAATGTCACACAGGGGTCATCATATGGTTAAACTTGTCCAAGACATTTACACAAAAAGTTCACATCACAAGTTAAAAAGGAATCAAAGTGGTTTCGGCAAAGTTTTTTATCAACCACTTATACTACAATATCAAGTGAAAGAGATAGCATTAAAACCCATATTATGAAAGCTTTCAAAGTCAAGTGTTTACATTTCTTTCCATAGTGTACTATGTGGATAATAGCAAAGAAATTAACTGTGCTTATCAGATTTATCATATTATGGTAGTAATGAAGCAAAATATAACCTGACGCAACAAAAAAAGGACAATCTGCTATTCTGGAGGTCTGTAACATTATATCTGACATCTGTTCTTTCCATCACTGATTAAAAAAATCAGAGAGAACTTTTATGGCAATCTGCTTTTTGACATTCTGGAGGATGTTCTGTCAAATATTTTGTGAAAAGAAAGTAAATATCCCTCTTTCTTTTGAAAGAAGAATGTATAGTATAATCTGAGTTATATGTGTCATTAATATCTGCATTATGATTTTGTAGACATGTTATGGCACTGTGTATTTCTAACCGACATCTTTCTGTATTGTCTAGGCTATTACATAGGAGCACATACTTGTCTACATATGGGACACATCCCCCACTCTCCACCAGGTGGCGTATCAATGAGCTGCACAGCTGGAGCCCGCATCTCACATAATATGCCATCAGATATACATGGCCCAGGCAATATTTGAATAACAATAATATTTGGTCATATCAAAAATCTATTTCTGCCTTAGTAATGAAAATATGTAAATTTATTGATGAAAATCTCTGAAGTTATATGTGTATACTGTTGTGAAAAAAATTAGTTATTTTGGAAAATAATCTTAAAATATGAACCTGATGGTCAACATATAAGTATAGCTTATCATTATAAAACACATTGATGGAAATATTATTGAGGTAAATGAGCTTGTGTAAAGACATAAAGATTGCTCATATCTAGTCATAAATCCCAGTTATGTATTTATCCTTGGCCGTGATTGATCATTTCTTGTATTTTATGATAGACATCTATAAAAATCTATAATAAAATTTTAATTCAAAGTTAGATAACCATATCTATGAATACATTGAAGTTCTCCTGGGCCTCATACCACTATAAGATAATGGTCACAAAATTATCTGATTATGTTTACTTGGCAGAAGATGTGTAGATAACATATCAGTGAGAACATTGTAGTTGTCCCTGGCTTTATTCTACTCTAAGATAATGTTAACAAAATGATTTGGTTCTTCTCACCACACACACCCAATTCAGAACTAAATACTTCTTTTTTTTTTAAGAAAGTATAGCAACATGTCTATTTTGTTGAGGCTATGTATGAAATTTATGTTATTTGCCCAGTTTGGTTGATCAAACTGGAGTTAAAGGTTGAACAAGCAGCATTGTTCACCCCTGTTCAGAGAGTTCTATTATGAGAAGTATATGGGACACTCCTGGCTATTTAAGCAGGTGTTTAAGCACAGTTTCTCTGCTACTCTCATTTTGGTTAGATTTTTGCAATTTTATATTGAATCAAATATTAATTCAAGAGGCGAGAGGATAACTTTCACACTATAGGCTTTCCAAGGCAGAAGTTTATAATCTGGCTGGATAGACATATTGCCTCATGTGAGATATCTCCTGACCATGGATTGGGACAGTCAGCCCACACTGCCACAAAGTTCTCCTGATATTACACATCACCTGACAGCCAATCACAGCAGCTCAACGTGATCATGTCACCATATCAGGTCACAGGTCACAGGTCATGAAGGCAATGACACTACCATTGCTTGTGAATCAATCATACTCCCCATCTCCTATCTCCAAACACTTTTATGATTGTAAAGCTTGTCTGTTTAATAGCTGATGCTTGTATAATTAATGTATTTTTGTTTGATTTTTATGTCACTCAAAACACTTGAATATCATTATTTGCAAGTTCCATGTCCATCACTGACATCAGTTCATCTGTCATTTCCACTGTCAAAGATAAGCAAGATATGTTTGCAATGAAAAATGTACCTTGAATTACCATAAACAAAATTAAATACTAACCAATTGGTGTTCTTGCCGCAGAAACAATGTACACTTGTTCTTGAGCCATTGTTTTGGTTTGAAGTTGAAACCACGTCTGCCCGGCTTGCCAGTAAAATGAAAAGTGACATCTGTCATCATTCGGCTATCTCCGGAATTTGTGACCTGCTTTCGGAAACTTTAAAACTTTCTTATTAGCGAGAAATCTACAAATTAGATATACGGACATATTATAAGTTTTTTTTGGGTATACAATTAGAAGTTTAAACGTGAGGAATGCATTGATAATTTAATTTCAACGAAAAATACTTCGATCGGCAAACTTCGTATTTCAACATGGCCGCGATCATTCAACTAACTTTCTGAGTGATTTCTCGTCATTTTTTCTCAATTTAAATCAAGAATATCAATAAAAAATCATTTTCAGGTCGTCATCAAAGATGGCTGTCATTTTGGAGACTTCACTTGGCGATATAACTATTGATCTTTACACAGAAGAAAGACCACAATGTAAGTAAATTTATGAAATAATGACAATATCGCCCAACCATAATGCAAAACAAACGTCGACAAATGAATGATGCCTGTTCATTTTAAATAAAGTAACAAGTGCCTTCGGCTGATAAGTGATGCGATCTCGCACTATGAGTGTGACGTCACACAAGGCCATTGTGTGAAAAGTGACATAAATATATAATTTGTTAAATTGAACCCCCCTTCAACATCAATTTCTGAACCTGCCAATATACCAAAACTTAACTGATTCCCGCCAACATCAGTGAAGTGTCATTCTTAAAACTTTAAAATATGATTTAAATCCAAGTTTCATATCACATATGCAAGCATTTCTGTTCAAACTTTTTGATCCCAAAAGCCCCCAAAATTATGAAGTATCAGACATTTCTCTGAATGACACAATGAGCATCAACAAGCATCACATGCCAAATACAAAAAGCCCTGTTGGCATACATGTTGTAACTATCTTCTATGGATAAAATAACCACAATATGAAAGTGACTGTGCTACTGAAGTGCCAAATTTGGTGCGAATTTCAAATCTCATCACATTCCTCTCTGGTACCATCAATATATAATAATGGATAATGTGAGCACATGTTACAGGAAATGTGACAACTTTTGGAACTCAATCAGAGCCAGTCAGCAGCATCATAAGCATGCAGTGGAATCTGTAAATCTTTCAAACACAATTTTCACTCACAGACACAATCACTCACAGATGCTTTCTATTTTCTATCAAACTGTGCACCTCCAGTGGTACTGGACATGTTGATTAAATAAGAGAACAATTATTGGAACTTGCCCTGTAGATTAAACAATATCAAGCAAGGTTGCCCAAGAATGAATACATTTTTATGGCAAATCTTTCATGTTACACTTATGAGAAAATGCAAGATTGCCTGGGATCAACAGATGAACATTAATCTGGTGTATTCAGCTTGATTTTTCAACTTTATACAAGTAAGTTTGTTTACTACTACTCAAGCTGAACCCTAGAACATTAAACCTCTCAGGCATAGCTAACATCAGGGTTGGATTTTGTATTTGTAACACGGATGGTTCCTTTTTTGACAAGCATTGCCGACAGGCAATGCTTGTCAAAAAAAGGAACTATCTGTGTTATTCTATGATCGGTACGATCATGGGAAATGCGTATTCATTTCCTGTGGTTTGTGATTCGGTTTTTTCTGTGGTCATTATTGTTAAAGCAACTGACGCCACTGTGGAGTGTTCATCCGTGTGCATGCAAGTTTCCAATTTGCGCATGCGCCACGGCGTATGAATACTTATAAGAGAAGTAAACAAAAGAAAAGAAGTGTGTGGTGTAAAAGCAGAACGTTCAAAACGATGTCATCGTGCTAAAATTATCCCTATAAATTGCTTGGACATGCTTACCAATCGCTAGAACAAGGAATTGTCAGTAAGTTTAATTCAAATTTGGTGTAAATCGGACAATTAGAACAGAAATAACATGCAAAAGTCTGATCGATGATTTGCGGTTAGCGCCTGAGCGATAACAGAGCAACTTACGCAATCGAACCTGAAAAGGCACATCTTTGCATGAAGTTGTGCTAAAAAATTTGTACATATACCAAATTAAATGTTTTCAAAAGACAAATAAAGATAATTTCAACTGCCCCATCAGTTTGCAATAGTTATTTCATTTTGTGTTTTTTTGTTTATTTTAATTTTTGTTTTGTTTGTTGTAATTTTTGTTTTGTTTATTTTAATTTTGTTTTGTTTGTTGTAATTTTTGTTTTGTTTATTTTATTTTTTGTTCTGTTTGTTGTGAATTTTGGTTTGTTATATTTTTTCCCCATCCGTGTTACATGTGGATCACCACTTTTTCTTGTTTACAGTTTGAAGGGAAAATCTTGGGAAATCACAGTTTCCAGGTTTTCCAACTCCAGCCAAGAAAAAAGGGTGTCATCTTTCACGGCTGGGGCCAGAAATACCCCCAGGACAAAACCTATCGCAAGATTTTTCTTTTTTTTCCCATTCAATTACCATGTTTACATGTATGTTGATACTTATTGCTGCTTATTGGTCCAGATTAAACGGACCAGACCAGCTGTGGAGCTGAGGGACCTGATACTTTTTGTTGATTAAGCTGACTGTAGTATCTTTGTGATAAAATGTGTCTGATATATATAGTTCAGATGTCTTAATCTGACATATTTATTTTTACAGGTTGCAAGAATTTCTTAAAGTTATGTAAAGTCAAGTATTATAACTGGTGTTTGTTCCATTCTGTGCAGGTGGGTATTTTATCTGAGTTTTTATCTATATTTCATTATATAATTGCTGTAAATTGCAAATAAAAAAAAATTGTATTCTCTGAACAAAAGGAATACACTGATTTCAAGAGATTTTTTTATGAACTTCAGAGGAACTATATAGCTCAGACTGGGGACCCAACAGGAACAGGAAGGGGTGGTCATTCAATATTCAGGTGAGTTCAAACAAAAATACAATTCCATAAACCACAGAGAACTTTTGTGAAATTTGAGCTCTCAATAAGTTTTATTTTTGCTTATCTAAGAAATAGAGTTTAACATGTTATGGCATGTAAATATATACCAACCCAAATCACCATTTTTAGTCAAATATAAATGTGGGAAAAAGAAAAAAAATTTTTTTTTAATATCTAATTAATTTGTCTTCTCACATAAAGTATATATTTATTTAAGTATAATATCAGTTTGAAGTGTTGATTTTTGACTTGGTTTCAGCAAGTTGTATGGTGAGCAGGCTCAGTACTTTGAGATGGAGACAAAGCCTCGCATCAAGCACAGCAAGCTCGGCTCAGTGTCCATGGTCAATGGGGGAAACAATATGCATGGGTCACAGGTAAGTTTTGCCACATCACATCAGTTCTATCATATGAACTATAAAACTTCCCTAAATTGAAGACTTAAGTGAACCATTGCACCATGACATGGTATATGGTTATATTAGCCTCAATGTTAGCTTTGACGATAGCCTCATTGTTAGCTTTGACGATAGCCTTGATGTTAGCTTTGAGGTTAGCCTAAATGGAAGGCTCTGTTAGCCTTGATGTTAGCCTAAGTGTTAACCTCAATGTTAGCTTTCATATTAGCCTCAACATTAGCCTTGATGTTAGTTTTGATTTTAGCCTTGATGTTAGTTTTGATGGTATTCATAATTGTCATAAGAAAGGCTGGCTGGGCCATTCAGAATGATTCTTATTAACTCACCAACTTTAATGTTTATGTCAGAAGTTGAGGTGCGATGTTAGCCTTAAGGTTTGCTTTAATGGTGGTTTGTTAGCTTCCATGATAGCCTCCATGTTAGCCTTGATTGTAGCATTCAGTTAGCCTTCATGTTGACATTGATATTAGCTTTGATGATAGCCTCCATGTTAGTTAGCCTTGATTGTAGCATTCAGTTAGCCTTCATGTTGACATTGATGTTAGCTTTGATGGTAGCGGTGAAGTTAGCCAAGGTGCTTGCTTTGTTATTAGTCTTGATGTTGGCCTTGATGGTAACCTTGATATTAACCTCAGTTTTTGACTCAGTGCTAGTTTTTATATTAGCAACAGTGTTAGCCCTGATGTTAAATTTGATGGTATTCTCAACTTACCAAACTTCATGCTTTTGTCAGTAGTTGAGAACCAAGCAGGAATGTTAGAATACTACCAAATCTATAAGGTGAGAGTCTGGAAAAGGACATAGTGCAGTTAATATCAGGAGGACTTTTAAATAATTAAAATGTTGTTTCTGATAGCTTCTGTGCATTAGGAATGAAGTTTAGTCTGCCAGGCAAAGCTAAGTCATTTCGAAAGAACATAAACATTGTTGTGTATACTATTTTTGTCACAAGGCTGGGTGAGTATTTTTTATCTTGATGAGATTATTTTGATGGAATTATCTTAATATGGAATTATCTTGACCTGTTTCAGTTTTTCATAACGCTGGGAGCTGACCTAGATTATCTTGACGGGAAGCACACAGTATTTGGGGAGGTAGCAGAAGGGGAAAATGTCTTGGAGAAAATAAATGAAGCTATTGCCGACAAAGAAAACAGACCCTACAAGGATATCAGGTATTGTGACGCAATTATATAAATATCCAATAATGAGTAGGCTCATGACTGTCTGATGGCAAAGTACTCATCTAATGTCAAGATTATGACCCTAAGATTAGTGATTAGTAAAAGCTAAATCAAAACTTAATAATGTTAATCGGACACTGTAGTAGAATATATAAATTTGTGAGATAACTTTTAATTTTTCTAATCTGACTCTTGGCTTTGATCAGAATCTTCCATACCGTGGTTCTGGATGATCCGTATGATGATCCGGCAGGATTAGCTGACTTAATCCCGGATAGATCACCCAGACCTACCCAGGAGATGCTGCAGGTCAGTCTCCATATACAGCTGTTAGGCCAAAACAAATTATAACCTTGTTTCCAATAATGCACCCTGAAAAGAAAAGAGGGAGGGTAGATTTTTATTTTTAATTTTTTATTTATATTTTGTTAAATGTGATGAAATATATCGAGAATGGATATATTAATAGGACATTATAACAAACTATGTATTTTCACCTAGAAAGTAAAAAAAAACCTAAAACTTTCGGGCAGCTGGTTTGGGTAAGTAGGGAAATTGGGAACAAGCTTCTTTTTTAGTTTAGGCCTTGTATAAAGATGAACCATATTTTAAAACCATGGGTATTACAACAGTCCAAACTATTTATATAAGTCATGTATCAGATCATTCATATGAAAACTTTCAATATCCTTGTTTTTCCTTTTGAGACATTAAACTTTTAATATTTCGACCTAATAAACTGTACCCAGTTGTAAGAGAAAAAAGTTTTATTTATCATTTGTGTTGATAATTGTGATATTATTATCTAGCTTTCATAGTCTGTAGAACACAACCAAGTGAATCTGAAACTGCACAAGTAATACTTTAAACATGGTATTATTGATGGAATGGTAAGATGATAGGATTGACGGAATGATAGGATTGATGGAATGACAGGATTTATGGAATGATAAGATTGCTGGGTTCATCAAGGCTTTGGACAAGATTGGCAAAATTGTTCAACTAATTAGTAATCGTTTGCCATTAAATCCATCAGGCATAGGCCAGTTTCATTTAGTTCAGACTGTCAGTACTGTTGTGTATGTGAACTAAGCTACATGTATAATACTGGATTGCTTCAGAGTGACCGGATAGGGGTGGATGAAGATGTGGACATCATGGAGGGGATGACTACGGATCAGGTGGAACAGATGCTGAAGGAGAAGGAATCTAAAGCCAACGCTCAGCTGCTGGAGATGGTAAGTACCTCCTCATCTCCTCATCTCCTCATCTCCTCACTCTCAATAGAACAGGACACTTTCCACATATGTGATCCTTGAATATCTCTGATAATTGACCCAAATGTTAGAATTAAAGCTGAATAATATTTTATTTGTAACTAGGATCTCAAACAACTTATATATTTTAAGATATTTTAACATTTCAATGATTTTCTGGAAAATATATCTACTTGGGAAAAGAAGACATGGAAATTTGTGTCTGATTCCATTATGTTTCCCAGATAGAATTGATTTTAATGGCAAGAGACAGAGAATGATTAAATTGCCTGTATACAGGTAGGTACCTAACGATACCATGTTGCCTGTATATAGGTAGGTACCTACTCATACCATGTTGCCTGTATACAGGTAGGTACCTAATGATACCATGTTGCTTGTATACAGGTAGGTACCTAATGATACCATGTTGCTTGTATACAAGTAGATACCTAATGATGCCATGTTGCCTGTATACAGGTAGGTACCTAATGACACCATGTTGCCTGTATACCTAATGACACCATGTTGCCTGTATACAGGTAGGTACCTAATGATACCATGTTGCCTGTATACAGGTAGGTACCTTATGATACCATGTTGCCTGTATATAGGTAGGTACCTAATGATACCATGTTGCCTGTATACAGGTAGGTACCTAATGATATCATGTTGCCTGTATACAGGTAGGTACCTAATGATACCATGTTGCCTGTATATAGGTAGGTACCTAATGATACCATGTTGCCTGGATACAGGTAGGTACCTAATGATACCATGTTGCCTGTATACAAGTAGGTACCTAATGATACCATGATGCCTGTATACAAGTAAGTACCTAATGAGACCATGTTGCCTGTATACAAGTTGGTACCTAATGAGACCATGTTGCCTGTATACAGGTAGGAGACCTGCCGGATGTGGATGTCAAACCTCCGGATGATGTCTTGTTCGTGTGCAAGCTCAATCCAGTAACCACCTCGGAAGATCTGGAAGTTATCTTCTCACGATTCGGAAATATTGTCAGGTAAATTCATACATCCGTTGAGTGTTTTATTCATACATATATATGTGTATGAGACATATAAATTAGAAATTCTTCACAATGAAATACCATATTTTATATACTTAATATTTTTTGCTGTTATTTTTTTAATATCGTTTGTATTTAATTCATTTGTAAAGAACAAACAAATGGTCAGATTTTTTTTTTTGCAGAACAGAATAGCAATTACAAATTTTAATTTATTTTATGTAAACGTAAAGCTTCATTCATTATAATTTGAGCAATTTACTAAAACATATTATGTAAAAATCTTTTCCATTTTACAGTTGTGAAGTGATTAAAGACCAAAAAACTGGTGAATCTCTGCAATATGCATTCATTGAATTTGAAAAAGTAAGTAGGCATGTCCAAATTTATTTCATATTTGATTACCATGTGCAATGTCGTTGAAGGAATTGATTTGACTGTAATATTTGTAAATGGCAGGAGAGCGACTGTGAGAATGCCTACTTCAAGATGGACAACGTTCTCATTGATGATCGCCGCATCCACGTAGACTTCAGCCAGTCTGTTTCCAAGGTCAAATGGAAGGGAAAAGGTCAGTTTTCATATAATTATTTTTCTGATGGGGCTATCATTAAAATTAAGAAAAAAAACCTGAATCCTTAACACAATGTATAATGTAATTATCTGCAATTTGGTGGCTCCCTTTAAAGTCACATATTAAATGAAATGGTTTAAACAGCAAGTAAGAAATATTTATGAGGCAAATTCTTGCTGTCCTAAGTGAGGAGGTCTGCAAACCTTGATATTGTTATATAAGATGTGCATCTTGCAGGGAAGGGAGTGACGTACCCTGGTAAAGACAAGGAAGAGGACGATGGCAGACCCAAATATGTCATCAAAGATAACAGCATGAAGGAGTATCCTTGGTCTCATTAAGCTTCAACTAACCCCAAGGGTGATGCTACGGCTGTCAGTGGGGCAGTGGGCAGAACTGACCCCCAGGGTGATGCAAAGGCTGTCAGTGGGGTAGAACTAACCCCCAAGGTGATGCTAAGGCTGTCAGTGGGGCAGTGGGTAGAACATACCCCCAGGGTGATGCTAAGGCTGTCAGTGGGGCAGTGGGTAGAACATACCCCCAGGGTGATGCTAAGGCTGTCAGAGGGGCAGTGGGTAGAACATACCCCCAGGGTGATGCTAAGGCTGTCAGTGGGGTAGAATTAACCCCCAGGGTGATGCAAAGGCTGTCAGTGGGGTAGAACTAACCCCCAAGGTGATGCTAAGGCTGTCAGTGGGGCAGTGGGTAGAACATACCCCCAGGGTGATGCTAAGGCTGTCAGAGGGGCAGTGGGTAGAACTAATCCCCAGGGTGATGCTACGGCTGTCAGTGGGGCAGAGGGTAGAACCTACCCCCAGGGTGATGCTACGGCTGTCAGTGGGGCAGAGGGTAGAACCTATCCCCAGGGTGATGCTACGACTGTCAGTGGGGCAGTGGGTAAAACTAACCCCCAGGATGATGATACGGCTGTCAGTGGGGCAGAGGGTAGAAAACTAACCCCCAGGATGATGCTAAGGCTGTCAGTGGGGCAGTGGGTATAACTGAACTCCAGGGTGATGCTAAGGCTGTCAGTGGGGTAGTGGACAGAACTAACCCCCAGGGTGATGCTAAGGCTGTCAGTGGGGCAGAGGGTAGAACTAACCCCCAGGGTGATGCTAAGGCTGTCAGAGGGGCAGTGGGTAGAACACACCCGAGAGTGAAGCTGAGGCTGTCAGTGGGGCAGTGGGTAGAACATACCCCCAGGGTGATGCTAAGAGTGTCAGTGGGGCAGTGGGTAGAACTGACCCCCAGGGTGATGCTACGGCTGTCAGTGGGGCAGAGGGTAGAACTAACCTCAAGGGTGATGCTACGGCTGTTAGTGGGGTAGTGGGTAGAACTGAACTCCAGGGTGATGCTAAGGCTGTCAGTGGGGTAGTGGACAGAACTAACCCCCAGGGTGATGCTAAGGCTGTCAGTGGGGCAGAGGGTAGAACTAACCCCCAGGGTGATGCTAAGACTGTCAGAGGGGCAGTGGGTAGAACACACCCGAGAGTGAAGCTAAGGCTGTCAGTGGGGCAATGGGTAGAACTAACCCCCAGGGTGATGCTAAGGCTGTCAGTGGGGCAGTGGGTAGAACTAACCCCCAGGGTGATGCTAAGAGTGTCAGTGGGGCAGTGGGTAGAACTGACCCCCAGGGTGATGCTACGGCTGTCAGTGGGGCAGTGGGTAGAACTAACTCCCAGGGTGATGCTAAGGCTGTCAGTGGGGTAGAACTAACCCTCAGGGTGATGCTAAGGCTGTCAGTGGGGTAGAACTAAACCCCAGGGTGATGCTAAGAGTGTCAGTGGGGCAGTGGGTAGAACTGACCCCCAGGGTGATGCTACGGCTGTCAGTGGGGCAGTGGGTAGAACTAACTCCCAGGGTGATGCTAAGGCTGTCAGTGAGGTAGTGGGTAGAACTAAACCCCAGGGTGATGCTAAGAGTGTCAGTGGGGCAGTGGGTAGAACTGACCCCCAGGGTGATGCTACGGCTGTCAGTGGGGCAGTGGGTGGAACTAACCCCCAGGGTGATGCTAAGGCTGTCAGTGAGGCAGTGGGTAGAACTAAACCCCAGGGTGATGCTAAGGCTGTCAGTGGGGTAGAACTGACCCCCAGGGTGATGCTAAGGCTGTATATTAAATTAATATTTTATATGATTTAACATATTTGAAGACCTTGACCTTGACCTTTTAAAGTCAGAGGTATGATCTGGTGTTTGATGAAGAGGACAGTCCATCCTCCTCTAAGAAGCACAAGAAAAAGAAGAAGAAGAGGAGGCACAGCAGCAGTGACAGCCACTCTGACAGCGACACCAAGAAACACAAGAAACAGGTAAGGAACAATATTAACCTTGTATGTCCAGGACAAATTTTCATATTGCACAGGCACATTAATGTGTGTCTGACATTGTATTCCTTATTCTAAGACAGCTAATATTTCAACACTTTCTTAAACCAACTGATTCTACCACACTGAATGGCGAGGGACTCCGAGTCAATGCTCGTTTTCTAAAAATACCAGAAAATCCTATTCTGGCGTGAGGTATTAAATTAAATGTAATATCAGGAGGTATATTAAATTAAAGTTTGATTTAATGGTCAATCCTTCTTACTTTGAGGACTGAGGGTGTTACATATGACAAAGATTGTCTATGTATCTTGTGATATACATTGAATTTAATGTTATTCTTTCACAGGGTTCCAAAAGATCTCGCTCAAGAAGTCCAGTCAGTCAATCAAGAAACAGAAGTCCGGATGAGAGGCGAGATCGTGCCAAACACAAAGACAGAAACCCAGACAAATACAGGGATAGAGAACCAGACAAATACAGGGATAGAGAACCAGACAAATATAGAGACCGGGACTACAATAAACGTAAAGATCGGGACAGTGACAGACGACGAGAAAAGAGTAGAGACTATGATCGGCGGAGGGACAGATAATTCACAATGGAAAGATTTTAAAAGGAACAATGGAAAAAAATCTGACAAAGATGGAATACCATTTTTTCCAGGTGCTTTGATAGGCAGCTCGCTGAGAACTATTACAGGGCACAACTTTATAAACAAAATCATCATAGGACTGTAAATATAACAATAAAATATAAAACAAATAATTAAGGATAGTGTTTTCATTCAAGTCTTAACTGTTCAAATTACTTTTTTATTTAATATATATGGAATAAGCTGTTTCTTTAGATCTTGTGCTTGATACTTGAGAAAAGTGGAAATTTGTTTCTCACTTTGACACGTGCCCAACAACCAGTTATCAGAGGCTATGGTTGGTGTTATCAGGAAATCTATCGAATCACTCTTCGAATAGAGTAGGGCATTGAGGCTCAGTGATGGGCTTCTATCTGATCTAATAATCTCCAAATTATAATTCATAGATCTTTCATACAAACAAAATTATATTAATAATTAAAGTTGACGTTGAGACAATCCTTTCATTATGTGTTAGGCCATTCAGAGAATTTGAGGCATATGTTGACCAGCTTACTGCTGCCCTGTTATGAGTGCTTTCACAGCTGGCTACCAACAACACAAATGTAAACAAAAATTAAATGTTTTTACGACTCTTTCAGCAATAATGGCCATATCAGGTCAACTTTTTATCCTTTTAACCATTGTGAATGTAACACTGCCGACAGAGGGAGTCAAACTCACCACCATCTTTGCTGGTATATGCCCTATTTAACTTTTTAATCTTGATAGCTTGTTCCATACCAATGACTTTCCTCTCAAAGTTTTGGTATGTTCAGGCTTCAGGTGTTGACTGACTTCAGGGGACCAGCCCCACTAGCACAGTTCATAGAGTGGAGGATTTGTGCCTATAATGGTTATATAAGTGGAGGACGGGAGGTGGTGGGTTCAACTCCCACGGCCGGCAGTGTTACTTTCACACTGGTTAAAAGGTTTGAAAGTCGACCTGATATGGCCATAGTTGCTGAAAGGGTTGTAAAAACATCGTTTCACATTTTTTATTTCTGACTTCAGGAATGTCTACCTTTAAAGATTCTGCAAATCATTTTCTTGTACAAATAAAATATAACTGTCTGCTGGTAATCCAGATTTAATTGAATCAAATCCATTCATTTTCAAATTCTGAAAAACATTCCACAAGTTCTTAAAAATTTGAATGTTTGTAAAAATCATTTATTTCATAATAATTTTGTCCATATAATATGTATCTAAAATGAACATGCTATACACATGAAATGAAACTATGATGTATCAAAGTAACAACATTTTTGATTGCAATACATACCCTTCTTCAGTTAACCCAGATAACAAGTCCATTATTGACCTTCATTATATATCCCTCTCTGGAGGTCCGAGGTAACAAGTACCGGTACTCAAGACAATCTTCATTACATATCCCTTACATTACATTGTATATCCCTCTCTATTATTAAATTCCATTGCATATACCTCTTAAGTGATCTGAGGGAATGATCTATAAAGCATGTGGTACAGGCATTTTTATTTGTTTAATCTTTTTCCACATACATGTACATGTACATGTACAGTGATAATTGAACAAACTAGATAGTTTGGGAGTGGCACAAAACTTAAGTCAGCACAGTATTTAATGCATACAAGGTCATGCACTATCTGTGATATTTGGTGTGATGTAAAATATCGTATTATGTTATTTTAGAAATTTGCTCATGTGACCTTGAAAATATCACCATATGTCAAAATCCTATTTAGCCTTTAAGTAGGTCAGTGTGACCTAGTAACTTTGAGCCAACCCTAGTTTATTCTTACAGTCAACAGAGCATAATCAATAAAAGTAACAATAATGCTAGTCTTGACCTTGACCTTTCTTTATATGTACTTTACATATCCATAATACCAGTTTCAGCTTCTGCATATTTTTGGAAGTTTTGACCTATTTGGCCTAAAACAGGGTTCCCACTCAACTGGACTTCTGGAAATCAGGACTTTTTCCCAACTTTTCATGCCCATTTCCAGACCTAACAATATTTTTAGAAGGGCGTCCGAACATATAGAACTTAATTGTTTTTTTTTTGTATTAGAAAGTATTTGTAAAATAATGACTTAATACAGAAAACAGAGATGTCCATAATAGTCCATCCCTGTTTCATAAGTTCGTTTATTTGGGGTTTTACATCACTTTCAACATTATTTCAGTCATTTTGTGATGAGACTTACTTGGAGCAGATATAGTGCTGCCTCACTGAATTGTCATGTCGCAGGTCCTTGACATGAAATCCCACCCGGTCACAGATTTACAAGGACAACGGTTAACCCTTTAGGCACGGGCTGCAGCTCATATGGGAAATTGTATCATAACTGCAATCTCGGCATGACCAAGGTTCGAACCAACGACCTTTGGATCACCACAGAGGAACTGGTGCTAATAAGCTGGTGCTCTAACCAACTGCGCCATAGCACGTGGCCCTGTTTCATAAGTGTAATGTATCCAAAAGACGGAGAAAATATAACTAATGTATTGCATACGCAATACGAGGCCGCCATTTTGAAAAGCAGAAGTGACAGGGAGAAGCTCTTATTTTCTATTGCAATTCCCGACAATTCCCAACTTCGTGGGAACCCTGCTATAAATAGGTCAATGTGACCTAGTCACATAAATTCACAAAAAAGTATTCAAACATATTGTGTAAGATAAATGTGTTTTTTTGTTTTGCCAAATACCACATTTAGATGATTTTGTGACCTTGAAAATAGGTCAAGGCCACCCAATATCAATTGTCCAAGCCCCTCAAAGGTAGATTGCATCTGCCAAGTCATATTGATATTGCTGTCATCTTCAAGAAAATATAGGATTTACAAGTGAAGTTCCTATTTGCGCTGGTCATGGCCTTGACCTTGACTCAAGGTCATAAAAAGTGCAACAACAAAAATTACCATGGATATTTACCAATATTTACTTAATATCAAAATCTTGACTTCTCACGATTAGATTCACAATATTTTGGAGCTTGTGACCTATATGACCTTTAAGTAGGTCACTGTGACCTAATTACATTAATTTTTTTCTAAAACTTATGCATATATTGTGAGATAAGTGTATTGAGAATAAATGCTATTTGTCATGCTTTGTAAAATATCACAAATAGCTGATTTTGAAAATCGTCTCCGATGACCTTGAAAATAGCTCAAGGTCACCCAATATTGAACTTATTCAAGCCCCTCATAGGTCGATCACATCTGCCAAGATATATTAATAGTGCTGTATTTGTCAGAAAATAGAGCATTCACAAGCACAGTTGCTCCTGTGCTGGTCATGACCTTGACCTTAAACCAAGGTCACAAAAAGTTCAGCCCCCCAAAAATTTCCAGGCCTACATATTATCATATTACAGTATTTAGTCCCAATGTCAAAGCATAACTGAATGAGGAAGAAAACAAAGTGCAGCAGCGGACGCAGTGGAAACAGCCTGAACATAAAGTCAGCTTGTACTGACTTGATGACTAAAAGAGATCATCAACTGTAAATATTAACATATTTTACAACATTAACTTTGAATATATGTACAACAAAGTAAGCTCATATATCACACATATAGTTGAGGCCAGTTGCTTCCCTCAGTAAATATCAGTATCAATGGCATATTTTAGCTATGACCATAGTGAATCATATCTGGAATCTGGAATCTGGAATCCTATTTAACATACACATGTACATGTACATGTACTTCTTAGCAATTATAACAATAAAAATCACAACACATGCGGCACGTTAAGGAACATTAAGTAATATAGAAGGGTCTAGGAGACCTGAGGTATGCTGGATAAAATTTAATGATTTGAAGTCCATTTAAAATATATTTCTGTCACCTGTGATTCAAATTTACAGAAATATTGAGCGGTCCAATTTACTCAATTATTCTTTAGTGTCATCTTGTTGAACAATATAGCATTACATATGGCACATCAATAGTGTTAACAATAATTATAATAAAACTTGGACCGATACTAGACTGTCTGTTCAAAGCACTTGAATAAGTATAACAGAGAAGTTTGGATAACAATGCATGTACATGCTTTGGTACTGAAGACTGAATTCAAATTGCTTAAATATATTTATGAAAAGTATTAAATACTTTTTTTTAATAATGGTCTAATCTAAATGTGGTTAATGCAGTTAAATGCGTTACAGTGTCATGCAGCCTATTTGGAACTACACATGCACAGACACCTGCATTGTAATCAGAACCTCTCTATTATGGGAAGGTTACAGTGCATTGTAATCAGAACCTCTCTATTATGGGAAGGTTACAGTGCATTGTAATCAGAACCTCTCTATTATGGGAAGGTTACAGTGCATTGTAATCAGAACCTCTCTATTATGGGAAGGTTACAGTGCATTGTAATCAGAACCTCTCTATTATGGGAAGGTTACAATGCATTGCAATCAGAACCTCTCTAGTATGGGAAGGTTACAATGCATTGTAACCAGAACTTCTCTATTATGGGAAAGTTACACTGCAGGTTACAACATGGCATGGGGAAAGGTTGTAATACAGCATGACTTACGATACAGGAGTAGGTCTTTGATATGGCCATGAAAGGGTAACAATGCTGGACTGCATACATGGCACAGCAATTGGTCCTCAATATGGCCACATTAGGGTAACATTACAACTATACATGTACATATAACACAGCACAGTAATAGGTCTTCAATATGACCACGGGTGGATAACAATACAACTATACATGGCACAGCAATAAGTTTTCAATATGACCATGGGAGGGTAACGATACAACTATACATGGCACAGCAATAGGTCTTCAATATGACCACTGGAGGGTAACAATACAACTATACATGGCACAGTAATAGGTCTTCAATATGACCACTGGAGGGTAACAATACAACTATACATGGCACAGCAATAGGTCTTCAATATGCCCACTGGAGGACAACAATACAACTATACATGGCATAGCAATAGGTCTTCAATATGACCACTGGAGGGTAACACTACAACTATACATGGCACAGTAATAGGTCTTCAATATGACCACTGGAGGGTAACAATACAACTATACATGGCACAGCAATAGGTCTTCAATATGCCCACTGGAGGACAACAATACAACTATACATGGCACAGCAATAGGTCTTTAATATGACCACTGGAGGGTAACACTACAACTATACATGGCACAGCAATAAGTTTTCAATATGACCATGGGTGGATAACAACACAACTATACATGGCACAGCAATAGGTCTTCAATATGACCATGGGAGGGTAACGATACAACTATACATGGCACAGCAATAGGTCTTCAATATGACCATGGGAGGGTAACAATACAACTATACATGGCACAGTAATAGGTCTTCAATATGCCCACTGGAGGACAACAATACAACTATACATGTACATGGCACAGCAATAGGTCTTCAATATGCCTACTGGAGGACAACAATACAACTATACATGGCACAGCAATAGGTCTTCAATATGACCACTGGAGGGAAACAATACAACTATACATGGCACAGCAATAGGTCTTCAATATGACCACTGGAGGGTAACAATACAACTATACATGGCACAGCAATAGGTCTTCAATATGACCAAGCCAACAAAAATATGTCATTCCTGAAAGGATAACTTGCTTCACAAAGAGACTTGGAAATTTCATTATAGAAATAAGTAACAAATAAATTGACTCCATTTTCACTTCTCTCTGACATGGAAATAAGCATTTTGTATCTGTAAATACCATAAAAATAATGGTCTAATTTCAATATATCTAATCCAGTTTTGATAACATAACAGAACAGCAACATACATGTATCTATTTGAAGGTCATTTGCATAAGTTCATGCTAGATGGGGTATCAATGGCTATTCTTTAAGACTGTATATAATCAAACAATCAACTCATCTAGAAAATTACCCGTTAGCAGACTTGGCTGAGGTGAGTTGGTCATTGGAGCCTGTGGCAAGTTGCTGTGTTCACAAATTGAAGAAAACACAAAGATTGAAATATATCCCTTTCTCTATCTGTAACATTCTCTGGAAAATCTGTTTGTAATTAGTATGATAGAATGTCTTAATTTGTCCAGTGAATAAAACTGATTGGCAAAGTTAACAGTGACAGAGAAGCACACCTGGAGTATGGAATAGTTGCCTAGCACCTAAACAAACCTAGAGAGCATTAGCTCCTGATAGGCTCCTGATAGGCTCCTGACAAGCTCCTGATAGACTCCTGGCAAGCTCCTGATAGGCTCCCGACAAGCTCCTGATAGGCTCCTGACAGGCTCCTGACAAGCTCCTGATAAGTTCCCGATAGGCTCCTGACAAGCTCCTGATAGGCTCCTGACAAGCTCCTGATAGACTCCTGGCAAGCTCCTGATAGGCTCCTGATAGGCTCTTGCCAGGCTCCTGATAGACTCCTGGCAAGCTCCTGATAGGCTCTTGCCAAGCTCCTGATAGACTCCTGGCAAGCTCCTGATAGGCTCTTGCCAGGCTCCTAACAAGCTCCTGACAGGTTCCTGGCAAACTCCTGATAGGCTCCTGGCAAACTCCTGATAGGCTCCTGACAAGCTCCTGATAGGCTCCTGACAAACTCCTGATAGGCTTCTGACAAACTCATGACAAGCTCCTGATAGGCTCCTGACAAACTCCTGACAAGCTCCTGACAGGCTCCTGACAGGCTCCTGGCAAACTCCTGATAGGCTCCTGATAGGCTTCTGACAAGCTCCTGAAAGGCTCCTGTTCGGCTCCTGACAGGCTCCTGGCAAGCTCCTGATAGGCTTCTGACAAGCTCCTGATAGGCTCCTGACAAGCTCCTGATAGGCTCCTGACAAACTCCTGATAGGCTCCTGACAAATTCCTGATAGGCTCCCAGGCCTTGGCATAAAGAGAAAAATGTTGGTTGCCCAGTTGGTTGCCCACCAGAGCATGAGAAGTCTCTAGGATGTGAGATACATTAAACATAAGGCTGTACATAAGGCTGTATAATGACTTGTGTCTGACTGGGGGTTAGTTGTCCCAATCAAAAGTCCTTTGATTGCGATATGAGACAAATACCTATCAAGGATTAGTATAATAAAATCAAGATAGTTTGGGCCATTAAAGACCAAAAATATGGTTGCCCAACTGGGTCACTACAACAGAGCATTCACTGGCCTGAACAGAGGATCAGGTGGCCTTGGGCCACCGGGCCAGTGCATATGCCAAGGCCTGGGCTCCTGACAAGATCTCTCTCTGACCAGCAGCATCCTGTCTGATATATTAAAAACCTGATCAACCAAACTTTACTCATCCAAAGTTTGATCATTTGAGGTCTGATAATTTGAGGTCAGATAAGTTATCAGTTCACCTGACCAGCAATACACTGACCAACTGCTCTGGTTGTAGTTTTTGCTTCAGCAAGGCGTGAATCTCGCCGCTTGTATATGGTCTCCATTCGTATTCGGCTGTGTCTGCGGGAGTCAGGTCTGGGTTAGCTGACTCTATAGACAGCGCCACTGTCAGGCACAACCCATCCTCAGATTGCTTCGTCCTGACTGTTGGTGTCTGATTATTCTCTGCTCGTTCCTGTGCCCCATGGTTCTGTCCTCGGTGATCCACACTCAGCAAACCCAGGATATTCGGCGCCCCTGCTACTTTGCCAAATATTTTCTGTAAAACACAAACACCTATTTCAATTTTTGCAAAAATCAATTTAATCTTCATTTATATCTGCAAGTGCCTTTTGCAGTCTTGATACCTGTCTGTCTCATGCGTAGCTCTCTGGCCTAATTTTTATGTACTTAACCTGTCTGTTTTTGTTAATTCTATAGAACTCTTCCTTTATATATCTTAGCTTTTGTTGCCTGTGTAGCACTATTCCTTTTTTCCTTAGTCTGTCTGTCACTTGTGTGCCACTATCATGGTTTTATACATTTATATTAGCTGTCTGTCACCTGTGTAGCACTCTGGTTTTATATTTGTCCCACCTGGGCTTTATGTATCTTGACTGTCTGTCACCTGTGAAACACTCTGGTTTTATATTTGTCCCACCTGGGCTTTATGTATCTTGACTGTCTGTCACCTGTGAAACACTCTGGTTTTATATTTGTCCCACCTGGGCTTTATATATCCTGACTGTCTGTCACCTGTGAAACACTCTGGTTTTATATTTGTCCCACCTGGGCTTTATGTATCCTGACTGTCTGTCACCTGTGTAGCACTCTGGTTTTATATTTGTCCCACCTGGGCTTTATATATCCTGACTGTCTGTCACCTGTGAAACACTCTGGTTTTATATTTGTCCCACCTGGGCTTTATGTATCCTGACTGTCTGTCACCTGTGTAGCACTCTGGTTTTATGTTTGTCCCACCTGGGCTTTATGTATCCTGACTGTCTGTCACCTGTGTAGCACTCTGCTTTTATATTTGTCCCACCTGGGCTTTATATATCCTGACTGTCTGTCACCTGTGAAACACTCTGGTTTTATATTTGTCCCACCTGGGCTTTATGTATCCTGACTGTCTGTCACCTGTGAGACACTCTGGTTTTATTTTTGTCCCATCTAGGCTTTCTTTATATATCCTGACTGTCCGTCGCCTGTGGAATACTCTGGTTTTATTTTTGCCCCATCTAGACTTTCTTTATATATCCTGACTGTCCGTCGCCTGTGAAATACTCTGGTTTTATTTTTGTCCCATCTAGGCTTGCTTTATATATCCTGACTGTCCGTCGCCTGTGAAATACTCTGGTTTTATTTTTGTCCCATCTAGACTTTCTTTATATATCCTGACTGTCCGTCGCCTGGGAAATACTCTGCTTTTATTTTTGTCCCATCTAGGCTTTCTTTATATATCCTGACTGTCCGTCGCCTGTGAAATACTCTGGTTTTATTTTTGTCCCATCTAGGCTTTCTTTATATATCCTGACTGTCCGTCGCCTGGGAAATACTCTGGTTTTATTTTTGTCCCATCTAGACTTTCTTTATATATCCTGACTGTCCGTCGCCTGGGAAATACTCTGCTTTTATTTTTGTCCCATCTAGGCTTTCTTTATATATCCTGACTGTCCGTCGCCTGTGAAATACTCTGATTTTATTTTTGTCCCATCTAGACTTTCTTTATATATCCTGACTGTCCGTCGCCTGTGAAATACTCTGGTTCTATTTTTGTCCCATCTAGGCTTTCTTTATATATCCTGACTGTCCGTCGCCTGTGAAATACTCTGATTTTATTTTTGTCCCATCTAGACTTTCTTTATATATCCTGACTGTCCGTCGCCTGTGAAATACTCTGGTTCTATTTTTGTCCCATCTAGGCTTTCTTTATATATCCTGACTGTCCGTCGCCTGGGAAATACTCTGGTTTTATTTTTGTCCCATCTAGGCTTTCTTTATATATCCTGACTGTCCGTCGCCTGTGAAATACTCTGGTTTTATTTTTGTCCCATCTAGACTTTCTTTATATATCCTGACTGTCCGTCGCCTGGGAAATACTCTGGTTTTATTTTTGTCCCATCTAGGCTTTCTTTATATATCCTGACTGTCCGTCGCCTGTGAAATACTCTGGTTTTATATTTGTCCCATCTAGGCTTTCTTTATATATCCTGACTGTCTGTCACCTGTGAGACACTCTGGTTTTATATGTTTCAGAGATCTGGGCAGTCTCAATTACAGGTATTTTGGTATTTAATTTCATGTTATTTTTAGTCAGCAGTTTTGTTATTTACAAGGTGATATCATTGACAGTCATGCCTGTATGTCAAGACCATAGCCTTGGGTTTGATCACATCACCATGGCATAACACTGTACCAGCCAAGAACAGCCAAGCACAACAGTCTCAGGTTACACAAAACCGCCAAATGGCCAATTCTCTAATGACATTCACCAATCTTTGCTAGTTAGATCTTTGATTTATCATAAAAATAAAATCTATTGAAGTATTCAATTTTTTTTTGGAAAGTCCATTTAATCATCAGCTTTAAATATCCTTGTGAATATTAATATGTGGTTACCAGGGTAATAATTGATGATGGTCAATGGAATGTACATGTATGTCAAGGATGATCACATGCAGAGACATATACTTACGGTCAGCACCCTGAAGAGCGGCACCTGGAGGCTGAAGTCCTCATCACTGATCGTACCGCTGGGGAAGTGCGGCTCGGGTTGCTTCCCTATTATGACCTTGTAACCATCACTGCAATAAGAAACACCAGGTCTTATCCCTTCAGGGCCTCATTGACAACACAGAAATAGCACAGCAATTATAACACATTAAGGCCTCAATGTTATCTTACATAACTCTCTACTTATTTTTCGTAATTTTGAATTCTCGCGTTATTTGCCATAATTGCCCAGCTTGCTGGTGGTACTTGCCTGTCTGGTAGCTGGTGTATGACCACCACTCGGATATGTAGGTGGCTGTATGCTTGCAAGTGAGGCATCACATCGGCATGGCAACCGTTACCCTGACGATCATGAAACTGCTTGCATGTCTTGATGAGTGGACGAATGTCTGGGGCCCTACAACAAAACCACAATAACTAATTTATTCAATTTCTTTTGACTCTGTAATCTGAAGCTGAAGGTCATTGAGAAAAAGGTCAATTTTATTTGTGGGAAACAACCATTTCAAACCTGTAAGTGTACATATATGTGTAATTGCATTCGGTTTTGCTAAATTAATCCTAAGGTCATAGTTCAAGCCTCTGTGAAGGAAGAAGTCAATATATGAGGTGTCCATACACCTGACTCGGGAGGCTGACATTTCTAACTGCTGATGTAATATTCCTTTCACCATTAAGGTCAGATTCACAAGGTAAACATGGTTCTATTCACAAGGTAACAGGGTAAACATTTGTAAATAAAAATCACATGATGGGGTTATGGACAGTAAAAACTGTAAATAAAAATCACATGATGGGGTTATGGACAGTAAACACTGTATTAACTGCAGAAGAAAAAGTGTCCAGGAATATTTTGCAGTATCGAAGAAGGAAACAAACATTTTAACTTAACTTCCATCTCACAAGCGGAAATACTAATATCAAATGTGTCATAGAATGATACAAAAAAATCTATAATGGCATAAAGTGTTCCTGTGAAAAGTTAGCCTGAGGCGAGAGATCGATACGAAGAGAGTCACTTTGATGTGAGGACTGGCAGTCTGCCAGGCACAAGATTTTCAGTAAAGTGGTTACCATGGCAACAGAAATTGTCCAATCACAGCCACTATTGAACTTGTCTGAGATATTAATATATATAATGTGCCTGTGCAATATTAAAACAATCTGAGCAATCTCTGGCACTTTATCGTGCAAACAAGATTTTCTGTTAAGTGATTACTATGGCAACAGAAATTGTCCAATCACAGCCACCATCGACCTTGTCCGAGAGATATTGAAAAATAGAATATACCTTTGCAATACGAAAACAATCTAAGCAATCCCTAGGACTTTATCGCGCTAACACTTCTACTGCAGACAAACTAATGAACAGACAGACCACACTTAAATCTAAGTCCCCCTCTTCAACTTCATTGAGGCGAGGGACAATTAGCGAATAATTCAAACATTTATTACAGTGAAGATTCCTTTATATTTTGAGGGATGGTTTAAGATATTGACCTGAGTTTGATGCTGCCGTTCCACTTCATGACTTCCTCATAGCTGCACCACTCGGCAGCCAGAGATTCCTTGTCTGGTGTGCACTTCAGCTTACCTGTCATAACAAACAGCAATCAATAGTGCTCATCAAAAGTGATGGTTATTAACAGCAATGCACTTAATAATGTGCTTTCAAAAGTCTCCACTGGTATCCTTACATGATATGGCCACTATTTTTTTATCTTAGTGGTGACTGCGCAAGTGAATCGGTATGCTGATTAAATCTTTAAAGTGTGCATTAATAAATAAATGTACATTATTTCTCATCAATATTACTAATATCCAGTAGTCACCACCAGTGACTTAGCCAGTAAGTCTGTACCAGTATATACATATAGTAGGCAGGACCAGTAATATAGCCAGTGAATGTATTCCAGTTGCAACTTACCACTGACTTAGCCAGTACCTAATTAACAGTACCAATTTACCAGTTACTAAGCCACTACCTACTTACCAGTGAATTGACCAGTACAAACTTGCCAGTGACTGAGCCAGTACCAACTTAACAGTGACTGAGCCAGTACCAACTTACCAGTGACTCAGCCAGTGCCAACTTACCAGTGACTGAGCCAGTACCAACTTAACAATGACTGAGCCAGTGACTGAGCCAGTACCAACTTACCAGTGACTGAGCCAGTACCAACTTACCAGTGACTGAGCCAGTACCAACTTACCAGTGACTGAGCCAGTACCAACTTACCAGTGACTGAGCCAGTATCAACTTACCAGTGACTGAGCCAGTGAATGTGAATCTGTACCAGTATCCAGTAGCGACTTCCACTGTGATCAGTGTCTGAGGTATGAATTCTACCCCTGCCTCCTCTGCAACTTCACGCTTCACCGCATCCTATATCAATAGATAAGAACACTAGGTTTGAAAAATTAAAGAATATGCATATCTGGCAGAAATAATTTGGTAAACAAAACATATACACCATATGTGGTTAGCATTAAGTTGACTCAATTTATAGGTATATTAACCAGCAATGTTTCTCCCTTCTCCACGCGTCCAGCGGGCAGGTACCACCTCCCATGGCACTCCTCCTTAGCTTCCTGGACCATCAGGACCTCCCTAGCCTCATTCATCACCACTGCACTCACAATGTAGAACACAGTGTCTTTCACCACTGGCGTATAACTCTCTACTGTAAAGTATGCAAAAAATTACATGATGCAGGGGTAAATATAACCATCATATTTTAAAAAAGTTAAACAAGACATTAATATGTGCTGGCCTAAGAGTGACCAGAAACAATGCATTTATATTTGCAGGCCTAAAAATTATAACAAGAAAAATGCAATTATATTCACAATCCGGAGAGTGACTAGAATTAAGGCATTGGTATTCACAGGCATTAGAGTAACCAGAAACAAGGCATTGATATTCACAGGCATTAGAGTAACCAGAAGCAAGGCATTGATATTCACAGGCATGAGAGTAACCAGAAACAAGGCATTGATATTCACAGGCATTAGAGTAACCAGAAGCAAGGCATTGATATTCACAGGCATTAGAGTAACCAGAAGCAAGGCATTGATATTCACAGGCATTAGAGTAACCAGAAACAAGGCATTGATATTCACAGGCATTAGAGTAACCAGAAGCAAGGCATTGATATTCACAGGCATTAGAGTAACCAGAAGCAAGGCACTGATATTCACAGGCATTAGAGTAACCAGAAGCAAGGAGTAACTTACTATGGAGTGGCACATCATCTTGTTCCAGGAGAGGCACGTGGTGGCCTTGTATCAGCCTCCGTAGCTGCTCATCTATCCCATCCATCTCTCACTGCATTAAGCATACACTGTATATGACATCTATAGGATATATGCACTGTTCTGGCAGCACAAGGCGCCTGTATCAGAGTCAGGTGAGGGAGGAGCCAAGCGTGTGATGAGTGACTGATTGAAGTGGCGGGAAATCGTGACTCAACACACATCGCTGAGTGACGCAGGTGACATCTATCATCACAGGTGATAACTGCCATTCATGCATCTATCATTATTATCTCTGGGGACACTTACACAGGTGATAACTGCCATTCATGCATCTATCATTATTATCTCTGGGGACACTTACACAGGTGATAACTGCCATTCATGCATCTATCATTATTATCTCTGGGGACACTTACACAGGTGATAACTGCCATTCATGCATCTATCATTATTATCTCTGGGGACACTTACACAGGTGATAACTGCCATTCATGCATCTATCATTATTATCTCTGGGGACACTTACACAGGTGATAACTGCCATTCATGCATCTATCATTATTATCTCTGGGGACACTTACACAGGTGATAACTGCCATTCATGCATCTATCATTATTATCTCTGGGGACACTTACACAGGTGATAACTGCCATTCATGCATCTATCATTATTATCTCTGGGGACACTTACACAGGAGATAACTGCTATTCATGCATCTATCATTATTATCTCTGGAGACACTTACACAGGTGATAACTGCCATTCATGCATCTATCATTATTATCTCTGGGGACACTTACACAGGAGATAACTGCCATTCATGCATCTATCATTATTATCTCTGGGGACACTTACACAGGAGATAACTGCCATTCATGCATCTATCACTATTATCTCTGGATACACTTTTACAATCATGCACCTATCATCAATATCCCCTGGGAAACTTATACAGAAACAACAAGTAACTTTTTCAGACAAGCCAAGCACCTAAAGTATATAATTGAAGGGAACATGGCTTCTTTAAAACTGAAGATGGAGTTCTGCTGCAGCCACAACTTGAATAGGATGGGCGGTGCATGTTTTTTTTTTGGAAACAGTAGATTTCTTGTCCAATTCTATTAAATGTTGGGTAAAACATTACCCCCTTGGTTGATAGCTCTGCTGACTTAAATGAAAAGACATCACTTGTGTATCTGGCAAATTTTCTGTGGGCTCTGCACGCCATACAATTCACTTTTCACCCATTTAAATGATATGCACAGTAATAGCGCAACTCCTTCAAAACACTGGATGCTTCAGACTTTCATTTTGCTAGTTCTCTGCCCTATTCTTTGCTATTACAAAATCATAACTACGATAGGGTTCCAGTTCAACTGTAGCTTGTGACAACTGGATCAAGGGCATATGCTTTGACATGTTATGGTGAAGATCAATTTCTGACAAGGTCACAGCATCAAGGTCATAGTGTTGATATATAATAGATATGAAGTACACTTATTCACTTTTAATGGTTGAGATGTTGCATGAACAAAAATTATGCATTCAAGGTCCATGTGTCAAGGTCAAAGGTCACATGATTAAAAAAGTATGACGAGGCACAGCTATGACCTAAGACATTTATTATAGCATGTCGACTGATCATGATAATCAGGAATATTTTCATTCACATACCACACATACAATATAACATTTTTTGGAATAAAATATTTGAAATGAATAGTACAAATGAATTGTTTTTGAAAACTGCCCCCATTAAACTCGCTAACATCTTGAATTTGCTTGTTACAAAAACATGAAAAAATTGGTACTGCTCTATCAGTTTTTGGGCAATTTACATCCTTGATAAAACTAGGTAGAGTGCAATGTATTATTTTCCATGTTCAACCATGTTGATATTAATTTCCGTTTGAAGCAACAAAGATAAAGAATTAAAGGTTATGCAGTAACATGAGCTTTACAGCAGATGACCACAGAGCTGCGGATGACAACAGAACTGTGGTTCAGTTTATCAAATGATTACCGATGTTTATCACACCATTTTACTTTGTACATGCAAGTGTGAGAAAACAACTTGCTGTTAATATTAATATGTCAAATGTTTGTGATAGCAGTGATGGGTTTACCCTACAACCATGACAATATAGTTTAAGAGAAACGGCATTTGGTCCTCCTTGTTCTCTTCTGGTCGGAGCTATATGACCGTTTCAGTGTCATCCCATTCACCCATGAAGAGTTTCCAAACCACACACCTAGTGTGACATTCTCGTGACAGATATGAGGTGACAAATTAAAAAGTTGATTTTCTGGTACTTAAAACTAGTCACCTGATTTATTTGTGTCTTGCTATAAGATTATGGAAGCTTGATATTAGCCGAAAATGAAACATATCAAAGAGCAGAAGACCAGACTTGTTGGTGTGGGTGCCATCTTGTGTCATGTGATAAAGGTACTTGAGGTGCAGACGGGGTTTCAGCAAACTTCACAAATCAAGTGGATATTCACATCTGCTTGAATTCTCCAACCAAAAATGTTATTATGAAGTATTCTTTGTTCAAATGTCATCTGGGGAAAAAGCAAGCATTTATTTCATGTTGGTCAGCATTTCTGACAGAATAGTGTTTTACATGTGCAACCAACTTAGGGCCTCTTCTTGATCTACTTACGATGCAGCCAATCTTGACACACGCTCCAAACACCTACGAACGCTGATCAGTGGATGGGATTCACTGCCTCTGAAGTGCAACCCCAAATAACTTCTGCAAATGAATTAATTCAGACATGAAACTCGCCAGGAAGCAAGATTAGATGTGTAAGACTTTTGAAATGTCTTAATGATAAGTGTAGAGTGTGTGTGCCTTCCACACTGAGGTCGCGACACTGTGTCGCGACCTGTCTCTTCACGAGTGATAGGGGACACCTCACAACCCGACGTAGCCTCCAGAGCTCTGCTCGCGCGAGTCGGGGTTCCACAACTAATGACAATAAAATAGCACACATATATTCAACTGTCCGTGTGTTGTTTTATAATATAATGACTGTTAAAGATCAAAATGTGCGAAATTGACGAATGCTATTTCTATCTATGACTCATGGAATTCCAAATTTCGACTGATATCGAATACTGGACAATAACAGCAAAGGTAGTGAGGAGATTGAATGACAAGCATGCTGGAATACTTCAAAAAGAAAGTAACTGTACGGCGTACTGACGCTTCAAATGCCGCAAACAGAATTACAGATGTTGGTCCTCGGAGAATCAAATATTTCTTTTAGTAAAAACATAGGAAATACTATGCCTAGTGTATCACTTACCTTGTGTCCAGTACAATAAGTGTTCAGAATGCTGAATGCTGTCAGTGATTCTGTCACTTGAACAAATAGCGTCAAGCCCAGCACATTTCACACTGTTCTTCCTTCTTGTGGTGTTTATTTCGCAACTCCACTTAATTATTACAGTAATATTGTCCCATTGAAATCTTTTATCCTGACATCTGGCGGTAAGAATGATTTTCTGTTGTGGGGCTTGATACTGGTGGCTGGCAATTATCAATCTCAGTATATTTGTGTCAATCTCAAGTTCCTGGTGTCAATCATAATATCCTGGTGTCAATCATAGAATCCTGGTATGAATCTAAGTATCCTGGTGTCAATCTAAGTATCCTGGTGTCAATCTAAGTATCCTGGTGTCAATCTTAGTATCCTGGTGTCAATCTTAGTATCCTGGTGTCAATCATAGTGGCCTGGTGTCAATCTGTATAAGTATATCCTGGTGTAAATTTTAGTAATTTGGTATCATACTCAATATCCCAGTGTCAATATAAGCATCATAAGTATTCTGGTGTCAAAGTCAATTACAACTACTGGTGTCAATCTTATTATTCTGGTGTCAATTTTAGTATCCTGGTGCCAATCTAAGTATCTCGGTGTCAATCTAAATATCCTGGTATCAAACTCAATATCCTGGTATCAAACTCAATATTCTGGTGTCAATCTTAGTATCCTGGTGTCAATCTATTATGCTGGTGTCAATGTAAGTATCTTGGTGTCAATCTAAATATCCTGGTATCAATATAAGTATCCTGGTATCAATATAAATATCCTGGTATCAATATAAGTATCCTGGTATCATTCTCGTAAGGATACTGGTAAGTATCTGAGTAATCTAAGTATCCTGGTATGAATCTAAGTATCCTGGTATGAATCTAAGTATCCTGGTGTCAATCTAAGTATCCTGGTATCAAACTGAATATCCCTGTGTCAATATAAGTATCCTGGTATCAGACTCAATATCCTGGTATCAAACTCAATATCTTGGTGTCAATCTAAGTATCCTGGTGTCAATCTAAGTATCCTGGTGTCAATCTAAGTATCCTGGTGTCAATGTAAGTAGCTTGGTATCAAACTCAATATCCTGGTGTCAATCCAAGTATTCTGGTGTGTTAATGTAAGACTATGTATCCTGGTATCAAACTGAATCTATGTACCCTGGGGTCAATATTGCAAGAACGATTTTTAGGATTTGTGTTGAATGATGTACTGTGTGATATATGAATAAATTATACTCACTGAAATACATTTTTTGTTTTACTTATATAGTGGTGTAGCAGTGTTGTTGTCCCACAACTCAACGTGTTGTGTGGGGGACATGAAACCCGGCAAGGTCTGTGTCTCTGTTTACATGTTTTTGGAATTTGGTTTGATAACCCAAATTTACAGAAGTTCAGCGAAATATTAAAAACTGAAGTATGATTTTTGATGTTCTGGTAACATCACAAGTTCAGGTGAAATCATCATTGTTATGACTTTCAATGATCTAGTAAAATTACGATTCCATAATTCCAGGTGAAAGGATTACAAAATTTTCAAACTAAGAGGAATTGATCCCTGCAATATGGTGCATATTTCCTTCATGTCACCAATGATCCTCTCAATATGGATTCTCACCATTGCAATAGTTTTTTTTAAATCAGCAGTTGATAATTGTGGGCATCCCTGTGTAAATGCAGGAATAAGCAATTTACACACACACACATATTATTGCAAAATCATCTTGAAGTGTGAAACCCCTATTGGCAAGAATTTGAACCCCTGGATTGTGATACCTAATTTACAATTTCTAAATCTGATACCCAACCCACAGAGATAGAGAAAGAAATTAAAGGTAACTGAACCAAGTGGTGAGCAGGAAATAAGGTTTAAACAGTGCTATGGTGTTTGCAATTAGAATAAATTTGAGCACGAGAGTTTGGGTGCTTGAGTCTGTCAATGAAAATCTCAAAACAATTGACAATACCAGTTAAGCATGGAAAATACATTTTGAACATGAGGGGAGTAGTTTGTCTTACTGTTTCAGCATCTGGCCATCTGATTAAAAAATCCATCATCCCAACTAACAAATTTGTCCAACATGCATTGTGGACATTCAACCTGAGTTTCAGGGGGTGTGGTTGAACTGATCTCTATATGGCACACTGGGTTTCTGGTTTTTGTTGGATACAAATGAACATACAAATGGTAAAAACAGTGAGAAACACACTCCAATCAATACCTGTATAATATTTACATTGGGAAATCAACATCTGGCATAAGGACAGCAACATCTGTCCTTGGGACAGCAACATCTGGTATTAGGACAGCAACATCTGGTATTAGGACAGCAACATCTGGTATTAGGACAGCAACATCTGGTATTAGGACAGCAACATCTGGTATTAGGACAGCAACATCTGGCATTAGGATAGCAACATCTGGCATTAGGACAGGAGCATCTGGCATTGGGACAGCAACACCTGTCCTTGGGACAGCGACATCTGACATTGGGACAGCAACATCTGGTGATTACATGGCACCATCAGGTGGTGATACAGCAAGCATAGCTGGTGAGGCAATCTCTTGATGGACTGTAGCATCTGGGGTGACTTCAGCAAGTAGGGACTTTCAATGTTTCTGCTGGTCAAAGAACGTTGCTGCCCAGAAGCAGTCAAGAGATGCTACCAATTGAGCTTACAAATCTGTCGGTGTTTGTGAAAATAGTTCAGGAGCATAATCTGGACAATCTGGATTTTCCTGAAAGAATATATGTACAAATAGATCAGATAACATATCAAGCAAACCTTTTATGGTAAAATATAACTTACGTATTGAAACATCATGTAAATGTATTGAATACATACCAGTGCTGAAATACTCATGGGCACACTGTATACATAGGGTTGGGAGGTCTGTTGGCCATGGGGCTGCCATCAGAATGGAGTCACATCAGGTTAACAACCTACTTCTCACACCATTCTGCATTCCAGGGGAAACTGTGGTAGGAGATTTCAGAACCTTTAGTTTTGCTGTAGTAATTACAGTAACTGCATTAAGGCTACACAGCTTTTCCCACCACGAGATTTATATCTTGGAGTAGTTTTTAATAAATTACAGATTATTTTAGCTAAACACAAGATTACTTCACATCAACTCTGTAGTTGTCTTAATCATCATTGGTTCATTTGGAGTAGATGTGTTTTATTAATATATTGGTTGTTTTATTGGAGTGACATTATTGCTTTATGATGAGCAGATATGGACAAGAGCAGTTCTCAATTCTAAAGATTCAATTTCATTGGTTATCAGGCAATTAGTGTAATCTAATTGGTTAAAAATACACTAATGAGCAAACGTGGGGTGGTGGGAAGACAATACTGGAGTATATCACACCTATGATATAGCATCAGTAGAAATGATAGACATAGGCATATAACGTTTTTACAGTGTGGAACACATCCACAAATGATACATGACTGAGTGTGGACCTTTGTAGACTATTTTTTATAAAATATTGCCGGTGACCTTGAAGTGACCTTTGAATGATTTTGAAAATGAAACTTCTATTTCTGTGTATTTTATTAAAAATATAAATATTCAATCATCTGCATCTTTCAAAAACGAGCTCATAGAGTTTTATTCATCAAAATCTGTTCAAAATTAACAATATTAGAGCAATTTCTAATTTTGGACCAATCTGTAAGGGGAATTAGAGGAAATTTGGATATGCTGAGCGATTTTGAAACAATATCTATAATAACAACTTATTGTTGGTTGATTTATAAAAGTACATATCATAATGCATAGAGAAAAAAATTAATGCAGAAAATAAAATGAAAATAAAGTCCGTCAATTTTAAGATTTATTAACAAGATAAATTTGGATAGAAATAACTTGATTGTGGTAGGTGTACAAAAGATGAAAATTGACGGACTTTAAATTGATCCAAAGCAAACATTTGAATTTTCACATAGATAAGATATATGTGAATTTTCAGAAAATTACCCCCAATAAATTGCTCTAATCATAATCAATGACTCTGAAAATGTATGTATGTGAAAATGTGCTAAATTTGCAAATGAAAAAACATTAGATGACAAGAAATATATTAAATGTAGGTACAAATGAATTAACTCATTGAAAAGCTGATTTCTGTCTGCAAACTTACATACATTTTACTTATTTCTTCAATTAGAGAAAGGTGCTAAAATTATCTCTTGAATATCTATATAAATTGTACAATGTGTCCTATTTTTGGCGCCATTTATGCTGGGTGAAAGTGACACCATGTACCCACTGCAATAGGAAGTACCACCCATTTCATATTCAATGTCTCCCATTTCTAGAGATGGTTTAGCAAACACGTAATACATTTCAAGCAATACCAAGTTAACAGCATCAGATGTGAATAAAATCTGATTCAATAAATGCCCACCACAAAAGATGACATCAAAAGGTTATCTAATAATATGAAAATTGTACAAGATTTAATTGTACAAGATTTAATTGTACATGATTTAATTGTACATGACATTCAACTTGCACACATAACATAAATTCTGGAAATCCTCACATACAATGTGATGTAACACTTCCCACACGTTGGATATTAGCGGAAAAGGACAGATTGATTTTATGATTGGGACAGTTAAAATCATGCACATCTAGTCACTGTTATTTCAAGTTATTACATTGATTAGTGAAGTAAATGTATATAATGTATGAGGAGGTGTGTAAATACATCCTACTATTGAACGACATGTGTTGGTATATCCTAATATACGATGACACAAGTAGATAACCAAGCATATCCTACTTTAGGATGACATGAGTAGCTGACCAAGTATATCCTACTTGAGGATGACATGAGTAGATAACCAAGTATATCCTACTTTAGGTTGACATGAGTAGATAACCAAGCATATACTACTTTAGGATGACATGAGTAGCTAACCAAGCATATCCTACTTTAGGTTGACATGAGTAAATAACCAAGCATATCCTAATTTAGGTTGACATGAGTAGATAACCAAGCATATCCTACTTTAGGATGACATGAGTGGCTGACCAAGCATATCCTACTTTAGGATGACATGAGTAGATAACCAAGTATATCCTACTTTAGGATGACATGAGTAGATAACCAAACATATCCTACTTTAGGATGACATGAGTAGCTAGCCAAGCATATCCTACTTTAGGATGACACAAGTAGATAACCAAGTATATCCTACTTTAGGATGACATGAGTAGATAACCAAGTATATCCTACTTTAGGATGACATGAGTAGCTGACCAAGCATATCCTACTTTACGATGACATGAGTAGATAACCAAGTATATCCTACTTTAGGATGACATGAGTAGCTAACCAAGCATATCCTACTTTAGGTTGACATGAGTAGATAACCAAGTATATCCTACTTTAGGATGACATGAGTAGCTGACCAAACATATCCTACTTTAGGTTGACATGAGTAGCTAACCAAGCATATCCTAATTTAGGTTGACATGAGTAGATAACCAAGTATATCCTACTTTAGGATGACATGAGTAGCTGACCAAGCATATCCTACTTTAGGTTGACATGAGTAGCTAACCAAACATATCCTACTTTAGGTTGACATGAGTAGCTGACCAAGCATATCCTACTTTAGGATGACATGAGTAGATAACCAAGCATATCCTACTTTAGGATGACATGAGTAGCTGACCAAGCATATCCTACTTTAGGATGACATGAGTAGATAACCAAGCATATCCTACTTTAGGATGACATGAGTAGATAACCAAACATATCCTACTTTTGGTTGACATGAGTAGATAACCAAGCATATCCTACTTTAGGATGACATGAGTAGCTGACCAAGTATATCCTACTTTAGGATGACATGAGTAGATAACCAAGCATATCCTACTTTAGGATGACATGAGTAGATAACCAAACATATCCTACTTTTGGTTGACATGAGTAGATAACCAAACATATCCTACTTTTGGTTGACATGAGTAGATAACCAAGCATATCCTACTTTAGGTTGACATGAGTAGTTAACCAAACATATCCTACTTTAGGATGACATGAGTAGCTGACCAAGCATATCCTACTTTAGGATGACATGAGTAGATAACCAAGCATATCCTACTTTAGGATGACATGAGTAGTTAACCAAACATATCCTACTTTAGGATGACATGAGTAGCTGACCAAGCATATCCTACTTTAGGATGACATGAGTAGAAAACCAAGCATATCCTACTTTAGGATGACATGAGTAGATAACCAAGCATATCCTACTTTTGGTTGACATGAGTGGATAACCAAACATATCCTACTTTTGGTTGACATGAGTAGATAACCAAGCATATCCTACTTTAGGATGACATGAGTAGATAACCAAGTATATCCTACTTTAGGATGACATGAGTAGATAACCAAACATATCCTACTTTAGGATGACATGAGTAGCTAGCCAAGCATATCCTACTTTAGGATGACACAAGTAGATAACCAAGTATATCCTACTTTAGGATGACATGAGTAGATAACCAAGTATATCCTACTTTAGGATGACATGAGTAGCTGACCAAGCATATCCTACTTTACGATGACATGAGTAGATAACCAAGTATATCCTACTTTAGGATGACATGAGTAGCTAACCAAGCATATCCTACTTTAGGTTGACATGAGTAGATAACCAAGTATATCCTACTTTAGGATGACATGAGTAGCTGACCAAACATATCCTACTTTAGGTTGACATGAGTAGCTAACCAAGCATATCCTAATTTAGGTTGACATGAGTAGATAACCAAGTATATCCTACTTTAGGATGACATGAGTAGCTGACCAAGCATATCCTACTTTAGGTTGACATGAGTAGCTAACCAAACATATCCTACTTTAGGTTGACATGAGTAGCTGACCAAGCATATCCTACTTTAGGATGACATGAGTAGATAACCAAGCATATCCTACTTTAGGATGACATGAGTAGCTGACCAAGCATATCCTACTTTAGGATGACATGAGTAGATAACCAAGCATATCCTACTTTAGGATGACATGAGTAGATAACCAAACATATCCTACTTTTGGTTGACATGAGTAGATAACCAAGCATATCCTACTTTAGGATGACATGAGTAGCTGACCAAGTATATCCTACTTTAGGATGACATGAGTAGATAACCAAGCATATCCTACTTTAGGATGACATGAGTAGATAACCAAACATATCCTACTTTTGGTTGACATGAGTAGATAACCAAACATATCCTACTTTTGGTTGACATGAGTAGATAACCAAGCATATCCTACTTTAGGTTGACATGAGTAGTTAACCAAACATATCCTACTTTAGGATGACATGAGTAGCTGACCAAGCATATCCTACTTTAGGATGACATGAGTAGATAACCAAGCATATCCTACTTTAGGATGACATGAGTAGTTAACCAAACATATCCTACTTTAGGATGACATGAGTAGCTGACCAAGCATATCCTACTTTAGGATGACATGAGTAGAAAACCAAGCATATCCTACTTTAGGATGACATGAGTAGATAACCAAGCATATCCTACTTTTGGTTGACATGAGTGGATAACCAAACATATCCTACTTTTGGTTGACATGAGTAGATAACCAAGCATATCCTACTTTAGGATGACATGAGTAGATAACCAAGCATATCATACTTTAGGATGACATGAGTAGCTAACCAAGCATATCCTACTTTAGGATGACATGAGAAGATAACCAAGCATATCCTACTTTAGGATGACATGAGTAGTTAACCAAACATATCCTACTTTAGGATGACATGAGTAGCTGACCAAGCATATCCTACTTTAGGATGACATGAGTAGAAAACCAAGCATATCCTACTTTAGGATGACATGAGTAGATAACCAAACATATCCTACTTTTGGTTGACATGAGTGGATAACCAAACATATCCTACTTCAGGTTGACATGAGAAGCTAACCAAGCATATCCTACTTTAGGATGACATGAGTAGATAACCAAGCATATCCAACTTTAGGATGACATGAGTAGCTGACCAAGCATATCCTACTTTAGGATGACATGAGTAGTTAACCAAACATATCCTACTTTAGGATGACATGAGTAGCTGACCAAGCATATCCTACTTTAGGATGACATGAGTAGAAAACCAAGCATATCCTACTTTAGGATGACATGAGTAGATAACCAAACATATCCTACTTTTGGTTGACATGAGTGGATAACCAAACATATCCTACTTTAGGTTGACATGAGAAGCTAACCAAGCATATCCTACTTTAGGATGACATGAGTAGATAACCAAGCATATCCTACTTTAGGTTGACGTGAGTAGCTAACCAAGCATGTCCTACTTTAGGATGACATGAGTAGCTAACCAAGCATATCCTACTTTAGGTTGACGTGAGTAGCTAACCAAGCATATCCTACTTTAGGATGACATGAGTAGCTAACCAAGCATGTCCTACTTTAGGATGACATGAGTAGCTAACCAAGCATATCCTACTTTAGGATGACATGAGTAGCTAACCAAGCATGTCCTACTTTAGGATGACATGAGTAGCTAACCAAGCATATCCTACTTTAGGATGACATGAGTAGCTAACCAAGCATGTCCTACTTTAGGATGACATGAGTAGCTAACCAAGCATATCCTACTTTAGGTTGACGTGAGTAGATAACCAAGCATATCCTACTTTAGGATGACATGAGTAGATAACCAAACATATCCTACTTTAGGTTGACATGAGTGGATAACCAAACATATCCTACTTTAGGTTGACATGAGAAGCTAACCAAGCATATCCTACTTTAGGATGACATGAGTAGCTGACCAAGCATATCCTACTTTAGGATGACATGAGTAGAAAACCAAACATATCCTACTTTAGGATGACATGAGTAGCTGACCAAGCATATCCTACTTTAGGATGACATGAGTAGAAAACCAAGCATATCCTACTTTAGGATGACATGAGTAGATAACCAAACATATCCTACTTTTGGTTGACATGAGTGGATAACCAAACATATCCTACTTTAGGTTGACATGAGAAGCTAACCAAGCATATCCTACTTTAGGATGACATGAGTAGATAACCAAGCATATCCTACTTTAGGATGACATGAGAAGATAACCAAGCATATCCTACTTTAGGATGACATGAGTAGCTAACCAAGCATATCCTACTTTAGGTTGACGTGAGTAGCTAACCAAGCATGTCCTACTTTAAGTTGACATGAGTAGATAACCAAGCATATACTACTTTAGGATGACATGAGTAGATAACCAAACATATCCTACTTTTGGTTGACATGAGTAGATAACCAAGTATATCCTACTTTAGGATGACATGAGTAGCTAACCAAGCATATCCTACTTTAGGATGACATGAGTAGATAACCAAGCATATCCTACTTTAGGATGACATGAGTAGCTAACCAAGCATATCCTACTTTAGGTTGACATGAGTAGATAACCAAGTATATCCTACTTTAGGATGACATGAGTAGCTGACCAAGCATATCCTACTTTAAATTGACATGAGAAGCTAACCAAGTATATCCTACTTTAGGATGACATGAGTAGCTCACCAAGCATATCCTACTTTAGGTTGACATGAGTAGCTAACCAAACATATCCTACTTTAGGATGACATGAGAAGCTAACCAAGCATGTCCTACTTTAAGATGACATGAGTAGCTAACCAAGCATATCCTACTTTAGGATGACATGAGTAGATAACCAAGCATATCCTACTTTAGGATGACATGAGTAGCTAACCAAGCATATCCTACTTTAGGTTGACATGAGTAGATAACCAAGCATATACTACTTTAGGATGACATGAGTAGCTAACCAAGCATATCCTACTTTAGATTGACATGAGAAGCTAACCAAGTATATCCTACTTTAGGATGACATGAGAAGCTAACCAAGCATGTCCTACTTTAAGTTGACATGAGAAGCTAACCAAACATATCCTACTTTAGGATGACATGAGTAGCTAACCAAGTATATCCTACTTTAGGATATCATGAGTAGATAACCAAGCATATCCTACTTTAGGATGACATGAGTAGATAACCAAGTGTATCCTACTTTAGGATGACATGAGTAGATAACCAAGCATATCCTACTTTAGGATGACATGAGTAGATAACCAAGCATGTCCTACTTTAGGATGACACAAGTAGATAACCAAGTATATCCTACTTTAGGATGACACAAGTAGATAACCAAGTATATCCTACTTTAGGATGACATGAGTAGATAACCAAGCATATCCTACTTTAGGATGACATGAGTAGATAACCAAGCATGTCCTACTTTAGGATGACACAAGTAGATAACCAAGCATATCCTACTTTAGGATGACATGAGTAGATAACCAAGCATATCCTACTTTAGGATGACATGAGTAGATAACCAAGTATATCCTACTTTAGGATGACATGAGTAGATAACCAAGTATATCCTACTTTAGGATGACATGAGTAGATAACCAAGTATATCCTACTTTAGGATGACATGAGTAGATAACCAAGCATATCCTACTTTAGGATGACATGAGTAGCTAACCAAGCATATCCTATTTTAGGATAACATGAGTAGATAGCCAAGCATATCCTACTTTAGGATGACACAAGTACATAACCAAGTATATCCTACTTTAGGATGACATGAGTAGATAACCAAGCATATCCTACTTTAGGATGACACAAGTAGATAACCAAGTATATCCTACTTTAGGATGTCATGAGTAGATAACCAAGCATAGCCTACTTTTTGTTGACATGAGTAGATAACCAAGTATATCCTACTTTAGGATGACATGAGTAGCTAACCAAACATATCCTACTTTTGGTTGACATGAGTAGCTGACCAAGCATATCCTACTTTTGGTTGACATGAGTAGCTAACCAAGCATATCCTACTTTAGGATGACATGAGTAGCTGACCAAACATATCCTACTTTAGGATGACATGAGTAGCTGACCAAGTGTATCCTACTTTAGGTTGACATGAGTAGCTGACCAAACATATCCTACTTTAGGATGACATGTGTAGCTAACCAAGCATATCCTACTTTAGGATGACATGAGTAGCTGACCAAACATATCCTACTTTAGGATGACATGAGTAGCTAACCAAGCATATCCTACTTTAGGATGACATGAGTAGCTGACCAAACATATCCTACTTTTGGATGACATGAGTAGATAACCAAACATATCCTACTTTTGGTTGACATGAGTAGCTAACCAAGCATATCCTACTTTAGGATGACATGAGTAGCTAACCAAGCATATCCTACTTTACGATGACATGAGTAGATAACCAAGTATATCCTACTTTAGGATGACATGAGTAGCTGACCAAACATATCCTACTTTAGGATGACATGAGTAGCTAACCAAGCATATCCTACTTTAGGATGACATGAGTAGCTGACCAAACATATCCTACTTTTGGTTGACATGAGTAGCTCACCAAACATATCCTACTTTAGGATGACATGAGTAGCTAACCAAGCATATCCTACTTCAGGATGACATGAGGAGCTGACCAAGCATATCCTACTTTAGGATGACATGAGTAGCTGACCAAACATATCCTACTTTAGGATGACATGAGTAGATAACCAAGTATATCCTACTTTAGGATGACATGAGTAGCTAACCAAGCATATCCTACTTTTTGTTGACATGAGTAGATAACCAAACATATCCTACTTTAGGATGACATGAGTAGCTAACCAAGCATATCCTACTTTAGGTTGACATGAGTAGATACCCAAGCATATCCTACTTTAGGATGACATGAGTAGATAACCAAGCATATCCTACTTTAGGATGTCATGAGTAGCTGACCAAGTATATCCTACTTTAGGATGACATGAGTAGATAACCAAACATATCCTACTTTAGGATGACATGAGTAGATAACCAAGTATATCCTACTTTAGGATGACATGAGTAGATAACCAAGCATATCCTACTTTAGGAAGACATGAGTAGATAACCAAGTATATCCTACTTTAGGATGACATGAGTAGATAACCAAGTATATCCTACTTTAGGATGACATGAGTAGCTAACCAAGCATATCCTACTTTAGGTTGACATGAGTAGATAACCAAGTATATCCTACTTTAGAATGACATGAGTAGCTAATCAAGCATATCCTACTTTAGGATGACACAAGTATATGACCAAGTATATCCTACTTTAGGATGACATGAGTAGATAACCAAGCATATCCTACTTTAGGATGACATGAGTAGATAACCAAGTATATCCTACTTTAGGATGACATGAGTAGCTAACCAAGCATATCCTACTTTAGGATGACATGAGTAGATAACCAAGCATATCCTACTTTAGGATGACATGAGTAGATAACCAAGTATATCCTACTTTAGGATGACATGAGTAGATAACCAAGTATATCCTACTTTAGGATGACACAAGTAGATAACCAAGTATATCCTACTTTAGGATGACATGAGTAGATAACCAAGCATATCCTACTTTAGGATGACATGAGTAGATAACCTAGTATATCCTACTTTAGGATGACATGAGTAGATAACCAAGTATATCCTACTTTAGGATGACATGAGTAGCTAACCAAGCATATCCTACTTTTTGTTGACATGAGTAGATAACCAAACATATCCTACTTTAGGATGACATGAGTAGCTAACCAAGCATATCCTACTTTAGGTTGACATGAGTAGATACCCAAGCATATCCTACTTTAGGATGACATGAGTAGATAACCAAGCATATCCTACTTTAGGATGTCATGAGTAGCTGACCAAGTATATCCTACTTTAGGATGACATGAGTAGATAACCAAACATATCCTACTTTAGGATGACATGAGTAGATAACCAAGTATATCCTACTTTAGGATGACATGAGTAGATAACCAAGCATATCCTACTTTAGGATGACATGAGTAGATAACCAAGTATATCCTACTTTAGGATGACATGAGTAGATAACCAAGCATATCCTACTTTAGGATGACATGAGTAGCTAATCAAGCATATCCTACTTTAGGATGACACAAGTAGATAACCAAGTATATTCTACTTTAGGATGACATGAGTAGATAACCAAGCATATCCTACTTTAGGTTGACACAAGTAGATAACCACGTATATCCTACTTTAGGATGACATGAGTAGATAACCAAGCATATCCAACTTTAGGATGACATGAGTAGATAACCAAGCATATCCTACTTTAGGATGACATGAGTAGCTAATCAAGCATATCCTACTTTAGGATGACACAAGTAGATAACCAAGTATATTCTACTTTAGGATGACATGAGTAGATAACCAAGCATATCCTACTTTAGGATGACATGAGTAGATAACCAAGCATATCATACTTTAGGATGACATGAGTAGCTAGCCAAGCATATCCTACTTTAGGATGACACAAGTAGATAACCAAGTATATCCTACTTTAGGATGACATGAGTAGATAACCAAGCATGTCCTACTTTAGGATGACACAAGTAGATAACCACGTATATCCTACTTTAGGATGTCATGAGTAGATAACCAAGCATATCCTACTTTAGGATGACACAAGTAGATAACCACGTATATCCTACTTTAGGATGACATGAGTAGCTAGCCAAGCATATCCTACTTTAGGATGACACAAGTAGATAACCAAGTATATCCTACTTAAGGATGACATGAGTAGATAACCAAGCATATCCTACTTTAGGATGACATGAGTAGATAACCAAGTATATCCTACTTTAGGATGACATGAGTAGATAACCAAGCATGTCCTACTTTAGGATGACACAAGTAGATAACCAAGTATATCCTACTTTAGGATGACATGAGTAGATAACCAAGCATGTCCTACTTTAGGATGACACAAGTAGATAACCAAGCATATCCTACTTTAGGATGACATGAGTAGATAACCAAGTATATCCTACTTTTTGTTGACATGAGTAGATAACCAAGCATATCCTTCTTTAGGATGACATGAGTAGATAACCAAGCATGTCCTACTTTAGGATGACACAAGTAGATAACCAAGTCTATCCTACTTTAGGATGACATGAGTAGCTAACCAAGCATATCCTACTTTAGGATGTCATGAGGAGCTGACCAAGCATATCCTACTTTTTGTTGACATGAGTAGATAACCAAGTATATCCTACTTTAGGATGACATGAGTAGCTAACCAAGTATATCCTACTTTTTGTTGACATGAGTAGATAACCAAAGATATCCTACTTTAGGATGACATGAGTAGCTAACCAAGCATATCCTACTTTAGGTTGACATGAGTAGATAACCAAGTATATCCTACTTTAGGATGACATGAGTAGCTAACCAAGCATATCCTACTTTTTGTTGACATGAGTAGATAACCAAACATATCCCACTTTAGGATGACATGAGTAGCTAACCAAACATATCCCACTTTAGGATGACATGAGTAGCTAACCAAACATATCCTACTTTAGGATGACACGAGTAGCTGACCAAGCATATCCTACTTTAGGATGACATGAGTAGATAACCAAGTATATCCTACTTTAGGATATCATGAGTAGATAACCAAGCATATCCTACTTTAGGATGACATGAGTAGATAACCAAGCATATCCTACTTTTTGTTGACATGAGTAGATAACCAAGCATATCCTACTTTTTGTTGACATGAGTAGATAACCAAGTATATCCTACTTTAGGATGACATGAGTAGCTAACCAAGCATATCCTACTTTAGGTTGACATGAGTAGATAACCAAGTATATCCTACTTTAGAATGACATGAGTAGCTAATCAAGCATATCCTACTTTAGGATATATCCTACTTTTGGTTGACATGAGTAGCTAACCAAGCATATCCTACTTTAGGATGACATGAGTAGCTGACCAAACATATCCTACTTTAGGATGACATGAGTAGCTGACCAAGTGTATCCTACTTTAGGTTGACATGAGTAGCTGACCAAACATATCCTACTTTAGGATGACATGAGTAGCTAACCAAGCATATCCTACTTGAGGATGACATGAGTAGCTGACCAAACATATCCTACTTTAGGATGACATGAGTAGCTAACCAAGCATATCCTACTTTAGGATGACATGAGTAGCTGACCAAACATATCCTACTTTAGGATGACATGAGTAGATAACCAAACATATCCTACTTTTGGTTGACATGAGTAGCTAACCAAGCATATCCTACTTTAGGATGACATGAGTAGATAACCAAGCATATCCTACTTTACGATGACATGAGTAGATAACCAAGTATATCCTACTTTAGGATGACATGAGTAGCTAACCAAGCATATCCTACTTTAGGATGACATGAGTAGCTAACCAAGCATATCCTACTTTAGGTTGACATGAGTAGATAACCAAGTATATCCTACTTTAGAATGACATGAGTAGCTAACCAAGCATATCCTACTTTAGGTTGACATGAGTAGATAACCAAGTATATCCTACTTTAGAATGACATGAGTAGCTAATCAAGCATATCCTACTTTAGGATGACACAAGTATATGACCAAGTATATCCTACTTTAGGATGACATGAGTAGATAACCAAGCATATCCTACTTTAGGATGACATGAGTAGATAACCAAGTATATCCTACTTTAGGATGACATGAGTAGCTAACCAAGCATATCCTACTTTAGGATGACATGAGTAGATAACCAAACATATCCTACTTTTGGTTGACATGAGTAGATAACCAAGCATATCCTACTTTAGGATGACATGAGTAGCTGACCAAGTATATCCTACTTTAGGATGACATGAGTAGATAACCAAGCATATCCTACTTTAGGATGACATGAGTAGATAACCAAACATATCCTACTTTTGGTTGACATGAGTAGATAACCAAACATATCCTACTTTTGGTTGACATGAGTAGATAACCAAGCATATCCTACTTTAGGTTGACATGAGTAGTTAACCAAACATATCCTACTTTAGGATGACATGAGTAGCTGACCAAGCATATCCTACTTTAGGATGACATGAGTAGATAACCAAGCATATCCTACTTTAGGATGACATGAGTAGTTAACCAAACATATCCTACTTTAGGATGACATGAGTAGCTGACCAAGCATATCCTACTTTAGGATGACATGAGTAGAAAACCAAGCATATCCTACTTTAGGATGACATGAGTAGATAACCAAGCATATCCTACTTTTGGTTGACATGAGTGGATAACCAAACATATCCTACTTTTGGTTGACATGAGTAGATAACCAAGCATATCCTACTTTAGGATGACATGAGTAGATAACCAAGCATATCATACTTTAGGATGACATGAGTAGCTAACCAAGCATATCCTACTTTAGGATGACATGAGAAGATAACCAAGCATATCCTACTTTAGGATGACATGAGTAGTTAACCAAACATATCCTACTTTAGGATGACATGAGTAGCTGACCAAGCATATCCTACTTTAGGATGACATGAGTAGAAAACCAAGCATATCCTACTTTAGGATGACATGAGTAGATAACCAAACATATCCTACTTTTGGTTGACATGAGTGGATAACCAAACATATCCTACTTCAGGTTGACATGAGAAGCTAACCAAGCATATCCTACTTTAGGATGACATGAGTAGATAACCAAGCATATCCTACTTTAGGATGACATGAGTAGCTGACCAAGCATATCCTACTTTAGGATGACATGAGTAGTTAACCAAACATATCCTACTTTAGGATGACATGAGTAGCTGACCAAGCATATCCTACTTTAGGATGACATGAGTAGAAAACCAAGCATATCCTACTTTAGGATGACATGAGTAGATAACCAAACATATCCTACTTTTGGTTGACATGAGTGGATAACCAAACATATCCTACTTTAGGTTGACATGAGAAGCTAACCAAGCATATCCTACTTTAGGATGACATGAGTAGATAACCAAGCATATCCTACTTTAGGTTGACGTGAGTAGCTAACCAAGCATGTCCTACTTTAGGATGACATGAGTAGCTAACCAAGCATATCCTACTTTAGGTTGACGTGAGTAGCTAACCAAGCATATCCTACTTTAGGATGACATGAGTAGCTAACCAAGCATGTCCTACTTTAGGATGACATGAGTAGCTAACCAAGCATATCCTACTTTAGGATGACATGAGTAGCTAACCAAGCATGTCCTACTTTAGGATGACATGAGTAGCTAACCAAGCATATCCTACTTTAGGATGACATGAGTAGCTAACCAAGCATGTCCTACTTTAGGATGACATGAGTAGCTAACCAAGCATATCCTACTTTAGGTTGACGTGAGTAGATAACCAAGCATATCCTACTTTAGGATGACATGAGTAGATAACCAAACATATCCTACTTTAGGTTGACATGAGTGGATAACCAAACATATCCTACTTTAGGTTGACATGAGAAGCTAACCAAGCATATCCTACTTTAGGATGACATGAGTAGCTGACCAAGCATATCCTACTTTAGGATGACATGAGTAGAAAACCAAACATATCCTACTTTAGGATGACATGAGTAGCTGACCAAGCATATCCTACTTTAGGATGACATGAGTAGAAAACCAAGCATATCCTACTTTAGGATGACATGAGTAGATAACCAAACATATCCTACTTTTGGTTGACATGAGTGGATAACCAAACATATCCTACTTTAGGTTGACATGAGAAGCTAACCAAGCATATCCTACTTTAGGATGACATGAGTAGATAACCAAGCATATCCTACTTTAGGATGACATGAGAAGATAACCAAGCATATCCTACTTTAGGATGACATGAGTAGCTAACCAAGCATATCCTACTTTAGGTTGACGTGAGTAGCTAACCAAGCATGTCCTACTTTAAGTTGACATGAGTAGATAACCAAGCATATACTACTTTAGGATGACATGAGTAGATAACCAAACATATCCTACTTTTGGTTGACATGAGTAGATAACCAAGTATATCCTACTTTAGGATGACATGAGTAGCTAACCAAGCATATCCTACTTTAGGATGACATGAGTAGATAACCAAGCATATCCTACTTTAGGATGACATGAGTAGCTAACCAAGCATATCCTACTTTAGGTTGACATGAGTAGATAACCAAGTATATCCTACTTTAGGATGACATGAGTAGCTGACCAAGCATATCCTACTTTAAATTGACATGAGAAGCTAACCAAGTATATCCTACTTTAGGATGACATGAGTAGCTCACCAAGCATATCCTACTTTAGGTTGACATGAGTAGCTAACCAAACATATCCTACTTTAGGATGACATGAGAAGCTAACCAAGCATGTCCTACTTTAAGATGACATGAGTAGCTAACCAAGCATATCCTACTTTAGGATGACATGAGTAGATAACCAAGCATATCCTACTTTAGGATGACATGAGTAGCTAACCAAGCATATCCTACTTTAGGTTGACATGAGTAGATAACCAAGCATATACTACTTTAGGATGACATGAGTAGCTAACCAAGCATATCCTACTTTAGATTGACATGAGAAGCTAACCAAGTATATCCTACTTTAGGATGACATGAGAAGCTAACCAAGCATGTCCTACTTTAAGTTGACATGAGAAGCTAACCAAACATATCCTACTTTAGGATGACATGAGTAGCTAACCAAGTATATCCTACTTTAGGATATCATGAGTAGATAACCAAGCATATCCTACTTTAGGATGACATGAGTAGATAACCAAGTGTATCCTACTTTAGGATGACATGAGTAGATAACCAAGCATATCCTACTTTAGGATGACATGAGTAGATAACCAAGCATGTCCTACTTTAGGATGACACAAGTAGATAACCAAGTATATCCTACTTTAGGATGACACAAGTAGATAACCAAGTATATCCTACTTTAGGATGACATGAGTAGATAACCAAGCATATCCTACTTTAGGATGACATGAGTAGATAACCAAGCATGTCCTACTTTAGGATGACACAAGTAGATAACCAAGCATATCCTACTTTAGGATGACATGAGTAGATAACCAAGCATATCCTACTTTAGGATGACATGAGTAGATAACCAAGTATATCCTACTTTAGGATGACATGAGTAGATAACCAAGTATATCCTACTTTAGGATGACATGAGTAGATAACCAAGTATATCCTACTTTAGGATGACATGAGTAGATAACCAAGCATATCCTACTTTAGGATGACATGAGTAGCTAACCAAGCATATCCTATTTTAGGATAACATGAGTAGATAGCCAAGCATATCCTACTTTAGGATGACACAAGTACATAACCAAGTATATCCTACTTTAGGATGACATGAGTAGATAACCAAGCATATCCTACTTTAGGATGACACAAGTAGATAACCAAGTATATCCTACTTTAGGATGTCATGAGTAGATAACCAAGCATAGCCTACTTTTTGTTGACATGAGTAGATAACCAAGTATATCCTACTTTAGGATGACATGAGTAGCTAACCAAACATATCCTACTTTTGGTTGACATGAGTAGCTGACCAAGCATATCCTACTTTTGGTTGACATGAGTAGCTAACCAAGCATATCCTACTTTAGGATGACATGAGTAGCTGACCAAACATATCCTACTTTAGGATGACATGAGTAGCTGACCAAGTGTATCCTACTTTAGGTTGACATGAGTAGCTGACCAAACATATCCTACTTTAGGATGACATGTGTAGCTAACCAAGCATATCCTACTTTAGGATGACATGAGTAGCTGACCAAACATATCCTACTTTAGGATGACATGAGTAGCTAACCAAGCATATCCTACTTTAGGATGACATGAGTAGCTGACCAAACATATCCTACTTTTGGATGACATGAGTAGATAACCAAACATATCCTACTTTTGGTTGACATGAGTAGCTAACCAAGCATATCCTACTTTAGGATGACATGAGTAGCTAACCAAGCATATCCTACTTTACGATGACATGAGTAGATAACCAAGTATATCCTACTTTAGGATGACATGAGTAGCTGACCAAACATATCCTACTTTAGGATGACATGAGTAGCTAACCAAGCATATCCTACTTTAGGATGACATGAGTAGCTGACCAAACATATCCTACTTTTGGTTGACATGAGTAGCTCACCAAACATATCCTACTTTAGGATGACATGAGTAGCTAACCAAGCATATCCTACTTCAGGATGACATGAGGAGCTGACCAAGCATATCCTACTTTAGGATGACATGAGTAGCTGACCAAACATATCCTACTTTAGGATGACATGAGTAGATAACCAAGTATATCCTACTTTAGGATGACATGAGTAGCTAACCAAGCATATCCTACTTTTTGTTGACATGAGTAGATAACCAAACATATCCTACTTTAGGATGACATGAGTAGCTAACCAAGCATATCCTACTTTAGGTTGACATGAGTAGATACCCAAGCATATCCTACTTTAGGATGACATGAGTAGATAACCAAGCATATCCTACTTTAGGATGTCATGAGTAGCTGACCAAGTATATCCTACTTTAGGATGACATGAGTAGATAACCAAACATATCCTACTTTAGGATGACATGAGTAGATAACCAAGTATATCCTACTTTAGGATGACATGAGTAGATAACCAAGCATATCCTACTTTAGGAAGACATGAGTAGATAACCAAGTATATCCTACTTTAGGATGACATGAGTAGATAACCAAGTATATCCTACTTTAGGATGACATGAGTAGCTAACCAAGCATATCCTACTTTAGGTTGACATGAGTAGATAACCAAGTATATCCTACTTTAGAATGACATGAGTAGCTAATCAAGCATATCCTACTTTAGGATGACACAAGTATATGACCAAGTATATCCTACTTTAGGATGACATGAGTAGATAACCAAGCATATCCTACTTTAGGATGACATGAGTAGATAACCAAGTATATCCTACTTTAGGATGACATGAGTAGCTAACCAAGCATATCCTACTTTAGGATGACATGAGTAGATAACCAAGCATATCCTACTTTAGGATGACATGAGTAGATAACCAAGTATATCCTACTTTAGGATGACATGAGTAGATAACCAAGTATATCCTACTTTAGGATGACACAAGTAGATAACCAAGTATATCCTACTTTAGGATGACATGAGTAGATAACCAAGCATATCCTACTTTAGGATGACATGAGTAGATAACCTAGTATATCCTACTTTAGGATGACATGAGTAGATAACCAAGTATATCCTACTTTAGGATGACATGAGTAGCTAACCAAGCATATCCTACTTTTTGTTGACATGAGTAGATAACCAAACATATCCTACTTTAGGATGACATGAGTAGCTAACCAAGCATATCCTACTTTAGGTTGACATGAGTAGATACCCAAGCATATCCTACTTTAGGATGACATGAGTAGATAACCAAGCATATCCTACTTTAGGATGTCATGAGTAGCTGACCAAGTATATCCTACTTTAGGATGACATGAGTAGATAACCAAACATATCCTACTTTAGGATGACATGAGTAGATAACCAAGTATATCCTACTTTAGGATGACATGAGTAGATAACCAAGCATATCCTACTTTAGGATGACATGAGTAGATAACCAAGTATATCCTACTTTAGGATGACATGAGTAGATAACCAAGCATATCCTACTTTAGGATGACATGAGTAGCTAATCAAGCATATCCTACTTTAGGATGACACAAGTAGATAACCAAGTATATTCTACTTTAGGATGACATGAGTAGATAACCAAGCATATCCTACTTTAGGTTGACACAAGTAGATAACCACGTATATCCTACTTTAGGATGACATGAGTAGATAACCAAGCATATCCAACTTTAGGATGACATGAGTAGATAACCAAGCATATCCTACTTTAGGATGACATGAGTAGCTAATCAAGCATATCCTACTTTAGGATGACACAAGTAGATAACCAAGTATATTCTACTTTAGGATGACATGAGTAGATAACCAAGCATATCCTACTTTAGGATGACATGAGTAGATAACCAAGCATATCATACTTTAGGATGACATGAGTAGCTAGCCAAGCATATCCTACTTTAGGATGACACAAGTAGATAACCAAGTATATCCTACTTTAGGATGACATGAGTAGATAACCAAGCATGTCCTACTTTAGGATGACACAAGTAGATAACCACGTATATCCTACTTTAGGATGTCATGAGTAGATAACCAAGCATATCCTACTTTAGGATGACACAAGTAGATAACCACGTATATCCTACTTTAGGATGACATGAGTAGCTAGCCAAGCATATCCTACTTTAGGATGACACAAGTAGATAACCAAGTATATCCTACTTAAGGATGACATGAGTAGATAACCAAGCATATCCTACTTTAGGATGACATGAGTAGATAACCAAGTATATCCTACTTTAGGATGACATGAGTAGATAACCAAGCATGTCCTACTTTAGGATGACACAAGTAGATAACCAAGTATATCCTACTTTAGGATGACATGAGTAGATAACCAAGCATGTCCTACTTTAGGATGACACAAGTAGATAACCAAGCATATCCTACTTTAGGATGACATGAGTAGATAACCAAGTATATCCTACTTTTTGTTGACATGAGTAGATAACCAAGCATATCCTTCTTTAGGATGACATGAGTAGATAACCAAGCATGTCCTACTTTAGGATGACACAAGTAGATAACCAAGTCTATCCTACTTTAGGATGACATGAGTAGCTAACCAAGCATATCCTACTTTAGGATGTCATGAGGAGCTGACCAAGCATATCCTACTTTTTGTTGACATGAGTAGATAACCAAGTATATCCTACTTTAGGATGACATGAGTAGCTAACCAAGTATATCCTACTTTTTGTTGACATGAGTAGATAACCAAAGATATCCTACTTTAGGATGACATGAGTAGCTAACCAAGCATATCCTACTTTAGGTTGACATGAGTAGATAACCAAGTATATCCTACTTTAGGATGACATGAGTAGCTAACCAAGCATATCCTACTTTTTGTTGACATGAGTAGATAACCAAACATATCCCACTTTAGGATGACATGAGTAGCTAACCAAACATATCCCACTTTAGGATGACATGAGTAGCTAACCAAACATATCCTACTTTAGGATGACACGAGTAGCTGACCAAGCATATCCTACTTTAGGATGACATGAGTAGATAACCAAGTATATCCTACTTTAGGATATCATGAGTAGATAACCAAGCATATCCTACTTTAGGATGACATGAGTAGATAACCAAGCATATCCTACTTTTTGTTGACATGAGTAGATAACCAAGCATATCCTACTTTTTGTTGACATGAGTAGATAACCAAGTATATCCTACTTTAGGATGACATGAGTAGCTAACCAAGCATATCCTACTTTAGGTTGACATGAGTAGATAACCAAGTATATCCTACTTTAGAATGACATGAGTAGCTAATCAAGCATATCCTACTTTAGGATATATCCTACTTTTGGTTGACATGAGTAGCTAACCAAGCATATCCTACTTTAGGATGACATGAGTAGCTGACCAAACATATCCTACTTTAGGATGACATGAGTAGCTGACCAAGTGTATCCTACTTTAGGTTGACATGAGTAGCTGACCAAACATATCCTACTTTAGGATGACATGAGTAGCTAACCAAGCATATCCTACTTGAGGATGACATGAGTAGCTGACCAAACATATCCTACTTTAGGATGACATGAGTAGCTAACCAAGCATATCCTACTTTAGGATGACATGAGTAGCTGACCAAACATATCCTACTTTAGGATGACATGAGTAGATAACCAAACATATCCTACTTTTGGTTGACATGAGTAGCTAACCAAGCATATCCTACTTTAGGATGACATGAGTAGATAACCAAGCATATCCTACTTTACGATGACATGAGTAGATAACCAAGTATATCCTACTTTAGGATGACATGAGTAGCTAACCAAGCATATCCTACTTTAGGATGACATGAGTAGCTAACCAAGCATATCCTACTTTAGGTTGACATGAGTAGATAACCAAGTATATCCTACTTTAGAATGACATGAGTAGCTAACCAAGCATATCCTACTTTAGGTTGACATGAGTAGATAACCAAGTATATCCTACTTTAGAATGACATGAGTAGCTAATCAAGCATATCCTACTTTAGGATGACACAAGTATATGACCAAGTATATCCTACTTTAGGATGACATGAGTAGATAACCAAGCATATCCTACTTTAGGATGACATGAGTAGATAACCAAGTATATCCTACTTTAGGATGACATGAGTAGCTAACCAAGCATATCCTACTTTAGGATGACATGAGTAGATAACCAAGCATATCCTACTTTAGGATGACATGAGTAGATAACCAAGTATAACCTACTTTAGGATGACATGAGTAGATAACCAAGTATATCCTACTTTAGGATGACACAAGTAGATAACCAAGTATATCCTACTTTAGGATGACATGAGTAGATAACCAAGCATATCCTACTTTAGGATGACATGAGTAGATAACCTAGTATATCCTACTTTAGGATGACATGAGTAGATAACCAAGTATATCCTACTTTAGGATGACATGAGTAGCTAACCAAGCATATCCTACTTTTTGTTGACATGAGTAGATAACCAAACATATCCTACTTTAGGATGACATGAGTAGCTAACCAAGCATATCCTACTTTAGGTTGACATGAGTAGATACCCAAGCATATCCTACTTTAGGATGACATGAGTAGATAACCAAGCATATCCTACTTTAGGATGTCATGAGTAGCTGACCAAGTATATCCTACTTTAGGATGACATGAGTAGATAACCAAACATATCCTACTTTAGGATGACATGAGTAGATAACCAAGTATATCCTACTTTAGGATGACATGAGTAGATAACCAAGCATATCCTACTTTAGGATGACATGAGTAGATAACCAAGTATATCCTACTTTAGGATGACATGAGTAGATAACCAAGCATATCCTACTTTAGGATGACATGAGTAGCTAATCAAGCATATCCTACTTTAGGATGACACAAGTAGATAACCAAGTATATTCTACTTTAGGATGACATGAGTAGATAACCAAGCATATCCTACTTTAGGTTGACACAAGTAGATAACCACGTATATCCTACTTTAGGATGACATGAGTAGATAACCAAGCATATCCAACTTTAGGATGACATGAGTAGATAACCAAGCATATCCTACTTTAGGATGACATGAGTAGCTAATCAAGCATATCCTACTTTAGGATGACACAAGTAGATAACCAAGTATATTCTACTTTAGGATGACATGAGTAGATAACCAAGCATATCCTACTTTAGGATGACATGAGTAGATAACCAAGCATATCATACTTTAGGATGACATGAGTAGCTAGCCAAGCATATCCTACTTTAGGATGACACAAGTAGATAACCAAGTATATCCTACTTTAGGATGACATGAGTAGATAACCAAGCATGTCCTACTTTAGGATGACACAAGTAGATAACCACGTATATCCTACTTTAGGATGTCATGAGTAGATAACCAAGCATATCCTACTTTAGGATGACACAAGTAGATAACCACGTATATCCTACTTTAGGATGACATGAGTAGCTAGCCAAGCATATCCTACTTTAGGATGACACAAGTAGATAACCAAGTATATCCTACTTAAGGATGACATGAGTAGATAACCAAGCATATCCTACTTTAGGATGACATGAGTAGATAACCAAGTATATCCTACTTAAGGATGACATGAGTAGATAACCAAGCATATCCTACTTTAGGATGACATGAGTAGATAACCAAGTATATCCTACTTTAGGATGACATGAGTAGATAACCAAGCATGTCCTACTTTAGGATGACAGAAGTAGATAACCAAGTATATCCTACTTTAGGATGACATGAGTAGATAACCAAGCATGTCCTACTTTAGGATGACACAAGTAGATAACCAAGCATATCCTACTTTAGGATGACATGAGTAGATAACCAAGTATATCCTACTTTTTGTTGACATGAGTAGATAACCAAGCATATCCTTCTTTAGGATGACATGAGTAGATAACCAAGCATGTCCTACTTTAGGATGACACAAGTAGATAACCAAGTCTATCCTACTTTAGGATGACATGAGTAGCTAACCAAGCATATCCTACTTTAGGATGTCATGAGGAGCTGACCAAGCATATCCTACTTTTTGTTGACATGAGTAGATAACCAAGTATATCCTACTTTAGGATGACATGAGTAGCTAACCAAGTATATCCTACTTTTTGTTGACATGAGTAGATAACCAAAGATATCCTACTTTAGGATGACATGAGTAGCTAACCAAGCATATCCTACTTTAGGTTGACATGAGTAGATAACCAAGTATATCCTACTTTAGGATGACATGAGTAGCTAACCAAGCATATCCTACTTTTTGTTGACATGAGTAGATAACCAAACATATCCCACTTTAGGATGACATGAGTAGCTAACCAAACATATCCCACTTTAGGATGACATGAGTAGCTAACCAAACATATCCTACTTTAGGATGACACGAGTAGCTGACCAAGCATATCCTACTTTAGGATGACATGAGTAGATAACCAAGTATATCCTACTTTAGGATATCATGAGTAGATAACCAAGCATATCCTACTTTAGGATGACATGAGTAGATAACCAAGCATATCCTACTTTTTGTTGACATGAGTAGATAACCAAGCATATCCTACTTTTTGTTGACATGAGTAGATAACCAAGTATATCCTACTTTAGGATGACATGAGTAGCTGACCAAGCATATCCTACTTTTGGTTGACATGAGTAGCTAACCAAGCATATCCTACTTTAGGATGACATGAGTAGCTGACCAAACATATCCTACTTTAGGATGACATGAGTAGCTGACCAAGTGTATCCTACTTTAGGTTGACATGAGTAGCTGACCAAACATATCCTACTTTAGGATGACATGAGTAGCTAACCAAGCATATCCTACTTGAGGATGACATGAGTAGCTGACCAAACATATCCTACTTTAGGATGACATGAGTAGCTAACCAAGCATATCCTACTTTAGGATGACATGAGTAGCTGACCAAACATATCCTACTTTAGGATGACATGAGTAGATAACCAAACATATCCTACTTTTGGTTGACATGAGTAGCTAACCAAGCATATCCTACTTTAGGATGACATGAGTAGATAACCAAGCATATCCTACTTTACGATGACATGAGTAGATAACCAAGTATATCCTACTTTAGGATGACATGAGTAGCTGACCAAACATATCCTACTTTAGGATGACATGAGTAGCTAACCAAGCATATCCTACTTTAGGATGACATGAGTAGCTGACCAAACATATCCTACTTTTGGTTGACATGAGTAGCTCACCAAACATATCCTACTTTAGGATGACATGAGTAGCTAACCAAGCATATCCTACTTCAGGATGACATGAGGAGCTGACCAAGCATATCCTACTTTAGGATGACATGAGTAGCTGACCAAACATATCCTACTTTAGGATGACATGAGTAGCTAACCAAGCATATCCTACTTTAGGATGACATGAGTAGCTGACCAAACATATCCTACTTTAGGATGACATGAGTAGATAACCAAGTATATCCTACTTTAGGATGACACAAGTAGATAACCAAGTATATCCTACTTTAGGATGACATGAGTAGATAACCAAGCATATCCTACTTTAGGATGACATGAGTAGATAACCTAGTATATCCTACTTTAGGATGACATGAGTAGATAACCAAGTATATCCTACTTTAGGATGACATGAGTAGCTAACCAAGCATATCCTACTTTTTGTTGACATGAGTAGATAACCAAACATATCCTACTTTAGGATGACATGAGTAGCTAACCAAGCATATCCTACTTTAGGTTGACATGAGTAGATACCCAAGCATATCCTACTTTAGGATGACATGAGTAGATAACCAAGCATATCCTACTTTAGGATGTCATGAGTAGCTGACCAAGTATATCCTACTTTAGGATGACATGAGTAGATAACCAAACATATCCTACTTTAGGATGACATGAGTAGATAACCAAGTATATCCTACTTTAGGATGACATGAGTAGATAACCAAGCATATCCTACTTTAGGTTGACATGAGTAGATAAGCAAGTATATCCTACTTTAGAATGACATGAGTAGCTAATCAAGCATATCCTACTTTAGGATGACACAAGTAGATAATCAAGTATATCCTACTTTAGGATGACATGAGTAGATAACCAGGCATATCCTACTTTAGGATGACATGAGTAGATAACCAAGCATATCCTACTTTAGGATGACATGAGTAGCTAACCAAGCATATCCTACTTTAGGATGACATGAGTAGATAACCAAGCATATCCTACTTTAGGATGACATGAGTAGATAACCAAGTATATCCTACTTTAGGATGACATGAGTAGATAACCAAGTATATCCTACTTTAGGATGACACAAGTAGATAACCAAGTATATCCTACTTTAGGATGACATGAGTAGATAACCAAGCATATCCTACTTTAGGATGACATGAGTAGATAACCTAGTATATCCTACTTTAGGATGACATGAGTAGATAACCAAGTATATCCTACTTTAGGATGACATGAGTAGCTAACCAAGCATATCCTACTTTTTGTTGACATGAGTAGATAACCAAACATATCCTACTTTAGGATGACATGAGTAGCTAACCAAGCATATCCTACTTTAGGTTGACATGAGTAGATACCCAAGCATATCCTACTTTAGGATGACATGAGTAGATAACCAAGCATATCCTACTTTAGGATGTCATGAGTAGCTGACCAAGTATATCCTACTTTAGGATGACATGAGTAGATAACCAAACATATCCTACTTTAGGATGACATGAGTAGATAACCAAGTATATCCTACTTTAGGATGACATGAGTAGATAACCAAGCATATCCTACTTTAGGATGACATGAGTAGATAACCAAGTATATCCTACTTTAGGATGACATGAGTAGATAACCAAGCATATCCTTTTTTAGTATGACATGAGTAGATAACCAAGCATATCCTACTTTAGGTTGACACAAGTAGATAACCACGTATATCCTACTTTAGGATGACATGAGTAGATAACCAAGCATATCCAACTTTAGGATGACATGAGTAGATAACCAAGCATATCCTACTTTAGGATGACATGAGTAGCTAATCAAGCATATCCTACTTTAGGATGACATGAGTAGATAACCAAGTATATCCTACTTTAGGATGACATGAGTAGATAACCAAGTATATCCTACTTTAGGATGACACAAGTAGATAACCAAGTATATCCTACTTTAGGATGACATGAGTAGATAACCAAGCATATCCTACTTTAGGATGACATGAGTAGATAACCTAGTATATCCTACTTTAGGATGACATGAGTAGATAACCAAGTATATCCTACTTTAGGATGACATGAGTAGCTAACCAAGCATATCCTACTTTTTGTTGACATGAGTAGATAACCAAACATATCCTACTTTAGGATGACATGAGTAGCTAACCAAGCATATCCTACTTTAGGTTGACATGAGTAGATACCCAAGCATATCCTACTTTAGGATGACATGAGTAGATAACCAAGCATATCCTACTTTAGGATGTCATGAGTAGCTGACCAAGTATATCCTACTTTAGGATGACATGAGTAGATAACCAAACATATCCTACTTTAGGATGACATGAGTAGATAACCAAGTATATCCTACTTTAGGATGACATGAGTAGATAACCAAGCATATCCTACTTTAGGATGACATGAGTAGATAACCAAGTATATCCTACTTTAGGATGACATGAGTAGATAACCAAGCATATCCTTTTTTAGGATGACATGAGTAGATAACCAAGCATATCCTACTTTAGGTTGACACAAGTAGATAACCACGTATATCCTACTTTAGGATGACATGAGTAGATAACCAAGCATATCCAACTTTAGGATGACATGAGTAGATAACCAAGCATATCCTACTTTAGGATGACATGAGTAGCTAATCAAGCATATCCTACTTTAGGATGACACAAGTAGATAACCAAGTATATTCTACTTTAGGATGACATGAGTAGATAACCAAGCATATCCTACTTTAGGATGACATGAGTAGATAACCAAGCATATCATACTTTAGGATGACATGAGTAGCTAGCCAAGCATATCCTACTTTAGGATGACACAAGTAGATAACCAAGCATATCCTACTTTAGGATGACATGAGTAGATAACCAAGCATGTCCTACTTTAGGATGACACAAGTAGATAACCACGTATATCCTACTTTAGGATGACATGAGTAGCTAGCCAAGCATATCCTACTTTAGGATGACACAAGTAGATAACCAAGTATATCCTACTTTAGGATGACATGAGTAGATAACCAAGCATATCCTACTTTAGGATGACATGAGTAGATAACCAAGTATATCCTACTTTAGGATGACATGAGTAGATATCCAAGCATATCCTACTTTAGGATGACATGAGTAGATAACCAAACATATCCTACTTTAGGATGACATGAGTAGCTAACCAAGCATGTCCTACTTTAGGATGACATGAGTAGATAACCAAGCATATCCTACTTTAGGATGACACAAGTAGATAACCAAGTATATCCTACTTTAGGATGACATGAGTAGCTAGCCAAGCATATCCTACTTTAGGATGACACAAGTAGATAACCAAGTATATCCTACTTTAGGATGACATGAGTAGATAACCAAGCATATCCTACTTTAGGATGACATGAGTAGATAACCAAGTATATCCTACTTTAGGATGACATGAGTAGATAACCAAGCATATCCTACTTTAGGATGACATGAGTAGATAACCAAACATATCCTACTTTAGGATGACATGAGTAGCTAACCAAGCATGTCCTACTTTAGGATGACATGAGTAGATAACCAAGTATATCCTACTTTAGGATGACATGAGTAGATAACCAAGCATATCCTACTTTAGGATGACATGAGTAGATAACCAAACATATCCTACTTTAGGATGACATGAGTAGCTAACCAAGCATGTCCTACTTTAGGATGACATGAGTAGATAACCAAGCATATCCTACTTTAGGATGACACAAGTAGATAACCAAGTATATCCTACTTTAGGATGACATGAGTAGATAACCAAGCATGTCCTACTTTAGGATGACACAAGTAGATAACCAAGCATATCCTACTTTAGGATGACATGAGTAGATAACCAAGTATATCCTACTTTTTGTTGACATGAGTAGATAACCAAGCATATCCTTCTTTAGGATGACATGAGTAGATAACCAAGCATGTCCTACTTTAGGATGACACAAGTAGATAACCAAGTCTATCCTACTTTAGGATGACATGAGTAGCTAACCAAGCATATCCTACTTTAGGATGTCATGAGGAGCTGACCAAGCATATCCTACTTTTTGTTGACATGAGTAGATAACCAAGTATATCCTACTTTAGGATGACATGAGTAGCTAACCAAGTATATCCTACTTTTTGTTGACATGAGTAGATAACCAAACATATCCTACTTTAGGATGACATGAGTAGCTAACCAAGCATATCCTACTTTAGGTTGACATGAGTAGATAACCAAGTATATCCTACTTTAGGATGACATGAGTAGCTAACCAAGCATATCCTACTTTTTGTTGACATGAGTAGATAACCAAACATATCCCACTTTAGGATGACATGAGTAGCTAACCAAACATATCCCACTTTAGGATGACATGAGTAGCTAACCAAACATATCCTACTTTAGGATGACATGAGTAGCTGACCAAGCATATCCTACTTTAGGATGACATGAGTAGATAACCAAGTATATCCTACTTTAGGATGTCATGAGTAGATAACCAAGCATATCCTACTTTAGGATGACATGAGTAGATAACCAAGCATATCCTACTTTTTGTTGATATGAGTAGATAACCAAGCATATCCTACTTTTTGTTGACATGAGTAGATAACCAAGTATATCCTACTTTAGGATGACATGAGTAGCTGACCAAGCATATCCTACTTTTGGTTGACATGAGTAGCTAACCAAGCATATCCTACTTTAGGATGACATGAGTAGCTGACCAAACATATCCTACTTTAGGATGACATGAGTAGCTGACCAAGTGTATCCTACTTTAGGTTGACATGAGTAGCTGACCAAACATATCCTACTTTAGGATGACATGAGTAGCTAACCAAGCATATCCTACTTGAGGATGACATGAGTAGCTGACCAAACATATCCTACTTAAGGATGACATGAGTAGCTAACCAAGCATATCCTACTTTAGGATGACATGAGTAGCTGACCAAACATATCCTACTTTTGGATGACATGAGTAGATAACCAAACATATCCTACTTTTGGTTGACATGAGTAGCTAACCAAGCATATCCTACTTTAGGATGACATGAGTAGCTAACCAAGCATATCCTACTTTACGATGACATGAGTAGATAACCAAGTATATCCTACTTCAGGATGACATGAGTAGCTGACCAAACATATCCTACTTTAGGATGACATGAGTAGCTAACCAAGCATATCCTACTTTAGGATGACATGAGTAGCTGACCAAACATATCCTACTTTTGGTTGACATGAGTAGCTCACCAAACATATCCTACTTTAGGATGACATGAGTAGCTAACCAAGCATATCCTACTTCAGGATGACATGAGGAGCTGACCAAGCATATCCTACTTTAGGATGACATGAGTAGCTGACCAAACATATCCTACTTTAGGATGACATGAGTAGCTAACCAAGCATATCCTACTTTAGGATGTCATGAGGAGCTGACCAAGCATATCCTACTTTTTGTTGACATGAGTAGATAACCAAGTATATCCTACTTTAGGATGACATGAGTAGCTAACCGAGTATATCCTACTTTTTGTTGACATGAGTAGATAACCAAACATATCCTACTTTAGGATGACATGAGTAGCTAACCAAGCATATCCTACTTTAGGTTGACATGAGTAGATAACCAAGTATATCCTACTTTAGGATGACATGAGTAGCTAACCAAGCATATCCTACTTTAGGATGACACAAGTAGATAACCACGTATATCCTACTTTAGGATGTCATGAGTAGATAACCAAGCATATCCTACTTTAGGATGACACAAGTAGATAACCACGTATATCCTACTTTAGGATGACATGAGTAGCTAGCCAAGCATATCCTACTTTAGGATGACACAAGTAGATAACCAAGTATATCCTACTTAAGGATGACATGAGTAGATAACCAAGCATATCCTACTTTAGGATGACATGAGTAGATAACCAAGTATATCCTACTTTAGGATGACATGAGTAGATAACCAAGCATGTCCTACTTTAGGATGACACAAGTAGATAACCAAGTATATCCTACTTTAGGATGACATGAGTAGATAACCAAGCATGTCCTACTTTAGGATGACACAAGTAGATAACCAAGCATATCCTACTTTAGGATGACATGAGTAGATAACCAAGTATATCCTACTTTTTGTTGACATGAGTAGATAACCAAGCATATCCTTCTTTAGGATGACATGAGTAGATAACCAAGCATGTCCTACTTTAGGATGACACAAGTAGATAACCAAGTCTATCCTACTTTAGGATGACATGAGTAGCTAACCAAGCATATCCTACTTTAGGATGTCATGAGGAGCTGACCAAGCATATCCTACTTTTTGTTGACATGAGTAGATAACCAAGTATATCCTACTTTAGGATGACATGAGTAGCTAACCAAGTATATCCTACTTTTTGTTGACATGAGTAGATAACCAAACATATCCTACTTTAGGATGACATGAGTAGCTAACCAAGCATATCCTACTTTAGGTTGACATGAGTAGATAACCAAGTATATCCTACTTTAGGATGACATGAGTAGCTAACCAAGCATATCCTACTTTTTGTTGACATGAGTAGATAACCAAACATATCCCACTTTAGGATGACATGAGTAGCTAACCAAACATATCCCACTTTAGGATGACATGAGTAGCTAACCAAACATATCCTACTTTAGGATGACACGAGTAGCTGACCAAGCATATCCTACTTTAGGATGACATGAGTAGATAACCAAGTATATCCTACTTTAGGATGTCATGAGTAGATAACCAAGCATATCCTACTTTAGGATGACATGAGTAGATAACCAAGCATATCCTACTTTTTGTTGACATGAGTAGATAACCAAGCATATCCTACTTTTTGTTGACATGAGTAGATAACCAAGTATATCCTACTTTAGGATGACATGAGTAGCTGACCAAGCATATCCTACTTTTGGTTGACATGAGTAGCTAACCAAGCATATCCTACTTTAGGATGACATGAGTAGCTGACCAAACATATCCTACTTTAGGATGACATGAGTAGCTGACCAAGTGTATCCTACTTTAGGTTGACATGAGTAGCTGACCAAACATATCCTACTTTAGGATGACATGAGTAGCTAACCAAGCATATCCTACTTGAGGATGACATGAGTAGCTGACCAAACATATCCTACTTTAGGATGACATGAGTAGCTAACCAAGCATATCCTACTTTAGGATGACATGAGTAGATAACCAAGCATATCCTACTTTAGGATGACATGAGTAGATAACCTAGTATATCCTACTTTAGGATGACATGAGTAGATAACCAAGTATATCCTACTTTAGGATGACATGAGTAGCTAACCAAGCATATCCTACTTTTTGTTGACATGAGTAGATAACCAAACATATCCTACTTTAGGATGACATGAGTAGCTAACCAAGCATATCCTACTTTAGGTTGACATGAGTAGATACCCAAGCATATCCTACTTTAGGATGACATGAGTAGATAACCAAGCATATCCTACTTTAGGATGTCATGAGTAGCTGACCAAGTATATCCTACTTTAGGATGACATGAGTAGATAACCAAACATATCCTACTTTAGGATGACATGAGTAGATAACCAAGTATATCCTACTTTAGGATGACATGAGTAGATAACCAAGCATATCCTACTTTAGGATGACATGAGTAGATAACCAAGTATATCCTACTTTAGGATGACATGAGTAGATAACCAAGCATATCCTACTTTAGGATGACATGAGTAGCTAATCAAGCATATCCTACTTTAGGATGACACAAGTAGATAACCAAGTATATTCTACTTTAGGATGACATGAGTAGATAACCAAGCATATCCTACTTTAGGTTGACACAAGTAGATAACCACGTATATCCTACTTTAGGATGACATGAGTAGATAACCAAGCATATCCAACTTTAGGATGACATGAGTAGATAACCAAGCATATCCTACTTTAGGATGACATGAGTAGCTAATCAAGCATATCCTACTTTAGGATGACACAAGTAGATAACCAAGTATATTCTACTTTAGGATGACATGAGTAGATAACCAAGCATATCCTACTTTAGGATGACATGAGTAGATAACCAAGCATATCATACTTTAGGATGACATGAGTAGCTAGCCAAGCATATCCTACTTTAGGATGACACAAGTAGATAACCAAGTATATCCTACTTTAGGATGACATGAGTAGATAACCAAGCATGTCCTACTTTAGGATGACACAAGTAGATAACCACGTATATCCTACTTTAGGATGTCATGAGTAGATAACCAAGCATATCCTACTTTAGGATGACACAAGTAGATAACCACGTATATCCTACTTTAGGATGACATGAGTAGCTAGCCAAGCATATCCTACTTTAGGATGACACAAGTAGATAACCAAGTATATCCTACTTAAGGATGACATGAGTAGATAACCAAGCATATCCTACTTTAGGATGACATGAGTAGATAACCAAGTATATCCTACTTAAGGATGACATGAGTAGATAACCAAGCATATCCTACTTTAGGATGACATGAGTAGATAACCAAGTATATCCTACTTTAGGATGACATGAGTAGATAACCAAGCATGTCCTACTTTAGGATGACAGAAGTAGATAACCAAGTATATCCTACTTTAGGATGACATGAGTAGATAACCAAGCATGTCCTACTTTAGGATGACACAAGTAGATAACCAAGCATATCCTACTTTAGGATGACATGAGTAGATAACCAAGTATATCCTACTTTTTGTTGACATGAGTAGATAACCAAGCATATCCTTCTTTAGGATGACATGAGTAGATAACCAAGCATGTCCTACTTTAGGATGACACAAGTAGATAACCAAGTCTATCCTACTTTAGGATGACATGAGTAGCTAACCAAGCATATCCTACTTTAGGATGTCATGAGGAGCTGACCAAGCATATCCTACTTTTTGTTGACATGAGTAGATAACCAAGTATATCCTACTTTAGGATGACATGAGTAGCTAACCAAGTATATCCTACTTTTTGTTGACATGAGTAGATAACCAAAGATATCCTACTTTAGGATGACATGAGTAGCTAACCAAGCATATCCTACTTTAGGTTGACATGAGTAGATAACCAAGTATATCCTACTTTAGGATGACATGAGTAGCTAACCAAGCATATCCTACTTTTTGTTGACATGAGTAGATAACCAAACATATCCCACTTTAGGATGACATGAGTAGCTAACCAAACATATCCCACTTTAGGATGACATGAGTAGCTAACCAAACATATCCTACTTTAGGATGACACGAGTAGCTGACCAAGCATATCCTACTTTAGGATGACATGAGTAGATAACCAAGTATATCCTACTTTAGGATATCATGAGTAGATAACCAAGCATATCCTACTTTAGGATGACATGAGTAGATAACCAAGCATATCCTACTTTTTGTTGACATGAGTAGATAACCAAGCATATCCTACTTTTTGTTGACATGAGTAGATAACCAAGTATATCCTACTTTAGGATGACATGAGTAGCTGACCAAGCATATCCTACTTTTGGTTGACATGAGTAGCTAACCAAGCATATCCTACTTTAGGATGACATGAGTAGCTGACCAAACATATCCTACTTTAGGATGACATGAGTAGCTGACCAAGTGTATCCTACTTTAGGTTGACATGAGTAGCTGACCAAACATATCCTACTTTAGGATGACATGAGTAGCTAACCAAGCATATCCTACTTGAGGATGACATGAGTAGCTGACCAAACATATCCTACTTTAGGATGACATGAGTAGCTAACCAAGCATATCCTACTTTAGGATGACATGAGTAGCTGACCAAACATATCCTACTTTAGGATGACATGAGTAGATAACCAAACATATCCTACTTTTGGTTGACATGAGTAGCTAACCAAGCATATCCTACTTTAGGATGACATGAGTAGATAACCAAGCATATCCTACTTTACGATGACATGAGTAGATAACCAAGTATATCCTACTTTAGGATGACATGAGTAGCTGACCAAACATATCCTACTTTAGGATGACATGAGTAGCTAACCAAGCATATCCTACTTTAGGATGACATGAGTAGCTGACCAAACATATCCTACTTTTGGTTGACATGAGTAGCTCACCAAACATATCCTACTTTAGGATGACATGAGTAGCTAACCAAGCATATCCTACTTCAGGATGACATGAGGAGCTGACCAAGCATATCCTACTTTAGGATGACATGAGTAGCTGACCAAACATATCCTACTTTAGGATGACATGAGTAGCTAACCAAGCATATCCTACTTTAGGATGACATGAGTAGCTGACCAAACATATCCTACTTTAGGATGACATGAGTAGATAACCAAGTATATCCTACTTTAGGATGACACAAGTAGATAACCAAGTATATCCTACTTTAGGATGACATGAGTAGATAACCAAGCATATCCTACTTTAGGATGACATGAGTAGATAACCTAGTATATCCTACTTTAGGATGACATGAGTAGATAACCAAGTATATCCTACTTTAGGATGACATGAGTAGCTAACCAAGCATATCCTACTTTTTGTTGACATGAGTAGATAACCAAACATATCCTACTTTAGGATGACATGAGTAGCTAACCAAGCATATCCTACTTTAGGTTGACATGAGTAGATACCCAAGCATATCCTACTTTAGGATGACATGAGTAGATAACCAAGCATATCCTACTTTAGGATGTCATGAGTAGCTGACCAAGTATATCCTACTTTAGGATGACATGAGTAGATAACCAAACATATCCTACTTTAGGATGACATGAGTAGATAACCAAGTATATCCTACTTTAGGATGACATGAGTAGATAACCAAGCATATCCTACTTTAGGTTGACATGAGTAGATAAGCAAGTATATCCTACTTTAGAATGACATGAGTAGCTAATCAAGCATATCCTACTTTAGGATGACACAAGTAGATAATCAAGTATATCCTACTTTAGGATGACATGAGTAGATAACCAGGCATATCCTACTTTAGGATGACATGAGTAGATAACCAAGCATATCCTACTTTAGGATGACATGAGTAGCTAACCAAGCATATCCTACTTTAGGATGACATGAGTAGATAACCAAGCATATCCTACTTTAGGATGACATGAGTAGATAACCAAGTATATCCTACTTTAGGATGACATGAGTAGATAACCAAGTATATCCTACTTTAGGATGACACAAGTAGATAACCAAGTATATCCTACTTTAGGATGACATGAGTAGATAACCAAGCATATCCTACTTTAGGATGACATGAGTAGATAACCTAGTATATCCTACTTTAGGATGACATGAGTAGATAACCAAGTATATCCTACTTTAGGATGACATGAGTAGCTAACCAAGCATATCCTACTTTTTGTTGACATGAGTAGATAACCAAACATATCCTACTTTAGGATGACATGAGTAGCTAACCAAGCATATCCTACTTTAGGTTGACATGAGTAGATACCCAAGCATATCCTACTTTAGGATGACATGAGTAGATAACCAAGCATATCCTACTTTAGGATGTCATGAGTAGCTGACCAAGTATATCCTACTTTAGGATGACATGAGTAGATAACCAAACATATCCTACTTTAGGATGACATGAGTAGATAACCAAGTATATCCTACTTTAGGATGACATGAGTAGATAACCAAGCATATCCTACTTTAGGATGACATGAGTAGATAACCAAGTATATCCTACTTTAGGATGACATGAGTAGATAACCAAGCATATCCTTTTTTAGTATGACATGAGTAGATAACCAAGCATATCCTACTTTAGGTTGACACAAGTAGATAACCACGTATATCCTACTTTAGGATGACATGAGTAGATAACCAAGCATATCCAACTTTAGGATGACATGAGTAGATAACCAAGCATATCCTACTTTAGGATGACATGAGTAGCTAATCAAGCATATCCTACTTTAGGATGACATGAGTAGATAACCAAGTATATCCTACTTTAGGATGACATGAGTAGATAACCAAGTATATCCTACTTTAGGATGACACAAGTAGATAACCAAGTATATCCTACTTTAGGATGACATGAGTAGATAACCAAGCATATCCTACTTTAGGATGACATGAGTAGATAACCTAGTATATCCTACTTTAGGATGACATGAGTAGATAACCAAGTATATCCTACTTTAGGATGACATGAGTAGCTAACCAAGCATATCCTACTTTTTGTTGACATGAGTAGATAACCAAACATATCCTACTTTAGGATGACATGAGTAGCTAACCAAGCATATCCTACTTTAGGTTGACATGAGTAGATACCCAAGCATATCCTACTTTAGGATGACATGAGTAGATAACCAAGCATATCCTACTTTAGGATGTCATGAGTAGCTGACCAAGTATATCCTACTTTAGGATGACATGAGTAGATAACCAAACATATCCTACTTTAGGATGACATGAGTAGATAACCAAGTATATCCTACTTTAGGATGACATGAGTAGATAACCAAGCATATCCTACTTTAGGATGACATGAGTAGATAACCAAGTATATCCTACTTTAGGATGACATGAGTAGATAACCAAGCATATCCTTTTTTAGGATGACATGAGTAGATAACCAAGCATATCCTACTTTAGGTTGACACAAGTAGATAACCACGTATATCCTACTTTAGGATGACATGAGTAGATAACCAAGCATATCCAACTTTAGGATGACATGAGTAGATAACCAAGCATATCCTACTTTAGGATGACATGAGTAGCTAATCAAGCATATCCTACTTTAGGATGACACAAGTAGATAACCAAGTATATTCTACTTTAGGATGACATGAGTAGATAACCAAGCATATCCTACTTTAGGATGACATGAGTAGATAACCAAGCATATCATACTTTAGGATGACATGAGTAGCTAGCCAAGCATATCCTACTTTAGGATGACACAAGTAGATAACCAAGCATATCCTACTTTAGGATGACATGAGTAGATAACCAAGCATGTCCTACTTTAGGATGACACAAGTAGATAACCACGTATATCCTACTTTAGGATGACATGAGTAGCTAGCCAAGCATATCCTACTTTAGGATGACACAAGTAGATAACCAAGTATATCCTACTTTAGGATGACATGAGTAGATAACCAAGCATATCCTACTTTAGGATGACATGAGTAGATAACCAAGTATATCCTACTTTAGGATGACATGAGTAGATATCCAAGCATATCCTACTTTAGGATGACATGAGTAGATAACCAAACATATCCTACTTTAGGATGACATGAGTAGCTAACCAAGCATGTCCTACTTTAGGATGACATGAGTAGATAACCAAGCATATCCTACTTTAGGATGACACAAGTAGATAACCAAGTATATCCTACTTTAGGATGACATGAGTAGCTAGCCAAGCATATCCTACTTTAGGATGACACAAGTAGATAACCAAGTATATCCTACTTTAGGATGACATGAGTAGATAACCAAGCATATCCTACTTTAGGATGACATGAGTAGATAACCAAGTATATCCTACTTTAGGATGACATGAGTAGATAACCAAGCATATCCTACTTTAGGATGACATGAGTAGATAACCAAACATATCCTACTTTAGGATGACATGAGTAGCTAACCAAGCATGTCCTACTTTAGGATGACATGAGTAGATAACCAAGTATATCCTACTTTAGGATGACATGAGTAGATAACCAAGCATATCCTACTTTAGGATGACATGAGTAGATAACCAAACATATCCTACTTTAGGATGACATGAGTAGCTAACCAAGCATGTCCTACTTTAGGATGACATGAGTAGATAACCAAGCATATCCTACTTTAGGATGACACAAGTAGATAACCAAGTATATCCTACTTTAGGATGACATGAGTAGATAACCAAGCATGTCCTACTTTAGGATGACACAAGTAGATAACCAAGCATATCCTACTTTAGGATGACATGAGTAGATAACCAAGTATATCCTACTTTTTGTTGACATGAGTAGATAACCAAGCATATCCTTCTTTAGGATGACATGAGTAGATAACCAAGCATGTCCTACTTTAGGATGACACAAGTAGATAACCAAGTCTATCCTACTTTAGGATGACATGAGTAGCTAACCAAGCATATCCTACTTTAGGATGTCATGAGGAGCTGACCAAGCATATCCTACTTTTTGTTGACATGAGTAGATAACCAAGTATATCCTACTTTAGGATGACATGAGTAGCTAACCAAGTATATCCTACTTTTTGTTGACATGAGTAGATAACCAAACATATCCTACTTTAGGATGACATGAGTAGCTAACCAAGCATATCCTACTTTAGGTTGACATGAGTAGATAACCAAGTATATCCTACTTTAGGATGACATGAGTAGCTAACCAAGCATATCCTACTTTTTGTTGACATGAGTAGATAACCAAACATATCCCACTTTAGGATGACATGAGTAGCTAACCAAACATATCCCACTTTAGGATGACATGAGTAGCTAACCAAACATATCCTACTTTAGGATGACATGAGTAGCTGACCAAGCATATCCTACTTTAGGATGACATGAGTAGATAACCAAGTATATCCTACTTTAGGATGTCATGAGTAGATAACCAAGCATATCCTACTTTAGGATGACATGAGTAGATAACCAAGCATATCCTACTTTTTGTTGATATGAGTAGATAACCAAGCATATCCTACTTTTTGTTGACATGAGTAGATAACCAAGTATATCCTACTTTAGGATGACATGAGTAGCTGACCAAGCATATCCTACTTTTGGTTGACATGAGTAGCTAACCAAGCATATCCTACTTTAGGATGACATGAGTAGCTGACCAAACATATCCTACTTTAGGATGACATGAGTAGCTGACCAAGTGTATCCTACTTTAGGTTGACATGAGTAGCTGACCAAACATATCCTACTTTAGGATGACATGAGTAGCTAACCAAGCATATCCTACTTGAGGATGACATGAGTAGCTGACCAAACATATCCTACTTAAGGATGACATGAGTAGCTAACCAAGCATATCCTACTTTAGGATGACATGAGTAGCTGACCAAACATATCCTACTTTTGGATGACATGAGTAGATAACCAAACATATCCTACTTTTGGTTGACATGAGTAGCTAACCAAGCATATCCTACTTTAGGATGACATGAGTAGCTAACCAAGCATATCCTACTTTACGATGACATGAGTAGATAACCAAGTATATCCTACTTCAGGATGACATGAGTAGCTGACCAAACATATCCTACTTTAGGATGACATGAGTAGCTAACCAAGCATATCCTACTTTAGGATGACATGAGTAGCTGACCAAACATATCCTACTTTTGGTTGACATGAGTAGCTCACCAAACATATCCTACTTTAGGATGACATGAGTAGCTAACCAAGCATATCCTACTTCAGGATGACATGAGGAGCTGACCAAGCATATCCTACTTTAGGATGACATGAGTAGCTGACCAAACATATCCTACTTTAGGATGACATGAGTAGCTAACCAAGCATATCCTACTTTAGGATGTCATGAGGAGCTGACCAAGCATATCCTACTTTTTGTTGACATGAGTAGATAACCAAGTATATCCTACTTTAGGATGACATGAGTAGCTAACCGAGTATATCCTACTTTTTGTTGACATGAGTAGATAACCAAACATATCCTACTTTAGGATGACATGAGTAGCTAACCAAGCATATCCTACTTTAGGTTGACATGAGTAGATAACCAAGTATATCCTACTTTAGGATGACATGAGTAGCTAACCAAGCATATCCTACTTTAGGATGACACAAGTAGATAACCACGTATATCCTACTTTAGGATGTCATGAGTAGATAACCAAGCATATCCTACTTTAGGATGACACAAGTAGATAACCACGTATATCCTACTTTAGGATGACATGAGTAGCTAGCCAAGCATATCCTACTTTAGGATGACACAAGTAGATAACCAAGTATATCCTACTTAAGGATGACATGAGTAGATAACCAAGCATATCCTACTTTAGGATGACATGAGTAGATAACCAAGTATATCCTACTTTAGGATGACATGAGTAGATAACCAAGCATGTCCTACTTTAGGATGACACAAGTAGATAACCAAGTATATCCTACTTTAGGATGACATGAGTAGATAACCAAGCATGTCCTACTTTAGGATGACACAAGTAGATAACCAAGCATATCCTACTTTAGGATGACATGAGTAGATAACCAAGTATATCCTACTTTTTGTTGACATGAGTAGATAACCAAGCATATCCTTCTTTAGGATGACATGAGTAGATAACCAAGCATGTCCTACTTTAGGATGACACAAGTAGATAACCAAGTCTATCCTACTTTAGGATGACATGAGTAGCTAACCAAGCATATCCTACTTTAGGATGTCATGAGGAGCTGACCAAGCATATCCTACTTTTTGTTGACATGAGTAGATAACCAAGTATATCCTACTTTAGGATGACATGAGTAGCTAACCAAGTATATCCTACTTTTTGTTGACATGAGTAGATAACCAAACATATCCTACTTTAGGATGACATGAGTAGCTAACCAAGCATATCCTACTTTAGGTTGACATGAGTAGATAACCAAGTATATCCTACTTTAGGATGACATGAGTAGCTAACCAAGCATATCCTACTTTTTGTTGACATGAGTAGATAACCAAACATATCCCACTTTAGGATGACATGAGTAGCTAACCAAACATATCCCACTTTAGGATGACATGAGTAGCTAACCAAACATATCCTACTTTAGGATGACATGAGTAGATAACCAAGCATATCCTACTTTAGGATGACATGAGTAGATAACCAAACATATCCTACTTTAGGATGACATGAGTAGCTAACCAAGCATGTCCTACTTTAGGATGACATGAGTAGATAACCAAGCATATCCTACTTTAGGATGACACAAGTAGATAACCAAGTATATCCTACTTTAGGATGACATGAGTAGATAACCAAGCATGTCCTACTTTAGGATGACACAAGTAGATAACCAAGCATATCCTACTTTAGGATGACATGAGTAGATAACCAAGTATATCCTACTTTTTGTTGACATGAGTAGATAACCAAGCATATCCTTCTTTAGGATGACATGAGTAGATAACCAAGCATGTCCTACTTTAGGATGACACAAGTAGATAACCAAGTCTATCCTACTTTAGGATGACATGAGTAGCTAACCAAGCATATCCTACTTTAGGATGTCATGAGGAGCTGACCAAGCATATCCTACTTTTTGTTGACATGAGTAGATAACCAAGTATATCCTACTTTAGGATGACATGAGTAGCTAACCAAGTATATCCTACTTTTTGTTGACATGAGTAGATAACCAAACATATCCTACTTTAGGATGACATGAGTAGCTAACCAAGCATATCCTACTTTAGGTTGACATGAGTAGATAACCAAGTATATCCTACTTTAGGATGACATGAGTAGCTAACCAAGCATATCCTACTTTTTGTTGACATGAGTAGATAACCAAACATATCCCACTTTAGGATGACATGAGTAGCTAACCAAACATATCCCACTTTAGGATGACATGAGTAGCTAACCAAACATATCCTACTTTAGGATGACATGAGTAGCTGACCAAGCATATCCTACTTTAGGATGACATGAGTAGATAACCAAGTATATCCTACTTTAGGATGTCATGAGTAGATAACCAAGCATATCCTACTTTAGGATGACATGAGTAGATAACCAAGCATATCCTACTTTTTGTTGATATGAGTAGATAACCAAGCATATCCTACTTTTTGTTGACATGAGTAGATAACCAAGTATATCCTACTTTAGGATGACATGAGTAGCTGACCAAGCATATCCTACTTTTGGTTGACATGAGTAGCTAACCAAGCATATCCTACTTTAGGATGACATGAGTAGCTGACCAAACATATCCTACTTTAGGATGACATGAGTAGCTGACCAAGTGTATCCTACTTTAGGTTGACATGAGTAGCTGACCAAACATATCCTACTTTAGGATGACATGAGTAGCTAACCAAGCATATCCTACTTGAGGATGACATGAGTAGCTGACCAAACATATCCTACTTAAGGATGACATGAGTAGCTAACCAAGCATATCCTACTTTAGGATGACATGAGTAGCTGACCAAACATATCCTACTTTTGGATGACATGAGTAGATAACCAAACATATCCTACTTTTGGTTGACATGAGTAGCTAACCAAGCATATCCTACTTTAGGATGACATGAGTAGCTAACCAAGCATATCCTACTTTACGATGACATGAGTAGATAACCAAGTATATCCTACTTCAGGATGACATGAGTAGCTGACCAAACATATCCTACTTTAGGATGACATGAGTAGCTAACCAAGCATATCCTACTTTAGGATGACATGAGTAGCTGACCAAACATATCCTACTTTTGGTTGACATGAGTAGCTCACCAAACATATCCTACTTTAGGATGACATGAGTAGCTAACCAAGCATATCCTACTTCAGGATGACATGAGGAGCTGACCAAGCATATCCTACTTTAGGATGACATGAGTAGCTGACCAAACATATCCTACTTTAGGATGACATGAGTAGCTAACCAAGCATATCCTACTTTAGGATGTCATGAGGAGCTGACCAAGCATATCCTACTTTTTGTTGACATGAGTAGATAACCAAGTATATCCTACTTTAGGATGACATGAGTAGCTAACCGAGTATATCCTACTTTTTGTTGACATGAGTAGATAACCAAACATATCCTACTTTAGGATGACATGAGTAGCTAACCAAGCATATCCTACTTTAGGTTGACATGAGTAGATAACCAAGTATATCCTACTTTAGGATGACATGAGTAGCTAACCAAGCATATCCTACTTTAGGATGACACAAGTAGATAACCACGTATATCCTACTTTAGGATGTCATGAGTAGATAACCAAGCATATCCTACTTTAGGATGACACAAGTAGATAACCACGTATATCCTACTTTAGGATGACATGAGTAGCTAGCCAAGCATATCCTACTTTAGGATGACACAAGTAGATAACCAAGTATATCCTACTTAAGGATGACATGAGTAGATAACCAAGCATATCCTACTTTAGGATGACATGAGTAGATAACCAAGTATATCCTACTTTAGGATGACATGAGTAGATAACCAAGCATGTCCTACTTTAGGATGACACAAGTAGATAACCAAGTATATCCTACTTTAGGATGACATGAGTAGATAACCAAGCATGTCCTACTTTAGGATGACACAAGTAGATAACCAAGCATATCCTACTTTAGGATGACATGAGTAGATAACCAAGTATATCCTACTTTTTGTTGACATGAGTAGATAACCAAGCATATCCTTCTTTAGGATGACATGAGTAGATAACCAAGCATGTCCTACTTTAGGATGACACAAGTAGATAACCAAGTCTATCCTACTTTAGGATGACATGAGTAGCTAACCAAGCATATCCTACTTTAGGATGTCATGAGGAGCTGACCAAGCATATCCTACTTTTTGTTGACATGAGTAGATAACCAAGTATATCCTACTTTAGGATGACATGAGTAGCTAACCAAGTATATCCTACTTTTTGTTGACATGAGTAGATAACCAAACATATCCTACTTTAGGATGACATGAGTAGCTAACCAAGCATATCCTACTTTAGGTTGACATGAGTAGATAACCAAGTATATCCTACTTTAGGATGACATGAGTAGCTAACCAAGCATATCCTACTTTTTGTTGACATGAGTAGATAACCAAACATATCCCACTTTAGGATGACATGAGTAGCTAACCAAACATATCCCACTTTAGGATGACATGAGTAGCTAACCAAACATATCCTACTTTAGGATGACACGAGTAGCTGACCAAGCATATCCTACTTTAGGATGACATGAGTAGATAACCAAGTATATCCTACTTTAGGATGTCATGAGTAGATAACCAAGCATATCCTACTTTAGGATGACATGAGTAGATAACCAAGCATATCCTACTTTTTGTTGACATGAGTAGATAACCAAGCATATCCTACTTTTTGTTGACATGAGTAGATAACCAAGTATATCCTACTTTAGGATGACATGAGTAGCTGACCAAGCATATCCTACTTTTGGTTGACATGAGTAGCTAACCAAGCATATCCTACTTTAGGATGACATGAGTAGCTGACCAAACATATCCTACTTTAGGATGACATGAGTAGCTGACCAAGTGTATCCTACTTTAGGTTGACATGAGTAGCTGACCAAACATATCCTACTTTAGGATGACATGAGTAGCTAACCAAGCATATCCTACTTGAGGATGACATGAGTAGCTGACCAAACATATCCTACTTTAGGATGACATGAGTAGCTAACCAAGCATATCCTACTTTAGGATGACATGAGTAGCTGACCAAACATATCCTACTTTAGGATGACATGAGTAGATAACCAAACATATCCTACTTTTGGTTGACATGAGTAGCTAACCAAGCATATCCTACTTTAGGATGACATGAGTAGCTAACCAAGCATATCCTACTTTACGATGACATGAGTAGATAACCAAGTATATCCTACTTTAGGATGACATGAGTAGCTGACCAAACATATCCTACTTTAGGATGACATGAGTAGCTAACCAAGCATATCCTACTTTAGGATGACATGAGTAGCTGACCAAACATATCCTACTTTTGGTTGACATGAGTAGCTCACCAAACATATCCTACTTTAGGATGACATGAGTAGCTAACCAAGCATATCCTACTTCAGGATGACATGAGGAGCTGACCAAGCATATCCTACTTTAGGATGACATGAGTAGCTGACCAAACATATCCTACTTTAGGATGACATGAGTAGCTAACCAAGCATATCCTACTTTAGGATGACATGAGTAGATAACCAAGTATATCCTACTTTAGGATGACACAAGTAGATAACCAAGTATATCCTACTTTAGGATGACATGAGTAGATAACCAAGCATATCCTACTTTAGGATGACATGAGTAGATAACCTAGTATATCCTACTTTAGGATGACATGAGTAGATAACCAAGTATATCCTACTTTAGGATGACATGAGTAGCTAACCAAGCATATCCTACTTTTTGTTGACATGAGTAGATAACCAAACATATCCTACTTTAGGATGACATGAGTAGCTAACCAAGCATATCCTACTTTAGGTTGACATGAGTAGATACCCAAGCATATCCTACTTTAGGATGACATGAGTAGATAACCAAGCATATCCTACTTTAGGATGTCATGAGTAGCTGACCAAGTATATCCTACTTTAGGATGACATGAGTAGATAACCAAACATATCCTACTTTAGGATGACATGAGTAGATAACCAAGTATATCCTACTTTAGGATGACATGAGTAGATAACCAAGCATATCCTACTTTAGGTTGACATGAGTAGATAAGCAAGTATATCCTACTTTAGAATGACATGAGTAGCTAATCAAGCATATCCTACTTTAGGATGACACAAGTAGATAATCAAGTATATCCTACTTTAGGATGACATGAGTAGATAACCAAGCATATCCTACTTTAGGATGACATGAGTAGATAACCAAGCATATCCTACTTTAGGATGACATGAGTAGCTAACCAAGCATATCCTACTTTAGGATGACATGAGTAGATAACCAAGCATATCCTACTTTAGGATGACATGAGTAGATAACCAAGTATATCCTACTTTAGGATGACATGAGTAGATAACCAAGTATATCCTACTTTAGGATGACACAAGTAGATAACCAAGTATATCCTACTTTAGGATGACATGAGTAGATAACCAAGCATATCCTACTTTAGGATGACATGAGTAGATAACCTAGTATATCCTACTTTAGGATGACATGAGTAGATAACCAAGTATATCCTACTTTAGGATGACATGAGTAGCTAACCAAGCATATCCTACTTTTTGTTGACATGAGTAGATAACCAAACATATCCTACTTTAGGATGACATGAGTAGCTAACCAAGCATATCCTACTTTAGGTTGACATGAGTAGATACCCAAGCATATCCTACTTTAGGATGACATGAGTAGATAACCAAGCATATCCTACTTTAGGATGTCATGAGTAGCTGACCAAGTATATCCTACTTTAGGATGACATGAGTAGATAACCAAACATATCCTACTTTAGGATGACATGAGTAGATAACCAAGTATATCCTACTTTAGGATGACATGAGTAGATAACCAAGCATATCCTACTTTAGGATGACATGAGTAGATAACCAAGTATATCCTACTTTAGGATGACATGAGTAGATAACCAAGCATATCCTTTTTTAGGATGACATGAGTAGATAACCAAGCATATCCTACTTTAGGTTGACACAAGTAGATAACCACGTATATCCTACTTTAGGATGACATGAGTAGATAACCAAGCATATCCAACTTTAGGATGACATGAGTAGATAACCAAGCATATCCTACTTTAGGATGACATGAGTAGCTAATCAAGCATATCCTACTTTAGGATGACATGAGTAGATAACCAAGTATATCCTACTTTAGGATGACATGAGTAGATAACCAAGTATATCCTACTTTAGGATGACACAAGTAGATAACCAAGTATATCCTACTTTAGGATGACATGAGTAGATAACCAAGCATATCCTACTTTAGGATGACATGAGTAGATAACCTAGTATATCCTACTTTAGGATGACATGAGTAGATAACCAAGTATATCCTACTTTAGGATGACATGAGTAGCTAACCAAGCATATCCTACTTTTTGTTGACATGAGTAGATAACCAAACATATCCTACTTTAGGATGACATGAGTAGCTAACCAAGCATATCCTACTTTAGGTTGACATGAGTAGATACCCAAGCATATCCTACTTTAGGATGACATGAGTAGATAACCAAGCATATCCTACTTTAGGATGTCATGAGTAGCTGACCAAGTATATCCTACTTTAGGATGACATGAGTAGATAACCAAACATATCCTACTTTAGGATGACATGAGTAGATAACCAAGTATATCCTACTTTAGGATGACATGAGTAGATAACCAAGCATATCCTACTTTAGGATGACATGAGTAGATAACCAAGTATATCCTACTTTAGGATGACATGAGTAGATAACCAAGCATATCCTTTTTTAGGATGACATGAGTAGATAACCAAGCATATCCTACTTTAGGTTGACACAAGTAGATAACCACGTATATCCTACTTTAGGATGACATGAGTAGATAACCAAGCATATCCAACTTTAGGATGACATGAGTAGATAACCAAGCATATCCTACTTTAGGATCACATGAGTAGCTAATCAAGCATATCCTACTTTAGGATGACACAAGTAGATAACCAAGTATATTCTACTTTAGGATGACATGAGTAGATAACCAAGCATATCCTACTTTAGGATGACATGAGTAGATAACCAAGCATATCATACTTTAGGATGACATGAGTAGCTAGCCAAGCATATCCTACTTTAGGATGACACAAGTAGATAACCAAGCATATCCTACTTTAGGATGACATGAGTAGATAACCAAGCATGTCCTACTTTAGGATGACACAAGTAGATAACCACGTATATCCTACTTTAGGATGACATGAGTAGCTAGCCAAGCATATCCTACTTTAGGATGACACAAGTAGATAACCAAGTATATCCTACTTTAGGATGACATGAGTAGATAACCAAGCATATCCTACTTTAGGATGACATGAGTAGATAACCAAGTATATCCTACTTTAGGATGACATGAGTAGATAACCAAGCATATCCTACTTTAGGATGACATGAGTTGAGTAGATAACCAAACATATCCTACTTTAGGATGACATGAGTAGCTAACCAAGCATGTCCTACTTTAGGATGACATGAGTAGATAACCAAGCATATCCTACTTTAGGATGACACAAGTAGATAACCAAGTATATCCTACTTTAGGATGACATGAGTAGCTAGCCAAGCATATCCTACTTTAGGATGACACAAGTAGATAACCAAGTATATCCTACTTTAGGATGACATGAGTAGATAACCAAGCATATCCTACTTTAGGATGACATGAGTAGATAACCAAGTATATCCTACTTTAGGATGACATGAGTAGATAACCAAGCATATCCTACTTTAGGATGACATGAGTAGATAACCAAACATATCCTACTTTAGGATGACATGAGTAGCTAACCAAGCATGTCCTACTTTAGGATGACATGAGTAGATAACCAAGTATATCCTACTTTAGGATGACATGAGTAGATAACCAAGCATATCCTATTTTAGGATAACATGAGTAGATAACCAAACATATCCTACTTTAGGATGACATGAGTAGCTAACCAAGCATGTCCTACTTTAGGATGACATGAGTAGATAACCAAGCATATCCTACTTTAGGATGACACAAGTAGATAACCAAGTATATCCTACTTTAGGATGACATGAGTAGATAACCAAGCATGTCCTACTTTAGGATGACACAAGTAGATAACCAAGCATATCCTACTTTAGGATGACATGAGTAGATAACCAAGTATATCCTACTTTTTGTTGACATGAGTAGATAACCAAGCATATCCTTCTTTAGGATGACATGAGTAGATAACCAAGCATGTCCTACTTTAGGATGACACAAGTAGATAACCAAGTCTATCCTACTTTAGGATGACATGAGTAGCTAACCAAGCATATCCTACTTTAGGATGTCATGAGGAGCTGACCAAGCATATCCTACTTTTTGTTGACATGAGTAGATAACCAAGTATATCCTACTTTAGGATGACATGAGTAGCTAACCAAGTATATCCTACTTTTTGTTGACATGAGTAGATAACCAAACATATCCTACTTTAGGATGACATGAGTAGCTAACCAAGCATATCCTACTTTAGGTTGACATGAGTAGATAACCAAGTATATCCTACTTTAGGATGACATGAGTAGCTAACCAAGCATATCCTACTTTTTGTTGACATGAGTAGATAACCAAACATATCCCACTTTAGGATGACATGAGTAGCTAACCAAACATATCCCACTTTAGGATGACATGAGTAGCTAACCAAACATATCCTACTTTAGGATGACATGAGTAGCTGACCAAGCATATCCTACTTTAGGATGACATGAGTAGATAACCAAGTATATCCTACTTTAGGATGTCATGAGTAGATAACCAAGCATATCCTACTTTAGGATGACATGAGTAGATAACCAAGCATATCCTACTTTTTGTTGATATGAGTAGATAACCAAGCATATCCTACTTTTTGTTGACATGAGTAGATAACCAAGTATATCCTACTTTAGGATGACATGAGTAGCTGACCAAGCATATCCTACTTTTGGTTGACATGAGTAGCTAACCAAGCATATCCTACTTTAGGATGACATGAGTAGCTGACCAAACATATCCTACTTTAGGATGACATGAGTAGCTGACCAAGTGTATCCTACTTTAGGTTGACATGAGTAGCTGACCAAACATATCCTACTTTAGGATGACATGAGTAGCTAACCAAGCATATCCTACTTGAGGATGACATGAGTAGCTGACCAAACATATCCTACTTAAGGATGACATGAGTAGCTAACCAAGCATATCCTACTTTAGGATGACATGAGTAGCTGACCAAACATATCCTACTTTTGGATGACATGAGTAGATAACCAAACATATCCTACTTTTGGTTGACATGAGTAGCTAACCAAGCATATCCTACTTTAGGATGACATGAGTAGCTAACCAAGCATATCCTACTTTACGATGACATGAGTAGATAACCAAGTATATCCTACTTCAGGATGACATGAGTAGCTGACCAAACATATCCTACTTTAGGATGACATGAGTAGCTAACCAAGCATATCCTACTTTAGGATGACATGAGTAGCTGACCAAACATATCCTACTTTTGGTTGACATGAGTAGCTCACCAAACATATCCTACTTTAGGATGACATGAGTAGCTAACCAAGCATATCCTACTTCAGGATGACATGAGGAGCTGACCAAGCATATCCTACTTTAGGATGACATGAGTAGCTGACCAAACATATCCTACTTTAGGATGACATGAGTAGCTAACCAAGCATATCCTACTTTAGGATGTCATGAGGAGCTGACCAAGCATATCCTACTTTTTGTTGACATGAGTAGATAACCAAGTATATCCTACTTTAGGATGACATGAGTAGCTAACCGAGTATATCCTACTTTTTGTTGACATGAGTAGATAACCAAACATATCCTACTTTAGGATGACATGAGTAGCTAACCAAGCATATCCTACTTTAGGTTGACATGAGTAGATAACCAAGTATATCCTACTTTAGGATGACATGAGTAGCTAACCAAGCATATCCTACTTTAGGATGACACAAGTAGATAACCAAGTATATCCTACTTTAGGATGACATGAGTAGATAACCAAGCATATCCTACTTTAGGATGACATGAGTAGATAACCAAGTATATCCTACTTTAGGATGACATGAGTAGATAACCAAGCATGTCCTACTTTAGGATGACACAAGTAGATAACCAAGTATATCCTACTTTAGGATGACATGAGTAGATAACCAAGCATGTCCTACTTTAGGATGACACAAGTAGATAACCAAGCATATCCTACTTTAGGATGACATTAGTAGATAACCAAGTATATCCTACTTTTTGTTGACATGAGTAGATAACCAAGCATATCCTTCTTTAGGATGACATGAGTAGATAACCAAGCATGTCCTTCTTTAGGATGACACAAGTAGATAACCAAGTCTATCCTACTTTAGGATGACATGAGTAGCTAACCAAGCATATCCTACTTTAGGATGTCATGAGGAGCTGACCAAGCATATCCTACTTTTTGTTGACATGAGTAGATAACCAAGTATATCCTACTTTAGGATGACATGAGTAGCTAACCGAGTATATCCTACTTTTTGTTGACATGAGTAGATAACCAAACATATCCTACTTTAGGATGACATGAGTAGCTAACCAAGCATATCCTACTTTAGGTTGACATGAGTAGATAACCAAGTATATCCTACTTTAGGATGACATGAGTAGCTAACCAAGCATATCCTACTTTTTGTTGACATGAGTAGATAACCAAACATATCCTACTTTAGGATGACATGAGTAGCTAACCAAACATATCCTACTTTAGGATGACATGAGTAGCTGACCAAGCATATCCTACTTTAGGATGACATGAGTAGATAACCAAGTATATCCTACTTTAGGATGACATGAGTAGCTAACCAAGCATATCCTACTTTACGATGACATGAGTAGATAACCAAGTATATCCTACTTTAGGATGACATGAGTAGCTAACCAAGCATATCCTACTTTAGGATGACATGAGTAGATAACCAAGTATATCCTACTTTAGGATGACATGAGAAGCTAACCAAGCATATCCTACTTTAGGTTGACATGAGTAGCTAACCAAGCATATCCTACTTTTTGTTGACATGAGTAGATAACCAAGTATATCCTACTTTAGGTTGACATGAGTAGCTAACCAAGCATATCCTACTTTAGGTTGACATGAGTAGCTAACCAAGTATATCTTATATACAACAGCATTAGTAAGCGAATAAGCATATAGTTATGTAGTGACAAAGTATATATTACTTTACAACAGAAAACAACCAAGTATACAGTACTATTATACAACATGCGTTGGAGACCAAGTATATTTAACGTGGAGACCGGAGAATGGGCAGATTGTGATGAGCACTTGTTTATCGTGCCAGAAACATATCAATACATGTTTAGAGCAAGCTCTGCTGATTGATGTAATTAAACTATTATCCAGCGTTAAAAGAGGATAATTATCTTGTGTATTGATTAGGTAATTCTGCAACAAAATCAAAACAAAATTATTATGGGAAATAGGCAGGAAATAATGCTTTTGTACTTTTATTAGGGACAGACCATTAATCATTCAGGAAGGAGAAGAATGGTCCAATTTCCTCATTCAGTTGATATGGGAATTTATAATAATCATTCATTTCCTCAGGACGTATGTTATTTTAATTGCGGTTGTATTTGATACACGACAATTTAATTTAAGGTTGAAATATGGTTATATGGCACTTATATCTTTTAAAGTTGAAAAATACAAATTTAAGAAATTATTTTTGATGTTATAGAATATATGTTTTAGTACAGATTCAAATAATTGATATCAATAGTTATTGATTTTCAGTTCAAACAATTCTTTTTTGATTCTACCCCACAAACAATATCCACCTTCATATCCATTTTTACCACAAACCTCTACCCCCTATCGACATAAATGGTCCATTCTTAATGTAGTAAATCAATATATAAGAGTTTGCTATGTATGATTAACTGCGATTTGAAGCACAATGATAAAAGAGCAATCTGTGTGGATCAGCCACACGCACACATGCGCAGGTAGAGCATCTGTACACTGGGAATATTTATTGACTCCTTGACTTGGGATATCTTGTTCACTGCAGAGTGTTGTTTGTGTGGGACCCCCTACAACGTGTTTTATGATTATATAACATAGAATAACGTGTCAGTAGCTGGCAAGAGTCTGACCCAGCTGACAGGAGTCTGACCCAGCTGACAGGAGTCTGACCCAGCTGACAGGAGTCTGACCCAGCTGACAGGAGTCTGACCCAGCTGACAGGAGTCTGACACAGCTGACAGGAGTCTGACCCAGCTGACAGGAGTCTGACACAGCTGACAGGAGTCTGACCCAGCTGACAGGAGTCTGAAGCAGCTGACAGGAGTCTGACCCAGCTGACAGGAGTCTGACCCAGCTGACAGGAGTCTGACACAGCTGACAGGAGTCTGACACAGCTGACAGGAGTCTGACCCAGCTGACAGGAGTCTGACCCAGCTGACAGGAGTCTGACCCAGCTGACAGGAGTCTGACCCAGCTGACAGGAGTCTGACCCAGCTGGCAGGAGTCTGACCCAGCTGACAGGAGTCTGACACAGCTGACAGGAGTCTGACCCAGCTGGCAGGAGTCTGACCCAGCTAGCAGGAGTCTGACCCAGCTGACAGGAGTCTGACACAGCTGACAGGAGTCTGACACAGCTGACAGGAGTCTGACACAGCTGACAGGAGTCTGACCCAGCTAGCAGGATTCTGACCCAGCTAGCAGGATTCTGACCCAGCTAGCAGGATTCTGACCCAGCTAGCAGGATTCTGACCCAGCTGACAGGAGTCTGAGAGCATGAGGACTACTTTTGTCATCACCATCCTGTATCTCCACATGAGCCGTTTGTATCACTATTTTTCTCTATCAAAGTGTACACATAAATCACTTTAGAGCACTGGTAACATTGCATAATCATTTGGTGACAAATTTAGGCACTTACCAATAGCAATATTTTAAGATTTTGCCAATTCTAGTTACCCTGCCTGTAACAAGTTTAAACAACTACCATGACAACAGGAAATTCCGCCAAATTCTGATATGTTCAACATCAACAAGATTGCACAACACAACACACACACACACACACTCACACATACACACTTACATGATACATGATACATAAGGGTATAACCTGTGACATTTCATAATGTGACCTTTGATAACGTGACATTTTGCAGACTGTGAGATACGTGTATTCCAAGACAGGATGATACAGTGGTTGGATGCCAAACAGAGATGCGAAGCTATGGGTTACCATCTGGCTACCATCGATACTCCAGGCAAACTGACAGACACCTACGGCATCCTCAAATCATACGGGTGATTAGAAAGCTAATGATCTGCATATTAAGTAAAGTGGGAACTGGAGACCACCCACCCCCCCACCCCCCCATCCCCCCACCCCCGGTTTTTTTCAGAGCACATATGAGTCCCCCGGGGTAAAAAAATCATGGATCCGCCCCTGTATCAATATACAATTTTATGATATTCTGAAATAACTACTTTCTAAAATAAGTACTTATCGCATCAGATAAAGAGATCATTTTGCTTTCAGCCCTAATGTGATTGCATTCATTGGATACTGGACCCTGAACCGCTCTACTGAGAATCTTTGGAGATGGGCGGATGGTAGTGAGGGATCCTGGGCTTATTGGGATGGAACCGGGCCCACAGCTGGGCAAGACAATACCATAGCTATTGCAACCCTGTCTTTCAAAGAGCCAGAATATGAAATTCTTGTATTTAAAGACAGGGATGTAGATTATTCCACCGATACTTATGTGTGTGACGGGAGCTCCATAGGTAAGGCTTTCTTTGTTATTCTACTTTTTAGTTTGCATTATCACATAATCCTCAATTTGGAGTCCTGTTCTGTGCAGAACATGTGACATTGATCATGATGTGATTTTCCATAAACTAATATACCCGACTTCTGAGGTGAGATACTGGAGTAAGGAATAACTGTGCAGGATTAAAATTTTGAATAGGGTAGAGCGGTGAAAGCATTTGCACTTATTGTGTTTCAGTGAAAATCATTTGTGATACCTGTAGCAAAGCTGTGAAAGCACAAGAAACAAGATGGCCGAATGTCGGTGGGAGATTGCCCTAAACTTTGTGAACAAATATAACTGATATATATATATATATATATATATATATATATATATATATATATATATATATATATATATATATATATATTAGTATCTTAAAGCTTTTATGACATCAGATGTTTAAGCCCTTTTCCCTTTCACACTATAAATATTTATACCCTGAACTTTGTGATCAAATACACATTACTCCAGGTACATAAATTTATAAATTTCTATGCTATTTTAAAGTTGATAGGTCTCTGCCAAAATACAAATTATCCATTGAACACTTTGTCAACAATCTTTGCTTAATTGACAAGCGATCTACTGCAAACACCTGCTTAATAAATTGGTCTCTCTGTGGAGCATATATATTATGGTATGGGGGAACCCGCACGATATGACGATCAAAGTTCATTGACAGATGTGGTCGGGATTCCCTCCATTCCTGATCTTAATGAAACAGAAAAAAATGTCAGACTAAACATTAACAAAAAACGTGGGGAAAAAAATAAGTGCATAAGAAAATCGATGCACCGACCATAAAAACGAATCGTAGAAAATGTAAATAAAGAAAACCTAACATTTAACAACACGAAGACATCCAACTTACCTTCTAATTCACAAGGTAATTCCAATATACTGATAGGATCTTGTAATGCCCAATCAATTAGTGCAAAAATACTATGGCTGAAAGACTACTACACAGAAAATAACCTGAATACCCTATTCAATACATGAGTCTGGCGATGAGAAAACCATTGCAAACCTAAAAAAGGGCAACCTTGAATTGGTATCACGCCCCAGGGTGGGGCGCACGGGAGGCGGGATAGCCTTGCTACATGACAGAGAACTAAACTTTATATACAACAAAGCCTCACAGCCCCAGGTAAAAACAATGGAACTTATGGAAGTGTCCTAAATTGCAAAAATAAGAAGATTATCTTTGTAGCCATCTACCGCCCTGAGCCATCAGGAAAAATAGATACACCTGCTCTGAATTCTATGACGAGGTTACACAGTTGGCAGCTCATGATGTCATTTTCTTGGGTGATTATAACTTTCACATGAACAAACTAAATAAATTAGATGTAATAAGTTCAATGACATATTATCCACCTTCGATATGACACAATGGGTCAAAGAAACAACACATAGACTTGGAAACACACTTGACCTAATCATGACCTTCAAAGGGAATAGGTCACTAAGTAACCATCATGTAGATGAGTACATATCAGACCACAAAATGATAAAGCTTTGGCTTAACATTGCGTGACCAAAATTGAAGAAGAAATCGATCAGATATACAAACTTCAAAGGTATGATCTTAGATGATCTTAGACATGACCTAAGGTCTATTATAGATTTAAGATGTGAATGGGAACATTTGCCATTAGCCGACCTAGTAGACTTCTATGACAATACACATACTGTGCTGATGGACAAACGTGCTCCATGGAAATGCACGAACTTCTCTCAGTGCAAACCTGTTCCATGGATGAGTGAAGAAATAAAAAAGAGAGGTGTAAAAAAAGACGTTTGGAAAGAAAAATGAACAAATCTTATCTCAGCATTGATAAAGAGCTTTATAATGCCCAAAGGAACAGATATAACTCTTTTAAAAACATCACAATCAAACAAAAATTTTACAAAACTAGTTGAAGAAAACAAGCATGATTCAAAAAGAATATTCAGGACTGTGGATAAGGTCATGCACAAAACAAATGATACACCGATGCTGCAAACTGACTCTCAAAGTGTACAGGCAGACAAGTTCAATGAATGTTTTCTTGGAAAAATAGAGGGTATCAGAAATGATATGGAGAAAAAATTACCAATCAACCACTCACCATCAGAGGACACTAAAGAGAATAAAGAAAATATAACACCTCAAATATTAAATGATTTTAAACCATTGAACACGGAAGATGTTAGAAAACTATTTGACATCCTCAGAGAACTTGATGATGATTTTACTATTACTTGACCTATCAGCAGCATTTGACACTATTGACCATAAAATACTACTAAATAGATTGGAATCCAGATGCAACATCAAGGGAAAGGCACTATCCTGGATAAGATCCTACCTTCAGGATAGGAAACAATGCGTAAAGATAGGAACCATCAGGTCGAGTCCTAAAGAAATAAAGTATGGAATCCCTCAGGGATCAGTGCGAGGACCGATCCTCTTCACCATCTACATGTCTCCATTGGCTGATATCCTATCCAAATATGGACTAAATTATCACATATACGCAGATGATACACAAATCTACATCCCTGTAAACAATAATTCAAAATCGGAGGTAGACATGAGCAAGAGGAAATTAGAAGAATGTGTACAAGAAGTCAGAACCTTTCTAATTTTGAACAATAAGATAATTGATGGAAAAACAGAAATGCTTGTCTGCTCTGACAGATATTACACTGAAAACAGTGTTGGAAATATCAGAGTAGGGGATGCTGATATCACGCCTAGTAACACCATTGTAAACCTTGGTATTACACTAGACACTAGACTAGACATGAAGGCACAAGTTAAAAAAATGTGCAAGAAAGGTTATTATCATATCAGGAACATTGCATCAATTAGACAATGCCTAGATGAGAAAACAGCTAAAACACTCACTCATGACTTCGTTACATCTACCCTAGACTATGGAAATGGGCTTCTTCCCCAATCTGAGCTAAAGAAGTTGCAGTACTTACAAAATTCTGCAGCTAGGGTGGTGGGAAAGATACGGAAATTTGACCATATATCCGAAAAATTAAGAGAACTATACTGGCTCCCAGTGCACGCCAAAATTCTACTCACAACATGGAAAGCACTCAATGGTAAGGCCCTGCCATACCTGTGTGACATTTTACTAGTCAAACAAGGAACTAGGAATCTCAGGTAGAATGATGGGACTCACCTATGTACTCCACACACACGTCTCAGGACCGTTGGCGATAGGGCTTTCTCCTCCATCGGACCTAAGCTATGGAATGGCATCCCTAGTGATGTCAGGACTACTACTTCAATTGCTGTGTTTAAAAACAGGCTGAAGATATATCTCTTCCGAAAGCACGTTCTGAACGAAGCGCTATGAACAGACTTGTCTGGTATCAGCGCTATACAAATTTTATTATTATTATTATTATTATTATTATTACAAGTGAACCGACAATAATATGATATGAAATATCATAGTGAAATAGTGACCATATATTGACAAAGAAGCATATCTGAAAGTTTGTCGGAGTTAATTAGGGTATATATCCTTATTGATGCTATAGTTATCTTTATATTTGATGTTTACAAAGGAATACACAGTACTTGCAAGCAGGGAAAACACAGTTATGTGAGGTTACAAGATACACTATTCTTTGTATCAAATATTACATATGAAAAAGACCATACTTTTGTCAATAATTGGACTAGAAAGGCCTCTTGACGTTGCAAGCAAGATAAACACAGTTGCGTGAGGCTACGAGATGCACATTTCTTTCCACTCATATCATATATACAAATGACCATGGTTTCGTCAATAATTAGACTAGAAAGATGATTTAACCTGGAGTGAAGTCGTCTTGACGTTGTGAGCAAGGTAAACACAGTTGTGTGAGGCTATGATATGCACATTTCATTCAACCGAATATTATATATACAAAAGACCATACCTTCGTCAATAATTGGAGTAGAAAGGTGTGCCCTAAGACTGTGTTGACGTTGCAAGCAAGATAAGCATAGTGATGTCATACAGGAATGTGTCATAATGACGTCAGACAGTGTTGTCATAATGACGTCAAACATGGAAGTGTCAACATAGTAACGTCATGGTTAGATCATAGATTATGTTAATATGATCATGTACAATACTGCTGTTACCTTTTGGTAAGTTCCTACCTCTGTCCTGCTTGAAATACCAGTTTTTGGCAATTTTGACTAATAATAAAAGAAATGTATGCTATGTCCCTTAAACCTTTCTTAATATTTCATCCTTTTCTTTCCAATGAGCCCAAGATCAAGCCAATCGGTGCAGCGGATGACGTGTTTGAATTAATTAATGACTTTCTCATTCCTATTCCTATTCCTATTCATATTATTATTATTATTGACTTTCTCATTCCTATTATTATTATTATTATTATTATTATTATTATTATTATTATTATTATTATTATTATTATTATTATCATTATCATTATCATTATCATTATCATTATTATTATCATTATTATTATTATTATTATTATTATTATTATTATTATTATTATTATTATTATTATTATTATCAAAAGATTGCTCACAATGGCACACCTTCAGTTAGGACATTGGATTAAACTGGCTTAGAGAGGTCTGTTTGTCCATTGCAACAGGTTTTAAACCCTAATAGACCACAACATTGGTCACATTACTTGCATAGTAAGAAGTAATTCACTTTATGCGTCAGCCATAATGTTTATGGTAATGTTCATGAAATGTCAATATCTACTGGTTCCCATATACGATCAATCTGTGTCCCACAATATCTTGACGTTTGATTCCAGGTGCTGCCCAGTGGAAGCTGTTGGGTCAATTCTCGTTCAACAGAGACGCGGTCAAGATGACGTGTGCCGCCGTGGGGTTCACCCTTCCCAGTCTCACAGATTCTAATCAACACTTCTCGCTGGTATCATATCTTGCGACGAGATTTGCCAGGTCAGGGCTTGATCCACTGCTTAACGTTTGTAGTATGAGGCTGGATTGGGGAGTATGGCGGTGGAGGAGGGGGTGGAGTATGGAGGTGGGGTAGAGTATGCGGATGGAGGTGGGGTAGAGTATGGGGATGGGGTGGAGTATTGGGATGGAGGTGGGGGTGGAGTATGGGGATGGAGGTGGGGGTGGAGTATGGGGATGGAGGTGGGGCCAAGGATAGGGATGGAGGTGTGGGTGGAGTATGGAGATGAAGGTGGGGGTGGAGTATGGGGATGGAGGTGGGGGTGGAGTATGGGGATGAAGGTGGGGGTGGAGTATGGGGATGGAGGTGGGGCCAAGGATAGGGACGGAGGTGTGGGTGGAGTATGGAGATGAAGGTGGGGGTGGAGTATGGGGATGGAGGTGGGGGTGGAGTATGGGGATAGAGGTGGGGCCGAGCATGGGGGTGGAGGTGGGGCAGAGTATGGGGATGGAGGTGGGGGTGGAGTATGGGGATGGAGGTGAGGGCGGAGTATGGGGATGGAGGTGAGGGCGGAGTATGGGGATGGAGGTGGGGGTGGAGTATGGGGATAGAGGTGGGGGTGGAGTATGGGGATGGAGGTGGGGTGGAGTATGGGGATGGAGGTGTGGGTGGAGTATAGGGATGGAGGTGGGGGTGGAGTATGGGGATGGAGGTTGGGGCGGAGTATGGGGATGGAGGTGGGGCGGAGTATGGGGATGGAGGTGAGGGCGGAGAATGGGGATGGAGGTGAGGGCGGAGTATGGGGATGGAGGTGGGGCGGAGTATGGGGTTGTAGTGGGAAGTTATGGTGAATGGGAGTTCGGTGGGTGGTGGTGGGGTTGGTGGGGACAGTTGGGACACATTTAAACACTTGATTTTAAGTGAACATGTTCTTATCATCAGAAGTGTCACGAAAGGTACATTATCTTTAAAGAGAAAACGGAAACCCAAGTCTCCTGTGGCTGGATTACTTCAGAGACTCCGGACCCACTGACACCTGGCAGCATGAGGAATCTCCCCAGTCTAACTTCAGCATGTGGGACTCAGGCCAGCCAGTCGATACAGAGCAAAATGACTGCATTGGTGCCCAGATGAATAAGCAAAACAACTTTAAATGGGTATCCGTCCCATGTGAGACTGCGGCAGATCACACTGCTATCGTGTGTCAAGTACCTTCATCTCCTGCAGGTAAGCTGGCTGGAACTTTACCTCAGCAAGCCAAATTTGAAAATTACCTTCTTACTTTCAAAATTACATTCGGAATTTGAAAATTACATTCTAAATTTGTAAACTGCAATTTGAATTGGAAAATTGCATTCTGAATTCAAAAATTTGCATTTTAGATGAAGAATATGAAATTAATTAAGTTGAATTCCAACATGGATTTATTCATAGTCAAAAGAGAAACTACTCTCCTTTTCCTCGTTATAACACACACTCTGATTTTGTAATTATACCAAGTGAACTGATTCTTATTGGTTGATACAACGAAACAGGGCGTGGTTTTAAATGGCGCTATGATACTGTAACTGACTTGCCAAGACGAAGAGAACATTCATGTGGATAAACAATAGCCCACTTGCCCATTACTAGGGGAATCCTGTGATACGTCACTACCCTGCTGCTGAAGTGAGTCACTTGACCTAGTTGCTCTACTCCCTGACCTCCATGCTTGGGATAAGCCACAAACCATGCTGTCCTGTGTATAGGCAGAGCTCACTAAACATAATCTGATTCTGGTTCTGTTTCTTGCAAACTTTCATACATACTGTCTATTTCAACTTGTTTAGTGTTTTTAAGAGAAAATATATTTGATATTGACATTTGAATTAAAAAGAATCCAGAATTTGGGCAGGAAGATTGGCTACTCTTTGCAAGTGTCTGTCTGTACTGGTGATCCACACACTGATGCTCCCTAGCCCTTGAGTCATAATGATTTGTACTACAACTTGCTGCGAGTGGTTTTAGGTACTTTATCTTTTAAAATTTCATTTGTTTCAGTGGCTTCGTTTGTACCTTTTGTGTCTTGGTAATAACCCATTGTGAAAGTTTTGAAGTGCAGGAAACTGGTTAGGCAGTTTGTGCATTTGTTTCCGTGAAAACTCTATTGCAAATAAAATTGCAGCAACATGATTACACGTTCCTAACCCATATACACCCAGTCTGTAACCAAATGACAGATAATAAAAATTGAGTATATTGAAGCGTAATAAAATGACATTGATACTGCTGATACTGCAGATAAACTATTTGTCATTATGAGTTATAGTGAGATTTGATGGACCCCTGTTCTCAAGGCATCATCTTCCATAGGTGTATGTATCTAAAATGGAGCTATTCATGTGAATATAAAATTCTGATTATGCAAAGAAACACCTACCCTGCTGGGCATGAGCATGTACCAAGCTGAATGTCTCCAGTGACTTTGTCCATCTCAATGCACACTTCATACAGTTTGTGTCTCATTGAAGTCAACACTTTGCACTGAAGAAGACAGCTATCATCCTTTAATCCAATATCAAGCTTTCTTATGTGACCTTCCTTAAAGAATTCATAGCCTTTCAAAGTTTTATGTTCCGTCGCACAAGGTACTTGTATATTTGGCCAAAATTGACTGTTTGTAATTGTCTTAGATCCTTGCCAAACTATGGGCAAGTGAGTTAAAGTTTCTTTTGGTCCAATTCTTGGTGTCCGTTCCACTATCATTTTAATTTACAATGCACTGTGGTTCATCCTCAGGGTTATCCCTTGTCTCAGCTGCAAGTATTCTGACAGCCAAATCATGTTTGTTCCCACTGACAGGAAGATTTGATTCCTGATATTTTGCTTTCAAAGCCTCCTTTATATTTCCACTTTTGAGGTGATTTATCCGAGCTTCCATAACTGTTACTGTAATGATTTGAATATATGTTCTATGCAGACTGATGAATTTTAACAGAGGGTGTGATAGGGGAACATGTGCATGGACACTACAGTCTTGGACAAAGGGTTGTGCAAGGTGGCCAGTTGTAACCATAGTAACCAATATATATCTTATCTGAAAAGGGCCAGTTACTAATTAGGGTACTGATATGCCTTGGTTAACAATGTCTACTTAGAGTATCATGTCACAGAGTGTGTATCTGGGAATAAACCATGTTTATAATAAAGACTTGTTGGTATCACAGCATGCACCAGGCTGAAAGTGACACACCCCCTTCCCAGCATAGAGCAGTTAGGTCACAGCCTCAGTTCCAGCAACATATCATATGATGTAGGTATGGTCACCCCAGGGTCTCCCTGGTATTGAGCAAGGGGTTTATTAATGAGCCGTCAATTTGAACGCTGATATTGGGAATAAGCACCAGGCCAGTAATCAGTGAGCCAGTACCTAGCATTGCAAGGTAGAGAGAAACCTGAATCGGGAAAAAACAGTTTTCCTAATTGTCACCTTTGTTCAAATAATAACTTAAGCAGAGAGTAAACATTTGCAAAGATAATATTTCTACAATGAACCATCTACAATGAACCAAAATATTAAATATAACCATATATCTTTATCATTCCTTTTTATCAATACCTCATAAGAATACCTTGCAAGTCCCACATAAATATGCAGGAGCTGTAGTTTTCAGCTTCAAAAGTATACTTTCCAAAATGATAATTGTTTTTATTTTTGGATGAGATGTATCCTTAATATGTTTTCTCGGACAATTGCATGGTCTTCTGAGTGTCTAAACCGGTGATTAGCTATTCTTAGATGCACTTGTAACCAAAGATAACCGGGGTCAGTTGGCCGTAGTCATGATGACAGTCCCATGTGGATGGTGTTACACCCTGAAAGAGGCCAGGTTGGGGTGAAACAGGGCAATATCATATCTGCTGAGCTGACCAGCTAGGAGCACATGTCAAGGAATATGAATACAAGTGTAAAGTTAAAGCTAAAAGATGTTCTTGCCCGGCATAGTTTTGAACAAAAGGTGAGATGAATTCTTGCTATCCATGATGTAGAGGTATCTGAGGCAGACTAAGATATATCTTTAATAACCCATTTGAAACATCAAACAATGTTGTTAGAAGTGTTAACAACAATGTATATAACTATTAAAAACAAAGAAATGTAATTTATATATATCTTACCATAGTTTAAGGACCACTTAGATTGTAGCAATACATTTATATATTTATTGCTATAATTTATCTTTTTCTTGTTTGCTGATTACATTAAACGAGCTAGAACCATAGAGTAATATACCTAGAGGTGACAAGAGATGCATCAAAGGTCCAAGCTTGGTTCCGCCACAGCAGGGTGGTTTCACAACTTCATCCACATGGCAGCCAGCCAGCTCACAATCAACTCCTTGTTCCTTACCCTCTCTGACCATCTTTCCTGTCAGCTGGCAGATTAGCATACAGATATGTATGAAATGTGCATGAATCTTAAATTCCAACAATGTTAGAAAATGACAGAAATTTCATGATTGCATTATTTTGCAAAATGTATATTATTCTAAGCTAGAACATACAATCAAACATCATGATCTTTCATCTTGTGCTGATCCCCTTCTGTACCCCATTGTGGCTGCTGACAGCATTGACCACATGTGGTATGATAATTAGCCATGTGTGTTACATCCTGTCACGTTCTGCAAGGGAAAGAAGCTAACCCATACTGGACTTGCAAGGTATTCTTATGAGGTATTGTTCTTATATGACAAGACTGCTGTGCACAGGTATGAACTGAAAACAATAGATTCATTATAATCGCTCTCAGATGTGAAAGCTTCTCGTGTTGTCAAAATATCAAACCAACAACATGGTGACAAGTTGGTTAACATGTACTGAATGTTTTCAATTTCAGTTTCAGAACAAACTTGGATGACATCTAACAAATGACATAAATCAAAGCATTTCCTAAAGCTACTCTCCAAATATATGTTGTTATTGAAACTGAAATGACATTATGACAATTTTGATATAAAGGTTATCGGCACATCCAAGATGCTACAGAGGTCTCGTGGGTGGGAGCCTACAAGTCGTGTGAAAGGATGAACATGCAGCTACTGATCATTAAAGACCTGTCAGAATTCACAGATATCTCAGTGCTCTTCACTGTGTTACATGCGTTAAGTAACATTTGTCTGAAAGTTTGACTTATTTATCTTAAAATATCTACTGCAAAGCAATTAAGCATATATGCGGAATGTGACTCTAGCATTTCTATATTCTACATAATATGTTATCCTACTGTGTGTGATTGATTGTTGGTTCAAGCTTGACTAACACAATATGTCATGTTCTAGTCCACAGGTTTTCATTGGTGCCGCCTCACAAAACGGGGCAAACAAGGATTCCTGGATATGGATCAATGGTAGTCCTATGAATCTGGACCAATGGAAGGAGAATGAACCGTCCCACACTGGCATTGCCTGTGCTTCCTTTGTCCTCTCCCAAGGAAGATGGAGACTACAAAGTGGTGACTGCTTGGACGAAGATATGACCACTGATTTCATCTGTCAGCCAAGGGACCCTGGTCAGTCCAGATTCACGTGTCATTCTGTGGTATAATCACTGCCTTACTTTATGAGCTAAGGGGCCCTGGTCAGTCCAGATTCACATGTCATTCTGTGGTATAATCACTGCCTTACTTTGTGAGCTAAGGGGCCCTGGTCAGTCTAGCTTCACGTGTCATTCTCTGGTATAATCACCGCCTTACTTTATGAGCTAAGGGGCCCTGGTCAGTCCAGATTCACGTGTCATTCTGTGGTATAATCACTGCTTTACTTTGTGAGCTACGGGGCCCTGGTCAGTCCAGATTCACGTGTCATTCTGTGGTATAATCACTGCCTTACTTTGTGAGCTAAGGGGCCCTGGTCAGTCTAGCCTCACGTGTCATTGTGTGGTTAGACACTAGTAACATGTCCATATATGGACAGTAAACCACGTCGCAGTTGCCCGTATGCTTTGACCGTGAACCAGGGCACCGCCAGAAATATGTCATTGAGCCTCGTTTGTTGAGGTGGCCGCATGTTGTGACCTAGACACTAATTCCGGTCATACGTCACTGGAAATATGGGTTGTTGTTTAGGGTTTCCCTGTTCTATATTTATGTCAGCGAATCAGAGCAATCCCCTCCAAAATAGGTACAATATTCGCCCGCTGCACAACGAGAGGTCCTTGATAGTCCTCATATAGTTGGACTGCATAGTCTATTCTGTGGTATAATCACCGCCTTACTTTGTGAGCTAAGGGGCCCTGGTCAGTCTAGCTTCACGTGTCATTCTCTGGTATAATCATTAGACTATGCAGTCCAAATCTATATTAGGACTATCAAGGACATCTCGTTGCAATGGGTTTGTGCAGCGGGCGAATAATGTCACTATTATGGAGGGGATTGCTCTGATTGATTGACATAAATATAGAACAGGGAAACCCTAAACAACAACCACTAAGGGGCCCTGGTCAGTCTATCCTCACGTGTCATTCTGTGGTATAATCACTGACTTACTTTGTGAGCTAAGGGGCCCTGGTCAGTCTATCCTCACGTGTCATTCTGTGGTATAATCACTGACTTACTTTGTGAGCTAAGGGGCCCTGGTCAGTCCAGATTCACATGTCATTCTGTGGTATAATCACTGACTTACTTTGTGAGCTAAGGGGCCCTGGTCAGTCTAGCTTCACGTGTCATTCTCTGGTATAATCATTAGACTATGCAGTCCAAATCTGTATTAGGACTATCAAGGACATCTCGTTGCAATGGGTTTGTGCAGCGGGCGAATAATGTCACTATTATGGAGGGGATTACTCTGATTGATTGACATAAATATAGTACAGGGAAACCCTAAACAACAACCACAAGTTCCAGTGACGTGTGACCGGAATTCCGGGCAAAGGTGTACGGGCACCTGCGAGGTGGTGTACTGTCCATATATATGGACATGTTATTAGTGTCTATATAATCATTGCCTTACTTTGTGAGCTAAGGGGCCCTGGTCAGTCTAGCTTCATGTGTCATTCTCTGGTATAATCATTGCCTTACTTTGTGAGCTAAGGGGCCCTGGTCAGTCTAGCTTCACGTGTCATTCTCTGGTATAATCACCGCCTTACTTTGTGAGCTAAGGGGCCCTGGTCAGTCTAGCTTCAAGTGTCATTCTCTGGTGATATCGCTGAATTACTTTGTGAGCTAATGTGGCCCTGGTCTATCTGTGCCTTAGATATCCAATTTGAACAATATGCCAATATCTTGACTTTTCTACTTGATAGACATGCTCTCATTAAGGATGCCAAGATCTTTCTTCAGATATTAGGCCCCTCTAAATGAAAATCAAAGAAAAGAGGTCCATTAAAACAATTATGAAAAGAAAGATGAAAAGTTCAAACCTGCAAATAAGCAGAGGAATTTACAATACTCAATTCAATTAATTGAAGACTTCTCAATCAAAATACTTTTCCAAACCAGTGGATAAACATAAAAAATGACCCTAGCAGAATTTAGGTAATTGATACATTATAACACAAATCAGAGGGGAATAATCTGCACCAAATGATTGTCTTATTTTGTGCTGATCCATTGCTATTCAATATATTATGCTAACTATGGTATTATTATATACATGATATAATAAGATGTAAGATATAAACCAATAGTTTAGACCTATAGATAATTGTGTGATTATCATTATAGATTACGGTTTAACCTGGATTGAACAGCCGACTAAACTCAGCTGGAATGGGGCGAAACGTGTCTGTGAGTCTCGTGGACAGCATCTGGTAACAGTTGGTGATGCTCAGAAAAACGCTTATATTCACCTAAAATTATTGATCTTTTTTAGGTAAGTTTTTGATACCATATTTATAATTTGATAATTGCAAAACGTTTCTGGATTTAAGAATAGCAATATTATTATAATGGCAATGATGAGCACTGGCTTGACACATGACCTTGCTCATCTCATCTTGACATACATTATTCATCTCATCTTGACATACATTACTCATCTCACCTTGACATACATTACTCATCTCACCTTAACATACATTACTCATCTCTTTTTGACATACATTACTCATCTCTTTTTGACATACATTACTCATCTCATCTTGACATACATTACTCATCTCATCTTGATATACATTACTCATCTCATCTTGACATACATTACTCATCTCACCTTGACATACATTACTCATCTCATCTTAACATACATTACTCATCTCATCTTGATATACATTACTCATCTCATCTTGACATACATTACTCATCTCACCTTGACATACATTACTCATCTCATCTTAACATACATTACTCATCTCATCTTGACATACATTACTCATCTCATCTTGACATACATTACTCATCTCACCTTGACATATATAACTCATCTCACCTTAACATACATTACTCATCTCATCTTGACATACATTACTCATCTCATCTTGACATACATTACTCATCTCACCTTGGCAAACATTACTCATCTCATCTTGACATATATAACTCATCTCACCTTAACATACATTACTCATCTCACCTTAACATACATTACTCATCTCATCTTGACATACATTACTCATCTCATCTTGACATACATTACTCATCTCATCTTGACATATATAACTCATCTCATCTAAACATACATTACTCATCTCATCTTGACATATATTACTCATCTCATCTTGACATACATTACTCATGTCATCTTGACATACATTACCCATCTCATCTTGACATATATTAGTCATCTCATCTTAACATACATTACTCATCTCATCTTGACATACATTACTCATCTCATCTTGATATACATTACTCATCTCATTTTGACATACATTGCTCATATCACCTTAACATACATTACTCATCTCTTTTGACATACATTACTCATCTCTTTTGACATACACTACTCATCTCATTTTGACATACATTACTCATCTCACCTTAACATACATTACTCATCTCTTTTGACATACATTACTCATCTCATTTTGACATACATTACTCATCTCACCTTAACATACATTACTCATCTCATCTTTACATACATTACTCATCTCACCTTGACATATATAACTCATCTCACCTTAACATACATTACTCATCTCATCTTAACATACATTACTCATCTCATCTTGACATACATTACTCATCTCATCTTGACATATATAACTCATCTCACCTTAACATACTTTACTCATCTCTTTTGACATACATTACTCATCTCATTTTGACATACATTACTCATCTCATTTTGACATACATTACTCATCTCACCTTAACATACATTGCTCATCTCACCTTAACATACATTACTCATCTCATCTTGACATACATTACTCTTCTCATCTTGACATACATTACTCATCTCATCTTGACATATATAACTCATCTCACCTTAACATACATTACTCATCTCACCTTAACATACATTACTCATCTCATCTTAACATACATTACTCATCTCATCTTGACATATATAACTCATCTCACCTTAACATACATTACTCATCTCATCTTAACATACATTACTTATCTCATCTTGACATATATAACTCATCTCACCTTAACATACATTACTCATCTCATCTTAACATACATTTCTCATCTCATCTTGACATATATAACTCATCTCACCTTAACATACATTACTCATCTCACCTAAACATACATTACTCATCTCATCTTAACATACATTACTCATCTCATCTTGATATACATTACTCATCTCATTTTGACATACATTGCTCATATCACCTTAACATACATTACTCTTCTCATCTTGACATACATTACTCATCTCACCTTGACATATATAACTCATCTCACCTTAACATACATTACTCATCTCATCTTAACATACATTACTCATCTCATCTTGACATACATTACTCATCTCACCTTGACATATATAACTCATCTCACCTTAACATACATTACTCATCTCATCTTGACATACATTACTCATCTCATCTTGACATACATTACTCATCTCACCTTGGCAAACATTACTCATCTCATCTTGACATATATAACTCATCTCACCTTAACATACATTACTCATCTCACCTTAACATACATTACTCATCTCATCTTGACATACATTACTCATCTCATCTTGACATACATTACTCATCTCATCTTGACATATATAACTCATCTCATCTAAACATACATTACTCATCTCATCTTGACATATATTACTCATCTCATCTTGACATACATTACTCATGTCATCTTGACATACATTACCCATCTCATCTTGACATATATTAGTCATCTCATCTTAACATACATTACTCATCTCATCTTGACATACATTACTCATCTCATCTTGATATACATTACTCATCTCATTTTGACATACATTGCTCATATCACCTTAACATACATTACTCATCTCTTTTGACATACATTACTCATCTCTTTTGACATACACTACTCATCTCATTTTGACATACATTACTCATCTCACCTTAACATACATTACTCATCTCTTTTGACATACATTACTCATCTCATTTTGACATACATTACTCATCTCACCTTAACATACATTACTCATCTCATCTTTACATACATTACTCATCTCACCTTGACATATATAACTCATCTCACCTTAACATACATTACTCATCTCATCTTAACATACATTACTCATCTCATCTTGACATACATTACTCATCTCATCTTGACATATATAACTCATCTCACCTTAACATACTTTACTCATCTCTTTTGACATACATTACTCATCTCATTTTGACATACATTACTCATCTCATTTTGACATACATTACTCATCTCACCTTAACATACATTGCTCATCTCACCTTAACATACATTACTCATCTCATCTTGACATACATTACTCTTCTCATCTTGACATACATTACTCATCTCATCTTGACATATATAACTCATCTCACCTTAACATACATTACTCATCTCACCTTAACATACATTACTCATCTCATCTTAACATACATTACTCATCTCATCTTGACATATATAACTCATCTCACCTTAACATACATTACTCATCTCATCTTAACATACATTACTTATCTCATCTTGACATATATAACTCATCTCACCTTAACATACATTACTCATCTCATCTTAACATACATTTCTCATCTCATCTTGACATATATAACTCATCTCATCTTAACATACATTACTCATCTCATCTTGATATACATTACTCATCTCATTTTGACATGCATTGCTCATATCACCTTAACATACATTACTCTTCTCATCTTGACATACATTACTCATCTCACCTTGACATATATAACTCATCTCACCTTAACATACATTACTCATCTCATCTTTATATACATAACTCATCTCACCTTGACATATATAACTCATCTCACCTTAACATACATTACTCATCTCATCTTAACATACATTACTCATCTCATCTTGACATACATTACTCATCTCACCTTGACATATATAACTCATCTCACCTTAACATACATTACTCATCTCATCTTGACATACATTACTCATGTCATCTTGACATACATTACCCATCTCATCTTGACATATATTAGTCATCTCATCTTAACATACATTACTCATCTCTTTTGACATACATGGGTTCTGCGCATGTGTTGAGAGTGGAATGGCGGCTTTCACTTGAGCTCCGATAAAATCGTCCTTCTTGGTCGATTTTCTGGAGTCTATTGCTAGTCTATCGCCTCACTTTCTCGCAGAGAACCCGGTCTATACAGAGGTCTATCTGATACCAGACTTATTGCAAGCTCTGACGGCAGTTTTGGTTGGAAAACCGCTCGCGAGGGCGGGATCATACTGTGTTGTCTTTGCGAGGCACCGCGCTCACGAGTATCCACTCTTTGCTGCCAGTGTCGAGTGCTTGGTCTGATACCTTATAACCTCTGTATTCATAAAACTTGTCGCTCCTGGTGTCTAGAATCACCTTCAGACCCATCAGCAACATATTTTGAAATTACAGTGATCTTCGGACTTGTTCCGACGGTGGTTGTTGATACACAAACAAGGGGCTACTACCAGCCATTTTTTCTTGTTGTGACGCACCACCCGCTGTCCAATACACATTCGCAAGCAACTACGTAAGTAGTTCTTTCTTGCGATATACCTACTTGTAGGTACATATACCAATCTAATTTGCACGCTATTCGTGTCTGGACTCGTTTTCAGACCCTTTTAGTAGCAAATTCGGTATATTAAACCAATTTTTACAGTGATTTTCGGACTTGTTCCGACGGTGGAAATTCAGAGCACTCGCTGCCTGCTCCACCCGCTGTACAAAGAAAAACCGCAAGCGGCTACCTACTTAGCCCTCTCTTGCAAAATACCTTTTGGTATAAATACCAATAGCTACAAATAAGTGGCATTTCTTTCAATTTAATATCTTGGAAGATTAAAACATATAGCAAAGGATTGTTCCCTTCAGTCAATGATATATACAGAACGTGTCAATCGCTCATATAGTTGACCCGTATATATACACTTCATTGAGCTGAAGATTGAAAACTATTTCTTTTCTATTTATTATTACTATTACGATAGTAAGAATCTACCACACGTCAGCTTTTCATAATACGCTGACCCGTGATCATTTTGGGTAAATAATCTGCAATATACGTAGTTCAAAATACAGAACGTGTCAATCGCTCATATAGCAACTGACCCGTATATATACAAAGAGATTACCTACCTGTTCAATGCTACACAATCATGGCATTGTTTGTATATGTTCGTGTTTTAACATATACAACAAGATTTCTAACACAAATATTGAGACTCTATCCTTGCCCCACAATGGTATAGGATCGAGAAAAGTACTGTTATGTGATGAACATGCGAGCACGTTTAAGAAGAATTCTTCTCTGAGATATATTAATTTTAATATCATCTCAGCGGCCCAATTTCAATCATTACTTAACATTGTTGCTAACTCAAATATTAATATATTTGAGTCCGAGAAGGAAATTGAACTGTTCCCTTGTCAGTTTCGATGGGTGCTCGATACTTGTGAATACATAAAGTCGAACACACTACTATCCGTACATGGGGCAAGCAAGCTAAATTGTCAGTTCAATTTTGTTAGATATACACAAATATCGCACCCAAAGCATCTTTATTGGGAAAACATATTTATTCTGCCTCCTCGGCCACAAAAACATAGACTGAACAACAAATATGTTGAGAGTCCATGCAATTCGTCAAAATCGTGCAGTTTTGGCAATATTATCAATACACATCCGTCTTCTGCTTCGACCAATCACGTCTCAGGGCCGGCTCCAGCTACACGTGCTCGCTCTGCTCCACGTGGTCAGCCACGGATTGTAAATAAACAGCATTCTCGTATTAAAAATCCTAATAGAAACGGGAAGAAAACATTAAATATTGGATGTTGCAATGTACAGAGCATATCTAGCAAGATCCTGCCAGTAAAAGATTATTTTACTGAGCATGACCTTGATGCCCTGTTCATGAGTGAGACTTGGATGCATGACTCAAAATCTGACAAAGTTAAAAGTGAACTTAAAGAAGGGTCACTTGAATTTGAGTCTTTTCCTAGGATTGGTCGCACAGGGGGAGGATTAGGGATTTTATACAAATCTGAACTCCCCTTCACAACCAATAGGGCCAACCAACCAGTAGTCACCACCATGGAGCTCATGGAGTCATCCATCACATTGAAGGGAAAAAAGATAACATTTGTGGTGATATACAGACCTGAACCATCTGATCGGAATAGATATACCTACTCTGAGTTCTATGATGAGTTCACCCAGTTGGTTGCACATTATGGTTCCTTTAGTCATGAGGTCATTTTCCTTGGTGACTACAACTTCCATGTCAACCTGCCCTTAAAGCCTGATGTCATTAAGTTTAATGACATCCTATCTACCTTTGATCTAACACAATGGGTTCAAGAACCAACCCATAGGTTAGGGAACACCCTTGATCTAATCATGACCTTTAGGGGTAATAAACTCATGAAGAGTCACCTGGTAGATGAGTACCTATCTGATCATAAAATGATTAAGATTTACCTTGATATTATACCTCCTAAACCCCCCAAAAAATCTATCAAATTTAGGAATTTTAAGGGATTAGATCTTGAATCCCTAAGAAGGGACATCAAATCCCTAACTGACAGAGACACAACTTGGGAACATTTATCATTGGAGGACATGGTAAATTATTATGATAGGGAACTCACATCACTCATGGACAAACATGCACCTATCAAAGTTGCCATGGTCACCCAACGCAAACCTGTACCTTGGATGAGTGACCAATTAAAACTGGAAAGATCTCTCAAGAGGAGGCTTGAGAGAAAAATGAGCAAGACTGGCTCTCAAATTGACAAGGAGCTGTATAACTCTCAGAGGAACCAATACAACTCAATGCTTAAATCTGCTCAATCATCATATTTTTCCAACCTGGTTGAGGAAAACAAACATGACCCTAAAAAGCTTTTTAGAGTAATTGACACAGTCATGCACAAGAAAAAGGACACACCTATGCCCCAATCTGACTGTGAGACTACTCAAGCTGAGAAGTTCAACACATTCTTTCTTGAAAAAATAGAGAGAATCCGCCTGAACATTGATAACGCTCCACCCTGCCAAACTTCGCCACCAGGTGACACTGCGAACAATAGTACTACTTGTCTGGAAAGGTTCACACCCTTAACCATTGACGACGTACGGAAATTGGTCAAAAGGTCTGCAAAGAAGTCATGTGACCTGGATCCAATTCCAACCTGGCTCTTACTTGACCTCTTAGATGACCTCCTACCAATAATTACTTCCATCATAAATAAATCACTGATGGAATCAGCAGTATCGGAAAATATGAAAATAGCCATCATAACACCCCTGCTGAAGAAACTCGGTCTAGAACTGGTTGAAAAAAACTATAGGCCTGTTTCCAACCTAACATTTGTCTCTAAACTAACCGAGAGGGCGGTTGCAGACCAACTAGTCCCCCATCTTGTAAGGAATGGTCTTACTGACAAGTTTCAATCAGCCTACAAAGAATATCACAGCACTGAAACCGCTTTGTTAAAAGTGCAAAATGATATCTTGGGTTGCCTAGACAATAGAAAGGCAGTTATCTTGTTGTTGCTTGACCTTTCCGCTGCCTTTGACACTATTGACCATCAAATCCTTTTGGACAGGCTGAGGGATAGATGCAACGTCAAAGGTCATGCACTCTCCTGGATTCGGTCATACCTAATGGACAGAAAGCAATGTGTGAAGGTGGGGACCCATAGATCCAGTCTCAAATCCTTAAAATATGGTGTACCCCAAGGCTCAGTCCTGGGTCCTATACTGTTCACCATTTACATGACACCCCTATCTGATATACTTGCAAAATATGGTCTGAGCTATCACATTTATGCAGATGATACTCAGATCTACATCCCTGTTGACCACGCTTCTCCCCATCATGTGGATATGAGCAGACACAAACTGGAGGAGTGTGTCAGTGAAGTCAGAAACTTCCTCATATCAAACAAGATGAAGATAAATGATGGAAAAACTGAGATGCTCATATGTACTGACAGGTACAGTACTACCACCCATAGCAGTATCCCAACCACAATCAGAGTGGGTGACTCTGATATTGCTCCTAGTCAGTCAGTTGTTGACCTTGGTATCACATTTGACTCCAACATGGACATGAAGGCCCAGATCAGGAAAATGTGTCAGAAAGGCTATTATCACATCAGGAACCTGGCGGCCATCAGACATTGTCTAGACGAGAAGACCGCGGTAACACTTACCCATGCTTTTGTTACATCCACCCTTGACTATGGTAATGGTCTTCTGGCGGGTCTTCCTAAAACTGACATCAGGAAACTGCAATACCTCCAAAACTCTGCAGCACGGGTAGTTGGAAAAATCAGGAAATTTGATCACATTTCAGGAAAATTAAGGGAACTGCATTGGCTTCCCGTTCATGCGAGAATTGATTTTAAAATTCTTCTATTAACCTGGAAAGCCCTTAATGGTAAGGCTCCGCCTTACTTACGGGATCTACTCGTGATTAAAGAAGGTGAACGCTGTCTAAGATCCAATGATGGCACCCACCTACAGGTACCTAATACCAGGCTAAGGACAGTAGGTGACAGGGCCTTCTCATCTGTAGGTCCACGACTATGGAATTCCTTGCCTACTAATATTAGGACAAGCACTTCAGTCTCCTCTTTTAAGAGTAGGCTGAAAACTCATCTCTTCAGGATGCATGTCCTGAACTCAGCGCTATGAACAGACTTGTCTGGTATCAGCGCTATACAAATTTTATTATTATTATTATTTATTATTACATTACTCATCTCTTTTGACATACACTACTCATCTCATTTTGACATACATTACTCATCTCACCTTAACATACATTACTCATCTCATCTTTACATACATTACTCATCTCACCTTGACATATATAACTCATCTCACCTTAACATACATTACTCATCTCATCTTTACATACATTACTCATCTCACCTTGACATATATAACTCATCTCAACTTAACATACATTACTCATCTCATCTTGACATACATTGCTCATCTCATCTTGACATATATTACTCATCTCATCTTAACATACATTACTCATCTCATCTTGACATACATTGCTCATATCACCTTAACATACATTACTCATCTCTTTTGACATATATTACTCATCTCATTTTGACATACATTACTCATCTCACCTTAACATATATTACTCATCTCTTTTGACATATATTACTCATCTCTTTTGACATATATTACTCATCTCATCTTAACATACATTACTCATCTCATCTTGACATACATTGCTCATATCACCTTAACATACATTACTCATCTCTTTTGACATATATTACTCATCTCTTTTGACATACATTACTCATCTCATTTTGACATACATTACTCATCTCACATTACATACATGACTCATCTCTTTTAACATACATTACTCATCTCATTTTGACATACATTACTCATCTCACCTTAACATACATTACTCATCTCATCTTGACATACATTACTCATCTCATCTTGACATATATAACTCATCTCACCTTAACATACATTACTCTTGTAAACAATTGCGGTGTAGAATCTGATCTGTAACGAGGGCTGGTATTTGATTCGCTTTACACGAAGCGCAGCGCTCGTCACACAGATCTTATTATACTCGTGGTGAGTGTTTACAAACCCCTCTCTCTCTCAAACATAAGCTTGGAATCACCTCCTAGCTTACAGGTTCCTAATCACCTAGGCAACCTTGTCTAATCACCTAGACAAAATATCTTAAATTTTCCAAGAACCTGGACAAAGTTTTGACCCAGACTGGGGACAAAACGCTATATCTGCCTGCCTCATACAGATACGCCGTATCACCTCGGCACCATAGCTGAGCCTTCGCTCGCTCTTTTCTAAACATTCTGTACATACTGAGGTAAAAAATTAATTAAATGTCATAAGTTTCAATATTTTTATTGGAATTGGAAAGCATTTATTTAAATCTGAAAACATTGACAATCTCGAGCAGCCACTGACCGCTCGCTCACCCTAGCTATTTACGCAGTTATAAATAGTAGACATACATAATTTCCTACAACGGAAACAATTTTTCAAAATATTAAGCAAGCGACTCACCAGGTTGGCAGGCTCTGACGTCTGACTAATCCGATCATCCAAGCGCTTGATATTATTTTTTCCCACCTTTACTGTACATTCAACTGATACACTTTGCAGTGAAAGGTCTGACTTGTTATTATCCAAATATTCCGCAACATTTCCAAAATGGCTTGTTCCACACGCAGTTCAACTCGTGATCTCAATGTCTCTCTTGATGCTGAAAGCATTGCCTCTCCGAGGCCTACTCCTACTGCTCCGGCTGCCCTATTGTCTCCTGTCCACTCTGCCATTGATGAACTGGTGGAGTTGAGATCCACGTACGCTGACTTGGTGAAAATGAACGATGCTAACGTGGCAGCCAACATTCGCCTCACCGAGCGCATCGCCTCTCTCCTCGAGGAGAAGGACGCACTCGTGGCCGAGAAAACGGCTCTGGAAGCCGACAAGACTCTCCTTGAAGCCGAGAATGACAATCTTACTTCCGAACTGGCTTCTTCTCTTCGTGCCTTAAAGGAGAAAGAAGACATTATAGACAGCTTCATCCCGCCTTCTTCGGAGGTCAGGGGCAACAAGTCTTCTTCTCTTCCTAGCCTTTTGGTCGTCCTCCCGAAGGACGGCAGTCAGACGAGAATTACCGACGGGATCAGCCGATCCGATTGCTCGTTTAAATCTTCCGCCGAAACCTTGCATTTTCTCCGGACAGTTTCTTACAGAGCCAAGCAAGCTGACCACCTCATTATTCTGCCTGATATCTCTTCGATTGTGGCTGCCGAGGATGGAACAAATGCCTTCAACCGTTTGATGAATGAGGTCGAAGGCATTCGGGCGATGGGCCCCACTGTCACCATCATCACCCAGCCAGCCCCGCTTGACACTCTTCAGAGAAAACACTGGACATATTTCGTTAGTTTTCTCTCTTCACACACAAAAATTCTTCCCGGCTATGCTTACAAGAAGATCCAATCATTCCATGGATCGACAGATCTCGCCACCAACAAAGATGGCAGCCTCACTTCTTCGGCCGTGGACATGATAGCCAAGGCCATCAACTCCGCCGTTTTCCCGGAGAAGATCCCGTTCGTCCTGGACGTCGAGAGTGCTCTCCTCTCTGACGAGGAGAAGCCCAAGCGGAAGCGACCAGCGAATCCACGTAAGAGGAAAGCTGGTCCTCCTCCTCCCAGCTCGTCGTATGCCTCTTCCTCTTCCGCCTCTTCACCTTCTGCCTCAGTTGTGAAGGACATGCTCGCCATCCCAACAAAGATGGCGGGCAGGATTATTGGCAGGAAGGGCTCGAACATACGTGCATGGAACCAGATACCTGGACTGGACGTTAAACTAATAAACATTGATGATGATTCCAGTCTCGTCCGATTTTCCGGTCCACGAGACGTTGTATCCAAAACGAAGGCAGAGGTGCAGAAGATTGTAAATTCAGCCTGATGTGCTGGGCCAGAGCCATCATCTACAAATATGGACATGTTAAATATTAATAATCATATTTGTTCAATACCATGTTCATACATTAATTGTACAAGTGCAGAGAATAAAATATTAGCATGTACATGTTTTTTAAGTATGAAAAATAAAAGATATATACCTTCTTCTATTTCTAAAGCTGAATGTCTTATCCCCTCGCTGCCTGCTCGGCGGCTGCAATCCAAATCCATTCTCACTTGTGATAGACACCTTCAGCTCATACTTTTAAAAGACACGTTAAAAAACATATTCTTTACACAAATATCAAAACCTGATAATCCATCAGATTATCCTATCTCTGGTTGTTTTCTTATTTTCAAAAATAAAATTTCTTTGAGAATAATTGATAATCTGAATGACTATTTCTAATCTAGCAGTCGGGGCCCATGTGCTCCCCTATATTGCTGGTTGCTGCCACGAGATGGCTCTGGCGAGTCTCCACCAGATTTTAATATTATCGCTCCAAATTCCTTTTCAAATTCCTTCCCAAATTCCGAGAAAGCACATGGGGTTAATCCACAACTGACCCCCGTCCCGTTCTCACCATCTTTTCTTAGAAACTTACTGTATCCACTCAGTAATGCTACGAATTGCTCGGGGCCGGCATCCCCGAGCTGTTCACGCCATCCTCGTGGTAGCACACAACGAGGAGTTTCACGGAAATACCCGAACCAAGGCTTCCGGAACCACGAGAACAGACGAACGACCACAAATCCTTACCATTGTCTATCAGATCCGGAAACACCCGAAGCACATCAACTCGTGGAAACACATGGTCCGAATGTAAACATAAACAATGTCAATACACATCCGTCTTCTGTTTCGACCAATCACGTCTCAGGGCCGGCTCCAACTACACGTGCTCGCTCTGCTCCACGTGGTCAGCCACGGATTGTAAACAAACGACATTCTCGTATTAAAAATCTTAATACAAAGGGGAAAAAATCATTAAGCATCGGTTGTTGCAATGTACAGAGCATATCTAGCAAGATCCTGCCAGTAAAAGATTACTTTAACGAGCATGACCTTGATGCCCTGTTCATGACCGAAACTTGGATGCATGACTCCAAATCTGACAAGGTTAAACAGGAACTTGAAGAGGGCTCACTGGAATTTGAGTCTTTTCCCAGGATTGGACGGACAGGGGGAGGAATAGGGATTTTATACAAATCTGAACTCCCTTTCACAACCAATAGGGCCAACCAACCAGTGGTAACCACCATGGAACTCATGGAGTCATCCATCACACTGAGAGGAAAAAAGATAACGTTTGTGGTGATATATAGACCTGAACCATCGACTCGGAATAGATATACCTACTCTGAGTTTTATGATGAGTTCACCCAGTTGGTTGCACATTATGGTTCATTTAGCCATGAGGTCATTTTCCTTGGTGACTACAACTTTCATGTCAACCTCCCCTTAAAACCTGATGTCATTAAGTTTAATGATATCCTATCTACCTTTGATCTAACACAATGGGTTCATGAATCAACCCATAGGTTAGGGAATACCCTTGATCTAATCATTACCTTCAGGTGTAACAAACTCCTGAAGCGCCACCTGGTGGATGAATACTTATCTGATCATAAAATGATTAAGATATACCTAGATATGTCACCCCCAAAACCCCCCAAAAAATCTATCAAATATAGGAATTTTAAGGGATTAGATCTTGAATCCCTAAGGGGTGACATCAAATCCCTAACTGATAGAGACACAACATGGGAACACCTATCCTTGAGTGACATGGTGAATTACTATGACAGGGAACTCACATCACTCATGGATAAACATGCTCCGATCAAGGTTGCCAAGGTCACTCAGCGCAAACCTGTACCTTGGATGAGTGACCAATTAAAGCTGGAAAGATCTCTCAAGAGGAGGCTTGAGAGAAAAATGAGCAAGACTGGCTCTCACATTGACAAGGAGCTTTATAACTCTCAAAGGAACAAGTACAACTCAATGCTTAAATCTGCTCAATCAGCATATTTTTCCAACCTGGTTGAGGAAAACAAACATGGCCCTAAAAAGCTCTTTAGAGTCATAGACACAGTCATGCACAAGAAAAGGGACACACCTATGCCTAAATCGGACTGTGAGATCACTCAGGCTGAGAAATTTAACACATTCTTTCTTGAAAAAATAGATAGAATCCGCCTGGACATTGATAATGCTCCATCCTGCCAAACCTCGCCACCAGGTGACACTGCGAACAATAGCACTACTTGTCTGGAAAGGTTCAAACCCTTAACCATTGACGACGTTCGGAAATTGGTCAAAAGGTCTGCAAAGAAGTCATGTGAGCTGGATCCAATTCCAACCTGGCTCTTACTTGACCTCTTAGATGACCTCCTACCAATAATTACTTCCATCATAAATAAATCATTGATGGATTCAGCAGTATCGGAGAATATGAAAATAGCCATTATAACACCCCTGCTGAAGAAACTTGGTCTAGAACTGGTTGAAAAAAACTATAGGCCTGTTTCCAACCTAACATTTGTCTCTAAACTAACTGAGAGGGCGGTGGCCGACCAACTGGTCCCCCATCTTGTAAGGAATGGTCTTACTGACAAGTTTCAATCAGCCTACAAAGAATATCACAGCACTGAAACTGCTTTGTTGAAAGTGCAAAATGATATCCTGGGTGCTCTAGACAGTAGAAAGTCAGTTATCCTGCTGTTGCTTGACCTTTCCGCTGCCTTTGACACTATTGACCATCAAATCCTTTTGGACAGACTGAGGGACAGATGCAACGTCAAAGGTCATGCACTCTCCTGGATTCGGTCATACCTAATGGACAGGAAGCAATGTGTGAAAGTAGGGATCCATAGATCCTGTCTCAAATCCCTAAAATATGGAGTACCCCAAGGCTCAGTCTTGGGTCCTATACTTTTCACCATTTACATGACTCCCCTATCTGATATACTTGCTAAATATGGTCTGAGCTATCATATTTATGCAGATGATACTCAGATCTACATCCCTGTTGACTATGCTTCTCCCCATCATGTGGATATGAGCAGACACAAACTAGAGGAGTGTGTCAGTGAGGTAAGAAATTTCCTCATATCAAACAAGATGAAGATAAATGTTGGAAAAACTGAGATGCTCATATGTACTGACAGGTACAGTACTACCACCCATAGCAGTATCCCTACCACATTCAAAGTGGGTGATTCTGACATTGCTCCTAGTCAATCAGTAGTTGACCTTGGTATCACATTTGACTCCAACATGGACATGAAGGCCCAGATCAAGAAAATGTGTCAGAAAGGCTATTATCACATCAGGAACTTAGCGGCCATCAGACATTGTCTAGAAGAGAAGACCGCTGTAACACTTACCCATGCTTTTGTTACATCCACCCTTGACTATGGTAATGGTCTTCTAGCAGGTCTTCCTAAAACTGACATTAGAAAACTGCAATACCTCCAAAACTCTGCAGCACGGGTAGTAGGAAAAATCAGGAAATTTGATCACATTTCAGGAAAATTACAGGAACTGCATTGGCTTCCTGTTCACGCGAGAATTGATTTTAAAATTCTGCTATTGACCTGGAAGGCCCTTAATGGTAAGGCTCCGCCTTACTTACGGGATCTACTCCTGATTAAAGAAGGTGAACGCTGTCTATGATCCAATGATGGCACCCACCTACAATTACCTAATACTAGGCTAAGGACGGTAGGTGACAGGGCCTTCTCATCTGTGGGTCCTAGGCTATGGAATTCCTTGCCTACTAATATTAGGACAAGTACTTCAGTCTCCTCGTTTAAGAGTACGCTGAAAACTCATCTCTTCAGGAAGCATGTCCTGAACTCAGCGCTATGAACAGACTTGTCTGGTATCAGCGCTATATAAATTTTATTATTATTATTATTACTCATCTCTTTTGACATACATTACTCATCTCATCTTGACATATATAACTCATCTCACCTTAACATACATTACTCATCTCACCTTAACATATATTACTCATCTCTTTTGACATACATTACTCATCTCATCTTGACATATATAATTCATCTCACCTTAACATACATTACTCATCTCATCTTGACATACATTACTCATCTCTTTTGACATACATTACTCATCTCATTTTGACATACATTACTCATCTCATTTTGACATACATTACTCATCTCACCTTAACATACATTACTCATCTCATCTTGACATACATTTCTCATCTCACCTTGACATACATTACTCATCTCATCTTGACATATATAACTCATCTCATCTTAACATACATTACTCATCTCATCTTGACATATATTACTCATCTCATCTTGACATACATTACTCATCTCATCTTGACATACATTACTGATCTCACCTTGGCATACATTACTCATCTCATCTTGACAAACATTACTCATCTCACCTTAACATACATAACTGATCTCATCTTGACATACATTACTCATCTCACCTTAACATACATTACTCATCTCATCTTGACATACATTACTCATCTCATCTTGACATATATAACTCATCTCACCTTAACATACATTACTCATCTCACCTTAACATACATTACTCATCTCATCTTGAAATACATTACTCATCTCATCTTGACATATATAACTCATCTCATCTTAACATACATTACTCATCTCATCTTGACATATAATACCCATCTCATCTTGACATACATTACCCATCTCATCTTGACATACATTACTCATCTCACCTTGACATATATAACTCATCTCACCCTAACATACATTACTCATCTCATCTTGACATACATTACTCATCTCACCTTGACATACATTACTCATCTCACCTTAACATACATTACTCATCTCATCTTAACATACATTACTCATCTCATCTTGACATATATTACTCATCTCATCTTGACATATATTATTCATCTCTTCTTAACATACATTACTCATCTCATCTTGACATACATTGCTCATATCACCTTAACATACATTACTCATCTCTTTTGACATACATTACTCATCTCATTTTGACATACATTACTCATCTCACCTTAACATACATTACTCATCTCATCTTGGCATACATTACTCATCTCATCTTGACATACATTACCCATCTCATCTTGACATACATTACTCATCTCATCTTGGCATACATTACTCATCTCATCTTGACATACATTACACATCTCATCTTGACATACATTACTCATCTCATCTTGACATACATTACTCATCTCACCTTGACATACATTACTCTTCTCAACTTGGCATACATTTCTCATCTCACCTTGACATACATTACTCATCTCATCTTGACATACATTACCCAACTCATCTTGACATATATTACTCATCTCATCTTAACATACATTACTCATCTCATCTTGATATACATTGCTCATATCACCTTATCATACATTACTCATCTCATCTTGACATATATTGCTCATCTCATCTTGACATACATTACTCATCTCATCTTGACATACATTACTCATCTCATCTTGAGATATATTACTCATCTCATCTTGACATATATAACTCATCTCACCTTAACATACATTACTCATCTCATTTTGACATACATTACTTATCTCATCTTGACATATATAACTCATCTCACCTTAACATACATTACTCATCTCATCTTGGCATACATTACTCATCTCATCTTGGCATACATTACTCATCTCATCTTGACATACATTACTCATCTCATTTAACATACATTACTCATCTCATCTTGACATACATTAGTCATCTCATCTTGACATACATTACTCATCTCACCTTGACATACATTACTCATCTCATCTTGACATACATTACTCATCTCATCTTGACATACATTACTCATCTCATCTTGACATACATTACTCATCTCATCTTGACATATATAACTCATCTTACCTTAACATACATTACTCATCTCATCTTGGCATACATTACTCATCTCATCTTGACATACATTACTCATCTCATCTTAACATACATTACTCATCTCATCTTGACATACATTAGTCATCTCATCTTGACATACATTACTCATCTCACCTTGACATACATTACTCATCTCATCGTGACATACATTACTCATCTCATCTTAACATACATTACTCATCTCATCTTAACATACATTACTCATCTCATCTTGACATACATTACTCATTTCATCTTGACATACATTACTCATCTCATCTTGAGATATATTACTCATCTCATCTTGACATATATAACTCATCTCACCTTAACATACATTACTCATCTCATCTTGACAAACTCGTCCTTACCAATTACTTTTGCACCATTGGTATCTGCTGCCTCGGAACTGGCAAGTCGGCCAGGCAGGCCTTGACATATGTATTGACCTGGTGGCCCAGGGCCACCAAATCCCCTCTGTTTGGGCCAGTGAATTGTCTGTTGTAGTGGCCCAGTTGGGCAACCATATTTCTGGTCTTTCAGTGGCCCAAACTATCTTGATTTAATTCTAATTCTTGATAGATATTTGCCTCATATCAGAGTCAATGGAATAAATTTTTATTGTGACAAGTCACAAAACAGCCTTATATACAATGCTCTTTATTGTATCATGCATCCTATTATCCTTAGAAACTTCGGGCCACTACTTCTCATGCTCTGGTGGCCCAACTGGACAACCAGTATTTATCTCCATATGTCGAGGCCTGGCCAGGCTTTGCAGTTTGTCCATGAACCAGGGAACAAGTATCCAGCAGACATGCCTAAGTAAAATCACATGGTTTTCTGCTTGGAATCTCAGAAACTTGTGGGCAACCACGCCTTACTGCATAATTTCCATTTTTCATAGATTTCTAGTACAGTTTGTGATGCAGTTAAGACGTGGTTATAAAACATGAAAAATCACAAATGTATTACATGGTTAAGATATGAACTTCAGAAATCAGATATAATTAAGTAAAACAAATTTCAACATTTATAAAGAAAATTTCTAAGAAAATATGAAAGATGTTGCAAGTGAATCATATTAAAATGTGTAAAAAATAGCAACGAGATAGCAACACGTAGTAGCACCAGATCACAGCCATATTCGTCCTAATGTAATATTATCTTGTTATTGACATTTAATCTATGTCTTCCAACGTGCACCTGTCCAACAATAGGGAGGACCTCTATATTGGGCTGAGCACTGACTCTCAATCTGCTCACTGGCAGTGGGCGAGCGGGAGGAATGTCAGCTGGAGTAACTGGGAGGAAGGCTATCCTGAAGTCAATATATTGAAATGTGCAGTATTCCTTGTGGCGAGTGGACTTTGGAGAACCCAGAACTGTGGAGATGAAGATGCGAGTCAGTTCGTATGCGAAACTCCTCAGATCGGTGAGACTGCGGTTTTTCGTACCGTGATTTGATACAAATGCACATTTTCACAAATACACATTTTCAGATCTTGGCTTTCCATTAACTTGACGTTACAAATTGTCACCGTGAATTTAATAACTAAAACCTTGGAGTAATTATAATTACTCCAAGCTAAGTCCAACAGCAAAAATCATGGATATATAAAGTTGATAAAAGGAAAAATATATTAAATGCAAGATAAAACTATATTCAACAAGATTGTAAAAAAATTGTTTCCCAATATAGCATTTCATGGTTTATACCGTACATCAGAGATATACAAATACTACTTAGTATGTGTTAAATGTCTCTGCGAACATCGATAAGTGACCCTTTCTCGCTATGTTTTTATTTGATACCAAAAATTGATAAATGATAAGGACTTAAAGATCAAATGATATATGATTAATATCATTAATCGTAGATGAAAGAGAAATGTAGTGAACATCAATTATTTTTGACAAAATATCCTCTTACACTTATAAGCTTAGTTAACCATTGCATTTCTGCTCATTAATATAATCATTACATTCTAAAATCTGTTTCATTTTTCCCGTATTTTGACTTTGCGCCTCCAAGATCATAATTTCTGCAAATTACTTTCTATTTTTCTGCATTATTAAACAAATATTTACATATTTGAGTCATAATCTTTGATGTTGTTTGATAGGTAAATAAAAAACTATGAAACTTTACAAATAGAAGAAAGACCAGTAGAGTAGTCAAAGCCAATACATTAATAGTGTCACTCTGGCATGGGTTTTTATACCAGATTATTTTGAGCTAGTTATCAAAATCAGAGATATTTAAACATGTCTCTGTCAATATTAAGTTCTGTTACCAGAATTATGTGATTATTGCCAATGTTACAGAGCCTGAGGTGACAGCGGACAGCTTACAGTTGGACTCTGTGGTGTACGATGGAGGGTGTCCAGATGGAGTCTCAGTGCCCTCCTTACTCGGAGGTATGTTTGGTGACGTTTTGCGGTTCAGTAGTCTTCCGTAGCGGACACTATATGCCCAAGTGTGTAAGTGCGCATGTGCAAAGAAAGAAGAATAAAGTAATCTCCTAACACAGAAGAGTGATCGCAGCAGACGAAATTTTTGGCGCCAAACTCAAAATAGCCCCTGATTTTGGCGCCAAACTCAAACTACGTTAAGGACAAAATAAACTCACTCGATAATAATAGTACTCCATGCGTCGTTCCCATGATTTCATTTTGTCCTTATTTTGATCCTACAGTGTACCATCCTCCATTATTCTGCCAACTTTCCTCCTTATTTGACTTTGTATCATCCTGCACATTGTCTGTCTTGGTTATCTTCTCTTCTACCTCATTCGATTTGATTTGATATGTTGGCTGCTCCAATTTTGTCTCGTGGGCACTCAGAGACTATGCATTATGGGTACACATATAGAGGGGAGGAAAATAAATGATGATGATGATGATGATGATGATGATGATGATGATGATGATGATGATGATGATGATGATGATTTTATTAATAATTATGATAATAATGATGATGATGATAATAATGATGATGATGATGATGATAATAATAACAATAATTATTATATTAATAATGAAGATAATGATGATATTGTTAATGATGATTGATGATGATAATAATTATGATAATAATGATGAAAATAATAATGATAACAATAATAATGATAATAATAATGATGACAATGATGAGAATGATGATAGTGATAACAATGATAATGATTGATGATGATAGTAATATTGATAATTATGATGATAACAATCTTGGTGAGAATGATGAAAATGATGATGATGAGAATGATGATGATGAGAATGATTTAATTGATAATGATGATAATGATGTTGATAATAATGATGATAATAACAATGATGATTTTATTAATAATGATTATAATGATGATAATAATGATGATAATGATAATAATGATGATGATAAAAAAATAAGGATTATATTAATAATGATACTAACGGTGATAATAATGATGTTATTAATAATGATGATTGATGATGATGATAACAATGATGATGATAATGATGATGATAATAATTATGATAACAATAATGATGATAATAATAATGATGACACTTATGAGAATGATGATAGTTATGATAATGATGATTGTTGATGATGATGAGAATAATAATATTGACAACAATATTGGTGATAATGATGTGAATGATGATAATGATGAGAATAATGATAATAAAGATGATGATGATGATGATAATAAAATTACTACTGATAATAATAATAATAATAATTAAATATGATAATATAATATAATAATAAACATTACACGACACCAGTGCATTATTCAATTCCTAAATGACACTCAGATAACAAATTATATACCACACCAGTTCAACATGCCATTACTCTATGAGACTGTTATGTGACAAAATATGTACCACACCAGTCCCCTGTAGCATTCCTCTTTGAGACTGTTTGATGATGAATTACACCATTCCATTCCTCTACAAAACTGTTACATGTTTTAGGACGACTTATGTGCCACACCAGTACAATATTCCATTCCTATATGACACTCATATGATCAATTATATACCACACCAGCTCAACATGCCATTGCTCTGGGGGACTGTTAAATGACTAGATATGTACCAAACCAGTTCATATCATCTATCATATGGATCTGTCTATGAGACAGACATGATAATAGAATATATTCAACACAAATACAAATTCCCTTGTGCTTCTTTCTTTAAGACTCTTACAAGATGCAAAATGTACCCCCCCCCCGCACACACACACACACAAATACATATATATAGCATTCTTACATGAGACTTTTATATGATGAAATTAGACCCACCAGTCCAGTACTATCTTTGTACACCAGTCCAATGATATTCCTCAATGAGACTGTTACATGATGGAATATATACATCAACATGATCAACAGGTTCACCAATTTGAAAGGGCAGAAAGTTATAATATGTGGCACTGTTATAATGGAATATGTACAACAAATTGCCACCTCCTACAAGACAGTTATATGTAACACACCAGTTAACAAGAGCATCCTTCTATAATGCTGTTACATCTTTAAATGTATTCAACAAAGTTTACCCATTACATCCTTCTCCAGGACTCTTAGACAATGGATTATGTACCACAACAGTCCAGTAGAGTTTCCTTCTATAATACATCGATATAAAGGACTCTTACAAGATGGATTATGTACCACAACAGGCCAGTAGAGTATCCTTCTATAATACATATATCAATAGGATCCTTACAAGACAGATTGTGAACCACAACAGGTCAGTAGAGTATCCTTCAATAATACATCTATATATATAGGACTTTTACAAGAGATGATATGTATCCCAACAGTTCAGTAGAGTACTAGTATCCTTCTGTAATGTGTCTATACACAGGAGTGCTATATGATGGAATATGTCCCCCAGCAGTGTATTGTATGATTCTCCTATGAGACTGTTACATGATGGAATATGTACCACAGCAGTCTATTGTATCATTCTCCTACAAGACTGGTACATGATGGAATATGTACCACAGCAGTCTATTTTATCATTCTCCTATGAGACTGTTACATGACGGAATATGTACCACAGCAGTCTATAGTATCATTCTCCTACAAGACTGGTACATGATGGAATATGTACCACAGCAGTCTATTTTATCATTCTCCTATGAGACTGTTACATGACGGAATATGTACCACAGCAGTCTATAGTATCATTTTCCTATGAGACTGTTACATGATGGAATATGTACCACAGCAGTCTATTTTATCATTCTCCTATGAGACTGTTACATGACGGAATATGTACCACAGCAGTCTGTTGTATCATTCTGCTATGAGACTGTTACATGACGGAATATGTACCACAGCAGTCTATAGTATCATTCTCCTATGAGACTGTTACATGATGGAATATGTACCACAGCAGTCTATTGTATCATTCTCCTATGAGACTGTTACATGATGGAATATGTACCACAGCAGTCTATTGTATCATTCTCCTACAAGACTGGTACATGACGGAATATGTACCACAGCAGTCTATTGTATCATTCTCCTACAAGACTGGTACATGATGGAATATGTACCACAGCAGTCTATTGTATCATTCTCCTATGAGACTGTTACATGACGGAATATGTACCACAGCAGTCTGTTGTATCATTCTGCTATGAGACTGTTACATGACGGAATATGTACCACAGCAGTCTATAGTATCATTCTCCTATGAGACTGTTACATGATGGAATATGTACCACAGCAGTCTGTTGTATGATTCTCCTATGAGACTGTTACATGATGGAATATGTACCACAGCAGTCTATTGTATCATTCTGCTATGAGACTGGTACATGATGGAATATGTACCACAGCAGTCTATTGTATCATTCTGCTATGAGACTGGTACATGACGGAATATGTACCACAGCAGTCTATAGTATCATTCTCCTATGAGACTGTTACATGATGGAATATGTACCACAGCAGTCTATTGTATCATTCTGCTATGAGACTGGTACATGATGGAATATGTACCACAGCAGTCTATTTTATCATTCTCCTATGAGACTGTTACATGACGGAATATGTACCACAGCAGTCTATAGTATCATTCTGCTATGAGAATGTTACATGACGGAATATGTACCACAGCAGTCTATTGTATCATTCTCCTATGAGACTGTTACATGATGGAATATGTACCACAGCAGTCTATTGTATGATTATCCTAGAGTAGAGTATCCTTTTAAAATACATCTACATACAGGACTCTTACAAGACGGATTGTGTACCACAACAGGCCAGTAGAATATCCTTTAATACATCCATATACAGGACTCTTACAAGATGGATTGTGTACCACAACAGGCCAGTAGAATATACTTCTATAATACATCTACATACAAGACTCTTACAAGACGGATGGTGTACCACAACAGGCCAGTAGAATATACTTCTATAATACATCTACATACAGGACTCTTACAAGACGGATTGTGTACCACAACAGGCCAATAGAGTATCCTTCTATAATACATCTACATACAGGACTCTTACAAGAAGGATTGTGTACCACAACAGGCCAGTAGAATATCCTTCTATAATACATCTACATACAGGACTCTTAGAAGACGGATTGTGTACCACAACAGGCCAGTAGAGTATCCTTCTATAATACATCCATATACAGGACTCTTGCAAGACGGATTGTGTACCACAACAGGCCAGTAGAGTGTCCTTCTATAATACATCCATATACAGGACTCTTACAAGACGGATTGTGTACCACAACAAGCCAGTAGAGCATCCTTCTATAACACATCTATATAGGATTCTTACAAGATGAATTATGTACCACAAAAGGCCAGTACAGTATGCTTCTGTAATACATATATCTCTAGGACTCTTACAAGACGGATTGTGTACCACAACAGGCCAATAGAGTATCCTTCTATAATACATCTACATACAGGACTCTCAGAAGACGGATTGTGTACCACAACAGGCCATTAGAGTATCCTTCTATAATACATCCATATACAGGACTCTTACAAGACGGATTGTGTACCACAACAGGCCAGTAGAATATACTTCTATAATGCATCTATATAGGACTCTTACAAGATGAATTATGTACCACAACAGGCCAGTACAGTATGCTTCTATAATACATATATCTATAGGACCATTACAAGACAGATTATGTACCACAACAATCTAATAGAGTTTCCTTCTATAATACATTTATATACAGGACTCTTAAAAGATGCATTATGTACCACAACAGTCCAGTTGAGTATTCTTCTATAATACATGCATTTATAGGGCCCATACAAGAGAGATTGTGCACCACAACAGGCCAGTAGAGTATCCTTCTATAATACATTTATACACAGGACTCTTACAAGATATATTATGTACCACAACAGGCCAGAAGAGTATCCTTCTATAATACATATATCTATAGGACTCTTACACAACAGATTGTGTACCACAACAGTCCAGCTCAGTATTTTTCTATTATATATCTATATAGTGATATATAGGACTCTTACAAGATGAATTATGTACCACAACAGGCCAGTACAGTATGCTTCTATAATACATGTATCTATAGGACCCTTACAAGACAGATTATGTACCACAACAATCTAATAGAGTTTCCTTCTGTAATACATTTATATACAGGACTCTTAAAAGATGGATTATGTACCACAGCAGTCCAGTACAGTGTCCATCCATAATATATATACATACAGGACTCTTACAAGACAGATTATGTACCACAACAGTCCAGTTCAGTATTCTTCTATAAAACATCTATATAGGACTCTTACAAGATGAATTATGTACCACAACAGGCCAGAAGAGCATCCTTCTATAATACATATATCTATAGGACCCTTACACAACAGATTGTGTATCACAACAGTCCAGTTTGGTATTCTTCTATAATACATCTATATAAGACTCTTACAAGATGAATTTTGTACCACAACAGTCCAGTAGAGTATCCTTCTATAATACATCTACATATAGTGTAGGATATGAATTACACACACAGAGACTCTTGAGAATATATAGACAATCATGGACAATCACGGTCTCTGGCAGAACGTCATATACAGAGATTGTCATGGAAGATCCACGACTCTCAGTATCGTAACTGCATAGACTTGGGTGTTTTGTGTATTGTTAGGACTCTATACGTATCATGCATTTGGGTAGTTCATATGCCTCGCTCATTGCCATGCCGGCCTAGCCAGACAAGGAAGATTCACAGCACTGAATAAAAGGTAACTATTGTGCAGTGTATATCCTGTGTCTGCAGTCCATATATTACCTCACACCTTCATATGGGTAGATAGGGTAGCTAGGATCCGTGCCCCGACTCACAGCCAGCGAGTTCAGTACAGTACAGTACAGTACGGTAGAGTTGAGTAGAGTATCTATGTTTGAGTAGAGTATCGATCCCCCGTCCATGTCCCATGTCAACGACGGATACTCTCCATTCGTGGGTAACAATAGGGCTCTCATGAGATGGATCATGTACCACAACAGGCCAGTAGAATATCCTTCTATAAATATCTACACACAGGACTCTTACAAGAGGAATTATGTACTGCAACAAGCCAGTAGAGTGTCCTTCATTAGTACATCAATACACAGGATTCTTACATGAGGGATCATATACCGCAACAGGCCAGTTGAGTATCCTTATATGATTATATATTATAATCTGAATACAGGACTATTACAAGACAGATTGTGTACCACAACACTCCAACAGAGTATCCTTCTATAATACATATATCTATAGGACCACTACAAGACAGATTATGTACCACAACAGGCCAGTAGAGTACCCTTCGATAAGACTGTTACAAGACAGATTATGTACCACAACAGTAGTCCTGTAGAGAATCTCTGTATGATACATCTATCTATAGAGTGATAGAAGGTTCGGACTGGCCAATTGCCTGTGCCGAATATCACATATCTCTGGGGGGTCTTATCCAGGGGGAATATAAATGACGGCTGGGGATTTGCCACCATTCCAGCTCAGACGTCGTACAGTTGAAGTTTCCCACCTTCCCACCCTATAGAATAAGTTTATCTATTCAAATAGCATATTAGGATAAATAGTTAGGACTTAGGGCCACATATATGTAATATAATAAATTGTATGATGTTCATAATTCTAAGTGTTATTGTAGGATATAGAATACACACCCAGAGACTCTTGGAAATATATAGACATTCATAGACAATAACAAGATACTGATGGTTGATGAGTCACCATAACCACCACTCCGTGAAAGTCACGTGTAGGACAGACGAGCCGAAGTTGGATGCGCAGGCAGGACGAGTCCATTTGATGACGCGTGAGGAAGCCACGTAGGCAACCACACACAGATGATACGGATTGGCCCCTTAAAAGAGACGCGCAACCGTGAATCCGGGCTCTCTCAGTTTGCCCAGCCCAGTAGTTCGTACAGACCCCAGTCGAGGAGTCAAGAAGGAGATCAACGACCACTTGCCACGGAAGATCCATGACTCTCAGTATCATGACCACATAGACTCAGGTGTTTAGCATATAGTCAGGGTTTCATAAGTATCATGCAAAATTGGTAATTCATATGCCTCGCTCATTGCCATGCCGGCCTAGCCAGACAAGCAGGGATCACAGCACTGAATAAAGGTAACTATTACACTGTGTATATCCTGTGTCTGCAGTCCTTACTTCCCGTCATTTATATGAGGGTTTGACACTATAGCTAGGATCCGTGCCCAAACTCACAGCCAGCGAGTTAGCGAGCTATGGTTAACAAGTACAGTACAGTACGATAGAGTAGGACAGATAAGAGTATCTATCTAATTGGTAGAGTATTGATCCCCCGTCCACGTCCCCCAACGACGGATACTCTCCAGTAGTGGGTAACATTATCATTAATTGGTTAAGATATGTAAGGTTTAAATGTCAGTGTATTCATTTATTAATGGAAGTTATATGTAATGATATTTGATCATAATGTAATATATGTATATGTATCTGCCAATGGTAAATTGGCATGGTAGTAGCAGATTTATTGAACAAAATATAAAAATCATTTGAGTAATTTATCACAGTATTGTGTCTTCTTACTGGTGTGGTACATATTTCCTCATGTAACAGTCTAATATAGGAATAGCATATTGGGCTGGTTGTATTATGCCATTCCTATACAAGACTGTTAAGTGTCGAAATATGTACCACATTAGTTGAAGGCCATGGGCCGTGGCACAGTTGGTTAGAGCACCAACTTATTAGCACCCAGTTCCTCTGTGGTGATCCAAAGGTCGTGAGTTAGAACCCCGGCCATGCCGAGATTGAATTCATGATACAATTTACCATATGAGCTGAGGCCCATGCCTCAAGGGTTAACCTGTTGTCCTTGTAAATCTGTGACCGGGTGGGTTGTCATGTCAAGGATCTGCGACATGACAATTCAGTGAGGGAGCACTATATCTGCTACAAGTAGTTCTCATCACGAAATGACTGAAATAATGTTGAAAGTTATGTAAAACCCCAAACAAACAAACACACCACATTAGTTGAATACGATGTGCATATTTTGACACATGTACATATTTTGACACAGACTGATGCTGTCCATATTCCATCTTGCAACAGTCTCAGAGAATAATGCTACATTAGACTGATAATGAACATATACTATATTGTAAGAGTCTCATATACAGACAGCTGTACAGATGCTATATTTAACCAGTGTTGTTCATATTCCATCTTGTAACAGTCCTGTAGATGGATACATTAAAAAAGGACACTATATTGGACTGGTGTCGCACACATTATGTCATGCAACAGTTTGAGGATAAGTTACTGTAATGGAATGGTGTAGTACATATTCCATCACTTACAATTCTGAAAGAAGGATAATAATAATAATAATAATAATGATTTATATAGCGCTATATCAGACTAAGTCTGCTCTAAGCGCTAACTATACTATAATGGACTGATGTACATATTCACTCATGTAACAGTCTCACAGAAGAATATCATATTGTACTGGTGTAGTGCATGTTTCATCCTGAAGAAGCATGCAATGGGAAATTTCATCATGAAAAAGGATAGAATAGGGAACTTATCCTGTACATATTTCATCATGTTTGGGTACAAAATCTGCCTTGTAAGAGTCATGGAGAAAGATGCACAAAGAACTTGTGTTTGTGTTTCATCATGCAACAGTCTCTGAGATTGATGCAATATTGTACTGTTATGCAAAATACTCTGTCTCATTAAAGTCTCTCAAGAGTGTCATATTGGACGGGTATGGTACATATTCTGTCTTGCAACAGTCTCAAACAAGAATGTCATATTGGGCTGGTGTGGTACATAATCCGTCCTGAAGATAGATGAATTATATAAGGATCCTCTATTTGACTGGTTACATAATCCGCTTGTTAGATTCCTCCAGAAGTATGCAATGTAGAACTTGTTTTGTACATATCCCATCACACTGCAGTCAAATGGATTGGTACATATTCTGTCTTGTAACAGTACTGATGATGAGTACAATGGAGAACTTGGGTTGTACATATTCTATCATGTAACAGTCTCATATTGTACTGGTGTGGTACATATTTCATATTACATACTCAAAGAAGAATGTTACTATGAACTGGTGTGGCACATATTTTCTCATATAACAGTTTCACAGAAGAATAGCATATTAAACTGGTGTATTAAATGTTTTGTCTTATAACAGTCTCATAGAAGGATGCTACAATGGACTGGTGTAGTACATATCTCTTCAATTGTATAGAATAATGGCATATTAAACTAAGATATATGTATTATAGAAGCATACTGTACTGGCCTGTTGTGGTACATAATTCATCTTGTAAAAGTCCTGAGTATATATGTATTATTGAAGGATACTCAACTGGACTGTTGTGGTACACAATCTGTTGTGTAAGAGTCCTATAGATATATGTATTATAGAAGGATACTCTGCTGGACTGTTGTGGTACCCAATCCGTCTTGTAAGGGCCCTGTATATAGATGTATTCTAGAAATATACTCAACTGGCCTGTTGTGGTACAAAATTCATCTTGAAAGAGTACTGTATGCAGATGTATTATAGAAGGACACTCTACTGGCCTGTTGTAGTACATAATCCATCTTTTAAGAGTCTTGTATATAAATGTATTATAGAAGTATACTTTACTGGTCTGTTGTGATACATAATTCATCTTGCAAGAGTCCTGTTTATAAATGTATTATAAAAGGATACTCTATCGGACTGTTATGGTACAAAATCTGTCTTGTAAGGGCCCTATAAATGCATGTATTAGAGAAGGATACTCTACTGGACTGTTGCGGTACATAATCTGTCCTGTAAGAGTCCTGTATGTAGATATATTATGGAAGGACACTGTACTGGCCTGTTGTGGTACATAATCCATCTTGTAAGAGTCCTGTATATAAATGTATTAAAGAAGGAAACTCTATTATATTGTTGTGGTACATAATATGTCTTGTAAGGGTCCTATAGATACATGTATTATAGAAGCATACTGTACTGGCCTGTTGTGGTACATAATTCATCTTCTAAGAGTCCTATATAGATATATAATAGAAAAATACTGAACTGGACTGTTGTGGTACATAATATGTCTTGTAAGAGTCCTGTATATGGATGTATTATAGAAGGATACTCTACTGGCCTGTTGTGGTACATAATTCATCTTGTAAGAGTCCCATATAGATGTATTATAGAAGGATGCTCTACTGGCCTGTTGTGGTACACAATCCGTCTTGTAAGAGTCCTGTATGTAGATGTATTATAGAAGGATACCCTACTGGCCTGTTGTGGTACACAATCCGTCTTGTAAGAGTCCTGTATATGGATGTATTATAGAAGTATATTCTACTGGCCTGTTGTGGTACACAATCCGTCTTGTAAGAGTCCTGTATATGGATATATTATAGAAGTATATTCTACTGGCCTGTTGTGGTACACAATCCGTCTTGTAAGAGTCCTGTATATGGATGTATTATAGAAGTATATTCTACTGGCCTGTTGTGGTACACAATCCGTCTTGTAAGAGTCCTGTATATGGATGTATTATAGAAGGACACTCTACTGGCCTGTTGTGGTACACAATCCGTCTTGTAAGAGTCCTGTATGTAGATGTATTATAGAAGGATACTCTACTGGCCTGTTGTGGTACACAATCCGTCTTGTAAGAGTCTTGTATGTAGATGTATTATAGAAGGACACTCTACTGGCCTGTTGTGGTACACAATCCGTCTTGCAAGAGTCTGGTATGTAGATGTATTATAGAAGTATATTCTACTGGCCTGTTGTGGTACACAATCCGTCTTGTAAGAGTCCTGTATATGGATATATTATAGAAGTATATTCTACTGGCCTGTTGTGGTACACAATCCGTCTTGTAAGAGTCCTGTATATGGATGTATTATAGAAGTATATTCTACTGGCCTGTTGTGGTACACAATCCGTCTTGTAAGAGTCCTGTATGTAGATGTATTATAGAAGGATACTCTACTGGCCTGTTGTGGTACACAATCCGTCTTGTAAGAGTCCTGTATGTAGATGTATTATAGAAGGATACTCTACTGGCCTGTTGTGGTACACAATCCGTCTTGTAAGAGTCCTGTATATGGATGTATTATAGAAGTATATTCTACTGGCCTGTTGTGGTACACAATCCGTCTTGTAAGAGTCCTGTATATGGATATATTATAGAAGTATATTCTACTGGCCTGTTGTGGTACACAATCCGTCTTGTAAGAGTCCTGTATATGGATGTATTATAGAAGTATATTCTACTGGCCTGTTGTGGTACACAATCCGTCTTGTAAGAGTCCTGTATGTAGATGTATTATAGAAGGATACTCTACTGGACTGTTGTGGTACACAATCCGTCTTGTAAGAGTCCTGTATGTAGATGTATTATAGAAGGATACTCTACTGGCCTGTTGTGGTACACAATCCGTCTTGTAAGAGTCCTGTATATGGATGTATTATAGAAGTATATTCTACTGGCCTGTTGTGGTACACAATCCGTCTTGTAAGAGTCCTGTATGTAGATGTATTATAGAAGGATACTCTACTGGCCTGTTGTGGTACACAATCCGTCTTGTAAGAGTCCTGTATGTAGATGTAATATAGAAGTATATTCTACTGGCCTGTTGTGGTACACAATCCGTCTTGTAAGAGTCCTGTATGTAGATATATTATGAAAGGACACTGTACTGGCCTGTTGTGGTACATAATCCATCTTGTAAGAGTCCTGTATATAAATGTATTAAAGAAGGAAACTCTATTATATTGTTGTGGTACATAATATGTCTTGTAAGGGTCCTATAGATACATGTATTATAGAAGCATACTGTACTGGCCTGTGTGGTACATAATTCATCTTCTAAGAGTCCTATATAGATATATAATAGAAAAATACTGAACTGGACTGTTGTGGTACATAATATGTCTTGTAAGAGTCCTGTATGTAGATGTATTATAGAAGGATACTCTACTGGCCTGTTGTGGTACACAATCCGTCTTGTAAGAGTCCTGTATATGGATATATTATAGAAGTATATTCTACTGCCCTGTTGTGGTACACAATCCGTCTTGTAAGAGTCCTGTATATGGATGTATTATAGAAGTATATTCTACTGGCCTGTTGTGGTACACAATCCGTCTTGTAAGAGTCCTGTATGTAGATGTATTATAGAAGGATACTCTACTGGCCTGTTGTGGTACACAATCCGTCTTGTAAGAGTCCTGTATGTAGATGTATTATAGAAGGATACTCTACTGGCCTGTTGTGGTACACAATCCGTCTTGTAAGAGTCCTGTATATGGATGTATTATAGAAGTATATTCTACTGGCCTGTTGTGGTACACAATCCGTCTTGTAAGTGTCTTGTATGTAGATGTATTATAGAAGGATACCTTACTGGCCTGTTGTGGTACACAATCCGTCTTGTAAGAGTCCTATAGATATATGTATTACAGAAGCATACTGTACTGGCCTTTTGTGGTACATAATTCATCTTGTAAGAATCCTATATAGATGTGTTATAGAAGGATGCTCTACTGGCTTGTTGTGGTACACAATCCGTCTTGTAAGAGTCCTGTATGTAGATGTATTTAAGAAGGATACTCTACTGGCCTGTTGTGGTACACAATCCGTCTTGTAAGAGTCCTGTATATGGATGTATTGTAGAAGGACACTCTACTGGCCTGTTGTGGTACACAATCCATCTTGTAAGAGTCCTGTATGTAGATGTATTATAGAAGTTTATTCTACTGGCCTGTTGTGGTACACAATCCGTCTTGTAAGAGTCCTGTATGTAGATGTAATATAGAAGTATATTCTACTGGCCTGTTGTGGTACACAATCCGTCTTGTAAGAGTCCTGTATGTAGATATATTATGAAAGGACACTGTACTGGCCTGTTGTGGTACATAATCCATCTTGTAAGAGTCCTGTATATAAATGTATTAAAGAAGGAAACTCTATTATATTGTTGTGGTACATAATATGTCTTGTAAGGGTCCTATAGATACATGTATTATAGAAGCATACTGTACTGGCCTGTGTGGTACATAATTCATATACTAAGAGTCCTATATAGATATATAATAGAAAAATACTGAACTGGACTGTTGTGGTACATAATATGTCTTGTAAGAGTCCTGTATGTAGATGTATTATAGAAGGATACTCTACTGGCCTGTTTTGGTACACAATCCGTCTTGTAAGAGTCCTGTATATGGATGTAATATAGAAGTATATTCTACTGGCATGTTGTGGTACACAATCCGTCTTGTAAGAGTCCTGTATATGGATGTATTATAGAAGGATACTCTACTGGCCTGTTTTGGTACACAATCCGTCTTGTAAGAGTCCTGTATATGGATGTAATATAGAAGTATATTCTACTGGCATGTTGTGGTACACAATCCGTCTTGTAAGAGTCCTGTATATGGATGTATTATAGAAGGATACTCTACTGGCCTGTTGTGGTACACAATCCGTCTTGTAAGAGTCCTGTATATGGATGTATTATAGAAGGATACTCTACTCTAGGATAATCATACAATAGACTGCTGTGGTACATATTCCATCATGTAACAGTCTCATAGAAGAATGATACAATAGACTGCTTTAGTACATATTCCATCATGTAACAGTCAAATAGTCTCAAAGAGGAATGCTACAGGGGACTGGTGTGGTACATATTTTGTCACATAACAGTCTCATAGAGTAGAAATGGAATATTGCACTGGTGTCGTTATTATTATTATCAATATTATCATTATTATTATTAAAATCATCATTATCATCAATATCATAATTAATATTATGATCATCATCATCATCATCATCATCATCACTATCATTATCATCACCATTATTATCATCATTCTTGTTATCATTATTATTATCATCATTATCATTATCAATCATCATTATCATCATCATTATTATCATTATCATCCATCATCATTATTATCGTCATCATTATTATTACTATTATTATCATCAATATTATCATCATTATCAGCATCATTATTATTATCATTATCAATCATCATTAACAGCATCATTATTATTATCATCATTATCTTTATCAATCATCATTATCAGCATCATTATTATTAATATCATTATCATCAATTATCATTATTATCATCATTACTATTATAATTATTTTCATTATTAATAAAATAATTATTGTAATCATTGTTATCATCATAATTATTATCATCATCATTATCATCATTATTTTCATTATTTATAAAATAATTATTATAATCATTATTATCATCATTATTATCATCATCATTATCATCATTATTTTCATCATCATCATCAATCATCATTATCATCATTATTATTATTATCATCATTAATATTATCATTATTTTCATTTTAATAAAATAATTATTGTTATCATTATTATTATAATTATTTTCATTATCAATAATTATTATCATCAACATTATTATTATCATTAATATAATAATATGTTGTTATCATCATCATTTATTTTCCTCCTATCCAAGTACATAATCATTCATTTACCACCACCAGATGGCGATGCATGTAGCGTCCGCTACGCAGTCCTACTAACCCCTATACGTCTCCCGACCTAAGTGTTACTCGTGAACAATGGCACCTGTGCGGACCTCCATGAGAAGGGCAACTCTCGCGTGGATCTCGCCTTCACTCTCGCTACCAGCGTCATCGACTCGTTCACCGTGAGGATCGAGGGCACCAATCTGCGCTGCGGGGAGCCCTATATCACAGGGTTTATCCCTGTTAGCTGTCAGGAATCAAGATCAACATCGGGTAATCTCCAATGCAGTGACGCGCAGCATTATGAAGCGTGCAGAATATCTGGTGGTGACACCTGGTGTGAGATGGTCTGCGTTACCAATTCGAGCATTTCAATGGTGTACGTGAGGTCCGATATGCCCAAGTGGGCCTCATTCAAGAGTCAGATTTGTCAAATAAATCTACTTTGAAACGATTTCTTCTATAATTTAGAAGTGGATACAAGCAAATGCAATACTGAGAGCATTTATTGTGTAGGTAACCTTGTGGAGAGGACATTGTGACAAACCAACATTAGACTGAAACTTTACTGAGAGCAATAATAAATATTGCTCTCAGAACAGTGATAAAGTAGTCAAGTGCGCATGTCAGAGTGGGTGGGTGTGGCACAACCCTTTTACATATATTGCTGATCAGAGCTCTGACAGAATTTGGAATATATTCTCATTATACAGGAGTTACAACTACTTTCTCATTTTCAAAATTGTTAGACAAGTACATGAAATTAGTTCCAATAATATATAACGCCACTAACCTTCAATGAAGGTCATTGTGTTTTTGACAAGGTCATATGATGGTGATTACCTTGACGCCTAATAAGCATTGTGACTTTGTCATGAAATAATTAAACAAATATACTGTTTCCATATTTGATCATATACCTTCATTTTTATGGGTACTACATTATCAGCAAATAGTTTGGTATATTTCTAATTTTGCTTGATTTAATCACATGTGTCTTTGGTAGTTATAGAGTTCTGTGATATGCACCTCCAAGAGGTTTATTTTGTCAGCGTCATGTCAATGTTTCTTGAAATGTTTGTATTTAACCATAAATCTTATCCACCAAATGATTATATAAAATGCGATCTAAGATCAAACGACGGCACCCTCTTACAGGTCCCCAGGACCTGACTGAGAACAGTGGGTGACAGGGCCTTTTCATTTGTAGGCCCTAGACTCTGGAATTCCCTACCTACAGACATTATTATTATTATTATTATTATTATTATTATTATTATTATTATTATTATTATTATTATTATTATTATTATTATTATTATTATTATTATTATTATTATTATTATTATTATTATTATTATTATTATTATTATTATTATTATTATTATTATTATTATTATTATTATTATTATTATTATTATTATTATTATTATTATTATTATTATTATTATTATTATTATTATTATTATTATTATTATTATTATTATTATTATTGTTATTGTTATTATTATTATTATTTTATTATTATTATTATTATTATTATTATTATTATTATTATTATTATTATTATTTATCTTATTTCAAGAATTTTAACTGTTTGAATACACATACAATCAGTTGTTTATATCGTACATTTTCTATATTTTAGAATTACATGTACTTTGTTATAAATGAACTGTGCAATACTCAATAAATCTATAAAATATTTATTGTATTTGTGTTATTTGCTTATCGGTTTTTACAACAACCAAAATACGTTGAAAAACTCACAACTGACCTGATATGGTGTAATTTATACCCAAAAGGTCCATAATACCTTGGAGTATAATGAATGGAGTTGTGACGTCGTAAACCGTGCACATGATGCCATAGCAACCCATTGTTTGGAGCAATGGCATAGTTTCCCTTTGAAGCAATCTGTGTTACCACCAATAAATGGAGCTATTTTGAAATATTTAGATTATAAAAATAAATTTATCATATCATAAAGAATAGGTTTTTGGCGTTCTTATGGTGTGATTTTGGATAATTGTAATTTCATAGGTAATTCCCTGCAATCCCTTGAAGTTGTTATGTACAAAGACGATTTTTAATAGCTACAAAGTCTATATGAAAAGTATGTATGGATATAGAAGAGTGAGATATTCACAATATAAATAATACTTTTCAGAAAATTGCTTTAGCTGTTTATTAATATTTTCTTAACCCAACATCGAATTTTTGAGAAAAAAGAATTGTTTTTCACCACTAAATCAAACTTTTTTGTTGGAATATCAAAACTTTTGGGGTAAAAATGTTGCATCAATGTGAAATCACCTTGCTAGGCAAATGCTATGTAAATCGAATGGACACATATATTGACAGATTTAAAAATTATATCAGAATTTTTTTTTTTCAAGGTGAAAAAATCATATATTGTATAGGCCTGCCAATGAATGTGTTGCTAGTGTAAACTAAATGTGAACATTGTAAGAGTTGACAGAATTGCCTAACGCTTTAGAAGAATCAATACGTTTGTATTGAGCTCTTTATGAAATTGCCACATGATGCGGAAATCACTGACATGGACGTTTCTAAAACATTGTAGAATCCTGTACATTTGGAATACATGAAAAAAAATAGATCTACATAATCAGTGAAAAGAGTAGAAAATTTCACTCACAATATGTCTTGGTCTAAATACTGTCGATTGTGAGTCAAAATTGTCACAAAGTTGAATAACGTCATATTCTTCAAGTTTTCGGGTGATATAGTGTCAAAAGACACAATGGATTGTCGGTAACGCACATAGCACCTTTGATCGTATGGCGTCACAACTCCATTCAATATACTCCAAGATAATACAAACACACACATCCACCTTGTGATAATTGAGCAATAACAATTTACCTGTCACAACATTTAAAACCACCTCTTTTTTATTTTTATTTTTGTTTTTTAATTTCTTTAATGAAACTGGAGTACATTTTCACTTTCCAACTTCAAGGTAGTGGTATAGAAAAATGGCTATTTGATAATTATTGATACAAAAGTGTTGAAAAGTACTTTCCATAGCATATCCAGGATTTATACATGGCTCTGCAAGCATTGATCATAATCAGTGAGTACTGAGAGGTCACACCCATAACAAGCTTCTTTTAGAAGCCAATCAACACCAAGTAAAATATTTTGTCACATGTAATAACACAGCCAATCAGTGTCCTTGTTTTGGTGAAAAAGTGACTACAACATCAAATACATGTGCAAGTAAAACTCAATCAACTGGTGTCATTATTTTGGACATGTGTGAAGTTTGAATATGACATCTTTACAACCTCATCTATCGATTTTGAAAAAAATCTGAATAATTAACTGTGAAAAGTGAATAAGTGAATATTGATCTATCCCGGGAAACGAAAAGAATAGTTAAATATTCTCAGAAGAAAATTACCTACATGATGTAATTCAAAACTAGGAAGTAGTAATTCCAACCACATAAAATAAATGTATGGATATATCCTCTGAAGTATGCTCTATCGAATTAAAAGAACGGAGTG